>OY288110.1:74467336-76922571 GCA_958431115.1 Syrphus vitripennis
AATTGGCAATCTGGAAGCAGAAAAAAGCATTCTGAATGCCTTCAATTGGGCAAAAGTGACAGTTCTTATTCTAAAAAAAAGAGAAATTCTCTTCTGGATTTGAAATCAGAAGCAAAAACTAAATCACTCACACATTCAAAGATTTAAATGTCACACTTGATAAATGTCATATTTTTTTTAATTTACAGATTGTGTGAACTGTGAAGTGGTTGCCTGAAATACTAATACAGTCACACCAAACTTCAAATTTTTCAGAATCGAAAAAAACTGTTCAATTGGGATTCCGAATCTAAAACCAATTCCGGATTGCCAATTGAAAACGACATTAATGTTTTTTGTTAAGTGATCAATTTCATTAAAAATGGAACATACTGATTCGAGCCAGACTTAATTGATAAATTTAGTCTGTAGGTTTTTATAAGCAAT
The DNA here is from genome assembly GCA_958431115.1 of Syrphus vitripennis. Lineage (NCBI taxonomy): Eukaryota > Metazoa > Arthropoda > Insecta > Diptera > Syrphidae > Syrphus > Syrphus vitripennis. The sequence goes on from OY288110.1 coordinate 74,467,763, forward strand.
TCAAATTGTTGAAAAATAAAAATGGCGTTACATTACATTTTGAGATATTTTTCTTATAAACGAGAAAAAAATAATTTTGTTGCAATAAAATCCGCTCACTGCCTCACTTTTGTAATGGTTTGTTTCCACAAAACCACACATTCTCGAGCTCTGCCACAACCCCTTTTCTCATTGTATGGTTCGTCTGAAACAGCGACAGTAGACATAGCGACTTGAAAAATCTCCAGGCCCGCAAACAAGAGGGCACCTACACTTTCTTGTAGGCACCGTCATTATTTTAAATTATTTTTTTTCTACGGTTTGGGTTGTTTTTATAAAATTTTTACTTTCATAAAATTTATGGAAACATACTTTATTATAAATGTTTGACAAAGTGTGTTTTTAAATTTCGGTGTAAATTTCTATACCAATAGTAGGTATAGAATGTTGTTCCTTATTTTGAAATTTTTTGAATTTCTTTCACACGAGTTCAAAGTGATGAAAATAAATTAAAGGAAATAGTATACCATACAAGTTTATATTCCAACTTAGGATAATGTTGTACATTACCTAAAGCTTAACCTAAAAAATAGGATTTTACCTACATACATATATATTATTAAACATTAGACTCTTTTTCTTAGCTTGAAATATTGTATTATTTAGAAACAGAAATAAATTTTTTTGGATTTTAAGTTTTATTAGTTTTTTTTATTAAAATTCTGTAAAGGTTTAAACACGTATTTTTTTCACGACGACGTGCAGTTTTTTATGACAAAGTGTCATCTATATTTAAAAAAATGATGAATAATAACAAGATTACTTTTAAAAATGTTATCTTGAACAGATCTTCTTGTTTTAATAATGATTTTAATTTTTTTTGATGATTAAATAATACTATAAAAGCAGGTATTTCATTACTCATACTTGTACATAAAAGATGTTTTATTTCTTATTTTGAATAAAATATATGAGTTAATTGTAAAGATTTATTATTTCAATTCTTGTGACAAATGTACACATGAATCATTGAATGCGCTTTAATATTTTCATTTGTAATAAATTATGTGGAATATATGTACATATAAGTTTATACATATATATTATATTATATTTTCACAGTTTTTTTTAAATTCATATTTACAGCGATAATTCTTTAACTAATAGAAAAAATTATATGCATGTAAAAATGTACATAGTATTCTGTTGGATAACAAGTCTTATTAAAGAAATTCTAAATAACTGTATTGAATTTACTAGGACTAAGATTTTTTCTTTAATGCCTGGCAAATTGTTCAGTGGCCAAAAAAAACATGTTCCGAAATTCAGAATATTTTTAAGTTGTCATTTTTAACAATTAATGAAGTCATTATTGTTTTTCCATTTATGCTAAATTTTAAGCTGATTGTTTAGAGACAACTAAAACAACAACTCGAGATTCTAATATTTATAGAATTCAGGTCACATGAATCCAATAAATGGCTTTTTAGCATTTCTGGATCGTTTTAGAACAGAAAGAAAGAAAACCTATACATGAAAAATAAAAAAAAATATCTTAAAAGAGAGGCGCGTATTCCAACGCTGGCGTCACTCTGATCTGTATTGTTTTATTTTCAGAGGATGATGGGTATGGATCATTAGCGATAGTAAAAAAGGACTTAATTCAATTGTTAAATTTTAAGTGATGGATTGAATTTATAATTAAACATTTGTTTAGAAAAGAACCGTTTTTTTTCAATGTTATGAGAAAATTAATTTTTGTATTAAAAATTTGAGAAAGTATTAAAAAGATGCCCGATATCAAAAAAAAAGTGGTTTTAGATATTAAAAAATTAGCAATTTTTTGCCAAGAAAATTTTTTGTTGTATACATTCGAACACTGGGACTCTTCGAACCCTCTGTAATACTTAGATTTCGGAAACTTGAACCCTCTGAGTGAAAATCATATTTTTACACCTCTGTTGTTCCTAATATTCATATATTCTTGAAGATTTTCTATCTTCATCTTGAGGATTTTCTGGCCAATTCGAATCTCAAATGATGAACTTAATGCGAGAACAGGGCAGGCACTCATTGACTCTATCTAGCATAACGAAGATGCAATGGAACCCATCCACTGATACAGGCAGACAACCAGACCGGCCTAGAAGCACTTGGCGAAGAACGGTCGAAGAGGAATCAGCACAACTGGGGAAGAGTTGGAGAATCGTACACGATGGCGCGTAAGAGTAGTAGATGTCCAGTGCCCCGTAAGAGGAAACTAACGGACGTAATAATTATGAGGATCTAAGGAAGTAAGTAGTTAATACATTTCAAAAACAATTAAGGTTTCTAAAAATAAAGCGAAGGATCTCAAAAAACATCAATTGACTGCCACTATTAGTATAAGGCAATGACGTATTTTGAAGTGCTATGATAACATTCAAATGAAGCAATTTTTACAGCTGGAAAATTTTAAATTTTTTTGATATTGTATTTTTTTTAATTAACTCCTCTTGAGTTATTTTACAAAATCCAAAATTTCCCAAATTTTTAAGATGGTGGTCTTTCTCTTTACCCTTTCTCTCAACCGCTTAAAAATCTTGGATTTAAAATAAAAAGATGTACACAGGACAATTTTATAAAAAATTTTGACTTAATGTACTTAAAGAATGAATGAGCAGTTTAACTTAAAAAACAATATTATTTTGTTTCAGGGCCAAAAGTATTGGTATCTGCCAAAAAAATTGTATTTATAGAAAAAGGCTTCTAACATTTCGAAAAATAAATTTCTCTGAAAGTACTTTTGTGGTTCTCGATTTATAACTTGGCTAACTCAACTACTTTTCTAAAAACTGGATTGATTGAATGTTTTCGATTCTATTTTTAATTTAACAATTTCTTCAATAGTTGTTTTTTTGTTTACATTTAAGTCAATAAGCAAGCTGTAAGCTGTTTTCAGACTATAATAAAACCCAGTGACACATTTTTTTTTAAACAACAACATAAAATATCAGTTCTTAAATGGGTGCACAAATTTGCATTAATAAGTGGGATTCCCAAAGTTTTTCTAGTTTTGTTTCTTCTTTCTTGTAATTTCCATTGATTTGGGTAGGGCTCTGGTGTATCCTGAGTATTTTTTTTTTTATAATTATTTCTTTATGATGAAACGATCGATGCAGTTTATTTTTAAAAGACAAGTTGGTCAGAATATAAAATTACAAAATCATTGAACTCATTAGGGAAGAACTTGTTGGCCATGAAAATGGTCTAAAAAAAACTTAAAGTAGGGTGATCAAAAAGGCAAATAGATTTTACCTACAAAGGAACCGATTGTAATGAAAAATTTTATCTTCTTCTTGACGACACATTCTGTTTGTTACAATAATTATTCGATTGATCTGGAACTTATGAGTATATACAACTCCAGTTTTGTATATTTTCTAAATATCATGCAGTGTTTGAACATACGAACTCTTAGTATTTATTTATAAAAACAAGCAATTAGATACAGTAAATTCTATAGCTATTTTTAAACTAATGAGCCCTGTTTAGATTGCAAGCACTTGAATGGTCCAATAAAAAATTCTCTTCCACAAAATATGACTAATAAAACTCAAATTCATTGATCGGCAAACCCAAAGAGGTGTGCCCTTCTATTCAACCATGTCATTTCTTAAGTAGGTTTGCCAATATTTACGTATTAAAGCATTTTGAATCACGATATTCAATCGATTTGCGACATGATCGTTCATTACAAGAGTATTCCGAATATTATCCGAGAGTGCTTTATGAAACCACCTACCTACATTTTTTTTGGCTTCAAAGCAGAAGATTGTTCAGATTGTTTTTTTTTTTTGTTGTGTTTATTTGCATTTATGAAAAAGTTTTCCGGATAATGAAAGCAACAAAAAAAAAATTACCATCAATATAACAACATCGATAACAACCATTAGAGTGAGGTTATGTCACTCGTTTTACCTCACTGTCCCATTTCCATAAACTTCAAAACAATTTGCTCAAGATTCTCACTTCATGAATACATAATGACAATTTGATTTCAATTGGTTTTTGTATTTTGTTACAACAAAACACTCTTCAACTTCAACCGAAAGTGACAGCGCATTCGCATTGACAAAAGTCAAAATAGTTTTTTTCTTTTGATTTTTCTATAAGCTCGTACCTACACCATGCCGCCCGCACCCGTGCGCCGCCGCCGCCGCGCCGCTCCGGCTCGAACGTCTGCAATACCATAAAACTGTTTTTATTGATAATAGTTTAGCATTCAAGTCTAATTCGATTACAGCAAAAATGCGTGCACTTAGTACCTATGTATATTAGACATCATTGCAAATTCATCGCAAAATGTTACATTATGTGTGTGACGAAGTTTAATATGGCTGCCTGCCTAGCCACGGAGCTGAGCAGTACCTTACTGTACTTGGTATGCAGTTTAAGTGTCAAATCTTCGTCTTGGTTTCTCACCCTCTCCTTCAATCTCGGTCTCGGTTGAAAGAAAATCAAATCAACCTTGAATTGGGTTCATTGTCGAAATTAAGCCATCTTGTCACGAAGTGCATTTTTTTAAATAAATAATTTCACTTGATTTTGAGGTTTATTAAATTAGATACACCTGCGCAAAAATGAGCAATTGACGTTTTTGTTTAATTGAAATGACAAATAATTTTGTTCTGAAAGTTCCTATCGACAAATTAAAAAAATTATTTTTTGAGAAAGTTTTTTTTTTACGAATTTTTTTAAAAATATTTTCTTCAGGACGAAGTTTATTTGACTTGCTGTCGGGAATAAAAAATTTTGCTTATTTCCTAAAAATTTTTTTTAAAATAACTTTTTTTGACAAAATAAATCTTTTTTTCATAATTTAATTTTTGAAAAAATTTTATTCTCCCAGTTAAAAAAAAAAACAATTTTTTGACGAATTTTTTTTTTAGACGAAAATAATTTAATCTTCCCAATTTTTTTTTAAATTTATGTTTCGGAGTTTAGCACCATGGATTTTTTTAAGTATTAAAATACAAAACACTCAGAACGGTCTGTCTGGTGGCTGAAAATACCCCCAAAAACTGAGTTAACGGTGCCTTCCAACCACTAGTCGTTGATTCTGGTTCTTTTATGAAACTTGGCACCAATGTGAAAAAAATGGTACTTTTATGAGGCTTGGTAAAAATGTGTCATGAAGTTTAAAAGAGTGTATGAAAATTTCTAAAAATGTTTTTTTAAAAACAGTTAAGCGTGGGATTATTATCAAACAATTAAGCAATATTTATTTCTAAATATTAAAATACTAGTATTTTAGAGAAGTTGGGGGAAAAGCTTACAATTGTTACAATCTGAAGTTTTAGTAAATATACTTATTTATGCAAAGCTATGAGCGCTGTCAGCAGTACAAGGGTAGCAAATGTTTTTTGGTTAATATTTTATCATATCTCTTATTACAAAAAAGTACCCTTCCACTCTAAATATTTTTATAGACTCATTGGATTCTTTATTGCCTTGGTAAATGACATTTATGGGAACTCTCATACAAGGATTTTAGATTTTATATCTTCATTCCAGTTAAAATCATTTCTATACTATCACAAAATATAATTTATAATTTAAATTTTTAATTAATAAAAAGTCTGTAGGTTGGATTAATATGGAAAATATGGTAAAATGTAAATTTAGTAACACAGTCCGCAAAGAAATACGTCGTGACTCACCCTATTACACATTTGTTTATTTCCTGCAAGTATGCAATGAGTATTATTCAGATTTTATTCAGAATTCAAATTTAAAAAAAAAAGATACAAAAGGGGCATTTCATGAGAAGCGGGTAGCATTTATAATAAATTCATCCATTTATGGGTTTATTATAATATCTTAAACACGAGTTAGAAGTATTAAACTGCATGTGTTTTTGAAGGTTTGAAAAAGTTTAGTTTGGAGCCAACTGTATTTGTTTTTAATAAAATAAATAAAAGAATATTTTTGAGGGTATCCTAGAACAGGGCTTTTTAAGTCTTTTCAACCCAGAAACGTCGTGACCCTTAAAGATAAAGGCCTCTTACAAAATGTTAACAATAATCATGTTTATTCAAATATTACATCACTATATTTTCTTAAATTTAGGGTTTCTATTTTCTAAGTAATAGATTTTTGAAGAAAAATTCCAGAATTATACATAATAATGTTAAGAAAACGCAATATTCAAGTTTTATAACTGGCATTGGATGTGCTGAAGACATTTGGAAAGTGATGATAACCTATACAAAAATACTCGAGGTTTTTTTTAATGGGAGATTAATTTTTATCTCATAACTAGCTGACCCGTCCCGACTTTGCTTGTGCATTCAAATAAAATAATTATAGATCAATGATGAAAATGTATGTATTTAAATAAATTTTATAATTTGAAAAATGATTAATGGAAGAGTATTTTTTTGTTCATTTTTGGTTTTATTTTCCAATTTGTAAACATTTTGAAAAATTTTAATACTAGATTTGAAAATATAGGATTTTGATAACTTTGAAAAATCTGATAAGATAATTTCCAAAATCACATAATTTCTAAAAAATACTGAACCAAAATTAACTTATAAGGTAAAAAGGGGATCTGCTTCAGTTAAAGTGTATTGATAAGTGATTTGAGCATAATTTCCTAAGACTTTGGCGAAATAATCTTTTTTGGGTTTGTTTTTGGGCAATTATTAATTTTGTTGGTGTTGTGTTCCCATATTTTCATTTTCTTATTTTGGAATTTTCTTTCCCTAAAATAAATAATAACCACGCGATTTTCTTAATAATGTTCAAAAATTTCATTAAATTCTCTAAAAATTTGAGATTGATAATTAATCTCTCAACAACTGATAAATAACTTGATTTAAAAGGTGAATTATAGAATCGAGTTTTCGGCTCGGCTCTAAGATAAGCTAAAGCGTGGAATTGTAGTTTGTTGCCGTTATTTTTTTTAAATTTTTGTTTTTCTCTTTTAGGCAACTTTTTTTTACAAAATTGCCCCTCCTAATTTAACGGGGGGATATATAGTAGAACCCCCTTCCCATAGGATTTGTGTCTTGTCTTATCTTGGTCCAATGTACATGTTCTAGCCTTTTGTCGCACCCATTGTAAATCACCCTGCATATTTATAAAATTTTTTTTTTTTTTTTGTCACCCACATATGAGATATGAGATTTGAAAGGTCCGTTCAAATTATTCGCTTGAAATTATAAAAAAAAGATCACAAATGAGCGGAGACTACCAAAAAACAATATTTCAATATCACTATTTGTGGCAAAGACGAACTTTGAATCGTTATTATACCTTTAAGATGAACCAAACCTACAGAGCTGTCTAATGTTTCAAATTTTATAGATAATTGTACAAAGGGCAAGTTTTAATATTGTACTCGAGATATGAAACAGATGATACATTTCGATGAAACAGAAAGTCTATCTACATCCGAAACTATGGAAGTTCTAAAAATAACGGTACCTTTTATATAACCGTTACGACAAAACATATTTATCGCGAAAACGGCTTTAGGTGTGATGAAACTTTTTCTGTGTGTTTTTGTAAGACACTTTATTATTTAGTCAAAATGTATTTTCCAAAAACCGTTATTAACGGTTCCTGCCATAAAAATGATTTTTTTTTTTACCGATAGCACCATTATAAACATTTATTCGAAAAAAAGTTTTATCAAAAAAAAAAATTGCCAGAAAAGGTGTTTAAAAAAATCGTCAAAAAATTGTCAGGGTAAAGCTATGTGGAATGTTTTTCTTAACCGGGAAAATAAAAATTGGACATCATTTAACATTTAACTTCATCGGAATTTTTTCAAAGTTTGGGCATTGCTTTTGTCTAATTTTCCTGGGCTATCTTTACACACAAAATAAATTGCAGATACCTACCTAATACGATTTATTTTTGAAAATTTCAACTTAATTTGCACAGAAGCTAATTTGTTTTAGAAAACAAACAAAAAGCTTTTGGTAAATAAAAGCTCATTATGATTATCTCTCTCTGGTCCTAGGCACATACTCGTAAATGTGATACAGGAAAATAAAATTTGAGTTTGATTAAAGATCTAGTAGTGCAGGAAATCTTTCAGGTTTCATTTCGATTTGAATTAAATTATATGTAAATTATATGTGTATTTTAGTGTAATTAGAATTTAATTTTAATGAATGTGAAATAATGAGTGTTAGGTATTTTAATTTGTTTGGCTGTAACCGTTATTTATTTATTAAAACTATGTCCGAAGATATGGCATTTTCTTTGTATTTTTAAATTTTCAAAATCACAGAGTTAATAAAGCAGATGCAAAACGGAGGAATTATATTTATTATAAATATTTAATGTTGGCATAATAACATATACTGAAACGTATGTCGTCTTCGATTGGAATGTTTTTTTTTTTCTTTTAAATTTTATTTTATTTGATAACGACATGCCTTATAATGGTCTTGAAAAGTTGGCCTTAGTAACATTTTAGTATTTTCTTATTAAATCAGCTTTAAAATATTAACTTTTTTAATTTGACGCTGCAAGCAAAATAATTGGTTCATGTGTTGTCAAGTTTAAAAAAGAAGAGACTCCATAAAACCCAAAGACTCTTCGATTATTAACTCTCAAATTCAATATTTAGTATATTTAAATTTATCATCAGTTAAGTTTCAGATGTCCTCAGATATAACTTTGATTTTTCGAAACAACGCCAACCGGAAATGATAAACCGTTATTCACAATTGGAGCTATTTTGAAGTTTTCCTCTTATATACTAATTTTTCATATTATTTCTCGCCTTTTATATTTTTAACAGAACTTTTAACCTGGTTTAGAGAGCTCCGCGCAAGATATGGTTCAACAACCGAATTTTGCATAAATCAAAAAATTATAAATTCGTTAAACCATGGACTTCTTACCAGCAGTGGTGAATTATGGCATAGAAGGAGAAAAATGTTGACACCAGCTTTTCACTTCAAGATGCTAGCTGAATTCAAACAGCCTATGGAAGACAATTGTAGCATAATGATTGAAAAACTCAAGGAAAAAGCTAATGGCGAAGCCTTTGATATATATCCCTTCATAACACTCCTCGCATTGGACATAATTTGCGAAACTGCTATGGGTATTAAGAAGAATGCTCAGCTTCAGAGTACATCGGAGTATGTCACTGCTGTGCAAGAGTAATTTGAATTGAATTTTTAAACTTTAAAAATTGTTTTGTAATTCTGAATTTATTTTTTTGTTTTATTCTAGCATGTGTCGGATATCTCATAGGGTATCTTTTTCACCATGGAAGAGAATTGAATTTCTCTTTAGATTAACGCAAGATTTCACAGAACGAAAACGTGCTTTGGAAGTTCTTCATGGTGAAACAAATCGAGTTATTGAAATGCGAAGAAAGGCCATGAAAGCTACAAATGTTCAAACATTAGCTGACGCTGCAAGTAAGAAGTTTAAATTTTTATTTTTAAAACTAAGGTGAATTATAAATAAATTTTATAAATTTTCAGAAAATATTGATGAAATTGGTGTTAAAAATCGATTAGCGTTTTTGGATATTCTTTTACTGGCTCAAAAGGAAGGAGCTGATTTGACAGATGTTGCTATCCGAGAAGAGGTTGACACATTTATGTTTGAGGTAAGAAACGTTACAGAAATTACGATTTTTTGAGATAAATAAAAATCTTTTCAAAATATTTAAAGGGCCATGATACCACAAGCTCAGCCTTAGCCTTTGCCGTATATTTATTTTCTCAAAATAAAGCGGAACAACAAAAAGCCTTCGAAGAAGCTGTAGCTATGAAAGGAAAAGAAAAAGAATCGATGAAGTATCTTGAAGCTGTGATCAAAGAAAGTCTTCGATTATATCCTTTAGTGCCATTCTGCAGCCGCTTGATGATGGAAGATGTTGCAATTCCAGATCTTCACATTCCCAAAGGAATGAAAAATATTTTCCCGAACCAGATCGATTTAATCCGGATAGATTTTTAGTTGATGAAAATAAATCACATCCGTATTCGTTTATTGCTTTCAGTGCAGGACCAAGGAACTGTATTGGTAAATTGGCAGACCAACCATTCTAATTCAATCACATCAATTTTTACTTTCTTGATAATTTTCTTTTTTTTTCTTTTAGGACAAAAGTCAATAAATAAATTAAGAGCATATGACATATTGCCTATGGAGGGTTTTGTTCCAAGCCAAATGGCTGAATTGGTAAAAGAGTGGGAATGGAATTCAAGTCAGACTGAAGCAACGTTAAATAAAACATCTATTAGTTAAAATTTTGGAGAATCATAACCAATTTATTTATTTAAGCTAGAATTAAGAATATTAAATTAAAAATTGGTCTTAATTGCATTGTTTTGTGATTATAAATTTATATATTTACTTTAATGAGTAAATATTGTTTTTTTATAGTGGTATACAAATTTAAGTTGGAAACACTTTTTTAACTGGCGGCTATTTTAACAGCTGTTAAGTGATTTGAATTTTGTTTCGTTTGAAATGTCAATATGAATAGACTAACGCCTGAACAGCCAGGCGTATTGTATCATTGGATAGGGCTGAAAGCAGCTCATCGAATCTCAGTTTCTTCCATTGTTAAAATTGCGATACAAAAGAAAAAGTTGCATCGGACCGTCGTCGGCTTCGTGTCAAAAAATTCTATCAAAAATCGAATCAATTCAACTATGACGTAAAGTATGTTTCTTTTGAAATTTATTTCTTCATCTATTTCAATATTATGAATGCTTTTTTCATGTCGATGAAAACTAAGTATACTGAAATATCTCCCAATCCAGTCGCTTTTTGTTTCAATAACTCCAAAATCCAAGTCGGACATCAAACTTTCGAGAATATTGAGTTCAGCATCAATAGTGATGTTTTTGGCTTGAAGAATTATGCTTCATTCACTTTTGGCACTGCGAATTTTGAACCAAGTCATTCGCCATTTAAATTTTCCAACGTTGTGCACAGTTGCGCAACAAATTGAAATATTTTATACAGAACAACCTGCCATTTTTTTGGATTCGTTAATGATTTGTTCATTGAGAAACTTATCAATCGAATTGTCTTACTCTATCCAAAGTTGTAGCAAGCGCCATTGTGTGTAACACTTTCTTTCGAGGGCTGGCAGTTTGTTTGATCAGTTGTTTCCACACTTCGAGTGTCACCCTCAAAGTGACAAAGAATTGAACGTTTAATCGAGTTTAAGCATCTTCCCTTAAAACTTAAACTTCTGTCTTATAATTTACTTCTGAAAAAAATCTGTTGGTCATCATTTGTTGAATTTTCATTCAACAGAGTATGAAATCTTATGTTACATTTTATGATTTCAGTAAAAAAAATTAGAAAAAATAAACACATAAATTAGTTTTTCGAATTCCTGAGTCCGGGACCCTGGGTGAAAGACTGATATAAATTTTTCAAAATTTGCTTTAAAAGATTTTTTGTAGCTCTCTATAAAAATTAAATAATTCTATTTCCATTGTTTGATTTTTCTGTTTTTTTTTTCAGAGAAAAAACTTATGTCAGAAAACGTTCACAGAGGCCAAGGGGTGCAATTTTGAATTGTTTTCCCACGAATTCTTGATATTTTTCTGCAAAGCATTGCGGAATAATTTTAAGTACCTACATCACACACGTTGTCTTGCGCAATCGTAAATATTAGGTAATGCTAGACGGAATTTTGTGTGAGAAGCAAAAACTCGGGCCTTGAGCCCCAGTGCAGTGGAAATCAGTTGCTGCAATCTTGGTCGAATTTTGAATTGCCATGAAATTGACTTTATTTAAAAGATAATCTTTTGGTATCATAATTTAAATATGATTTCTGGTATATGACCGCCACGTTTGAATTGAAACTAATTTAATGTAGAGGTATAATTTTCGATCATTTTTGGCAAAATTTGTGATCGTTTATCGACAATAATGCGGCGAATGTTGTCCTTCAAGTGGTTGATCATTCCGGACTTATCGGCGTAGACTAGCGACTTCACATACCCCAACAAAAAATAGTCTAGCGGCGTTAAATTACACCGTCTTTGGAAGACAATTCACGGGTCCGAAACGTGAAAGTGACGCGAGCCGTGTGACATGTAGCGCCATCTTGTTGAAATCACAGCTCCTGCACATTATGGTTGTTCAATTAAGGAACGAAAAAGTTAGTAATCATGACTCTATAGCGATCACCATTGACTGTAACGTTCTGGTCAGAATCATCTTTAAAGAAGTACGGACCAATGAGTCTACCAATTTATGGAGCACATCAAACAGTCAGTTTTTGTGGAAGTAACGGTGTCTGAACATACACTTGAGGATTATCTTCACTCCAAATACGGCAATTTTGTTTATTGTCGTAACCATTCACCAAAAGTTAGCTTCATCGCTTGAAAAAAGTCTCTTATGAAAATCGGGAGTGAAATCGACGTCAGTCTATTTACTCGTACATTGAATGTAAAACCAAATTTAAAACAAATCACCTAACAGCTGTTAAAACGGCCACCAGTTAAAAAAGTATTGCCGACTTAAAGTTCTATACTTCTTAAAAAAAACATTTAGTTTCGTCCTTAATGCTTTGAACAAAAAATATTTTTAATTTCGAAAATAACGATGCATCTGAAATTTCAAATTTCTCGAAACTCGTTTTCCGACAATTTCGACGAAATTTATGTAATACATTAGAATTAGTGTAAGGTATATTATAAAACAAGGAAAAAATGAAAATATTGTTAACGGTACTTCCCATACAAATTTTAAGAAAAACACATAATAAAATAATAATATACCTATGTAATATAAATACAAAATTATAGACATTATGTTTTTAGTTAATTTATTTCTTCAAGAACCTGCATAGGTACATTAATGTATATAACATTTATAAGTGTTAAATTACTTTTTTTTGCAAAATAAACTGAAAGATCTGCACAAAATATCTAGCCTAAAAGAGTTTTACCCCCAAGCCTCAACTAAAAAAAGTTTGTTTCTTCCCATGAAATAAAGGTTCCCGTTTTTGTTTCATGTCAAATTATTGGCTTTTAAATTTTTAAATGACTTATTTTGTATGGAAAAACGTCATTGTAAGACTTATGTAAAAACTGTTAAATTTTTAAAAGCGTTTGGTGCAGTCGGCCGTTAGACTTAAAAACGATGCGATCACACAAACGAGCAAGTACGTGTTACCCATAAACAAGAAATATAATAAATATTTTTTTTTTCAGTTCAGAAAAGATCACTTCAAATATTTTATCAAGTTAAAAAATTTGTCCGCGAACAGCGTAACCTATGCTTTATCAAGAATTTATTAAAATCAAAGTTCGCTTGTATTTTGTTTTTATTTTTTAAATCCATGATTTCGATTTGAGATTGTTCATTTAAATGCTCAATTTGATCACAAGTACTTGCTTGCATAGATCAAGTCATTTAATAGAATTCTGATGATTAAATTTTAAAAAATTAGAACCGTAGTGGAGTAAATAAGATATTGAATGCGTTGAGGGTGTCCAAAACTAACTAAGCATCTCAAAAGTTAACCTATGTATGATAAGCTTTGACAGTCAATATTCACTAACGTCAAAAATCCTTAATATTCTGGTTCAATGGGTTCATTGCATTGACTTTTGCGATTAACCGTCAACCATTAACGTCCAAGCTTTAAAAACAATTTGGCTACTTCGAAGTCCGCTTATGCTTCCCATATTGGATGTGGTTGGGATTGGGATACAGAAATAGGAAGCTTTCTGGTAAAGACAACCTTAACATGTGCAGAGCATATGGTCTTATCGTGTAAAATACCATGTTCACCAAACCACAATGGCATCTTATCACTTACAGCGTAGCGGAAATTATGGATTGGAATCTGGTAGCCAATTTCGTGAAGCGGCAAAAAAAAATTGCAAAGTGGTTTTCAGTAAAGCGACACACCCTTCTACTTACAGGCTATACTTTCCAATAGCTGAACCTAACAACGTAGAAGTCGCGGACTTCACAGTTGAAGAAGTTAGTCACAGTGCTCTGCTGAAAAGTTCCAAAACCTAGATATTTGGACTTGATGGCTCATGATTCACATCTGCGGTGACCAAGTTCCTAAGGGACGGCAACTTGCATTTTTCCAATCTACAAGTGGAAGGGTGGTACATTTAGAATAGGTGTGCACGAGAGAAGCATCATGGGTCCTTTGTCTTATATAACAGTCCTTGACTTTGTTCTTGAGGGCAAGGATGAAGTCTGCGATGGAGCCATCATAAGTGAAGCTGAAAGGAACACTCTCAACAGCACTTGATCATCCAGCGCTAACATACGGTCCGCCGTGTAGTGCAATGTTCAAGACATGAGAGTAAATTGACGTCATATGAAAAAAAGAAGATGCTTCAGGTGACTGCAGAAATTATAAAGCGTGATCGAATAAGAAGCAAGTAAATCCGAAGAAGCCTTCACCTTAAGAGGATATCATCTTGGATAATATACAGCTTGACCAACTTAGCTGAACCTGGTTTAAAAACATTACCTAATGACGATCGTACACCCAACTAAGCTGGTAATGTCATGTACGAAAAAGATCTCTTGAGCACCCAGTTCAAAAATGACGTACGACGACGACGTTGAAAAAAGTTTCACATAAGAAAGACTGGCACAAAAACATCGTTTGATATAGGGCTGCAGACATTTTCTAACATCAACCTGGTGAACCCCGCATGTGGAGCCTTAGAGTGAAGCAGTTGATTGGAAGGGTTGTGCTCCCAGTCATGAGACTCTGGATCATGAATAACACATATAGAACAAGAACACCCAGCTAATTTGTCAGTGTAAAAGTTTACTAAAAATAAAGTATACTGAGCGAAAGCTATGGTTACGCTTATAATATGTAGAATTGAAAGTCCTCCAAATCTCTGGTCGCCGCTCACCGTTGTGTGTGGAATGTTATCAGATTCGCCAATCGATAGATACCTGATAAATAAATGTTTTTGATTTCGCTTCCATCGGTTCATTTGTATAGAAGCCGTCGGCAAGCGGTTCAAAAGTTACCAGGCTAAAGAAATTACCAAATCTTAGTTATGGGCTCATCATATAAATTCCTTGCATTAGTTCAGTTTCTTATGGTGACGTTCCGACACTTAAGTCAGTGGACAGTGGTGAGCGAGGCAGCTGGCTACTGGTTGACCGTTTACTATAATATGATCTTATACGAGCGGTTAGCTGGTTGCCGGTAAAGTGTAAAATGGATCGAAGCCTGTAGAATAGGTGGTTTAATCTGACTTAAGCCATTGTAAATGACATACGTAACAAGCCAAGTAAAAATAGCCGGATTGCTATCCTGACCAATCAACATCTTTAATGGACTCCGACAAGGGGATGGTTTGGCCTGCCTCCTCTTCAACCTGGCGTTGGAGAAAGCAATCCGTGACTCCGGCACGGCAACAAGAGGGACCATCGTCAACAGGTCCTGCCAGATACTAGCTTACGCAGACGACATTGACATCATCGGAAGAACCCAACAAGCTGTACACGATTCCTTCATCCAGATCGAGCAGGCGGCACAAAATCTGGGGCTGCACATTAGTGAAGGTAAAACCAAGTACATGGTTGCGTCGAATGCGAGAAGAACAGTTGGTCAAACAATCAAGGTAGCGGAGCACGAATTTGAAGTGGTGCAATCCTTCAAATACCTTGGGTCAATAGTAGCAGCCGATAACAATATAGAAGAAGAAATACGCGCAGGCGGCTGCTCAATTCCAACAGAGCCTACTATAGTCTGTCAAAGCTCTTCAAATCCAGAAATCTCACCATAACTTCAAAACTGCTGCTGTACAGGACCATGGTCCTGCCAGTACTCACGTATGGATCCGAGACTTGGGTGCTTAGCAAAAGACACTCCGAACTCTTAGCCGCGTTAGAGAGAAAAGTCTTAAGGAGAATTGTTGGCCCCATATGTGAGGAAGGACGATTCCGGAGACGGTACAATCATGAATTGTACGCAATCTACCTTGAAGCAGACATAGTGACAAAAATTAGGCTCGGTATACTCCGGTGGGCAGGGCACCTAGCTCGCATGAGTGAAGAGGAGCCTGCTCGGAAAGTCCTTTGTGGTACATTCTATGGTAGACGGCAGCGTGGTAGACCATGCTTGCGCTGGAGCAACTGGTGCGCAACTGGATGGCGTCGGCTCAAGGCCGGGATAGGTGGAGAGACTTGTTGAAGGAGGCCAGGACCGGACCCCGGTTGTCGAGCCGATGATGATGATGATGATGATATGAAATTTATAGTACTCTCATCAGCACGTTCCACACAGCTTTGTGGTGTGGTCGTTTGAGGGCGCACTTGTTTACAAACAGAAACAGGAACCAAAAAATTAGTAAGTGGTGTGATCGGCCCCCAAGCCGACGTGTGGAACGTGCTGATGATAGTACTATGCAAATTTATATACAATGCTTAAGCTCAATAACGTCTATTATGGTTGAGCCTTAGTAAAGAATTTCCTTATTTTATCTTATTTATAATTTTTATGTTTTGCATTTTTTAAATTTCTCTGTTTAGATATTAGATACATTTTAAAATATATTTGCCTTCTTTTAAATTTTAATATTTCATTCCTTTTACATGGCCTTTATTTATTTAATTGATTAAAGTTCAGTAAACAATAAAGTGTAAATAAAAAAAACAAAACAAACTTTGGCTTCTTTAACACAATAAACAAAACACACCCCAGACATGGTTCAACAGTACAAATGTCAACTAAAGTCGCGCAAAGGTTAATGTGATTCTACCAAAGATCCAAGAAAAAGCTTTTACTAAACAAATGTTAAAAAGCTTCTTCATTTTATATAAATATATGCAAATAATTTCTATTAAATTATGTAGGTGTTAAACTCTGTACAAGAGCTGAAAGATGTCATTTGTTTGAAAAGCCTTCAATTAATAAGAATTTTTGTTGAAGTGGAATTAAATATTTAAGTGATAATGAGTATTGTTTTAATGTTTGTGGGCTTAGCCACTTTTGTTTATTTAATAAAACTGTGGCCAAAAATAAAGGATTTTGTGCGTATGATTAAGTTTTCAAAATCACTTAAGGGACCTAGTCTAAGGGAATTGATACAACAGGTCAAAAAAGGAGGTAAGTCAACTAAACTTAGTATGTATCACTATCACTAAGAATACCAATACGTTTTCATAAAGTGAAGTTAATAATAAAGTAAAAATAATAATAATTTGAAATTACTCAAAAATATTTTGTTAATTTTACAATGCAAATATGTGGTAAAAGTGTAAAGTGGTATAATGTGTAAATTAAGTGGAAAATTAAGTTTACCATGCTTTCCAAATTTACACATAAAATTTGTTGTGTAAATAAGGATGTTAAATGTGTAAAATTGAAGAGCTGTACTTTGACGTTTAGTTTGTCACATTTAGTGCACATTGATTGCTGATTGGTTTACCAAATGATTTATCAGATTAACACAAGTTTGTTGTGAAACGTCACTCGTATACTTTACCATTTTACTAAGTTATCAGCTTGCGCTTGAATAACCTTAGAACCCTATAGAGCGAGAGAGAGAGAGAGACTACCATATCGGTTGGTTTTTTGCAAACAAAATGTTATCAATTAATAAATAATTCAAATGACTGAGCGTTATTAATTAGTAGGTATCAAGGCACCTAAGGTGTCCGTGTCGTTTTTACCGTAAAATTTTTAAATTTAAATTTTTGGATGTTTATTTTTGTCGAAAAAAATTTATTACAAAAATCGCCGGAACAAAAATTGGGAAAAAAATGTTCTGATATATTTTTTTCCAAAAAGAATTCAAAACTATTGCCGAAAAAAACTTGCTCAAAAAAAAAAATAGCCAAAAGTAAAAACTTGGTACAAAACGATTTTGTAATATTATCTTTCATAATTTGAATAAAAATTAACTTTAATTTCGAAACAGAGGTGATAAGCTTATAACTTTAATCGTTAAAAAGAAATCTAAAACATTCCTAGCAAAATCTATTCATTCCCTGTGTTATCTTATTCCTCTTTCAGCACGCTTCACATTATTTATGAATTTTCAAACAAAAAATTTCAAAGAGCAGATTTTTCTGGATTTTGTGTTATTAAATATTCAAAAAAAATGTTTAATACACCAAAATAACCTTGGTAGAAAATATCAATAGAACCACACATAATACCTAACTAATTAAACTATAAACTAAATAATTCAACATATTCGAAACGCAATTAACAGAATAGAACTAAACACAAGTCATTTGTATTAAATAAGATATGATGAATTTTAGCGTTCGCAGCTTCTGAATAGAGCTTCTAAGATTATAAAGGTTACAATTTAATTTCGGCATCTTTATTATCTTTGGAATGCCCTCGAAATGTTTTTTTTGTATCACTGTCTTATCGCTACTTTTTCAAACAATGCTTGGTGAGTTTGATTGCGGCATCCCTCACCGCCTAAAAAAATTACTTTGGCTATGCTTATCAACTGCAAATTGGGCACTTGTCACTCTGGGTGAAATCGTTAGTGAAGCATTGCCGAACTTCGAGTTCTTGGTACCCTAGGTGAATTGTAATTTTGCAACCCTAGCTTACAAAAATTAAACAAATCATACAGAAAATTTTGGAACTAAGAGCTTTCAAAAAAAAATCGGTCTGAAACTTGTTCTTCTTTTGTTATTTTACTTTTAAAATTAATCTTTTTAAGAACTAATATTTTCAAACAATGTAGGATTTGAATTCATTAGTTAGTTATAAAGGGTGTTTTTTTAGAGGTATAAAAGTTGGCATTAATTTTTCATTTTTCAACCTTATTTTTTTTATTCAACAGATATTTTATACTGGCTAAGAGACCTTCGCTTAAGATACGGTTCAATATTTTGCATTTGGTTTGGCTCAGATCTGTCAGTTTTCTTTACCGATCCTGATGATGTTAAAATCGTTCTTGGTAGCAGCCAAACCACTTTCACCTCGAAAAACTACAATATTCTAGAGCCATGGTTGGGAAAAGGACTTCTTACCAGCAGTGGTGAATTATGGCATAGAAGGAGAAAAATGTTGACACCAGCTTTTCACTTTAAGATGCTAGCTGAATTCAAACAGCCTATGGAAGACAATTGTAGCATAATGATTGAAAAACTCAAGGAAAAAGCTAATGGCGAAGCCTTTGATATATATCCCTTCATAACACTCCTAGCATTGGACATAATTTGCGAAACTGCTATGGGTATTAAGAAGAATGCTCAGCTTCAGAGTACATCGGAGTATGTCACTGCTGTGCAAGAGTAATTTGAATTGAATTTTTAAACTTTAAAAATTGTTTTGTAATTCTGAATTTATTTTTTTGTTTTATTCTAGCATGTGTCGGATATCTCATAGGGTATCTTTTTCACCATGGAAGAGAATTGAATTTCTCTTTAGATTAACGCAAGATTTCACAGAACGAAAACGTGCTTTGGAAGTTCTTCATGGTGAAACAAATCGAGTTATTGAAATGCGAAGAAAGGCCATGAAAGCTACAAATGTTCAAACATTAGCTGACGCTGCTGGTAAGAAGTTTAAATTTTTATTTTTAAAACTAAGGTGAATTATAAATAAATTTTATAAATTTTCAGAAAACATTGATGAAATTGGTGTTAAAAATCGATTAGCGTTTTTGGATATTCTTTTACTGGCTCAGAAGGAAGGAGCTGATTTGACAGATGTTGCCATCCGAGAAGAGGTTGACACATTTATGTTTGAGGTAAGAAACGTTAAAGAAATTACGATTTTATGAGATAAATAAAAATCTTTTCAAAACATTTAAAGGGCCATGATACCACAAGCTCAGCCTTAGCCTTTGCCGTATATTTATTTTCTCAAAATAAAGCGGAACAACAAAAAGCCTTCGAAGAAGCTGTAGCTATGAAAGGAAAAGAAAAAGAATCGATGAAGTATCTTGAAGCTGTGATCAAAGAAACTCTTCGATTATATCCTTCAGTACCATTCTACAAACGAATTATGATAGAAGATGTTTCAATTCGTGGTCTTCTTGTGCCCAAAGGAACATCTATTAATATATTGGCTTTTGTGGTGCATCGGAATGAACAACATTTCCCCGATCCGGAAAGATTCAATCCGGAGAGATTTTTAGTTGATGAAAATAAATTACATCCGTATTCGTATATTGCTTTCAGTGCAGGACCAAGGAACTGTATAGGTAAATTTTGTTACTTACCTATAAACTTTTTTTCATATTTTTTTTTTCTTAGGTCAAAAGTTTGCCATGTTGGAATTAAAGTGCACCTTGTCAAATATATTAAGAGCCTATGAAATATTGCCCGTGGAAGGGTTTGTCCCCAAACCTTTGGCTGAACTGGTAATCAAGAGTGGGAATGGAATACAAGTGAGACTGAGAAAACGTTAAAAGAAATTTATTTTGTTGAGAAACAAGTTGTTATTTAAACTTATGTAAGTACTTTAAGCTCTAATCATAAATATTTTGTATTTAATTAAAAACGCAAAACTGTTTGTGAAACTAACTTTTTATTAATAAACAATGTGTAATATTATATTTATAAAGTACTTGTAGTATAATTTATGGTCATTCAAGGAATAATTCATTTATGAAATTAATTTTTAAGTCACGAAAAATCGTGAAAAATCTCGGTCTAGTTGATGTTCAACAAGACGAGAATGTGATATTTTTAAGTCACATGGCAACTGAAGTTGAGTGTGTGGTAATTACATTGAAGATGGTTGGCAACACACCTAAATTCTCCTTAGACAGTGAAGTGACAAAGGGGGGTGTTTTTTTTTCTTTAATGACCCTACACAACACTTAGTAGTCGAAGCGGTAAATTCTTCACGGTTTTTAAAATCTCCATTGAGCATGTGATGTAACCATTAAACTTCGTCTCCCATAGAAATGGCCCTTTCTGTTTTGCTCTTTACATGACTTGAAACAGCGAAAAAGTTCTGTAAAATTCATAGGACTATTCTCAAACTGCTTTAGAAAACCCAGTTTTACACCTGAAGAAGTTTAAACTGCTTTAAGATTTCGTTGAATCATCCTTAAAGAAGAATAGACGATGACTTTTAAACTCGAAAAAACATCTCAAAGTGAGAAGAATCTAAGCTTATTCTAATTTATTTAAATTATTAAATTTTATAAAAAAGAGTACTGAACTCATTTTGATAGACCCTGAAAGACGGATTTAAATTTAATTAAAATTCCAAAATGTAAAATTTTTGTAAATAAATCTATTTTGAATTGAAAATTATCGAGGTTGGCAATGCTGTCGAGATAAAAATATAACGAACTTATCATACACTGTCATTGAAGATCCATATCCAAAGAACAAGGATTTAGAAACGAATATGAAATATAGTAAATATGAAAAAGCGAAAATACGCAGCGAAATTGTTTAATAGATCAGAAGTTTCAGGCAAAAGATTATTAACAGGAAAGAGAGTCGGAGACAAAATGGAGCCTTATGGTTATGGCACACCAGCGTTTATTTTATGGATTACAGAAATCAATTGAAACTATCCTATACAACTTGTATTATTCAGTTCCGAAGGAAATTTATAATGCAATAAAGAAGAGATTCATCGATACCAAATGCACGTATATTCGATAAGAGAGCTTGATCACACTTAAATATGAAGTGCAATAATGGTACTTTTTTTAAAACGATTTAGAGATTTGATCCACTGTTATCAGAACACCATCTGCGAAAGCCGCTGGTAAATAAAATCAGCGTTTCCATGAGCTTGTAAAGACGGCGACGGGACATACAATTGGACGATAGGAAGATGGGAGGAATGCTCGTTTAATTGCAGTCGGTTTTGACAGTTTTGAAGAACATACTTCAGGATAATGGGAGGCATAGTGTGCAGCATAATCGCTTTCAGCTTGTCCCTAATTTTTTTTTTTAAATCCTAATTTCCATAAAATGAGATTTTTATGATGATAGTTGTCATCAACCCAACGTTTTCTTTTATGTATTTTCAAAACTCCTATAAATGTATTTTCAACTTTTCAAATAATTTACTTGAACCTACTTTATTTCAAAACACTTTCTTTTAAATTTTCAATCATTTTACCTATCTTTAATTTTTAATATTTTTTCTCAATTTTTCAATTATTATTTGTCATTCTTTCGTTTACTGTTCTCAAATCAATTTCTTGTAAATTTTGAAATATTTTAACTGTTTTTTCATCTTTATTCGAAGACCAAATTGTAAGATATTTCCTTTTATTTAATTTTACCTTTTTTAATTGTTATTTTATTTAGAAAATAAAATTGGACAATTCCAAGAATAATAAGAAGAAGAATAATTCTTGTTTTTCTAATTGGATATCTGAATTCAAGCCTTGGACCGATATTTGTAATTTGTTTATGAAGATAACATTCCTAAAAAAATCGGTGAAAGAACAATAGTAATTATGCGAGATCCAATGGCTCTGGATTCCACAGATTTTCAACATTTAACTTCAAAACTAAAAACCAAAATTTTAATTTTCTTAAATATTTTAACTAAATTTTTTATTTCATAAATATTTTTTTTAAAACAAAAAGTCAAGTAATAATTAAAATGTAGGTACCTTTTAAAATAAAATTTAATTTACAAGATGCAACTTCAATAACGCTAAATTTTAATGATTATAACAAAACAAAAATATATTTCTAACAAATCAGTTTTATAATTATACATAAATTCAAACTAAAGCTTTAAATCTTTCTATCTTTTTTATATCGGCTTTTCTGACCACCCACCATCTTAGTTTTTTTCTTTCTTATTTTTTTGTTTTAATTTCCTCATTCTTTTGTTAAACTTAGACTTTATGGTGCGCTAAGTACAAAATACACATTTACACATTTATAATACAAAAAAGTTAGTAAATTTTTTATTTGTTTATTAAAATTTATAACTTTTCTCAATAGACATTTAATTATTTAACAAATATAATTTACTTTTATATTTTTTTGTTTTTTAATTTTAAGTATAGGAATTTACTGTTTTTTATATATATCTTTGTGATGATATTAAGGTTTTACACACTTTCTTCTTTTCTTCCTCAAGATTTGTATTTTATTTTTTTGCTGTTTGCTTTAATTAATAAAATTGCATTTCTTATATTTTAATTTGTTTTTATTTTTTTTGAATTCTATTTTAAACACCATATATATTTAATCAAATTGTATTTGCTTTTTTAAAAATTTAAATTTAGTTATTGTTCATTGATTTATATAAGAATTTTTATTTTTCTATTTTACTTTTGTCTTTTTTGTGATTTGAAATTAAAAAAAAAGTAAACGTACAATACTTCACAACATCTCGAATAGTTTGTTTTGTCTTCTCTATAGTTAACTTTGTTAATTATTCAAATATATATTTAAATTTAGCTAGTTAATTTTTTTTTTTTAAATAATTTTCTTTTGAAATTTATTTTTGATGATTTAATTTTTAATTTTTTATATTTAAAACACCAATATTGCAGTTTTTGTTTCTAAAGAATTTGTGTCTTCTTTTATTTTAGACCAAAATGTGTTGACCCAGTTTTAAGGGCATTTTAAAGCTTTTGAGGAAACTATAGGTTGTATATTAATTATTAAATAGTACACGAGCGGGTTTTTGAATAATTTTGTGTTTTTTTTTTCTAAATAAATATGTTATTGTTTGTTAGTGATACACATTTGAACAAGTTTTATGAAGATTGAGGACAAAATTCTAATTCCATGTTTTTTTTTAAATCATCGAAAATGTGAATAAAACATTTTTTGAATCTATACAGAAATTTTATTTCACTTGAAAAATTACAGAATTTTAAGCCTCTTCCGAGCTTAGGTTAATTTTTGCTTTGATCTGAAAAACAAATTAAAGCCAAGGTAAGCAGTAGGAGGTACAAACTGGATGATCTGGTCGCAGCTCAAATATTGAATCTCTCTGTCAGTGTTTTCTATGACCAAATGGAGATCCATGACCATAACCACCTCCTCCACCACCACCTCCCCCGCCACCGCCTCCTCCACCGCCATAACTAGACTTGCCCGAACTTCCAGTGCTGTTAACGGAACCTTGCCTACTTACTGAACTTCTTCTATGGGGAATGACAAATGGAGGGGGAGGCTGAGGAGTATATTGTGGAGGAATTGAATTAGCAGAAGCCTGACGCACTAATTTCCGGCCACCAGAACTTGCTGCAGGTACTTGAACTGATCCACATCGGGATAGATTTCCGCTTCTGGGAGGTATAGCTGGAGGTGGTCCTGGTGGTGGTCCTGCAGGAGGACCACCACGACCTTTGCCTGACTCAACGGATGATTGTGAAGGAACTCTCGGTGGAAGTTGCGGAAGGTTCTTTGCATTTGGAGAAATAGGAGATCTTGATGGCAGATGAGTGGGCCTCTGTTGGGCGCCATTTCCTGCATTAGATGTAACAAGTTTTGTTTGTGGCTGTACGGTTGAGGTGGTGACAGTTGGTTTCTGTGGTGGTACACTGTGTTTAATTGTGACTGTTTGAAGTTTGCTTGCAGGCTGTTGAGGTAAAGGTTGTTGATGAGTTGGTTTAGGTGACGATTGGGGAGCTGGCATTCGGGGACTTGTAGCTTGTGATTGTTGACCCTGTTGTTGTTGCTGTTGTTGTTGTGAATGAATGTCTTGAATTTGAGGTGTCATAACAACTGGATTTTTCTTTTGATCTTGTCCAGCGGCGACGTAGGAAAATACACAAAGTACCGAGTAACAAATTTGATCGGCCTTAAAAAGGTAAACAAAAATTAGAAAAAAATTTTACATAAATTAAAATATTATTAAAAAAACAATCGTCAAAGTGTAAATTTGAAAGCAAAAGCAATTCAACACTTACATTATAAAAGTTAGATTTTTTTTATCAGTTTTATGAAGATAACACAACAAACAGAAACAAAGGCAGAAGATTTTTAATTTTTTGTACTTTTATTTAATTTGTTTGTTTAGAGTTATACTCAAATTCCAGATAAACTAAACATTATAAAGATATAGCTTGCATGCAAAATATACATATTTATTCACAAATAATTTCTTTAATTTTTTTTTTATTAAGTTGGCATTTCTTCGTTGTAAGATTCATCATCTAGTTCATTGAGTTTTTGTGGATTTTCCATTAGCTTGCGAGCCAAGTTTATTGAAAACAGCCTGTGCAGACATAATGCAGCTTCAGATGCCTTGTTCGATTTTGATTTGTGTATCAAACAGGATTTTTTTTTGTTAAACAACAACGAACAACAACACATCAAAACATAGAGAAAATAATAAAAAAAAACAAAGTTTTGTAAATTATAAAAAATATACAAAATAAATATACGTAATAATTAACTATTTTTCATAAATAGGTTGTTAGAAATATCAAAAAGGCTTCTAAATAAAATTAAACAAAAAAAAACTCATGCAACAATTTTGTTTTTGAACAACTCGAAATAATTAAAGCACACTGATTGAGTTTAGCAAACAACCGACATTAGAAACAATGCTCTCTGTTAAAATTTACAAAAAAAAATCATATTGGTTTAACTTACCATAGAAGATTTGTATTTTCTTTGAATAAGTTGTCGTGTTTTTGGATCTGAAAATTATCGAAAAAAAAATTAATAAGAAGATATAAAAAAAAATATAAAAAAACATAATATGCACAAAGGAAACATAGCATTGATTGGATGATGGACTGACCGACTTTGTTGGCGATTAAAAAAAATAGCGTACTCGGTCGTTCCCTTACATTTTTTTGACAATTTTTTCAGGACGAACATTTTTTTTTGAAAAAAAATAATTATAATTTCATCTCGCGGTTCAAAAATTTTTTAACGGTTGTTGTCTAACAAAATTTTGTTTGTTAGATTCTTGACAATTTTTTTTTACCAATTTGTTTTTACCATCTACCTATTAGTTTTTTTAGGGCGAACATTTTTAACGACAAAACTTTATTTTCAATTTATTTTTTGACCAATTTTTAAACATTTTATTTCTTCATTTCTTTGACAAAATTTATTTAAAAAAGAAATGATAGACAATTTTTTAAAGTTTTTGTTTCGATATTTAGTAGGTTTAATATTTTGTTATTAATATTGCTATAAATATCTGTTTGAAAATGGCTGCGGAGCAAACGCGCGCGTTGCGTGAGTGAGGCAGTGCCTCCAAAAAGTAAGTTAGTGGTAAAGAAAAGAGAAGGACTTGCCTTGCTATTAACTATTTTACAACTAACTATAATTTCCAAACATTTTCAACAATTTTTTTTTTTAATTAAAAGTTATATACCTAATTTATTCAATAAATAATAATAATAATTAATAAATAACCTACATAATTAAATTCAAAACTAATATTACTCACTATATTCCTCTAGTACGAATATTCCTCCTTTTTGTGTAAAGCACTTTCGAATATGGTCCAATCGGACGAAAAACTGAAATAAATTAAAATAAAATTATTATTATCTTATTGTTAATCCAATTTCAAAATAAGAACAAAAATCCAATATAAAATTAATGTATAAATGTAATTTTTTTTTTGATAAAAAAAAATGTGTAAAATTGTGTAATATTAGCAATACTCTTGTTAAAAATGTGTTTTGAGTGTGCAGTGTAGGTAAATATTCCTAAATTGTTTTCTTGTCTAATAAATTCAAAATAAATTTAAGTTTAGAAATAAATTTTACGGCATGCAAATTCAATTTTTTTTACAGCTTAACTTTTTTTTTTTAAGCTATACAAAAGGTGTAAGATATATAAGCATAACACTTTTTTTTACTAAAAAAAAACACAAATATTCAAAGCACATACAATAGTAGTTTTTGTATTTTAATATTATTTTTAATTTTAGTTTTTTTAATTCCAAAGGGGATAAGTTTGCAAAATAAAACAACAAAAAAACTTAACTTAACACCTGCTCTAAGCAATTTTAACTAAATAAATATTTATGTTTAAAAGCAAGCAAATTTACAAGGGAATAAACAAATTTCTAATTAGCACTTGTGAGATGGTCTTAAATTTGTTAAAAAAAAAAAAAATAAAAATAATAAAAGTTTATAGAAAATGAAACTGTTGAAATTTTATAATGTTTTTTTTTTATTTATTAAATTTATGAGAAGTGTATAACATATACATTTGTTTTATATTTAAGACTTGCCCTACTATAGCTGACGTACTTAATGAAAATTTAAACTCATTTATATATTATGTAGATATATTGAAAGCAAAATCATAAATTCATATTTTTTTATTAATAACTTTACTACCACTATATTTTTTTTTTTTAACTTTCATGCTACTTCAAAATTTTACACATAATTAAAATTAAATGTTTTTTTTTAATATATCATCGTTTTGAATTTACAGGGTTTGTATACTCATTTTTTTTTGTATGCAATGAAGGAATTTATTTATATTTAAATTTTTAATAGTGAACTAAAAATTAAAATATAACTCGTGAGAGGGGAAAGGGGTTGGTTTTTTTTTTATTTTGTTCAATACTTTTTTTTATTTTCAACTAATTTCTTAATAAAAAAAAATATATTCAACTACATTCTACTTGCCTTTAGTTTGTTGCTATACAAATAAGTTCTACACAAGCAGAAAAACAATAACAATCGATTTTTTTTATTTAAGTCTTACAATTTAATAAAATTGTATTTGAAAGCAATGTAACAGTTATTTCTACTTAAAGTGTTGTGTAAGAACAAATCTTTTTTTGTATTTTTTTTTTATGAATGGGTTTCTAAGACTTTGCGTTGTTTAATTGTTGCATATATATAACTAATTATCTTAATAAATGTAAATATATCTATTTAACAAACAAAAAAATATATAAGTAACAGAAAAAAAATTAAAAATATTTTTGTGTTTAATGCTGAAGAGAAACATTGAACAAAATTAATAATATTTTTTTTTTGTGAAAGTGGTACTGAATGTGAGTATTTTTTTTTTTTAATTAAATTATGAAAACACGAATTAAGATTAATGCTTATAAGAAAAAAGAAAAATAAAAAAAATGTTGTTTTAAAAATATTCGAATAAATTTGTTGTGAGATGAGTTGGTGAGAAGAGTCTCTTGTGTGTGACTTGTGGTGAATAAATTGTTTTGTTATTAAAAAAAAATATATATGAAATTAAAACTAACAGTGAATTTTTGTTGTATTTAACAATTTTTTTGTGAATAAACAGAACAGAAAATTTTTTAATTGAAATAGTACCTCGAAATCCTTTTTTATATAATTTGTTTTCGAAAAAATATATTTATGCGTGTAAACACACACGCGCAGTTAAAAGTTTGCAGGATAACAAACAGGTTATTTTTTTTATTTTTGAAGATCGTAGAAATTTGCAGATAGTAGTTGTAGTAACAGTAGTGGTAATTGTAGTAGTAGAAGATCAATCCATAAGGAAGCGGCAGCGATCCGCAAAAATAATTATATACAATTTTTGTTTTGTTTTACTTTTTTTTCTAATTAATAATTTCAAAAAAGTCTTCTAATTTAATTATTTTTTTTCATTATTTTTAACTCAAAATTAAAAACAAAATTCCTATTTTGGGTCTTGATGGGTTTATAAACGAAACTTAACAAAACAAAAAAATAAACATAAAACCAATGACGGGATGAAAAAGAAGACGAAGAAGAAATATTATGTTTTAAACTAAAAATAGATCAAAATTCCTGTTTCGATTTCATATTTAGCGAATGTATTCACAAGGACCATCTCAAAAGATACCAATTAAGAATTTCGATAAAAATTAATAATCAATTAGATTAAATTGAGAAAAATTAAATTAAATTATTAAAAAAAATACATATATTAAATATTTATTATTATTTTTTTTTTTACTTTAAGAAGAGAAAAAAATATGGTAAAAATACAAAATTGATTATATCGAGTATAATATTAAGAAGAATTTAACCGATTTTTATTTTTAATTCGAAAACAATATTTATTTACATGTTTAAAAAGATTTCTTTGAATGAACAAAAATGTTATTAAAAGTATTAAAACGCGATTGCAATACCACTCATCCGATATACAAAAAAAATAATAGTAAAGTTTAAACAAAACTATGATAGTAATAAAATTAAAATTATATTTAAAAAAAATAAATATATATTTATTTATTTATTATATTTTCGTATATCCAAATATTAATAAATATTTATAAATATATATATGTATATAAGTATATAGCATTCATTACATTCACTAGCAGATTATTTTTATATTAGATATAAATATAATATTAAGATTATTAAAATATATGTTTTTAATACATTTATGTTTGTGTCAGACGTAGCGGCATATTATATATATATATACTTAAGTGTATTGAACCAAATATACTAATTAAGATTAGGTGATAAAATGTTGTGTTTTTTTTATAAATAATATTTCAATTACTATTACTTTTTCATGGTGGTATTAGGATGTTGAAAAAGACTTACCGTAAATGAAACCAAAAAAAAAAAAACAAACAAAATTAAATCAATTTACATTTTAGTAAAAAAATGTGAAGAAAATTAAAAATCTCAAATAACTAATTTATAAATATTCCCAAAAACCGTGAATAGTGTTGCTTTAAACTGGTTTATATTTAATATAGATTCAAGCGACATTTGTAATCGAATTAGGTCCTAAAAAATAATTTTCATTCCGTGAAGCACGAATTGACAGATTGAGACGATCAAAGGATGACCAGCGAAAAATGTTCATAAAAACAAAAAAACGGTAATGCCCATAAAAATCTCTATATGTACTTCACTAACTATAAAGTTAAATAACAAGCGTGCATTTACTCAAGAATAATGATATTAATTAGTGAATAGTGATATATAAATAATTGTTAGCAGTAGTCGGTTATTCGCTTATAACCGTTAACTAGATTAGAACCAAGTCCAATTATTCATAAAGAATTTGGCAGCTCTGTTTAGTAAAAAATAGAATTCTACTACAATTTTAGTACTATTGCCTGTATATCCATTGAAATCCAATCTATTTTTTGACAGATAGAAAAAAACAACTTAGTCAAAGAGTCAACCGTTTTTAAGGAATGACCACCAGTTTATCTCTTGGAGTCGGGTCGAAATTGTCTATGAATATCATAAACTCCAGGTTAGCTTAGAAGAGACAAAGAAACAACGTGTCAGATGACATACAAATTCATATGGCCCAATATCCAGGGATGGTTCGCAAACATTGAAGGGCATTAGTGGTAATTGATTCAATATTCCGATATGTTCTCGATTTTTTTAGCTCCGGGAAAAAGCAGTTTTAAAGCTGAATGCGATCACATCGTGATTTTTAAGTTTTATTTTAAAAACAATTTATTCGATTCATCTTCCAGAGCAAAATTGGTGTTTTGGAGCATTTTATAAAAGAGAGTGCTTATGTTGTATGTGCTTAGAAATGAAAAAAATTATTTAACACATAAGGGTAGTAGTGACAAAAAAAGATTTATACTTTTTTCGAAAACCAGAATTGTAAATAATCGAGCACTGAAAACCAAATTGTCTTAACTACTACTATACTTAATTATACGAATTTTCATGTTTCATTATTTTCAAAGACTTTTATTGAGGTTAATGAGACTTGAGACATGAATAGATTAGTGCACATCTAAGTTCCGGTGTTCGATTAAGAACATTCACGGCTTTCAAAAAAAAAAAAAAAAACAATTTCACCCTGAATTTCAACTAAGCTACCATATAATGAAACAAAGTGCAGCCCAAAACCTTTCACATGATATGTGTTGAACTATGCTCTAGAAAAGGGCCAAGTCTTATACAAAAGTGCCCTTGGTCCTTTACTATATTTAAACTATACTATTTTTATATTCTTTTAAGAAATTAAAATACAAATTTCATTAATATAGTGATGTGAGAGGTTAAATATGAATGGCCTTAATGTCAAGTCTCCAAAATTTAAACAGCTTTAAGAAAATAAGTCCAAAAATCAATTTCTATTTCAAACACCTCAGTCAGATAGATGCGATCATTTTTGTGATTTTTAATTTATCGCAATAGTTTGTATACCGAATCATTTATAATTTAATTTATTTAACATTATAGACCGTTTTATTGGGTCAAATAGTAATTTCGTTGGTAATTTACAAAATTGTATGTATTAACTAACAAACTAACTAACGTAGTACCTTTAAGTTGTTGTTTTTGTTCACAAAATTCAATCAAACTAACGGAATAATGAATGGCCAAGTCTACTGAAACTAACATTCTATGTATGAATAGTAAATATAGTAATAATATTAACTAAAACTTTGTCACTTGACGGGAGTGGTATCGACCTCTAATACTCAATTAAAAAAAAAAAAACTTTTTCAATCACATACTCAAATATACATAATGTATTTTAAGGATTATTTTCTGGGGCTCTAAAAGACTATGTGAAAAAGTGTAATTTACTAGTTTGACGTCTTGAAATTTTTTGTAATACAATTTATTCATAAAAAATCCTCATCATTAGTTATTTTTACGTCTATTCAAATCTTAAAACTTTGTACTGTGTTTTCTTTCAGGGAACTATATTTCAGAGCAAGAACCTATGCAACTAGAATATTTTCACGGAAAACTCTTTCCAAGCATTACCTTCTTAATAATATTATATGCCAATTGCTTTGAAAAGTATATCAAATAAATAAAAATAAGTAATAAAACAAAAAATACTAAATAAAATAAAAAAAAAAACTAATATCATGCCTAGGATGTTAACGATTATGCAATATGGTTTGAACAAAATAAAAATAATAATAAATATTTACAAAATGTTATGAAATACTGAATTACGGATTCATTTTGTATTTAAAAAAAAAGTTCCTTATGTTTAATTTGTACGTAAATATTTTTAAGTTAAAAAATTGCGAGACACAAAAAAAAAAGAAGAGAATATGGCCACGTATGCTTTTTGCAAATTAATAAATCGATGATAAGAAGAGTGGTTTTGCATATTGATTAAAAGATGTTGTATTTTTTATTTGTTTAAAAAAAAATATATTTTAAGGCGATAGAAATGAAAGAAAAGTAGGAAATAAATTGTTTATATTTTTGTACAAAAGAATGAATTCGAAAAAAAGAAGATAAAGATAGAGAATTATTTTCAACACTCAGGGAGATAGACACCAAATAAGAAAACATATAATATGTTAATAAAATATAAATATTTTATGCCTTAAGACTTATCTATAGTTTTTTTTTACTTTTTTTATTTGAAAAAAATTTATATTTTAATAAAAAAAAAATCATTGAGAAGGTCCTTGCTATCTGCATGTTTTTTTTTTTTCAATTTAAAAAATAAAAATTTTTAATTTCTTCACGAAAAATATATAAAAGTTAACGGAGAGATTTGTTTTTTTTTTTTTAAACTCACGTAGCCATACAATAAAATTTATTTGTAATTATAATTCTATTTTAAACAAAACAAATAGCAACAAGAATTATATTTTTTTTTCTCTAAAAAATATTAATTAAATTTATTATATATATTTACTGTTGCTTGGATATTAAGAAAGAAAAACTTAGAAACTAAAATTGCAATAAAGATGTACGAACAAAAAATTCCTCACCTTACTGTTAGCAAATAACAAACCAACACCCTCGAGGCAGACTTGAAGCAGACCACCTTCACCAGAATTCATATCTTGCACTGGGAATTCTCCACCAAGTTCAGGTACATTTGTTGGGGTGCCACCACGTTCCATTGCATCTTTGATGCAGTTGTACAATTCCTTACACTATAAAAATTTCGTTTAAATAAACCGTTGGAAGTACAAAGAAGAGGATTTGGTTAAAAGAGTTCAATGGACTAACCTTTCTTGTGTAATATTTGTGCAACTGCGTCTGTCCACCGTTACGTCTCCAAAGACACAAGACTTTTGTCTTAGGTGAAAAAGTCATATTGACTAATCGTTCATACCACCAGCGTTCCACAATCGTTCCATTAACTGATCTCAATACTAAACCATCATCCCGGACTTCCAAAAATCTTAAAGGACCCGTTGCATCGACACCCTGATGCACTGTGAAGCTTTGACGATGCAAGAGCCTTGAACCCAAGGGTTTCAAATCGATATCGTTGCCATTCTAGAGGGAGTTAACATTTAGGAAAAGTCATGCAAAGTAGTTTTTTTTCAAATAGAAACAATTACCAAATTATTGATTTGATCAACTAAATTATGAACCTCTTGGGAATAAACCAAACCAATGTGACTCTTGCCAAGCAAACGTCGAACTTTTCTCTTGATCTCTTCCTTATTTACATTCAACATAACTAGGATTGCTGTTAAATTGTACAACATTGTCGAAAGTAATCTATCTTCGTCGTGTTCAAGCCTCTTTCTCTCTGATTCACTTAAAGATTTGTATCTTTCCATCATTTCTCCAGGTCCCTTATATGAAATGTAAATTTTTTCTTTTTCTTTTGAAAGTGTTTTTTTTTTTGAATATTTACCTGATCCATGCCAATCATATCTCGTTCTTGACTAACTGCATCTAAAAATGCATCTTCCCAAAATTGCATTTGATTCCATAACATTAATCTGTCCTTGCCAACTAAGCCTTCGAAGAGATAAACTCTTGGACTGTCGGGTGATGGGGATGATGATGTATTTATTAGATGGCCACCAGTGTATCGGAAGCCAGCACTTAATGTTGATTTTCCAGACCACAAATTGCCACCTTTTTTGGAATCCTTTAATATGTTTGTCTGTTAATTGAAATTTAATATTTCTTTAAAATGAAAATTTATTTTTTTGGAATTTTGTTAGTTTTTTTTATAACTGTTTCTTTTCGTCAAGTCCTCTTATAAACCATTCCAAATACATAACATTATTTTTTATTTCAATCTGGGTTTTTGAAAATGTTAGGTTAGGTCAAACACATAAAGGGTTTTCCAGTCACCAACGTATAAGAATGAGACTTCGACTGGAAAGGACTATTATATTTTAATTAATTTTTCAAAAGAGTAGGCGTGGCAGTGGGCAACAATAAGAAAGGCTGCCTATATTTATTTTTGGAAATTGAATTAGTTAATAGTGGGTCTGATTCCTACCTTAATATTTTTCTGTCTATAAAGATCATATTCCAAATCATAATAACCATCTCCTAGTAATAAACATATTAAAAAAGTGGGCGTGATATTGGGCGGATTTTATTAAAAAAAATATGAATATGTAACGTTTTTCTTACTCAAGCAGAAAAATAAATATTTTTGTCGAACTCCATTTTTTTTTGCACAAAACAATGGAAGTGATATTGTTTTGAGCGAAAAAAGTCATGGTGAAAACATTATTTCTTAATTCAGGTTGGTTCAGTTCGATAAAAAAAATTTAAAAGTCAAATGAGATATTTGTTTTTTTTTTTCGTTGAGGAATTGTATATGTATACTAGGCTTAGCTATCTGAAACATCTGGAAGTTTTATTCAAATCGTTAAGAGCGTTTCAGAGAAAAAAAAAATTGTAAAAAAATGGACATGGATCCCCAAAAACGGCTCCTGCAAGACGTCGAAGTAAATACTAAAGACTTTAAAATTGTTTAGGAATATCAAATTATGAGGTTTTGTCTTTATACCAAAGGGAATCTAAAACGAATTCAATGCATAAATCTGAGACGATTAACCTACGATCCAGACATGCAATATGTGTGAGTCGCTTAAGACGCTTAAAACATTGAAATGCTAAAGCAACTAAGACGAGACTTAAAACCCGCTCAAGTTGCTTAAGACATTCAAGATGTGCACGTCGCGTATATAAATTAATTTCACCCTGATATTTAATTTTAAACTGTAATTTATGCTGCTTTTCAAATTCTTCGTCAAATATCTGGATCTATCGATATTTCATAACCCAATGCACAACGGCTTTAACTTCGAGGAAAATAAAACTTCCACTCCGAAAAAAAACTGACTTTTGGTGGATTGCTTTATTTGTATGGTTTAAGAATTTCTTTGAAATACTTTACTTGGAGGACAGAAAATTTTTCGAAACTTATGATTTTTTTTGTTTTAAAAATTTTTAAATAAAAAGGTGCGCCACCTTCATATCAAGTTTGAGATTATGTAAAGATCTGAAAGTAAGTACTTAGGTACTAAGCTATTCATTTCTGAAATATATTCAATCATTTCTATACATTCTTCTGTGTTCAAGGAATCGTTATTTTGGTATTACCATTCTCTTGAACTTACAATCACATTAAGGTAATAATAAACTCAGGTGTGAAATTCGGACTCAGCGTACACCAAAAAAAGCATAGTTTTGTTCTACCGTAAGTCAAAAGTTTGTCGATCAGTGTAGTTTATGTTGGCACATATAAAATACCAACCGAATACTTTCAGTTATTGTTGGTCCGGATCCCGATATCCAGGTTTCCAGATAGTGTTGGACATTCGGGATCAAGGTATCCATCGGATCGTCTTCGATATTCGATCCTAGTTCCACATACTTTCTAATATCTAGATATCCGATGTATCCGTATTATTCGGAGAATGATTTTTAAACTCTATTTTCTCTTTTCAATCTGCTTTGTTATTGTTTTAGTTTTGTTTTAAACACATAATAACGCAAAAAGCGTTTATAAATATAAATAAAAATTCTAATTTAACTTTGATTGTAATTTAAAGCTTAACTTTCTAACAGCGACATCTAGATTTTATTTTATTTTCTTGTTGAAGCTTTTTCCATTTATTTTTTTCAAAAAAAAAAAAAAAACAAAAAAAAAAACAGTCAGAATTAGTTTACTTACATTTTCATATTCAGTATCGGATACGGTCGAGCGGCAACTAATAGAAGGCATACGTTGTCCACCGCCCTTATGACCAGATGGAAGAAGATCACTGACCACAGAGAGTGCCCCCGTAGAACCGGCACCCTAATAAACCAAACCAAAACACATTTATGTATGTAAACAAAAAACCAAACAAAAAAATAACAGCAGCAAGAAAAACGCACATCATCATAACTCGAAATTATATATAAATTTAGAAACGAGAAGATATTTAACATTTTAATAAAATTTAGAAAATTATTTTCGATTGGAAATTAAAAAAAAAAAAGTTCAGGTTTTGGAAAATACTTCGTTTGGAAGAATTTAGCGATGCAATTTTTTTGAATTTGCCTTTTAAATTGCAGATTCGCATTATTTCTTCAACCGAAAAAGCTTCCAAGATCTGCCCTAAAAAAAAAACAAATTTTATGCAAAAAGATGCAAAGAAGCAGAAGAAGATGTATATATATTTATTGAGCTACGAGTATATCGACTTTAAAAAAAAAAACTATTTTGAAGAGATTACACTTCCTAAAAATCTAGATTATATTTAAATAGAGCTAACAGCATGATGGGATGGACGTTATTGTTTATATCGATGAATGCAAAATGAAGTTATGAGACGAACATAGCAATAATTTGATACAACTAAGCACTAAGACCTCTTAAAGCTACCCACAAAAAAAAAAAAACTAGAACAACATTTACCAGAGTTTCAAAGCAATTACGAACAACTACCACTTACATCGGAATCAAACGAAGATAGCTTGCTCATGAGGACATTGCGCTTCTGTGTCAACATATCTTTAAACATTTCTGTTGTAGACTGGCCATCTTGACTATCAGCCGATGACATTCTCCGTTGGGCTCCACCACTTCGATCGATTTGTGTGGAGTTCTTGCGAGATTCCTGAGGTGAGGCCCATTCACTGCCGACATTCGAGGGATTCGGACTTGAGGGAGAACGAAGATTCTCCCGACTGCCCATCGGACTAGCAGCATGGCTTGAGAGTAAACTTGGACTCATTTCACTGGTGTTTTCAGCGAGTTCTTTGCTCCAGTAGTGAGTGTGAGCGATTTCCATCATTTGAAACACCGAAGCCATTCCACCCATGCCAAAGTTCGAGAATGTGCTATCAAGACCGGAAGCTATTGCTTGGAGGCATTTTAAGATACCCTTCCATAAGGGCTTTGGAATGCACTGAAAAAAAAACGAAGGTTTATCAAAGATTTTACGAGTTTCCATCGATCTTAGACAACTTACCACATCATCGATATGATCATCAGGGGCAATCTTTCGATCCAATGTTTTATTAAGTTTCCCCAACACTAGCATTCGATAAGATTCATCTTCCATTAGCTTCCTGAGTCGATTTAGCTTCAGCCAGCCAACGCCTTCTCCAGCCATAACCTGCGTGATCACATCTTTCAAGAAGGCCTGATTTTCTGAATTGCTATGAGATCGTTCTTGATTCTGTTGTCTTTGGATTTCTTCCTGACTCTGTTTTGGACTTGAGTGTCTAATCAATGGAGTTCTCTCGGCCAGTGCCCTTCGTCCGGGGAAGGGATCAAAAGATAGGCCACTTTTTGGTTTTTGTGCAGTTGCTTGACCTTGTTGGTGCTGTTGAGTAGGATGTTGTCTTTGTTGTTGCGGCTGTTGTTGTTGTTCTAAAAATATTTAAAAAATAAGAATAAATACAACTTTTTTAAAAACTAGTTTTTTTTGTATACTTTTCCCTCCAAACATTCCCGAAAACATTGCACTAGTCGACGATGTCAATCCATTTATATCACTTCCTATCGATGAAAAGAAATCCCTGCCTGTATTTTGCATTAGACCGCCTTGTTTTTGTGTAGCAATTTGATTTCCAGGTCCTTGAAGATCCATCATCATATTATCTTGTTCGTTGTTCTTCATGAGTCCTTTTTTAGTTGCGGCTTCTTTAGCAGTTTTTGTTAAATCACCCAAAGTTGATTTGCCAACATAAGTTAAATCATCTAACGTATTTCGACTTACACCAGCTGCTTGTTTGGAAACTTCAATAGCTTGTTTGGATGCTTCACCTGCAGCCTTTTTTGCATGGTGTGTAAGCTGATTGAAGGTAAAATTCAAATAGTTTTTTTTTTTTTTTCTTTTTTTTAATATTTCACTATAACTAAGGAAACAAAAAACAACTTTAAACAAATCTAATTTGGAAATTATTGAATATATGGAAAAAAGTGCAAAAATAAAAATACATATTGTAAGAAAAAAGTAGCGAATCATAATGAGGAATTAATTTCGCTAAAGATGAAAACTACTTCTAGAAGCGGAAGACACAAAAAATGATAATGAAAATGAAAAGCTCAAAAATTCTTATCTGTAATATGATTGACTTTAATTAAAGGCTTTCACAGACCACAATAATAGCAACACGTTGCTATGATTGATAACAACACTTTTTTGAGAAAACCTTAAGATTTTGGATATTCTATTACAAAAAGTTCGTTCAAGTTGATTCTATTCTAGGAATATTGATTCATTTATTTCAAGTAGCTGTTGCATTCACCAAAAGTATTTTTCATTTTTTCATTTTATTATTTCAATGTATGTTTTAAAAAAAGGCTTTACAATTATGAACTCAAAACTTGCAGGTTTAATGCATCTTAGAGAAAATAGGAATTAACTGACACTCATGAAAAAAAAACTAAATGGCAAACTAATTCATTTAATTTTATTTTATTATGCTGACCCATTTATCATTCATGGTTTTACCTTCTTTTTGGATCAAACCATAGCGAAACTTTACTGTTCTTTTTTTCTATATGCAGGCAATTGCTTTCGTATCTGTACATGTATACCTAAGTGATCGATTACGGAGGTTAGCTTTCTTCGTAACTTATATCAAAATCTTTGAAAACGAGAAAAAGACGAGAACAACTCCTGTGAAGCTAAAACGAGACCGTGAAGAGAGCGGATTTTCTGGACCCAGACTTACCAAAACGAGCCCGAGACGAGAATGTATTTTACGAGAATGAGGTGAGACTAAAAATTTTTCAATTTTTTTTTTCACGAGATTGAAAAGAGATTTCAAGTTTCATTTCCTTCAGTATTACGCCCCCATGAAGCTGTTTTGTGACTGGGAGAAGGAGGCCTTTTGCAACGGGCTGAGTAGAGCTTATGATAATGTATCACTTGGAGCCATCATAATGGTAATGGGAGACTTAAATGCCAAGGCTGACTGGATGGGCTGTATTGGGACTCATGGCAAAACATGGAGTTGCTAAGGACATTAACCCGTTTCCGGCTAGCGTTGCGAAAACGCAACGTCATACGTGAGGAGGTCTGGAACTTAACCGATTATCAATTTAAATAAACTAAGTAGTGATTTTGAAAGTTATTTAAATTATCTAATCGACCTGTTTTTGGATTTTTTTGAAAAAATAATTTTTCGTGTTTTTTTAGGACCTTCAAAATACGAAATTTTGAGGTAGCATTTTTGAACTATTGAAAAATGTAGTCAAAATTACAATTTTCAAAATAATTTTAACTACAGGTAAATAAATATTCAAATTATATTTTAAAATAATTTTGAAGCAATTTAGACGAGTCACCTTCCTGACAGGTGAGATGAAACCGCTATATGTTGCGTTTTCGCAACGGTTGCCTAATGTAGTAGCATTTGAAAAAAAAATATTTTCGTTCTTAGCGTTTTCAAATCAGAATGATCGTTTTTTTTTCAGAATGTCGTGTGTTTAGTTTATGTTTATAACATAACAATTCTTGAAAAACACATAATTTTTGGTTGCATCAACTCCAACAAGAGGATGAATATTTAATATTGTTCTTGTTTACAGGCACATTTCGTGAAAATAGAACTGTCAATCAGAGGAAAGAAGCGGTACTGTCCACTTTTATCAAATGCACTGGACGCATCGTTGGTAAATGCATGGAAGATACATTGTGTTTGCAAAAAATTTGCTGAGGAAACACCAACCGCCGCAGCTAGAATTTAGAACGTGTGTAGTAGATTCCTTGTTCCAATCCGAAACACAAATTCAATCTGTGATTCAAACGACAGGAAACCCCAGTAAAGTAGTTCGTTTTGATAACATCAAGCATACAGTTACAGCCAATTTGATCAGTTGGGAGAGTTGCAGTACAGACATGGACAGACACGTTATTTTCGAAGAGTTAACGTATGAACTACCGCATCCAATTATTAAAAAAAACTTGAGAAACAAAGGGCTTTTTTAAGAGCGGAGAAAAGGAATGATTCTCGAGGTCCCAAAGGAATAGAGACCTTACACATTGCAAAAACTGGAGAGGACTTTGCGGACTTCCTGCAGTAGCCAAGATACATGAAAGAATTATCCTGGAGTGAATAAAAGACCACCTCAAATACACACTCGACGCCAGACAATTAGAATTCCGCACTGGATCTCCCTGTGTGGATTTCAATAACACCTTATGCATCAGTGCTTTAAATGTCGATCACCACTTCGAAAGTGTCAATACAGAAGAATTTTTGAAAAATAATATCGGCATTTCACTCCAGAACATTCTTCAAATTTATATGATTTTGAAGGTGTAAAATGCAGGCAAGGAAGTAAGTGTTTGGATGATATGCATGAGTGCATGTGTCAACATGAGCAGAATATTGAAAATTAGCAAACTAAAAAAAATTTCTTTAAAATAGAATAGAACAATATCAGAAGCTTAAAAGTTTTTATTATATATCTTAATGAAAATATTTCCCGATTTTTAATTTTAAATACAATTTCCAATAATATACAAAAACCTTGATAAACTTGATTTCAAAACACTTTTTTTCTAAAACAAATTAAAAATATAATCGTCACTTTTATGGCATGATAGTCTTTCAAAACCTTAAATTTTTAGATTTTTCATACGGAACTATATACATACATAATTCCTTCCCCAATCTTGTTTTTAAAAAAATCCAAACAATCATTCTAAAACCTCTAATGAGCACTACTTATACTTTTTGTGAACTAATTTTTTTCAAGTTGGCCGAATTCAAATTGAAATGAGATTTAACTGCAATTTGCTTTATTCGAAATGTTCAATAACATGTGATAAATTTTACAAACCTTTTCAAGAGGATTGAATCTACTATTTTCCTCTTCGTCCACAGATTCCTTTAAAAATTAAATTTTCAATAAAAAAACAAATTAAAAACATTTAAACAAAATCCAAAAAAAGGCTTAGTTTAGAAAAAAAGAGCAAGCATATACTCAATACATATAGACAGACACCAATATATACATACATTCATTTATAAAAAGAAGCAGCTAATCTTTTGAAAATCCATAAAAAAAACTTACCTTATCCACATGAGCTAGAATGCCTTCTTGACTGCTCTGACGAGTGGTCTCTCTCACTAAATCCTTAGCATGTGAAGCAAAGTTTTCAAACAATGAATTTTGAGATCCTTGTCGTTGACTACCACCCGGACTTCCTGAACTTGAACCTGAACTGGTTCGAGCTAAAATATTTGAAACACTTGGTTGTCGCACCACAGTCGGTGTTATTGGAAGTGCCTATGAGAAAAAACTGGTAATTAAAGAGAATTTTGAATTGTGAAGAAGGCATCGAACCGTAGTTTTTCTTTTATCAGACAAATTTCCCTTTTCCAGATCAGAAGCATTTCGTTGGAGCTTTTGGGATCCTTCAAAAGACAGTTTTTTCAAAAGATTTTATTCAAATGATTTGTGTAAAAGCTTTACCTGGTGAAGTTTCTTCGTCATCCATTGATTTCGGTCTGAGTAAAACTTCTGGATCCCCTTTAGGCGGAAAATCAAATTCTGAGTCCCGATTGAAGCTCGGGGAGCTCAAGTCCGATCGACTTGATGATGAGGAATGTGGTGACTCAGGTCGGTCATCATCCTCTTTGGAAGACTGTATGATCACACCTTCGGGATATTGCAATTTACTTGGGGGATGATACACTAAACTAGCATCAAGATTTGAAGAAAGGGTCTGAAACAAAAAAAAAAATTAATATAATTCGATATCTCCGTTTCATGCTTCTTTTGATCCATACCTGGGGCACATTGTGGTGATGATGATGAGGTCCGAAAACATCGTGTAAGCTAGGTGAAAGATCTGAAGATACCATTTCCGAGACGAAATCACTGAGTGATGAATACGAAGAACTCGTGCTTTCAGCTCCTTCCGAATCAGAACCACTTTCATCCGTTGGCTGACATTCCAATTGTTGCATACTTCGTAGAGCTCCATTCAATGAACTACCATCATCCCAAACAGAGAAACGAATTGGTGTCAGTCCATGGGCAAACCATTTGGCCTTATCACCAACTTGTATTGGATCTAGAACACCTGTCTGAACCCTCAAGAATGCCACATTGGTTGGGGTTAGCGACCATTCCGAGAGGAATTCTACTGCTTGAGTTCGGGCGAATTTATTTAAAAACACCGATGCCCTGGGCCGGGATCTTAGAAAACTGTTAATTTGAAAAGCTACTACAGGTCTTGGGTATAAGCGTAGTGTTCGAGTATGCTCAGTAAAGTTTGCCAGGGTATTTTGAGAGTTAAAGAAACGAACCTGAAAACATTTTCGAATGAAAAATTGTTTGGTTTTTTTTTTTTTTAATTTTTATTTTGTAAATCTTACCATAGCAACTCGTGTTGCAACATCAACCGAGTCTACATCAGTTCCGAAAATGATGGGATTTAATGCGGGAGGGACATTAGGACTGGGCTGTCGTGATTGAACACCCTGAGTTGATATTGAGTTGCGTTGACTTGCCTGTGCTGAAGATGGTGATTGCAAGGGTAGCCGGGCTTGTGAAACACTTTAAAATAAAATAAAAATTGGTTCTTAGGGCTTGGTCAACAATCGATGGCAGTCTAAGTTGCTCTAAAGACCTTTACTTTAGGCCAATCGTATATATTTTTGGCCCTACCTCCAAATGAATTAACACCCACTTTCCAAAATTAACTAAATCCAACCAAATTTTTCAAAAAATTGGGACTTAGTTCATTTTAAAATAAATCGCAATGAACTGATCTCAAATTAAAGAAAGCGGGTATTAGTTCTTTTTTTAATAATTAATATTAATTAAGCTATAAGGTTCAAACGGATTTAATTTGGAATAAGCCATATTTTTGGTCAGAGCATATACTGCGTTTGATTTGTGGTTTTAAAGCTTTCTGGGACAGGTGCTTAATTTAATATGAATTATAAATTATTTTCATAGCACCTGCTTAGCTTTTTACACCCCAAGCACTTGCTCTGAGCACTTGCTCTGAGCAAATGCTTCTTCTTTTATTAAAGTTACTCTAAATGAGATTAATCCAAGTTTTTTTTTTGATGAACTTACCCTAAGATCGGTGGCTGTTGTAGACTATCTCTTATCGATGGCATTAGCTGTTGATTCGATGCTGCTTGATTACTTGCAGACATTGAAGTGAGGGCCTTGAATAAATTAATTATTTACATAATTATACAAATTTTTGAATTGTGTTTTTATATAATTAAAAAAAAATAAATTAGCATAATGTCAAATCCATGTTCTATACTAAATGCTATGCTTTAATCTAGCATCTAATCCAAAAGCTACACAATAATTTCTCTCTGTGTTCACTGATTGTACAAGTAACATGAAAGTTGTTAGGATTAATGTTAGAGGATTAAAGAAATATGACGAGATTGGATATTTTAATCTTATTCCTGCTAATTTACTTTAATTGGAATACAATTTTTTTTTTATTAAATTGGGTGATAGCTAATTAATTTTATATGTTAAGTAATTATTCATAAGAAAGAGAATAGTCTTTTAAAAAAAGGGATATATGAAGGTAACAACAACTAGCGGAGCTGCATTGAGAGAATATTTAATTTTTAATTATGGAAGCTTTCATGAATTTGACATTGT
Organism: Syrphus vitripennis; assembly: GCA_958431115.1. Classification (NCBI taxonomy): domain Eukaryota; kingdom Metazoa; phylum Arthropoda; class Insecta; order Diptera; family Syrphidae; genus Syrphus; species Syrphus vitripennis. The sequence goes on from OY288110.1 coordinate 74,511,389, forward strand.
ATATTTGCGAAAAACTATTGCACCTCGAACATGCAGCAATAAATAATATTAAATAGAAGTAGAATATAAAGAAAGAAAAAAAACACTCAAATTTACTCTAAATCAAAATCAAAATGGAATATTCGCTTAAAGGTTTACCATAAAATATGGAAAAAGAATCCACAAAATTTCAAGCTTTTCAAATTTCAGTTAAATTATTACAAGCTTGCTTTATTATTAAATCAAAAAATTGTTAAAATATATGGAACCTCTGTAATGCAGCCAGGGGTCCGTAATTGGTTTCAAGTATGTTTAGAATGATGAATTTGATAGTTAAGTAAAATTATCAGACAAATTTGAAAGGCTATTTTCAAAACTATTGCAGATATCAAAAACCTTTCTGCCAGATTTGCAATTTTAAAATTTCACATTTATATGGAAGTTTTCGGGTTATTAACAAAAAAATTGTAAAAATGAATATTTTTTATGTCGAGATAAAAAAAACTTTATAAATGCCTCCGAGAGTTTTGATTTAAAAAATTGTGTGTACAATTTTAAATTAAGATATTATGAACAGTTTCATGGATTTATTCAAATATTTTTTTTTAAAATTCGATGTCACAAAATTGAATTGCTTTTAATGTAATAACATTTTCTACCTGTGACTATTGTGGTAGGTACAATATAGGCCAAATTTCGCATTTGAGGGTTTATTATTTCTTACATTAAGATGAAAGATTAAATGTCCTATATCAAAAAAGTAGTTTTTTTTATACTTTTCTAAGCTCAGTGCTCTGAAATATTTTGAAATGGCTGACTTTTGAAAACATATTTTTATTAGGATAAATTTTGAAAATTAATAGAAAAAAGCTTGTGAGTTGATATTTGAAATTTTGTCTTCTTTCGTTTGAAATTCTGGAGCAAAAACCATTCGAAACACTTTCAAAAATATTTCATAATCGTGCTATAATGTTATGTAATTGGTATAGTAAAAATATTAAAATTTTTTTTTTGGTGAATGTTTAATTCGCGAATATTCGATTTTCTTTTGATTCTTAACTAATGAAAGCTTATTAAGATTTACATGGATTATGAAACTGAAATGAATTGGGTATGACTATATAATTTGAACAGGTATAGTAAAGGGGTTAGTAAGTAGATAGTATTTAATGTTTTAATTGTTTTGAAATACATTTAACAAAAAACGCTTAACTCAAACTGATGTTAAATATAAATAACTTAAAATATAAATAAATATAAAATTAAGAAAAACTTTTTTTTTAATTAGAAACAAAAATAACAAATCGATTGATTAAATCTCGATAAAAGTTTCTAAAGTATGGCCAATTCTTTTTTTTTGCCTTGTACTTTGTACTTTCAGGACTCTTCTTTTGAGGAAAAAAAAATCCGAAAATATTCAAAGCTAGAAAATTTCTTTCAGAAGCCATTTTGAGCCAAGAGTTATAGTTTTCTACAAAATAATACAATTTATCGTATTTTTTTAACATTCGATATTAAAAACCATAAATTATTTTAAATGTATTTTTAAATAATCAAAGAAAAAACTTTAATTAAAACAATATATTTTTATTTACATAATTATTTTATTTAAACCTGGAACTTTAAGTAACCAAACAAATTCTTAAATATAAACATTAAAAATTATTTCCTTTAAAAAAGTTTGAAAACAAAAACTACTTCAAGGGGTTAGAACTTTTTTTAAAATATAAAATTCTGGTGTTACAAGTCACCTTCTTTTTAAGCTAATATAATCTTTCGACAGAAATAAAATCTGAAGAAATAAAAAAAAAAAACTGAATTTAAAAAGAACCTAGAATTGAATAAACTCTTTGTAAAAATACATTTAACAAAAAATACTAACAACATGCTACAAGAAAATAAAGCAATGATTTTACCAAATTTAAATACATAATTATAAAGTTAACACAAATAATAAAAAAAATATATGTATATTACGAGTAGATAAGTATTTTATTTTTTTTCTCAAAAAAAGTATGATTTAAAAATTAAAATGAAGAATATTTACACCAAGTCCTGCTTGATCCATAAGTTGCATAGCCTGTTCATTTTATTATTGTTTTGTGTGTTTTAATATATTTTTTTGTTGCATTTTAAAAATATGAAGATGTTATGATTTATTTTTTTTTTATTTTGTTAAGACAAGCGAGCATCGGAAAAAAATGGAAGTAAAAGTAGAAGTGTGTGTTTAAAATATTTGAAAGTGATAAAAAATATAAGTATTAAATAAAAAACAAGTTTTTTTAATAATAATAATAATAAATATATTATGATGTTTTTTTTTTTATTTAATGATTCAATGTTGAGAAAAAGGCACATTGAGATAAAATTTGAAAGAATTTTTACTTATAGACACAAACAACTAATATTCATAAAATTTAGTTTTAGTTGCTTGCATTCAAATATTAAATAAAAAATTAAATCATTCCAAATAATATGATATATTTATATAGACAGTTTAGTTTCTGTACTGAATTACACTCTCAACAATAATGTTTGTGTACAGTTCTTAAAAAAAAAAAAATAGTTTATTTAAACAATAAATAAAAATATCACATACATTCATATATTTTAAGCCAAAATTAAATTTCTTTAAAAATTAATTTAGTTTTTTTTTTTTAAATTGAAAAATCACATCACATATTTATTTACCTGCTTAAGGTGGTTTTTCAATATTGTCCCTTCGGGTTCGGGTAGTCCGGGAATTTCTTCAGCTCCACCTGTTGGCGCTGATAACTTAGTTGAGTCCAAATCAACTACCCAAATATCATCTGGGAGTCTGTAATCAAGGCTATAGTTTTAAAAAATGAATTATTGAGAAAGTATGAGCAGGTGGAATGGAATATGAATATCATTATATGATGCACTGTTTTAAAAGGTTAATCGTTAATCTAAAAATATAAATACGTAGGTATTATTAAACATTTTTTAATTTCAATCTTCGGCCCCCAAAAAATATTTATTGTGTTGCAAAATAATTTGTCGTGTTTTTTTTTTTGGGAACGCTATCCACAGTATAGAAGGATTTCTTATGAAATGCAATTACAACATGGACACTATGGACACTACCGATAAAAGTTAAAGTTCATTTAGTCAAAGGATGCTTTCACGATTCTCTATGGCTGTGTTCTTAGAGTTCATCATGTGAACATTAAGTAAAAAAACAACATAATATTCAATTTAGTCCACCATATCGATTTAGGAATGACTACGTACAAAAAGCCACTGTTAACAGACTGTAATTAAGCCTTTTTGACCTTTTTGAACTTCACAAGAAGACTAGAGTACTGTGATTGAAACTGGTTAAAAATAATAACATTTTTCAAAAAATTGTTGTTAGGTAGCAATACTTGCTATAGAACTGGATCTGTATTGTCGATTTTTTCATAAATTGTAATTTTTTAATGAAAATAGGTAATAATAGTGTATATCAAAATTTTTAAATAAATATTTTTTTGGATTTTTGAAAAAAATCACTTTTTTCTAAATATTCTTAAGTATTTGTTCACATTTTTCTTCGCGTTTATGTTATATGTACCTACAATTAAAAAAAAAACACTGCATTTTGAAAACTTTTAATTTCGATTTTCTTTTAATGTTGAATCAAACGAGCTATTACAATCAGTCCAAAGCTGTGAAAATTGCGATTTTTTTTAAAGATATTCTCGAGCATTTCTCTTCAAATATAAAGTTAAACAGAACATCAAACTTTTCGAAAGCTGAACTCAGACCTAAGCCTTTGCATCACGTTAGTTTTCAAGGCATAATGCTACCAGAAATCATAACTCCTTTAATTGTTCACCCATTTTAATAAATTAAGGCTAATTATACTACATTAACCAAAAACTAAGCTTTTTTTCAAAATTCGAAATGAAAATTTGAACGATTCACATGAAAAATGTGTTATTTTTTTTCAAAATCAACCTGAAAATTCTACCATCAATATGGTACCCACCTAGAATGAATAAAAATATATATGTATACATATTTTTTTTTTAAATAACCGACACATAATTCAAAAATCTTAGATGGTCGACAACGACCTGGTAAAAAATCGTCAAAAGTTGAAAACATTAAGAAACTGTTTTTTTTTTGACAGTAAATTGACATTTTAAGAGGCTCTGAATATTTCATAGTCTTATCAACAACCTCTACTTGGCCACTTCAAAAATAGAAAAATCAATTTCGTATAATACCACGTAATTAATACCTAATTCCAGTTTCTTTTTTTGTTAACAGATGTGTCTTGTTTTTTTTCGCTCTTCCATTCTATCTGGCAAATTTTATTAGATTTGAACAGGCATCCAATTTGTTAATTTCTGTTTTTAAGACAACCCATTTCTCCTAACGCAAAAATAGAAACCAAATATGAATTAGGTAGGTAGGTATATTAAAAGAACACCTTTCCAAGAAAATAAACCTTCCACTCAATTCTTGTTCATTAATTCAAAAGATTTATATAAATTCTTCTTCTCGACAAGACAACTACTTTAATCTTAATTGAAAAATAAAACAAATCTTTCTCAAAAGACCTGAAAGGTAAAGTATCTATACAATTTTAGTCTATTAACTATTCTTTAATAGATACAGACTGTACTGTACTCTTCAATCGATTATTATTTGTGCTGGGAACCATAACACACAATATTTGGGCATTTCCGTTTCCACCCCAAAAATCGAACTTCCTCGAAAATTGAACCAAATTAAACACCTTTGTTCTCTAGAACTGTTCATGTTGAATATATGTACAATACCTGCCTATAAGAGTGAGCCATTATTTATTTATATTAGGAATAGGTGCAAAGTATACACAAAATAAAAAAGAAAAGAAAATAAATCAACCTTTCTGCTTCTACGAAAATTCAATTTAAATTATGTTCGCACATTAACGACAGAGGGAGCGGGTAGTGCAAAAAGTAATTTGTTTTACACTTTGGAATAAATATGAAGCTTAACACTCTATCATTTCGATTGCTTCATCCTAGTGAAGGGCTAATAATAACACTTATATCATACGAATCTTTGTCGTTATGACAACCCATCAACAAAACCCAAAAACAGAGAGAAGAAAAACCTATAATCCACCCTTCGTCTGTCATTCTCTTGACGATATACAAACCTTGCTCTTTTAGGCTCCTTCTTTTGAAATTAGTAATTTGTATCCTCTCCTGCCACTCTCTCACAGTCTTTTCACCAAAATTACCTAAACGAAGGCAAATAACCGTAAATTGAACTTGTACAATGCTACCCTTCGTCATGTTTAAAAATAAATCACCAGCCCCTCATTATTTAATAACCATTCAACTCTTTCAAAACCACACACCACCCAACCAACCAACCTAAGTCTAGGAATACCCTGCATCATCATCCCTAAATCGATATTTGTACATACATAATGTATATTTTTGTCCCTATAACTGCGTAGTATAGAAACACCACCCTTAAAAAAAAATTGTTATGTAAATCTGAAAAATACATCACAAACGCACGGAGAAGTTCTGTTCGTTTTTTTTTTTAAAGAAGGACTCACCTGAAATTCTTTTTATACAACAAAAAGGTTGCCGGTACTCCAATGACAAAGGGAGTCGGTGCCAGGAGCAATTGTTCAGCACAACTCATACAGGTGGGCAACAACGGTATCACCGGAAACATGTACTCCAACGGATAGAGCATTGTCACGAATGCCATAACCGACATGGAGAGGGCATTGTAGTCGCGCGACTGAAACAACACTTTATTTTCGAGTATAATCAAGGTCAGCACTTTTAGGCACGTCTCCACGCCAAGCAGCTCCAATGGCAGATGCAATGGAAAATCCACTAGCGAAAATCTTGTATGGTCGGGCAGGGCAAAGAGTAGAGGTTCATGTACCGTGGGTGATAATACTTCCACCTGTCATCACAATAAAAACAAGTTTCGTGTTGATGCATATAAAACGCACAAGGGTGCATAAATTAAACTTACCTCAACCCTAGTTGAACCGGGAACTGGTACGGGTGTTGAAAGCAGTCTCAAGATCCAAGTCTCGATTTCTTTTACATCATGAATAACTATAGAGGGTGTAGCATCTGTCGCATTGCCAGTTAATACTGTCCAAACATTGTCCCTAAACGAAGTAGCACAATTTTCACGTGATGCAATTTTCAATGCAATTTTTTTTTTTTTTTTTTTGAAAACTTACCTATTAACTTTATTCGAAGCACCCACTCTTTTCGGACTTGAGGACTCGTTGCAGGCATCGATGAGTTTTTTGAGAATGAATAAACATTCGCGGAATGTCGTAAAGAACGGATGATGTGAAATTATGCAAAGAGATGTCAGTGATTGATTGCGGACTTTTGTGCGTTTCCTTGAAGCCCTCGGCGATGGTGTATGACTTCCTCCGGATTCTGAATCGGCGCTAGGTGCTATCAGGCCCAGCTTCGGTGGTTGCTGGATGGGATGTGGCGGCTGTTGATGGTGCGGAGGATCAGAATCCCTTCGGCTAGGTACTTCACGGTCTGAATCACTTGGCGCTACATTACTTCTATAGTCGCTAGAATTAGTTAAAATACCGTAACTGTTAGATAATGACGAATTAACCAAAACTTCACTGGACATTGGAAATAGATACTACATGGAAACTGGGCTTTCAAATTAATAGGTTACATTCCAGCTCAGGTAATATCAGAATCACCGTTTTAAATTTTCGAAGAATCAACAAAATTTCGGTCGAAATTTTTGTTCGCGATAACTCTAAATATCATTAGATAAAAATACACAAAATTTTTGGAAAATCAAACAAGAAATCACAAAATATTGACATTGAACCGGAAAAGTTTTTACTAAGCAGTTATCAGAAGTCCCGAATCCTCGAATAGCAGTAAAAGCCAGACCGAAGATCTTCCCAAGTCGAAAACGAAGCAAAACCCTGCTGTCTTGTTCCAAAAAAAAAAAGAGTGAAATACTCGTAACTGGCTAGTGATTGGAAGACATCAAAATCGCCAAAAATCAGGCGAAAGTTGTCCAATGTGTATTTCAAAAACTAATTTAATTTCTGGACAGTGATATAAAGCCTGGGTCTAAGAACAGTGATTGTCTTGTAATACGTCGAGCAATTCGGAAGATTTCTGTACTAACCCAAAAAAAAAATCTTAAAGACATTCAAGACTGTCAAGATTTAAATTAGAAACTTTTAGTTTTTGAACCAAACCTTTCAATTAAACTGGGACAGTTGATTTATTTTAAGTTCTTTCAATATGAAGTCTTAGAGCAGATATTTCAATAGTCGGTTAAACAACGTGAATGACTTGCTTAACAGTCAAAGGTGAACATAAACCAACAGTTAGACATTACTTCTTCCAAAGTATGGATGACTTTGATCACAAAAATATTTGATTTCCTTCTTTAATAATTGATTCAACAAAAGCATTAAATAAAATTATGAAATAAGGCTTCAAATTTGCATAAGGCTCTTTTTGCAGTTCTAGAAAACACTAAGCTCAAAATTTGAAGTCTTTATTTAAAAAAAAATTCATACTGTACTGCTAACTTCACTGTAAAGCTATAGCATTTCATGTCTTTTTATCAGCAGCTGCTTTATGTGAGAACTTGAAATCAAGCTCAAAAATTTGCGTTAAGTTGCAGTTCAAGAAGATATCAAGTTGAAGTTTTGAAGTCCTTTCAAAAAAGAATTCTAAAGATCATAACTAACTTCTTAGTGAACAGTAACTGCAGTAACTGTAAAAGACACCGCCCGAATACTTTGTTTGACGCTCAGAGTTCATATAAATTGCTTTGCATATTAAACTGAAAAATTCCTTATTTGAACACACAAATTTCTTCCCCCTTATTAAAAATAACCTTTTGGATTGGTGCAAACAAGTACTCCTATTTTGATTTCAGAATTGAAGCCAAAAACTCTCACATGTACATGCATGTACTCCCGATGAGTTCTTTCGGATAACCATTATACTAAATCGAAAAGGACATAAAGCCATCTATGTAATATTAATGAATCAATATATAACTTGCCTGCTAAAAGCTGAATCCGAACTTCGTTCCATGCTCTTTCGCCATGATTCCCGACGAAAAGCCGAACTGCGACGACCTCCACGTGCTGCCACAGGTGCTGCTGCACTAGCAGGAACATGTTTATCCACCGGACGATAGAAATTCACACAGATACCATAACGTGTTTTGCCCGAATCCTTGTCAGTTAGAGCAAAAACAAACGATGTAGCATCCCTAACCGCAGATCCAGTCCTTCGGGGACCTACACTTGTGCATCCTTCAGGCTGACAAAAGAACACCATATCCAGTGGAAGTGGGAAGTCGGCATGATCTGAAGGTGGATACCGTCTCAACAACTCTGGCATCTATATGGAATATAAAATAAACAAAAACAGCACATTAAATAAAACAACCTCAACTTTTTTTTTTTAAATAAATGACCCTTTTTCAACCAACCTGAACGGGGGGTGTTTTATTGCCAGCAATTGTCCTAGATGGCGGACTAGTTCGGGCTCCAACAATGGCCAGATAATCCACCAAACGAGGACAAAGCGACAGTTTTTGTTGTTCTGCCATTTTTTTTATGTGTTGTATATCCTTCTCTCTCTCTCTCTCTCTGTCTCTGGGGTTTCAAGCTACTCCTACTTTAAAAATGGGACGCAAGCGTTTCCTTGTAGTTGTTCGGCTTTATTTTATGTTTTTCAATCTGAAAAGATACATAGACAAGAAAATTAGGATGGAAATACATGATTTTTATCCTATTGTTTCTTTTGTGGTTGTTGTTTTTGAGATGGCCTCTCGCTTCGAGGTGTGTTATATTGTTTAGAAACTTATTTATTCAAAGTATCTGTACTCCTTTGGGCTGCAGAGAAAGATACGTTACAATACAAAGTTTGTTTCTTAATGTCTTCAAGCTAACAATCATGAAAATAAATACAATAATTCAAAAGTTTTGTTTTCGGTCTTGCATAGCTCTTCTTTTTTTTGGGATCGAATGTATAGAAGATTATGATGGAATATTTTTTTTTTTGTTGAAACTCTTGTACAGAATTAAGGGATAGGAAAAGTTAAAGAAACATTGGTTTCTAGAGAGAAGAAAAAAATCTCAAACCTTCAGGGGTTTCTTCTTATTGGAAAACAAAAACCAGATTGGTGTTGTTTTGTAACATTAATTTGAATCAAAGAAAAGAAATTCTAGAAGATTGAGATATTCTTCTTTAATTTGAGTTTTGACATTGAAATAGTCAAACTTTTTGATAGATAATTTTTCAATTTCATTTATGTGAACTCTCGCGGAGTTTAGATAAAAGTTATGGTTACTTTAAGTAAGTAGTTAATAAAGTAAAGTTAAGTTCGTAAAGTTGGTAATTACTATGGCAAAAAAAAATTATTAAAAGTTTAGTATCGAAAAGTTAATCAGTTTTTGAAATGAGCGTTCTTAGAGTATAATAACGGGAGGTTTCAATCACTAGAGTAGATCAGTAACTATGGAACTTAGTCGTCAATGAGCTATTGAAGTTATATTGACAAATCTGGTAGGGGTTCAAAGTAATTGCCTACGTCGATGGTGTTGACGGAAGCATCCCCACTTTTTCAATCTGCTTTTTACAGGCTAACAAGATGGACAGAACATTTTAGGCTAAGAATAACAACTTGTCCTTTTAACAAAGATATATTATTCTACTGAAAAAACCTGTTGGTACCAAATGGGGCATATCCCCCACTATGACCCAATCTGGATCTACGCTGCGGTCGTAAGACCAAAGATTACTTATCTGGCAGCAATCTAGTGGACTGGTCTATATAAAGTTACATACTGTTACAAAGTATGCAGGGTCCACAGATCAGTATGCGTGTGCATCAGTCGAGCTTTCATTCATGCATGTGTTGAAAATTCAAGATGGAATTTTATTTTAGCAATAAGCAAAATCTATGGATGTATAAAATATCGTAGATTGAATAAATAAATAAAATGGCTCAAAATGGAATGGGTATCAGAGCGTACTCAGACAGACTTAACCTTAGTCTATATTTCTCAAATGCCTTCTACAGAAGCTGCAGAACACAACTCCTCTGCACATACCCTGCTCTTTCAGAAATACACATACTCCACTATGGAGACTTCTTTTTCAATTATCCAAACGATCTATCTGTCTGTCTGTGTGTACATTGATCTACGCCTTGATTGACGGCGCGGCGGCGTAGGAATGATTTTTTTAACTTGGAATTTTAGTTAATTTCCTAGATAGGAAAATGATTTTTTAGCTCCAAAGTAAAAGTACATGGCATATAAACGTTACAAAAAAAAAATATCTCGAAAAAGTTTTTTTTTTCTGTGCGTTTTTCTAACAATCATTTAAACCATTATTAACGATAACTTCCATAGAATCGAATAAACTTTCAAAAAAATATTTTTTGGTGTTTTGAAAAAATATCATTTTTTATTAATATTTTAAATAAAGGTTCATGAAAAAACAGCTCTAATGATATACAAAAAACAATAAAATCTATAATTCGTACTTTTTTAGATACATGAAAGGTCAAACTTCTTTTTTGGATTACTCTTAGCTCTTTCTTATTTTTCTTTTGTTTCTGTATTTTTTTTTTATTCTTTAGAATTTTAACGTACGATTCAGTAACAACGATTCAGTTGTACGTTTTATTTCAAAAACAATGACCTGGCAATGTTTATCGCTTGTTAAAATTCTGCTGTAGTTTTTTACAATTCTCTTCTTTTTTATTTTCTTCAAAATTAAATATTTTCAAATATGCTAGATGTTAGGGCTTTTTGATAAAAAAACATAACCAAATTTCCTTAGGTTATTAATCTTTTTCTTTAAAATAATGTTTGAATTTTTTGAATGTATTTTTTTATAATGAGAAAAACCTTGTTGCAATGTACAAATATACAAATATATGCCAAATTGTGTATATACAAAATAGCATATTGAAGAAACTTATATTGCCATAAGAAATCTTTTTAAATTTTGTAGGGAAAAAATTCCCTGAACAAAAAACAAAAAAAAAAAAGAAAATTGAGATGATTTACAATGAAAAATAATTCCAAATTAATGTTATGCCCTTAACAAAGTCAACACTCGACATTACTTTAGTTGTTGATTTATTTAATTTAAAATAAATAACACAGAATAACTGTAGTGTCTAATGTCAAACATAATACCTGAGTGAATTTACTTTATTTATTCAAAGGTTCAGACAAATGACTTCATGACAAAGGAAAAATGATTTTTATCCACGAGACTTTTATTTGTTTTGAATTTTAAAATTATTTGTTTTTTTTTTTTTTTTTGAAAAAAGAAGAAGAAATGTAACACATATTTTTTCTCCTTCAAACAAGTGTAACATTGAGTTTTGAAAGAACATTTGAAGATTCGACTTAAGGTCAATGGGCATCTATCTTATGCTCCTATAATTACAGTGCATAAAAGAGCCAAGACGGTCGGTGGTATTATTTTTTCATTCTTGCTTAATTTTTATATTATTTGAACTTTGCCGCAGGATTATAAAAACATTGACATTGAAAAAGCTCATTTTTCTCTTTTGTTTCAAGTTACCTACTAGAATAGATTCTTACAGACGCAATATGAGAGAGATGAGCCAATGCTATAAATACTAAACTAAACCCAATTAATTATTGTTAACTATTATTATAACCCAACCACAGTGTAACATGCTGTAGGGATGCATTATTGTCTGCAATATTAACTTATATATCTTTGCTTTAATTTTGTGAACAATTATAATTCATTCCATTTTTGTTATTAATATTTATTAAATAGAAGATAGGTCTGGGAGACATAGATCTTATAGGTATCAGAAGATAAATTCCTTATGCAAAAAGATTGATGCCCCTTTATTAAATCCTTTGAAGGAAATTTTCTTCTTACAAAGCATTTATTAGAATACTTTTATTTATAAAAATATTGTTTAAAATTAATAAAATTATCAAAATTATAAAATAAAAATCAAAAAAGCATTTTTTCAAAGCTGCAAAAAATTTACCCAAAATATTTTATTTTTAATCCAAAAATTTAGTTCAAAATTCCTATTTTATTAAAAAGAAAAAAATTAAAAACTAAAAATAATGTTTTTAAAAACCGAATTATTTTTCCAAATATTATATGTAAAATATTTTGTAATTTTATTTCTTTGCTTTTTGTAAAATTTTGGGCGATATTTTCAAATTGAAATTTCAATGAAACATCTCACAAAAACATGTGCTTTATTTTCAGATCAGATTTTTCCAATTTTTCGATATTGTCAAAATTGAACACATTTATAATAAATTCGTTAAAATCTATATATATACATATTTTGATAATATGTCGTTAAAAATCGCATGATTTTTTAATTTTTCAAAATCCCATATTCTCAGTTGTTATAAAAACTAATAAGACTCATTTATAAATATTTTTAAAAATCTTAATACTAGATTTAACAATATTGGTTTTTGAAGCTTTTAAAAAAAAAATCTTACAAAATTTTCAAAATCCTATACGTATGTACATACTGTCAATATTCTGCACATTAACATCTGTACATTTTTCTTCTTCTGAAAAATTGTAATGCTAGATACGGAGGCACGAATAACTCATTTTTTTTTTAAAGAAGTTTAAAGGCAATAGAAATATAAATAAAAAAAAATAGAAGAATCTTTTTTTCAGTGAAAATCTTAATCGTCCTCAACTTCCTACGTATAGTCGCAAGTAAAAAGGGAATAATATTATTTCAACAATTTGCCCAGACAAAGTCGAGGGTTTTATTTACCTAGTAGGCAGCTATAGTAGGTTATTTACATATTACATAATATATTTTGTATTCTTTTTTGTGGGCCAACGATATTTCTTCTGTTAAATAAAACTTACAAAAATCAAAGTCACAATCACAATTTATTCATTACGATGAAAAGATTCGTTCTTTAGTTTTTATTTGTCTAACTGTCAACTCGTTTTCCTTTTGATAAAAACAAAAATCTGTGCCAATTTCAGTTAAATGTACCTACACAAAGAATGGAATGCACGACTGCCTCTGCATCAAAGACTGTCACTCCCAATTAAACCAGTTTTAAAATTTTAACTTTAAAAAATTCGAAATTTCCCAATTTTCTATGGCACAGGATTAAATGATGCATGATGCTGCAATAAATAAAAAAAATAAAAAATAAAACTATAAACAGAACAATCATTCGAATAGCAGCGCTGAAATGTACTAACTTTTATATTAAAACTATATATTTGAAATTCGATACGATGGATGATAAAAGAAGATGCATCATCACTTATTTTGCGACGTTATAAAATGAGCTAATGGAAAATACGCTTCAGGGCAGATAAATTATTATAGAAAGTATATCTGAACGACATTGAAGCGGAAACAATTTAACTTAAAAGCTTTCATCAACTGATATTAAAGTTGTTTATTTTTTCCAAAGAAGAACGTTAGATATACGTGTGCATGAAAAGGTTTGAAAATAAAAAGGATGGTGAAATCAACCTGAAATCGAAGTTTGTGGAATGCGGGTATTAAATAACTGTATGTACGTTCATATTTACCCACATCTATTTGTTTTCGAAACAGCAAAATATTTCATTGCGTTTAATCTACAATGCTTTTATGTTTTATTTGGTTGTTAGTTAAATTGTAAATATGTATGTTAATTTTTGTTGATCTCTTATTATCAATCAGAACCAGAGGTTTTGAAGCCAATTTGTTTCTTTAACGTAAGCACAGAAGTCTTATAACAAATACACTTATAAAGGGTGTTTTTTTGGAGAGGTATATAACTTTGAAATGGAATAAAACACAGGTACATTTTTAGAATTGACATGAAATTGAATTTATTTTAATCTTTTGGCATTATAATTTAAATATGATTTCTGGCCACGGCTGGCTCGTACGCAATTTAATCTGGAGGTTCAATTTTTCATCAATTGTTCCAACATTTGTGGCCATATATCGGCAATAACGCACCGAACGTTGTCCTCCAAGTGCCCGGTCATTTTCATGAGTCCGAAACAGGAAACTATGTGGATACCAAACGTTCCCTTATCATCTTGTTGAAACCGCAGCTCCTGCACATCATGGTTGTTCAATTGAAAAATGAAAAAGTCAATAATGGTGGCTCTATAGCGTAGTCATTCAACCAAAAGTGAGCTTCATCGCTAAACAAAGTTCGCTTATGAAAAGCGAGATCGGGCTCGGGATGAACTTGCAATGTCAAATTCGAAACCAAACAACACACAAATCACTTAACAGCTGTTAAAATGACCGCTAGTTAAAAAAGTGCTGCCAACTTAATGTTCTATACCTCTAAAAAAAACATACTTTATTTAATTATAAATGAACAAGCAAAAAATTGAAATGTCATAATATTCAGATTTATGTACATATATTTAGATACGAGTAGCTAAAATAATTTCAACATCAACTGAAGTGCTTTTAAAAACACTTTATGAATTGTGTCAAAACAAAACCTTAAAACATCTTCCTTTATAAATGAATGAAAGAAACTTTTCAAGAACAAGTATCATCTTCTTTTATATTTCAATTTTTGAAAATATTCAAAAAAAAAGAAGAATATCTCCTCAAGGATATTACGAAATAAACAATTTTATTTTTATTCCCTAGAGCAAGAATTTGAAAATGACATGAGGGAAAAAACGACAAGAAAATGAGATTGACACGGTTAACAACACACTGTCATATTTTATGAGGGAGACAAATGTTTTCGTTTTCTTCAACAGTTTCGTTACCTAAATAAATTTTGTTTTGTTAGGTATGTATATATAAAAAAAAAGGTAACTGGTTAATAATTTAAATACAATTCATGATTGAATCAAATGAACTTGATAAAAGTAGTTTTAGGCTTTATATAGCTTATTGGCTTACAGTGAAAGTGGCAAATAATATGAAATTTTTAATTAATATATTTTTTGTCTAGGCTCAGTAAAAAAAAATGATGAAACATTTTTTTTGCGTAAGAACAAGATGATTTTTGAAAGTCTAGAAAATCCATAAAAGCGGCATTTAGAAATAATAAAATGTTAAAGTACAATAGAATAAACAACAACAAAAAATTCCAAAAGTAAGACAATTTTTCACACAAAAACAATAAAATACTTGATTATTTGATTATTGATTTGATTATTTCAAAAAATATATTTCTTTATGCATAAAATTCCTTAAGTATTTCTTTGGAAAAAAAAATTAACTTGTTTTCAAAATGTTGAGTTTTCAAAAAAGTATGTTTGTTTTTTTTTTCAAAAATACAAAAAAATAATTTTTACAATATTATTAAAGTTAAATCGAAAATTTTTTTTTAAATTGAATTCATTTCTCCAAACCGTTTGTTAGAAAATCAAAAACAAAACTCCGTTACTGTGACAAGTACCGTTAATAACGGTTTTTTGGAAAATATTTTTTACCAAAGAAAAAATTTCAATAATATCGTTAGAGCCGTTTTCGAAATAAATAAGTTTAATCTTACCGCTTCTTTTTAAAAATGTAATTAATTAAACACCTAAGATCAGCAAAACTTGGCAGCTGACAGCTGACATAAATGTAATGACGTATTCAACAAGTAGTTATATGTAAGTTAGTTGCGTTTTTGCGTGTAAAATGCATGATTTTTCACTTGTCAATATTTAAAGAAATCAGGTCAGTATTGCACCGTTCCCAAATTGTAAAAATTAACAGTCAGGTACTGATTCAATTTTACGAAATATTTGCGTGTCATTCATCGGAATACATTAAAGATAAAGAGTTATTTAAAATAAAAGGAAAATTATAAATAAATAAAACAAATAATAACGGATCAAGATGCCTCCCTTATGGTACACCTGAATTCAATTGTTCATCAATAGTTTTTAATCAGTCAAAAGATTATTAGATATAAACTTCATGGTGTCAATGGCATGGGATGGAACATGCAACATTCCTTTAGGCAAGAA
This sequence comes from Syrphus vitripennis, assembly GCA_958431115.1. Lineage (NCBI taxonomy): Eukaryota > Metazoa > Arthropoda > Insecta > Diptera > Syrphidae > Syrphus > Syrphus vitripennis. The sequence goes on from OY288110.1 coordinate 74,527,369, forward strand.
AGACTGACACGGTGAGATGAGAAGATAGAATATTGAATGTGTAACTTTAATCTTTAGTATTTTGAGAAATTACGATGAATAATTTTCTCGAAAAGCCTTAAAAGTAGCGTCCCTAGTTCTCCACAAGCAAGCAGCATCCAATACAAATTTATTTTCTTAGTTGCTTTTATACTCCAAAAATCGTGAATGAATCGATATTTCAAACCCTTAAATGTAATGAATTACCTCTTAACACATTTAGATCGGAGTGATGTAATGATACTCCATAGACAATTCAATTTTCTAACTGAACTAATAAAATTACCTTTCTTTCTCTCAAATTGATTCAAATAAGAGAAACAATATCATTCCAGAAATTTAACGCAGAGAATCTTTTTTTCTCTTCTAAATTTTACGCACCTATAGTATTACAGAAAAAATAAAGAATTTTCTAATAAAATGAAATTGTGATCTTTTCTTTCAATTAACAAACAGCATACTCCCTCTGTGTGATGTTTCTGACATCATCTGGTAAAATGGCAATTGTTTCTAAAGAAATTTCAAAATAAAACTACGAAAGCATTGAAGGGAATTCAAAGAATTCAATTTAAAAAACCTTAACCACAATTCAGCAGAAAAGAAGTATCCTCGTCTCATGCAAACGATTGACACATTCCTTTGATGAGTGGGTGGACTAAATCACTTCTTTTTTTTATTTATTTTTAAATCGGATCAGTGTAGGTATGTACGTTTTCAAATGTCCATGAACTTAGACACTCGTTTTCCTAATGATGCCATGTTTATGTAAATTCTCATCAGGGCTGGCTAAGACAATATTCTAAAATCAAAGAAGTACCAACTGTCGTTTCTACTTTAAATTCCATACATGCATTGATTTGATTTTTAGTACATACGTATCTCTGTGAAACTTATCGTAGGTATCTAAATCTATGTACATAATACAAAAATCAAGCTTTGAAACCGCAATTTTTGATTTTTACAAAAAAATTCAATGTTCAATGTGTAATGCTTCTATACTAAACTAAGCTTTTTGTTTGATAAAATAAGATAAATTTGTGAAAACAAATAATTCGTCGCAAATTGCAAACTGATTGTTACGAATTATTGGCAAAATGTATTCGCGTTCCACACTTCGACGAACAGTTATTTAATTTTAAGTTCCTTGGAGGAGAAGCTTCTTTGCAAATTCTTTATTTACCAGGCAAAATCTTTTTGGATTTCTAAAAATAACAACCCTGACTATTTTCGCAAAAACACAAACACAAGGAAAATGCATTTCCATATTGCAGAAATTAAATTACTGTTTTGAAAATTGTATTTCCATGTAATAAAATATCATTGAGTTGAAGGTTATTCCAAAGTTACTTTTTCTTATGTTGCTTTATGTATCTTACGAACAACAAAACCAATTGAACCAACAAAACCAATTGAATGAAACATCAAGAACAGGATATATGAGAACAAAGAACAACAAATGTTTAAATTTAAATTCTCCTCACGTCCCTGTCCCCCCTATATAACAACCCTAATTTTTTAACTCTCCTCCAACCATCCCAACGATTGAGACAAATCTAATCAAATTTTTCTATAAATAAATCTTCATGAAGCCAAAAAAAAAAAGAAGCTTATTCACCAGGATATAGAGCTATATGTACCGAAGGACAAAAAGTGATGAAGCTGTTTCCTCCATTTGCCATCCACAATCCGCATCCGAACCCAAAGATAACATTTGTATTATCTCCTCCTATATGTATGTTAGTACCTATGGCTTTTGTTAATTGAGTTTCTGTGCTACATGCGTTAATATTATTCTTGTCACAAAAGACTGATTTCAAGAAAAAGACTCATAGAATCATCCTCCGCTGCAGCCCCCCTTAGGACAATGTCCTTTCCATCTGTATAAACCCTGCAGGAGCAAAATCATGCAATAGGGTATATTTGTCGTTTGTGGTTTTGTGTGGCATTCTTTGCTTATTAGTTCATCAGAGAGCATAGAGTAGGTATTCGTTCCATTCTCGGATAGGGAAATAGGTATTTTCCGGAGCAACAAAAAAAAAAGTTTACCCTTTGGTATCTGTCCTTTTTACTTGTTATAATAAATGATGATGATGAAAGTGAGGAGACTATCAAAAGGCACAGCAGAGAGAATAAATGAAAAAAATGAATAAAATAGCTTACACGAGAAAGTAAAATCAATATAACACAAAAAAAAAAGAAAAGTGACAGAGCTGCCATTCAATATCGAATGAAAGAATTTTTATTAATTTTATTTTACTCATATGGCTTACAATAATTCTCAATTTTGTCAAAATGATCCTTTATACGGCAACAGAAAATAAAAGAAATACTTGGTTACTTCTTTTTAAGAGTGATGTGACAGTAATCTTGTTCTTCATAGGTGATAGGTAAGCCGAAAAGCTTTTTATTAACAGAAATACGTGGGAATACATATATTTTTTTTTCCATTATAAATGTACGTATAAGAGTTCATTTCGGTACCTACTAATAGCGCCTATCAGACATTGAATAATTTTACTTTATGTTTTTTTTTTCGCTTGATTAATGATACCAAAAATGCTGAAGGTGGAAGATCAACTTATTTGCAATATTATCGTGGTGACGATGACGTAACTTTTCTTTTGCAGTTTAAAACTGCTCTTAACGAAAGTCTCAGGATAGCTTTATTCTCATTTGATGCTTCAAAATAGCCAGTAATAAATATATGTAGTGTTTGTTATGAACTCCATCAGAACAATTTTTTTGGCGTCCTACAGCTACAGCTTGAACCTAAATATGTGAATCGATTGAATTTAAATGTATGGGTTCTGTGCAATCATTCCTAATGTATTAGCTCATAATGAATAAAACTCCGAATGTAGAAATTCCTGTAATTGCCAAAATACAGATAAAAAAATTCTGTATTCCAAACTACTGTACTTCAAAGTTCAGTAAATCTCTAATTCTGTAAGTGATGCCAAATTGTAGTTTCTAAAATTAAAATTATGTGTTTTAAAATTCTGTGTCGTAAAATTCGGGATTTCAAAACATTGTAAAGACTACTTTTTTAGAGAAATAAAACTTTAAATTGGCAACACTTTTTCAACAAGCGACCATTTTAACAGCTAAGTTTTACTTCAATAAACAAAACTGCCGTATTAATGTTGAGACACTATTATATCGGAACAGAAGCATATTTTCGGACCCATGAATTGGCCCCAACATCGTGCGACTTAACGCCGCCTGAATATCTTAAATTGACCAGTATTTTTTAAAAGAGGGAAAATATACCTTCAAAGTGGTCGGACGAGAGTTTATTTTCTGAAAATTTTTGATTGACCACTATTTTTTTAAAGAGGGAAAAAATACCTTTCGTTTGGTTCCCCAACCATATTCGTTAAACCATATTCTTGATAAAAATATAGATTTGGCAACATGGTAAAAATAATCCGATAAAAAAGATTTTTTCGCTTCAAAGTGGTCGGACAAAGGGTTGATCCCTGAAAATCTTTGTCCGACCAGTGGATTTGTAAAGAGGACAAATGTACCTTTCATTTGATACCCATATCGTCCGTGATCGTGATTGGATAGGTTGGACCCAAAATTCCCGTTTTTTGAAGTGGTCGGACAGACATTTGATCCCTGATATTGCTTGTCCGACCAAGCGTTTTAGAATCTACACTGAAATTTCTGGCTACCAACAGTAGTAACAGTAGTATTGGAAATTTCTAGCCCGGATGTACCACTTTTCTGTTCTACGATTAACATGATGCTTGCATTAAAAAAAAAGCAATTACAAAGAAACGTTCCTTCTAAGGTGGATCGATTCATTGTTTCTTTTCACATTAAACCTAGTGAACTAGTTTTAATTAAAATAGAATTGCTTTTTACTGCAAAGGCAATTCAATAAACTCTACCACTTATTGATTGTGATCATATTTTTGATTCTTAGGTTCAGATTCACAGTACCATGTTACAGGAAGAAGTAGAAATTATGATTGAAAAGAGTTAAATATTGGATACTAAAGTGTGCTGAATTTAAAATAAATTTGACATTTGAGGTTTCATTCGATTGACAAGAAGCCACTCTAATGTGTAAACAAGAAGCCACTTTAATGTGTAAACAAGTTTTATTTTGTATTTCTCTGTCAAATCTGGCAACACACATTCTCCTTCTCAGAATCTTTATCAAATTTTACTCGTTGTTATAAATAAAACTATCGATGAACGAGGTTTCCACAATTCTAAATTACAAGAACAAGTTAATTACTTCGTGTTAAATTGGAATGGAATTCAATTTAATGATTGGGGTTTGTACATTGTATTTGGTGGTTTATTAATTACAGTTCTAAGAAATATTTAACGTGGAATGGTTTAAAGATGGTTTAATTGTTCAATTTTAAAGATATACAAAAATTTATTTGAGTTCAAGTTTTATAGTTTAAGCAGGATATGCATAAAAAAGGAACCATCTAAAATAGAAGAAATACAATAAGTTTTCTCTTTGGTTTCCATCCAAGAAGTAGGTGGTATTAAAACAATGTAAAAACCTTTTGACTATTCTTTAAAAATGACCGTTAGAAATAAAATAAAAGGCACTCCTCCTACATGTGTCATAAGAAAAAAAAAAAAATAGTATAATTAATTATATTTTTCTAGGAATTTGAGATTTTTATTAACGGGTTTTTAGCATTTGTATTAGAGGTACCGTTAATAATGTCTTAATTATATTATATTTTGTTCTACAATGGGGCTTGCTAATGCTAACACACTCAAACAGAATAACCTGTTTTTGAGAAAATAGAAATTTTTGAAAATGCTTTTTAACATGATTTGTATGGGATGTACCGTTATATATTTGAAACTAAAATCAATTTTTGGTCAGATTACTAAAGATAGTGTTACAAAACCGTTTTCTACCAAATTTCAAAAATATACATATCGTCGCTTGAAAAGCAAACTGACATAAGTCAAAATTCTTGAATTTTCAGAAAAGCTATTTGAATTTTTTTGTTACTTAAATAATTAATTTTAGTTATGAATTTCAATGAAAAGCAAAAAGTTGTAGAGTAAAAAAGTATGTTTTTTTTTTTTCTTTCAAGTGGTATATTGAAATTTTTCAAAAAAGCCATTTAAAAAAAAAAATTTAGACTTACGTCATTTAGCATCAAAATATCTTATAAATTTGAAATCAAAATCAGAAAATGTATTAAAAAGTGTCGTTTTGTTTTGTTTTTAAATAAAACCAGCAATGTTTATAGTCAAAAAATATATTGTTTATTAAATAACTTAAAATAAGTTAAATTTTATTTAATAAATAACAAGGAACACATAACGTTTATGTTAAACTTAAAAAAAGATCAGGGATGTTACCATAAATGCAAAACGACACTTACGCCCTCTTTATGTCAGTTTAATAGTTATACTTATGACGGTTTGATAGAAAATTAGTATTTTTTTTTGCTGTTCGTTCTGTATACCCAACTCAAAATCGACAAATTTTGACTTATGTCAGTTTGCTTTTCAAGCGACGATATATGTACATATATGCATGTAATTAGAGCCATTTTTGAAATATTTAAGTTTTTTGACACATAAGCCACCTGGAGTTAGTGTTTTATATCCCGATCAATTGATACAAGGGTACAATTCCGGACACTGATTTGTCAAAGTCTGCATCGTGGAAAAGATTCTTTTGTGTGGCCCTCTTTGGATGTAAGCCTAAAAAAATTAAAGGTTCCGTCTTGGCCTGAACTTCGCTCGAAAATAGTTTTTGCTTTGGAAATACGTATACGAGGGTATCCTGTTTGAGAACTTTCCCACCCCACAATAAAGGTGGCATTAGACTTCTACAAACACAGCTAAGGATTGTTTTTGTACATATTTTTAAAGTTTCTTTTCAAATTTGTATTTGAAAGATTAAACGCGTAAAATAAAAATGTACCTACTACTACATACTGCGTATGGGAACTAGTTACTATTATTTAACATCTAAAATTTTGTTCAAACTTGGTGTTAATGGCTTAGAGTGATGAGTATTCGATGAGAACAAGAACTGTAACTACTTACAAAAACACCAAAAGTTGCTGCACAACCGTGAAATTATTATGAGAGCTAGCATAAAATATGAAGATATGTGAAAACATTTTACTTGCGTGCATCCCCTAAACAAAAACAAAACCCAAACAGTGGACTCAGAAAGGTGAAATAATTTTAAAAAAGAAAGCTCTATTTTTTCGGCTAGAAAAGTGACAGCAATCTTTTTTAGGGATTTCAATTATCTGCCGTCAAAAATTGCTGAAATTTTGATAAAAGGCTTAAGTGGTGTATCGTCTTCACGTTGAATTCGGAAACTTTTCAGACAACCCTCTTGCATATGTATGCACTTTTAGTGACGAAAACAAAATTCGGAGATATTAAGAGTTAAAGTAAGCCAAATTCCATGTACTGCCATAGTAACTCGACTTAAAGTTTAAACTTAAATCAAGCAGCGAAATACCTTATCAAAAATTCGTATATTTGATACATCAGACCGCATCTTCAGTTTCTGATTACCTTCCGTTATAAACGTTCTTATTTTCATAATGATGTTTGGTAGAAAGTGTTAAAGTCAGAATTTAGAGTGTTCCGTTAAAAGTTTGAGTAATAGATGCAAATTATAATTTGTGCTTTTAAGCTGCTTTTGATAATAAAATTAAAGAAAAATAAGAGTTTAATCTTGAAACTGCAGTTCTTTCTACGAAACACAAACAAATTTTCACAAGATGTTATTCAATAATAAAATGTTATTAAACGGGTTACCCTTAGCCCTTTACTACATAACAAGAAAACGTTAAGTACTTCGTGTGAAATTGGCAAATGAATTCAATTCAATAATATGTGGGTTTTGTACATTGTACTTGGCGGCGTTATATTACATAACATTGAACTCTTCTAAGGAATATATGATATGTATATGTACATATATTATGTGTTTAAATTTTTCGCATTCAAAAAATAGTCTTCCTCAGAAGTAGGAACAAACACTTATACTGAGTTCAAGATGGATAGTTTTAAAATGACCTGGTGGAGTCTGTTAAAGAGTAGATACACATAGGAGTCGACAACCAAGGTTACTCAAAAAAAAACTGAAACAATAACAATTTAAAAGCAGGATAAAACCTTCCGAATTTCTCAACACAACATTCATATTGGATTAAAAAAACCATGTCATGAAGGTCAATCAAAAACTCAGATTTTCCAACCTAGAAAGTATAAACACTATGGCAACTCTGGAATCTAGATATTGCCAACAGCCAGAATCACTTTAGAGGTGCTGTTTTTGTTTCTCACCACAGTCAAAGTTAAGAAAATAAAAGAGAAAAAAAAAACTCGCCACCCTTTTTTTTTCTGTGGAGAACCCTCCTTTAACCCGCCTTGAAAAAATAAGGAATACAATCCCTTATAGCATCGCAGTTCAAACATTTTTCCTCCATCATCATCCGTTGCCGTCGTAGTCGCGTGCATATACAGTTATACACATTCCTTCTGTCTATATACAATCATCTAAATTGTAGAGTATCTGTGTAGGTATTTTTTTTTTTTTGTTCAGTACGAGTACTGTTATACGCAACAAGGTCATTGGAAAAATCGTTAAAAACCACCATGACGAAGAAGACAATGCAAAATCTAATTTCTGTTGGCCCACTGGGATATTATTTCTTTTTTTTTTTTGTTATACACACAAACTTTCATTTGAAATATTGAGAGTAAGTTTTTCGAATTTTCTTTAGTTGATCTAATTTTTATGAGGATGTGTCCTGAAGGAAATACCTACATAATCGAGTAATTTTTTTTTTTCGTTGAAAATCCTTGAAATGTTGGTACGTTAACGTTAAAGTGAAAAATCGTTTTAAAAAATCCATCAAAATGGCGCTTACCAAGGCATTTTTACAGTTAATATTGATGTTTCCCCTCTTCTGCTGCGATTTAATAATTTTATTTTCTTCACACGAAATTTATTTACACTTTCTTTTTTTTCACAGGCTATAATAGATTGTAAAGAAAATCAATTAGATTCATCACTTTCAAGCAAATTGGCACTTTTTAATATGTTTCCACATTCAATTGGGGGACAATCTCTTTTTTTTCTTTCTTTTTTTTCACTTTTCCTTTTGCACTATTCTTTTGGTTGTATGAGTGATTGAATGTGTGTAGAGAAGGAGTTTTTTTTTTAACTTACCGAACTTGTCTACTCTAGAGCTTACCAATAACTGATAAAAATGTTCCCAGTTGGAAAATTCGTAGCCATGAAATTTTTGTTTAATGTATAAATTCTGGATTTATGTCAGTTAAAAGCTTTTTTTTCATGGTGAAATCAAACGATGGCAAGGTGATTGATAAGACTATTACTGTATATATACAGTTGCACTGGCCTGTGGTGAAGAGTTTTGACACTGACAGGTACGAGGTGAATATTGTGAATATATGTTTTTGAGCTTTTTGAAGGACGCATTTACTTTATGGTTTTTTTTTTTAAAAAGGTGTGTGACAGTGATAAGGGAGAATATTATCATAACTAACCCCCCTAGTAATACAGAAAGGAAGGGCATGTGGCTTAATAACGTAGTAAGGGTCTTTACGATTCGTAAAAACTACAGTTTACTTTTTGTGTTGCCTACATTAAAGGTCTTACGATTTAACGAATAGATAGAGAGAGAGAGAGAGATTGTGTGGGAGACAAAGGTTGTGTACAGCAATTTATAAGTTAGACTTTTAAATTGGTTTGTATTTATGTTGTGTATAGTCTGAAAAGTGGGTAGGTACACGCAGTACGAGTAAGGTCATCAACAGGTTTTCATAGCTTCAACTTCCTTTTTTGTTGCTGAAAAAGTGCCTTGTTTGCTAAGTCCGTTTCTGCAAACAAATGTTAGATGAAACCCTTTAAAATAAGTTGTTTCGTTGGGGGACAGACGACTAGAGAACAAAAAAAATTAATTATTAATGAAAACAATATTTTTTTGATTGTATTTTATTTAATTAAGAAAGTTTGTTTTGGGGAAATTATTCTTGAAACCTTTTTTAACAAAGGATTATTAAAAGCTACAGGCACATAGAGCTTGTATTCTAATCAATGTTTTTGGGATTAGAGCTGATTTACTTTTATAAAAAATGTGGAAAAATAGGGACTGATAAAAAAAAAGAATTAAAACGAGTAAAAAAACAGAGGTTTCAGTTTTTTTCTAATTGTTTAAATAAAGGGAACTAAGGGTTTTTGATAAAAACTCGTTAGGAAAAGAGAAACAATCTTTTCAAAAAAAAAAATCAATGTTGGGAAAGACTAATGGCTTCAGAAATTTTTATAGATACAGGGTGATGGATCAATACAAGAAAAAAAAAATAAAAGTGGTGTTTTCATATTTATGCGTGAGGGACAAGCATGATCAAGCATGATTTTCAAATAGAGTGAAAAAATAATGCGTATACGCCACAGTTATTTTTTTCCCACAAATTTGATTTATAAATTTTTGTTCTCTGTTCATTATATTCTCCTTTATTTATTATTAATTTACCAAAAATTAAACAATCGTTGATTATTTTAACAAACTAGGCTGGCAGTCTAAATCATAAAAACTAAAATTGGCTTTGCGTGTGCTTTTAAACAGGCTTGAAAAAAAACTGTCGGACGAAAAATTAAAAATAGCACATGCAATTGTAGCTCTAAATATCTAGTTTTGGGTCTTATTTGAAATTTTGTTAGCGATTTTCGAGACATAAACATTTTTATTTCTTTTTTTTCCAGACCTTTATTTTTTTTTTAATTTAAAACATTTTATACCTAACAATTTTAATCTCTTTTTATGTTCATATAATATAAAAAAAAACATGGAACACATAAATCCTTAAACATGTAATAAATGCAAATGTTTACAGCCTTTTTCAAATTGTAAAATTTATAAAAATGCTTTGTAAGGAATTTTAAACCTCCACAGGTAAATAAAATTCTTTTATCAGTTTGTCACTAAAAATAAAGCTGGATTCTCCAAATGTTCTTTCCAAACATTAGAAAAACTTGCCATTGTTACTCCATCAATAACCCGATGATCAGCTGACCAACTTACATTCATAATGTAAGCCTTGACAATATCGCCTTTTTCATTAAATCTAGGTACAGGTTTTGTTCGGCCCATGGCACCAATTGATACCTGGGGTGCCATAATACATGGATGAGTGTAAGTTCCACCTATCTAAAAGCAAAAGACAAATAACACATTATTCAGAGATTTGTTGAGTTGAAGCAATTTAACTCACCACTCCAATGTTTGACAGCGAAAAGGTTCCATCAGTAAAGTCGTCGGGCCTAAGTGATCCCGTTCGACCTCTCTGGACTAAGGCGTTTAAATCCTTAGCGATTTCTAGAATCGATTTGAATTGACAATTTTTGATATTGGGCACAACTAATCCCGATGGTGTGTCAATGGCAACACTGATATTGTGGGCACCTTTATAAATCACAGCTTCATTCTCAACATCCAAAGAACTATTGATGATTGGAAACTTTTTCAAAGCAATGGAAGCTGCCTTTATGCAAAATGGCATGAAAGTAAGCTTGGGAACGCCCTGTTCTGCAGCTACATTTTTCAATTGATCCCTAAACTCAACTAACTTAGTCATGTCAATTTCATCGCTGTATGCAAAATGTGGAATTTTCTAAAGAAACCGGACTTTTTAATTGCAACATCTTTTTTAAAGTCTCAATTTTAACTCACCAATGATTCAGACATTGACTTCAACATTGCTTTTCGAACGCCCTTCAAAAGTTCTGTACGATCAGCTGGGGGAATCGATGAAGTTGACTCAGTTTTTTTGTTAGCTAGTGTCGGATGAGGAATATTGGTTCCAGGAGGTACCTGTCCAAGATACTCCATTACGTCACCTTTCAAAACTCGACCATCACGACCGGTGCCAGGAACTTTTGCCAAATCAACTTTATATTCCTTTGAGATTCTACGAACAGCTGGTGTTGCCAAAGTAATTGTTCTACCAACGTCAAATTTATCTTTGCTTTCAGATTTTATATCATTCAGTTTGACTTTATCTTCCTGCTCACTATCAGATGATGAATCACTAGATTCACCATCTTCATCATCAATTTCAAAGTCTACTAGAGGATTTCCAACCAAGGCAATTTCATCGATTTTGTGATAAAGTTTTGTGATTTTTCCATCGTAGCGGCTTGTGATTGTGACTGAAGCCTTGTCGGATTGAACTTCGCAAATATTTTGAAATTGTTCAATAGTATCTCCAACTTTAACGAACCTTAAAAAAAATTTAACAGAAATTATTTTTATTGTTTTGGAGTTTTTTAAAATTAACTTACCATTCTTTGACAACAACTTCCCGGATTCCTTCACCAATATCACTTAGATTGAATGAGATAACTTTCTCCAGACATGGAGATACATGGAATGAACGTACTTGATTGCCAGGCACCTGGATGAAAATATTCAAATTTGATAAGTTGATAAAAGAACAAAAATCTTGAGCGAAATTTAAGATATTTTCTATTTATTCAAAACAAGGAAGATTCTCTTAAATTAATTACAGGATCTTTAAAAAAAAAAAAGTTCTAAATAAATCAATTTCCTAAGTTCTTAGTTTATATTATCAATTATTTAGGATTATTTTGCATTGTTGATTGAATTTTAATGGATTTTTTCAATATTATTTCCCATATTCTTGCATTTTGAAAATGAAATTTAGGGTTTTTTTTTGCTGTAGTATATAAAAGTAGATAAGGTCTGAAACCAATTTGTAGAGTTCTGTAAAGGGATTCTTCCTTGATCCTTGATTCCATTCAATTCATAATTAAATGACTTAAATAGCTATTTCCGGTTAATGGAAATGAAAACCAAATTTTTTTTTGTTTAAGTATGTATGTAAATATAAAAAATAAGCGTTTCAGAAACGTATAAAGTGTTTTATAGAAAACTAACAATCTTATGGTAAACGGATAATTATTGTGTTGGATATACTGGAATGTTACCTATCAACCTGTCATATAACCTTTAAAACAAAACATATTTATATCAAAAACGACTCGTACGATTTTGTTAAATTTTTTTCAAACACGTTTTGTAAATTATTACGATAATTTAAATATTTATTTTTATTTCCCCTTCTGCTTAATATAGCTACCATAGTAAAAATACTTGTTTTTAACAACTCTACCAAAATCTGTTATTAAATCTTGTTGTCTAAATTATTGTACTTCTGTCCTCCTTTGTTTCAAGCATGCCCACTGTGCCCAGTCTACCCTAATATTTATTTAAAAAACAAATGTTGCTTCAAAATGCAAGTCCTACTGGTAAATTTCCTCCAGAGGCACTTGTCTATTATGTTCGCGCATTGAACTTGCAATGCAATTATATTTGTCTGTATACACTGTTATTGCATCATGTGCCATCAACAACAAAAACACTGAGTTATCAAGATAGCTTTCGATAAGATAAAATTTCGTCACACGAATTGTCAAAAGATTTTGACAAATTTGGGAGGCAAATACTACAGTTCACAAGTTTATACAAATAAATAAATTTAAAAAAAAATCACTAGTCAACATTCATATGTACATAAGTATTTTTACTTGCGACTATAAGTATTACTACAGGGCAAGTTTTGGATTCGTAAAAAAAACTAACTCTCGGTTTTGATAAAACTCGACATTACAATTGAATCGGTGAGTGTAAGAACAATACAAGCGCTAAATTGAAAATTCAAGAAAAACTGTTATAACTTGATATCCCTCAGGAAATAAAACTTTATTTTCTATTTGATAATTTATGACGGTACATATATTTTTTACTATACAAATATTACTAATGGCGCTTGTAATGTTCTTACACTCATCGATTCAATTATAGGGAAGTCAAAAAAAGTAGATGTCGCAATTCTGTCTATCCGTTGAGCTACAGCCCAAATGGGTGAGTGGACTTTGCTTGAAATATTTTATTGTATAATATTTCATTGATCTTTTCAAAAATATAAAAAAAGCGCTGCCTGCCATGCACTTTTTTTTGTCTTTTTGGAAAAAAAAATTTGAAAAAAAATCAATAAATTTAAATATATTTGAAATGTAGCACCTTTAACTCCTATATAATTATCATTTTGATTTTTGACTTTTATGCAAAAAAGCATCTAAAATTTATAAAAAGTATGTATTCAATATAGTTTAACAAAAAAATAAAATAATTTTTTGAAAATCAAACGTTTCAAAAAGGGCTCGATACATATTTTTGAAATTTGGTACAAAACAGCTTTTTAATACTATCCTTATTTTCCTCGAAAACGGGATATAAAATTTTGATAGAATTGTTTGGGTGTATTAATATTAGAACAATCCATGAAATAAAAAATAAACTTTAGTGAAATTAAAAATTATTAACAATATCTCCCATTTATTAAAACATACATAGGTTCATAAATGCACAAATACAGAATATTTGTGTTTTATTATTTTTTTTCCAAAATAAACTGAATGATCCACACAACATACTTAGCCTAAAAGAGTTCTGCCCTCAAACCTCAATTAAACATGTTTGTTCCGTATCATGAAATAAAGGTTCATATTTTTTTTTTGAAGTCAAATTAAAGTTTTACACTTAGCAGTAAGTTATTGCGGCCTGTCGTACATTTCATTTTTTAACTTCAAATGTCTCATTTGACCCAAAGATCATTTCGTATTCATCACCATTATCGTTAAAAATAAAACTCATATTCAAGAGAGCCAACAACAACTGATAACGACGAGCCTTCTTAAATAAAAATTTTCGAAAATGCACTTTTATAAAATAACACTTGTAAGGTTTATGTGTACGTAAACGCATTGCGCCTCTCATCAATATTTTGATCGTTTAATAAGTCAACACGTGTTAAAATGTTAAACATAAACAACTTTAAACAACAACAAAAATGGGCAGTTTGTAATCGCACAATGGGGAATAAAAAAAATAAAATAATGTAATTTAAGAGATGTCAATTCTCATCTCTTATTCTTATCACACGTAAACAAAATTATGTAATCGTATTTTGCACACACATTTCGGTTTCTACTTTTGCAATTTTCAATATTTTATATTTAATTTAAAACTTACACTCTTCAAACTGTTTAATGAAATTGGAATGTAGTTTTTTAGTACTGTTGCAGTATTTTTAAAAATAAAAGATGCCATTATTTGTTAATTTATTATTATATGTACACAGTGTACAGGAAAAAAAACAGGAAACAGGTCCGGTTTTTTTGGGAGTTTTGCTTCACACACAGCGATTAGGTGATCAGATAGGAATAGTCCGTCGATCGAGAGAGGTAGATACTAACTGAAATCGAAATTTCATATGTAGAATACCATAACAACAACCATCATCTTGATTATAAGCAGCAACTGGAAAAGAGAAATAGTAATTGTATTGTTTTATACAACCATCAGTCGCAGAGACTGATAGATAAGGCCCACATAGAAGTGAAGAAAATTTTACAATTTTTTGTATTACTTCCTTAGATCTGGAAGTTTAAAATCCTATGTTCATTTCTAAAATATTAGAGTTTACTTATTAAACCCATAATTAAACAAAATACAGTCATTGGTTGCATATGTACAAGTACATACATATGACAGGTTATTTTGAATAATATTGTTTTTCCATCGTTAAACAGTCTTCATGGGTTTAAACACTCTTTGCAAAAACAAATAAGAGAACAAAAAGAGTAATTAATTGACTTGCAACTTAAGGCAATGCACCTTAAACATATTATTATCAGCACCAGTGCTACCACTTGTCGCCATTACTTGATGCTTTTTAATATTTAAAGCTTAGGATCTTCTAAGTAATCAATCAATTATTGAAGCATGCAAGCAGTTGTCAATTAAAAGATAATTTATATTTTTCAATGAATGGGTGATCAGCTCTTGAATAAATTATTGTTTGTTGCACCCTTTAAAATTGAAAAATATTTTTTTCGTTTTCGTTAATTTTGTTGTGCTGTACCTTCAATTATGAGTCGTTTGTACTTCCATTCGAAAACAAAATGTTTTTTGTTCTACTTAAGGCGTATTATGAGTCTTTCGGAAATGGCTTGACCAGTGCGCTACATTTACTAGAATCCAGTTTCCAGTTTTTGTCTGATCGCAGAATATTTGTATCGCGTTAAGTTTTCGAGACATTCTTATTTAAACACTCAAAAAGTCTTCCAAAATACATATTTCCAAAAAATATGTACATATGTATGTAGAGAACTCTTAGCTCCCACAAATGTTAATGATTTAGGGCTATTTGCTGAAACTTAAATACATATTTATTTTCAACCTAAGGGCTTATGTTCTACTTTTTCCTCTACGTAAACTGTCACATAGGAGTTTAAGTGAAACGTAAGTTTTTATGCTCTGTATCACCAAATGGGCCTTAAATAAATAAAAGCTCATCAACAAAATTTCCAAAAATTTGAAATTGTTTTCAAAGAAAAGTGAAGTTTTTAAAATCAATTTAAAAACTGCACACAAAATTGTTTACTGTAAATATAAAAGTTGTTTATGTATAAACAAAGAACAGAAATTGTAAACAAAATCTAAATTGGTCGAAAACATTAAAATACACTTTTTGACAATAAATTTTGAGGGTCCGTGAAATTTTTTTAAGATTTAAAGAAGATTCCATAGGGAGATATTGAAATTTAGCTCCAAAAATAACGATACCTTTCATATAACCATTGTGACAAAACATATTTATATGGAAAATGGCTCAAACGGTTTTTGATGAAATTAAAATTATTTTGTCAAAAAATATTTTTCAAAAAACCGTTATATCGGTACTACCTGTTTATTATTGAATACAAAAAACTTGCATACTTTTAAAATACTTCAAACATTTACGATTAACGATTTTTGAATTTTTTAAAAGCTCGTATTTTTAGATACTTTTGTTTTGGCTTATTTCAGCAATTCAGATAATGATGTTTTTATGCTTTATCATATTTTTCGCTAATAATTTTTTTTTTTTGTTTATCCTTAAGTACTTTGACATAGGAGTAATCTCGTGCGATGCAGTTCCCCTAAGCTTGGGGAAATAGGCCATTTTCTCTGGCAGAGTTTGGTCCTTGTTTTAATTAACGATTCAAGCTACACGCCCAAGGCTTTGTTTGTTTCTAATACAAATCAGCCTGCAAATTGTCTTTGAAGCGTGTTGTTCTACTTTACCCTTTCTGTTTTCTGGTAGTCCCTATAGCCTTAATTAGTTAAGGCTTCAACATTGTGAATTTTTGTTTTTCATTAAAATATATATTGCAGTTCTAAAAATCCAAATCAATGGTTATCCGTTCCATAACGTTCCGAAATTGAAATAATATATAAAAACAAGTATTGAGGAAAAAAAATAATCAAAATCGCAGCTGTTCCTAAAGAGTTCGTGGTTATACCATTGTTTTCCTTGCCTAATTATATATACATCCTTCCTAATTAAAAAACTAAATTCGCAACATTACCTCTCGAACTATTAAATACTATCGTTTCATAATATGTTAACAAAAAATCTCTTAAAAATACTCTTTATCATAGACTATAATTTCAGTCAGAAAATTTGGAAAAAAATGTTAAAAGAGTTTTCTCTAGAGAAGAAGTACATAGTATGTTACAAAACTAAATCTTAAATCATTCTCAACCGCAACCTCAATTTTACTCAAAATACAACTTTATAAGAGACCAGACTATATATGATGAGAATTTTGTATGGCATTATTATAGTTCTCCTTTAAATAATCTCCTCAGTTGAGAGAGTACCTTCGACTTCGACTTATCTATCGTCCTCGTGTGTAGTGTTGTTTACTTGCTACTTGGTGTTCTAGTGCATTAAATAGAAACGAAAAACTTGTTAAAAATATACCAATATAATTTTGAGTTTTTTTTTTATTAAGTTAATTGGTGAGTTAATAGTTGGATTCGTATATATCTGTGAATTTGCGTCGCGCAGACAATTTCTTTTTTTCTAAATCTTACCTGTCATTCCTTTTTTTCGAATTATAAAAAGTGTCCTTTTGAAAGAGTATTTAGCATCCTAAAGGAACACCTTTAAAATATTTCTCGGGAAAATTGTATACCTGTTTAGTATTCAGGTTTATTTATGTACATGATCTCTTGGGTATTATTTTTTTACTGTGCACTTTTGACATCGCTACATAAGCATCTGTGATATCTATGATTCTATTTATTTATATGTTTTATTTTCATCTCAATACAAAATTTGTAGGTTGACGAACGCTTAAAAAAAACTCGTGGTACCGACCGGCTGATTTGATATTATACATTCGTTTCTTTGTATCTATGTAGGTACGCATATTTTTTTTTTGCTCTCTCATGTTCGCAATCAACACGAGGTTTTGTTTTCCTATTGATATAATGGTTTCTCGAAAATAAATAATAATCTATTTATTATTAATATTTTTTTTTCTAATTTTAAATATGTAGTTGAATAACAATTATGCGAATTTAGTTAGTTCCAAGTTAATCGATTAAATATGGGTCAACAAAAAAATGTATAAAATTTTTAACCTAATGAAATTAGTATGAACAAGTGCTAAACAGATAGTTTGCAATGAAATTAATTTTATCCAAAGGGATAGCATTGGTTTCGTGCAAAAAAATAGTGGAGATATTATTGAAGCCTGAAAATGGTTTTCCTCCAAGAAGAAGGTCGTATTAAAACACTAAACTAAACAAACCAACAAAGCAAATTTTGTTCTGAATGTTGCAATCACCTTTATTAGTTTTTAGTGTTAGTTCCTTTTTTTTGAGTATTGAACCTGGAATTTTTTGATTTCCAACCGAGTACTCTATCCCTGTGCCAGTTTTTAATAGAAATTTCCAATGTTAAACATTTCTCTGCTGTGCCTGAACTTTTTATTTTTATTTGTTAAGATTTAATTAAAATAAATTGAAATTTGAAAACAGTAAATTTTTTATATTATTGGTGTTCATTTTAAGTGGCAACAATCCGAAAATATTATTAAATTTGGTGTTATTCTTCATTAAATCAATCTGATTCTCTAATAAAATTTTTTTAACTGCTAAGTTTCATAAAATCTATAATGTTCTGCCTATCCCTATTTACACTCTTATACCTTTCTGTTGCTATTTTTGAAGAACTTAAAACTTAGAGCAAGTCATATAGACTCTGTGCGGTGTACTTTTTTTTGTCTATCTTCTATCATCTTATAATATAGAAATGTTATTATTTAAGAAATAAAAAATTTGCGTCACACCTTTTTCTATGTAATATGTGATAAGGCGGAAGTTACCTACGAATGTTTTTTTTTTATTTTTTTGTTATCTAATAAACAACAACATCTTACTTTGTGTTTGAATCAACGCGTTTTCCTTTTAGTCCAGTAAAATCATTCATATTTTATTATGGCTAAAATGGAAAAAAGGGAACTTAAATATCTGTTTTCAATGTTCCACCTACGACGCCTACTTTTTTTTCTCGAAATAACGCCTTATTTCAATTTTAAGGTATACCTATGTTATATTATATGTATATATATACAGTTTTTTCCTAAAACAAATATTTGAAATATACTCTTATGGATAGAAAAAAGATTATAAATTAGATTTTAATAAAACCCGCCCATGACTTCGCTAAACTTCACACTCACTTTCCTTTTATTTTAGTTTCCCGGAAACGACGTTACGATTTGAGTAAAATTTTCACTATTTGTTTTAATTAACAAGAAAAAGTATAAACAAAAATTTTTCAGTAAGATCCACCCGCACTTTCTTATTTATTTACTTTATTAATTTTTATTTATTTATTAAATTTTCAAAGTGGGTTTTTTATGATTTCATATTGACATTGAATGTTTGAATACGTAATTAGAATTCCTGCTAAAATATATTTTTAATCTTATATTTTTGTTTTGTAAGTTTTTGATTTTTTCCAAAATCTATCGATTGAAAAAAGCAACCCAAGTTGCATTTTCAAATCAAGACTGTAGAAACTCTGCAAAGGGTTTACTGTCATAAACTTGGGTATAAGATTCCTATAAGGCTATCTCACAACAAGAAAATTGCTTCCCCATTTGTTTTTTATAAATATCAATATATTTTTATATAAAATATGACATTCTTACTTTTTATTGCAATTTGCACAAATAAAATAAAAAAAGTGCGTATACGCCAGAGTGAGCTGAATTAGTTTACTCCTATTTATTCTCAGCGTATTTTAAATAATCAACAAGTTAATGTCAGCTTATCTGGGTTCATCAGTTGTTGTCAGGAATTAGCGTCGCTGTAGCAGGATACCCGACTTTAACTAAATTTAAATCGACATTAACGTACTCGTATACTGTCTACTTAAATTTTAACAGTAAATATATGCAAAATTTGAATAAGCTGCTACACGTAAGGGCAAGTTTTGGATTCGGTAAAAAAAAATCAAATACGATGCTAGAGAACACGAAAAAGTTGGTTCCACACATCAGTCTGTCTGTATCTGTACCTTAACCTAGAGCCTTAAAGCTACTGAGGTAATTATCTTCACACTTGGAGCTTAAAGTTTTAAGTTGATTCCCTAGAGCTTGAAGAGAAAACTTTTTTTCTCAAAAACGGCTCTAACGGTTTTGAGTTTTTGTGCAAAGAATTAGTATAAATTATTATGAATTTTTTATTTTTCTCTCTATGCTTAGGACAAAATTAATCCTGGTAAGTTTTTAGAAGCTTCTTTTGAGAATTTCATTTTGTGTGCCATATATGTATGTTTTCTGATAAATTGGTTGTCAAAGTTAAATACAAAATACATGGCCAATAAATTTCTTTGACTTAAAAAAATTGAAAAAATTAAAAAATTTAATTTTTTTCAAGTTGTTGCTTTTCAACTTATGTACCTATTTAAGTTGTCTCATAGATTATCTATCTATAATTACAGTAAAGGAATAATTTCTATACACGTGTGTCTTTATTTATTTTTGTATAAACTTTTTATACTATATATTTAAATAATTAATCATATAATTATATATTAATTATTCAAGTGTATAATTTAATAGAGAATAATTTAATAGAATGTGCTTATTACCTGATAACAATAATTTAACACGAAACAAATTTTACCATTTTAATTTTAGTAATCTTTTCACATTAAATATCTTCAGTTCCTTTTTAATATTTTAGAAGTAAAATGCATTGTGTAGGTGTGTATTTCCAGTTGCTTTTTAACCACTTTTTTATCTAGAAGGAAAAACTTTTATTTCAAAAATTAAAGCTCTTATTTTCTAGAAGACCTATGTATTTTATAATTTATTATAATTTATCATCTTACCATTTTTTTAAATCAATGTTCGAGCCACCACAATATTTAAATAAAGACCCTTCCTCAACTTTTAAATCAGCTGTGAATCAAAATCAAGGTCTTGTGTGACGTAGTATTGAGTTCAAAATTATTCCTATCGAACCGCAAAGGCACGAATGTTCTGTTTTCTATTTTTGTTAAAATTTTTGAAGGACGTTAGTGGTTTAGGTTTTGTATTTTTTAAAGTTCACTTCAATTCACTGATAAGCGCGATCTTTTTGTGATGTTTTTTTTTTGCATTAAATTAGGTGACAGCTGGCTAGATTAGCATTCCCCTTCTTTGTATATGTTTGTTAAGACGTATTTTTTTCCTTCTCACCTCTGTACATATAAAATTTTGAAAAGTTTTGAAATTCAATAAATTCGATTTATCTAAAAGCCAATAGTACATAAGTAGATTTTGTTTGATTTATGTACATACATATGTATGTACATATGTATTAAATTTTTTATTATTATTATTTTTCATTTATTTTATATTTGATTTTATTTATAGATTTGACAAATAATTCTTAAAATGCCTGGAAACAAGTCATATGAAACACCAAAAGATTTCATTAATCCTGGATTACCATCAAAATGCACTTGGCATTTGGGAACTACGGAGAAATCACCACACTCACATAAGGGAATGTGAGTAATATTGATTATTTATGTGTCATAACTGTCTTTTATTACATATTTGAGAAGCGAAACGGTTTTTCCGACATACATAGTTCGACGAAGTATGAAAATAGTCAACGAATGATATTCAATGATCATTATTATGTAATTGACTATTCATGCCTAATAAAGTAAAACAGGGCTGCACCTGCAATCTTTGAAAACTTTTTTATGGCCTTTTAAAGATTGCATTCTTTTATTCTTTTTGAAGACTGCGACAAATTTTGCAATCATTTTTTCTTCCAATCAATAAATTGCAATTGTTTGGTACTTGATGTATTCTTTGCATCCTTTTTGCATTCCTTGCAATATTTTGCACTCTTTAATATTTTAAATTCTATTTGTTTTTCTTTGAATCTAAAAAGTTTTTGAAACATACATATATTTTGAGAAACAAAAGTTAAATTGATTATTTTAACAACATTGTGTCTCTAAAAAAGTGTTTTCTATTTGACAAGAGGGTTGGCCTGAAATTTTTTTTTTTTTTTGCTGTTTTTGTCAAATTGAATAAGTTTAAAAAAAAAATTGAAATTAGAGTGATCCAAAAAAAATGTGTTTGCGGTTTTTAGTCAAATTGAAAAATTCATGTTTCACAAGTTGTAAACCACAACTGTACCTAGTTTCATTTGGCTGCCATCTTGGTCTTAAAGATAAAGTTATACTATTAAATATTTTTTTTTCACTAATTGCTATTGTTTAAGAGTTATAGTACATACTTGTGTTGATTTTGTATTTCCTTCACATGCAGTCTGATGAAAAAAATTTCTTCAATACTAGATATATGTACTCGTATATTTTTTCACATATATATAATAAATATATAAACAATTTCTTTACTTTTTTTTATTTAGTCCTCACCGCACGAAGATCACACCTGATATCCTCAGTGTCATAGGATGTACACCATTGGTCAAATTAAATCACATTCCCCAAGCAGAGGGCATCAAGTGCGAAATGTGTAAGCTACTAAAATCTGTTCCTAATTTAGTTTAATTAAGTTAACTTTATCCCCCCATAGATGTCAAATGCGAATTCTTCAACCCTGGTGGTTCAGTCAAGGATCGCATAGGCTATCGAATGGTTCAAGAAGCCGAAGAAAAAGGTCTTTTAAAGCCTGGCTACACTGTGATCGAACCAACTTCAGGAAATACTGGCATTGGTCTGGCGATGGCTTGCGCTGTTAAGGGCTACAAATGTATCATAGTGATGCCTGAGAAAATGTCCAATGAAAAAGTGTACGCCTTGCGGTTACTCGGAGCCAAAATTATTCGCACTCCCACCGAAGCACCCTTTGACTCGCCTGAAGGTCTCATCTGTGTATCTCAGCGTTTGCAAAAGGAAATCAAGAACGCGATAGTATTGGATCAATATCGAAATCCTGGAAATCCATTGGCTCATTACGATGGCACGGGTGCTGAAATTCTCTGGCAATTGGACAATCAAGTAGATATGGTTGTTTGCGGATCAGGGACTGGTGGAACTATTGCTGGAATTGGCCGCAAAATTAAAGAACAACTACCTTCATGCCAAATTGTGGGTGTAGATCCCTATGGTTCCATTTTAGCACGCCCTGAAAATCTAAACGAGAGTGATGTACAAACGTACGAAGTTGAAGGTATTGGATATGACTTCATTCCAACAGTTCTGGATCATTCAGTGGTAGACCATTGGGTGAAGAGTGAAGACAAAGAGAGTTTTCAAATGGCACGACGACTTAATAAGGAAGAAGGTATACTCTGTGGTGGAAGCAGTGGTACAGCTTTAGCTGGCGCTCTCAAGGTTGCCCGAACTCTTAAAGAAGGTCAACGTTGTGTTGTTTTACTACCCGATAGTATTCGCAATTACATGACAAAGTTTGTCTCTGACAACTGGATGGAAGCGAAGGGTTTCAAGGAAGTTGTAAATGAGCACGACCATTGGTGGTGGAATCATACACTCTCAGCTCTAGAATTGGTAAGCCCAGTGACAATTGATTCCTCATATACCATTCAGGAGGCTATTGCAGTATTGAAGAAAAATAACATTCAACAAGTTCCGCTTGTACATAAGGACAATGGGTAAGTTTAATAAAAACATTTATTTATGACTGTTTCAAAAATATTGTATTTATGAATTTTAGATCAATCCTGGGTGTTATTAATCAAGAAACTCTCATAACCCAAATAGTGAGCATGAACCGACAAAATACAGATCCAGCTATGAAAGCACTGAACAAAAAACCTATTATTGTAACATCAAATGCAATTTTGGGCAAAGTTGCCCGAGTGCTAGAAGTTGAAACTTCAGTTCTGGTGGTAGACAAAATTGATGGCAAAGATGTTTTGAAAGGAATTGTTAATAAACTGGATGTATTGACTTTCATTTCCCAACAACCAAAAAAGGCTACGAATGGGACAAGCCAATAGATCTATGGATGTTCTTTAAAAGGCATGAATAAGACTAAAATCACTTCAGAATGCATTTTTTTTAATTAAAAAAATATCAATTTATACTATCTATTAAATAGTAAATAGCTATTTAAATAAAAAATAATATATGCTGTATGGTGTACGGTAATTTTACAATTTTGATAATGGACATTACAGAAAGTATCTCGATTGTGGAGGTACATTATGTAAATATAACTTGTGGTGGTAATTTAGCTCTTCACTGGAAATTAATGTCATCTGGGTCAATAATCCGTGTAGCTACAAATATATTTTTTTAATATAAATTGAAAACAGGCATGCACATTCATTCGCGGCTATTTTGAGGTTAAATTAAAAAATTCGAAAGGGAAATCATTCTCACTTGTCAAACTAAGATCCTGCTCCCGAGTTCGAAATCATCAATTTACCGGCCTCTTAAGAGGAGTACTAAGCCACCTAAGTCTAGCTAAACCAGGTACTAGCTCTAGTACTCGGTCCTCAGGAAAAGTTAGTACCTGAACATTTCTTCACATTACTAGTACCGGAGCTAAGTTCACGAAGAGGTACTAGAAACTTAATATGTCGAAAAGTGGTCCGGCATATTTAAATATTATTTTAGGCTGATGGCTTTACTATAAATGCTTTCCCATGTAATTATCTTTACGATTTTACATTGTAATTATAATAAATAATTGAATAAATATTATTTTGATATTAATTTAAAATTCAAAAGTTGGTTTTGACAGCCGGAAACGCCGAAAGAAGTCAACATCATCCCAATTATTTATAGTACTTCATGTTTACATATTATAAATTCGTCAAACAAACCGACGAACTTCCTCTCCTTTTTCATCATTCTGGAAGTTTTAAAAACAGCGGAATAAATTGTCACTACCAAAAACTAGATCCATTTTCTACATTAAAAAAAACATAAAAATACATAACATTAGAGAGAAAAAACTACATCGATTGAAGTATTAACGTGCTAGACTGCCAATTTTTAAGGTCTAGCTAAAACCGAGTCATAAATAATACTCGGTACCAAATTAAGAGGACTAGGACTTATTACTTCTATGAAGAAATTATTTGATACTTATTTGAGTATTAAATTTAGCACTAATACCCGTGTCCCGTACTAGAGCTGGAACTCTCTGAAGAAATTGGCTGCAAGGCATTTTGAGTTAATGTTTGTTAAAAATTCTAGTTATTTTGCTTTTTTCAAAAAAAAAAATTTAATATCATTAAGGCATCGATTATAGCTATCTATTTTTTATCCTTGAAATTTTCAATGTAATGCAGTCATTTTAAAATCTCAATGATGTGGTAAAAGGTATAATAATTCATCACTAATATTGAATTCCGTTTTCTTTGAATTTTAACGGAAATAATAACGAAGTCATGATGTTTAGTTTTGCTTTCGATTTCGCTTTTTGATTTCGTCTTGAAACTAACAATTAAAAATTGATGAAAAAAAGAATAGTCATATAATCTAAGAAAAACAAATATAAATTAGAACTTTTAAATAAAATTTAAATTTAAGTCAAAGCTCTTGCTTACTTATGTATGTACTTAGGTCCTCGCACCTAATGTTCTTGAGTTTTTCATTGAGGGACATAGAGCGTACACTACTCCTTCGCGCTAAAAATCTCTCCAACTCTTCCCCAGTTTTATTGATTCCTCTTCGATCTTTCCGCCCCAAAAACTTCTGGGCTTATAGCTGCCTTTACGTTCTCGATTCAACTTTCAATATCTAGATCGGTTTCGCCATCAAAAGATTAGTACTCTCAAGAAATTGAAAATTTTCTATTATGTATCTCAATTGGTTGTCCAGAAACTTAATCCTTTTTTTACACATTATAGACATGCATTTTCGGGGTACACATCATGGGTATGAGATTTTGAGTGTTTAAGCAAGATAACGGTTACGAGAGTAGGTCTTTTTTTTAATTACTATAGAAATAAACTCTTTGATAAGAGCCATACACAAATACGCCCATAAATTTATTTTCCTTTTATGGTTATGAATGAAATAAGTTGAAATATTATTGAAATAAAAAAAACGTTTTACTCATGAGTAAGAACTAGAGCTTGTAAGATTTTGTCACGGATTTATATTTTAAGAATCCGGTTAATATTTTCTTGCTATCCGTGTATCCTGGATATAAGTAATACCCAAATCCTTATAACGCAGATTCTAAACACGTATAAGTATTTGAGAAACTGGGCTAATTCCTCAACGCAAAATTTGCAAAGCAAATGAAAAATGCAGTTGTAAAGTCAAAGCAAGTGATGTGCGCATAGATATTTTTGACATTTGCACACATACATTTACATTTGCACATGAAAATAAAATCTACTACATTTAAGGACAATCTGCTTAGCAGGGATGTTTACGTTTGCATTTTATAACTGTTTGCTTAGCATAATTTGCGCAAGTTTTGCGTTTAGGAATTTGCTCACTCTTTGACCCAGGCATTTCCTCGCAAAATTTAACTCGAATACACTCGGCAAATGAAACGATACAACCTAAATCGGGTATACAAGGGGTCAAATCGAGCTTCAAATCTCAAGATCCAATTTCATCGTCATTTGAGCTTTTGGTAGTCGGGATGATTAATAAGCGATTTTCCTATTTTCTTGTTGGGCAGATAACCATTTCAATTCATAGTTTGTGCTATTGCGATGAATTGCATTACATTCTAAAGAAATTTTGTGCCATTCGACCTTCCTATCTTTTAAATTTCTTTGTAACAATTAATAACAAATTTATGTCATTTTTAATACTTTTTATTTTCACTATGTCCAAAGTATATTTTTTAGTACACAAGAAAACCTTAAAAAATGTGTTCGCTTGCATTTTATTTCTAAAGAAACTAACAAAACAAAACACTAGGTAGTTTATCTAATATTTAAATTAAAATAGTTTAAAAAAAAAAATTATGTGTAGATTATCTTTTTAAGTTCGGTTCTTGGAACGTTTTCTGAGAATGGCTTAGAAGCATAAAGCTTACAATAAGAGTAGTAAGAGATATAAGTTTTTAAAATGTCGAGACTTCTTCTTTTTCGTATCAGTTATAAAAAAGAAACTATGAATACTATAAGTAGTGTAGATTAAATACATTAAAAAAAATGTTAAATAAAATAAATCTTTTGTGTGAAGTATAATGTTGAGTGGTGATTCGAGTAGAGGTGTTGGCTTTTCTGGCCAGACTAGATTAATTAAACTCCACGGTTTCGTAGGTCTTTAACTTTGTAGATCCTAACCAGCCAATGTTCTGTAGTGTACGCCTCCTCCAATACATCCAACTCAAAGTCTTTATTACCGATTTCTGCGGCACGAACTCTATCATATCCGGCCGGCTTTCCACCCTCCGTATAGACCTGACCAAATCTATAGTAGCACATTTTGTACATCAGACAATTCAACAAAGTGGGCGATCCTTCTTTATCAACTCGGAACTCTCCATTTGCCGCATAGTAATCTTTCTCCTTGATGTGAGCACCTCGATCAGTACTGCCCCCAATTCGCACCATCCAAAGGAACTTATTTATATCATCCGAAGAGTAGCCTGTCAGTCCTCCAAATATGACCAACACATAGTCTACGTCCAACTCTCTCATAATTTCGTATGCCTTCTCCTCCGATGAAGCCATCGCCTGACCAACTCGAGATATATGAGTGTTGTTCCACGTGTTGTTGTCCACAAGTATAGTACGATTGGCCATCGCTGTTATTTGATATCCATAATCCCACCAAGACATTATGCGAGCGTCCTACAAAATAAGAAAAAAAAAAAAAAACAAGGTTTAGTAAGAAGACGTCAGAAAAAGAAAGTCTTTAAAAATATAAATTTAATTTTCAGTTTTAAAATATAATCATCGTGAATATTGTTCACTTATACTCTTCCTATCAAGAATTTGTATTATATCATCACTTTCTTTTATAAATGTTCTGTCGAAGAGACTGGAATATATTTTCCATACTAACCTCAGGTGTGTTCATTTGTAGCCAATAGTATGCCTCTCGGAAATCATCAAAAATGATTCTTCCACCATCATGAGATCTAGCAGATAAAACAATGCTCGGTGAACTGTATGCTTCTGAGGTCACCCATGTGCAATGGAATGTGTAAGTTATCAACATCATGGTTATGATGGCCACAAATCCAATTGCAACTTCTTTCTTAACAGCTGTCTGTTGTTCTAGCTTTTTGTGATGTCTTTTGCTGTGTTCCACTGGTTTGCTGGCTCCCGAGTCAACACATTTTATGTATTTTGTTAGCAAATGGGATATGGCAATTCCGGATAGAACACACATCACTGGAGCCAACACTAACATCAATCGAACCATTACACCCTGCAACCAGAAATTGATCCATTAGAATTTAAATTAAAAAAAAAATTATAAAAATTTATCAAACTTACAGCAAAATAAATACTCGTCACGCCATAGAGAATAATGAATATATTTGAATCAGTCAACTTAGAGAAGCAGAAATACAATCCAGCTGGGAAGAGGAATACAAGAATCTGAAAATAAACCAAAGCGAAAAAGATGTTGTCGTTAGAATTTTTGAGGATTTTTAAACTTATTTGGATGGTTTTTTATCAGCGATCAAAGTGTTAAAAATCATTGTGATAAATTATGAGGATATGCCGCTGAAGCATGTCAACTCAACATTTACGGACATTAACTCGCACTCTTGTTTTTTTAAAGTTGTCATCAGATATGTAGATACGAAGTTATTTGAATGGTTAATGTTAATGCGGGATGTTAATGAATTTATTCTAAACAATTTTCTTAGTATCGAATTCGAAAACTGTGATTTTAAAAGTCCAACCAATGTGGTCTTCATAAATCTGTTGTATTTTTTGATTTTATTGGAAAGCTCACAAGATACTTTGTAAATGAAAAACATAGTACTAACATAGCGAGTATTTTTTAATGTTTCCCTGACCCTTGTGGTGGCGCTGCGTTTTTTTAAAGTGTAGTATTTGATTTGGGGAATCTTCCAAGCACGGATATCGGGAGTAGGAGCAAGAGGAGACTAATAGTCGATTGCCATAACCAAAAAATATCAATTAAAACTTCCATTCCATAAGCTCCCCGCAAACAAATTTGAGGAAGAGTTGCCCCATACTTTAGATGGCACCATATTTGACTGCCACCATGATATTACTATGTTTTTCATATACAAAGCAAGATACAGGAAATTGCCTAAGTTTTGTTTCTTGAATATTTAATGAAAATGAAACATGGGATACCTACATAAATCCAACTCATAACAACCCCTTTAAAAACATTTATCAATCAAATACCATAAAATGTTCTCATAAAAATTCTTACCTGCAAATCGAAATAAAAAGAAGACCATGATGTCGGTTGATGTTCCGAGACCGATGCAATAATAGGAATGTGATTCTTAGCATACGAAGGGTCCAAAAGCGAATAGAAACGTCCTGTCCATGGCGATACCTTTCCTGTCACTGTAAGTATTGTACCAACAACAAGAACAATTGTCACCACCGACGATACCAATGCCTTAAACAGAACTTCAAAATGCTCCTTGGACATCCGCGAACGTATGTAATCAACAAGAGCATGAATCTGACAAAGTCCAAAGACTCCAAGGGCCTGTAAAAGATAAATAAGAAGAAAAAGACAATTTTGTTATAGTGAACATTGAATGAATCAGAAATTCCAAAACAGATTTAGGGATTTGTGTCAGAAATTTGTAGTACTCATTATGTTTCATACTCTTCCTATCAAGAATAATTATAATAAAAATTCATCATGGAAAACCATTGTATAGGGAGGTGGTTGATGGGACATCAAAAACTTACCAGCATGTGTTCGGAACTCTGGATGGGCTGGAAACCAACAAAGGAGATTTGCATGGAAAGTATTGTTCCAACGCAATACAATGTGCTGTAAGCAACATAGATCCTGTGCGAGAATCGACCTGTCGTCATCAGTGCCAGAACATGCAGAGGAATCAGATTGATAAGGAACACATAGCCACCCCACGAAGATACCATGTAGAAGTACGCCAAAGCTGTCATCGCCGACCAGAAGATGGCGCCCGATTTCACTGCCTTAATCCACAGATAGTAGGTGAGGAGCATGCAGAAGATGGCAATGCCCTCATTGTCGTAGGAACCAGCCACGGAGCGAGATATGTAGCCAGGAACTATAGAAATCATGGCTGCAGCTACCAGACCAGCTCCAGTGCTCTGGAAAAAGGAAATAATTTGTAAGAAGAGTGAGCGAGAACAAATAATTTTAACTTACATGGATCTCCTTGGTTAATAGATATGTAACAATTGTGGTGAGCGAGGAGAAGAATGGAGCTAGAAAGACGCAAACATTTCGAATGTCCACCGTTATATTTAGCAGCCACATCATCCGGTAGAGTGCAGCCGATGTGACCATCAATCCGGGGTAGATTGTGCCGCCAATGATACGCCCCAGGGGGTACCACGCTCGGTCATCGAACCAATTGTGGAAATTATAAAAACCCTGTTCAGCCAGAAATCGCGTGGTGCGGTAGTTGAAATACGGATCGAATTCATGAATAACGCTTTCGAAACGCAGCACTGAGAACAATCTCGTGGCAAATGCTTCAGAAAAAAAAATATGTTCATGAAAACCTGATCCTTTCTGGAATCCACGTGTTAGTCACTTACATAGAACAGCTGCGGTCAAGAGAATGGCCAATTTGATGAGATGCTCCTGTTTCTCGAGATTCGTTAGAAATTTTGACTTAACAGCCGATGACGTGTCCATTGTGATTTTATTTTTTTTATTTCTTCTCCCACACAATACACCCAATTCTAGAAGCCGGTCGGCAAAAATAAAATTATACATATTTAGCTATTACTCTGAGGCATTGCATAATCAAATTCAATTTTCCATGTGATTTAAGAACTTTCTTAAAATGTTCTCATCGAGAACAAATTAACATACCTTAAAAGAATATTATCACAGGAAAACCGGCTTTTAAACACTTGAAAATGTTGCAAAAATATTGAATTTTCTTATCAAAAAAAAAGTAACTTCGTGGCAATTCGCAGGCGAACGCCCTTTGCTACCGTTCCGTCCAGATCACATTTCGTTTTTCGATTAGAAATTAAAAATGGATGTCGGTGGTCAGCCATGTTGTTTTTTTAGTCTTGCTGAAAAAAGGGAATTTTCGTTGAGTTCATGTTGTTTCGTTGGGATTTTGAGTGAAATTTTGGCGGGACCGATGTGTTCAGGGAGTGAGGATAGGATGTTAGACATTTTTTTAAAGGCTGAACTACACCACAGTACACATACAAAAAATCAAAAGTATCAAAAAGTTCAGAAGCGAAAAACTAAATATGAAATAGAGATGCCTGTGTGTGAATTTTTGGAAAAAGTGTGTTTTATTCATTATATCAGATTGATTTAACAGATGAAACAGCTTTTTCCGCAACAAGTGCATATTTTTATTTTTCCGTTCTTGCATTTTTTACCACTTTTGGCGAAAAATAGTTAGCTAAGTGCCTGGCTACACGGTGATTTTTCAATCGCCTAACTAGCCAGTTTGTTGTCAAGAGGGATGAGGAGCGAAGGGGGAAGATGCTCACGAAGGGAACTGAATTTTCCGAGTGCGCAATACAGTTCCATTGCTAAATTGTTCCTCTTTTTGAAACTTGTTTATTTTTTTCCGGCTTTTTGTCAATGACAATGTCAATTTGTCATTCATTGTAATTTTAAAGGTATATATTAATGTTTTCAAAAGTTTTTTATGTTTATTATTTACGAAATGGAAAAATGGAACGTGATTGGGCACAACACTGTGTAGCCACCGCACGTGATTTTTCAATCGATTGAAAAATCACCGTGTAGCCAGGCACTAAGGTTTTACTTAAGATTAAGATTTTGGCTCTAATACTGCTCTAATACTGCCTTCCCATATTTGAGCAGAAATGATGTAATTTTGTAAATTAAGAAAAAGGCGTTCACATTACAACCGAGGTAATTTTGTTTGGTAGCTCAAATTTATGAGGCTTGCATTCATCTAATTTCGGAGATATTTTTGTGCAAATTTGATTGAATTTACCTAATTTGGGAATGTAAATTGTATGGGAAATAATGAGGCAATTTGAGATCTAATTTTCAAATTATCATCAAAATTAAGTTATTTGACATAATGAAAACGCATTAGAGGACAGGGAGGAGGAAACAATGGCCACGTTCACAAAGTTATCTAAAGCAATCCAGATTGGTTTGTGTTGTTGTAATCTCTTGAGAAAAAACAGCTGATTATAAAACATCTGTTCTCAAAATAAAAATCTCAACCGATCTAAAAAATTCTCGTATATTCAGCTATCTGAAGAGAAATGTCAAAAACAGCTGACTTGAATTCAAATCAAACAGCTAAATTAACCTATCCGGTTTTAGTCGTTCACAAACATATACGGATACTCGAGTATCTGAGATAGCATATCTCAGCGCAATGTGAACGCGGCCAATGACGAGCTGTTAAAGGAAATTAGCGGGAACGAAGCAAAGATAGAGATGGACTACAAACAATGATTTCATATTTGTATGGAAACTTTAATTTTCTTTTGTTCAAAAACCCTGAAATATTTTTTTCCGTCAATTCTTCCGGGATTTAGACAAAAACACTACACTCAGTAGGTGCGTTTTTTAAGTGTCATTGACTCTCCAAGCAATTCAGTGTTTTGCCCAAAAATTTCTCGGAACATCACATTGAAAGGATAGAAATGACGCACGAGCGATATTTTCATAGTATTGGTCTGCACAAACTTTTATTATTGATAGCTCGTATGGGAACTCCATCTTTTTTCAAGATGGTGTCGTTCGGCGGAGTGGTGGTTTTATTGAGGCTTAAAAAACACACCTAATATCACCAACATTTTGTGCGCTTACCCGGGAACCACACACGATCTAATTCTACATAGCTAACTAACTAAACAGCAATTTTGATTCCGATATCCAAGTTCCCCAAAGCAATGCTCTACCGATGTGAAACGGTCATGAAGATGAAGAAACAATAACACGAGCATAAAAAACACATAAATGTGTAATCTGCCTTATGTGACCAAATTCATGCGGTCGATAACATTAAAATATACTCGTAATCGAAATTCATATAACATCCCCCATTATACCTTAAATGTCAGCCGTTGTCAAAAAAGTTTGTTTTCAAATTTCTTGCAAAAGACAAAAAAAAAACTCAACTAACAGAAAACTGCGCGCCCCGTAATAATTTTCAGTGTTTTCTTTAATTTTATTTCAAGTTTTGTCTTATTACTATAATATAAAATTAGAAATAAATCTCAAACAAACATATTCCTTGTCCAAGCTCTCTCGTTCTCTCGTTAGTATTTTACAAACATGTAAAATCCATTTCCATCCATTTACCTGCCGAAATTTTATTTGTTTCGAATTTTTGCAAAAAAAAAAAGATCGTTTTTCTTTCTATTTTCGTTTTTTTTTCTCAATCAATTTATGTGTTTATTTTATAATCAATTTAATTGCTTCAAAGAATCAGTGAATAAAGAGTCAATTAAGGCAATCATCAAATAAGGCGCACCATGACAAACCGAGCGAACTACAAGGACATCTACGATTTGCTGGAGAAACTTTGCAAAAACGTTTGTCCCAATAATCACAGTAGGTTTTCGTTTAATGTTTTTGAAGATTTTCAAAGATTTAATTCAAAACTTCAAAAAAACACAGAATTTACATTAAATGCTTTGTTATTTACTTAGTTTCTGTTTTGTAATTTGACCCATTCAGAGTAAAAACAAGAAAATTACAAGCATTTGGTTACAACGACTACATTGTCGCCTTCGATGGGCACTTAAACTATTAATGAATTATTTTTGTTGGTTTTCCATATTGACTTCTGTTGATATTGTTTTAATTATCTATTTTCTCTCATTAAAGGGCAAGTGCTAGGAAATGTAACACAATACATATCGAACTGTCCGACGGGTTTGGGCGGTTCTTTGCCATACAATGAGACTTCGCTGGTATCGAAGATTTCAAGCCATTTAAACAACACCAGTGGCTCACAGAGTAGTGCAACATTGTTTTTAAATTTATATGAACAATTGAAAACCAGTGTAAGTTGTTTGATTTCTTTATTTTGTGTTCAAAGTTCCTTGGAGTTATTTCTTTTTATGTATTTTGTTTTTGCAGCAAACTGATCAAAGACAAAGAAGTGCTTTGTTAACTTTTTTGTACTTTATGGCCGATTCGCAAAATAATATATTGGCATTATCTACAAATGGTTTCAATAATTCAGTAACCAATAATCAGGATAATAGCGGAGGACCGGGTGTAAGTTCAGCCTTGAACTCGATTCGATCAAGTATGATGCAGAAAACGCATCACTTCAATCCTGGTGTGACAATTGGAAGAGGACCAATTCATACGCTTTCTAATCAGAACGTAAGTAGATTTTAGGATTTTATTTGATTTAAACAAATATATTTAAAGTAAATATAAAATACCTTAGAGACCGTATCAAAATAATTGAAGTAAGTACCATAGTCTTTAACTTCATTTATTATACAATTATAAAATTAGAAAAAGTGGACAAATTTTATCGATATAAAAATATAAAAGTACGTCAGTTGTATTTGTCTGTTCAATTTTATTTTTTAAGGAACTCTAATAAAAATAAAATAATGAGAAGATGTGATTGTGATGCATTTGGATTTGATTCTGTTATCTAAAATGATTGTTCCAAATACGAAATATGTTTTCATGTTCCGAAATTTACTCTTATTTTTGAAAGGTCTGGAATCTATTATATTTTGTATTTGTATATAAATAATTTTTCATTAGAATATCAGCTGTTGATTAAAAAAAATATTTTTGATTTAGCAAAATATCTTAATTTGTTGAAATATTAGGACACGATTTCCTTCTTTCATAGCATAAGTTAAGAGAAATAAGGGCCTTTTTTGGACATTATGGGTTACGACATTGGATGACACCTGTCAGTTCAAACTCTAAAGTAAAATAATGTAATTTAAAATTTTCAAAAATAGGCGCTGAAAATTTCATCTAAATTATTTGACTTTATTCTGAGAAATAAAGCAGTGTCCGCTAATAAAGAAATAAAAGGAAAAAGTATCAAAGTTTCCGAGAAGCAAGAAAAAAATAAAAACTCATCGTCAAGTAAATCTAAACTAAATTCGGAAATTAAAATAATTAATACACGAGAATTGTTTTGGAAGTTATCATTAAATAGTGCCAACAAATATTTAAATTATTTTTTAAAAATAAATTTAAGTTTCCAAACTCAAAATTTTGATTTCATTTTGATTTTGTAATAATTCATAGGGGGTGGCTACCCCGCGCAGGCGCAGTGGTGTAGAATATATAATATGTATGTAAATATTTTGTTTGTGTAGAATTTAGAAAAAAGAATAGATACATAGTTCAATTAACTCTCAAATCCATTATTAAGTTTACCTACATTTATAATCAGTTAAGTTACAGACGTCTTGAGGGGCCCAACTCTTCCGATTCACACAATAAAGTTGTACGAATTAGCGAGTACTTATTTACTATAAAATATCATCGGTGATTAGACAAGAGCCGAATTTGCGAAATGGGCTTTAAAAATCAAACTATAATTTCTCCATCTTCTTTTTCATTTGCAGACTCCTTCAATGCATAGTCCTCCCGTCGATAACAACCTAAAGATCTCCAATCTCCGAATCACGCACAAACATCAAATACAATCGGACAGTAGTGATACTGGTGGTAAAGATACACAATTAAATAAACAAGCCATACGTGAAGCACAAAATGATTTAAACGATGATCTTGTTCAAAATGTTATCTACGCTTTTACTGGAATACAGGGAAAATATCTGAAAAAGGACGTGATATCGGGAGCATTTAAATTAGATACAAAAGCTAGAAAATTGAATGTGGTGCAGGCCGGCATGTTGCTGCGGCTATCTGAATTAGGGTAATACAAAATTTTATTGAAAGATATTAAAAGAAAATAGTTAAGTGTATATTTTTAAACTCTTTTCGTTGCCTAGTTATTATCATGATCAGGTGCAATCTTATACAGACACTAAGAGTGGGCTCTGTGCGTTAGGTTTGATGGGGCAGGGATTTATTTCAGCTCTAAAAACTGAACTTACAAAATATTATGGAATGGTTGCCATGTTGCAGGAACAGGTATAAATTCATTATAAAAACATCAAAAACTTATTCCTAACGGTCTGGCTTCTAGTTAAATAAGCAGAGAAAAACAGAAAGGCAAGAATGGATGATAACATTAGCACCGGTAGAGAAAGTTACGTTAATGAAGATACTGGTATGGTCGGTTGATCCTTTGCAGCGCCTACAGTGGCTGGCCACAATCGCTGAAGCTTGTCAGGAGAAAAAAGGAGGGGCATTAGCTTCTATAGTTCATAGCTTTTTAAGCGACGGCGATCCAATGGTTAAGTCCGTTGTTAAGGAAATGCTACTTGCTATTTGCGGCCCACTGCAACAGATGTTATCTCGTTGGTTGCTTGAAGGAGAAATCTGCGATCCACATGGTGAATTTTTTATTGAATGTCTTTCTGAAGTGAGTCCTGACAGGCTGTGGCATGACAAGTATCGAGTACGGACTTCAATGCTACCGGATTTCATTTCTACCGATATGGCAAATAAAATTCTCATTACCGGGAAAAGTATTAACTTCTTGCGGGAAATCTGCGAAGATAAAGCCCCAGTTAAGGGACGAGAAGAATTGAGGCAATGTTTTGAATTAAATGGTAAATTATAATAATTTTTTCCCGCCTTAAAATCTTTAATTCCAATTACTTTTTGCAATTTAGCGGAAAATTTATTCTCCAAAGTAGCTGATACAAAACTTCATTCAACAATTGATTCGGTATATTTAAATACATCCAAGAGGGTTTTAGATATTGTAATGGGACCGCACAAATTACTGGAGCATCTACAAGCAATGAGAAGGTATTTGCTTCTGGGGCAAGGTGATTTTATTGGAATTCTTATGGAGAATCTAAAGTAAGTTTAATAAAATTTCTATTCGATTGCAAATTAATTAATCAATCTTTCATTCTTTTTTTAGATCAGAGTTAGACAAACCAGCAAAAGAATTATATTCTTATGATTTGTCGTCGATTTTAGACGCAGCAATTCGAAGCACAAATGCACAGTACGAAGATCCAGAGATTCTAAATCATCTGGATGTAAGATTATTGCATCCGTACGATGGTGATACAGGTTGGGATATACTGTCTTTGCAGTACACAGTTCGTGGGCCTTTGGCTACAATGTTAGATCCTTCAATGGAAAATTATCAAATTCTGTTTAAACCTCTATGGCGTATGAAACATATCGAATTCTTGCTCTCCTCCAAAATTTGGAAAGACCAAATGTGCAATGCTAAGGTAAGTCAAATTAAAAAAAAAAATTTTAATTGCTATTTTTATCAAAATAGAACTTTTTTGAAATAGCCTCTATTATAATCGTTAGTGCTTCGTATATTAACTAAAAATTCAATATTGCCCAAGTTAAAATGTTTTCTCAAAACTATCTGGGTAGCTTTGTGTTGTTGTTATCTTATATATAAAAAAGCTGTACATAGCTATAAAACTTAAGCTTTCACAATATTCGATATTACTTTTTTTTCACACTTGTAAGTAAAATTTAACTTTTTTACTTCTTCAAACCAAAATATACTTTTACAAAGTTCTCAATGCGCTCAATCTGGCAGATTTTTAAGTTATTTGAATTTAAAAGTGTTTTTGTAGTTTTAATTTCAAATATCCCAAAAATCTGATGTGATAGATGTTTTTAGTTTTTTTTTAGTTTTATGTTAAACAGCTTTCTTTAAAAAAAAAGTAATTATTAGTAAAAGAAGAAACTATTTTCCTTAAATCTACGTTTCTTTTTCTTCTGCAAACAAATCTCACTACCAAAATTCAGATTTTTCGTTTTTTATAGTTGAAATGCTGATTTCAAAAACATTTTTATTTGTTTTAGAACACATGTTCTATTCTGTTCTAATGGTTATAACTTGGGGGTTCCATTAGAATTCAAAAAAAAAATTCAAGTTTTCAATGATATAAAAAACTCCGTGAGAAATTTTACTCCCAATATTTTATGTTGCAAACATTCGAAAATACCCAAAGAATGTGGTCATCTTCGGCTATTTGGCTCACAGGCAGTTTTTTTTTAGTGTTCTTCGTGTAATAAAGCTGAACAGCCTCTCAAGACTAATATTTTAATTAAATTAAAAAAAGAATACCAAAAAATAAAAAAAAATTCAAATTCGCACAAAAAATGAAATTTTGTTTTTCAAAATATAAATTTAAATTACGACTGATGACAATTTTTTTTTTAGAAAGAATAACAGCAGTCGCTAATTCATTTAGCAAACAAAAGTTATTTTATTATAATATGATCACATTTGCACAATACCTAAGCAACTCCTTTTGGTTGAGTTTTTTTAGAGAAATGAAACTTGACTAACAGTCCAACAGTCCATATTATAATGGGGCAATAGGTATAGAGGTCTAGAATTCTGGTTTAAAATGCTTTAAATTTACAAAAGTCTAACCGAAGTAAAATGGAATAATCATATAGGTATTTAAATTGCTTGCTTACTTTTTACTTTACCTCGACATGGCAGTCTAAACTTCCACTGGGGAGATTCCCTAAATTGAAGTAGTTCTTTTTTTCGAAATTAGAATTTAAGCATTTTTTCTTCACTTCAAATCAATTTCATAGAAGTAAATCTAAAACTATTTTTGACTTTTAAGTTAACCTTAAGTAAAACTGCTTTTTTTTCGTGTAAATTAATACCTTACTAATTGAAAACCAGAAAAACAATTAAAAATTTTAATTGAAAAGAAGTGTCATTGGTTTATTGTAAATACTAACCTTAACTATGTATATCAAATTGATGAACATTAGATATGTATGGGGCAGAGATCAGAAATAAATGTCAACCTGAAGGGTTCTCTAATAACTGTTATTTGATGTGGTTTTCCAAAACGCTCACCCATAACCTTTATTTTCAACCAAAAAAAATATCGGTCAAAGTCTGAGAGTATGTCATTATAAACAAGGGTACAATGGACAAAATTTAAAAATTAAATAAAAAAAAATTTTTTAATAACTTTTTTTTAATAACTTCTAATTCTCTACAATTTGTATCTTGGTTATATAAAAAAAATATTTAAAAGAGACCAATGTGACCATTCTCTCGGAAACGCATCCTTGAGTCCCACACAAACAAAATCAATCATAAAAACTCTTGAACGCAATGGTTACTTTCTTCGCCTAATTTTCCGCTCTATCAAATAGTCTATTTTCACATTTAAAATAAACAAATAGATTTTTATGTTTCGGATTAATTTATCATAAAATAAAAACTAATTTCACTCAGACACGACAATTATGTCGTACAACACTGCCGTAGCGAAGTTATGTAAAAAATTCGAATCCAGTCCTACATTACATTCGATATTTAGTACGCGGGCTTTCAAGGCTTTACATTAATGCCACCGTAGGTACCGATCTAAACTTTCAATTGAATGTCACTGAATATTAAAAATATAATCTCATATTAATTGCTTCTTTTTTCATTCTCAAAAAAATTTCAACTATATTTATCTAAAAATTCAAGACAAGCGTTTTGTTTTCTGGGCAACTCATTTGGTAAATTATTGACATGTTGCTAACTACACTTGAACACTTGAGTTCAAAGTCGAATTTACATCTGCTCCCCATCACAATACCTACCAAACAAAAATAATTAAATACACAAAATAAGTATATGTAACTAAAATATATTTATTTGAAAAAATAATGTGATTCTTCAAGATTGACCATTAAACAAAAAAAAGACAATAATTAAAAAAATACCGAAATTTAATACTAACATAATAGGTATGCCAAGCAAACGCCGTTTTTAAGTTTTAATAGCGTTATTTAATCTATTCAATAGATGTCTTAATTATTCGTATTAATGCAAAGGAATTGCATATACTTGTTCATACAACTTAACCTTTGATCTGTTCCAAAGGGTTTACATTTGCTTAACCTTTGAGTTATAAATAAACTAATGAAAAGGTGTAAAACATGACTTTAGAAACAAAGGATTTGAGATTAAATTCTAATCTCTTTGCCACCCAGTAACTCAAGATAAGATTAAAATAATAATATTATCAGCACAAATATTACGAATAAACTAAATACTTTGCTATGTCTTACTTGTGCTGAATATAGACACATAAAATAGAAAACCACATAA
This sequence comes from Syrphus vitripennis, assembly GCA_958431115.1. Taxonomy (NCBI): domain Eukaryota; kingdom Metazoa; phylum Arthropoda; class Insecta; order Diptera; family Syrphidae; genus Syrphus; species Syrphus vitripennis. The sequence goes on from OY288110.1 coordinate 74,567,108, forward strand.
TTCCACTTAACGACTAATTTGTGACCGACGAATGTAGAAAGCAATTTACAACTTAGAGTCTGTCTTAAGTAGAGGAACTAGTTTCTGTGTGAGCATTATGTTCCCGGCCACCTTTAGTTTGCCCTTCAAAAATGCAGCTTGTGAATTTAATTTTCCCAAAGCGATGTCAACTAAATCCTCATCCGATACAGTTAGAGTTGTATCTACTTTAGTGTCCTTTGCTGGTCCCTCATAAACCTTGGCAAGCTTTAGATCCAGAGCTGCAAGCGATAGAAAAACATTTTTTTTTGCATTTAATGAATGACTTTCCAATTGGAACAAAGCCAGATTACTTACTCCACTCTTTTGAAACTTTTCCATCTTTCGTGATTTTGAATAGGAAAACAGCATTCACCGCCTTGGCTTTTGCTTCATTATCTTTAATTCCATCGATTATTTTTTGGAAAATTGCGTCACTGCTGAGAGCCATTTTGGTAACTTTTTTTCAATGTACAGTGTTATTTCTAGAGTTAAAATAAATTAGATTTTAAAATTCTTGTCAGGAATATGTTAGTTTAATTGTGCTCACTATTAGAATGCAAAGGGGTTTGATGCGTCAGCGTAGGCACCAGCTTGTACTTTAATTTGATAAGAAAATTACAAAAAAATAGGTTGTTGAAATTTGTGTTCTCTCTTTGAGTTGGTTTTCTATTAGTCTTGCGCAATTGTGAAACATATGATTTTATGACAGTTCACATATGACCGTGACAAGGTATGTTTATTAGATTTTGTTAGTTTGGCGTGACGTAACTATCATCTTACTCGGAAATTAGATAGAAGAAAATAATTTCTCTTTGTTTAATTTATTTTTATTTTTCTATTTTTTCAGTTGCAATAACTTAAATGTAATTTTTTTATTTGTATACTTTAGAAATATATTGTAAAATTAAGAAATAATCATTCAAAAATATTTCTTAATGCACCGTTATTTTAAAATGATTTTGTATGGCTCGTTATAACTTTTTTTTTTAAATTATCATTGAAAATTTGAATTATTTATTTTATTAAGTACTTAATTTTCCCCACTTGTTTTCAAGGAATATACTCTGAGGTCTTTAAAGTCTACTCTAGATTTTTATCCTCCCGCGCAGACTGCACATTTTTGGGGGGTGGCAAACGGTCGTTTGGCCACCTTACACTTTCTTCGACATACTCAAATTAAATCTTTTGTTTAGATACACTACTTGTCTAATTTGTTTCAATACATCTTAAAAAAATATATAAATATATTTACCCACTTTATTATACTCAGGAATCCAAAAACATATCTATCAGAAGTCAAGTCAGTCTGAACAAAATGGCTTGAGCAAACCTGAGTTCTTATACATAAATTACATTCCTTTTTTTATTTCCAAAACACTAATCCATAGCTTGCACAATTTTTTGCCAAATAATAACATTTTAAAACAGCAAATACAACAATTTTAAATTGAATTTATATTTTTTTAAACTCAAAAACAACAAAATAACAAAATTCAATAGGAAATTCCATATAAAATTCAAATTCGGAGATGATTGCTACGTCATGAGCCTACCAAGATGGCTTCATGGTTGTATACAATAAAGCATGTCTTGTTTTCTGTTTATCATGAACATGACACATGGAAAGCAATCAAGGTATTCTTATTATCTTATGCATCCAAGTCGTCATTTCGCTATTTCTATGACGTCACGATTATTTTTTGATATTGTTTTCTTTTAACAGTAAAGAATATGTTGCGCATTTAAGCGTTTAAACAAATCGTTTTGAAGTCATAAGATCTGTGCAAATTCACACACAACCAATTAGCAAAAGTTGTTTCGATGAAAAGTAATACCTACTATTTTGTATGGATTTGAAAGATCTGTTTGATTAAAATGGTTGTGTTGGCCGTTGGGGTTGTTTGATGGGTCTGTTTTTTTTTTTTTACTGTTGAAGAGTTATAAAAGAAAATTTCTAATTTTTCAAAAACAAAAAAATTGAGAAAAAATTCATTTTTTAGAAAAAAATATATATATATATTTATAATATATAGAGATAAAATATGAATATTATAATTTCTTTATTTTGTATCTAGTATTTTTGTGTTGGAGCATTTTACGTGAACCGTATAGCTAAAAAGTGGTGGGTTTGTAAATCGTTACTTTTGAATTACATACATACATAAATAAGGTTTTAATTGGACTTAGAAGGATTTTGATTATTCAATTAAGGTTCTAGAGAAATTTTCTGGGGAAAGTTTCTTCAAACTTTTGGTTAAAGTTTCAAAGAAATATTACGAATTTAGAAACAGAATAGTCTAAAAGCTAATTATTTCCAAAAAATCACCTAGCCCAAAATAAAGTTTTTTTTTTAAAACATTGCCTGATTTGTTATGAATTTTTTCTTATCTGCAATTGTGAAATAGAAATGCATTTAATACTAAAAAATGGATATGGATAGTGCTTAATTTCGAAATAAAAAATTTAAAAAGAAAATGTTTTTCTTTTTTTAAAATTGAAATTCATTCAAAAAGAAATCTCGAAAAAATGTCGGTAAAAAAAATATCGAGTGGAAAATTTTTAAGCCGCCTACCATTAGTTTATCCTCCAATCAATCTTGTGCAAACTTATCTAATATTAAAAGTATTACATATGTTATATTAAAAATTTACAAACGAAATACTAAATTTTCAGAAAATGAATTTTACTTTTAAAAATTGTCAAAAAAACATCAAAAATGTGCAAAAGTCTGAAAATAATTCTTAAAAAGGAAAGGAGATTGTTCATATCGAAACTGTTAAAAAATCTTAATTGGTTAAAAAATGACTGAGTAAATATGTTGAAGTTTGAAAACATTTTAATGTTTTTTTTTGGCCATAAATTGACATTTTTTTAAGTGTTGACATATGCTGTACCCAATCAAACCTACAACTTTTAATAGCCCACTTCAATAAACAACAATTTTGTAACTAGGTGTAAGTGCTTGGAACACTGGCCAATACAGTTTCTTGTTGAAAAAATAAAACTTTACATACTGTAGCTGAAATGATAACTTCTATTGCTTAAACAATGAAGTCATTCCAATATTGTCTTATATCTAAAGTTAAAGCCTCAAGACCATCAGGGGACTGTACCAGAAATTTAATAGTATTGTTCAAACTTTAAAATGGTACATTCTACAATACAATTTTACATACAATCCACGAATCTTTTAAAAAGTTAATGTTTCTAGAGATGTATTCATTGTCATCCAATTTTTTTCATAATGCCCCAAAAGAAAGTAGTGCTAAGTATTTTTAATTATTAAACATCTAAAAAACTAGAAATTTTCTGGGGAAGAACCAAATCATCATGCATTCAGACAGACAAACCGAATCGTGTGTCTTCCCATCGTTACGAACAGTTAAACTGATTAAAAATCTCAAATTCATTTTTTTAATATTTAATAAAAACATAATTTCTTTTATTTTCAGCCTCTCCGTACATTAAAGACTCAACTCAATCCAATAATGTATCGCTTGCATTTATTTACCTCCGAGATGATACACTTTATTCACCAAATGCAGTATTACATCCTGTTCGAGGTAATCGAGTGTTCTTGGGCTGAATTTCAGGAAAAAATTCAACAAGCCAAAACACTGGACGACATACTTCATGCGCACGATGAATTCCTTACGACCATCAAAAGTGGTGCCTTCCTTGACACAAAATCAGAAGCCCTATCGTCCCTTATGGAAGAAGTCTACCTTGGTATAACTCGCTTAGAAATATGGCAAGATAAGTTCTTCGAAATTTGCTTCAAAGAATTGAAAGCCACAAAAGATTTCGAAGAGGCCATTCGTCAATCTGAAAAAATTGGTAAATTTGGAATCGATGCCGAACAGCAACTGCAGAGAGATGAAAATCACAAAATATTCGAACAGAATCTGAATAGCTGCCACAAGAATCTCGAAAAAATCGGATTTGACTATGAAGTAAATGTTCGACAATTCTTGCTCGAGCTTAATTCCAACAACGACCACAACTTGCAGTTGTTTGGCATTCGATTGGATTTCAATGAGTTTTACAAAAAGAAAGATGAACGCCTTAATAAACCTCTTACATTTGAAAGTATGCGAGTTAGCAGCGTGTTTGGAAAGAGTCGCTATAGCATTAACTGACCCCCGCCCCCAACAAACGAATTGGTGTATTACTTTAGTCAAAATCGCAGTGAGATCACAAAATGTCATCGTGCCATTTTTTGCCATTACAATGGTGATATAAGCACAAAGTGCCAACTTCCGCCATTGCTTGTACCGAGCAGTAGGAATCATCTGTATGTTTCCTGTTGCGAAATTCTTTAAATTCCATGGATAAAATCGAATATCTAAATAAAAGTATTTTTCTCCGCTTGTAGCACTTAATGTTAATGCGTGTATTGTTCTTAAAACAAAACTAACATAATCTTTGAAAGCTTTCGTCTTGTTAAAAAAATCTTTTTCAAATTTAATTAAAATTAACTTTTTTTTTTGAAAATCACGCAAGAGCACTGTTCTATTTTTAAACTAAATAAAAAAAAAACAATAATAATATAGAAACAAAACTATCTCAAATAAAACGCCCATATTTTAGAATACCTTGAAATTATATTGTACTTAAATTCTTTGAAGCAAGTTGGCACCTAAGGTGACTGTGTCTTTTTTTTACCGTCAACTCAGTTTTTGGGAAGGCTGCCCCCTCATGCAACTCTTTTGCCCCCCGCTTAGGGTTAATGTTGAGTCGCCAGGCCATTATACATTTTTTTTGATTTAAAGTAATTTGCGGGTCCGAAGGAATTTTCAAACATGTGGAACAAAAAACAAAATTTGTCTATAAAAAATTAGACCTCAACAAAAAGTTCTTAAAACAAGTAGGTACTCAAAAAAATGTTTTAATAAAAAATAGTCAACAAATTTTGGTAGGGAACGACCAAGCAAAACCAAGACCAAAAAATTAATCAAAAATTAAATAGTGACAAAAAAAATTGTTTTTTTCTGGGAACAAAATTTATCAAAAAATAACAATTGGCTAAAAAAATTAGGAAATTGAATCGCCTAATCATTAATTTAGTCCATCATGCCATTAGAGGTTTCCATCATCAGATCAGTGTTGTATATAACTTTTATATTATTTTAGTTATAACTAGCAAGTTTTACTTTTCATTTGGTTCTATGGTTAAAATAATAATCTTAGTTTGAGAAGTTTATTACGTTATTCACAAACAAAAATGCGTTTTATGTGAAAAAAAATAAAATCTGATAAAGATTTTTTTTTTATTTTGGGCGTACCTACATACAATCCTTCATATATGCACTTTTTTGCCATAACACAAACATATAGTACCACCCACAAGAAAACTTAAGGTGATAAATCAATCTTTTTAGTGAAGATGAAAAAAATTTAAGTCATCGCTGAATCTTAAAAGTTTTAAGTCTTCAAAAGGCATTTCTTTAAAAATATATTAAATGAAGCAATATAATTTTGCTTATGTATAAAAGATTATAATTTTCTTATATCTTTAAAATCCGAAGATGTGAGCAGTTATTAAAGTTGAAACTGAAATATTTCTTTCTCCAATAGGAGACGTTTAATCTACGTATATTTAAACGGTGGCGCGTAGAAGTAGTGAAGGCCCTATGCCTCGCAGGATATTAGGTCCTAGGACCTTAGTAAGTTATGTGCCATTCTCGAAGAAAAACCAACAACAAAAATTAAAATTGCAGGTCGTATCGGAACAAACAGAAAGTAAATCAGTCACTGTAAAGCAACTATAGCAACATAATCTAATGAAGAATTTTCATGGACGATATAAATATAATTGGAAGTCAAGAGATAGGATCTACTCTGTTTTCAATTTCAAAAATAAAAAGCATGATAAAAGTTATAAATCGGGCAAGTTTTCTATCAGTGCGTCAGGTAACTTCTTGATAAAAGAGTGTTTATTTATTTATAAAATAATTATGAAAAAAAAACATAATTTAGGCTTGATTTTTCACTGCACATAAATAAAATAAAAACAAAACTACGAAACCTTTGCAACGGTTGTGTAAGTCAAAACTTATTGTGGCAAATCATCGGTATGTAAATGGAGCAAACAAAAAAAAAAAGAATACTAGAGCTGATAAAAGCCAAGTGCAGAATTATATGTTTAAATATTTTAACATTACCTCTTTGAACCAAATATAAGTTATTCAATAACCAATCTCTTTATTTGCAGCCCTAAATTTACGGTTTTGTCAGTTTTGTTAGAGGTAAGTGAAGCATGCTCTGTTAATTTTTTTTTACTGTGGCATTTGTATGATACTTAACCAAAAATTTAAATCCGAAAAAGGCTAACTTCATGAAATAAAAGATTTTACTTAAAAAGTTTAACACGATTCTCTCTTTTCTTTTTATTTCGTTCTTTTTTTTGTTGGAATAATGGAGCATTTTCATATGCATATATATATAGCTATATATATATTTATTGTATAATATGTATATAAGAGTAATAATATAAGTTGCATTTTTAAGTAAGTAATTAATTTACAGTTGCTAAGTAATAAGTTTTTTTTTTTAGAAGATGTGGTTTTTCATTTATTGTTTTAGCTAGTCTGCATTTTATTTAATATTTTTTTTCGTATAAGCTTAAAATCTCTTAAAAAGTGAGTAACAAATAATGATAAAATCGCTTTTTATTTATATTTTATTTGAGATATTTGAAAAATGTTTGTTCAATGTTTTAATCAACCAAAATGATGATCTATGAATTATGATAACAATTTGTTGTTGTTTCTTATGTTAATTTTCTTCTTAGTGTGCTTTGTATTTAAAACAGACAACATGTAAAAAAAAAATAAAGAAACAAAATGAAATGAAATAAAATAAAACGTTAATTATAAAAAAATAGTTTTAACTACGATACAAGATGCTATTACATTAAATGATACATAGCTCGATTTGTAACACGACGAATTTCCTCGTTTAATCTCTCTTTTGGTTTAACCTTAGAAGATTAAATTAGATTGGAGGGGGACTTGGTTTAATTGCTTAGCAGTAATTACAGACGCCAAACTGCTGGATCTGATGTTTTTTATGATGTCTCTTTGTTAGGCGTTGACGATTCTTCAAAGTCGCCTAATAATAGAGGCTCTTCTTTTTTCTCCTTATGGTGACGACGATGGTGATGTTTTTCCTTTTTATCTTTCTTCTTTTCTATCGATTCGTCTTTATTGGAAGAGGATGGTTTGGATTTTTCTTTTTTTATTTTAACTGGTGTGCCAATGAGATTTGGACTTTCTTCTTCATTCTCTTTCCTTTTAGATTTTGATTTGTGTTCCTTGTGTTCTTTATCCTTTTTTTTCTCTTTTTTAGTCGAACCGGTGGTGGTGGTTGACGTTGGAGCGACGATGCTTGTGGAGGATTCTTTTGATTTCTTCGATTTTGATTTCTTTGAAGGTTCCAAATTTTCATTCGAAGTTGAGTTGTTTTCAAGTGCGGGTTTTTTGGATTTACGAGGCTTCTCAAAGTCGGGACTAAAAGAAAGATAAAAAAAAAATAAATGTGTATAGTTTATATTTGTTTTTTTTTTTTTTTTTTAATTTGTTTCATTTACATATCTAGATCAATATCCAATGCTCGATGTGGATCATCGGGATCAAATTTGTCTTTGTCTTCACTGTCAGAGAGAGCAACACCCTCGGGCATGTCCAATGTTTTATTAACCAAAGGCATGGGCTTTGTGTCTGTGTCGGGAGAATTTTAATTTTTGAACTAACAAACATATATCTTGATAAAGTGAACATTTACCATCTTCCGATTCCGATGTAGTGTAGGCAACTTTATTTTTTGATTTTTTACTTTTTTTGGATTTTTTATGTTTCTTCTTCTCTTTAGTCGGTTTGTTGTCTTCCTCTAAATATCTATCAGAACGTTTTATAGCTAAAATAAGGTTCAAACAAAATTAATTAATACTTTTTAAAAATAATTTCAATTTTTTCAAACTTACAAAGCACTTGCAATGGAACATCCAATGACAATTCAGTTATTGGAATTTCATCAATATTAACATATGCATCTGCATCATTGTTCGGACTATTCAAATCATTCTTCTTGCTATCGTTGGATTTTAAATAATGCGGGTTGTTACTTTGTTCCAAAAGCCGTTGCTGTCGATACTTTTCAAGCTGTTCAGGTGTCAAATCATCACTTTTACGTCGCTTACTAGTTTCACCATCGTGATTCTTTGTAATTGCTGCAAAAAGTTCTTCTTTCTCTTCATCGCTCGATGAACTACTCTCTTTTTCAGAAGGCGGATTAATCCATTCATCTAAATCTAGGCCATCGGGGAGGGGAACTTTACGTTGTGCTTTCGGTGCGACTGGAATTAATTCACCGGCAAATAACAATGCCATTTCTTGGACGATTTCTATAGCTAATGTGGGAATGATAGGAACTACAGGCTTTTTCGCCGCTAAATTATTATCCTCCACACAATCATCGGTGACTGTTTCGAGTCCACTTATAATTTCCTTGGTAGTGGTGCTGCTAGTCGTAGTATGATTGTGATTTGTATTACTTTTGCTGGCAGGATGTGTTGTTTCGAATTGGGAACGCAACATCCGGATAAGAACGCATGCGGAATTGGCACGTTCTTGAACTTCAATATCATTTGAACTGGAAAATTCTTGAAGTTTGGCTAGAACGTGATCACAGAGCTTGAAAGTAAAAATAGATATTTATTTATTAAAAATAAGAAGTCTACAATTTTCATACTATCGCAACAATTTTTTGCGCGTGTTATCATTACAAAAAAAAAACATTTTTGAAAGAACTTACTCTAACAATTCCATCAACGTCTTGGTTCTCCAAGCATGTTGTAACCAGTCTTGTGAATATTTTGATAACGTTTTGCACAAAAACTCCCTTTATGTGACCTGGCACTTGTCTTGGTCGCAGCAAAATATTTAATGTACTTTCTGCATCATTGAGTTCACTGTAGACAGAGTTAAATAAATGATTTATTATTTTATTTATTTATTCCAATATAATAACAGTTTTATACATTTGAATTTTATTCTTTGAATTTAATAGACTACTGAAAAGTTTTTCTTCAAACTTGGAGTTCAAGATTTTAAGGTTATTCCCCAAAGGCGAAATTAATTTTTTTTTAGCTATAAAAGTACCGGTACACATCTCAAAAACATTATTTCTGTTGGTTTTTGTAAGTAAGCATTTTTTGTTTTCGATTTTCTCATAAACATTGTGATCGCACACATGATTTATCAATTTTTATAAAAATATTTTTTTTTGATTTTTGAAAAAAAAAACAAGAACAATTAAAAAACAAGCCTAACATAGCATGAAAATTGAAAAATAACGTTAATTCAGTACCAAGTCTTGAAAATATTGTAATAAATATGTAAAGCTGTGATGTAAAACTTCGTGATAGAGCAGTCCTGATTTAAGTTTCAAATTAAGTATGTAAAAAAGTTCCGAAAAATTCCATTGAAACATTTCTTCGAGCTTACTTAGTCTAAAGTATTCAGAAAAAACATGTTTTTTTATGAAATTTTTGAACAAGATTATCTCAAAAACAAGACGTGCAGGAATTTTTCTGATTCTGCAGTCGAATTTAACTACTCTAGCAAACGTTTTTAAAATATCAAATAAAATTCGATATAAAATTGTTCAAAGAACAAAATGTTTTTAAAACTTAAAAATAAGAACAGATTAATTATTTTTACCTTGAAAATTCACCAACAATGAATGCGGCAGCATACAATACTTCATACATAGAATCGCTTTGCGATGAGACAGCAAATGTGTGTAGAAGACTACTCATTTCATTAACTGCAAATTGTCTAACTACTGGTACACGAATTGCCACATCTAAAAGCTGTTCAGCAATAAGACCACCTGCAGAAAAATCATATCAAGAAAATAAAAAAAAAAAATAATTAAAAAATTCTCACCATGCTTTGAACCGGCTTCGAGTGTTATTAATTCAACCAAAACCGTAAGATACCATTCGAAATTCGTTACATACAGGTACGAACTTTGCGAACAAATCTCAATCACCTTAAACAGCAGCTCATCTCGATACACAGACCCTTCTGCCCTTTCCATATGGCCAAGAAGCCTTTTAACAATTTCCATGAGATTCTTTTTTGACACCATGCCATACAAAAGATCCAGGGCTCGCAATCTAATTGACTCATCTTTATCGTCCAAGCATGCCAAAATCAAATCCTTATGCGATTGAACACTTTTTGGATGTGTCTTGAGAATCTTCGACATCGCCAATAGTCCTAAGTATTTTACTACGCACAAACAAGCAGAAAACAGCACACACATAAACACTCTAACTCAAGGAACATACGAGTATTATAGTAATTTTTCAACTTACAATTTTGATCAGAATCTTCGATTAGGATACGTAGTTTTTGGACACACAATTGAATTGAGGCACTATGATTTGGCATACCGCTGCTAATGCTTATCAAAACAGCGATTACCGTATTTATACATTCATAAAGTAAACTCATCGCCGACGTACTAAAGGAACACAAGCGAGAAAAGAAAATTAATTTGTTTTTTAGAAAAAGCTTATAGCAAAAAGCAGTTAGATAGAATTAAATTAAAATAAATTTAAAAAAAAAAACAATTAAAATCACATCTAAATTGAGCGTTTAAAAATAATAACACACACAGTTAATTAATTACAATAATAATAAATCAAATCAAATTTTTTACATTTTAAATAATTTAAAAACAAAAACAAAACTATAATAAAAAAAATAATATGAAATAAAAAAGTATGAGAGTTCACAAAACTTGCCTATGGATTAGATTTGTGAGAGGTTCTATTAATTTCTTTCCTAGCCGGGGTTCTAAAGGAGTTAAAGCGCCAAACTGCAAATGCAAGAGAAAAAGAAACAAGCAAAATAAAATCATAAATTGTTACACATTGTTCATTTTTTTTGTTTGTTTGTTTTTTTTTTAATGAAATGTGTGTGAGAGATAGATAGACGGAAAGATATAATTATAGATATAATATGTAATTGGTGAAGGTTTTATTTAATTTAGAAATTTGTGATTGGGACCCCTACAGTTGTAAAATGAAAAAAAATAATCCTATTTTCATAACCTCTCTAAATCATGATCATATATTTTTGTTTGTGGTGTGATTGGTGAACTTCGTGGTGGCGTTAAAAAAATTCAATAATAGTATTTTAAGGTGTAAAAGTATTCGAATAAGATTATGTTGGATTGTTTCAGATGCTGCATAGAGCTTAGCAGCTTCGAGTGTTGGAAGCATAAATTTTAATAAAGACCTAGATCCCTAACATTGGCCTTATTGAACATATAGTAAGTAAAGCTTTCTCCCGGGAGATAAAAAGAGAAATATAGAAGATATATTTTGTTAGGGGATTTCGCCTAGCCAAAAATGAACGATGAGCGGTATTGGGCATAATTATTCATCATTTTTTTCTTTTATAAAAAAAAATTTAAATAATAACGGCTTCATAGCCCTTTTATTATGAATGCAAGCCTCATATTGATTGCCTTTTCTACACTACTGCGATATTTACAATACTGCAATACTTTAAAATATGCAGTGGTGTGTGATTAGTTATAAAACTAAAATATTTGGTAAAATTCTTCAATGCTAGTTTTTTTTAAATTATTTTTCTCTTGGTTTTAATTTTCTATTTAACTTGCATTGAATTTTGTTTTGTTAAACATTGATTGTTACAATTAGATTTTTTTTCCACAATTTGAAAAAAAAAATCTATAAAATGTTGAAGAATTATTATTTTATATTTTACTGTTCAAGAAACAAAGATCTGCAGTAGATCTCTGCAAATTTTAATCTCTTTTTTTTAATTGCGTATACTTTCATATATGGCGGTCAGCCATCAGCCGAATAGGGGGAATAACATGTAGCATACGAAAACATGCACGTGCCGTAACTATTCGGGACTGGTGGAAGTGTGATCATAGCCTCTTCGCGGCGGCCGCTAGAAACAAACCTCTAAAAGGTTTGGCTAATATGATCAGGCTAGTTCCACAGGTTGGCAACGGGTTGATTCCCTGTTCCGTAAAACAAACGAATCACGAGACCTGCAACAAGCCTCGGAAACGGACTGATCCCACGACGACAACCAACGCAACGAAAAAGGAAAAATGATTTACGAATTTTCTTATGGAACGTACGATCGCTCTATAGAGCTCGAGCTGCTCAGCAGCTAGCCGATACCCTGTCAGAATATAAAGCTGACATAACAGCATTACAAGAAATTAGATGGACGGGGAATGGTGTTTTACAGAAAAGAGAATATGACCTATATTACAGTTGTCATACAAAACACCATGTGCTCGGGGTAGGCTTCTTGGTCAGCGAAAAAATGAAGTCTACCGTCATCGGCTTTAACGCTATAAGCGAAAGGCTATGCACCCTTCGCGTGCGAGGCAAATTCAAGAACATCAGCCTCATTAACGTTCACGGACCTACGGAGGAGTCCTCAGACGAAGAAAAAGAGACTTATTATGAACAAGTCGAGAGGGCCCTCCATGCCTGCCCAAGGTATGATGTCAAAATCATCCTTGGGGATTTGAACGCTAAAATAGGTCGGGAGCCGGTATTCAGGCATTACGCAGGCACCCATAGTTTGCATGAGAACACTAATGACAATGGACTTCGAGTCCTAGAATTGGCAGCATCGAAAAACATGGTCGTTGCGAGTACCAGGTACCCGCGTAATGATATCTACAAAGCCACCTGGGTATCACCTGATGGAGTCACTCGTAACCAAATTGACCACGTGTTGATAGACCGTCGCCACTATTCGAACTTGATGACGGTACGAACGAACCGAGGTGCCAATATCGACTCGGATCACTATCTTGTTGGTATGGTTTTCCGAGGGCGGATTGCCTTGCGAAGACGTATTGCATCCGCCGATCAGGTTCGAATCAACACGGCTGCACTACGCAATGAAAATACCAGTAACACCTTTGGACATGCGTTAGGACTCGCCCTGGAACCACTCGATCCAGGGAGAGTAAGTCCTGGAGCCAGTATGCTGGGCGTAGATGAGAAGTGGACACGCCTTAAAAACACTGTCATTAGTACTGCCAACTCCATCTTAGGCAGCAGTCGTAGAGGTCGGAACGACTGGTTTGATGATGAATGCAAGCTAGCGACTGAACGTAAGAATGTTGCGTACCGAGCAATGCAACAATCTCATAGAACGCGGGCACGCGAAGATGAATATAAAGAGCTCAGAAGAATAGAAAAACGGCTTCACAGACAGAAAAAATCAGCCTGGGAGAAGAACATAATCTGTGAATTAGAAAGAAGCCGAGAGCGAGGCCCGCACCAGGCGCGGAAGTTCTACCAATCCGTCCGAAACATGACGCAGTACACACCACGCTGCACCTACTGCAAGGACGGAGAGGGAAATCTGATCACCGATCCCCAAAGCATACTGGAGCGATGGGAAGTGTACTTTAATGAATTGCTAAATGGTCAGCTCACTGCAGAAGTAGAGGCTCCACTACTTCAAGAAGATTACCCTATGTTACCGCCACCAAGCATAGAAGAGGTTGAGAAGGCTATAGCCCGGCTTAAGAAAAACAAAGCCCCGGGAGCCGATGGCATACCAGCCGAACTATTCCACCACGGCGGGCCAGCCTTACGCCAAGCAATTCATGATATTATAGTGCACGTATGGGAGCAGGAAGAAATGCCAGAAGACTGGCGAAAAGGTATAATTTGCCCCATACATAAGAAGGGAGATGTCACAACGTGCAGCAATTATAGAGGTATCACGTTGTTGAGTACCGCCTATAAGATACTCTCCTCTATCCTACAAGAACGGATAGCCCCATACGCTAAAACCATAATCGGCCAATATCAGTGTGGTTTCATTCCAGGCAAATCAACAACTGATCAGATCTTTACCCTTAGGCAGGCGATGGAAAAATGTCTAGAATTTAACATCCCAACATACCATCTGTTTATAGACTTTAAGGCCGCCTATGATAGCATAGCCAGGGTAGAACTTTACAAAGCCATGAGAGAATTCGGCATCCCAAATAAGTTGACACGACTTTGTAGGTTGACCATGACCAACGTAACAAGCCAAGTAAAAATAGCCGGATTGCTATCCAGACCAATCAACATCTTTAATGGACTCCGACAAGGGGATGGTTTGGCCTGCCTCCTCTTCAACCTGGCGTTGGAGAAAGCAATCCGTGACTCTGGCACGGCAACAAGAGGGACCATCGTCAACAGGTCCAGCCAGATACTGGCTTACGCAGACGACATTGACATCATCGGAAGAACCGAACAAGCTGTACACGATTCCTTCATCCAGATCGAGCAGGCGGCACAAAATCTGGGGCTGCACATTAGTGAAGGTAAAACAAAGTACATGGTGGCGTCGAATGCGAGAAGAACAGTTGGTCAAACAATCAAGGTAGCGGAGCACGAATTTGAAGTGGTGCAATCCTTTAAATACCTTGGGTCAATAGTAGCAGCCGATAATAATATAGAAGAAGAAATACGCGGGCGGCTGCTCAATTCCAACAAAGCCTACTATAGTCTGTCAAAGCTCTTCAAATCCAGAAATCTCACCATAACTTCAAAACTGCTGCTGTACAGGACCATGGTCCTGCCAGTACTCACGTATGGATCCGAGACTTGGGTGCTTAGCAAAAGACACTCCGACCTCTTAGCCGCGTTCGAGAGAAAAGTCTTAAGGAGAATTGTTGGCCCCATATGTGAGGAAGGGCGATTCCGGAGACGGTACAATCATGAATTGTACGCAATCTACCTTGAAGCAGACATAGTGACAAAAATTAAGCTCGGTAGACTCCGGTGGGCAGGGCACCTAGCTCGCATGAGTGAAGAGGAACCTGCTCGGAAAGTCCTTTGTGGTACATTCTATGGTAGACGGCAGCGTGGTAGACCATGCTTGCGCTGGAGAGATGGCGTAGACCAGGACGCCCGAAGCCTTGGGGTGCGCAACTGGATGGCGTCGGCTCAAGACCGGGATAGGTGGAGAGACTTGTTGAAGGAGGCCAGGACCGGACCCCGGTTGTCGAGCCGATGATGATGATACTTTCATATAGAATGATGAGTTAATGAATGTAAAAAAATTTATTTGCTGTACTCCATTTACTCGTGTAAAAACTCGAGAAAAAGTCAAATGATATCTTTTATTTTTGTTGATGATTCATTCGTTTTGTTTTGCAAGAGAATGTGGTTTTAAAATATAGAACATCTTGGAAGTGGTTTCGAACCATTCATTACAAATTATTATGGCATAGTACCGCATTTGAACTAAATGTATCCATAAATTTTGGCTCGATGTAAGGAGGGCGTGAAGAGTCAATATTTGATTGAGTTATTATGTTTTTTACATTTGCCAACTTCATTACATATATTTTTATTTTATGTCCAACATAAACTTTTCGCTTACTTCCACAGACGAAGTGAGTAAAACAAAAGAAACAATTATTTGCTAACAAAATTCAGGAAGCACTAATTTTTATGAATAATGAAAATAATATAAATTAAATTTTCCCAATAAAATTATAATAACAAAAACAAAAAGATAGACAACTCAATATTATTGCTCGAATTATTTTATTTTTCGTAAAAAAAAGTGTTTTGGAATTTAAAAATGGTGATTAAACACAAACGAATTATAAAAAAAAAATGTAAAAAGAGGATTAATAAAAATAGAAATGGATAAAAAGGAATTTTTTGTAATGTTTAAAAATTATATAAAGAAGATAGATAATAAACCTGGAAATAATTTCGATCAAGGGTTGCGTTAGTTTTCTTCCCAGCGCCGGTTCGATGGCAGTTAAACTGGCAAACTGTTTATATATTTTGTCCGTTTGAATTTTTTTTTATGCAAGGTTACATTTTTTTTTTGATTAAACATATAGTTAAAACAATAAAGGTCGATAGGAGAGGAAAAAGTATAAAGAAAGGAAAGAAAGAAAAAGTAAAAAGAAAGAAATGTCAGGTTTACAACGAAAACAGTGTACAGATTTTCTCAATTTTTGAGAATAGAAAGATAAAGAGATTATGAATATGTGAGATTGACAAAATTAAATTCAAACTTTACACACTTACCAATTTAATAATTTTAATAAGCATCCAATTATTCGTGGATGTTGTCATGAGTTTAAAAAATATCGGTGCAAGTGGAAGATAATTTTTCGGATTCTTACGGGCTAGTTCACATATAACGTTTACTGCGGCCGATTGAACACCTGAAAGAAATTTCAAAAATTTTAATTAAAAATAAATCAGAGTTTTAGATATTTCATATTATATACCTGGATCAGGATCTTCCAGTTTCTCTTTAAGTTTTGGAAATGCTGGTCGCAGAGCTTCTGGATAGCGTAGAAAAACTTTATACATCATAAGGACGGCTTTCATTCTTAGATAGGGTTTCGTTGAACTCATCTAAAAAAATTTAACTTCGTACATTTTGTCAAGCTATTTATGATATCGTATAGTATACAAACCAAAGTCATTATATCATTGGCTAGATCTCTTGATAAGTCAGGAGAAATAAAACAGC
Organism: Syrphus vitripennis; assembly: GCA_958431115.1. NCBI lineage: Eukaryota > Metazoa > Arthropoda > Insecta > Diptera > Syrphidae > Syrphus > Syrphus vitripennis. The sequence continues at coordinate 74,583,715 of OY288110.1, forward strand.
TTAAACTACTTAAAGCAACACCTGCATCGTATTGATTTTGAGAATTCAAATCCTTCCGTATCATGTTAGTTGTAAGCATAAGGAGCTAAAAGAAAACATAAATAAATTATTATTATTATTAATTAGCCAGCTAAATTAGTATAACTCACCTCACTATCCGGATGAAAACTTTGACTTGCCGCTAGATATCCAATTCTCTTACAAGTAAATCTAGAGGAACTCATTACTTCAATGATGTTAAAACCTGCCCATGATATATCATATCCAAGCATTTGAATCTGAAATTAACGTAAGTTTTGTAATATATTTTGCAGATTCATATAAATTCGATTCATAAATAATAAATGAGTTTACTTGATACTTAGGGCCAGTATGTTTGTGTATAGCTGATTTAAAAAAATATAATGTTCGTCTCAACAAGACTATGTAGTTGGTTAAAGATGAAACTCTTTTATGGGCTTTATGTTAACTAACAGATATTATTTGCTGCCTTTTTGATAGCAAAAACAAAATAATACATAAATGTATCAGTATAAACACTTAAATATATTTCACATGAAGCGTACAACTAAAAAAGTGTTGGGTCTTAAAATTCATTACTTTTTGGGTTGTGTATACTTTCAGTTCTTAATATAATTTTAGAAGGATTTTAGTTTTTGACCCCTGGTGCTGGATTCGTGGTCGTTTAAAGCTTCGCCAAACTTTGGGAAAAAAAAAATTTTTAAAGAAACATTTTACTTAATCAAATGATGAGCGATTAAAATATTTTTTTTTTTTTTTTTGGGGTACAAAACCTGTTTATAAGTTTTACATTATAGAAATTATATGACGAATTTAAGAGATCTCTATTTTGAGTACATGCGTGCTGTGCAAAAAGCAGTTTTTGGTATGAAGTATTGTTACCATTTTGATATTTTTTTTTCTTTTTTCGTAATATTTCTTGTAAAGTAATAATACCTCATGATAGAATTGAAATGCGATCTCATTTCGTTTTAAAGATACGAATTTTTAGATGCAACATAAGAAATCTGCACACAATTTAGTATGAACATAAACGTATGTATGTATGTGTGTATGTATATACATATGTTTTCAGAAAGTATGGGCGCGTTCAATTTTTCGAAACTTTAAAATAAACTAAAACTGAAAAATGACTAAGTTAAAAATAGTTGAGGTCGAAAACATTTATTGGCTTAATTTGAAATTTTGGATACAATAAATATCAGTCACACCTACAACTTTTACTAGGTTACTTTAAAAGTGAAAATACAAGTTAAATTTTGGAGCACGTAGTTATTAATCATGAAAACGGCTCATATCGAATATCAAATTTAAATTTAAAAAAAAAATCTGAAATTTTCTGAACATTGAATTAAAAATAAACTGGATTAAAAATTTTTTTTTTATTAAATATTTTAGCCTTTATATCAAGAATCCTAAGAAAATTGTGTACATAAAAAAATATTCTTTTAAAACGCCTCTACCGATCTTTTGATTTACTAAAATTTGTGCTAAGTTAAAAGAATTAAATTGGCAATTTTTCACTCACGACCTACCTTCAGCCAGATCTTTTAAGGTTGTGCTCTTTGGCCTTGAAGAGATTTCAATTGATAAATTAAAAAATGAACTCATAACTCTTGGTTTAAAATGCCAAAATATTAAAATGATAAAAAAACAATATAAACATTATACAGACATTTTTTATATAGTTTTTCTTGAAAGTGGTACCATCAAACTATCTGAACTTAAAAAGAACGTGAGATCTTTATTTAAAACCCAAGTAAAATGGGACTTTGCAAGACGTCAAAAGCAGAAGTTTACGCAGTGTCTCAACTGCCAAATGTTCGGGCACGGTGAAAAAAATTGCCATATAAAAACTCATTGCGCAATCTGTTCTGAGGCACACGAAACCAGTAAATGCAAATCAAATAATATTAAATGCGCTAACTGCAACGAAACTCATCATTCAACTGACCCATCATGCCCGAGTCGGAAGAATTTCTTTGAAATAAGAGAAAAATTGTCATCGAGAAACAGAAAACAAATAACTGTTACGCCTACAAGAAGATCAAACCAAACGCATGTTCCTACTATCTCTGATTTTCCTCCTCTTCCACCTCGCCACAAGGGTTCTCATTATATTGCTCCGGAGCCAACTCAAGTGAATGCTAACCTAGAGCATTGCATTGCATGGCCAAACAACAACAACAATTTCAACAACATCAACAACAACGCTGGACCAGAAATGGTTAACGAACTATTCTCAATGGAAGAGATCAACGCACTGACAGCCGAAATGATCACTCTACTTGGTAAATGTAAAAACAAATCAGATCAGTTCAATACCATTGCACAATTAGCTATTAAGTATTTGTATAAGTCCAAATAATGAATAATACATCTTTGAAAATAATTTGTTGGAATGCTAAAAGCATTCGATGTAAATACTTAGAATTTTTTGCTTTTCTTAATAAGCATAAAGTAGACATTGCATTAGTAACTGAAACATGGCTTAACTATGGTGATAGGTTATCAAATGGAGATTATGTGTGCTATCGTTTAGATAGAGAAGAGAGAAGGGGTGGTGGTGTTGCCGTGGTAGTCAAAAAAACTATCCAACATAAATTAATTCCCATTGTTGATACTAAAGTAATACAAAATATTGGCATCGAAATTCCATTTTCTAATAGTTCTTTTTTTAAAGTTTTTGCTGCATACTTTCCGGGTGGCTCTACATCACCTCAAAAGAGGTTTGATTTAAACAATGATTTAAGGAAATTAGTTAGTTTCCAAGATAACTACTTAATTGGAGGAGATTTTAATTGCAAGCATAGAAATTGGGGATGTATAAGAGCTAATGCTTGGGGGAATATACTGTATAATTTAAATACAAATCACTCTTTTGACATTTTATTTCCACCCCATCCAACTTACTACCCTACAAACAGCAGGGCAAATCCATCAACCATAGACATTTTTCTGACTAATATACCGGGTTTATTTAGCGAACCTCTTGTGCTAAACGAATTGAGCTCTGATCACCTGCCTGTTGTCATTGACACTTTTATATCCCCTCTTAGTCAAAGAAATGAAACTTTTGATTTTAGAAACGCTAAATGGGGTGTTTATAAAAGAGAATTGAAAACGAAATTGAGAAATTTTCCAGATAATTTCACAACCGACACAGACCAACTTAAAATCGATCAAACCGTTGCTTCCTTTACATCTGCAATAATGGAAAGCGTTGATCAGGCTGTACCTAAAAAAGCAATCAATCTTAAAAGCACAAACGTCCTTCCACCAAATTTAGTAGAATTAATAAAAGTGCGAAACAAATATCGAACAAAGTGGATAAGAACTAGAAATAGTTTTTATTTTACTGAAATGAACATTCTTAATTCCATTATAAAAGAAGGTATAGCGAATTTTAGAAATAGAACTTGGAATCAGAAGTTGCTAGGGTTGGATAAAGCAAGCAAACCATTCTGGAATATAGTCAAAGTTATAAAAAAACGAAACTGTCATATTCCTGCCTTGAAGGTAGGAAGTAGTTTAATGATGACGGGATATGAAAAGGCAGATGCAATGGCAACGACTTTTTATGATGCACAATTGTTAGCTAGCAATGCCATTACAAATAGTAACATTGAATCTGTTGTTTCTCAATCAATAAGATTAATTAATAGTAGTTCTTGGAATGGTGAACATTACTTTATCACCATTGAAGACATCAAAGATGTTCTAAAAAATTTAAAAACTAGAAAATCTGTGGGATTTGATAAACTTAAAAATTTGTATTTAAAAAACATGCCAAAGCTAGGAGTTAAATTCTTGCAAGAACTCTTTAATTCTTGTCTTAAATTGGGATATTTCCCAAATGAATGGAAAATAGCAAAAGTTATTCCAATTTTAAAACCTGGTAAGATGGCTAACTTGTCTGCTAACTACAGACCGATTAGTCTGCTGAGTTCGCTTGGTAAATGTTTCGAAAAAGTGATCAAGAAAAAGCTTATTGAACACATGAACTCAAATAATGTTTTGCCTTTAGAGCAATTTGGATTTCGTGCATTTCACAGTACTGTGCAACAAGTTCATCGTATAACAAAACACATAAAAAGTAATTTTAATGCAGGAAAAAGTACGGGTTTGGTGTTGCTTGACATTGAAAAAGCTTTTGATTCCGTTTGGCATGAAGGACTTTTGCATAAGCTATTAATTCTTAATTTTCCAATATACCTCATTAAAATTATAAAATCATTTTTGTGTTCTAGAAAGTGTGTTGTGTCCGTTAACAATTGTCTTTCTCAAAGCTTTATTTGTATCGCAGGAGTCCCCCAGGGATCTGTCCTTGGTCCAATTCTCTACAATGTGTTTACGTCTGACTTTCCAAGACTTCACAATTGTGAGACAGCTATTTTTGCTGACGACACATGTATATATTCTACAGATTCAATTGGTTCCATCATTGAAACTAACCTGCAATCTGCATTATATATAATACAAGATTACTTTAGTGACTGGAAAATAAAGATAAATGCTTCTAAGACTCAGGCGGTCTTTTTTACTCGAAAAAGAAAACCCTGCCTCTTACCAAGTAACAATCTCATTATTAACGGTTGTGCAACAGATTGGAAGTCAAGCGCTAAATATCTTGGGGTGTATCTGGATAAGAGATTAACGTTTAGTACACACGTACAAGAAATTATTAAAAAAATCAACTTAACAATCAAAATACTGTACCCTTTTATAAATAGAAAATCAAAGTTAAGTAGTGACAACAAACTACTGATTTATAAAGCCATTTTTCAAGCGATTATGTTTTATGGATCATCTGCTTGGGGTAACTGTGCAAAAAGTCACATACGGAGGCTTCAAATTTCTCAGAACAAGCTTCTGAAAATGATGTTAAATCTTCCATGGTGCTTTTCAACAACTGAATTGCACGCCTTAGCCAATATAGAAATGGTTTCGATTAGAATCTTAAAATTGAGTGAACGATATAAAATTTCTTGTTTATCTTCCGACAATTCCCTTATCTCAAATCTAGCTTCTTAAGCTTTGTTATTGTTATTATATATTATAATATGTTAATTGTATTATATACAAATTTAATAATTGAAGACTGATAAATGTTTGACTGTTACTTAGTATTGTTCAATTATTTATTTATTTATTTTTTTTTCAAATTTATATATTAATTAATTTATCTGTTTATTCATTAATTTATTTACTTATTTATTTATTTATTTATTTTTTTATTTATTTATTTATTTAATTATTTATTTATTTATTTATTTATTTATTTACTATTGTTTTTCGTTAATTTTTGATGTTATTTATACAATTATTTATTTATCTGTTTATTTATTTGTTCATATATATTTATTAATTTAATTTTGTACTTATTTATTTAATTATTTTTTTACTTTTTTATTTATTTATTTATTTATTTATTTATTTATTTACTTATTTATTTATTTACTTATTTATTTATTTCAATAATATTATTTATTTATTTGTAAAATTATAATATCCTTTATTTGTACTAAATACATGTTATAAAATAATGTATCTAAATATACCTACTTCTTTTGTAAAAGCTGATTTTGAACTGGGTATTGTACGCTTTTGTGTTTAAACCACCCCTTCTCTCAGCACATATACATATTTTCGTATTTTTTCTTTTGTTTTTTTATATTTAATGAAGGTTTTTAACAGTAGCTTTTCCTTCAAATCTCCAATTAAAACATTATATATTGATTAAAAAATTGTTTATACTTGCAGTAGTAAGGTAGCATATATACCAATCTCTGTAAATTGTGCAATATAGGTTTAAGTATGAGAAATGTTAAAATTTTGGCTACAATAAAAATATATATATATGATTTTTTTTTTATAAACTCATATTTTCTTCATTTATCCGGCGGGATCTTCGTTTTTATGATCAAAATTGCTGTTTTTGGCTTAATTACGCATTTCATTTCAATACTGGCTCAGAGTAAATAATTATTAAATTCGGTTTTAAGTTGTTGGACTATAGAGAGTTAGTTAAATGGTTTCAGATGTTATGGTTCTATACCAACTTTCATGGTCGAATGTTTTCGCTTTGTGTTCCCTAAAATATTTACTTAAAATGTTGTTTAGGGGGTAAACACTTTTAGACGTCATATTCATGATAAGTAAATAAATAAATGAAATGAAGTAGAACAAAATGATAAACATTAATCATGTTTTCTTAGACTCGAGTAAATTAATTTCATTTCTTCTTTAGTATTTAGAATTCGACATTATTAGTGAATAATTTTTCAATAGGTCATATTGATAAGAAATCCTATGCCAAGTTCAAAAAATATATTCTGATAAGAATAATAACGAAATACCGAGCAGATGAAGAAATAAACAAATAAATAAATATCATAATTTTTACATTTTGCTTATGTTATAGACTATACGTCATCAAATCGTGAAATAATTTTTTTATATATTATGATTTCTATGCATGCAAGGTTAGTGTGTTTTAAAAATGACTATAAGTATTAAAATTATAAGGAAGTAATTTGCGCCAGACAGAAGAGTTATGCGTGAAACAGCACCAGCAACTTCACCCGCAATAGCAGCCGCTATTGTTTTAAAACCAATGCACTTCAATAGTTTGTCGTTGCTGTTTTTTTTTTTTTTTCACCTTTATAAATAAAAATAAATCTTGTTTGTTTTTCCAAATGTTGAATTTTATTGAAATAAATAGATTTGAAAAAAAAAACATTCTGCCACTGTTTTTTAAAATATTTTTTCATTATTATTCTCCCGTCTAAATGGGTATATGTCTTAATATCATAAACTTCTGTTTCATCACGAATTTGTGTAAATTATTGACGAGTGCATATATGAAGGGCACGGTTGTTATTTAATAGTTTAATTTAATAGTGTAATAAAACTTTTGAAAAATTAAAATTGCATTTCTTTTACCAAATAAACTTACTGATAAACCAAGAACATTTTCAAAAAAAATTTAGATTTTAACTTGAATCCTGGTTCTAATCTACGAGTATGTATCAAAGAAAAAATTATAACAATGAATTTTAAGTTTTGAACAAAAAAAATATGGCGCATTTCGGGCGATACTATTTATACTTTAAGACGTAAACGCACATCATTCTTAGCTATCAAAGCGTTGAGAATAAAGTGATGAAGACAGCAAATTAAAAATGTTTTGATCTAAAAAAAAACCATCAAAAATATGGAGATTTAAACAAAAAATTATAATTTTAACTGTAAACAGTTGTAGATAGTTAACGACCTGGGGGTATGGTTTGGGCTAGGAATCATAATTATCTTAATTAAAACCAATACTCAGAACCCATTTCAACAAAATTTTGGGACTAAGCCTATTAAAATAAACTATTACAAAAATAAGGTTGAAGCAATCACAGGTCCTTCAAAAGGAAATAAACCCAAACCATTATAATGAAATTCGTTAAGAATTTGCGGATCCATTGGATATCTAGATAATTTGGTCAAAGTGTCGGCAGTTTGACCAGGGCAGCAGTTTGACCAGAGATAAACTAGATAGAAAATTTTTGGGAACTTCCAATGTTGTTAAAAAAAAAACATCAAGTAGAAATTGAAACTGAAGCAGTAATATTTTTAAGATTGTAGTTTTGATTTCTAGTTGTAAGCTTTTTGAGTATTAAATTATATTAAATTAAATTAAATATTTTCTGTTATTTTTTACTTTATTTTTTTTAGTCTAGATTTTGTTACATAGGTACTAACATACTATTCCTGTTGAAATATATGTCATTTCCGATTGGCTGTTCATAGTTACTCCTTTTCGGCTATCCCGTACAGGGATAGAACCAGTGTTGTTGATATAAGTTATTACGTTTTTTTGGGGGCATTGTCCGCTCATCCAAATTCATTAATCCACTCGCATATTATTTACATGTCTTTTTAGCTTGAAGTAAAAAGTGATTGGACCCGTCATTATTTTTAAGCAAGTTGATGCCATGCAAATTTCTTGGTTATAATTCTAATCTAATAGTGTTATGCATATACATATACATATGTTTCAGCTTCGGTAACTAGCTTCAATTCGTTTAATCTTTTGACGCTCGCAATTATTTATTTTTCTTAAAATGGTGATTGGTAATACCTAGCTAAATGCTTAAACTATTTATTGTGACAAAAAAAAAAATTATACAAAAACTACTACAGCTAGGTAGTTTATTTTTATAACCACTTTGCCTAATTGTCTTGGATTTCAGCAAAGGTAATACTTTGTTATATATGCTTTGATGTCTTCCCTTCAAGTCAAACGTTTCTATACTTACATAGGTGAGCTTAGCGACGGCATTGCACTTAACATTGATATTGTCTTGGCGCAGCTCCTGTTTGATCTCCTCAATACACTGTGCGATGTACTTGGCCTGAGAACAAAAAAAAACAAACGTTGTACTATATTATATTTTTACAATTTGCAATGTTTGATGAGGGTGGTGTCATTTATGTTTCCAACAGAGATAGTAGAATTCCGCCCATAAGGCATTAGACAATGGCAGCTGGGAAGCTACCAATTAGTTTGCGGAGGGCTATATTTAAAGAAGAGTAGATATACTTCTACAATGAGTGCCTAAGAGAGCTTCAAAAGATGCATCAATGTAAACTATTGATTTTTTTTAACCAAAAAAGTCATCTTCGTAAAGGATCACATGAAAAGAGCCTCCCGTGGCATATTGTTGAGAAGAATACTTTTATCTAAAAAATGCAGATTATTTTCTTCAATTACCTCATTATCTTTGTTATTTCGGATTCCACGTACGAGGTCTGTTAGATTTTTATCAAACATTCGTTCAAAGTTTCCTTTCACCTTTTTTAGAGCCATTTTTTTAGAAAAAAAAAATAAGAAAACTTTTAACACAACTTTAACTACAGCACTTCGGGTATTTTTCACAACTTTCCCTATTGGCCAAAGATTTTCTTCTTGGTTTTTCTTTTATCACAAAATTTGGCAAATTCTATACATTTGCAGATGGTTATTTTTTTTTCTAATCAGAGCCAAGGAAGGAACACAAATTTAACAATAATAAATTAATGGATTTGTTTTTGAAATAGTTTATGGCTTTCAACTTGGAGGCGAAAGTTTAGACAAAAACCAAAAATAAAATACATAGGTTTTTTTTCGTGTTCTATTCTTGCGTTTTTTGATTTTTGCTTCACTCGAGTCACTTTTCACATCAGAAGAAAAAGAAACACAAAAATCAAAATTCAGAACGAAGTGATAAATGTCAAAAATGAATCGGCCATTTGTTATTTTTTTTTTGCTATCTGCCAGCCGGCCACGTAATGAGTTTGTTGAAAAGTGAAGCCAAGTCTGTTAATCCTTACTGCATTACGTTATGTTATGTTCACGATAAGTTCTCTAAACATATTATTTGAATTATAAGAGATTTTTCTTCAAATGGATGATTCGGTATTTACCACTTTTATGTATGTACAGAATCGAAAGATTGAGTTAGATTTGACTTGAATATGTGACATAGGTTTATCATCTCATTTATATGCAGATGCAGAATCAAGCTGAATATATTTCATCGTGAAAAACTTTGAATTTTTTCGATAATCAATGAGTATAATTGGACATACAGAGCAAAACGTGGCCTTACCTCGGCTCGATTTGCACTTTTAATTTTTTTTTCGAAATACCTAACCAAGAATCTTACAAACTTAACTTTTTTTCTAATTCCTTTATGTATGGAGATACCTAATAATTATTTTAGCCGAATGTTCTTTGCATATGAAAAACATAGTACTATCATGGTGGAAGTCGAATGGGGCGACATCTAAAAAGTATGGGCAATCCTTTGTATATGAAAACTATAGTACTATCATGGTGGAAGTCGAATGGGCGACATCTGTCTTTCGCCAAAGCGCTATCGATTGTTCGTTTTCAAGAATCAGGATCTACATACCACTGTGTTAGTTGTCCGCTTCACTTGAAATTCCCCTGCTGCATTGTATATACAACTTATAGTACTATCATCACGATGATTTTTGAGTTGTGTTGTGTGGTCGTCTGGGGGCGCACTTGTATATACACAGAAACCAGAAAATTAGTTAGTTGTGTGATCGCTAGGGGGCCGACGTGTGGAACGTGCTGATGATAGTACTATCTAAATTCATATACAATGCCTGCTGGTAATTTCAGTTGTTGCATTTACTAAATTGTCGGGAAGTCATTTTGAAATTGCCTTGTAGATGCAATGCAAAATGTTGATGTGGATTTGAAATACTAAAAGTGGATGAGTAGCGTACTCTTTTAAGTAAATAGTATATGCTTACTTACCATTTTTTTTTCTATGATCTTTACACTAGAGTACACTAAGGCTGGTATTCACCGAGCGTTCATAAACTTGTAAGATACAAAAATTCCTACATAACTAGGACATGTAAAGAAAGTATTTATGAGTTAATGAGGGAAGATTTCTTGAGTATGAGCCGCATAAGCTTAAGAGCTCTTGGTGAATACGAGCTTAAGAGTCAACAATAATTTTTTCATTTTATTATTGTAATGTATACATTTTGATGATCTAAATGAATCAAACCTGATAATAACAATATTTAAGACTTAAAAAAATTAATGAAGCCCCAAGAGATTGCAATCAGTAAATTATTGAGAACGATTGCAATGGTGATTTTCCAAAATTTATACATAATCTAACACCGAAACTATTGTTCCAAACTAAAACACACTAAACAATTTTTGGTAAACGTTTTCCTTTATTGAAATTATGTATAGTTTCCTCTTTTGTAGATAATAGTTCTTTTTTGTTTTGTTTTGTGTAAATTGGAAAATGTTTTTCTTCGGCTTCTTAACAAATATTTAAAAATAGCACACTATGCTATTACGTTTGTATTATAATTTTGTTTTATATTATTGAATGTTAACAAGTAGTTTTTTTTTTGTTTTTGTTATTTTGCTAGCATTCTTTAAATTTCTTTTCGTCTTCTTGTACAAAAATTCATCTTTCGACACAAAATTGCATATTGTACATAAAAAGTACCTATTTAACTTTTAATTATTTATTCTCATGCCATTTATGTTTTTTTTTTTGTTAATTATGAGTTAAATTGCAATACTTATGTGTATTTTGCATATAAGTTAAGAATATCTTAACAAAACCCAAAAAATTAAATTAATATATTAAACGATGAATTCATATAAGTATGTCGAAGCTGGGTGAAAATGGTTATTTTGTTTTATAACAAACAGTTTTTGTTTTCTATATTTTTAGTTGTTATTTTAAGTATTTTACTTTAATGAACCATTTAAAATTTTTAACACTTACAAAGTATTTTGCTATAGAGTAGATATAAAGTAAATCCCTCACTATATGGAGAGATCTTTTCGTATTTTCTTATTTTTTTTTTTGTTTTGTGTTGTTTAAACATTAGTTTTAAATATAGTGCATTGCTGATAAGATAAGTAATTTTGTTTAAAAAAAAAGGATTGGATTTTTGTGTTTTTAAGTTCGAGCAATAGAAATAAATTCAGACAAAATACATATTATTAATTTAAAAGCTTTAAGTACATCTGACTTGTTTATTTCTTATAATTAAATTTTAATAATACATATCCTGTTACCTTGAGCGTTTCTTTGTGAACATATAATAAATAAAATAGAGTAAATTTAAAAAATATAGTTTTCACTGAAAATAAAGAATCAATTATTATAAAATAACAAAATTTAATATTTCAGTCACATATAAAGCGAAACATAATCTAATAACTTCTACAGTTTTAAGACAAACAACGGGCGCCATTTGTTTTCTTATTTTTAAGAAATGTTGGTTTGGGTATTTGAATGAGCTTTGGTAATTTATCAGTCCTATTTTATTTGATTTGATCGAAAGTTTCGATTTACCTGGATGTTTTCTTTCATATGACACAAATTATTTCTGTAATCCATCAGTTTTTTTTTTTTTTTTTTTGAGTTCAAGGCATTATCTATAGCTTCTAATTACAGTCCTTAAGAGAACCTAATTGTTAAAATTGCTTTTTATTAAAAGTTGTATACTTTTGAAACATTCCCTCAACGTATAGCAGAATCCAAAATATTCACGGGAATACAGGCTGTTTCTAAGAATTTTCATATTAACTCATATTTAATCGCGCGGTGGGCGAGTAAATATAAAGAATATTTGGCACCTTTTTATTGCGTTTACCGCCAAAATGAGTAAACCAAATATCTTTTAATCTAATTTAACTCGTATTCTGCGAGATATGTACGTACATACATACATACCTTTTATTTTTTTTAGAAGGCGTTCGTATGAAGTCTAATGTTTGGATATTTTATTTTCATATCCGTATTGTAGTCGTGTATCCAGGTCGCTACCGTTAATACTCATTTGATTTCCGCTAACAAAGGTCAAAACAATGTTTAGAAATATTCACCCGATTTTTTCAGTAAGGCGACAGTTATCTTACCAATGTTTCTTTTTTGAAAAAAAAGCCTTCTGTTTGAAGTTACCGATTTATCGCCTATGTATACTATGATTTATAGAACTAGTAAAATAGTTATGGTCAAGAGTTATATCTAAATAAACTTCATTTTAAAAAAACACCCCTGTGGAATCTGTGCCAATGCCCATCCCTTTCTGGGGGCTTATACGGAATTTAAGTTCTTTGTCTCTCTCAAAACAAATGATTTTATAAAAACCCTGATCATTCCATCCCGCCTTTGGTGTAAGGAAACATGAAATCGAGACTGTTGTAACTCAAATTTAACTTAAACTTTTGATAAACGAAAAAAAATATGAAAATAAAAACAAATTGTTAATACTAATTGACAAAAAAAATTATTTTTTTTTATTCAAGATTGCGTGTGTTAATATAAAGTTTCGTATCAATTGTTTCTTATAAAATAAAACAAAAGAAAAAAATCTTCAGATAAAAATTTGAATACATCTAAAACATAATGTATAATAATGATTAAAATATGAAATATATAAATGTTTTTTTTTTTTATTTTATAATTTTAATGGTTCTCTGTCTGTTTTTGTTTTTTAAATTTTTTTTTAAATTCAACAATCAGTGTCGTACCAAGCAGCCAAATTATTGTTGTCATTTGGTGGAGTTGGCATAGCGTCCAAATCAAAGTTCAATTCTCCAGCTCCAATCTCACCAACATCCATGTCCATTGAATATGGTGAAGTGGGTGCACCACCAGGTGTAGTTCCGACTGGGCTGCTTATCTCCAGACCTTGCATCGAATCTATTGGTAGAGTATCATATCCTGTTGTAATTAAATTTTCATACACACGAGAGAAGAAGAAAAGAAAAAGGAGTCAGAAAAAAGAACAGAAATAATATTTTATTTACAGTTGTTTTGTATTTTTTTTTTTTTTCAATTATTTGTATGTCTCTTAGAACAAGTACTCGGCAGTTTTCGTTCACATGTGGAAGGAAGCGTGGAGAAATGGTAACTATAGTCCCTGATAGCCATGGGCAAAAAATGTGTTTAATTTGTTCTTTTATTTTTTTTTTAAACACTGTATTTTATGACGTTACTTGTATAGTGCAATGAACTTTAGGTTATTACTCCAACGACATCTCTCAACTTGGGAACGAAATTCTGTGAGTATCGAGTAATATATAATGAAAGATTGCATTTTTTACAATCAAAACAAAAAAACATCACACAAAGATATTTAAGAGCAAATTAAGATATTTTTGCATAAAATATTTATGTAAATGAACATCATTCATAAAATTAATTAAAAAAATAATATACACACACATGAACAACGTAAGGTTGCATAATTTTAAAAAATGTTCATTCAAATACATAACTTGAATGAAATATTTAACTTCAAAAATATAACATGCATCTTTTTGAATTATAATAAATTAATCGTTTTAAAAAGGCGAAATATATTATTGATATGAATGACTTCTTATTACATTTTCAATGGACCAAGTCAAATCTAAGCAACACTTTTATAGTGCTGATAGCGATTATTTTTTAAAAAATCTGAACAAATAGAATAGGAGATTAAAGGGAGTTTTATATTTTTATTACCCGTCTTTTTTTTAATTTTTAAAATTTTATTTAGAATTTGATTTTAAAAGGTTTCTGTCAAGTCGTTTGACTTGAAGGGTTGACAAAATGGTTCCTAGAAATTAGTGCTTAATATCAGTTTTTGGATGAATTACAACCTTTTTTTGTTATCAAAATCGTAAGTTCTATTTTTGGGAAGAACTGCAGACTTTTCTGGTTCTCACTTTACATGAAAGTGTTCAGGTTTGAGTTAAATTTAGTGTACATTTTTTAAAAATAAATATTAAACAAAAAAAAAAAACATAAATAAAAATAGAAGTGGATAAAGACTTCATAGGAAGTCACACCAACAAAAAACCTAGCATTGCCTCTGCTTTTTAGGTGGTGACATGAATCAGGTTTGAAGACGTATTACTTGTGTAATATTACTACGGTTACTTTTAAATAACCGGAACACTAAATATTTCTTCAAGTAAAATACTACCCAATCAAAAGAGTCAAGGTAATAACGTTTAACGAATTTCAATAATTGTAAAACTTAACGATGGAAGGTCAACTCATTTTGGACATACGCATTATGCAATCTCAGGTCATATATTTTGACATCAAACAACAGTCCCTCTTATGTCAGTCAAACTTTTGTGAGGAGACCTATAAGAACTGAAGCATTTCAAAGATCAATTAATATGATCAACTAATGGTGACCTTTATCATAATATTAAACGATACCAAGAATAACCTTGAACTTTTAAAAATTATCTTAAGTATGGAAATTTTCAGCCGGGTCCTTAAATTTGTAACAGGACATGATAAATACAGTGTGTAGCCAAATCTTTTCAAATTTACATTAGTTCAAATTTGTTTTTCGATAGAAGTATGCCTTAATTTTTTTTTGTAAGTGCAGGACTTAAATCTATTAACCGCTTAGCATTGTTGTTATATACTCAAAAAAAAATTAATATTTTATAAATAAACAGTTTCTGAAATAAACACACACTAAAACCATGCAAGATGCGTGTAAAAAGCTTACTATAATCATAAATAGCAAGTTTGTTCATTATTCAATCTAAAAATAATAATAAAAAAAAAAAAACAGTATAAAGCAACACTTTTACACAATTAGCAATTGGGAGTTACAAATATATAAAATATTAAAAAAAAATATGTAATATAAAATAAATATTTACTGATTAAAAAAAAAAATTATAATCCGTAAAGGAGAATTTCCAAAACAAAAAAATTATACAATTTCAAAAGAAATCTAGATTCAAAAATATAAAACGGAAAATTTTGATGATCTAAGCAAAACAAAATAAAATTATATCTATAAAATATAAAAAATTTTGTACAAGATAAATAGATTTTTTGTTGGTAATCACCTATAATTGTACGCCGTTTTGCTTTGCTTGTCATTCTTTTCAAAATGATAGAAGTCGAGAAGGAGGAGAGGAGATCGGTGAAGTTCTCATGTTTCGTAAGTGCTGTTTTTTTTTGTTACATTTTTTTCTTAAGCTAAGATAAATACTGTTTTCATCAATTATATATTATCATTAAGACGATAATATTATTTTTTTTTCTTTTATCTCCTACACAAAATTAAAATTATATAATTTTTTTCTTTTTTTTTATTTTAATTTTTCTTTTAATATTACTAAAAATTCGGTTTTTGTTTATTTTTTTTTGTCCAAAAATTTATTTAATCAGTTGAACAAACTTTTGAATTATGTTTTAGTGATGATATATGTTAGGCTGGCTTAGCTATAATAATAATAATTGGAAAACAAATTTAAACGAAAAAATCCAATGGAGAGACAGAAAAAAGAAGATAAAAACGTATTTATTAGTTAAATTCGTTCGTTTTGGTTGCAGATTAGACTGGAAGAATTTTATTTTTATTATTTTTTAAAATACAAAACAAAGAAAATTAACTCAGCTAAATGACTTTGGTGACATATTTGTATCTACTTCAATACAATGGTATAATATTATATTTTTATTTTTTTTTGGTTTGAATGATGAAAAAGGGTGGTCGTTTAGATGATGATTCTGCGAGAGTAAAGCATAACAAATCAAAAGAAAAAATATCACCTACTCTTAATATAAATCGATATGAAATAATATATGTATGTACTAAACAAAAATTAAATTAATACCGCAATGAAACAAAAGTAAAAATAATTAATTAAGATGAATTAATAATGTAAATGACAATTTCAACGATTTTTAAAAATACAGAGGGGCATCTGCAAATTTTGAAATACTGGAGGGGTGATCTACTTAATTATTTAAGGGTTGGAGAACTAGCTTTGTACTTGTGCATTGTGTTTGTGTTGTGTACTTTAAACGGAAATCAATGGAAATTGGAACATTTAAATCGATTTTTTTTTATCTACCCAAATTCATCTTACAGGCATCATCTTAGTCAGGAACTTTAACGTTAATATTGTTAAAAAAACCTATTTAAATCATTGTGTTATCATCCTGGCCAGAGGAGATCGCCATTGACAGCGATTATCTCGTAAGAAGATAATCCATAAAACGCTATCATCTAAACATCATTTATGATCCAGCCAGTTTGTTTACAGTGGTTCATCTTTAATCCATTTTTTAACTGTTAAGTTTCCTTTTATTATTTCAGCGTTCTATACACACTTTCTATTTCGGTAAATATTTGATCGTTTTCAATTCTTTCGCATTTTATTTATATTGTACAGTTTTATTTAGCTTTTAAATTGTTTAGTCTTTCGATATTCAATAATATGTATATAAAATATCAAAACAATTTAAAAGCTAAATAACAAGGTAAAAAACCGCCAAACGAATAAGTTTCAGGAAACGGGTCTCAGAAACTTACAATCATATCTATGTACTAGATTTGTGTATGATTATTGTTAGAATAAAAAATTGGCGGAAATAGACTTTATTTAATAAAAACAAATATCAAATAATTTATAGTTAAGACAGTCTACTCTAGCCTCTAAATTAGGCAGCTTTAAGACAACAATAAACAAGGTTTATGATCAAATTTCCCAAAGTTGGACAGTTGTCTAAAGTTAGACAACATTTAAAAATAAGATCATTACATTCCTGATTCTATTTTTAAGCCATTAGTAGAAATAGTTTTGTCAATGTTTCTGGTAACGCCATCACTATCCCCATCCTCTCTGGATGGAAGTTTCACTTTAAAATCTTTACTGAGGCTTATTGTAGAATTGAATTGAATGAATTGAGAGATAAAAATCTACTCGAAGACCTTAGTTGATGAAATGTATTTATTTTGAGCTGTGAAATGCACAACGCCAAAACATTTGTATTCACAAAAAAAAAAACTTTTTTCGTGTTCCAATTTCCAGATTTGTATGGTCTTTCTTTTTTGTTTCCAAACCTACCCCAAAGTCTACACAAATATGCTATCAGTACCGAATCTTCAAACTTTAATGAGTGCTTAATTCGTGTTAGGTGTTTTTTTTTTTTTGCTTTTTTGAAATACTCGTAATTTGCTTAGACTTTTTGGAATACCTGTCAGGAAGAGACAATTTTATTTTCAGCCAATCGAGAGATTTGTATTAATTTTAAATCTTCTCTGTCTCTCTCTTTGCAGTTAGTTGGTGTAAGATTCCTTAACTGTTATCTAAATTTTTGTTGTTGTGTATAATTTGTTATTCAACCATACGATAATAATACTCATCGTAGTTGTTCATCGTGTCGTCGCCAATAATAATAACAGGTAGTTCTTTTTGTGTGATAAATTTCGATGAAGTGTTTTTTTTTATATAAAATAAAGAAGAGGGGGAAATATTTATTTGTATTATGCTGACAACATTCATTTTAAAACTCAATGTCAATTCTTCACAAAATATCCTACATTAACGAGTGAGAATATAATATTAATATAAATTATGGGGCGGGTGATTTATAAAGTGTGGGGGTGAACAACAAAAATAAATGCTTAACTTTTGTTTTAACTGCATTTTGATTTAGTATGTGCAGTAAAGTTTTGATTTTATTTTTTAGATCAACTTACGTTTAGTACTTTGTTTTTGTCTAAAAAATGTAAGTTAAATTGTTTTCTCAAAAACAGAGTAGTGCAATGTGTGTGTGTGTTAACTTAACTATATTTTTTTTTTGTGCATCGTTTTATTATTTTATAATATTAGTAAAAAAAAAAATATGTTTATGGTTAGAGAATGGTGGTAATTTTGTGAAAATGTTTTTTTTTATAAATGATTTGGTTTGAAACATTTTTTATTTTTAGTACTTTCGTTTTTATGTATGTATGTAAATTTAATGATTAATATTCAAACTAGTGAGATGACATGCAACTCGTTTCTTTGGTACGTACCTTGTTGAAATGCTCGACCTCCGTGTGAGCTGTGTACGCTCGGAGGGCCTTGCCCATACAAGCCTTCATATGCTTGTTCTGGTCCAAGCATATCCTATTTTATGTATTTTTATTGAATTAGTCAGTAGAAGTGATAGTTTTTCCCGCATCAACAACAATAACGAATTAGTTATTATATTTATTTTTTTGTGTTTTTTTTTTGCATTTTATGGTATATTGTTGTTGTTGTTGTTGTTGTTGTGAATTTTAAGTCAAAGCCCGAATAATACAGGTGCAGAGAGAAGGGATATGATTTTTTTTGTATTACATATATATAATTTGTGGTAGTTGTTAAAAATCGTGGAGAAAATTTTGTTTCCAACATAAAAATAAAATAAAAAGAAAAAACAAAAAAGACATTTATAAATAAAAAAATAAATGAAATAATACAAAAATTAAAATATTTAAAGATAAAAATTAAAAATAAGATTTATTTGCTAGTTATATTAAGTTTTACTATCAAAATTTGTGACTACAGTGATGACTTCTTCTTATTGAACACATATTTGGATTTGACAAATGTAATTATTATAGACTTCTATATTATTTAAAGCAAGCTTGGAAACAGTCTAATGAAGTAGATCTAAATTGATAGTAATAGTGATTGTTCACAATCACAGTAGATATACGAGTACTACCTTCTTTCCGAAGTTATCAAAACTCACAACTGACCTTTTCGATAAATTATTTTTTGATAGGTGTGCAGAACTGAACAAAAATGAAAACGCTTTTAATATAAGTACTGTACTACCAATATGAACTTGAAACGAAATAGGCTTAATATTTTTAGCTCAACAATATATGTCAAATTGATGCATTCTAAGAACATTTAAAAATGGCTTCATTGCTGTTGCTATTTAAGTTTTTACGTTTAAAGTATTTTTTTTATTTAGAAAACTGTCCTTTCCACCTAAGAGGCAGAAATAATCCTCTATCCAATACGATTTTCTTCTTGTCATGGTCCAACCTACACGCCTAGCTTTTTGTCACTCCTCGTTCAAATCACCCTGTATTTACATCTGCTCTGATTTTTATATGAGAAAGCAATTAGTTTTCGTTTCGGGATTGGTTTGCGATTTGTAACTCGGAAACCAAAAAATAAAAGTTATCATTTCCCTCATCAAATACAGCTGAATGAAGTATGAGCATTGGGACCATTGCAATGCAAATTCGTTCAAAATTTAGAATACCGTTTTTAAATCCGTACTAAAACCAATAAATCAGGGGACGAATTTAATTTGGAAAAAATATCAGAATGCGTTTTCTTTTCATAGCGATACTGTTGATTTTGAAAAGCTTGTCAAAATATGTGATTTGATAAACAATGTTTTTTACAGCAATTATTCAGGTGAATGAAATAACCGAATCTTCGGACCAAAATTGTTTTCTTCAGTATTAGTGAGAAAATATGCTTATGATTTTAGGTATCACAAAAGATAAGATAAGAGGAGTAGTCCATCTCTTATTTCCATTTACAAAAAAAACTAGAGGATGTGCTCTAAAGACATATTCGAAATTACATTTGTCAAATAAATATTATACCCTGTGAGCCCTCGAAAAGTGATAATGTATAAAAAAAGCTCAAAGTGCCACCACATTAAATTTTTCATTTGTGTTGATCCAATTGTGACATAATATGTAAGAAAGACTTTTATTTTATTGTGGTTGATGTGCCCTTATACTGTGTAAAATAAAAATTGGGTTTATTAAAAAATAACCCTGCTAGTTAAAAACAAAAATTAAATAAACATTTAATCTAGCGACCCACATCTCCTGATCATGAATGTTTGCTTCTATGTTTACAAGGAGTAAACAAACCAACATAGAGATACGTTCTAGCTACAAGGAAGGGATATAGTTTCCTACCATTCTAATGCACTGACATTTCTCTTTTTTTGTATGTATATTTTCTATACTATTTTCCTAGTAGGTGTTGTAGTTTTTGTTTATTCAATTTGAAACAAAAATTAATGTACCTGTAAGTCTGGTCCCATTCCGAGATCAGCATTGCCCCATATGTTGTTATCTTCTCTTAAAAGAGAATTTGTTAGCTCAATGGACAAACGTTTCTTGTAATCTTGGGGTTTGTCTTCGCTCATGCGGAATAGAACGGCTGCAGCGTATGTTGCTACACCTTCGTTTCTTGAATGCAATAAATCGGTTAAGGGCCCAGTGGCACCTTCTTGCTCGATTATTTCTGCTCCTTCTTTATCAGCTGCCAACTCACAAAGTACTCCAGCAGCAACGCGCTTTTGATGTCAAATAGAATAATATAAATGTTTTAAGAAAGGTTATCTTTGTTTTTCTTCTTTTATCGCAAGCATAACTCACCTGAATATTTTCAATTTCGTTGAATAACAAGCGAACAAAGATCGGAATAACCGCCTGCTGGCGAATAAGTGCTCTATTATGTGATTCTCTAGCGAGAATATGTAATGCACCAACAGTGCCTTCAACAATCTCCTCCATGCGAACACCATCAGCATAAGCACTCGGCTGCTGTGAACCTGTGCTTGCAACCGAAGAACGTTGCTGCAAAGAATAAAAAGTTAAACAAATTGAGGAATTTCACAGAATAGAATAACATTTTTATCAATTTACCCTTTCTGTGTCTTGGAAGGCCCTCATAAGGAGTCTAACCAAGTGGTGTATGGCACCGTGCTCACGCAACGGTGCATGGTTTGCTGGACATAGTGCCAGGTTTCGAATTAAACCAATAACTGCCTTAATCAGTGGCCAACGGGATGGTGGATGCAACAGCTTAACAATAACTGATAAACCATAATTCAAACGAACTGCATTTTGTGCTAGCTCAGAATCGACATGGCGAGAAGTCAAATGACGTAGGGCACATACTGCTGGCTCGGTGATTTCTTCACGATCGCCTGCATTGATGATAGTACGAACAAGTGCATCGACTCCACCCACTTGACAGACTGTAGCCTTGTTGCGTTGGTTGTTGCAAGTTAAATTGGAGAGAATGCCAGCTGCACAAGTAACAACATTAACATCTGTGGAAGCCAAAACTTGAACCAAGCTCTGCAAAAGCGCCTCTAGTCCCTCAACTTTGGTTGCTGCATCGGACAAATTTCGCAGAGTCCAGAGACAATTCTGCACCAAACGCTGCGATGGATTGCCCAAATGCATGGCCAGAGCTTGCATGCCACCAGCATCAACGATGGCCGGCTTATTGCTTGAACATACAGACAATACCTTCAACACTCGTGATGTCGTCCACAAGAGTTTCTCGTAATCATACGAACGCATTATGCGAACCAACTCGTTTGGTCCACCAGAAGCCAAAATTATCAACTTGCTCTCTTGATTGCCATAAGCCAGAATTTGCAAGCAATCAGTGACAATGGCTAAGAATTTCACATTGTTACGCTGCAACAGGGTAACCATCTTCTGGAGACCTCCAGCCAGACGCACGGCCATTTTTGAGCCGTCCTGATGCAGAAGCAAATTGTGCAAAGTGGTAATGGCATAAAAGAGAACAGATTCAACAGGCGAAGATAGCAACTTAACCAATGCTGGAATGCCGCCGCTCTTGAAGATGGCCAACAAGCCTTGACGATGGTGTGACAAATTGTGTAGGGTTCCTACGGCTCCCTTGGTTGTCTCCAAATCGTTGCTGTTCGAAATGGCCCGAACTAGAGCCGCCACCATTTGGGGACTGTTCATGATGGCATGACGAGAAGCTTCCTTCTTCGACAATTGATGGACCATCATAGCTGCTTGCGAGACAACAACTTGATCTTCATCATTCAAAAGTTTGATGAGCTCGGGAATTGCTCGGGTTGCAAGTTCAGCGTCATCCTGGTAGTTAATTAGATTGACCACGGCATGTTTAAGCATTTGCGACGGTTCAGATAAACGCTGAACAGCTGTGGGTTGTTGCGGATCGAACTGGGTTGATGGGATTTCAATACCTTCCTCGAGTGTCTCAGGGAACATTGCTGCCCGCACACGCTGTGAACGTGTCTGACTCAATTGCTGATTCATATCATCAACTTGATCTTGGGTGAAGTTCTGGGGAAAACCCTGGTCCAGATCAAACATCAATGGGTCACCTTCCATTTCTTCATCTTCCTTGCCACTCAATGAGGGCACTTGCGTCACTGCACCAGAATGGATACCTGAATCACTCAAATAGGAGTTTTGTTGCCACATAAGCGTTTGCTCCTTAGACGACACCATTGGTAAGTCCGGTGGATTGTATTGATTATGCGGCACTAAAAAACGAAAACCATCATTAAAGGAAAGTCTACAAAATAATACATACATATATAGAATTACAAAAATGTACAAAAAAAAAAATAAATAAAAAGAACACGACGACAACAATAAATCGATGAGAGGTTGTAGAGAGTAGAAAATGTATTCGACTGTGAATCGTACCACTTGAGAATATTACTCTTCTAAAGATGGGTTCCATTAAAAGTGCAAAGCTACCGCTAGTGTATGTCGATGAAGGGGTTAGGTGTACTCTTTTTTTTCTATCAGACGCATTACAATAATTACAGTTTTATACACTGTTGAACGTCGCTATACATATGTATATATTACATACTTGTATATGAAAGTAATGCAGAAGAAATTATTTTGTAACCGCATTGGATTGTTTTTTTTTTTTTAATTTTATTTTTATTGAAATCGTACATATGTTTATAACGTCGGTGAGTATTTCATGAGTGAGTGCTTTTTGCTTTTATATGAACATGATACTTCAATGTAGTGCGTAAGAGCACTGTACTGGATGTTGTACCCTGGATAGTAAATATTTGTACTCTTTTGGGAGTTGTTGGATGATATTATAAGCTTCAGCGCCTTAAAGGAAATTCACTCGACTACACAACCTTTTTTAAATTAATCTGGCAATATTTAATAAAAGCAAATGCAACTTTAAGTTATTAATTTTTAATATCAGTTTTATCTACAGCATGGGAAAATGAACTCTTCTCAGAAAAGTTGAATCAGGGAATTATTTCAAATAGCCTTAAAATAATTGGTATATTGCGGAAATTTTCCGAGTACAGACTGTGGTGGAACAATCATGTTTTACATGTGAATCTACTTGTATCAACTATTTAAACTCCTTACACAACATTGCGTAGCAATTGTCCGAGTAAAGGACTCTGATTTCAAACCACTTTTCAGTGATTTCGAGAAGGCTGTGATTGCATTAAAAGGGAGTTCATGTAGCAAGATGAAGATTGCGTATTCCAAAAAACAAACTATTACTGTTATTAAATTTAAGTTGGGGTAGGAGACGGAAGAGTTCAGTGGAAATGTCTTGACTTCGCTAATCACAGCTTCTTGTTTAAATATAGGTTATTGAACTCATTAGATTAGAACCTATTGAAGCCAACAGAGCGGAACTTTAAATAAATGCAACCACAACAATTTACAATGAGTAGCATTTGCTTTTTAAATATTCTGTAATACATTGGTATGGCTCTTTTATTATAACTTTTTCAATTTTTACTTTGAAAATAATTTTTTTTGGAAAAATCCTGATTTAGGAATAAAATAAAATGCTAGGTTTCTGTTTTATTTGAAATAATTTTCCAAATTAAAAGAAAATGACCCCTACTGCTTCCAATTGTTTCCTCTTCAATGCAAATTACCCCGCATACCGTCTTTAGTCTGGTTTCAAGCAGTTTCGTAAAAAAACTTATTTTTGTTCATCAAGATCTATATTGTACTTATAAAAATGCAAACAATTTAACCCAGAAAGCACATGAACTATCATTTGCTATTGCTGGAATCAATTTAGACAATGATACCTTTCATATATAAATTTATATATAATTTTTTTTTTGGATTTTTGAAATAAAATGTTTTTCAAGTGTTAATGGTTAAACAAATTGAAAATGTTGATTTTATGATTTTAATAGGAGCCCAAAAAGATGAAATTAAAAGATTTAAAATAAATTTAAAATAATATTTAAAATAAATTTAAAATTAAATTAAAAAAGATAAAATTTTTAATCAGAGACTTCTTGCGAGACTTAAAACACACTGAATTTTAGCAAAGCTCAAAGATGATTTTGGAGTTGTTGCAAACCTAAATAAAAGTATTTCTGCTAAAAATAATGATTATTATCTATTGGCTCCACTAACAATGGGAAATGAAAAAATATATAGACCAGTTAGGACTGGGTACGAGACGGGAAAAGTCTCGGTATCGCCTCATTCCGGCATTTGTGCTTTTTTGTTGTATTATATAGTAACGTACTATAACCTAGTACTTCTATGTTGGTGTGATTCAGTCATACATCTTTATTTACAAAAAAAAAAATTAAATATTCCTGATTCATTGGCTTCTGGAAAGGATACCACCACCACCAATCAACTTCTGGTAACTATTTGTATTTAGCTATTAAATTTCTAAGCGCATTATTTTTTTTTAATTTTAACTAAAACACTACAGATAAAAAGGGAAGGAGAATACGCATAACTCAACTTTATTGCACAAAACGATTTTCACAATATTTGCCAAGGAAAAAATATTATAGCTTGAAATATAGTTTTTAAAGAAGAATCAATGAGACTACCTACTTTATGAAGGTTTTCGTATAAAAGTAAAAATTCTCTATTCTACTGGATTAAACCAGCTAAGTAGAAGATTTAACAATAAGCTCTCCCCCAAGTTTTCTACAGGTGTCTTTTTGTAATTTATTTTAATTTTTTTGTTTCGAAACAATTAACCGACATACATCTTGTTAACATATTTGGTTCACATAAGGATTATAATCCATCATATGAATTCCGTTTGGATATAAAATCACAACAAAAAATTACGCTAGAAAGCAACAATAACAAAACAAAAAAAAGACCAATCAAATGTAAATTTGAAATGGCGCAAAAATACCGCAAGCTATGCATTATGCAAGCATTGCAAATGTATACATAGAGATTTCCTTTTCATAATATACTACACACATAAATGGAATATAAACGTACCTAAAGGTGATGGGAAGTATTCATTCCACTTCGGATTTATATATTTCTGTAAACACTGCGGAACGCAACAGAAAGGCGCAGCCGAAGGACTCAACTTACGTAAACTTTTTCCACCTACTCTACTACTCGCCACCCAATTTTTCCCATTTTTCCATTTTTCCATTTTTTTTTTTTTTTTTTTTTTTAACTTTTTTTTCGAATTTATAGAAAGCAGAAAAAATCCCTGTTGACAATCAAAATCCCTTTGACACATGCGACGACAGAATTAATGGGAAGCGGGAAAAGTAGGTGGAGATTTTCATAACCTCCCCCTTGGGTTGTTGCTGGTAGTGTATGATGTTCTCAGAGGAACTCTCTCCCGCTTTGCTCAATGCACTAACTCAGCTATCGTATCGTAAGGAATAATACACAAACGCCGAGAGAGAAGGATAAAGGATGCAAAAAAAAACTGAAAAAAATTATGATGACGATGACGACAAGGACTATGACGAGACGCGACAGTGTTAGATGAATTAATTCAACCAAGTGCACGACTGCAGTGTAAGCTACATACATAGCACTTAGTTTCTATTACAGCACAAGCAGTTTAATTCTTTTTTTTTTGTTTTAGGGGCTTTACTTTGTTTTATTTTTTTCACATTTTTTTTACTTTTTTTTATTCATCTTTCTGCAGCAAGTTTATTCAGCCAAAAGGATTTTTTCCCATCCGTCCGTTTGTTCGCCCATTTTTCGCAGAATGAGTACATGATTGAAAAAAAAGAACCAACAGAATGGGGCTTAATCTTTTATGGCGGGAACATTTTCACAAGTTGGCATAATTTTTGCCTTTTTGTGTTAGAAAGCAAATAGATTCCATGCACAGGCCACATAAATGTAAAAAAAAATAATGAAAATAAAGACCAGGGAGCGACGGCATGGTCGGGATATACTGAGGCGTGTGCAATTGCTCAAGAGACCCAAATTTGCATCATTTTTTTTTTCTCTCGAATTTTTTTTACAAGGCTTTAAGCCTCAAGTTAGAACTCTTAAAACACCAATTGGTTGAGATTTTTTGTATTTTTCAAAAAAAAAAATACCAAATGGATTTTCATGATAATATAAAGAAAGAGGAATCAATTAATTATGCAACGATGAGAAAAATTCTTAACACAAAGAGAATGTACGCTACGGCGTCGTTCTTCGTCGGATCGAATGGAGTGTTTGTTTTAAGTTAAATTAAAAAGCATGCAGTAGTTGATATTAAATATATACATACATACATAATGTACATATGTAGGTACTTACTGGTTCGATTTTGGGGAGGCAAATAACTCATGGTGATTTAGGCGTTTCACACCACACCTGAAAAGAAATATAAAATAAAATATTATTATGTATGTAGTATAAGAATTAGTCATGAAAATAAAGTTATTTAATGAATTGGAAAATTAATTTTGTAGTTTTAAAACAAAAGTCTATATGCATTTGAGACAAACACGAGAATTTAATTGTATTCAAAGGTAATTTGCTGAAAACTGAAGTTCTTTATTATAACCTTGACATGGTATATATTTATTTTGTTGATTTGAGTTTATACATCATATGCAGGATATTATTAAAGTACGAATGCTCTTTACAAGAAGCAAAACAAAAACAATTTTCGAATTAAGAAGACTTTCATTAGACTATAAGAAATACGTTATTTAGTATGTTTGGAAAGATATATTAAAACGCCAAAAGTCCTTCCAAAAAAAAAAATAACACATATCAAGGAATCTGGTAAAAACAATCTGGAGAATACAGTCTATAAAAATATTTTGCATGAAAGGGTATTTTTTTATAGGTAGAAAGTGGAATATTTTATTGTATAAAGGGGGAAATTTAGCTTGGTTCTAAAGTGTTGAATGGAATGAAACCAAAACCAATTTTTCATCGTTGAAATGATTATATTCAATCATATAGTCATGTAAAATTGTGTCCTCTTTTTTTATACCTTCTAGTCAACCACACATTTGTACGAAGTAAAACTATCAACTTAGTTTTGGTTTCATTTGATTCAACACTAAAAACTAAATTAAAAACATGTGCCTTATGCTTAGGTTTTACCAAGTTAAATTTTTCTGTTTGAAAACACCATTGCGGGAGAATTATTTTTATAGACTCATTTGATTTTTCACTGAGCTTCATGACAGAACTATTTTTTTGTTTTATATTTTATATTTTACTTGTACTATACTAGCATTATAAGCCATTGAATAAATCAGTTAGAAAAGAACAAAATCGCTGAACGGTTTTTTATGAGAAACTTAACTATTTTGTTTAAAAGCTTCGATCGAAGTAGAACAAAGATTTATCTTGTCATGATTAGGTGGCTGCTACGTTAGCCATTTGGATCCAGGCGAAGAATGATTGATAGTAAATAGCCTCTGGTTCTCTAATAATGATATATTTCATATTTTAAGTCAAAATTTCAAGACCCTGAGTATATTCAGGGAATCGGACGTTGATTGTGGAACATACATAGTATGATTTAAGTTTGACGGCTTTAAAATAATAGAATAATTTAAAAATTTAAAAAATAAAAAAAAAGTTATTTCATTTTGCACATATGTAAGTTTAAGAGAGGAGTTTGAGAACTCTCATCTCGATAGGGTCATACAATGATTATCGCTTTTTCGTTACAAGGCGGTCTCGCCACGTTAGGCGATAAAAGTCAAACGATAGCGTTTTGGCAATAGCTAAATACGTACCGTCTTCTATTAATTTTATAGTTATTTTGTGTTTGTCCATAATAAAAAAAAATATTATATCACTTTTCTAAGAAATTTATTAAAATCTCGAAATGTGTTTGAAAAATTGAAAATTAAAAAATAAATACTATTTAAACGAATATGGCTTCGATTTAGTGGATTTAGTCTTTTTTCTATTGAATATCTCCAATTTATTTAAAAATCATTATTGATATTGCTATGAACGAATTTCCGAACTTAAAAATTTCGCATTTAAGAAAAATTTAACCGATGTGTTACTATTGCCGTCATTTCCGAAACGGGTTTTCTTTGAGCTTCGATGGAGAGTTTTAGTGCATAGATTCTATAAATTCCCGAACCAACTTTCAGAAGAGGAAAAAATTTAATAAATTTGGAAAATTCAATTTTCTTTTACAGTAATTTTTGTACATAGGTAAAACATATCGTATAAAAATGCGTAACAATAAATTCTCATAAAAAATAAATATCGTCGTATTTATAACTTTCCTAAATGTCTTCTCAATGGGTTTAAATGTATTTAAAAGCCATCGTATGTAATAACCCCTAGGTGGGCCACAGTAAAATAGTATAAAATGTTTAATTCTATTACTAAAATAAGTACGAGTATATTTGTCGAGGCTCCATCTTGTGGATTTTCTGGCCTAATCATATACCCAATGATGAACTTCAAACGAGAACAGGGCAGCACCTCATTGAATGTATCACACGAAGACGCAGTGGATTGGCCATACGCTTCGAAAGGTTAAAAAGTGCATTGTTAGTTAAGCGATTTAATGGATGAGCGGAAGAAAAATTTGGTGAAAAAAATTTAGACGATGTTTCGTAGTAATAGTGGAGAGTCTATGCTCCGCAAGGGAAAACCCACGAACACAATTAGATCGACGAACTTAAGTAAGCCATCATCCACTTTTTCAGCTAAAGGTTTTACTTGTTGGGTTCGCCGGTACCTATGTATGTATGTAAGTAAATAGCCAAAAATGAATTACCTTTTTGAAAGATAATATAATTTATGCAAATATCGTCGTACACACAAGCAATGAAACGCTATAAAGATCCAAATAAGAATTTCAATCACTCAAAATTTTTTTCCAAAAGAAAATTGTGTGATTGTGCTAGTGAAATGCACCTATCTCCCCAAAACCACCCATTGAGCTTTATTCGAAAGTAAATATTTCAATATGTTCGATTTTTTTCCCTTATTTTTCAAGCTTAAAACTGTTTAATAATACTTTTCAAAACAAAATGCTCAAGCGATTTTTCACTTAACCATTGATGAAGATAACTTTCTCATTTTCAATAAGGTTTATTTCTTGCCTTTCATCCTAAAAAAAAAAAGTAGAAGAAAATCAGAAAATAAATAAGAAAGTTATTAGTGAATCTTCAAATGACACCACCGAAATAGGGATTTCCTCCTCTGAAATAAAAAAGGTTTGTTCATCATTTGTTTGCCGTTTTCGCAAGGGATTGAAGTTCTCTTTAAATCACTGAAGTTCTCCACTAAAAGACTTGGTCAATTTGATTATTTATTTATAATATCAAATGATGTATGTAGTTCATTTGTGGAAGTTAAATACCTAATATGTTTACACCAATGCTAACAGACCTATATTATAAATAATACATAATACGATGCTGACCTATCAAAGTAATGAGCTGAGAATACCTGTTTTGCAAGCAAGGTAACAATTATTGTTATTATGACTTAAAAAGGATTTATCCTAATACCTTCATTTCTAATAACAGTTTTTCTTTTTCTCAACAACGTAGATAGGTACCTATTGCAGAAAAATTCTTTTCAATATTCAATCAAGACAAAGGCGCAGGTATACTACTTTTCCATCAATTTAAATCCTTAGTTTTGTAGATAGAGGTAGGTAGGTATGTAGGTATATTACCTCAGACTCACTCCATTTTACAAAGAGGGACTCAAGTTACACAGAGTAGGTATGTAGCAAAATGCAAGACATTTTTTTTGTCTTCTTTTTACTTTTAGCCGGGTTCAGGCAGCCAAGTAGGCACTATACTATTACCACCACCTTCTTCAGTAAGGTGAGCATACTTCGTAAATTAGTCACGGTCTTTCCAAGAACTCTGCCTGCCAGCCAACAAGCAACAACAATGAATCTATTGCAAGAACAAAAATAAAACTATGCAACTAACCCGCTACAACATAATAAAAGGAAAAAAAAAACAAAACCATGACATGGATGGAAGCAGACAAAATTAAAAGAAAAAAAAAGTAATTGTAATTATATGCAGTTCCAAGATTCTCTAACTATAACAAAAAAAAAAAACTTGCAAGCCATTCTCAAGACAAGATAAAGAGGTCAACAAGAGAAGCTCCACGATTTAAGAGTACAACAACACAAAAAACTTGGCATTTCCGGACTTTCGTCAAAGCTCAAAACTTATTTCAAAACAAAAATTTCTTTTTTATCAAGACGATTGTCTATAACAAAATAAAAAAACATAGAACCAAAACTATTTCAAGGGCCAGAAACCCAGGACAGCGATTTTCCATATTTTTTTCAAATCAAATGAAAAAATTGAAGAAATCTCAAAAGAAAAAAATTCAATTCCATGTACCTACACCCGCAATAAAAAAAAAAAAAAAGAAAAAAAAATTGTATGCAAGGTACGCGCTAGGCCGATCCAGAGCCAGCCATTGCACTTGTGATGAACTGATGAGATACCACACCCCCAGAATATTTTGTTCAATTTGATTTTTCAGCAATTTTTAATCAGTTTTTCACAATTATTTCATTCACTTACCGTTCGCAAGATGTTAATTAATGTTTTTATGCACAATACAATTGAATAAACGCACTTATTTTGTTAAAAAAATTGATTTTTCACAATTGAAAAAAATTATTCGAGACACACAATATGGTGGAATGAAAAATTCCCCACACAACTATTCACTTGCAGATGAAAATTCACTTTGCGACTTTTACACAAAAATTTTACACCAACTTTCGTTTGGTGGATGAATTTGTATTGTACACAATGGATGAACATATTCAGCGGCGGCGGCCATTTTTTTGTATTTAGTTTTTTTTTTTTTGAATTCAGCGATAAATGAAGTGTTTGTTTTTGTACAGGGTTGTTTGTAGGCAATTTAGTGAAGTGCTGCCAAGAAGACAGTAAAACTTGTGATTGTTTTATTTTAATCAGCGAAAACTTTATGTGCATTAATTGCCCAGCAAACATTTATATTATTTTCCTAAAATATTTGCTGTACTCAAAAATGTTTTTAAGAATTATTAATTTAGGATAAGATTTCTATCAAGCCACTGGAGTTATTACCTACTTAAGATGTATCTGCATTTCGCAAAAAAAAAAGGGATGCCAAATATAAAACTCATATCTGTTATATAGAGAGAGAAGACGAAAATGTAGAACTTCATTATATGCATTATTGAAATTTTTCCATAACCTGTATATGAAGAAGAACATGACGTTTATCTTTATTATGTTACCTACAATTTAGCACATTGGGTTTCTTGGAATAAAATCTTTTAAGTCTTAGCGACTTAAAATGTCGTCAGAGATATGACTTAAAATGTCGTCGGAGATGCAAACCTTCTATTACGCTATTTTATATAAATTATTTTAACTCTGATGACGTGTTGCACCAAATATTTTTTTAAATAATTCAACAGGCTTTTAAGTCTTAAACTGGCTTTTAAAATTTAAAAGCCTGTTAAATATTTGTGCAATAGCACATAAGGTAACTTATAGTTGAAGCTGTCCACTTTTTTTGTATAACATAATAATTATAATTATATTTCACCTGAAAATTGTTTACTTTCTTTGTATTTTACTAATTTACAAAATGCATCAAATTTGAATTGAACCTCTCCAATGGAAATTACCTCGAAGATGTGCTCCTCTAGAAATATCGCTTTGCCTTCACCATTCTTAGTCTTTTTTTCAGCATTCTATCGCACCAACTTTATCTTATATGCCTTGGTGCATTGCTTACAAACGTTACGAGAATAATTTTTAAAATGTCCGTTATTTTAGTTTGGTTTATTCTCATAGAGTAACAGATTAAATAAAAAGATTAATTTCAAATATATACTTTTGCTGTTTTTCCGTGTAGCGACTTGTGCTTTTTTTCTTTTGTCTTCAACTCCGAAAGTGTAAACGATCAAAAAAATGAAAAATAGATTCAAATACTTAACACCCAATGAAACACCATTTCGACATAAATCTTATGTTCTTTTTCCTCTTTGTTGCAGATTAGCAACAAAAATTTTTTTTACAAATAACTATGTTTTTTTTTCATTCCGAAATATTCTTAAGTAAGAATGCAAAATTGATTATAGATAAGAATGTAAGCAACGTATTTTAAAATCAAATTAAATGTTAAAGCAATCCAAACTGAATAAACTCTATGAAGAATATTAAGAAAATCTATTAGATACGTTTGTTCATTTCAAATGTTTTCACTAATTTTTAATTCCAAAGGCACTTCAACAAAAGATCAAGTTTGTGCAACCCAGTCTTGGATTTTGTTTATTTCGAGAAAGAAACCATAACCTAGCAAGTTCTCTTCGCTTCAATTCCCGAATTTATTACGGTTTTTATTCGATACAAATTTATTTTTAATTTAGCAGAAGTTAAAAGTTAAAAGAAATAAATATATTAATACAAACTATCAATCGCTATTATCCTTTAACAGTGATTTTCCATAGTCTTAACTTAAAACTAAATTTTACTTAAAATGAAATAAAATACTTTTATTTATGAGTCCTTCTCCCCAGCTGAAATGTGAGCAATGAAATGAGTGATGTAGTTAGTTTTAATTGATGTACGTTGCAAGATTTGGCGCAGCTTTAGTTATAGTTTTTATTTCTACTCAGACGATTCAGTTTGTGTACGTTCACGCCTTAAGAACTGCTTAAGAGCACTTCGGTCATTTGAATTGTTATACAAGTCGTAGATGTGAACAAAACCAAAATACCCGGCCAGAGTTAAGATGCTGAAAAACAAGAAAACTAACAAAATAGCTCCTAGACAACCAAACAGTAGGATTGATGCTATCGTAAGGAGTGTTCCTGGAGGAGGAAAATAATTTTAAATGAAATCGGAAAACATCAATATTGACTTACCTTCAAGAAGCATAAATCCTGTAAATGTAATAGCCATGGTAGACAATCCGAAGGCCAGGAGAATCATAAATGGAAGAAAAACTAAAAGAAATCCTAGCATGACACTCAGGGCAACAAATGGGTACTTGACCGCAAGTTGAGCAGCTTTGTTAATTAAATCATAGCCTCCCCAGTCGATGAGTAATTTATTTCCAGCTGCCTTGACTTGCCTCCCTGAAAAAATAATAGGGAATATGTGAAAATAGCAGTGAAAATGGTTAGTTAGTCACGAACATAATCTGTTAGCGCTGTCGGTAAACATCTGTGCTAATTCTTCTCTTGTATATTCCTGTTCGGTATTCATTTTTGATATTAATCTGCTCGGTTACCCGATTCTGAAATCAGAAAAGGATTATCTAAATTGTTTCAAAGGGTATTTGGATAGACAAGAGATTGATTTGATTTGGTTCCTAATACACGAAGTTCAGTTAGAAGTAGTTTTTTTAATAGAATAAGAAGAAATAATATTTACCTTAATTTTTTTTAATAAGAAACTAGACAAAATATTGGCGTTTTTTAAATGAAAATAATTTTTCCATTGAAGGTTCAAAATTGTTGACATGGTTGACAACAACAACAAAAAACCAAAGTGGTGCCAATACTTCAACTAATTCTGACACTTTTCATTTAGCTCTGTTCAACTTCGCGCAACATCGACAATGGAGAATTTTCACAAATTTGCACAGGTACATGGACACACGTTTAATTAATAAAATCAATTTTTTTTGAAAATTGTATTTGAACCTGTTTAGATTGTTATTGCTGAACAGTGAGGATTACCTCTCTAACAGTCATGAATGATTGTAATGAACATGCACTTTCTGTTTGTTGAATTTGGCCATTTTGTTAAGTTTTAAAAGTGAAAAAACAACATCTACCACGTTAACAAGCAGAATTGAGAGCTCGAGTTGGATTAAGGTCGAATTTTCGACCCAGGTTTTTTGAGTTGAGTACTCCAGTTAGAGTTTAGTTGAAAATATGTTGAGATGACAGCTGCTGGTGTCTCTCTCACAAAAACGTCAGACATTTTGCCAATGCCATACCAACTCCTCAACTCAGGTTTTTCAGCACAAATTACCGCTCCTGAAGCGGAGTCTAGTCGGTTGAAGCTCATTTCAACTCAACACAGGTATACAAAGTTTCGAAGCGAGCTTGAAGCTCGCTTCAATACCTCTTGTAAACATGGTAAATAGATCTCTGGGTGCAGAAATGTTGTTTGAACTATTAAATCAAACTAATAAGATTCAAACACACTTTGCCAAACATTTTTCACACAGACATTTCAAGTGTATATTTAGTTTATCACTTTACACATTTTGACATTTTTGATGAAAAGTGAGTGAATTTAGCTAAGCCTTTAAACTTGCAGATCATTGTGGAAAACTTGTGTTTTCGGGTAGGTTTTCTTCGTAAAACACGTTTTGTGTGAACAATGTAGTATTTATTTTTATTAAATAAAGCATATTTCCACCAATTTGATAAAAGTTTACCCACTTCAAGACAGAACTTATACATATTTGCATGATTTCTGAAAAAACCTTGCGCTAGGACATTGCCCACGAACTCGGGTCGTGATGATCAAGCAAAACTTCACTGCCATTCGCCATTCCAGTATTTAATCCGTTTAATCGTAGATCAATGCCATGGGAGGATCGCATTAAACCTTTAAGAGAGCTGATTTCACAAACTCCTGATTTTCTGTGGGCTTCATAGAGTCATTTTGTTTGTCAAGAGTTCCGGATTTTTTCTGGCAAAGCATATTAAAAACTCGACGTTCTTTTTCTTGTTTGTCTTGAGTACAAAAACATAATTAATAAATAGAAATGTTTAAATTTTTCTCAAAAAAAAAAAAAAAAAACTCGGAAACTCTTTGCTATAATTGAAAATAACAAGTTTTTGATATTGTTTCTTCGATGTAACTTCTGTTTCACACCGGCAAAACCAATTCGTTATTTTAAAACTTATCTGCACATCACTACTAATAAAATAATCGTTTCTTGAACACTCGCATACTCATCCAATTTAGCGTTTAATTGAAAAGCTTAAATGAGTTCAGTTCGATCCAGTTCCGGTTCAACTTGTTCTAATTGGGCTTGGACTATGGACTTAAATCTTGGAGTAGAGTTGAAGATATGTTTTATTATTTTCAAAGAAGCGAATTTGAATAAACCACCTTCTAATTTTAGGCGCAGAATATATTGGAAAATCTTGAACTCGAGTCTAGAGCAAAATGGCCTGATTCGAAACAACTTTAAAATATTGACTCAACCCAGATATTGAAGTAGCTCCAAAGGTAGTTCAATATTGTTTCAACCTGGCGCATATAAATGGGTAGAGATAATGAAAATTACGACGTAGGACCGACGACGATGAGACGGGCGACACCGACAACCAACCGGCAATATTCTTTTTTTTCCCACATTCATTATTCATTTAACTTCAAAGTAAGTAGCAAGGTGCGTTTTTCCTTAAAACTCCCAACCCCAACCTCGCCTTAAATAATTGCCTGATAAATTTAACAAGTTTTTTCTCCATTTCTATCTAAATTGTATTTTTTTAATTAAAACACAGTATTTAAACTTGGGTAAAACCATTACATTTTAATTTAGTAGTTTTCATTCATTTAATTTTGTTTGCAATAAAACGCAAAACAATTCTTCCGCTCCTACTCCTATCAATAAAATAAAATTCACTAATGCCTGCATACGTTTACAGGGTTTCCATCAATTTTGATAAAACATATAAATCAGCCCACAATCATGTCCACCAAGGAAGTAAGTACATTCTTCTATTTAAAGTTTAATCAAAATTGAGTTGGGAATACATTTTTTTTTGCATTTTTAGCAATTCGACAAAGCCGCAGAAGATGTGAAGAACTTAAAAACCACACCAGCTGATAATGACCTTCTGGAATTATACGGTCTATACAAGCAAGCAACTGTTGGCGATTGCAATACCGGTAAGAAGAAAAAAAAAAAACAACATCCCACATTTCCATAGGTTATCTGTGTTGATTTGATGAGTAATGTTTTTTCTATTTGTTTCTCATTGCGAATCAACAGATAAACCAGGTTTCTTGGACTTTAAGGGTAAGGCCAAGTGGGAGGCATGGAACAAGCTGAAGGGCAAATCATCCGATGATGCTCAGAAGGAATACGTGGAGAAGGTCAATGGCCTCGTCGAATCCATTGGAATTAAGGCATAGAGTGGATCCTCATGTTGTGTCCCTCCTAATCAAAATTAATTAAAACGCACAATTATTTTATAGAAACTATAAAAATTTTTCCTACTCTCTTAAAGCACAAATTAGAGCATTTTGTTAGTTAACTAGAAGCACAAAAGAAAAAAAAAAACTAAACTGGGCTGCTTTAGCGGTATTGTAATTTATTTTGTTGTAATTTGCACAAAGCTTCTTTTTCTACATTTACACGAGTAAAATATAAATTATAATATATTAAATTTTTTATTAATTTAATTTATAGGGTGAATGCAATAAAAAATTTACTCTTAAATATTTAACAATATTAATTTTTTATTTTATAATCCTCCTAATCTGCTGTTAGGGTGTTGTTGGGGGTGGTGGTAGTGTTGTTTGATTTTTGATGTTGCATATAGAATTCTCTTTGTAATTCACGCAAATTCAGTTCTAGAGTTGCAACTTCATCGAAACGCATGGCGGTACGTGCTTGTTTTATGTAGCCTTTGATAATGTTGATTTGTTCAACCAGCGGATCGTTGCTGGCCGCGCCAGATGTTGATATTTGATAAGCACTCCAATTGTCCAAAGTACGAAGGGCCGACTAATAAAATATGAAAAAGGAAGTATAAGTATTTTTGACTTTAATAAATGTGTTTTTATAAGGTGAAATAAGGATTAAGTAGAGAATTCTGGTCTTCTCTATCGAGTTAAAGAAGCTTTTCACAACGTTTTTGACTACTGGCTACGTCGAATATAGTGGTCAATTCATAGAAGAAAATTCCCATTCCGATACTTCGATTGGAATTAAGTTCAACGTGATCCAAAATAATCGAACGTGATGGTTTTGATGATAATAAATCACAACAAAAAAAAATGGGAAAAAGATAAAGATATCTTTTATCAAAATTTGTAATTCGAATCCAGAATTATGTATGTATGTACGTATAACCCTCAATTAGTACAAAAATCCAATCTTTTGGTTGCATTTTGGGCTAATTACGACTTAGACTGGCTTCGTTACGAATCCAAAGCTAACAGACTTATACATTTTTTCCCCTATCTGATCTAGCTGTAATCTATAAAGCCTTTGGAGATTTTTAATTTGAGGAACTAGTAAATGAAAATTTAATAAACGAACCAATGGATTATGAACAAAATAAAAATAGCAGTGGTTGAGTGAAGAACCATACAAGTGCCTGCATTTGTAACTTCCGATAATCCTTTGAGAATGTGGTTTTTTATACCTGGTTGTCTTGCCTTCCTATTTTAATATTCATAAATTTTTTTTAAACCAATGGACATAGAGTATATGTAGAAATAAAGCCGCGATTGAAAAATAAAATAAGACCACGATTGAAACATGAAATCGGGCCGCTCTGTTTTATTTCACTTTTAAAAATGAATTTTGACCAGTAGCCATTTTGGAAATGAAATAGGCCACAAAAGAAACATTAAATTGAACCACGCGGTCTCATTTTTTTTAAATGAAATTAGGCCGCGATTCAATCAAACAATCATTTCCCAGCGAAAAGTAATTATTGATCGGATTATTCCGATTGTAATGCTAGGGGCTAGGTATCTGTTTATAATCCGAGGAGTCGACATGAAAAAAGTACAAGACATTTCATTAACATTGCCGAGGCGTTATTTCACTTTTCAATAGCGGCCTTGCGACTTACAAAATCAATCGCAGTCTTATTTTACCCAGCTTATTTTCTTGAGACTTGAAAATAGTTGGTTTTTGAAAAATTGTCATGCGTGAGACGTAATATACCATTTTTTATGAAATTCGTCGTACTTGCTTAATTAACCAATATAAGTGAGTCCGACATAACCAAAAGCTGCGATTAGATTGGAAAACTTTCGATCGCTTTCCATACTTTTTCATATCTTCAATGGCGAATTGAACGTTTAATTCAAAGCTATACATAGTTTTTGAAATCATTTATTTCGAAACTCGCATTCAGTTTTTTCCCAAAGTAATGCGAAACATGGTGAAGACCAAAAATCATAAACAACAATGTGTTATTGTTATATACATCGTTGTCATCCAATGTTTCGCATTGGCTTGGGAAAGCCTTAAAAGGCAAAAGATTCGCGATGTTCGTTTTTCTTAATATAACTATGTACATCTTGGATTTTGCAAAACGTTCGCTTTCAGTAGAACGTTCGATTCGTTATTCACGATGAGAGCCTTATGAGCTTCTGCATCCGAAACGAAGTACAAACATTCTAAAAACCTCGGTTTCACAATGTCTCAACTAAATATTCTAAGCATATAGTCTTCATCAATAAATTCTTGGTTGGCATTTGATCAAGATAGATTTTCTTATAAGACTATTCACAATTTGAAATTCAATTCAACAGTTTGGTTGGAAACTTTTTGGACGGAAATCGCGTTATCAGAATTTGTGTCAAATGTACCAACAACTTACAAGGTGCATTATGCGCATATCAAATTATTGTAGTGTCGGACTGCTTTGAAAACCACTTAATTATTGATCGTATTTCTTATAGTACGGGAGGCAGCGTTGAGTTTTTCCGAGTGATTTTACCCGGGATGATTCTTATCAGAATTGAAAGATATTTGTATGTGTATCATGAAAATGCGCGTCAGCCGCCGCGCCCGCGGTGGACCAAGGTGTGAGGGCGGGTCAAAGTGGTAATTTTTTTTTGTTCAAAAAGTCATTTTACCCGGCTCCAAAATTTGAGGAATGGTTATTGATGTTGTACTGAATCCAAAAATTGCCGTCAGCCGCATGGATGGCGGTGGAAAGACCGTCAGCAAGGCACCTGAACTTGTAAAAAATTTTGAAAAAAAAAGTCATTTTACTCGGGCTGATTTTTTTACAGATGAATCTTCAACTTTTCAAGATAATAAAACAAACCGTCAGCCGCCCGGGTAGCGGTGGAAAGACCGTCAGCCGACTTCATCAACATGACGCCCTCCCAGTTGACCTGAGCGTTACTCAGTCACTTTAAATGAAAAACTGACGACTTTTATCCCCATTAACATTCGGTTTATGGCTAATTTTATTTTTGTTAGTAAGCAAACAATCTGAAAATTACAATTTCGATCGATTTAATATTAGTTTCATATAAATTTCGTCACTTTTGCCGAAGGTAACTAAATTAGTCAAGTAAACGGAACTCGAAAAAGACGATAGTTGCCCCAAAAAAGGTAGGGTAGTGCTATTTTTTTTATATGTTGTAAAGTATATATAGTAGAAGAAAAAAAAAATAAATTACATAACCACGCCCCCTTCACCCCTTCACCATTCTCGAAAAACCAATCGCAGAAAATACCACAATTTTCGACTTTTTTCAAGTTTTTGTCAAAAACTCAGAAATTGTAAATTTTTGGGATCAATATTCTTCTACAAAAATAAAGTATATTAAATTTCCTACGAAATACATATTTCAATTATTATTTTTGGTTAAGCCGTTTTGCCGCTATAGCCAGCTGAAAAAACGCCAAAATTTGTCTTTTTTTTTAAACCCGTTTTCTCGATTTTTTTTTCATTCAGACTTCAAAAACTGCACTTGTAATTGCAAATATCTCTAAATTTTCTAAAACTACATAAAATTCTCTATAAAATGAACATCTTAATTATTTATTTAGGCCAAACCGTGTAACCGCCAGAGCAGACCACTTTTAAGTAAAAGGTATGTCATAACTAGAAAACGCGAAGTCAACTGGATTTCATTTATTAATTTCATCACTTCTTGCCAGAATCCCAAATGTTTTTTTTTTCATTTTTACATAATAAAAAAGGTATTATGTATGTATACCTTATATACAGGGTGTCCCGTATAGGATAGTCCAAACTGAATATGGTGATAGGCCAGTTCATGACCATTCAGAATTTGGTAACTTGTTCATCCCAAATCGTAACGGTTTTCGAGTAACGGCTGTTTTTTTGAAATTTGCCCAAACCCCTACTTTGGACCACTGTTTTGCTCACCCCGTCCATAATTGATTTTTTATTTTTTTTATTTTTTCACCAAAATATTGACCAGAAATAAAACTTTTTTTGTGCATTCAAAAAATTTTGATTTTAGTCCACCATTTTTATAAAATTACTAGATAAATTCATAGTTTGATCAAAATTAATTTTTTACTTCAATATTTGAAAGAGCGCCCTGAAAAAAAACCGTATGACACAATACTGGCCCTTACTTTAAAAAAATTGCCTTGCTTTTCAAATTTCTAAAAAGGTATAAATCTTACCAATACGAATTCCCAATCAAAAGTTATTACAGTTTAAACTCGATAAGTCGTGGTTTTAATAAATAAATAAATAATAAATTAAAATAAATTCTTTTTTTGTTTTTGTTTTTGTAATGTTGTTTGTTTCATGTTTTTTTCTTGTTTTTTTTTAATTTGTTTTTGTTTACATTTTTAATTTTTTACCCAGTTTATTTATAAAAATTGTTCAAAATGTGCCCCACCTGCACGTATACAAGCTCGACAGCGTTTAAAAAACTGTCTTTTTAAATTCCTTGTACTCATCGAGTTGCTTATTTCTGCAGCAGAAACCTGAATACGTTGCTGGAGTTTCATGTTTGAAATAGGCTTAGCATAGACTTTTTCCTTGAGACAGCCCCAATAAAAAAAGTCCAACGGATTAAGGTCTGGTGACCGAGGTGGCCATAAAACTGGTCCACCACGCATCGTTCATGGTAAGAGATGTCCAAAAAACGTCTCACATTTCTATTGTAATGAGCTGGGCAACCGTCGGCGTCGTGTTGATACCACATAGACTGTATTATGGCAAGTGGCACGTCTTCCAACAAAAAAAATAGCCTATTTTGCAGAAAATCTTAATAAATTTCACTATTTAGTGTATGCGGCAGTTCAATGGGTCCTATTATGTGGCCATCCAAAATCCCAGTCCACAAATTTATTTTGAACTGGTATTGGGAATTTTGTTCTCGCACCAAATGCAGATTTTCCAATTGCCAACTATGGAGGTTACGCAAGTTGACAAATCCATCTTTTTTGCAAGATGATTCGTCGGTCCACAATATTTTGTTGAAAAAATCTGAATCCTCATGGTTTTTTTGGAGCACCGTCCGAAAAAATTCAACCCTTTGTGTATAGTCCCTTGGAAGAAGAGTTTGAATACGTTGCAAATGAAAGGAATGCAGCTTGTTCCTTTTCAGCAGTCTTTGGATGTTTGTTTTTGAGATTCCTGTTGTCCTTTCGATAGCTCTAATAGAAGTAGAAGGTTCAGTCTGCACAGCACGCAAAACTGCCTCATCATGGTGGCGTTGACTTCTTCCTTGTCCTAGACTTCTCCCTGGTGCCCTGCCCTCCAAATAAGCCAAGTGAACCCGTATGAAAAGGCGATGGTCGGGATGTGAAGCATTTGGGTACCTTTCATCATATGTCCTGGCTGCTAATCTAGCGTTTCCTCCACATTCTCCATAAATGTAATGCATTGAAACATATTCGCGTGGCGTGTAAAACATTTTATTTTTTTTTTCAATTAAAAGAGTTTTAAAAAAACCAAAAAAGAAAAAATAACTATCTCACTTTGAATGACTAATAAGCGCCATTACTTTTGAACGTTTTGAAATTTTTACCAGCCATACCATTACAGGTAAAAATAAATAAAACATTAGTACAAGGATTGACCAAGCGTGGCGTCTTAAACTTAAAGACCGCCATTGTTAGTAGAATTAACTTGCTTTGAAAATGAAATTAACTATTAAAATTGATATATTTCGCTAATATTACAATGAAAAAAGAAAATTTGGGTTAAAGTACCGACAGTGAAAAAAATTAAAAAACAACAATAAAAAACAACACGTAAAAAAACTAAAAACACAAAAAAAAACATGAAACAAACAACATTACAAAAACAAAAACAAAAACAAAAAAAGAATTTATTTTAATTTATTATTTATTTATTTATTAAAACCACGACTTATCGAGTTTAAACTGTAATAACTTTTGATTGGGAATTCGTATTGGTAAGATTTATACCTTTTTAGAAATTTGAAAAGCAAGGCAATTTTTTTAAAGTAAGGGCCAGTATTGTGTCATACGGTTTTTTTTCAGGGCGCTCTTTCAAATATTGAAGTAAAAAATTAATTTTGATCAAACTATGAATTTATCTAGTAATTTTATAAAAATGGTGGACTAAAATCAAAATTTTTTGAATGCACAAAAAAAGTTTTATTTCTGGTCAATATTTTGGTGAAAAAATAAAAAAAATAAAAAATCAATTATGGACGGGGTGAGCAAAACAGTGGTCCAAAGTAGGGGTTTGGGCAAATTTCAAAAAAACAGCCGTTACTCGAAAACCGTTACGATTTGGGATGAACAAGTTACCAAATTCTGAATGGTCATGAACTGGCCTATCACCATATTCAGTTTGGACTATCCTATACGGGACACCCTGTATATAAGGTATACATACATAATACCTTTTTTATTATGTAAAAATGAAAAAAAAAACATTTGGGATTCTGGCAAGAAGTGATGAAATTAATAAA
The DNA here is from genome assembly GCA_958431115.1 of Syrphus vitripennis. NCBI lineage: Eukaryota > Metazoa > Arthropoda > Insecta > Diptera > Syrphidae > Syrphus > Syrphus vitripennis. The sequence continues at coordinate 74,626,734 of OY288110.1, forward strand.
TGAAATCCAGTTGACTTCGCGTTTTCTAGTTATGACATACCTTTTACTTAAAAGTGGTCTGCTCTGGCGGTTACACGGTTTGGCCTAAATAAATAATTAAGATGTTCATTTTATAGAGAATTTTATGTAGTTTTAGAAAATTTAGAGATATTTGCAATTACAAGTGCAGTTTTTGAAGTCTGAATGAAAAAAAAAATCGAGAAAACGGGTTTAAAAAAAAAGACAAATTTTGGCGTTTTTTCAGCTGGCTATAGCGGCAACTATCTTTTTTGGGGCAACTATCGTCTTTTTCGAGTTCCGTTTACTTGACTAATTTAGTTACCTTCGGCAAAAGTGACGAAATTTATATGAAACTAATATTAAATCGATCGAAATTGTAATTTTCAGATTGTTTGCTTACTAACAAAAATAAAATTAGCCATAAACCGAATGTTAATGGGGATAAAAGTCGTCAGTTTTTCATTTAAAGTGACTGAGTAACGCTCAGGTCAACTGGGAGGGCGTCATGTTGATGAAGTCGGCTGACGGTCTTTCCACCGCTACCCGGGCGGCTGACGGTTTGTTTTATTATCTTGAAAAGTTGAAGATTCATCTGTAAAAAAATCAGCCCGAGTAAAATGACTTTTTTTTTCAAAATTTTTTACAAGTTCAGGTGCCTGGCTGACGGTCTTTCCACCGCCATCCATGCGGCTGACGGCAATTTTTGGATTCAGTACAACATCAATAACCATTCCTCAAATTTTGGAGCCGGGTAAAATGACTTCCTCACACCTAGGTCCACCGCTACCCAGGCGGCTGACGGCCAGATATATTATGTATTAGTGGAAAACTATCTATACTATTAATTTCAGCCCGGGTACTTATCACTTTTCCAAATTAACGCTGCCTCCCGTACTATTATCAGTGTATGTATACTGTATACCTATAATAAACCTTAAAAAAATATATTTTTGTTTACATATTTGTAAATGAAATTTAGTTGCTACATTTTATGATAAAGGTTTCTTTAAGCGCTTACGTACTAAAATTTTATTGAAATAATCTCACTTTCAAGATGAAGGAGATATATATTTTTCGAGTGGTGATAGAAAATTTAAATGGAGTAGCTTTTTGTAAATTAAATAGTTTGATGATATGTTTAATCGCGGATCGCATATTTCCATATATTATGTATGTGCGTACTTTAGGGTGGGCTTATTTTTGAAACGAACAAATCTTTCTTCTAGAATTGAACATAATAATACAAAATTTTAAAATTAGCTTAACGCTGTATGGTAAACTGCGTATACCATAAGCGTTAGGCGGTTGCATGAATAACCCTAATTTATGCAATTCAGACATCTTTGTAACCTAATTTCTCAATCCACTGTGTCAACATAAATCTACTTAATCCTTCTAATATTTCCCATAATAGGCCCATAGGTCTTACAGACATTTTTTTTTAAATACTTTTTCACGGCTCGAGCAATGACGTCAACTGAACTATAACTATTTCGTTTTCGCCTATTTAGATCTGAGCTAGTATCAGATAGGAGATATGCATTGAAGTTTGAGTTTTCATCCGATAGGAAAAGAGTTGACTTATCAAATAAACAAATATTTATCTTAGATGCATAAGGTAATCCCCTAAATTTTTTTTATAATGATGTCCAAATGGGTGTGTGGAAAATCTATGAACTCAGTTCATGATTATGGGCAGTCTACAAACACAAAACAAATTAGTTGGTTTTTCTTATCTCTATCAACATCAAAAATAATACACCTAGACAGCGATATTTTTTATTTGTTGCTGCGTTTAATTTTAGAGAAATTATATCAGAGCGTCAAATAAATATGTACAGATAAAATATTTGAGTGCCGATCAAAAATGAAGAAATCGATAGTAATATTGTGTTAAGAAAAGTGCAATACTTTTACAAAAGAAAAAAGTAAGATATCATATTTTCATAGTATAGATACGACATTTTTTGTAATATTGAAGCTTTCTTAAAAATGGTAGTATTGGGAAAAAATAAAAATGCATTTTGAAATGAGAAATCGTAAAGCCCATAAATGATACAACATTTTCATTTGCGAATATAGTACTTATAAATTTTTGATTCGAAAATAAGATCGAACTTGAGATTTTATTCAGACCTAACATTACTGTGAGAGAGAATGCGAAAAAAGCGATTTATAACTACTGAAGCTATTTTCTTCAAACTTGGAACTTAAGCTTTTTAAATAATACCCTAGAAGCATAATTGAAATTTTATTTTTTGTTCAAAAATAACGGTACCTGACCTGTCATATACCTGTCATATACCCGTCCTGACAACACTTATTTATCTCAAAAGCGGCTCTAACGACTTTGATGCAATTTTTCCTGCAAGGTTTTGTAAGAAACTTGAGGTTTGTTACTAATATTTTTGGGAAAAAAATTTCTGCGCGTCAAATTTTGGTAGAATTCTTTTAGATAGATATATAAGACATAGATATAAGACACGGCAATTTCTCCGCTTTAGACCAGCTGCCAACCCTGGAGATAAAATCTGAGACAACCACCACCGTCAGTCTCAGTACTTCGCGCCACACACACCTTTCCCTTCCTATCCTATCCTATCCTTCACGCCCGCGCTGTGTTGATACATATAAAGGGTAAACCAAAAATCCCCTTGAGCGCGCGCATATTATAAAAAAAAAAAAAAAAAGAGAGTATAGAAAGTTGTCCAAAAATTGTGAAACGTTTACAATTTACAAAATTCATAAATTAGATCGGTCTGGCTAACGTCAGTCTTATAGCCAAACAATTTCTTTCCAACCAAAATTTTTGAATTGTTTTAAGGACACTTCCTTAAATGTCAATGTCTCTAGTGAATGTGGAACAAAAATTTGTAAAAAATATGTGACAGTAACAGTTGGAAATTTTGGGAACATTGGGAACAAAGCTATTGGTCATCAATTTCTTTCAAACATTTTTTTTGATTTACAAACGCCTTGATGCATTTTACTGACCGGAAGTATTTTGAATATTTATTTAACCATATGACACTTTTTTTCTAAAAAAAATATGAGAAATGCAATCTTCTACCTAGTTTAAAAGAGAAATAACTTTTTTTTATGTATTTTAATCCACTTATTTGTCTAAATATTTTCTGATTGATGGGAATATGCTTTAGTCAATAAAAATAATTGCCTCATCAAAATTCGTTACTGTTCGTAGCTAGACGACAAAATGTTGCCCCTAGGCGTCAAAATGCCACCAAAGCATTTGCCCCCTCTCTATTCCACTGATCATAGAGGATCTTTCAAAAAAAAAAAAATGATCACAATTAACGATTCAATGAAAAAGTAGAAATAAAATTTTTCTATGACAGGTACCTATCGTTAAAAAAAGTTTTTTGGAAACTATTTGTTGACCAAATACATAATTTGAATTACTTAGTTCACCAAAAGTTTTATTTTAGCAGTTGTATGTCAGAAACTATTGTCTTTGGGGACTAAAAACAAAATTTATTTTAATCTTTTTGAAATCATCTAAAAACATTATCAAATTTACAGACAGAATCACCACTGTTTCATTTTTATTTTTTTTTTATAATTTTCAATTATTTTTTTACGAAAAATCTCTCAGTTTAAATGCTTGAATTTATCATTTAAATTTTTCCGTTATACCAAAATATTGAAAAACAACCAGAAACGCAAAGAAGAATTTAGTAACATTTTTTAATTAAGCATCCTTAGGTACCACAAAGATGATGAATCATAAGAACCTACCATCAGTTTTATCAGAAACTATTTTATCGTTATTTTGTACTTCCCGCCAAATAATTGTTCTATAATTCTAAAGGAAACCTATACAAATATTAAATCATAAGATACTTACCCCAGAAGCATACGATTCTACGCTACCAGCACCATCACTGCCTTCGGCCAAACCATATCTTTCATATGCTTCCAATGCCAACCTACGTTCTGTTTCTATCCTCTGCTCGGTTTCCATTCGCTTTTTATCTTGAATTTTCTTTATTTCCGCCTCTCCCGGCAACGGCGGAATAGATAACATTCTCTCTTTTATAAATTGCACACACGACAGTCGGATAGACTTCTTCATAGCTTCTTCTCGACTTCCCTCCTGACACGGCTGTATCAGTATCTTTTTGCTCTTCAAATCTACGACCTCAGCAACTTGGCCAATTTTACCACGCAGTGCACTCGCATCGGCAAGTGTGAATATCGAATCACCTGAATACAAACTATCAATGATCTTAAGATACATTTCGATGTCGGGCAGGATGTTCTTCTTTAGCTGTTGGATTTCGTCGTAGATTACAGAGGTCGGAGGACGACACGTCCGGCTGTCGTGCATTTCTTTGCGTGTCTCCAACAACCAGAGACAGTGATCACAGGTCCGAATGCTATTTAGGCGTTCATCTTTAGACTTTGGAATTGGGTCAGTTCTTGACATAGTTAAACTTGCCAGTTCCACTGCAAGTACATAAATGGAATTAAAAGACATTCTGCAAAGAGATGGGATAAAGTAAACTTACATGCATCATCAAGAGGTAGGAACTTGGAGCAATCATTGCACATAATGCTGCCGCAGAGTCGGCAGTGGTGTTGTCTTCGAGCGATATGAAAGCTCTTGGCACAATTGGGACAGAGTTTCACTGAACTTCCATCTAACCATGGAACTATCTGAAAGGGATTCTGTTTTATGAAATACCTTCTTTGGAAATGATCAAATTTTGTACATTTTGTTCATGTTGCTTCCTTTGCACTGGCTCGGCGGGCATGTCTTTCAGTAATTTATGTAGTCGGATTATCAATTTATTCGTTTCACTGGCATAACGCTCTAATCTTGGATTTCTACAACAAAACAAAGGAACTATTTTTAGATACTTCTTTAACCTTTAATAGGTTCTGCAAGATAACAAACCTTACTGAAGTGAAATATGAAAAGTGTGAACGTTCAGCTCCTATGTTCTGGACCATATAATTGAAAACATTGCCACGGGCCATTGCATTGTTGCTATTAATTCGAACATCTCGGTCCAAACTTCTTGCCAGATCCAAAGAATCATCAAAATTTGATTTTATTTTACGTTTAGCTTTGCTAAAGATGTCTTTGAAGATGGATTTAAGGGCGTCTTGTTCTTCAGCATGGAAATTTTCAACATGGTCGGTAAGAAACTCGATGGACCGAAGATCTTCACGACAAATGGGACACAGGAAGCCCTCGAGAATTTCACCGTTATCATCATCAAATGGATTGGACATAATTTCTATTTTACATTGAAAATCTCACATGGATAAGTTTTAAGTGAAATGAAAAAGAAGAAAAGAGGAGGAAACTTATTAAAGAAAAGTTTGCACTAATTTATTATAGGTTTTAGTTTTTTAGTAAAAAAAACAACAAGAACGTCTACAAAAAAAATGATGTCAACAAAAACACCCTCTAGGAGAACTGTCATTTGGTTTTGGCTATAGGTTTGTTTGATTTGAATATTTTTTTGGCCAATACGCCACTCACCATTATTATTAAAAAAATACTGAGTTTTCATTAGAAGTAATTTCGCAAATTACAAAAAAGAGTGCACATTACAAATGGGGTGATTTCATTTGACAGCTCATTGTTTTATTTCTCTTTCTGTTTCATATAAAATTTCCAATTTATGAAGCTTGTTTACATCTGACACCAAATTAATGTTTGGCTGAATGCGTTCACCTAATTATACGAAGCTAATTTCGTACAAATTTGAAATTACCTCATTTTAAAATTAACTAATGAAAACGCTCTATAATACCCGTTTTAATAAGGCTTGACTAAAGCAATGCCAGAAGTGGAAAAAAGTGAAAAATAAAAAAAATATTATTTTTTGGAAGGAGAACATTTCGAGTGATCTCAGTAGCGGGATCTGACCAAATATCTACAATCATAATTAGTTCCGTTTGTCTCTATCCCTTCCTTTTTCTATTTTGTGTATGTTCTTTGGAATTAAGATGTTTGACAGTCAGCTGTCTGTATTCAACTTTGCCATAACTGCAAAATTTACTTGTCAATTAACTATTTTGTGTGTGATTCCCGAATAAAGTGGTGAAACTTTTTAACTCACGAAAAAAACCTCGAAAAAATGCCAACAACGAAACCCAATGTGATATTTTCGGTAAATACAAACGAGCATATTGTTCATAAAATATAATATAACTGTTTATTAATTAGAACACAGAAAAAAAGCCACTTGAAGAACTCATTCTACTGGTAGATGAGGATGGAGTTAATATTAAAGTTCCTGCTTTGGTAAGAAGAATTCTTAATTTCTTGAAAAATATTTTAAGTAGTTTTTAAATTAATAAATAAACATTTTAAGCACAAACGATGGGCTACCCGAGAAACCTTTACAACTTACCTTCCACTAGTTTTGTCAGGAGGAAAACTTAAGACCGATGCCGATTTGGATGAGTGGATCTTTGAAGCCAATTGGTTTCTTAAAGACATGTTATTTCTACTCGAACTGGAACACTATGAGTAAAATTATATGATTTATTTGATTTGCATAGTCTTATTATGCACTTAATTCCAGATTCTGGTCATATATGATCCACCAGGAGGCTGCCATAAATGCGGTTCTTTCATTTCTCAAAAAGGCAACACCTTTCTACATAGACGTGTCACCTTTACCATCAGACAAACGTGTTCTAATCCTATACTCTGATATTCTATCTGCCGTAGTTCGTATCATCTGCCGGATCATAACCAACAAGGAAACCGATCAAGAATGGATTTCCAAGGATAAACTTAAATCTCTTATCTATACCAATTTTCTTATTTCTATACCGATGCTTTTTGATCTTATCATCGCCCTGGGTGATTCCAATGCGAATATTTTGAGAAAAATCTTCGACACTGTTTTTCGCATAGAACCAAAGTACAAACACGACCTGGCAATTGCCCTGCAGTTCCTTATCGCCACCTTTGACACTATCCAGCTGCAAGCCGAAAACGAAGGTGCAATTGGCGAAAAAAACGGAATCAATGAAGATCTAGACACACCATACGATGACTTGGTGTTATTCGCCCTCGATACTGTCTTTACATTGAGCATTCTTCTTGAGATCTTTCCAGATGCCCGAAAGATTTGCTGTGAAATTAATTTAGGACAAAGGTTAGATCTTGGATTAAATAACTTTTATTTTTTATTAATTCATGGTTTATTCTTCTTCCAGATTAACATTGTTTTACGACAACACTATTCCATATCTGTACAAAAATATTTATCTTATTAATTCTAATGCCTCGAGTTTAAAATGGGTTAATGAAATAAGAGTGCAGTTAATAAGGGCTTTTCGGAGTATCGTTTACTTGCATATTGAAAATGTTATGCGTGATCCGTAAGTTATTCCATTGCGAGTTTTTGACTATAAACAGAGATAAACTTGTGATATTTTTTTTCTTTAGAGAGAACAGTGTGGGGCCATCAGAGGAATTTATTGCAATCATGACTGAATGTTTGTCAGATCGGGCTTTTGTTATTGACTATCAACGCGAATATCCGATTGAATTGGATGTGGATATCTTGAAACAAGCCTGCAAAGATTTGTATCCTTTTGAAAAAAAAATATTTATCCATTAAATTTAAAAAAAAGTTATTGCATAGGAAGTTAGGCGCCTATTTTACATTAATAATTATAATTATATTCTGTTTTGCCCGCGATGGCAAGTTGAAAATTTAAACTCTTCATATAAGAAGTTTTTCAAAAAAAAAAACCAAGAGTCGATAAGTATGAAACATGTACCAACTAACTAAAATATGAAATGAACGACACGGAAAGTAGAAGCTCGAAATCCGTGGTGTATAGGTGATATGAGCCAATAGCATGCATGTTGCTATTTATCTTACAGTTGAACCGTGATACAAAAAAATCGTATTAAAAGAGGTCTATTTTCTAAAAAAAAAAATTTAAACGAAAAAAACATTATTTAAACTAACGGAAACACCTACAGTGCCATGCTGTATTTTTTTATAAAGTTAAGTGCATTCTTAAATTTGTTTTTCAAAACCAGTCGTTTTCATTTTCAACAAAAGTTTGCGTATGAATTGAATTTTTTTTTAAAAATAATATAAGCTGGAAAAACCTATTTTAAAAAGCAAATTTAAAGACTTTTTTCCGTTTTAGATATTTTTTTTTTAGAAAATTGCCTCTTCTAATTAAAAGGAAGGGAATAAATAATGTGTTTTTGTTTTCAAAAAACCAAAAAATATTTTTTTAGAATTTTTGCATTAGACTAATTATTATGTTTAATATTTTCAATAGTGTAGTTGGGCTTTTTTGGTGCATTTTTGTGCTAAACCTGCAATGGGAATATAATGCTTAGATATCAATTTAGTATTATTTCATATTCTTTGTTTTCTACATTTTCGTTAATGTGATCCTCCTAATAGAATCAGTTCAAGGCAATGATGGCACTGATTTTGTATATCCCACAGTAAAAGATTTCATTTAGATTCAAATTGTAACTTCTTTGTTTTGCAAACACTCATATTCATATCCAAAGTTATATCCTTAACTAATTTTTTTCTTAAAGAGATGAATTTAAAACAGATTTTGTAGCGAAAGGTTATAAAGATGAGGCTGATTCGGAAACTTTCGGAACAATTGAAAATATCGCAAAGCTGCGACTAGATGACTACGAAGTTAAATCTAGTGAGTAACTTACTTATATAAAATTATAAAATAATAAAAATTTAATTCTTCTATTTTCGACAGGTTCAACAAAATCAAAAATGCCAGAACGTCCACAACCAGAAGGAGCTGCTGCCGCACAAGTGGATTACGATTCTGATAAGCCATCTACAAGTAAAGCAGTCAAATCATTTGCACCCACTGCCAAAAAAACAAAAAATAATGAACCCATAGCTAGAGATATAGATTTGGAAGTGACTAGTGTTTTAGATGTTCTACCTCATCTGGGAGATGGTTTTGTGCGACGGGTATTGAGTCGATACGATAACTCTGAAGAAGCGATAGCAGCTATACTTGAACAAAATCTCCCACCAGATCTTATACATGCAGACCAAAATGAGGTGTACATCCCAACAGATCCACAAGACATTCTATACCAACAAACTGGTATCAAACGATACAATGTGTTCGATGGTGATAAATATGATATAATGACTCAGGATAATCCTGATTGTATAATAAAAATAGATAAAGGATTTCCAAATGCCCCAAAAAGCTTGGGTGAAATGCTCGACGACAAGAAGGATCTCATTGCAGTTAGGCACCGGTATCAAGAATATACATTGGTGGAAGAAGGAAATGAATACGATGATGAATATGATGATAGCTATGATGCAGTTTTGGAGAGTGAATCTCGTGCTGTAAGAACGCAGCAGATGAAGAGCACTCTTGCTGAAATTGAAGACAGGAGTGATGAAGAAGAGGAATCAGAAGAAGAAACAGAACAACAACAGCCTAATGATACAGCAAAGATCCCTTACGATAAACGAATGAATTTCTGTGAAAACCCCGAAGATATCCGTGCAAGATATGAAGCGAAACGGGCTGCAAAGTTTGGCCATAGTACAACTAAAGCGCCACCTCCCCAAGTGCCTCGAGATGTTGTAGGTGAAGCTAAGGGCAAGGGTCAGTCCAAAGATGTTCTTATAAATCGCCACAAAAAAGATGTCAATAAATCCAGTCGAGCCAATCACAATCGTAAGGCTGGTGCAGCCTTTAAGCGTAGTAAAGGAATGATGGGTTAGAGACAAATTTATTTATTTATTGTACAAAACATTTATTTCCTTATTTATTAAAAAAAAAATAAGTGTTGTTCAGTTAATTTTTCCTAGCGAAAAAAAAGAAAATAGTTAATTTAATTTTTTATACCTAAGAAATCAATAATTAAAAAAATCTATCTATACATAATAAAATTTGAATGTACAAACTGAAATCAGTACAGTTCTGTGATTTATTTCAGTCCTTTCTTTAAAAGTATAAAAAAATTTGGGTTTAAGAGCAATACCTAGTTCATGTGATGAGAATTTTGCAAAGTAATTTATTTACCCTGCTTATTAATAGGTTCATGGTCGAAGTCTATCCCAATTATTAATTATTTGATTTAAGCCAAAATTAGACATAGCTTATAATTATACATATAAAAACAGCATCGATTTTTCTAATACATATTACAAATTAGTATCCAATTACTTTTGATTGTTATGAGATATCATAGTTATTATAAACGCCATGCAACCGTAAAACCTCAATTCGAACGGACTTAGATCATTTTTGATAGAAACTAAATAAAAGTATCAGTTTTCAAATATTATTGCATCATTACACTTCCTCTACTTGACTTGTATTAAGTTAAGTTCCACTCATTCAATTGCCACACAGATCATTCAGTTCGAAATGGATCGTTGGCAAGGCAAAGTCGCTGTTGTTACTGGTGCAAGTTCAGGAATTGGTGAGGCAATCGCCAGGGACCTTCATCGTGAAGGAATGATTGTTGTAGCGTTAGCGCGTCGCGAAGATCGTTTACAAGATATTCGTTCGAGTTTACCTATAGAAAAACGATCTCGATTTCATATAAGGCGTTGTGATGTAACTGATGAGGATCAAGTCAAAGCCGTGTTTGAATTTGTGAAAAAAGAATTTGAAGGGGTAGATGTACTTGTGAATAATGCTGGAGTTGTAAAGACTACAGAATTGGTTCAGGCCAATAATACAGCCGAAATTAAAGCAACTTTGGATACGAATATATTGGGAGTGGTTTTGTGTACGAGGGAGGCCTTCAATTCAATGAAAGCGAGAGGAGTTGATGGACATGTAGTGATCATAAATAGCATTGCAGGGCATCAAACTCCAAATTTGGGTGATGAGATGGCATCGCTCAATATTTATCCAGCCTCGAAGCATGCAGTTACGTCTATGGTGGAGATGTATAGACAGGAATTTTTTAGGCATGGGACGAAAACTCGTATTACGGTATGTGGACGGAGTTTCAATCTTAGATTGCATCTTTTATTCAAAAGTGGATAATGATTGAATCAGGATATTGTTTAAACTTTTTCATTTAGTGCTCATATTGCACATATGAAAGTTCAAAAATAATGTATCTGTATTGTATTGAGCCAATAATTTTTTCTTTGAAAACTCTTTCGTTAATTATAAATTTCGGTTGCGTTTGGTATAGGTAAATATGGTAAAGATGATTTCTAAACATAAATGTTGTCGAACATTGTACCTGCATGAGTTTACAAAACAGCCCATTCTAAAATGAGCAAATAAATCTTTTTGAGCAACACATCAAAACCTCAAAAATCGTCTTAAAACAAATCACAAGTATTTTAATGAAGTTGCACACATCGAACAAGTCAAACAAAATAACTCTTTGGAGAGTCTGATCTATGATTATCAGTATTTTTGTTCAATTCATTTGGTTTGAGGTAATCGTAAACGAATAGTAACAGCAAAATTACGATGTGACCACCAAAATATAAATTCAAATTAAAAAAGAATATTTTAATCGCAATCGGATACATATTTGCTATTTGCTGCTGTTCTTAGTGTGGATCCATTGTTTTTGTTCAACTTGCTTTTGTTTTATTTCGTGTGGGCTTACCCTAATAAATAATTTTTCTTTATTTTATTTTTAAAAAATTATCATTTTTGACTTCTTTGATTTTTTAAAAAATCTATCAGAGGCAGTTTTTAAACTTGTTTTAAATGCGTTTTTGATGTGTGATATTGACTTGAATTCAAATTTCGATTAAATTTCTTCATCAGATTGAGTTCGTAGAGTGACAGTGGTAGTTGAATTGAATTGTAATACACTAGATCTACTCTTAAGAAAAAATTTTCTGGAGTATCACATTTTTATCTTCGGTGAACATACAATTTCCCGCATTTATGTAAGGAGTATAAAGTGGAAGCATACATTTATTACTTTTAAATAGTGGAACACTCAGTCGTATATTCGTTTTAATTATTATGATAAATATATTACTTTATAACACTGGATTGGATGAATAGACTGATGGGTCGATGAACTGTAGGGCTAATGGACTAATGGGCTTCTGGACTGATGAGATGATGGGTTGATGAAAAACTTCCAGATTGTTGTTTCATATAAATTATTTAAATTTTTTTTTGAAGACTCTTTTTTCGAAATTTGTAGTGAATTGAATTTTTTGTACGATTTTTTTTCACAAAATTTTAATTTTTGATCAATTTTTTGACAAAATTTAAAAACAAAAATATTGGAGACGAAATTTTTTAATCGACAACTTTTCCAACTTTTTTGTTAAGTTTTATTTCGCCATTTTATTGGAACTGCGCTAGCGGAACAGGTGCCCTAAATAGTGAGTTGGTAGCAACTAGTATTGAAAGTATTGAATATTCAATACGAGTAGGTACGACCAGGTTTTTCCATTTTTTTTAAATACACTATTTTCCATAAAAAAGTTATTATAAAAAAAAAACAATACAATATACTTTTGCATTATGCACCCTAATAAACTATATGGTACTTTCACATCAAATGAAGGCATCTATTAAAATTCATACTTATTTGAACAAAAAATCACCGTTAATATAACTCTCATTAGCTTAAACAATAAAATAAATTTTTGTAGAGCATAAGCCCGGGAGCAGTTGATACGGAAATATTTCCAGATCATTTGATTGACATTATTCGAACAACAATGCCATTACTAGCTGCAGAAGATGTCTCAAACGCTGTATTGTTTGCATTAGCAGCACCTCCGCATGTTCAGGTAAGCCTGACTTTTCATATGCGTCTTAAGTTAATCTAAAGATTTTATTGTTTTTTTTTTTTACAGATTCATGAAATAATTGTGAAGCCTCTTGGAGAGAAATTTTAAGAAGATGTTAAATAATGAAGTGATTATAAAATTTGTTTGTTTGTTAAATAATTTAATAAAATAATACAATAATATGTAAATTCATACAGAAATATATTGGTGTATCTAAATCACTGACACCAGTTTTTATATTAATTAAGTTATTTCCTCTTTATAAGAGGTACTTTCTACAGTACCACCTGCATTGTACCTGAATAATATAGTAAAATTATCGCAGCCGCAAACATGAATCCGTTTCAAGTTCATTGGCAAGCAAAACCAGGACCGTATTCGTACATATATCTACATACCACCACAACCAGTTGAATAGAAGGAAAAAACTTTCACTGATGCAGATCGCAGATGTTTTCTCACTTTACTCCATCGGACAATTTTATTTGAATTCCACTGTGAGCAGTCTGAAATGGATCGTTGGCAAGGCAAAGTCGCAGTAGTTACTGGTGCAAGTTGTGGAATTGGCGAGGCAATCGCCAGAGACCTTCATCGTGAAGGAATGATTGTTGTTGCATTGGCTCGTCGCCAAAATCGCTTGGAGGACATTCGTCTAAGTATAGCTCCTGAAGAAAGGTTGATTTCATATCAAATGTTGTGATGTCAGAGACGAAGAACAAGTTAAGGATGCTTTTGGCTTTGTTGAAAGTGAATTAGGAGGTGTTGATGTCCTTGTTAATAATGCTGGAACTTTGAAGACCACAGAGTTGGTTAAGCCAGACAATACAGCGGATATAAAGCTTGCTCTTGATACAAATGTCATGGGAGTAGTTTTCTGTACACGAGAAGCTTTTAAGTCGATGAAAGATAGAGGAGGCGATGGACATGTTGTACTCATAAACAGTACAGCTGGCCATATAACCCCGAATATACCAGAATTACCTTCTTTGAATATTTATCCAGCTACCAAACATGCACTTACTTCGATGACAGAGGTCTACAGGCAAGAATTCATAAGACATGGTACAAAGATTCGCATAACGGTAAGTAGATGTTGGGTATGTATACAAATTATCTTTTAATTATTCTTTATTAATGCTAAGAGTGTAAGCCCTGGCGCAGTGGATACGGAGATTTTTCCAGATCATCTAATTGAAATGATAAGAAACAGCATGCCAATGTTAAATGCTAAAGATGTCTCAAGTGCTGTGGTATATGCTCTAGCAGCACCATCACATGTCCAGGTAATGTAATAAAACCATATTTTGTGTCTACATTTACATATTTTAATTTTTGTTCACATTTCAAATCATTCAGGTGCACGAGATTATCTTGAAACCAGTTGGTGAAAAATTCTGAATAATTTTTTTGAAAAAAATTTGTATATTTATTTACAGCCAAAAAATGGCGCAGCCAATAAAAAATATTTTAACGCACAAAAGTTATATGAATGCACTGGTCAATAAGGTTTTTGTTACAGGCACCAAAATTAATTTTTGAACAGTGTTTCAACTGCTTCTTCATTAACCGACGATTGTCATGACACTCCACTGCTTCAAGGATATAGGAGCTTCACTTATGATGGCTCTAACGTCAGTAAAGAATAACTGTTTTATTTGGGGTCCGTCACCTTATATTTAAGCAGAAGTCAAGGACTGTAATAAAGAGCAAAGGACTCAACACGCTTCCCTGGTGCACGCCTACTCTAATTTGTTGAGTAGGTGATTCCTGTGGGGCATTTCACCATTGTTTTAACTTGTTTGTACCTACATGTCCATAATCATTCAGAACTCCTCGTTGCTTAAGTGCAACCCATATCAAAACTCGTGGTTGTCTGAATTGAATTTAAACCCGAACTCAGTATTGTTCCATTTTTTCTTAAAGGTGTTATTTTATGATTGCTCCACAGAAGACAAAGCCCTCCATACACCCTTCCAATTGTCAATCTGATATGATAATTCCAAGAAAGCGTGATACCTAGGTTCTTAACAGATTCGAATTCGACCAAGAGAATATCCTTATTATTAAAGGATATTTTGGGGAAGTCAGACGTGTTCGTGTCCATTTTTTTGGAACCAGCCATGAACATTGCTTAAATCCTCATCAACTTCCACTGCTGCATTTCCGACCACACCTAAAAACTTTTTCGTATCTTAACATCATCAGCATACATATCTGTTTGACAGTTTTGGATGACAAGAGGCAAATCGTTAATGTACATGGAAAATAATAGTGGACCCATTATTGAGCCCTGGAGAACCCCTCTGCTTAACATTAGAAAATCGTACGAGGTGCAACTTGCCACAACGGCCTAAGATCTGAAATTAAGATTTGACTGGAGTAACATTGCCAAAGAGAATGAGAAATTAAACTGGTGAATCAGTTTAGTACACAAAACTGTATATAACTTAGAAAAGTCCAACAGGACAAGAGAGCGATTTCGAACTATTAAACGTTAGTGTAGATAAACAGAAATTTTTTTGTTGTTGTTATCCCCAGTATGATTGATGCCAAGATCTTGGAGGCAAAGCTGCGCTTTGGTTGTGTTGCGGTTGTTGCAGAATGTTGATCGAGCTTATAACAAGACTCTTATCATTTGGCGAGTTTAATTTAATCATAACAGACGGCGAAAAAGAGACGGTATATGTTTTTAGTTGTTGGCGGTTTAAGTTTTAGGTAATCGCATAGATTACATGAGCTTTTATTTTTTGTTACTCCTCGCTCGTGTTTTTTTTTATTTTAGTCCTTGGTTCTCATATATGTACATAATGTACATGTAAAAGTGTCAATTTCGTTTTGTCTTGATTCCAGCAAAGATAAGCAGTTATTAAAAGTCTCAAGTGAAGACTTCATAACTCCGACTTCTAAATCAAATTTGTCGGTAATTCTTTTTTCTTACCCAGTTATTTGTGACATAATTTTCTAGAGCTGATTGTTCAGTCATCATAGAAATTATTTTTCCTCGACATATTTGGCAAGGAATGTTTCGTGAAAGTGTTGCTATTTTTTGCGGTTGTTGCGGAGGTGATCTCCATCGGCGAACTGTTCTCTGTTGATCTGTTCCGTTTGCAGACATGAAATTCTTCAGAGTTTTTATGCATGTATGGGTAAGTCGGGGAGAGAGCAGAAACTAAATGTAATTATATTTTTGTTAACTTTTTACACAAATTTAACTTGCAATTTATAGCAATTTCTTAAAATAAAAAGTCTCAAAATTTTAAGCAAGTGGTTACAACTGAAAAATTGTTTATCTTGACCACTCTGTCACACACGTCCGTTCAACAACACATTAAAAATGAACCTTTAACCCGTTAAAAATAAAATTATAATATTTTGCTGATTCAATATCTCGTTTATGTAAATTAAGTTTAAATTTTGGAGTTTACCTGCACAGTTTTAAATGGATCGTTGGCAAGGTAAGGTCGCTGTAGTTACTGGTGCAAATAGTGGAATTGGCGCTGCAATCGCCAAAGACCTTCATCATAATGGAATGATTGTTGTTGGATTGGATCTTTGTAAAAATAATTTGGAGAATATTCGTAACAGCATGTCTTCTGAGGAAAAATCCCGATTTCATATCAAATGTTGTGATGTAACAGACGAAGAACAAGTTAAGGCTGCTTTTGGTTTTGTTGAAAATGCATTAGGAGGTGTTGATGTCCTTGTTAATAATGCTGGAATTGTAAGAACCACGGAATTGTTGAGTCCAGACAATACAGCGGATATAAAGTTGACTCTAGACACAAATGTCTTCGGAGTAGTTTTATGTACAAGAGAAGCTTTTCGTTCAATGAAGGAAAGAGGAAGCGATGGACATGTTGTTCTCATCAACAGCACTTCTGGACATATAACCCCGAATATACCGGAATTACCTTCTTTGAATATTTATCCAGCTACAAAACATGCACTTACTTCGATGACAGAGGTGTACAGACAAGAATTCATAAGACATGGTACAAAAATTCGCATTACTGTAAGTGAGTGTTTTTTTTTTAGTGTATAGCAATATTTTCTTAGCTTTAATCTTTAGAGTGTAAGTCCAGGTGCAGTGGATACAGAGATTTTTCCAGATCATCTAACTGAAATGATACGAAAAAGCATGCCAATGTTGGCTGCAAAAGATGTATCAAGTGCCGTGCTATATGCTTTAGCAGCACCACCACATGTTCAGGTACAAAAAAAAAACAATAATTCATTTTATTTGTTTATATTTACTCGTATTTAAATTTATACATATTTCACATTTTTTTCTAGGTCCATGAGATAGTCCTGAAACCCATTGGTAAAAATTGCTTTTAGCTGATTTTCTTCATGCCGTTGTTTTTTTCTCTAGAACTTTTCACCCATAGGCTTGATAATTATGTTGTGAACCTAAAAACAAATTATTTATAATAATAAAGTTCTATAAATAAAATTAAATTTTTTTGTTTGTTAATTTAAAATATCAAAATTTTTGGTTCAAAATAAATGTAAGTGATGTTGTTAATTGTGCATACAAAAAAAAAATAAACAAACCTAAAAATTAAGGGCATTCATGAAACACTAGATGTGCCGAAAAAAATAACAAAACAGCATTTAAGAGTGCCTATTTTTCTTAACTTGAGAGGTGGGGTTATCAACTCACACAAATTCCAAATTTGTTTATTCGTTTTTTACTTGCTCTTTCATTTCAAATTTCTAATTTTATAACCAACACCAGGGTAAAAAGACACTACTCAAAAAAAAATGTTAAGCAATATTCTAGTATCTAGTCTAGTCCTAACAAATGTGAATGGAAAGTTAATGAGCAGATAGAAAAATACACCAACATTTAAAGAATGTTTTCATCCTTACCCTTAGACCGCGAAATAAAAAAAATTGTAAATAAAAAAAATAACATAACTACCTGAACATTGTCCGGTGTAGAAATTGCGTACAAAACTGAATCGGCGACATCGTCAGAACTCAGCATTGGCATAAATTGTTTTACAACAGTTTGAATCTCTGTCGGCAAAATATCTGTATTCACAATACCAGGACTTATACTCTAAAAAAAAAAATTATATATTTTTTTTAATTGTGAGTTGATCAAATAACAAAACTTACCGTTATCCGAACTTTGGACTTATTTTTAAGAAATTCCTGCCTATAGATTTCTGTCATAGCCCTCAGTGCAAACTTCGTAGCTGGATACACATTCAGAGATGGCAAATCAGGTCCCAAATTTGGAACCTGATGTCCAGCAACACTATTCACAATCACAATATGACCCTCGACATTCCTATCCAACATCGAGTTGAAGGCTTCCCTCGTGCAATACACAACGCCCATAAGATTCGTCTCGATGGTTTGTCGAATTTCTTTTGTGTTATTGCGTTTGCTAAGTTGAGTTGTTTCAATGACTCCAGCATTATTCACCAAAACATCTACACCTCCGAAATTCTTTTCGGTCCATTCGAAAGCTTTCATCACGTCATCTTCTTTGGTTAAGTCACACTTGATTGCATGAAGATTTCCCTGCACAGCTGCAGGGAGATCAGCAACTAATTTTCTTACCCGTTCATCCCTTCTAGCCAAGCCAACAACAATCAGACCTGCTGCTGTAAGGGCTTTGGCACACGCAGCTCCAATTCCAGCACTAGCACCGGTTACAACGGCAACTTTCTTCTGCCAACGTTCCATATTAAATGAAGATTTATTAGAAACCGAAGCCGTGAAGCCCAGAAAAGTCCAATGCACAGGTAATTGAATAATCCAATTATAAAAAAAATTCCCCCAACATTAACTGATGTAGTCAAAACATCAACCCCTAATTGGCAGCAAAAACACCATCAATCACCATTGGAATTCAGTTTACCTACATCAATTTCATTTTTCATTCGAACATTACAATGGAAAGGTGGCAGAATAAGTTGGCTATAGTAACTGGGGCTAGTGGAGGTATTGGAGCAGCATGTGCTAAGGCATTAGTTGGAGCTGGCCTTAGAGTTGTGGGGCTAGCTAGGCGAGAACAAAAACTTAAAGAACTCAGAGAAAGTCTGCCCTCGCATCTTCAAT
Source organism: Syrphus vitripennis (assembly GCA_958431115.1). Taxonomy (NCBI): domain Eukaryota; kingdom Metazoa; phylum Arthropoda; class Insecta; order Diptera; family Syrphidae; genus Syrphus; species Syrphus vitripennis. The sequence goes on from OY288110.1 coordinate 74,645,573, forward strand.
CGAATTTCATCCCAAGGAAATGTGATGTCTCCAAGGAGGATCAAGTAATCGATGCCATTGACTGGACAGAGAAACAATTGGGTGGAGCAAGTGTATTACTCAATAATGCCGGAATAACACGAGAAACCGAACTTGTAACGCCAGGGAATACGCAAAAAATTCGTGAAGTCATCGACACTAACGTGATGGGTGTGCTTTGGTGCACTCGGGAAGTGTTCAATCGAATTAAGGCACGTGGTGATGAGGGACATATTTTGATAATCAACAGCATAGCTGGACATCAGGTTTTGAATTTTATTGATGTCCTGCCGTCATTTAATATCTATCCATCGACGAAATTCGCCATAACTGCTATGACAGAGACTTATCGACAGGAATTCCAATTGCACAAAGCCAATGTGAAAATAACAGTAAGTTTTTATTTACCTACTGTGTTTTTTTGAGTGAACAAAATTATAATTTTCAGGGAATCTGTCCAGGTGCAGTAAACACAAATATATTTCCAGAGGAGATTCATTTTTTCGTAAAAGATATGGCTAGACTTAAGCCAGAAGATATTGCAGATGCTGTTTTGTATGCATTGAGGACTCCACCTAATGTCCAGGTTAAGAAATATAATATAATATTAATATTTATTTTTTGAAATTAAAAACTTTTTATTTTTTCAGATTCATGAAATTACTGTGAAACCAATGGGAGAAATATTTTAAAAACAATACAGTTTTTAGTTTAAAAATTAAGATTAAAATAAAGCTCTAAACAATGGGTGTCTGAAAATTAATACCACAAAGTATAAAAGTCCACGTTGTTATTTCACAGAGTTTAGTATAACTTGTTTATATCGAATCATAGCAGTTTTCGAGTCAGCAAAAAAAAACCTATACTAATAAGGCCTGGGACGGGAGACTAGAAGAGGAGTCAAATTACGGGATCAGTGAGGTCTTCACGTCACTATTTCAATTGGTACTATAATTGTTTACAATATATTTTAAATGGGAACATTATGGCAAAGCAAAATGATTCAGTCACTTATAGCTCATGGACGTATACGGTAATTTGACCCCGTTTTTGGCCTTTAGCACAGGAGAAATGTACGAAAAATCCAAAAGTAATTCATACAAAGAACAACCCAAAAGAATTGATTTCATAGAATTTGCTCTGTGGATGTTAACCCATTTATTACCAAAGACATTTAAAACTAAAATTTTGAAATTTAGGAATACAAAAATATTTTTTATTTAAAAAAAAAAAAGTAGGAAGTGTAGTTTATAAGCTGTACCCAAGCAGGTACAATGGGAACATATGGTTGCTAATTTTGTACATGAAATTTTTTTAAAGCAAAACTCACAAACCCATGTTACTCGCATGTGGCATACTCTGCATCTAAGAGGCTTTTCAATTCTTTTTGGAAAATTGAGATAGAGCAACGCTTGTAGATATAGAGCGTTTTGATGTCGAAGGTTGGAGAATTGTATATCTTCTAAGATAATATGGAGCAATATCCCTTTGAAACGAAAGCAAGTCATCTTCGGAATCAGCTGCGACTTTATATAGTTTCCAAGCGTTCACCAATGTAGAGCTGAGCATTGAAGTGAAGAGCGGCCACCACCACTTTTTACCTCGTATTTTGATTTTATAGGCATTGACACACTGGTCGTGTAAGTCAACGCCATCACCCATTCCATTATTATAATCCGCAATAAGGTTCGGCTGCTGAATGAAAACTTTTCTTTGTTCGGCTGATGACCAACGTTTGACATAATGCATGGGTTGGATAGTATCGAAGTTTATGCCCATAGTAACAATACTATTGTCGCTCCAAATGTCCTCTTTTATCCTTCTTGAATTTATTCTTTTTTCAGCTTCAACGGACATTTTTTTGTTCGGTTTTCTCTTGCTGTTCCTGTAGCTCTGAAGCCCTTTTCTCTCAACAATCGCAAAAGCTCGTGAGAAGTAAAATGATTGTAGAAATATATTATGTGATCAGAAGGAAATGGAACTTTTTCTAGAAGTACAACTCGAGATCCCACTGGCATTTGTATCACATTATAAAGATAGCCACAACTGCTCGTCAACATCCAGTTCTTGAACCCAAACCAAATCGAACAGGTTTTCCTCTTATGCACTGTTTAGAAGAATGGTGGCTAAAATACTTTATCATTGCTTCATCAATGGATAATTTTTCTTGCATGAAGCCCCATTGTTGATATTTTTGGCACAAAAGATTCATAAGCGGTCTGAGCTTTGCCATTTTGTTTCGAACGTCTAATTGATTATTGTCCGCGAAATTAATGTATTTTTTTATCTCATAAAAATGATTTGGCGAAATGTTGTTTGCTTCCAATTCGGTTCTTGTAACTTCATCTAATTTCCAATACATGGACTCCCTGGGCATTGAGTTGTATCCACTGTAAAACATAATGCCTATAAAAATGTCCAAGTCTTCTTTTTGGAATTTGAGGTTATGATGATTATGTTGAGAAGCATAAAGACTAGTTTGATTCAAGATCAATTCCACCACCTCATTATCAAAATGTGTTTCAAATATTTCGACTGGAGACTTATTGTCTAATTATTTGAACGATTTATCGTCATATCCGAACCTCGTTTAGACCAGCGTGGTTGGGTTTCAGGTTGCCCAGATATTGAGGCTCTTATCACTGATAAAGGAACATCGTCCTCGCTATCAAAATCCTCATCCCTATAATGAAAAGTTCAATGTTACCTGGAACATCATTGGGAATGTGATCGTTATCCAAATTTTCAGTTTCTATTTCATCCTCGTCTGTGTTGTAATCTGTATCTGGTGGTATAAATGCAATGTCAAACCCGGCGTATTCATCATTTTCTTCGATTGCATTTATTGCGCTTGGAAGATTATCAAATCTTTTTCCATAAAATGATGCTGTTGAGAATGCTTTGAAATCTATTCTAAAAAAAAACTTGTCAGTTTTTCCCATTGTACCCAAGCGGGTACACCTAACTTTACGCGTGCTTACCTAGCGTAAAAATAAACGAACACTTGTATATTCACTTTTATCTGATTTTATTATATATTTTTTAACTGTTTGAGAACAAACAAAATGAAAATTGGTAAAACGAATATTTATTCTATTCAAAAATATAGACCAACCTCAGAAAAACAGAGAAAATCGCAATCGCACCTGACGCGGAGTAACAACAAAAAACATCACCGTTGTATTTTGTTTATACATCACCGTTGTATTTTGTTTATAGTAAACTGCACGCCTACTTGTGTAAAACATGTCAAAAGGAACAAAAAAAAAATAAATTTGAAGAAAGACAACGGGAAAACCATAATGTTGTTCAATTTTCAGTGGGAGTAAACGTATTTTTAAATTTGCCCATACCCGATTTCAATTATTTCAATAAAATTATTAATAAAAGAAGTTCATCAAATCGAAAAATATTTATATTAATTTTTTTTTTTAGTTTTTGAAACTTTTCTTTTTGTTTGTGAAATTGAAAATCTTGCAATACTATATTTTTGGAATTTAGTTTTTATTAAAAACTTAATTTTTTTGATTTTAAACAATATTTTTTTTTGAATGTTCTTAAGCTCCCGACATGGGGAGACTTTTCCTTTATCGTTTAACTGCATATGCTCTGAGATTGGTTAATCAAATGCTTAGTAACTGGATTATAAACTGTCAGTATTAGAGGCACTCCGCAAGTAGAGGTATTTACCCCCCTACCCTTCTATGAAATGTTGTAGGTAACAAAGAGTGATTGATAAAGCAGATGACGTCAGCAGAAAATCACCCTAATACCTTGAAAGATCTCCTACAAAATGTTTTAAACATGCTTACACGATTGACAGGACACTATGGATGTCTTCTCCAAAAATATATAATATACCTCCTAAAAAAGGTTCACCACTTACTTTCACAAACAAGAGAAATATTTGGGTCTAATATTAGACCAGAAGTCAAGTTGGAAACCTAATATAAAAGAAATAGTTGAGAAGGGCACAATGACATTCTTCTCTGCAAAAAAGCCATTGATAATAAATGGAGTCGTTAATATTCAATGGCTATACATTTTGGTAATTCCTCCGGTTTTCACATATGGTGTGTCTGTATATGGTGAACTTCTTTAGATACAGCTACAAATTGTGATAAGAAAAGCAAGGTTCAGCGATCAGCAAGCCAATGCATAAGCGTATCACTTTGCCCAAATCCTTCCGCAGAGTTTGATCTGCTGCTACATCTGACCCTGGATATACATATTCTGTAAGCAAGCAGCCTCGAGTATTTCCATCCGTCTCAAGGCTTCCTCACCATGCATTAAACATTGAAACTGGGCACTCTGTTAAACAATTCCATTGTTTCATCTACTACACGATCCCACAACTCAAGTTTGACGAAAGCTTTCAGGTATACATACCTTCAAAATCATTCTGGGAGCATATGAAATTGCTGGAAGAAGATTTTATTACTTTAACATTACTTAGCCTATCATTCGGTCTTCCTAATTATTGTAGCGTGCTTCAGTCGGATATTTTAGTTCCGTCTTGACTTAACTGTGATCCGTATTTTCTGTGATAGTCAAGCTGCCTGTAAAAACCATCAACTACCGATCATCTCTCGTGGAGATGGCAGCAATATAATATTTAATATTCACCTGCGCTGGGTACCGGACCACAGCAACGTACCATTCAATTGTAAGGTTGCTGAACTCGCTAAAATGGAACAACCCCACCAACTGCACCATGTATGCCATGTATGGTAAATAGGTATACCTATCGCTGTATGCAAGCTCATTCGTGCGAGATGCTACTGGGATAACAACCATCACCAGTTGTGTGACGACAAAACAGATCGGGCCACCTTAGTGCTTGTTGTCCCAAGACAGATGGCACATTAGCTTCGTGATAGGTGTCATTACAGGAGAATGTATAATTTAGAAACGCTGGTGCTGGGTGCAGAAGCTGTATAGACGAGGAAGAGGATGAAACATCCTCAGACGTAGACTCCACTTTTGAGAGTAATAAAGCGATCTAATATCGACATTGGCCTCGTTCACAAAGTTATCCTAAAGCAATCCAGATTGGTTTGTGTTGTTGTAATCTCTTGAGAAAAAACAGCCGCTGTTTATAATCAGCTGTTTTTTCTCAAGACTTACAACAACACAAACCAATCTGGATTGCTTTAGGATAACTTTGTGAACGAGGCCATTAACTGCCTCTCACGCTTCATAAGGAGCTCCAAATAGTTCACGGGTAGGTTCAAAACCTCCAGATTCATGTGGGCCAATCTTTGGCCTTTGTCTGTCTGTTCTACAGATAGCCAAGTCAACCTAACCTAACCTATTATACCTAAAGGCAAATATTTCGTTTTTCTTGATTTAAATTATTATTTTCAAAATCTTTCAAGTCTATTATTTATAACTACCAATAGTATTCAAAAGTATTTTCATTACGAAAATAACTTGAAGGCAAGCTTTAAGTTATTCTGTTATAAAAACAAACCCACTTCTGTTCTGTCGAAAACTTTATTCAAAAGCTCTTTTCCAATTATTACTCAAGCTGAAAGTTTTCAATAGCCATGTGTGCTCAAATAATATTTTTAATCATGATACTGTTTTTGTTGAGACAGAAGTTCTGAGAGAAAATGATTCAGCACATCGGTGTTTTCGGATGAAAACATTTTAAATTCAATTTGTTTTTGTTTAATGTTTATAATCACAACGCAATGAATGAGTGAAGTAATAAGTTAACAGTGTTGTCAATTTCTTCAATTCATTTAATTCTATCTAATATTTAAGTTAAATTAAAAAATAAATAAATTAAACAACAATAATTGGATTATTTTGTTTGTTTACTTTGCTCTAACGTAGATTATACGACGCTTCAAGTGTTAGAATCTATTAAATAACTTTTGATAACTATAATATTAACATTGTTAGTCAATATAAAATTGATCACGTGATATGGAAGCAGTCATGAATATCAGAAAACTAAGCCCTGAACTTGCGAAAAAGGCCCATGAAGAACTTGGTGAGAATGATGATCGTTTACAAAATGACATCAACGATATTCGTTGTTGGATAGAAAAGCAAAATCATTTAATTTCTCGCAATGATGACCAATTTCTCGTTACATTTCTCCGCCGTTGTAATTTTGATTTGGAGGAAAGTAAAAAGAGAATTGATTTATTCTTAACTTGTAAAACTTCTTATCCTGATGTTTTCAAAAACCGAGCAGTCGATGAAACAGCCTTGGAAATTCTCAAATCCCGGTGAGTTTTAATTTCAATTACTTACGATTTTTCTCTAATTCATTCAATTTTGATTTATAGAATAATCATCATCCCACCAAATGCTTTACCAAATAATGGCCCCAGATTGCTTATATCACAGTTTTCAAAATTCGACCCCAAAAAATACAGCTTTAAAGATATCATGAAAGTTCGATTTATGCTCTTTGAAATACTGGCATTCAAGGACGATACAGCTGGGATTAGTGGTTTAGAATTGATTTTCGATTTAAAAAATTGTACACTCCAACAAGCTTGGTATGTAGAATCTGCTGTTTTAAGAAGTGCTTTCTTTTACCAAGAGCAGTGCATTCCACTTCGAATAAAAAATATTCACATAATCAATATGAGAAAGGAACTGCAAAGTATTGTACTATTAGCAAGAAGTTTTGTCTCACAATCAGCAACAGCAGTTCCAGTAAGTTTTGAAATATCTATGATTGTTGTTCGAGAGTAAAAAACAATATTCTTTTTAGATTTTGATACACAAGAATGAAAGTGATTTATATGAATATATACCGCAAGAATCTTTGTCTGCTGAATATGGGGGGAAAAATGGATCCACAGAGGAATTTCTGGTAGAGTGGGAAAAAATTCTTCTTGATCATGTTGAATATTTTGAAAATGATTCGCTTCTTGGAACTGATGAAAAACTTCGAAAACAATCAAGTTCTAGTCTGCAAAAAATATTTGGTTACTTGGGATTTTAGGAAAATTGAATATTTGGTTGGGTGTCAAATCGCCCAAAACCGAATCGCCCAAAATGCAAAAAAGCGAAAAAATGTCAAATCACCCAAAAACTTTTTTGGGCGATTTGACATTTCAATTTTTTGGGAGCTTTGACATAATGTCAAAATGCCCAAAAAAATAATTTTGGGCGATTCGGTGTTTCGGCAATTTTAGTTGGCCCTGTGTCAAATCACCCAAAACCAAATCGCCCAAATCTGAAAAATGTCGCATCGCCCAAAATTTATTGTCGATTTGACACTATGACAAATCGCCCAAAAAAGAAAAATGTCAAATTGCCCAAAGTAGAAATGGGCGTTTTGTCGCAATCCAAAAATACTAACATTTAGGGTTCTTTTAACAAATCGCCCAAAATATTTATTGCAATTAGACCAAAATATAAAAAAAAAAACAAATTTTTTCAGTATTTGTGTCAGCTCCTATTTTATTTTTTTTCTTTATATGTACATATGTCTGCATACAGATATGTATGTATTTACATGTACGAGTATTACCAACTTTTTATATACATACGAGTTTATGTCTACATTATGAGCTTTAAGTAAGTTGAAAGGGATGTGAAAGGAGATGTCGGTGAACATTATAGCCTTAAATTTCAGTAAATCACAATGAGGGGGAAAGACAGAGCGTCGAAGGGAATTCCACATTCGCGTAGTACGGCTAAAGAACGAATCCCTATACTTGACAGTACGACCGAAATTGGGTTCAAGAGCAAACTGATGAGCATTTCTGGAAGCGCGAGTATTACGGTTGAATCGTTTAAGGGGAGGAATGCAACTGGCTATTTCATTTCATATTTGTGAAACAATATTGAAGCTTTTTGGTTGGACCTCACTAATTGCGCCAGCTTTTTATTTTTTGTTGTCAGGTTTCGCCGAAGAGCCTGACAGTAGTGGAACCAACAACCATGAAAACTAGCGTTAGGATAAACTTGCCTTAACGCACTTCTCAACCCAAATTCGTAGTCAGTTAAAAAACTTGCGGGCTCAAATTGAAAAATATTATGTTCAATATAATCAAACAAATGTTTATACGACTTTGTTCATTTTTGTTCATTAATATGAACATAAATGGAAATACCTAAGAAATAATAAATACAAATTATAAAAACTTACACCATTCTTAGGACATTATGCTAAATCGCTCAAAAATGAAAAATGTTAAAAATTAAAAATTAAAAAATTATTTTTGGGCGATTTGGCATTTTTCTTCATTTTTACAATTTGGGAGTTTTGGTTTTGGGCGATTTGACACATGGCTATTTTTGCATTATGACAAAACGCCCACTATTTTTGGGCGATTTGACATTTTTGTTTTTTTGGGCGATTCAACATAATGTCAAATCGCCCAAAATTTTTGGGCGATGTGACATTTTTAAGTTTTGGGCGATTCGGTTTTGGGCGATTTGACACCCAACCGAATATTTACATTACATTTTGTACATGAACAATTTTATCTTTAAAGTAAAAATAAAACTTCAAATAAAAATTTTGGAACACCTGTTTTTTTTTCAAAAAAAAAAATGTATCGTAACTTTTTAAAAATAATACACGAGATCATTTGGTTTATCTGTACAAACATGGGTCAAGTTTCTGATATTTCAGATTAATTAAAAAAAAGAACTATGTCATTGATAAGGGCCACCTAAATCTATCTGTCGAATCGAGAAGGCAACCATTATTTTATTAATAAAATATCAAATTTTGTTTTGTCATTTATAATAATGGGATAAAGATAAACCCCTGGAAGGAGTCTCTGTCAATCGTAAATTAATACAAAATCATAATCTGTCGATGAATATGACAAAGCAATATCAACAAAAAACACTGTGAAACTTCCTTTAAATCGGAAAACAAATTTATAAAAATAAAAAAAAACATACGACTTAATAATATGTGAAAAAAATCTCGACAAAATATATTCCATATACCCCATAATTAACCAAATTTAAATATTGTGCTTCAAACGATAAAGCGTCTACGTAAGATTACCGCTAAAGTGGTAAAGGGATAATTTTTTTAAAAAATTGTATAATAATAGAAAAAAAATAATTAAAGAGTATTGTGTCGATCAGAATATCTTGTCATTTCTTGTTCCACTTTAGTCAAGTATAGGTAGTTGTCTTAGTTAATTTTTAAATAAATGCATTTAAAGAATAGTTTTTGAAGGAATTATCCTGTCATTTAAAATATTGAAAAAAAAAATGAAGCTGGAGCTGTATTGGAAATATTTTTTTCTTTTAGAATTGCAGGTAGCGATAAGGGGTATGGTAAAATTTTGAACACCAAAATATTCGGCACTATTTTTCTGAGACGATGTCTGTTACTCTTTGGAATTTTTATCCCGTTATATTATACGTCTTTTAAACAAAGTAAAAGCCTTTACTTACTCTAGAGCCGATGTTTTATAGTTTTCAATTACATATATTAAGATTAGGATCGGGATCAATGTTTGCAAATCAGAAAAATTTGTTTTTTATATTTATTTATTACATTGAAAGGAAAAAAAATCAATCGTGATCTTACTTTTAAGTTGTAAAAAAAACGCAAAAAGGTACTTTAACGGAAACAAGGATCTTCATTTTTTTATATTTTTGACTGGTTCTATTTTTAGCGATCGCGCAGTACTTAAGAGTATATTATAAAAAATAATTTGAAAATAAGAAACTTTAATCTTTAATACTATCCTTTCTTACAAAGTATAGCTCTTCAAAAGTTCAATGATAATAAATGAAAAAAAAAATATCGTTCCATCAATTTTCACGGCTAGTGTATTATATACAATATACATACATATATAACTATATTTATTGAATTTTTGTAAGTCATATTATAACATTTCACCTTTTCTTACAAGGATATCAATAAACATCGTATATCTTTTTTAGGTAAGAACATTTTGACCAATGAATATCCATTTATTGACATCACTTTGCGAATTTAATATAACTTAATTCTGCTAATCCAGCTATATCTTTGGTATCTATAAACCAAACTAGTTTAATAGATACTTATCCCATCCATCAATTAGCTGTTAACATTAACCAACTACAAGTGTTACTATTTACACTACTTATAATTCAGAAGCGTAACGATTGTTAAAATAATGGGTGCCAAATGCATTGTTCTGATCAGCAAGAACGGAAATGAAAAGAAAATCCATGAACAATTTGTTCAGAATTTTTTTTAGCATTATTTGAAATTGATTTAGGCGTTTTTCCTCGGACGTTATTGCCTTACGTCAAAAAATATTGTTGGAAACTCTAGAGTTTTCATAGAAAGAGGAAATAAGAAAAGTGGAAATTTTTAAGCCAACAATGTTTTCCCCATATACCTATTAATAAAGTTTGAAATAAATGTAGGCATTTAAAGTTTTCTAAAGTCAATTCAATCGATATTTAAAAAGTAACAATTCCAAATATTCTCTTCTCCCTACCCCATCAAAAACCAAAGCCGCACCTGAATTGTTTATTTTAAAAAGAAAAACACAAAACAAAACAGAACAGACACAAAAAAAAAAACAACCATTGACCAGTAATGGAATTATCTCTTCCATTGAATCCCATCACTTTATTCCATTTTAAGAATCACAAAAAGTGAATAGGTAATGTACTATACAAAACGTAGAAGACTCATCTGTGCTCACTGTTAAGCCAATTGAAATATACACACCGCCTTTTCTCTAACTACCTATATAGGTAATATTCCATCACTAGCTTAGTACCTCTGACGTGTAAGTAACATGATTAAAGATGCTACCAATAACTTTTGATGTGTCCAACAATCCGATTAGAAACGAACCTATAAAAGAATCAGAAAGTCGGAAAACAAGAAGTGTTTTCTTTTCTTTAATTCTCCACTTTTTCGTTTATTACTTCAAAGCTGAAGTTGTGTTTATATTCTCAGAAGTACCAAAGCCAACATGTTCGAAGTTTGAGATATTTCCCCAACTAAAACAAAAATTTAAGAAACACATGCTCTGGCTCTAAAGTCTGGTCTGATCTGGTGGAACTCACAATAGATGGTGAAGAAAAGTCATGTCTCTCTCTTTTAGTTTTAAGCCAAGCTAGACTTGGAAATGTATTCAAGTATCTTTGGTAAGACAGTTCAATTGGAACTTCGTTCGGTGGTAGACGCAGATTCAGATAAATTATTTTATAACGTTATTTTTGTCTCAAGTACTCTCGTATATAGTGAAATGCGAAGAAAGCAGAACTTGACTCAAATCGAAAGTTGCATTGCGTTTGTAACGTGCGAGTCTTAAGTTAATGTCAAAGAAGTCCGGTTCCTTGTGACACTGATGTAAAACGGATTTATTGCGTAGAGAAAACCATTTTAAGATACGTTCGTACAAGAGCTATCAGCCGCAGCAGTGTGACAATGATGATTTTATGTCAACAATAGCTTAAAGTTTTTGGTAATTTAATCGCATTAAAATTCCGTAACCGAGATTTAACACGGTAATGACGACAAGTTAAATGCATGTATTTTTTGCGCATGTTTCCTAACGTGATTTTTTTAATTGTCTGGCACTTTTGAATTCAGAAAAATAGGGCCGCCTTTCCCCGTGAGTTAAAATAAAATTAATTACTAAAAAGAAGTGAAAAATATAGTTATACAAGAAGTGTTAATATGCTCGTTAAGTGAAATTTAAGCTTAAAACCTAAATACAAAAAAAAAAGTTAATTTACGTCAAAAAGTCTTGTACTTATTTTAAGTAGAACGCGCAAAGATTTTAAAATTGTAATTATTATTTTTTTCAATTCTCCAACGAAGACAATTTTTTTTTTTATTGTAAACAAAAATAATTTTCTTTTTGGATATAAAAATTGTTTTGCACCACGCAGCAAAATGTCGGATATTTACTATTGCAGTAATAATAAGGTTAGTAAGTTTTTTTTATGAATGAGCATTATTTTTTGTTTGTTTTGACTTTTAGTTGTTTTTTTTTTTTTTATTTTGACTCCAAAATGGTATGGAATTCACTGATTCGATTCGTTTTGATTTTTTTTGTTGGTTGAATCTTCAGCTGAAAGAGAAGGTGATTTCGTTCTGATGTGTTTGTTTTTTTTTGTTTTGTAGACAAAAATGATGAGAAAGTGATATAAAAGTTAATGAGGCAATTATCTTTTGAATCTTGATGATACTACTGAATTTTTATGGATGGGTTGAATATGTGAAATTTTGTAATAAGCAAAGTAGAAGGCATAGGTTTACCTACATAAGTGAGAATGGGAGAAATGTTTAAGTTTAACTAACACGTTTTATTGTCACGTTTCTACTTTTTTTTTATCTTGATTTAATTAATTAAAAAGAAAGGATTTAGTTTTTGTTGTTGCCGTCTTGCATTTATTTTGTATTAATTTTATAAAAATAAATTATGTCTGACGGAAAAAGTTAAGAGCGATAACTAACAGAAGAAAAAAGTTTGCGATGTAAAAATAACTTTACCATAATTGGATCACGGAAAATAATGTGTTATGTCTATAAACATTTTGTCTGCTGATTTCATCATCATCATCATCGGCTCGACAACCGGGGTCCGGTCCTGGCCTCCTTCAACAAGTCTCTCCACCTATCCCGGTCTTGAGCCGACGCCATCCAGTTGCGCACCCCAAGGCTTCGGGCGTCCTGGTCTACGCCATCTCTCCAGCGCAAGCATGGTCTACCACGCTGCCGTCTACCATAGAATGTACCACAAAGGACTTTCCGAGCAGGTTCCTCTTCACTCATGCGAGCTAGGTGCCCTGCCCACCGGAGTCTACCGAGCTTAATTTTTGTCACTATGTCTGCTTCAAGGTAGATTGCGTACAATTCATGATTGTACCGTCTCCGGAATCGCCCTTCCTCACATATGGGGCCAACAATTCTCCTTAAGACTTTTCTCTCGAACGCGGCTAAGAGGTCGGAGTGTCTTTTGCTAAGCACCCAAGTCTCGGATCCATACGTGAGTACTGGCAGGACCATGGTCCTGTACAGCAGCAGTTTTGAAGTTATGGTGAGATTTCTGGATTTGAAGAGCTTTGACAGACTATAGTAGGCTTTGTTGGAATTGAGCAGCCGCCCGCGTATTTCTTCTTCTATATTATTATCGGCTGCTACTATTGACCCAAGGTATTTAAAGGATTGCACCACTTCAAATTCGTGCTCCGCTACCTTGGTTGTTTGACCAACTGTTCTTCTCGCATTCGACGCCATCATGTACTTTGTTTTACCTTCACTAATGTGCAGCCCCAGATTTTGTGCCGCCTGCTCGATCTGGATGAAGGAATCGTGTACAGCTTGTTCGGTTCTTCCGATGATGTCAATGTCGTCTGCGTAAGCCAGTATCTGGCTGGACCTGTTGACGATGGTCCCTCTTGTTGCCGTGCCAGAGTCACGGATTGCTTTCTCCAACGCCAGGTTGAAGAGGAGGCAGGCCAAACCATCCCCTTGTCGGAGTCCATTAAAGATGTTGATTGGTCTGGATAGCAATCCGGCTATTTTTACTTGGCTTGTTACGTTGGTCATGGTCAACCTACAAAGTCGTGTCAACTTATTTGGGATGCCGAATTCTATCATGGCTTTGTAAAGTTCTACCCTGGCTATGCTATCATAGGCGGCCTTAAAGTCTATAAACAGATGGTATGTTGGGATGTTAAATTCTAGACATTTTTCCATCGCCTGCCTAAGGGTAAAGATCTGATCAGTTGTTGATTTGCCTGGAATGAAACCACACTGATATTGGCCGATTATGGTTTTAGCGTATGGGGCTATCCGTTCTTGTAGGATAGAGGAGAGTATCTTATAGGCGGTACTCAACAACGTGATACCTCTATAATTGCTGCACGTTGTGACATCTCCCTTCTTATGTATGGGGCAAATTATACCTTTTCGCCAGTCTTCTGGCATTTCTTCCTGCTCCCATACGTGCACTATAATATCATGAATTGCTTGGCGTAAGGCTGGCCCGCCGTGGTGGAATAGTTCGGCTGGTATGCCATCGGCTCCCGGGGCTTTGTTTTTCTTAAGCCGGGCTATAGCCTTCTCAACCTCTTCTATGCTTGGTGGCGGTAACATAGGGTAGTCTTCTTGAAATAGTGGAGCCTCTACTTCTGCAGTGAGCTGACCATTTAGCAATTCATTAAAGTACACTTCCCATCGCTCCAGTATGCTTTGGGGATCGGTGATCAGATTTCCCTCTCCGTCCTTGCAGTAGGTGCAGCGTGGTGTGTACTGCGTCATGTTTCGGACGGATTGGTAGAACTTCCGCGCCTGGTGCGGGCCTCGCTCTCGGCTTCTTTCTAATTCACAGATTATGTTCTTCTCCCAGGCTGATTTTTTCTGTCTGTGAAGCCGTTTTTCTATTCTTCTGAGCTCTTTATATTCATCTTCGCGTGCCCGCGTTCTATGAGATTGTTGCATTGCTCGGTACACAACATTCTTACGTTCAGTCGCTAGCTTGCATTCATCATCAAACCAGTCGTTCCGACTTCTACGACTGCTGCCTAAGATGGAGTTGGCAGTACTAATGACAGTGTTTTTAAGGCGTGTCCACTTCTCATCTACGCCCAGCATACTGGCTCCAGGACTTACTCTCCCTGGATCGAGTGGTTCCAGGGCGAGTCCTAACGCATGTCCAAAGGTGTTACTGGTATTTTCATTGCGTAGTGCAGCCGTGTTGATTCGAACCTGATCGGCGGATGCAATACGTCTTCGCAAGGCAATCCGCCCTCGGAAAACCATACCAACAAGATAGTGATCCGAGTCGATATTGGCACCTCGGTACGTTCGTACCGTCATCAAGTTCGAATAGTGGCGACGGTCTATCAACACGTGGTCAATTTGGTTACGAGTGACTCCATCAGGTGATACCCAGGTGGCTTTGTAGATATCTTTACGCGGGTACCTGGTACTCGCAACGACCATGTTTTTCGATGCTGCCAATTCTAGGACTCGAAGTCCATTGTCATTAGTGTTCTCATGCAAACTATGGGTGCCTGCGTAATGCCTGAATACCGGCTCCCGACCTATTTTAGCGTTCAAATCCCCAAGGATGATTTTAACATCATACCTTGGACAGGCATGGAGGGCCCTCTCGACTTGTTCATAGTAAGTCTCTTTATCTTCGTCTGAGGACTCCTCCGTAGGTCCGTGAACGTTAATGAGGCTGATGTTCTTGAATTTGCCTCGCACGCGAAGGGTGCATAGCCTTTCGCTTATAGCGTTAAAGCCGATGACGGTAGACTTCATTTTTTCGCTGACCAAGAAGCCTACCCCGAGCACATGGTGTTTTGTATGACAACTGTAATATAGGTCATATTCTCTTTTCTGTAAAACACCATTCCCTGTCCATCTAATTTCTTGTA
Source organism: Syrphus vitripennis (assembly GCA_958431115.1). NCBI lineage: Eukaryota > Metazoa > Arthropoda > Insecta > Diptera > Syrphidae > Syrphus > Syrphus vitripennis. The sequence continues at coordinate 74,660,945 of OY288110.1, forward strand.
ATGCTGTTATGTCAGCTTTATATTCTGACAGGGTATCGGCTAGCTGCTGAGCAGCTCGAGCTCTATAGAGCGATCGTACGTTCCATAAGAAAATTCGTAAATCATTTTTCCTTTTTCGTTGCGTTGGTTGTCGTCGTGGGATCAGTCCGTTTCCGAGGCTTGTTGCAAGTCTCGTGATTCGTTTGTTTTACGGAACAGGGAATCAACCCGTTGCCAACCTGTGGAACTAGCCTGATCATATTAGCCAAACCTTTTAGAGGTTTGTTTCTAGCGGCCGCCGCGAAGAGGCTATGATCACACTTCCACCAGTCCCGAATAGTTACGGCACGTGCATGTTTTCGTATGCTACATGTCTGCTGATTTACCTTTCTAGTTTTTCTTTGGATAATAAGATTGGGTTAGATGAATATGATTTTTAAATTCAATTCGTACGAGGAAAAAATAAAATAAAAAAAATAAAAATAGTCAGACGCGGCTATTTGTTGTGGCCATTAAGAAAATTGGCATTAAGACTGTTTAAGAACTAAGAGAGTTTCTCACCGAACAGATGTTCCCTTCGTCAGTTATAAGGGACCAAAAGTCATGTTCTCAGAGAATGGTTTATTTTAGAATTTTTGCAAATTTAGAACTGCTGTTTGTAAATTTTTTTTTTCTCAAAAACATTGCGTTTTTGACATATTTGCAAAGGACCTATACTTTTATGCTCTAACTAACTTTTTATCGATGAGAAAATCTATTAGCCAGCTACAAAATAACTATTTCTCTATAGAATTTTTTTTTCTATTCCTATGTACTGACTGACTCGATTTAGGCTCTTTGATAGAAAAACTTAAGTTTATTTTATATAAATTTTGAATGAAATGCCCAAATTATAATTTTACATTTTTTTTTGAAAATTGATAAAAAAAACATACAGAAATAATAACAACATCTTTTATTAAAATCAATATTTTCATTTGATCCCTTTCCAAAATTCTACCATAGAAATGCTGTCATTTAAAGTTTTTCATCCAATTTATTTTTAAAAAATTCTACTCTCTGACAATATTATATCGCAAAATGTTCACAATCGATTTCTAAAGCTCAACATTTTAGTATTTTGAATGTAACATGTAACATTTTTTAAAAGGATTAAAAAAAATTATATAATAAAAAAGGGTAAAATTACTAAAGTATGGAATTTGCGAGAAGACAAAAAAAAATTTTAATACTTAAAATACATTGAAAAAATTTAATCTTCAAAAATAAAAAAAATTAAACTGCACAAATAATATTTTAGTGACTACTCTTATGGAAAATATTTTTTTAATTCTTAAAATTCCTTTGTTAATTCTTAAAAAGCTCCCCTTGAATTTTGGAATAAAGTATGAAAATTAACAATATTTTTTATGGGAGATATTGTATTTTCAATTCTTATAACCATGTTTTAATTGCAAGGTCAATTAGCATTTTATATTTAATGCAAATATTTTTGAATTTTTTTAATAGAAGCTATTTTCAACTTTTTTATTATTTTAAATGCAAATTATTTTTAAATTGCTTACCTAACAAATTTTTCTATGTTCTATACACATTTTTGGGTCTTCGTTATACATAAGTAAAAAAACATGTTTTTGAGGCAAAATTAGTGGAGGAAGTATTATCTTAAAAAGGTTCGTATACAATTTGAGATTCAGCTACACGTTTTTGAGTTTTAAATAAAGTAAGGTATGGATAGGTCACACAAAACTGTTAGGCCTGTTTAAAAAAAAAATCTTAAATACGAGTACATATCTCAGAAAAGGCTTGACAGATTTTTAAGGATTCCTTTATTTTATTTATTTCTAAGTAGGTTGATTTAATTTTGTTTCAATAAAAATCGCAAGCTCCACACGTAATACTATAAGTCCTAGCCTTGACTAAACTAGAAAGATAGGGTAAAACATTTTGTTTGACAATTTTGTACACCATTTTCTTATGGACATTTTTTATTCAAAATCGGATTGAACAAGGACTGTCAAATTCTAGATTTTTAATTAAATTTTTGTTTGTTCTTGACTAATCACACAACCAACGCTTCGCATTATTACTTAATTGTGATTAAAGAACATAGTTGTGCTTATTTTTTTAAATCATTTATCTAAACCATCTGTTATTAAACAAAGATGAAAAAAAAAGAAAAAAAAAACATTTTGAATTGGCAACGGCCACCAATTCAAAAAAAAAAAAAAAATGTGGCTTTGTTTATTTAGGTTTATAAAATCAATGAACCCAGACGTTGACGTTGAATTGAAATAGATAGATAGTTGAAATGAAAATGTTCACCCGCTTACTCATAATAAATGATCTACGTTAACATTTAACTTTTTTTTTTTTGAACTAAATGAAAAATCATGTTGACAATGAGTAACAGATTGCAAGACAACTTTCATAACATACGGTATACAGTATACGCGTATATTGATCACAATATTTATGTATCTTATACACATACATACATAAATACTAAAGTTTTACGTTTAAATAAACAAACGTATATATTTGAATCTGGTTACGTCTTTTTTTATTTCAAGGTCTTATATAGTGAATTCAGATCACTCTCTAAGCACACAAGTGCATTAAATGTACCATGTTATTTGTTTACTTAGCATCTAGATGTCGTAAATTTTGTTTCCAAATAGTGTTTATTTTGAATTTTATTGTCAATTTTGAACTGATATGGCAATCGATTTATGTTAAACTAATAAAGAATAAAAAGAACAAAATTGCAAGAACGTGAAAGCAATTTTAATATTTTTTATTAAAATTAAAATCGGAATGTAGGTACATACATTCTAAACATGAAAGATTCAGAAGAATAAAAAAGGTTTCCTATAAAGACTCGGCTCCATTTAAATTATCCAAAACTATTGTTCTAAGAGATGGAAAACGGTGCAATTAATTGACTTTAAACTTTTCAGCAAATTTTAAGCATTTGTAGTATTGAAAACATTCTTAAAAATTTATTTTTGGTAGTTTTTCAAACCGATATTGAATAGAAAAAAGAAAAAAACTGTACTTCCTTATTACTGAAATTGTTGTAGGTACATAGAATTATGTCCAATTTCCAAAATGTTTTTGATCATTAATTTTGAAATATCAATGATCGAAGAAAATAAAGATTATTTTTTACAAAAACCGATACTTTGGTGAAAAGGTGCACACGAACAAACAAAAATTGAAATAAATATAATGATTCCATTACAAAATACACAAAGTTTTGAAATACCCGAGAAGTTATTTCTTTTTAAGTCAAAATATTGTTCATGATTATAATATTTGAAACCTTAAGTATGTAGTTTAATTAAAAAACCATATCGTCGGCTGAGTGAAAACCCGCTGGCTTTACTTTCGAAACTCCACAAGTTTCGAAAAAAATTAATGGAGTTTGATATATCTACATATGTATATGTAAATATATTTTTTTGACGAAAAAAATTTCTTTTTTTACTTATTTATTTTTTTTTCATGGAAAATTAACATATATTTTGCTATTTTTTTTTGCATAAAAAAATGTCAGTGACATTGTTTTGGGTGAAAAAAGTCGTGGGGAACAAATTTTTCACTCCGGGTTGGTTCTTAGTTCGATAAAAAATTAAACCATCTTTTTTTTGCGCAAAAATAACTTCCATAAGAAAAACATGACCTGAAAAACGCATAAGATAAAGAAACAAAAAAATTGTTGGTGGTCCTTGACCTTAGCTTCCGACGGTGTTCGTCTAAGTGAGCCCTTAAAGTTTGACATCATGATCACATAATCGGCATCAGCTATCCGATTAAGATCTTAAACTAAAAGTCAATTTTTGTTGGCCCACATTGTAATTATCTAGTTGGTTATATTTAATAATGATATCTTTATTCTTTAAAAAAAGGCTAAAATCTTATCAATAAAATTAAAATTTAAGATGAAATGAGTAACCACGAGAAAACTGCGCGAACCACGAAGCGGAAATTAGAAAAAAACATTAAGTTTCCTTGTTCCACCTGACCATGTTCAATTCCCACTTTAATAATGTCATTCCCCACAACCACGCCAGATGCGTTCACACAATAAAAAAAACTTTATTCAACACTATTTATGCCACAAGTCTGCAATTTTCTCCTTAACTCGATGTTTTAACATTTGAACATAGTTATATTATGTACGTATGTAACGTACATTGATAGCTACAGCCATAGTATTTTTTTTAATTATCCATTGTTGAAACGCGTGGAAAATTAAATTAAATTAATTTGATGCCATGTTTGCATGTCGAAGTGTAGAACTTATACCCAAAGTAAATACACGACTTTAAAGTTAGGAGTTACCCAAAATGGTTGACACAAAAAAAAAAATACAACAACAGAATCATGGGAGAATTTCTCATGAAGACATTATAAATTATAATATAGCTAAAGGCATAAGATTGTCAAAAATAACTTCAAGTAAAAAAAAGATACATGTAGCTATATGTAGTTAACAACAAAGACAGAAAAAGAATAAAAACAAAAGAATTTGGGACAACAAAACAAAAACCCAAAATCGAAAGTTAAAATTAATTTTTTTTATCAAAAAGAATAATCCATTTGATTAATTATTCTTTTCAAACTTAATGTCATATGGATTGTTCTGATCATATGTCAAAAATATGCGCCATGTTAAATTTGTTTATAATTTCATATGACACATTGACAGTTTCACTTTGAACAAACAAAAATGTGACATGACCCTCACGTAGACTCATAATTATATCGTACATAATGTGATACTACTCGCATTTGTTATAATAAAGAAATCAAACATAAAAACCTATTTTTGGGCATGTTCATGTTCATCGTTCTCATAGTCTAAAGGGCGAGGCTTAACCTAAAATCATGCTCAACCAATTCAACGTCCATTACTCACTTTTTATTTTTACTCGCTTTCCCGTCAAAAATGCATCAACTGAAGTGTGTGGAGTGCGTTTAATGTGTCTATCTGAAATTTAATATTTGACACTTGAATCATTTCCTGGCTTATGCCGACGACGACTTAAACCACTTTATGACCACAGACAAGTTAAGGTTGGGGTTATATCTATCGGGAAATAGACTTGAGAGTATAAGAAGCAGATGGTATAAAGGTAGAAGATCTTTATGAATTGATCAAGTATCCTCTATAGATTCACAAACATGTTCCGCTGTGCAGCTGGATAATTGTGGTCAAGAATTAATAATAATAGTAAAAAAAAAAAATACGGAACAAGTTTAATGCAACAATTGAATTGGTAATATTGCAATCGGAGTGTTTTTTCTGTGGTTTTTAATATTTTTCCTATAACAAAGTATACTTTTGTTCGAAAGAGATCCATGAGCCTTTTTGTAGCTGTACAATAAGATTAATAATTATTACTAGATACTCGTAAGTGCCTTTCACACATTTGAAAATTATGTTATAAATGTTTATAAAACGTCATTTTTAAAAACGGGAACGAATCTTATATTTAAAACTAATTTTGCATTCTTATGCTACTTTTAAATATTTATTGCTTCGATAAATTTTAAAGTGACATTTATCGGTTGTACCAAACAATTTTATTGCTGAAAGCTAATAAACAACCCAATAATAGATACATTTTAAAAGCGTGAATGCGTATTAATACACGCATCATTTTCTTATACTTTGATATTGTGTGAATTTTAAGTACGATAGTGTGGAAGGCTCTTCAGTAAAGGCACTGGTTAAACTTTTTCGTTCAGTTTAAAGAAAAGATAGTAAAATCCAGGGATGGTTCACAAAGAATGAACAATTTTGTGAGCAATTTAGTAAAAACTGTTTTCTACAACCAATAACAACGAAACTTTATGAAACCCTGACAAAAGCTGAAATAAAGTATTTTGTTAAGTTTTAATTATGAAGCTAAACGTTTATGATCAGACTTGTAGAAGGTTTTAAAATTCCTACAAATACATGTGCACGACTTTTAGCTTTGAACTAATACATCCAGTAGAGCCTTAAAAAAGAAGTTTTATTGTTGGTTTTTTACATTGGGAATGTTAATTAATTAATTGAAAAATTTTATGGGTAAAGTTGGTAAATTATGTCATGTTCTGCTTCAAGGAAGGTTTTCAGAGGAGTTTGAATTCAAAGTGGGGCAAGGCAAGGCTTTATACTGTCTCCAATACTGGTTCTGTTGGTGATTAGCTATGTACTGCACTCAGTTTTGTCGAGGGATAATAAGGAATTTCATGGATCTAACAACAAGAGGGGGGAGGAGCTGAAATCGTTGGGGTAAAGTTCAGTTCGGCCTAGGATCAGCCTTGGAACTTCCTCATCAGTTCAAGTAAATATTTCTGGAAAACAAATTGAGATAGTAGAAAATTTTCCATATCTTGGAAGTGTGGACTGGCGGCGGAACTGAACTAGACCTAGACGAATCGGGAAAGAAAAGGCTGATGTTCAAAGTATGGAGAAACTACTCTATAAACTTAAAGACCAAGAATAAGATAAAAAGAGATTTAAAGAGATCTGAAATACATCTCCAGGAAGCGTAAATTATGACGCGTGGGAGTAGTAGAGAACCTAAGCCCCTAATAGAAACTCCCGTACATAATTAGGTCCGAGGACCCAAGTAAGTAATGAAGTAAGCGTAAATCGCGAACCTATTTTTTAAAGGAGAAGTGATAAATTTGTTTTGGTTTCAGTTAAAATAAAATTTTATGAGGGGTGTTTTTCATAACGTGGGAAAAATGTCCAGAGCTTGTAACTAACCAAAACAAAAACAAACAAATCGTATGGGAGAGGTCTACTTTCCCCCGATTAAGAAATGACTTAAGTTGGGAAAATAATTATAAGTTATTGAATCAAATTGTTTCAGTACATAGTTTTTGAAAAATTAATTTTCAAATTTAAAATTGTGAAAAGAAAAACTTAAACAATCAACAGACTCGCAGGCTCACTATGTTGCCAGTTATTTTTTAAAACAGATGTGTTAAGTTTGATCAATTTTTAAGTATTAACTGACACTATTCATAGGAGAAAAAAAATTATATTTATTGAAGCTCAATAAATTATTTCAAGAAGCAAAAAAGTAAAGGATTAAATAAACAGATTTGGGCCAGCTAGTTATCGAGTTGATTTCTTGATTGTCGATTAAATAAAATACTTAAAATGAAAGAGCTCCACTCCTTTTTTTTAGTGACATACTACAATTTTGAATCATTGTTAATAAAACGATATACTTTTTCAAAAATAAGTGATCGACTCATCCATTCGCACAATAGGTATAATTTTACGATTACCTTCAAAAACAAACTTTAGATGTCAAAGACAAAGTCAAGTCTGCAAAAATTGCCATTGAATTATAAATTCACTTAGGCTCTTCAGCAGACCGTATCGAATAAATTTATTTAAAATTCCTGAAACAGCAGATGTACATACATATGTATTTAGCTCTTTAGTTACGAGTGCAAATATATATCTTCGTCTCTCTTATCAAAAAAAGAAATCTCTAAAATTCAAACACAATAAGGGAGCAATGAAATTAAGACTGTAAACAAAAACAAGGCATTCCCGGAGTTTCCAGGAACAAAATAATACCAACAACAAAAAATAAGTAATTCAGAAAGAGACAAACTAGATTTTATTGCTTCTCTTTAAAATGATTCCAATAATTTAACTAAATTAAGCAAGAAAACTTCTAAAGACAAAAGAAAAGAAGCTTAGCAACATTATAGCCTCGAGTAAGGGAAAGGCTCTTTGGAACACCCAGTTCTTGAACAACCCGTTTATTATCGTTCCTTGTTGGATGTTTTTTTTTTCTGACGTTGTTGTTGTTTTATTGTTGTTTAAATGCCTGCTGATCAATATTATCCGATAACAGTGAATTGTGGTATTGGTTTGTTTTCTTCAAGTTGCAGTTCTTACTACTGCATCAACCCACTTGTGATGCGGTGCTGGGGCACAAGAAGGTTATGTAATCGAATACCACCGCAGCAACAACTAACTAGCTTGTTGCCAACATTAAATGCCAGAGACCTTCTTAATGTTAAGTCGTTACTCTGACACTACTCTCTGGCACCGACTGGTGGTGACGACGTGAAGTAACAGCAGCAACTGCATCAGCAGCAGCAGCAGCACCTTGTGCAGCAGGCTCAATTTTACAATTTTTTATTCATAGGCTTTGCTTTTTAGATACAATTTAGTTTTTATAGGGTGACCATACCGAAGGGATTAATTCGAAAACTATACCCGGAAAATGTTTATATCGAATTTCAAATGTGTCTTAGGCCCTGGTTCAAAAAAGTCCTAAAAAATGTGTACACTTCTTTTTTATCACTGAAAGTAAACAAAAAAGGCAACATACCAATGGTAACCCCAACACTTGTTATTTTGGTTTTGTGTCATATAAGTATGATTTTGTAAGACTTTTTGTGGTTAAATCCGATCGCTCATTGCTTTGTATGAATCAAACAAACTTTGTCGCCACTTTTATGAGTTGATAGCCCAAATAGATATATCTTAAGGCTTTTATTGTCTCATTTCATGTGAAGTGTGACTTTTTTATGGTTAAAAACTAAACAAAAAAATATAAGTCGAGAAGTAAAACCTGACGTCTTTTTGACTTCTTCTGTTCCCATAGTCAGTTTGCAGTGCATTGTGATGGTCGTGCTGATGTTACCCGACTTTATAGCAATAAAGGCCCAACGACGAATCAGCAAAGTAAAACAGTTTTGGTCAACTGCGTCACAATACGACGACGACGCGACAACGAATGAAGAGGATGTGGACAGTATACTTACATAGTTGTTATCGTGAAGGCTCCTAACTTGGAAATGTTATGCGCACAGCATTGCCTTGTCCATGTCGCCTTGTGGACGACCGACGACGCGACGCGATGGTCGTGATGTGTTGAATTAAAGGAAAGGGGACCCGTTTTCAAGATTTAAAAGCCAGCTAGCCTAGCCAGAAGCAGGTGGATTGTCCGAAATAAAATGCAAGTGCTGTGTGCATTAAGTATACATATATGTGATGTGGTTAACGGTGGCTTTGGGTGCATTAACGTTGCTGTAGTTTTAATTTTTTTTTTTATTGAAAATGTGTTTTTATTTTTTCTCAAGTGTTTTTTTTTGTATAAGAACCTGATCCAAGGACGCAGACAAATTAACTCAAACCATTTTTAAATTTAAACGTAGAAATCAGAGTGGATAATATATGGACCTAATAAACGAGTGGGTACATGAATCATATACTTTTATCTTTTTGTATAATAGAATTACAGACATACATACATCATTTCCTTAAATATAAATACATTTCATTTTTCAATATGCATAGATAATTTTTTTTTTAATAAAATTTGCATATTAAACTAGAGTAGGTAACTGCATTCTTGCGCTGTCATAATTTATTCATTTAATAGAAGGTAAATTTTAAACATAAACATGGAACTATGTAGATGTAACCAGTTTTACTTTAAGAAAATTCTGGAAATGAAAGGTCAAGCATCGGACAAAGAATTAAATATTGAGAATTTGAAACAAGTGCTCACAAAAAGCCAAGAAATTTAAATTTGGTATACAAAAAGTTTTTTCTTCAAAAAATCCATAAATTGCAGACGCCATTCCAACTCTTGACTGTCCAATATTTTGATCAGTTGTTCAATTTTCGATCGACGAATATTCTAGGAAATAACCTTTGAAGATAACTTTTGAATTTAAAACTGAGCAAGTTTTTCACCAAAATAGCTCAAAATCATAGCACAAACAAGTTGGAAAATATTAAGAATTAATAACAAAAAATGGTCTGCCTGTTCTAGAGGAACCTTAACCTTTGCATATGATTCAAAAAAAAAAAAAAAAAAATAAAGAAAACGTGGCACGAAAAAATTGAAAATGTCACAACTAATTCACGACAATTTAATGACAAATGACAAAGCGTTAAAAAGTCTTGAATTTTTTCAGAGAAAGCTTTTCTAATTTAACAAAAAAAAACATGGTACAAGAAAAATTTTTAACGTCTCACAACTAGTCAGATTTTTAAAATTTGGAATTTTTCTACTCATACTTAACGAATTTATTGGCAAATTGGCACGAGAACGATAACTTTGGCTCCAAAAATTGATAAAGATTTTTTGTAGAGGCGTCGAAAGCAAGCATTTTTTTTACTATGCTAGCATTACGGCGTATAAATAGTTTAGGTATGTTTGCAACCTGCAACCCCCCTGTGATAGTGAATAAATTTTGCCTGATTTAAAAAGCAGCTTATAGTACAATATACTGGCTGTATAAAAATGTATTAAACTTAATTGTAGGCATTACCGTTATTTTTATGATTTTTTTTCTACTTTTAGTTCTCTTTTCATAGAATTTGCAACTCCCGCCCAAACGGGGCAAACGATAGACACCCTTCCATAGTAAAAAATGCTTTTTTTTCGGCGCCTCTACAAAAAACCGTTATCAATTTTTGGCGCCAAAGTTATCGTACTCTCTCCGAGAAATTACTGCAAGTGTCCAAGTTTAGTAAATTAACAAAAAAAATTTTACATGTTCTTCTATATATCTTGAGTTTAAGTAATCCTAAAAATCGTAAAGATGAGAAGAAATGATTTATCTAGTATTTACGATATTAACATTAAAAAAAATTATTTTAAAAATAAATAGGTAAATAGGTCAAATTACATTCTTTTTTTGAAGATTTTTCAAGTTAAAATTTTTTTGATGAACAATGTTATCTAGTCTAAATAAAAAACCCAATTTTAAAACTAATTTGCGAATACTTGATGAAAAAAAAAATATTTAAAATATCATAGATCCATGTTCTTCTTAAATCAAAACTTTAAAATTTTTTGACTTCAATCTTTTTTGAATAGTATACGTAAATAAGTATGTACATATGTATGTAGATAAGCTACTAGCTCGAAAAGTGCTGCATTTTTAGAATTATTCTCAATTTCTTTTGGTCTGTCTGTCAGTATATCTCTTTTAATCTCAACCTGATGAAGAGATTTTATTTAAATTTGTAATTTAAGGTTTTAAGATGATTCTTTACTTTATTTTTAATGCACCAAAAATAATGGTACCTGTTATTTTTTTCTGTATAGTATTTTAACATAGGGAGAAATTCGTGCGATCTAATTAAAAAAAATTATTTTCTGTGAATAAGTACCAAAGGTAGGTAAAAAAAATCGAATCTTAAACATTGAGGAGCTTTACAGTGATTAAAAGTGTTAACTAGGAGAGTTAAATATGCCAAAATGTTGATGATTGCGTGTTCTTCATGACACTAATTAACAATATTTCTCAAGCAGACAACAACTATAGTGGGGCGCTTTGGCTAGCAGCCTTTTGAGATGCCAAAAAATAGTCCTTTTTGCCTTTGTTCTTCAGACAATTGTTACACAATATTTTGCAATGAAAACTAAAACTTTTAACTCTCACTGTTTTTTTTTTGAGTCATAGTAAAAATTACTCCATTTTTAGTTGACTATCCAACTGCATAGGTCTCGATTGTGGTGAATATTTGTACCAAGTCCCATATGTAATCATTTTCGTTCTGTGGAAAACATTGTCAGCTTTTACACAATGACCATAAAGGACTCATGTTTTGGTTAATTTTGTCTCGGATATTTTTAAAACCACTTCGGTACCAATATTAATAAAAAAACTGATTAATTAAGATTTCTCTTTAAAATAGTACATTATTTAAGAAGACAAACTCACTACGAGCACAAAAAAGTTAAAAACCTACATTTGTCTCCAAAGGGTATTGACTTGAACTTAAAAAGTACCTAAATATAATTTTTCGACTAATATACGTACGTACGAGTGGATATCAAAACATAATATTTAAAAATATTATTACGACTTTTAGGTGAATAGAGGTTTCATTCTCTCACAGTACAATAATCAAAAATTATGTTTTAAATATTTTTCTACTTGCACATTACATTCTAGCTTCTGGTATAGGTTGAAAACAATCAACCATCTTTCATACTTAAATTAAGTTAACTATGTCGTCTGAGCAACTTGTGCCATTTATTTAAACTGCACTTGAAAATCAAAAGGCATGGCGAGAGTACTTGTTTTTTTCTCTCTGTGTTTGGCGCCTTATTTTTATTTAAATTTAATGTAAAATAAAAAAAATTAATGAAAATCAAATAAAATATTTTTTAAGTGTAAACAATTTGGCAAAAGCCCCAAGAAATTTTCAGTTTAACATCAATTTTAAGCTCATTTCACAAAAAAAAAAAAAAATTAGAAATAACTAAACTAATACGACCATTACTCATTAGTCATTAGGTTTCATCAAAGTAAGTCTAGGTACAATAGGATTTATTGAACTCCACAATTTAACAATTGACTTTGTCAAGAAGTAAACGGAAAGTGTCGTTAGCTAGTTGATAAGTGTGATTGATAAAAATACCCAAACGCAGCCGATTAAACTTTCCTTTTACTAAAGTACTTTCCTATGTCAATCCAACCATGATGATTCGTCCAACAACAAAAAAAAGACCCACAATTAGTTCACCTAAACTGATTCGATTCATTAATTTCAACCTACATTAAGCAGTCTTATGATTTCACTCCAAATCCCTTATATATACCAATTGTTGAGTTTTGCATCAGGTTGAAATGCAAAACAATCATCATGAAAAAATACCAGAGAAAAATAAAAGAAACAAAATTAAAAAAAAAGCTTTACCTTCAAGACATTTCACTTTTCTCCCTGATTATAAATAAAGAGAAGAAAAAACAAGTGCACTGCACTTTGCTGATGGAAATCTTGAACTATATCTGCTTAAGGTGGAGACTTATTTTTTGTTTTAATACTGCGTGCAATACCGTCTTTTTTTTTATGTTGATGCAACAATGAAGCTACAAAGAAAAAGAAAGCTTTGTCTTGGAACGCCATCACCAAAGGTGATAATTTCACAACGCTAAACAACACCCTCTTTATTTATCTACTAAGCATATAATCAGATCTTTGAGGGTTTCCATCTCAATTTGTGCAAATGCCTCCAAGAGTCTGAAGACAACAGGTAGGCGCAGGCGTAAATAATCCAGAGGTAAGTGCTATATTTTCAGTGAAAATTGTTGTAGATTTTTGAACTATAATGCGAGAGTATTCAATTCAGCTTGAAGCTTATGTCAATAAGCAATCAAATTTGTGAAAGAAACTAACTGAATAATTGGCCCTTATGGAAATCATTTGAGAAAGTTAGCAAAACATTAAGCAGAATCCAATGAAAGTTGATCAAGCATGATGATCAACATCGTATACACCCCACGGTGTCAGCACTGTTCGCCATTCGTGTGTTATTGGTTGTCAAAGTTTTTTTTTTTTTTTTTAAGAATTCAATTAAAATTCACAATGACCTTAACAGTCGTTTGTGCTGAATTTGTGCTGAATGGAATCAATGTTGATGGTCGGTGGGTTTATTGTTCTAAATCTAATCTACTCGGATCATAAATTGGACTTGAAGAGTAATGGTATCGTATATAGCAGCACCTCAATAACTAATCATCGCAACCGCAGTAGCAGTCAGCTTCTTGGGTACGATTGGGTCTGATGGTGTGTCCCACTTTCACGTTCTATTGAGAAAAGAACTGAGAGATAGATATCACACGCAATCTTGGTGAATGAACATCTCTCTTTTGATGATGAAGACCATGATGATGATGATGATGGTGTTATGCATCAAGAGGAGTGTTCTGTTAATTGTTATTGTTTTCAACGTTTGTTTTAACTTTATTTTTCTTTGAACAAAGTTGGACAACTAAAAAAAAATCGACAAGATTGTAAGAATTAGAAGAGAGAGAAATTATTAGTTGTTGTTGTCACTTTTGAGTGATTCTATGTTAGCTGTTGAAGAAGAAGATCATTCAGAAGCAGGTGCTAATTCATGAAACTTGATTAGATTCATGAAACCTGATAAATTGTTGCAAGATGGCTTCAATTTAATTTTGCTTAAGGTGTTCAAAACAACAAAAGGGGGAATTCTTTTGTTCTGCAGGTGTAGGTATTTGTTTTATTTTAAAATGGGTAAAAGAATTTTGTCTTACACAAAATATCTCAGGAAATGACAATTCATTTTTTTTATTTAGCAAATAAATACTTGGGGAACAATAGTTTAGATTACAGTACTGGTAATTTTCTGGGGTTTTCTGTTTCTTCTTCATCCTCTTCTTCTTCTTCTTCTTCTTCTTCTTCTTCTTCTTCTTCTTCTTTTTCTTCTTCTTCTGCTTCTGCTTCTGCTTCTTCTTCTTTTTCTTCTTCTTCTTCTTCTTCTTCTGCTTCTGCTTCTTCTTCTTCTCCTTTTAAACTTCTTTTATTTTTCGTTTTTTCAAAAACGGTTTAAATGTGATTTTGATAAAAAAAAATTCAATGCGTATTGCGTAGTGAATATGGCTCTGAGGGTGGTTGGTCTAGATTCAAGTCCCAGCTGGGAAAAAAAGTTTTCCAATTAAATTGGACCATTAAAGACCAAGCACCACTGAAATTAGTATGATGGTCGCCCTGGCGGTACTGAAATATGTATGACTCCAGCCCATAAAATCCTGCTGGGAGTTAACCCAAATACTTTGGTTGAAAATTCGATATTTCAAAATACGGTAAGTAAGTAAAATTTTTGGCAGGAAATCGTGAGGTTAGTTTTGAATTTTTCCTGCTTTTTGCTTTTGGTGGTGCTGAATCCGAATCTCATATTTGCCAACAAATTTCGTGACGCAACATGAAAAAAAATGCAAAATATGTAGTTGGCTTATAATTCAAAAATATAAATTTTCCGCAAATGAAGCCTTATATAAAATCGTTAGAGTTAAATGCTCCCACAAAGCATTTACTTCCAAGCCCAGAATTCTCTCCCAAAAAGCAGATCCCAGGGAATCAAAAACAAGGAAATTTTAATACATAGTGCAGGCCAACTTTGATTGGGATCGTGTGACTCCGGAACGTTTTTGTCTCTTCAATAAAAATTTACGTAAATATCAATGAAATACTAAATCATTAAAAGATTAATTCATAGGTTATAATTTAAACTAAGCTACTTAATGAATTCAATAAGTCTTTAATAGTTCCTCAGATGATTATTGTATTTCAACGCGCTGAAATTATTTATTATTCCTATACAAAATAATATTTGAAAACATTTCATAATTGCCAAAGTGATTCATGCCATGCCTAACCATGCCATCAACAAAACGGAAATGCAACCCAACAATAAAAAAAAATTGATGCGTAGGCTATTCATTCAATAAATGTGAATGAAAAACGAAGAAGTATCTAATTAAAATTCGAAGTCATAATACAAAAAAGCAAAACCCACTTTAAACAAGAAGCACATACTTCATGGCCAAGCCAATTCCAATTCCAATTCAATATAATTTAACTCTTATAACTACGCAAAATTTGTAAACACTTCAACACTGGATGCGTCGCCATCCGTCGTCGTCGCATTTTCAACGATTTATTGTTGATGACTTTGATGACTTAATTTGGACATTTTTACTATCTAACTCATTAGTTTCCGTTTGCTGAAGACAAAATTATTAGAAAAACTATAATGTAAAGGTGTTCATTAAATTTATTTTGAGTGTACAGTTGGAGATGAGTTAGGGTGTAGCTGGTAAGAGAAGTATGGAGTTGTGGAAAGCTTCTTGTGATTTTTTTTTTTTTTTGGAAATAAATGTACCAAATTGGTCCAGAAGACTAATAATAATATTTTTATGTTTATGTACAACAATAATTTATAAGCGTTATGGAAAAACAATTCTCTAAAAAAGCAAAATTTTTTACTTTCTGTTTCAAACTGATTTTTTTCCAAAATTTAGAAAATATCGGCCATCTTTAAAATAACTTTATAAAAAGCGCATTTTGAAGTTTTCAACCATTAATCCGTTGCAGAGCTACCAAACTTGATTTAAAAAGATAACTTGGATTTTCAATTTTCAAAACGTTATGCGTGAGATAATTTTTTCTTTTAGTAATCAAAAGATGTACATAAAAATAAGAAAATTGTGGCTACAACAAAAAACTTTAAAAAATCAAAAACTTTCAAAAAATTATGATGCAATTATTCTTTTTTTTTTCAATTTTTTCAAGTCGGATTCATTTTCGGTACCATTTTCGAGAAAAATCCTTTAAAAAACAAGGCAAAAGAATTTTAGGCAGGTACCTTTATTTTTGGTCTAATAAAAATTAAAAAGAAAACGTTTTCATATACGGTCCAAGAAACACTGTATACTAAGTGCCAAGGAAATCATCTGTAGCTCAACAGACCGACAGACAAAATTGCAAGACCCACCTTTTTCGACTTCCATGTCATGGCAATGTCTAATCTTGAGTTCGAGCTTTTTTACGAATCCAAAACTCGATATATTTTTGACCAATTTGATTGGAATAAATGAGAAATTTCAAAAACAAATTTTTTTTTCAAAGTGCTTAAAAACGTTCTCGAATTAACCGCTCGCAGACAATTTGTCTGAAACATTTCGTAAAATCAAATAAAAAGAAAGAATGTTATTTAAAATTAAATGTGAAAGCTCAGTGTAATTGTACCTCAACAATTGTCCAGTGCAATTGTTAGCAACACCATTATTTTTCTCAGTTTAGGTGGGAGGGGTAATCTTCAAGGAAAATGACTTAAGACAGATTTTTTTTTTTATAAAAACAACCACAGAATCTACAAAGACATGCTCTTTCCAAAAATACATTCTTTAATTTGCTTTTTAAATCAATTTGTTTCGGTGCAGAGTTTTTGAAAAATTAATTTTCCAACACAACTTTACAAAAAAAATTTAGTTTCTGGTTTTTTCCAATTTTTTTTTTTCAAAAAGCTGTACAGTAGAATGTTCTTGTTGAATAACAATTTATACGTTGTCTAAAAGCTACTGCTATATCTGTTTTTATTTTTTTTTAACTTTGTTTTATTTCATAATATTTTATTTTATTTATAAATTTAGTATCATGCTCTTAAACTTTTTCTTTGTATTGAAATGCTGTGAAAAAAAACACGCCTAACTAATTTACCAAATGTTCAACATTAATTCCCAAACTTTGCATAAATGCGAGTTTAGGCAAATATTTTTCCATTTGATAACATCCCATTCAACTATTTATATAATTACGCATTTTAAATGGGTTGTTCTCTTTCTCACCATCATGCCTCTCATAAGATAATTTTATCAAAACTACCTTTATAATGGGATCGCAAAAGATTATGTGAGAATTTGGGACTATGGAATAATTATAATTTGGGTGGGTAACCCAATCATTGATTAGGGGCAATCAAATGCAAATCTGTTTTTTTTTCGTCAACTGAGAATTTTTTTTTACCCACGACTGACAATGATGTAGGTACACATACCTAAATCTGGGAGTTTTAAATTTAATTTTACTTTTACGTGATGGATGGTTCAAGTTATCCAGATACATAACAAAGGGTATTTATTGGGGTATCACAGCTTTTGAATGACAATTTTTATTTAAATTTTTGGGGTCAGAAAATATAAAAAAAAAACGATGACTGGGTTGGGTGTGTATTGCTGCAACGGGTGAATAGTAATTCGCTTAATAAACAAGTCATTTGCGTGAATTTTGCAGCGGACGCGACGCGACGTGTAGAGTGAAAGTTATTGAAGCCTTTTTATTTTATTTTTTTCTTGACGATAATGTGCTTGTGGGGTATATTTATGTTGTTAAACAGTTATTATCTTTCAGAATAAATATAATCTAAAAATTAGCGATATGCGGGCATAAAAAAAAAAACAAGATGTGGATTTCTCTTTTGGTCGAGATATATTCATTTTGATAGTTAGCACATTTAAGTGTGTGAATTCTGGAGTACAAAAAATCTGGGTAGGGTTCTTGTTAAGTAAATATATAATTAAAAGTCTAACTGAGTTTTATTTTTTTTTTTCAACGACTAAAACTATCGTTAATAAAATTTAACTGGCACCTAGGCACGTTTCAATAATAGCATTTAAAATTAATAAAAAAAAAAGTGACTAGAGCTTTAAAACAAACATTCTACTTTCACGGCGAATTAGTTGAAGAACGTTCATAAGTCTAAAAAGTACAAAATCTACGTGATGTTTATTGTTTAAGAAAATTTAACAACAATTTTCACAAATTGCACGTTATAAACAAACCTATCTCCAACATTTTCCGTATATCGACAATAAGGCGGCGCGAATGTTGTTTCGTTTCGGGCTTAGTGGCGGAAAATAGCGATAGTCGGACGATCTTGGAGGCCAATTCAAGGGTTCGAAATGTGAAACTATGCGGTTACCAAACGATTCCTTCAACAAATCAATTGGGGCACGAGCTGTGTGACATGTTGCGCCATCTAGTTGAAATACATACATCTCTTGCACATCATGTTTGTTCAATTAAGCGTTACCATTGACTGCAACGATTTGGCCAGCATCGTGATTCCACCAGTCCATAAAACACACCAAACGGTCAGTTTTTCTGGATGTAACGGTGTCTCAACATACATTTGATATTATTTTTACTCCAAATACGTCAGTTTTGTTTATTGAAGTAGCCATGCAACCATTAAAGCTTCAATGCTAAACGAAATTCTCTTATGAAAATCGGGATCAGAATCGGGATAAATTGTCAGAATTTGGAAACGTTTTTCAGGTGTCAGTCTATTTATGTTGAAATGCCAAACCAAACTGAACACAAATCACATAACAGCCGTTAAAATGGCAACCATTTAAAAAAGTGTTGCCCACTTAAAGTTATATACCTCTGAAAAAGCAACCTTTAAAAACGAGTTTTTCTGTCAGTTCTTTTGTTTAGTAATATTTTTCTCTTGTTAACACTTCATGAGGGTAAGAAAAAAAATTTAATTGATTATTTAATTACTGCAATCAATAAAGGCAACTAATTGAAAAAAATTAATAGCACTGACAATATTTTACAAAATAATTTAACGGTTAAAACATTCAACACCTAATCGAGGTAAATATATACAAAAATCTAGTTCAACAGTGAAGAAAAAAAAAATAATTCGCAAGTAAGTGTTAATGTTTTTTTTATTTGTTTTCTAAATCTGTCAATCAAATTAGCAGCAGTTCTTGACTTTGCGAAAAGTTCCTTGAGTCTTAAAGAAAAGTACCAAATATAGTTTAAGTCATCATTGTAGCGGTCAAGCACCTATTTATGGCTAACGCAACACCTTTAAATTGCTCTATTTCCTTGTATATTTGTTTTTCATTATACAAGTATCTCTTATTTCTGTATCTTTTACTCAATAAATTAATTAGCCATTCTGATCACGACATTTTGTATCGACGTACACACAATTGTTTTACTTGTCTTGTCTTAATGTGTATTTGCTGAGGCTGGTTGCATTTTTTTTTTTTTTGTTTTTGATTATTTCGACTTTGGTTTTATTCGGACTCTAAATATAAATTCAAATCCTAATTTTGTGGTTCACTTCTATTATTTTGGTTGATTTGTATTTCGGTTATGTAAGACTCGTAAAATGCACTCTTAAGTTCATACGTTCACTATGAAGATTGGGTTTTAGATTTTATTTGTTGTTGTAACTGTTGTTATGGTTGTTCATTGGTCTTATTTCTTCTACTAGTTCATTTCGTTGCACTTTACAGATAGACAAAAAAAATATAATATAATCACAGTTTCGAGAGGGATCAGCTATCATACTGGAAGCAATGAACCACAAAAAAAAAATATTAAGGAGCTAGTGGCAACAATTGTGAAGTAAATTTATTCCTCTGACATCTAGATGATTTTTGAACTCAAGATTGAAAAATCAGCTCTAAGAAGAAATAAAAAAAATTTTAACTTTCTGCAATAGGTACATATATCGTCCTAAAGTACTATGGGGAAAGTTTTGAATTTGTTAGATAAAAACCTCTTGCATAAATTCTACAGCCTAAACTACGGAAGCGGTTGTCTTCAAACTTAGATTTAAATTTTCTTAAATTATTACCTAAGGGCGTAATTTATTTTTTTTTAACTCCAAAACAGCTCTTACGATTACAATAAACTTTTTTATGGGAAAGTAAAAATCGTTCTTAACAACGCACCTGTCATCGAACAGGAGTATGTCTTATTATTATCTTATTAATAATTGATTAAAAAATATTTCAATGTACATCATTTTTTTTAAATCAATATTTTAAAAAGCGGTAAATATTTTTTTTTAATTTTTGATTTATAATTAAACTCGCTCTTTACACATTTTTCATATAAAAACATTTTTTGAACATTAATACTTTTTCGATACATCAAGTGACATTTTCGTTTTGAGCTCAACTTCTTTTTGGTTTATTATTGGAATTAAAATGATGAAGTTTATGCTTTTTATTTTTTTTCTGCTCTTGTTGGTGCAATCCATTCGTGAATCTTATTTTACAATGGCTGCTGTGGTTAGTTAGTTGGTTATATTTTTCAAAATTTATATTTTTTTCGGTGCCACGACTTCATCACGGATTTTTGAAGAACGGTTAAAAACAAGAAAAACAAACCAAAAATAAACAGGTTTTAATATCAACATTTGGGAAAAAGGTAAAAAAAAGTTTAAAGTGTAATTTTCCAAAACTTTATGTTAAAATACTATTTCATTTAGAATTCGTTACTGTTATTAGTTCTTAATTTTTTTCATATTAATACAATTTTTCTATATTTAATTTATTACTTTCCATATTTTTTTTCTAATTCCAGGTAACTGTCAATCAAAACACAGAACAGCAACATAATACCTCTTATGGCTCCACTTAAACCAACAATGACCAAAACAAAATGATAATTCTATGTAACATACATATTTATGTCTGCACAACCGAATTGCCACCATCCCCTTAGTTTCAAAAAAAAAAAAACTGTGAGAGTGAGTTGAATTATAATGGCCAAATGAAAAATTCCTTCGTGCGGAGACTAAAGTGCGGTTTTGGAATCAAATTTTCCGTTACAAGTAACGAGATGGTGAAAATGCTCTGAATTTAAATTGCGCTTACTGCAAAGTGTTAATCATAGACAAAAAAAAAAAGGTCTGTTCTGCTAAAGAGTGTTAGAGCTCAAAATTATACATACATACATATATATTTTCAATTCTATTGCACTACTGAAAATATGGGTTAAGCAAAAGCATAATGCTGCACGTTTCCATGTCTTCTTGGAACTGTAAATTGATCGTAAATAGTTTTGCGTGTTTGCTTGCAGGTTTTAATCGTTGATAAGTTGTGAATTAGTTTTCAATCCCCCCAAAGCCTTAGATTTGAAATAAACAATGAGTACTACCTTACCTGCACTATAGTTAATATCTATAATATCAATGCATATATATTTTTATATTGATTTTTATTTATTAAGATTTATTTGAAGTGTAGCTTGAAGGGAAAAGAATTTTTGAAAAAAAACTATTCTTCATTGGAAAGGAATTCATATTGATTAAGGTCAACGTTGAAATTAAAAAATCTATTCATTGAGGATGAATTTGCAAATAAAATTTTATAAAAGTCAGTTATGAATAAAAAACAAAAAAATTATTATTACGTTTTATCTTAGGGGGTGGTGCCTCTTTTGTGGAATCTATTAGCTTCTTTGTTGTTTTGGTGTTAATGGTCTGTAATTAAAAAAAAAATTATGATTTTTAGAATTGAAGAAGTTTTAGAAAATTGATGAATTGATTTTTATTAATCAAAAATATATTTGAAAAGTGAAAGAAGGATTTAGTTAGCGAAAATACATGCTGTTTAGCAGTTTTGTTTGAAATTCTACTTTTTAGATTTTAGTTTTATTGGAATCAGTTATTATTAAGAAAATAGTGTATCGCAACTTTCTCAGAAATTTACCTACACAAACTATTTAAAAAAAAACGTCTTGCAAAATCTGAATAGCAATTCAAAAAATTCCAAAAATCTGAATTTTGGTGGTTCCAAAAGTTCTTACGATTTAGATAGAATTTTTTCAGTGGCGTTTTGTAAGTATGTACATACTTGTAAGTATTTTTTGACCAAAAAATATTTTTCAAAAAACCGTTATTAACGGTTCCTGTGATGGAATCGGATTTTTGATTTTAAATTATTTTTCGAAAACTCAATATCTTAAAAACGGGTACATATACATTTTACATACGAAAAATTGTTTTTGAAAAAACGACTCTAACGATTTTTTTAAATTTTCTCTTAAAACTCATATTTTTACGATACATAGTTTTGTGCTCAAACTCTGGCGAAAAAAAAACCAATACAAATAATGATAATTTTTTAAAAATACTATTTCCAAATTGACATTTCTTTTTCGTTTAGTGTTAAGTATTTAACACAGGAAGAAAATCGTGTGATCCAAGCGTGCATTTAATTTTTAACGAAATTTAAATTGATACATATGTACATACCTTAGGGAAAATTTGGGTTTTCTTCTTTACATTTTATTTTCCTGATTTAAATTTATATTTACTCTTATATACAAATCAGAAAAAATATAGAAAAAAATAGTTAACATTGAAATTGTTTTTAGAGTTTTTACAAATTTAAACATTTTTGTGGTTCTTAATAGAATAATTTTTAGTTTTTTTAAATATAAGACATTTTTAAGAAGTTGAAAAAATCAAACATTTGAGAATCTTATTTAATATTCGAAAACCGTTAACGAAAACAGTTTGAGTTATTTTTTTTCAACTGTTGTTTTAAGGGCTTACGACCTGCAAATGTAATTAAATTCAGATTGTTTTACGAGCAACACTTTTTGATAGGTTTCATTAGTAAAAGCAATTATTGTTTTTAATATTGAATGCTTTTATCAGTTTCAATTCAAATAATGAAAACCGGATGGTCTCAAACTAAAATAAAAAGGCAATTTCATTGCATATTTTGTCAAGAATCTTAAAAGATTTATTTTGTGAAATGAGTTATGATCACTGTCCACTGTCAAAAAATCGGTAAGGAAATTTGTAGCCCTTGTGCCTGATGGCATTGTATACGTAAATGCATACTTTTGATGTATTTAAAATCTTTTTTTTTTAATCAGATTTAAAAAACAAAACCACACAAATTTGTCTCTCTTTCAAACACTTATATACATAATATTTGTGTTTCGTGACAGTAGCTCAATTAATTACGTGCATTTGTATTACACAATAAATTATAATAATCTTAAACGAATTGTTACTTATTTGTTACTGAAAATTACCGTAAATGTCATTAGTTTTCTCTTAACAAACGACCATGACCTTTTAAAAGTGAAATTGGTTCTTATAAACAAACGAAGACAACAAAAAAATATATATCTATCTATAAATCTGTCTTCGTTTATTTTTGTGGTTAAAACTGAAACTTAATCCGTTAAAATTGACCTCAATCGGATGAAAATCAATAAAATCAAATTCTAAAATCAAAATGTCAAGACCCTCTACGAAAAAATCCGCAAAACACTAAGAAAAAAAAAAAATAACAAAACAAATATAAAAGATCCGCTTAAACATAAGAAAAAGTAAAAGTAACAAGATTAACGATCAACGTATTGTGTTTTATTTTTGTGGAACTCAAACAAAGTAAAAGTCTTCTAGCTTAGCTGATGTGTGATTAGAAAATAAGGTTTATTGTATAGTCTAAGAATTAGAGTTCCAAAAATTGAAACAGAAGACTGCTAGAGGGCGCTATCAAAGTAGCAAAAAGAAAACCCAGACAAAAATTAAATGATTTAAAGGCGGATTTAGCGTCCATTCAGGCTTAGAGCTTACAGCCCTTCAACTTCAGCAAAAATGAAGCTTCAAATCTAAAATATTTGCTAATCTACTCAAGCACAGGAGACTCACTAAATTTTAAATTTTTCGCATCAGTTCTTCCTGAAAAAAAGGCTTTAAGAATCACAGACTGGCTTGACAGGGATGTGGAGTTTTATTTTCATTGGGCGTGTCATCCACCCATTTTCTTAGAACCCCACACATTTTTTTATAGAGTAATTTATCTTAGAACAATGAAATATGGGTAAAGGGCTAAATGTATTTAAAATTGAACATTTGAAATTTCATATTTAACAGGCGTGGCGTTAAAAAGGGGTGGAAAATCTGACCAAAAAAGGAGATGTTAAAAAGAGGGTCAAGTTTCTATGTACATAAACAAAAACCTGGGTGTGGGTATAGCCAGGCAGCCATTAAAAGTAATGAGAGCTTAAAGTCAGCGAAGTACTTACATATATATTATTTAATAAAGTTACTTTTACTTTATCACCCCAGTGCCGAAATTTAGTAAATTCAAACAAGTGCGATGACTCACTTTTAATTGAAAATGGTTTAAGCCAGTAAAAGTGATTGGGGGAGAGTACGATAACTTGGGCGCCAAGATTTTATAACGGTTTCTTATAGAGGGGTCCAAAATAAGTATTTTTTACTATGGGAGGGTCTATCTTGCCCCGTTTAGGCGGGAGGGGCAATTTAAAAAATACGTACATCAAATGGAAAAAAAATAATTAAAAAATAACGGTAATACTTACAATTAAATTTAACACTTTTTTTTACAGCCAGTATTCTGTACTATAAGCCATTTTTTAAATCAAGCAAAATGTATGCACAGTTTTCGAAAAAGTGAGTTTCAAACTCAAAATTCGAGAAAAAAAACACAAAAAAAAAGTTTAAAGTGTAATTTCTCAAAACCATTAAATTTATTATAATATTTTTTTATAGAATTTGATGCTCTTATTAATTTCTAATTAAAAACTGAAAACTAGATGATTTTATGTCTTCTAGTTCTTGAGAAAATTAAATTTTAATTAAATTATTTTTTCCTTGCTTGAGTATTTACGTAGTCTTATTTTGATAGTAATAATCGAATATGGATTAAGATATACCTGGGATGAATTAGTTTTTATTAAATTCAGCTTATTTAAATGCCAAAGAAACTTTGCGTGCACCCCGCCCACCTTGCACGCCCCCAAATCCTATAGCGAGCCCAAGAAGGGGGGTTTCACCACCCACACACACCTCGGTGTGGCATACACCCAAACTCGCACCTACCCCAAATCCTACAGTGGGCCCAAGCAGGGGGGTTGCCCCATACGCACCTCATTGTTGCATACAACCAAACTCGCACACACCCCACTGTTGCATATACCCAAACTCGCATCTACCATTTTTACCATCAAAATAAGACCACTCAAACAAAAAAAAACATAAAAAATTGAAATATTAGTTGTGGTTATTTTCAATTTTCTCAAAAACTAGAAGTCATAAAATAATCTAGTTTTCAGGTTTTGATTAGGAATTAATAAGAGTATTGAATTCTATAAAAAAAAATTATATTAAATTTTATGGTTGTGAGAAATTGCACTTCAAAGTTTTTTTTTGTGTGTTTTTTTTTTTCGAATTTTGAGTTCAAAACTCAGTTTTTCGAAAACTGTGCATACATTTTGCCTGATTTAAAAAGTGGCTTATAGTACAGAATACTGGCTGTAAAAAAAAGTATCAAATTTAATTGTAAATATTACCGTTATTTTTTAATGATTTTTTTCCGATTTTTGTTCTTTTTTATAAAATTGCCCCTCCCGCCCAAACGGGGCAAGATAGACCCCCCCCTCCCATAGTAAAAAATACTTGTTTTGGACCCTTCTACCAAAAACCGTTATCAATTCTAGGCGCCCAAGTTATCGTACTCGTGCCAGTGATTGAATAAGTCGAGTAAAATTAGTCATCTCATTTCACTCGCCAAAATAAGAAAATCTCTACAAAACAATGTATCTACAGATTTTTATTTGGCGAATTTTACTTTTTTAATAATTCATTAAAAATCGAAAACGGTTTAATTTAAAATTAACACCCAGAAGAAGACAACATCAACTCCATGACTATAGAACGACACGAATCTCTTCTGTTCAGCCCAGACGTTCTTGTCAAGATTGGAATAGTGAAATTAAATTTTTAAATACAAAACCGATATAGCCCACCTCAAGGCACCACCCGCAGCCGCGCCACGCCGCGCCGATGCCGCACCGCACACCAGTCTCACAGCACAGAACCAGTTCTAAATCGTATAGCTATACACTCACACACTTTGTTTTGGCCATAATATTCATAAAGCTATAACTCTGTAACCACTGCTTGGTCTGGTACATTACTCCGTCATGAGAATTTTATGGTAATTTATTTTTGCAGTTAGTAATGAACGCCTGGTATAGCTTATTAAGTTTGATATTTTCACCGCTATACTAATACCTACCAGACTCCAGCCTGCCTATTCGGATTCGGGTGCCAACTAAAAGGTTAACTTAAATGTTGGGTGTTTGCTGCTTGCTATACAGCCAAAGCCGATCATTTACCTAAAATGATATATGACTTTTGTCTGTTTTGGGAGATTCTCAAAATGTTATTGATCATTTGAACTTTAGAAAATAAAAAAATATTTTTTTATGAAAACACTTTTGTGCACACACATTGCGTTTAAGTTTGGAAAGAAAGTGAAACTGTTAACATTTTCGCCAAAAAGGTGAGAGTTAAAATGTTGATTTATGCATATTTATTTTTCAGTTTCAATTTTGCTGCGAAAGCTTGTCAACACTTAAGCTTGGAAAGATAATTTGAATTCGCATTATCATAATAGGTTTCGAGAATTATAAAGGTCTAACTAATTAGTTATTCAATAGCGAATTGGTGTGTGATTGTATCAAAATTTTAATAAAGGTAGCTAGTTTAAACAAAAATAATTCGCCATTAACCTTATTTGGAACTTGTTTGTAGTAAATTATTACTTTAAAAAAATCTAATTAAAATTAATTTTCACTGTTTTGTTCAGGTGTTACTGCAAAAAGCTGAGTGAAATGAAAATAATTTACAACCATTGAATAAAAAGTAGGAAGTGTTTTGTTTTCATAATTCATTCTGTTCATTTAACTCCATATTTTAGTTCTAAGAATATGTCTAATTATTCATGACTCCAATTGGAATCTAATGTGGGGCAGAATTTTTAATATTGCCATTGTTAAAGGAAGCTTAAATCCCAATTCATTGCTTTAAATGCTAAAACATATTTTAATTGCTTAAATAAGTCAAAAAAGAAGTTTGAACCCAAAGAAGAATGGGCATTGAGAAATATACATATCGTTGAAAAGCTCAACCCTAGTACGTCATTTTTTTGTGTGGACACAAAGCTGTAAGCTATGAGATTTAGGCAGAATATTGCAAGAAAGATTGCAATTAAGAGCAAAAATTATTTGCAATGCTGTTCCATTGAAATGACAATATTGGTCACTTTTGATGAACTGAATAGATTCCAAAATAAATGAACTTTCATACCAATGGCCAATAATAGCGAATATTGGCATGGTTGGCAAAAATAATGCGCTTAAAAAAATGAAAATTTTACTATTTTTTAATTTGATTTGACGAATTAAATGAATGGAAATAGTTGCGCGTCAAGAGTCCAGAAACGACATGTAGTACGTTTGAAAGCTTAGTTCAAGACCTTCAGTTGTAAGCCATGGGGTTTTGTCTTTTTTTTCATCCAAAATTTTATTTATGATAAAATTTTGATATGGCAGATTAGGTACAACTAGGATTATATAGGACCTCGTTTAAAAAAAAAATTGTATTACGAACCGTCAAACGGATTATGAGAAAATTGAAAACCAAAAATCCGGTTCTGAAGAAGTTATGTATGATAATATCTATTTTTTAAATGTTTTTTTAAGGAAATATTTTTTAAATGTTTTTTTAAGGAAATATTTTTTTTTACTTCCAAAATCTATCTGAAAAAAAAATTCATAAAAATTGTCGAGTCGATGTCGGTATAAATAGAACGGTTATATGACAGTTTATTCTCTAGGGAATATCCTTAAAATCTTGTGCCCAAAGTTTGAAGAAAATCCCTCCAGTAGTTTACGATGTAGTTATATAGTTACAGACAGATAGAATTGCGAAACTGACCATTTTCTAGTTCTTTATCATCGTAATGTATTTTCTGATTAATATCTCGAAAATTAAATTTAATTTTTACGAATCCAAATGCTGGGTTACAGTTGCAAAAAATTTCAGTTCATTTTTTATTACAAAATAATGAAAAAATATGTTAAAACGAAATTTTTAGAACCCAAGTTTTTTTGTAAATATGTACTGGTATTACTTTTTCGATAAAATAGAAAATACTATGGTTATTCGTGCAAATTAAATTAACTCTTAAATTCAAGAAAACGAACCCCTGCAAAGAATTAAAAAAAAAAAAAACTAAAAAGAATATATCTCAGAAAAAACTATCAATTCAACACTTTTGAGTTTTGATTTTTCGCATCATAAAATTCCGATATAGTGAAACATATATATATTATTTATGGTCAATGCTAATTGGAACTGCAAGTCAATCGAAACATTTAGTTTATTGACCATATAAGCTACAAATCCGTCTTAAAAGGAGTATTTTTTTAGTTTTGGCTAAAACAAGTTTAAAATTAAATCAACAATCAAACAATTATGTATGTAAGTAGCAATAAAAATAGCTAAATAAAATTTTTTGAAGTCTTAAAATGTAGTTTTTCTTAATTACGTATTGATTTGATCGTTTTTTGTACAAAAGCGACTCTTTATTTATATGTGTGTTGATATGTCTAGATATTGGACGATTAGTTAGGCTACATGATTTTAAGATCGATATTGACTTAGCATCAAAGATGCAATTTAGATGTGCAGCTCGTATAAGTATATTTGTATATTAAAGAGAGTTGTTTGAATGTATAAAAATTTTATAAAGAAATATTCCAGATAGTTAAAAACTTTAAAGTGAAACTCAAAATGCAGTCATTTTGCTTTAAAGGAAGTAAAATGTGCTGTGAGAGTAACATTTATAATTTAAAAAAAAATTTAGTAACCGTTTTCCAGAAATTTGAGATTTTTGAAGAAGGTTTTCTTTCATTTGCTTAAGAAGAAGGTGCCGTTATTTTTGAACTGAAAAATAATGTTGGTTCGAAAGTACTGAAAAGCAGTTTGAAACAAAATTTCCAAAATATCAATGAGGCAATTTTAAAATAATTTTATTTTCTAATTTTTTTTCAGTTAATATTACACGCAAGCTTTTAGTCATACGTTTGATAAAGGTAAAACTCGAAAAAATAACCAATTTTTTTCGAAATTTGGTTTTTTATTATATTTTAGTAAAAACTCAAAACTTGAATACCAAAGTTTGCAACAATTGTAAAAATAAAAATACCTTGGGCAAATTCATAGTCTTGAATTTTTGTGAACAACAACAACAAATTCATAGTCGTCTGACAAGTTGTTTCTTTGTCTCTTCTAAGCGAACCTGGAGTTTATGTTATTCATAGACAATTTAGACCCGCGTCCAAAAGATAAACTAGAGCTCAATTCTTAAAACCGGTTGACTCTTTGACTAAGTCGTTTTTTTTCTATCTGTCAAAAAATCGATTGGATTTCAATAGATTGACAGGCAATAGTACTAAAATTGTAGTAGAATTCTGGTTTTTACTAAATAGAGCTGCCAAATTCTTTCTAACCTTTTTTTTTGTCTACTTAAATATTTCTATAATTTATTTTTAAATGATTTATTTTGATAAAAATCGTAATTATCTGCAAAAAGTGTCATACCTAAGTTAGATTCTCTAATTTGACTTAGTTTTCGAGTTATACTAAAACTATTGAAAAATAGTCAGTGTGACCAACATTCCAAAAATTACCAAATATGCTACTAAATTCACCGTTGCGTTTCTGAGGCCACGTTTGAATATAGTAGCATTTTTGGTTTAAGGCATCCTTTGTTCTCAGAAAAACACCAGATTAACAACAGTTTCGATGTCGTCAAGACGATACATTACTAGGTATCCGAGACGAGACTGTAATTTTTAACCGAGACTTAGTATCCAAACAGAAAATTGAATATTTCTCAGAGTTAGACAAACGAAACTAAGTCATGTATACGTGATGGAGGCAAGACTGAAATTTTTCAAATTTGCAAATTTGATGGGACCGAGACGTCAAAAGTTTCATCTCGTGGCCAACCCTAACCAAAATCAATTAAGCCCTTGAACGAAACTGTTAATTTTTTTCGCCTAATTTTTCAATCTATTCGATAGCTCAAAAAGCTGACAAAATATTCTGATTGCGTATTAATGGTTTTTTAAAAGAAAATAATGGGAATCAAAAACTAAAATGCTTTTTTCATCTTACGACCATTTTTACAAAGCAGCAACACAAGAAAATAGAAAAAAAAATCGTTTCTTGTGAGATTTTTTAATATAAGTCAACATCCAAACATTAAACTAAATGATTTCATGGATTTAAAATATTTGATAATAATATCCTTTTATTACATAAAATATAACGAATCATTTTACTTTTCGAATTCACTTTCAACATTTTCAATTTTAAAATAAATAAAAATTAAATGAGGATAATATTATATTACTTACCTAAAAATGAATAATCGCTAGTCCAGTTTTGAAAAAAAAACAAGAATCACATCGAAACTACATAAATAAGTTTTCACCTTCAATCGAACAGGTATTTCAACTTGAATTCAATTCAACAAAAATTAAATCTGCCTACCCGAACTAATGCAATTTATTTCATTTCACTTCGCAGCATTACTTAACCCAGAATCTGGGAAATAAATGTGCGTGTCGTCTAATATCTTTTATTCATTTATGCAGCAAAAACAACATACAACATGTGCTGTGTAATGCATTCTCCCGAGATTCATCATCTAAAAGTCTAATAAAGTTGAAACTGGTTCAATTCATTCATCTCCAGCTCGAAACTCAACTTCTTTATAACTTTCGGCGGCAATCGAATCTATGCAAATGTAAATCTTATGGATAGATAAATTGCTCTAGCTGTGGGAGCAATTTACTCACTTTCCATTTTTTTATTTCTCAGCTCAATGGATGCAATTGCACAGAGCACAGAGCACAGCACATTTCCCTCCGATTGCAATGAAGACCTTGACATTTGCGGCGACTTCAAGTCGAGAGGATGGGTTGGCTTGGCTGGTTTATAAATCCATGGAAAGTAAGTTGCAATGTTGAATTGCATCAAAAACTTGTATAGTTCACTCAAGAAAAAAAAAAAACTATAAATAAATAAATACAGTAACAGCAAGCAAAAAAAAAAAAACCGAATCAAAACGAGTGTCGTGTCGTGTTGGTCGTTAAATTCGCTTTCACTGACAACGATGACTGTTTTTATTTTTGTTTTTGTTCAAATCTGTTTGTCGGTTATTTACAGAAGGTATGCTCTGCACGCTGCCAAGCCGCGCCAATGGAAAGTGAAAGAAGTGCGGCTTAAATTCGCACAAATGCGGTAGCAACCTTAAGGTGAATTTATTTGCTGATGATGCGCTTGACATTGCTTCTTTTGCTGAATACACCACGCCATTTCGTGTCGCCACTAAATAGCATAGAAGAAACAAGCTGACTTACGGTAATGATATTTTAGTTTTTGGAGTTCACGGTTTTCATATACTCAATCAATGGCCGACCGTCAGAAGTGGGTAACGATGTTTTGTGTTTCGGCTAGATATTCGCTTATAGGCCTTTTTATTTTGACAACAACAAAAATGCATGATTTCACTTTTTTGCCATTGCGCGTTCGCCACGGGAAATGCTAAGGCCTTTTGGCTGATTTTATTGTACCACGACGGCGACGATGCACAGCATGAAAAACCAATTTATTAAAAAGACCAGGATGGAGGAGCATCTCAGAGAAGTCAAAGCCATATGTTAGCTAACTCGTGCGCTGGTGACATCTTTTGTGTTTTTTGTTTTTTTTTTTTTTTTTTTGTAAAAGAAGAAGAATATATCCAAATGTTGTTGTTGATTTGATATCGTGGGATGATTTGACTTTCTGAAAGTCACATCTGTGTACGTCGCGGTCGTATTGATGGTGGAAAGTTTTCTTATCGCAAATAAAATTTATTGATAGAAATTTTTCTAACAATTTTTTTTTATTGTATGTACATCTACTATTTTCAATTAATTGAAACTCAAGTGAAGATTTAGTAGTTACATATTGTGGAAAGTCTAACACAAAATATGGGATGCGAAGGTGTTATAGCTGCTTTAGAGCGAAAGTAAAGGATTGCATCAATTTGAATGAAAGTGTTTGTTTGGAAATATGTTAGCTTCCATTACGTAGAATGGGATACCTAATTATGATTTTCTTGAAATAAATTTATGTTCTTATTTACAGAAATTCTTACTTAAACATTTAAGAATTAAAGATGGTAGAATTGATCAAGCCCCAAGTATTAATCCACTTTATTCTGCCACTAAAATAGTACAACTTTCTTACTCATACGATATTCAATCGATGGAGGTTGTCTGTTTGATAACTTACTATACTGCTAAGCCCCAAAATGCTATTATAAGTCATTGCTATAGCAATAGCAATGGTCATTAAACCTGTAGTTTGATCTTTCCTGCTGCTTCTAACTTGGGAGCTGAGATTCGAAGAATTTCTTGGTTGATTGCAAATTGTTGTCTATTCCCAATATGTGACTAAGACAATATAGTCGATGTATTCAGTTTTTTGAATTACCTTTCCCGCACATAGGACTAAATATTCATCAAAGAATTTCTATTGCGGGGGTGGTTCCTCTTTGAATGGAAGCTGGAAGTGAATTGCTATCGAAGACTGGCAGATCCAGTAGTCGCTTAGGTTATTACCGCTCTGTTAACTTAAAATGGCACTAAATGTACAGTCTCAGTCTCTCTCTGAACTGAACGTGCTCTGTGTGTTCGGATTTATTTAAGAAACACATTTCACCAGCTGCCACCTTTTTCATTTGCCATTCACAATTGTCAATTTCCGTGTTCAGCTTTTGAACTCGCTCTAAGCATGCTCTGAACATGTTTAGAGCGAAAAAAGAAACACAAAACTAAACGATCTGAGCTAAAAAAGAAACACGATTTTTTTTGACAATTCAGGCTCTGCTCTTAACTGATAATGAAAAATACCCAATATCAAACAGTTCTTTGGTGTTCTTTTTGATCAGTGAGATTTTTCCATTTTCATTATGCATTTTTGGACAATTTTTTTTAGGAATGCTGAAATATGACAACAGTTCTATAATTCTGTTCTACTCATTTAACATATTACTAGATATTTGATTTTATCAAAGACATGGAAAAAAGATGAAATGGTTTAACAGCTTGAGATTTCAATATTTAAATTGCAAAACACGCAGACACGCATTTTGTTCGTAATTTACGCCCTCAGACTTAGTATTTTGGTTAACAGTCCTACAACCAGCCAGTTATCTATTTAAATATGCAAAGACATTGACATTGCAAATTGGAGCAAGAACAACTTCAATAAATTCCTATTGTTCATTATTTTATTTTATTTTATTTTATTTTATTTTATTTTATTTTATTTTATTTTTTTGGTATCTTTATCGACTTTAAAAACCAGCCGTTAAAAAAAAACGAATTGTTGGTACATAGGTTGATATGTACCGTAACTTAATGACCATAGATCCCGTTGTGATCAAAATTAATTGTATTAGTTCTTTGTGCAAGCTGTCAACTTCAGTTATAGGTCCGAAAAATTACCCAAGGTCTACCAACTATGTGTTCAATATGAATCATATTTTTATAGTTTACCTACTCGAAGTTAACTTTAAAACAAAGGTTTGAAAAAAAAACTTGTTTACCGGCTTTTTTCTACGAAATGTTTGTATGTCTAGCTAATTGAATCCGAAATATATAAAGGTATGCCACCATCGCACTATCAAACCATCAAGACAGTAGGTTTATATAGTCAAGCTATAGTTTATGCTTTTATGCATGTTTTCAATACAATGTAGGTAAATAAACTTGAGTTTTGATTGTGCGTGTTATTTATTATGAACGAAGCATGACCCAGTTACTCAATACGGCTTCTTCCATTTGTAATATATGCCAATGTTTTGTCAATAGAAGTGAAGTGATTCACATCTCTAATAGAGAAGCGAATAGCTAGAGAAACCTACTCTATAAGTGCTTGTTGGCTTCAGAATTATTTTTTCTTGACCAAAAACCACTTTATTTTAAAAAGGCATCTTTAACATTATGTACACTTATGTTAACATTGTTTGATTAAACAAAAAGCATCTTATTTTAATTCCATATTTTTCGTGGATTTATTAAATATATTTATTTAAGTTTGTTGATTTGCCAAAAGAGATAAAAAGTCCAAAATAATTTAAAACTGGTTAGTCGCATACACGAAATAAGTTGCAAACATTTCTACCAATTATTGCGAATTATTGAGCGAAATTTAAACAAAAGATCGAAAATGATTATTCAATTCTTCGTACATATATTTAAAAATTAATTTTGGCAGTATTAAAAGATTTTGGAATGTAACAGCTTTTTAAAAATTATTATCATATAATAAAATGGTAAACGTGTGCTTTGTGGAACAATTTTCACGGCCCACAAAACCAAAGAGGCATAGATTATAATATGTCAATTGTTGACGTGAGGGGTTGGATCACGACAATTTGTACCAAAAAAATGGGAAATTTTTTTCTCTGCATTGACAGTTTGTAGACTTTTTACTGATTAATGAACTGTCAAAACTAATTATCTAATTTTATGAAATTAAACGTCAAATTGTGACTTTTGAAATTGGACGTGTTCAGATATATGATATTCATATACATAACTGAACTATAAAGTTTACAAAAAATATTCAAAAAAAATGTTGGGAAACTGAAAAATTGGAATCGGTAAAACCGTTTATGAGAAAATCAAAAAACAAAAATCTGGTTCTATAGCAGGTACCATTAATAACGGTTTTTTTAAATAAATATTTTTCGACTAAATAGTTTAAATCAAAGTCGTTAGATTCGTTTTTGAGATAAATAAGTTTTGTCTTATTTAACAGATACCATTATTTTTGGTACAAAATTTAAATTTTCTAAAGTTGGAAGTAAAGTCCCTTCAGTAGTTTAGAATGTAGGTCAAGGTACATACAGAGGGAATTGCGGGCCCCACTTTTTTTTTTGCTTTTCTCTACCATCGTAGTGTCAGGTCGGATTGATATTAGGAGGTTGATCTATTAAATCCAAAAATTACCCTATAATACCTCCTACAGTTACAAGAAAAAAAAAAAAACACAAAAATGATAAAAGTGAAGTACACTCTGGCGTATACGCGCTTTTTTCATTCGATCTTAAGGCTTTAATTGAAAAAAAAAAATACATCGCATATTTTTTTCATATCCTGTTCGATTAATAATTAAAAAAAAATATTACTGCATCTTTGTGTTCAAGAAGTTCAAAATTTTTGTGTAACTTTCATCACCTCAATATAATAAAGTTTTCTACAATACATAATGTATACTGGCACACACTGAAGTATGACTTTTCAATTATAAAATATTAAATAAACCAGGAAACCAGACACGCCAACTCTACCACATTAGTCAGGCAATTAGAAATACAAGCACATTAGGAAAATAACCAATTTGCCACTTGGATGAGCCAACACTCTGGCTGCTTCGACTGAATAAATGGCAGGCTTTTAAAAATGAGATATTATTTTTATTCACAAAATTTTACACTTTTAAAAAAGAAAGAAATATAGGTTTATATACTTTCACTTCATATCTTCGTTTTTTCAACTCATTTGTACCAACTGACCATCACTTTTTGTCGAATGTTTTGCTTCTATTGCGGATTGATTACTTTGCGCTGCTGCGCCACTGGGAGAAAATTTCAAAATATATCTACGCATCAAGGAAGATGCAAAATAATCAGCCATTCGCATTTGTGTCTTCCTATTATGATGATGATGGAGTTTGCTGACCTTTTGCGTAATGATAATTGTCTTTGTTTTTTTGTTGAAGTTGGAGATATTAGCTGACTAATGAAAAAAATTTAATGTTTTTCTGAAAAGTCTTAAATTTGATTTTTTTTTGTAATTTCCACTTTTATTACTACTACCGTAACTGTGACCGGTTTTTAGGTTAATATTATTTTTAGGCCATTTATGAGAAGTTTTAATGTTTTTATTTGTTCTTTAGGGCAAGTATTGGTTTCGTGTTAATAAAGACCATCGTAATGGCACCTTTTGGTCTGCTTAAATGTTTTTGAGGAGTATTTTTTAGAATGGAACACTTTAGTGAGGCATCAATTTAGTTCAATTCGCGCTACTAACTAGTTCTTTAATTTTTGTTCAACATAGTTTTTAAAAGAACAGAAAAAAAACTTACGCCGAAAATCACGTCAGTAAATTTAAACTGACAAAAATTACAAAAAAAAGTGGTTAGTTAACAAAATATTTGAACTAAAAATTTTGTTCTTTATTTGAGGCTAGTTGTACTCATACCTTAAAAGTAGTTCAGCATTTTTTATCTTTCGAATTTGGCCAGTTAGAACTTAATAAATGTTTAAACCAGCTTTAAACTACAGAGATAATCAGCAGAAATCTATGAAATAAAAAAATTTAACTGAGGTTGAACCACGTATTAAAAACACAAGCTGAATGCAAACAATAAGGAATAGAAAGTTTTGCCAGCATTTTGACTAGCGACACAATAGAACGGAGAAAAAAAGTAACCTCAAGAAAGGTACTCTTATTTAACTAAAGTTGCTTAAATATTTTCATATGAATGTAAGACAATTGTCTGGCAAACAAAAATCAAAAAAAATCAATTTTTTATTATAAACAATAAGAAAATCTTATCTAACATAGTCTTTAAATTTTGATAACTTTTATTCATAAGAGCAAGAACAAACGACCATTTTGTGCATTTAATTTTCATCTTTATGATGACTCTACATATAATTCCCATAGTAATTATCATTTGGATTTTTGTTGGTATTAAAATAATTCCTCAGTCAATAGATTGATGATTTCATTTTTTAGATTGAAGAGTATGTGTATGAGTAGTGTAGAGTAAATTAAGTGACAGTTAACAATTTTCGAAATTAATTGTTAGTGATTCTCTCACAGTTAAATTGCAAATTAACTGTCACACATTTTTATGTAAAATTAAAAATCAGTGTTAAGTCAAGTTTCTAGAAATATGTATGTATATTTATTTTTGAAAAATTTAATTTAATTTTCTATTTAGAGTGAAGTGAGATGTGAGTCATTTCATTTCCTCACCTCATAGCTAATTATCAACTCACATATGATACGACTTTTGTGAGTCTCGGTTTGGTATCGGGCTTGATTTATCCTATCAATTTTGGTCTCTTGAGGAATAACAATTTGAATCTAGAGGCAGCCTAGCACTCACATTTACATTGAATAATCAAATTTTATTTTTTTTACGCAGTTTTGAATATTTTGGACTCAAAGTTTCGTGACAGTGAGCAAAATTAGATTGTCTCTGAACATAAATCATTAATTTTGTGATCTTTCCAAATGATTTCATGAAATTTTACAAAAATATTTTTCCACAAAAATGAAATAACATTTTTTTTTGTCAAAATTTGGCATTTAAAAAAATAAAAACTTTAAAGTGGGAACACTTTTTTAACAGCTGTTAATTGAATTGTGTTTAGGTTGTTTTGGCATTTCAAAATTAATAGACTGGCTGGGTATTTTGTTTAGCGATTACGCTCACTTTAGTTTTATAAACAAAACTGCCGAATTTGAAGTGAAGAAAGTTCTCAAGTTGAGTTACCGCTTTGTATATGAAAACTATAGTACTCTCATGGCGAGTTTTTTTAGGGTTGCCCGGATCCTGGTGGTGGCGCTGCAAAATGTGAGGTGTAAAATTCGATTTGGTGAGTCTTTTAGCGTCGAAAATTGGTGGTAGGGGCAAGAGGAGACTATTTTTTGGATAATTGCATCCAAAAAATATCAATAAATATCATTTAAAACCTCCATAAGCTCTCCGCAAAAAAAAAAGAGTAAGGGTTGCCGGCATACATTAGATGTCGCCCCATTCGACTTCCACCATGAGAGTACTATAGTTTTCATATACAAAGGTTACCGTTACATTCAGAAAAAAAAAACGAATGTTTAGTGTGCTTTTAGGGGCTGGTAGAATCTCGATGCTGCCCAGAACGTTACAGTTAATGGTGACCGCTATAGAGCCATGATTATTGGCTTTTTCGTTCCTCAATTGAATAACCATGATGTGAAAGAGCTGTGGTTTCAACAAGACGGCCGGCGGCGGCGCGGCGGCGGTGCAACATGTCACACAGCTACAGCTCCTGCCACTGCCCCAGTTAATTTATTGAATTACGTGGGGATATGTGAGGTCACTATTCTACCCCGATAAATCCGAAACGATCGACCACTTGGAGGATATACGGCCTCAAATGTTGGAAAAAGTGATCCCAAATTGGACCTCCAGATCAAACTACGTCCGAGCCAACCGTGGCGGTCATATACCAGAAATCATATTAAAATTGTAATGCCAAAAGATCCTCTCAAATTCATCCATTTCCATGTTCTATACCTCTAAAAAAAACATCCTTTTTAATGCACTTGAAATAAAGAAACTGAGGTCTGTTGTTAGCAGATTTATAATAATTAACATTGCCCGTAACAATTAGGAGAAGAGTTAACTTGAAATCTTTTGTACTAGATGAAATATTTGACTATATCATTAGACCAATTAAGGAACAAACGCTTTCTAAAAAATTGTTCTTCCACCAACTTACTGTCACAATTAGTCAATGTCCCACAATTGGACAATAACAAATGCGGTTGCAGCATCTACTTATGTTTATAATATCACACACCCATACGAAACATTAAACAAACATCTCTCGAATGCCTTTACATTTTCCACCCAAACATAGGTTGTCGTGTTGTATGATTGCTGCAATTTGCATCTATCATTCATCACTGGAGCACACAACAGCACATCTGGGTGCAACTTTCTCAATCTGCATCACGAAGACAAAAGTTTTTTTTTTTTTTCATTTTATTTTTCTGCGAATAAGTTCGCAGGGAGCTCTAGCTCATCGCAATCCATATCAAACATCTGTTTGGATTGCATCTCCTTAGGTTGGTAGAAAACTATGAGAATAATCTAAGCTCTGTACGCGGTCGGTCGTGAGAATTACATTTTTCTATATAGTTACACTCCATTGATCTGATCTTACGATGATGTTTTTTCTGTTCTGGAAGGAAGCGGAATAAGAAATCTCTATCCGTTCAGCACTTCCATTTTTGTATTTTATATAAATAATGGATTTTGTCATTCATTTATTTTTTTTTTTTTTTTTTGTAGAAAAAATCGGAAAAAATGTCATCAGCTGAGAAAGGAACAAAAAATTCGAGTACAAATACAAACAATATCACCAACAATAACAACAACAATAATAATAATAATATTATCAGCCGGGATAGCAATAACATTTGCGGGAAGCATTCAAATGGAAAGACGAATTGGAACACGAAGGTAAGTTCATGGTGAATGTGAATATATCAGACTTTTTTTTTTCTACATTATATAAATAAATAAATATAGTAGATGCAGACACTGACAGTTACAACCTACAAATAGAATTATGTACCTACAAAATGGTCGATTAAATTATCGTCGCAGAAAAAACTTTAAACAAGCGAGTATCATCTTCTCTGATTAGTTCGATATTTTTTTCTAAATGGGCCAGGCAAAATGAATTCCCACAATGCAAAATCATAGATCTCAAATTTTGTGATTGGGTTTGCTAGATGGGTCACTTCTTAGCTTAGAGTAATAAAATGCACGACTAGATCGCATGAGTACTTTAGAGTAAACAAAAAAAAAATTACTCAAACAGGAATGACATTACAGAAAAATATGAATAAACATAAAATTCATTATTTAAATTGCTAAAATAAGTCTTTTAAAAAAAAAAAAAAAAGAGGCTGGGTGCGACCCACACTGATAACTTCCCATTTGTGATCTTGAAAACTTTATATTTAGTTTTTTTCAAATAACCATATTTTCTGCGAAACAAACTTCAGCTGTTAAATTCAAACAATCATTATTTTAAGATTGAAAAGCATTTTAATTATTTAAAGAGATTTACGAAATGCACATATATTATAGAGATTGTTGATGTATAAGTTGTTTCTACTTGACCCAGGAGGTAAACTTCCATGCGTTTTTTTAACGAATGTGGAATTTTCTTAGTTCTGTTTAAAATGTCAGTTAAGTATATGTCAAATATATACCCGCTGTAAAAAAAATTTACTATGTATAAAATTAAATACCTAATGGCAAAGTCAATATCATTGCTGGTTTTCAAGATATTCGAGTCGAAAAACCAATTTTACTACTTTTTAGTTTATTTTTTTTTTATATTTTTTGTCAAAAACTGTCAATTAGATATTTGTCAAAATTTAACCTTTCATAAAAAATTGTACTATGCATAAAATAAAATATTTTAGAAGACACAATCGTTCTTCGTTCTCAGGATATTCAGCTGAAATACAATAGTAACTACTTTTCTTTAGAATTTTTAACAGTTTTTGATTTTTTGTTAAAAAACTGCCCATTCAATATTTGTCAAAATTTTATCAGTTGCTAACAATTATGTTATATAGAAAATAAAACAAACAAGAAGTAAATACCGTTACCCGTTTTTGAGAAATTTGGGTCGAAAGACAATTTATACCAATTTTTGGTAGAATTTTTTGTAGTTTTTAATTTTTTGTAAAAAAACTGTCCATTCAATTTTTTTGAAATTTTCACCAGTAGTCAAAAACAACATTTTTCGTAATATAAAATTATTTTAAAGTTAATATCGTTTTTCCATCTAAGGATATTCGAGTTATAAATTTTTTTTTTTTAGTTTTTTTGATTTTAAAAAATAACGGTATTTTGATTTTTTTCCAAATTCATATCAAATTTGTATGACGTCATAATGTGTCGAATAAAATTTATTTCAAGTCAATAGCATTATTTGTTCGTGAGATATTTGAGCCCAACCAAAATTTTCACTTATTTTTTAAACTGCTATAGTAAAAAAACAACTGATTGAATATTAATAAACGCCCTTTCAGCTTCTTTCGAAGTTATTATCTGTAAAACAAAATTTATTTCAAGTCGATATCTCTACTCGTTCTTGAGATATCGACGACGAAAAATGGTACCAGAACGTACGAAAGTACGAACGTACGAACGTACGTACACACGCACACACAGACATCTCTCTAAAAATGATTGATATAGGCTCTAGGGACCTTGAAACGTCGAGAAATGTCAAAAACTTCAATTTGACAAATCGGACCGATTACAATAACTCCCTATGGGAAGTTAAAAAATTAAAAACACTTAAAAAGAAAGTTCAGCAGTAGTAGAAAGTAGTTTTTAAAAAAATTAAAATTGTATAGGATCTCTTTCATAAAAAAATTTGATCAAAATCCATCAACCGTTTATGAGAAACTCAAACACCAAAAATCCGCAATTACCGTTATAACTGTTTTTTGAAAGATATTTTTTGACCAAACAATTTCAATTAGGTACTTAAAAAATCCCACTGAAAAAAATTTTATGAAAATCGTTAGAGCCATTTCTGAGATAATTTTTTTTTCGATTCCAAAACTTGCCGTATGGTAATACATTCGCAAGTACTTATGTAAAAATGGCATGGCTGATAGCGTTGTGTGTTGAGAAAAAAATAAGTCACGGGTATTGACTTAAAATGTACCTGCGATACATTTTTTTGCCTTTTTAGAAAATCAGATTTTACTCGAAAATGGCCCTGACGATTTTTTTGAAGAAAAAATAAATGCTGAATGTGGGAGGTATGTATCTTTACTCGTAAGACTCATTTTTTGATTTTCGATTTTCTCAAAATCATTTCATCTGATCAAAATTTACTATGCAAAAGCCTACAAAATTTACTAAAAGTATTAAAAAAAATATGCGTATGTCTAACGGTTTCTATGATATATGCACAAAAAGTGCATTTGATCAATGAACTTAGAACGCGAAAATCTCGAAATCCCCACCTACGATTTTCCTAAAACTTTACAGTTTTGAT
This sequence comes from Syrphus vitripennis, assembly GCA_958431115.1. Lineage (NCBI taxonomy): Eukaryota > Metazoa > Arthropoda > Insecta > Diptera > Syrphidae > Syrphus > Syrphus vitripennis. The sequence continues at coordinate 74,702,822 of OY288110.1, forward strand.
TAACAAGTATTTACCTTTCTTTTGGTACCACTCTTGTTCCTGTACGCTCATGGTCCAAGCCCCATACAGTTTTGCGTCATCTCCTTTAAAAATCAATTTTTTTTCAGTTTAAAAAAAATATGTTTTTTTTTAAATTTTATTTCTTACATATTTTTTGAAATTTGGTACAAAACCTTTTTTTAATACTGTACTTTTCACACTTTGAACAAAAATTGATTTTATTTTTGAAAATAACGGTACGTCCCATACAAATGTTAAAAAAAAACCGTTTCAAAAATTTTAAATTTCTCAAAAACGTGACCGACAATTTTGCTTGATATAATAAGGCTACCTCCCAAATTTTCCAATGATATTTATCGTCTTCAAATCATAAAAAAAAACTTCGAATGCAACTATGTATATTCAACTATGTCAGAATATACGCGAGACATATGGAAAGAAGATATAAAACCCTATTAAGCAATAAGAAAACATAAGGCATAGTTTTTATTATGCATGAATATAAAATTGCATAAATTCTACTTGACCTCTTTGACTAAATATTTAACTGTTCAAAATTCCAAAAAAAAACTTTGGTAATTTCAATAATAATTAAAAAATATTTTCCTTTTTAATGATGATAACTATCTATCTGTCTTATGTTTCTTTAAAACTAAGCCATTAAATAGTTCACGTACAAGCATGTTGAAATTGTTGTAACCAGTTCTTTTTGTCAATTATATTTGCCTCCAAATCGGTATCTTTTTGTAATGTCACAATACAACATAACACAACTCATGAATGAAATAATTTAAATCTTTCGAAATAAAAGAAACAAAATTAACCAACAATGCTAAAATAAATGTCCAATGATAAATGGAACTCTACAATTGTATCACATAACACATAAGTTCTAGTTAACATACTTCACAACTATTTTATTTTTATAAGCTAAAAAGAAAAAAAAAATCTGGAGGCCTACTTTTAGTTTTTTATATAGCACATCAAGAAAAGCATAGCAATTGACGGTATAAGTTGTAAGTAAGTTGTAACTTTATGGCAAAAGAAAAGTAAACGGCCTCCAACTAGGCACAAGAAGATTTACCCTAAATCAGGTAGAATATACTGAATACGTGCACAGTTAAAGATGTTCCGTCATCTATCGCTGTTAGACGCATCAAACTAGCCATAGCTTTTAAGACTGCACAACCCATGATCAATTTAATGATTTATTGGACATAAAAAATTACGTCTCATAGCTCATGCGCGCAGTGACAATGCCTATGATTATTTTTATGTAGGCAAGATATGTACGCGTGAAACAATCATTGAAAACAAATCAATATGGGAAAAAATTGTTTATGGTAATAAAGAAGTGCCATCATGTGCATAAATACAATGGACAACAACTATCGATTAACTATGTTTTATTTAAATAGCAGCAGACCAGTAGTAAAATTCATTCTTGCTTAATTACTTCTATGAAAGATAAAATTCTTATGCAATAAAAAAATTTACTGCAGTTAGCAAAAATGTAATGCAATCGGAAAATAATTTGTATTAAAAGATAAAATCAATGTGCTAATTCTTGAAGCGACATAAGAAAAAAAAAATACAAAAAAAAACAAGCAACTTCAAATGTCATTTGAGAAAAGAAATAAAAAAATCAAAAGACAAGCTCATGCTTTAAACGAAGATACCATACAAATATGATTTTGGGAAAAACAATCAAAAATCAAAGTATTTTAGAAAGAAAAGTGGGTACAGAAGCTATACGTTAACAATTTAAATGTAAATTCAGCTGCTTTAACATTCGGGCCAGACAACACCCGAAGGAATGCGTGCTAAGATCTTACTTACTTACTTACTTACTTAGGTCCTTGGACCTTTTACGTCCGTGGTGTCCCCCTTGCGGGGCCTAGGGCCTCCACTACTTCTACGCGCCATCGTGTTGGGTTTCTGGAGATGTACCTCAGCTCTCTCCAACTCTTCCACAGTTGTGCTGATTCCTCTTCGACCGTTCTTCGCCAAGTACTTCTAGATCAGCCCACTCCTCTGCCTTGCTGCGTAAGAGGGTTCCATTGCATCGCTTGACTCGTGGCCTTTTCGAAGCGTATGTCCAATCCACTGCCACTTACGTCTTCGTATTATAGAGTCAATAGGTTCCTGACCTCGCATGAAGTTCATCATTGGAGATACAGTTAGGCCAGAAAATCCGCAAGATGTTTCGCAGACATCTATCTATTCACGAACGTTTGCAGCTTTCTTGTGACAGTGGGTGTTACTTTCCAAGCGCTGCATCCATAAAGAAGCACGGATTCTACATTGGAGCGGAACAATCGTAGCTTGGTCTTTAAGCTTATAGAGCTGTTCCTCCATATTTTGAACAGCATTCCGAACGCAGCCTTTGCTTTCCCGATTCGGCTGGTTATATCTTGTTCGGTCCCGCCATCAGTAAAGACAATACTCCCAAGGCATTGAAAACTCTCTACCATCTCTACTGGTTGTCCAGAAATATCTATTTGGATAGATGAGGAAGTTCCAAGGCTGATCCTCTTTGTTTTTGCCGTATTGATCTTTTGCCGCTAAGATCTTAGCTGAGTTTAATCACCTTACTCAGCTTGTCAACGAGCCCACGGAACATAATAACCGAGCCGAAAATACTCTTGACTTGTTCCTAGCCTCTGACCCCGATAAATCAATCTTTAACTGGTCACTGTGCTTCCTTGGTAGCGACGTAGACACCAGCGCGGATATGATTACTAATATGATTCTTATGGGAATGAGAACTTTTATCCCGATGAGAGCTGCAAAGACGTTACTAGGGTCAAAGAGGAAAACCGGAAAAAGTTTAAACAAGCCAGGAAGGCTGGCACCGCTAATATTCGAAAATTAAGGCAAAAAATACTACAATGTCCCACAGGTAGTAAAATTTGTTGGTCATTTGTAAAAAACATAAGGAACAAAACATCTGCCTCGGTCCCAACACTCGTTGTCAATGACACTCCCTTCGTTAGCTCTCTTGAGAAAGCTAACCTATTCGCCGCCAACTCTGCTCTGTCTGATAGCTCATGACTCCCCCAGTTCTTGAGCGCGTAAATGGGCCAAATCTTCTTTCGTACTCAAGCTGTGGCGAGGGTCCTAAAAGATCTCAACACTCATAAATCCGCTGGTCCAGATGGTATCCCCGCCATTGTTCTGAAGAGGTGTTCTTCCACGCTGGCAAGCTTTTTCATGGGCTTGTTCCGAGCAGTTGGAAAACAGCATTTGTCCAGCCTATCTCAAAAAAAGGCGAATCTTTTTCACCCTCTAATTACCGAAAAATTGCACTTACGTCCCTTCTTTCCAAGGTCATGGAAACGCTGATAAATTATCAGCTCAAGAAATATCTCGAAGATCGAAAGCTTCTTAATGACCGGCAATACGGCTTTCGCAGCAATAGATCCACTGGTGTCTTGATGGTTTATCTCACCGAACAGTGGAAAAAATCTTTACATCGTTTTGGAAAAAGTAAGATTATTGCACTTGATATTTCTAAAGCATTTGATTAAGTAGAATTTTAAGAATTCCATTAATTTCTGAGAAATACTCAATTGAAATTGAAGGGAGATAAAATAAAATCACAAACCTTGTTGTCTGGTAATTTGCTTTCCACACTACCCGGAAGTCACTGAGTGCACATATTTTTGTTTTTGTTTAGTTTTTTTTAACTATCAAAATTTTAAGCAATTTTAATATTTCAATTTATATTTAATTTTGAAAAATAACGCTTAGGAATAATTTATTTATTGTTTTCAAATAAATAAATAAATTATCTTTGGAGTTCCCGTGCATTTCAAACAAAATTAAAAAGTACCCAATTAAAACAATTTAAATGTGAATTTAAAAACAAATATCTTATTAAATCATTCTGAAAAAAAATTTTCTGAACGAAATTCTTCCGATCAGTATCGATTAAATGCCGATCAAACTAGCCAAGTTTTTTACTTCCGAACCAATTTGATTTCGGAAGTCTCCAGACTACTTATACACATTATAAACCTGACAATTTAAGAAGAAGTTATTGACTTACTCCTAATTTTCCTATTTAGCGTATCCATAATTCCATCCATATTTCCCTTCCTAAACAGCTACAAAATTATATGTAGGTGCGGAGAAATTAAAAAAAAAAAAAAAATATCAGAGCATGCAAAACGGTTATAATTTACAACAACTAATACCTTGTTGAGCTAAAACATGCTAAAAAAAATTTAAATTATTATAGGTATTCATGCACACGTTCGTTATCACGATTTAACTGTTCAACAGAAAATATAAATTAAACTCATTTGAGGAAGATTATTTTCGTGCAGTGGGCTTGATAGTTGTTTTTGCAACATTAAACAAAATCAAAATCAAAACAAAAACAAAAAATTGATATAGCATGCAAAAAGTTACTTAATCAAATCGAATTTTATATACATACATTAATGATTTTGTTCCTTGTTTTGGATGGTGACTGTGATTAACTATATGCTTTGTGGTATTTAAGTGCCAAAAGACATTGAACTTAAAAAAATAATACGATGCCCATTACAAAACCACACAAAAGAGAAGTGCACTTGACTAGTGTTATGGAACGTAATAATTTTTACAAAAGTTCATATACAATAGGGTGGGTGGTTGATATTAGAAATAACAAAAATCGTTTATTGAAAACGAAGACCGTCATTAAACTTTTAAGTTTTCGTTTCAAAAACATTTTTGTCAGAAAAAAAATATTGTTCTCCCAATTATAGTCATGCCGTGTTTCTTTAGATCTCTCTTTCCTTCATTTTTGATTCACATTTTTGGTCCAATCGAACTAAAAGTTTCAATTTCTTAACAACACTGTCAATTTTCAATTAATATTTAAATTTTTTTTTCAAATCCGCCTCAAACATATCACAAGTACCTAAATCAATTCTAAGACATTTTACTCATCGATTTGACAATATTAATCAATCATCGATTGACAAGTCGTGACACTTACTCTAGATCCATTCATTAAGTCTGAGCCTGCACTTTGGCACACCTTTGTATAGCATTACCGCTGCCTCTTGCATCATCTATGTTTACCTCTGCTATATTTATGCTAATCGGTCGGTGTAATGTTGGATTCCATAGAATTCAATAAAGTTCCACCCATTCAAATGAAATTCTTCATTCGTACAACATGCGGAATGCATTGTCCAAATCTTCATCCACTTAACATGCCTTTCAAACCAAAAATTCTTTATGTTGTTTCACGCTGCGCTGGGTTAGCTGCTTAAACGCCATTCTCCCCTGAGGCTACAGACGTCATAGCAATTCGCGCTTGTAAGTCGAAGAAGATCAAAGTTACCCACCGTAGCGACTGCACCTTACCGGCTCCGGCATGTTGCATCTACAACGTACTTTATACAAAACACTGTAAAATGCGCCATTTGAAACAATAGCAACTTGTTCCAGTGCACTTTAAAGTCTCAATTCTATACATATACGAACGAAGATGGTGGTCGTCGTCGTTGCACCGCACCGCATTGCACCGGGTCGATGTGATAGAGCGGACTTATATAAGCTCACAGGCTTTCAAGCTGATCTCCAGGCATTGTGTATCGCATTTCATATGAGAGTGAGTAGCGTACGAGTACTCGTATATATAGAACTTGTTCTGTTTTGTTAAAGATTTTGTTCTTATAGAAGAAGGAACAAGCACATTGTTCGTGTCCACTTCTTTTGGTGCCAACATCAGAGTGAAATGTTGCATCAGCAAGGTCAACAAGAGTGTGTTACACGATCAATGCAATCTTAAGTGTTAAGTTGATTTACTAATATTGCAGTAATTTATGATTTTCTTTGCTGTTTCTACATTGGTTGGAGTTGGAGAAGGAGAAGGAGAAGATTGAAAAGGCAAGAAGTTCGACAACAATTCTTGATCATGGATAGGGAGTTTATAACCTATGATTAGCGCTACTGTTAAGACAACCTTGAACCGTGTCAGAATTCAGTTGTGGATAGTTAAAGTCGCCAGTCACAATAAAAGCGGAATAACTTGTGTTGTTTTTTCTTATAAAGGTTTAGTTTTTTGCTGTTAATAGTTGGGTGTGTTTGGAGGTGAAGGCTTGGCTTTTATACCTCGAAGATAAAGCTGAAGTGTGACGGCAGTTTACCCCTAAAACTATAACAGTGATTGATTTATTAAGTTTATTGGCTTCTATTTAGGTGACACATAAAAACAATCATACTATGATGACGAATCTTGTGAAGATCGGAATAAATTCTATATGTTACCGTTAATTCTAAATCTTTAAAATTGTAGAATCTACTGTTAAGACTTAGTAATTTACAACAACAAAAGTAGTTATCTAATTCGCGAATTTGCAGTAATAGGTATAGATGAGAGTGGTGAAAAAAAAAATGCTTATTCGTATTTTCTAGAGGCCCACCGGAAATATGAAAGTTCAAATGAAAAACAAAATATAAAAAAAAGAACGAAAAATTAAAAGAAATCAAATCTTTATGTTGAAACAAATCATTTACTGGCACAGGGTGCGTCGGAATAATATTTATTTTAACTATTTATATTATATACAATTTTCAAATAAGAAAACCCATTCAATTTTTTTTCTAATGCTGTTATTTTTTAAATATCTTAAAACCTCCAATTTAAACCAATTTTTGGGTCAGTTTTGAGTTTTGTTGCTAATTTTTTTTGTTTTAAATCTGATATGAGGAGAGTCGCTTTTTCCCGATTTCAAACCAAATTGAATTTTAGTTGTTAAAACTTTTCGGAACCACTTTTAGAAAAAAAAAATTCAATTTAGTTCAACAATAGGGTGTGACTCCAAAGAACGATATTTTCTATATTTTCGGGCTATGATATTATTGACTAGATATTCAACAAGAGGATGCCCAGAAAAAATAATTTTTGTTGCAGTTCAGTTCAGACAGATTAAAATCACATCTTTCACAAATTTATCTAATTTCATTTTGCCGCCATTTTTTAAACATTTAATAAGACTATCTCTAATAGGTTTACGTAGTATATTTAAAAAACTTGTTATCAATGGAATTTACTACAAAAAATATGAAATAACGAAAGTAAACTGCTATTGTTAAAACTTTAAAATACTTTTTTCATTTTAGGGTTTTATTATTTTTGTTGTTAGTGGCCAACAAAATAGTAGTTTTTATATAAGATCAAAAAAACGTGCTAAAATTTAAAATAACTTATTTTTTTGGTTAAATCAAGATGGTGATCATATGACACTAGGTATAGTTGTGAAAATATGCTTCTAGTTTTTCAACACAATGTAAATCATTCAAATTAACATAGAAACTGCAAAAAAAATATTCTTTGCCTCTCCCTGATATCTAATGTTTTTTTGGTTCAGATGGTTCAGGGGGGTTATTATGAAAAACGATAATCGTTTTTCATACGGAGTATTTGTGAAATTGCGATTACGAAAAACGATTGCAGAAGCGCGTATTTGTAAAATTGCGATTACGAGAAACGAGAATAGTAAAAAAACGATACTCGTGTTTTTATTTACGAGTGCCTTCAAGCACTCGTTCAGCTTTTGTTTTGGCGGGTTACTGTCAAGTGTCTGTGTTTTGGTTCGTTTTTTTTTTGGTTTGGTTTTCATTTTGATGAGGGAGAAAAAATGTAAGTTAAATAATAAATATAATGGTGAAAAACATAAAAATAAGATGTTTCTAATATTTAGGCCTACAACGAATGCTAAACAAATAGACATGTCGATTACAGAATCTGCAAAACTCGATCCTCAATGATTCACAGTGTAGTGTTCTCTTTTCTTCTCATGATAAATGAATAGGTGAGAAACAGAGCTCTAACTGCGGATCGAGTTTTGCGGATTCTGTAATCGACATGAGACTTGATGGTAGCTTTCATGGAAAGTAATCCAAATGTTGCTAAAAATTGACATTTGTAAATAGGTGTGAAGTTAGTTGCGTTTAAAAAAATACCATTTTTCATTTTTGGCTGGCAACATTTTCTTGATTCCATTTTCGTTTCTCATAATCGCTCTACGCCATGAGTTTCGTTTTTCTGGGCTTCGTTTTTTCAGCCGTTCGTTTCGTATTTCATAATAAGGGCCCAGTTCAGTTTTTTTTTATGGGTACCTACTCCTACATATATTTGAATAGATATCATTGCCATTTCATTGTCCCTCATTTTATTTAAAAAGTGTTATTCACAGTGGCGGATTTACAAATTTTCAAGGTATAGGCTATATAGTTTTTGCCGCCCTTTCCTCTACAATTGTAATATCATACATTATTTTTACAATGCAACAATTGGGTTGAAATTGCACGTAAAATAATTTTTCGCTATATTTTTGAACTAAACGAAGCTCTTTTTTTTTTTTTAATTCATTTTTATTTTCTGTTCATCTTAAAACTATGTTAAAACTAGACAAAAATTCTTAAAAACTAGTTTAATTATCATACAACTTAAATTTAACTTACTGGCCCTAGGCGGGCACTCTAAATTAATCCATTATTCTTAATTCTATGATGCCTTTCGGCCTACGAACTAACTTATAACTAGAGATCTTTGGTTTTTATTTTTCACCAAGAGAAATTCACAAAAAACTTGGTTTCAGATCATTTTTTTTAGATTTTTATTTAAAACTTATAATTAAATTAATTTAAATAAAAATACTTAAGACTAATATTAAACTACTTACAACTACTTAAAAATACCTACAATAACTTAAGACTACCTAAAAATACTTAAAACTAGAACAGTCACAGCAGCGATTTTTGATGTTATATATTTTTTTTTTTTTTTTAGACATAATATGTTTATGTATTTTTTTTTTTTTTTTTTTGGTGCCACCCAACTGTCCCTACTTAAATCTAATCTAAACCTATGTAAGCCGGCCATGGCCAACTATCATTATCTATTTATTAGCTATCAGAATCCAATTTCAACCACCAAAACTGGTTCTCCTGCTTCACCCTATCTCTTCGGTCCCGATCGGACACAGTCCTACTGAACCGAAGGCGCTCAGCTCCGTCTTGTGCAAGCACGTCTCGACCGTAAAGGAGTCGCCTATCTACAGTTCTCCGGCTGACGTGGTAGATAAGCGGAACTGCTTCTCTATCCTGTATCAGCCCTCGACTGTCTAGGTAGACGAATGCATCTGGCGGAATAAAGCCGCTTAAACGCACATTGTCGTAGGATTGGGGTAATAGGCCCCAAAAATTAAGCTGTTGGTCGAGGACATAGCTCTTGCAATGTGACCTCGAATCAGCTTTATTATGAAATTATCTATCCTGTTCATGTTGGCTCCGTTGTATAGAGCCTGGTTGGAATAATAATGTTTGTACTCCGACTCTGGTGTTCTGTGAAATCCAAGGCAGCGTCTCAGACACTGCCTCTCAAACACCCGAATCTTTTCCATTTGAGATGGGGCAACGTTAAACCAAACCGGGCACCCATAGGCAATCATCGGCTGGATGAGGGCCATGTAGCAAATCACCTTCACCCTACTGTCAAGCCGGCTGCTAAAAAACAGCCGTTTCGTCAGGGCAAAGGCTCCCCCGGCTCTGGTCAGCGCAGCATTTACATGTCTGTCGAAATATAAATACTGATCCAACCAGATGCCAAGGTAATTTACTACACTTTTATTCGCCAGTGGTTGTCGGTTTGGCCCCACGATTACTAGATTCTTCCAGTTCTTTCTCGTATCCCTTGAGGCTCCATGCAATGGAGTCCTAAACAGAATAGTTTCCGATTTCTGGAAGTTGATTTTCAACTTCCAGTCATCGCAATATCGCTGAATCTTCTCGAAATCACGCTGCAAGAGAATTCTAATGACCTCAACTTTTGGGGCCGTTCTGTACGCGATTAGGTCATCGGCGTACGCAATTGCTTGAGTTAGGCTACCTATCAGATCGCTGGTGTAAATGCTGAAGAGGATCGGTGAGTTAACCGCTCCCTGCTGAAGACCATTTTTTATTTCGAAGACTGGCAGAAGTTACATTGCCACTTTTGACAACAAACTTTCTGCCATTTAGCTCGGCGACTGTGGCGTTTGCCAGATTGTCTTCATTGAATCCGGTGAAACCGAGATTCTCCGATCGCCATTGCGTTATTTCGTTCCGAAGGTAGAAGTGGTTAAGCAGGGCTCTGTTTTCCAGGTCGTGGTTCGGGCGAATGCTAGCATTTACCTTATACACCCCACCGCCTCAACTTTCTCTCTCGGATCTTCAATAACAAAGAAATCATCGTCCAAGACGGCTTCCTCCGGATCTATGCCTGCTGTCAGAAGTACGTTCTGTTGTCTGTCGTAATGTATACTATTTACGCAATAATGAACACTTTGCAAAAGTGAATAAATAATCTTTATTGCGCTTACAAACAGTTAAAAATAATCGACTCAGTCTACTATGAACTATGAAAATCCACGTGAAAACTTTAACTTCACTTAGGATACAAAAATTCCCATGAAAATCATCATAATTATATAACTTTTAAAAATTCTGGTGAAATTTCTCTAATTGCTTAAATTACTAAAATTCACGTGGTAGTTTAAATTTAATTGAAAATTTTGAAAATTCACGCGACATTTTAAATTTACTGAATCATGAATTAAAAAATATTTTATTTCAAAAAATATTTAATTTTGTTAAAAATTAATGTGATATATATTAAATTGACTTGAAAGTTTATGTGAAATTCGATTTTAATTAGGAAAAATATATTTTGGCAATTTTTCAAAGTCTTGAACTAAAAACTGAATCAAAAAATTAGTACTGTATTGGGTAGAATTTGAAAGAAATGCAAATAAAAAAAATCAACTTTTTTCGTTTTGAATATTTTTTTTTTTTCAAAAAACGGTTGATTCAGAAATTTTCTTTCAAGCAAATGTTTTTTTTTTAACTTTTTTTTTATTTTACCGATGAAAATTCGTACAGAAAATTTTTTAGCAGTAAGGTTAAAAGAAAACAAATTATTTATGTATTTATTTATTTATTACAATTACAATGTGAAATTGTAAAGATAATTCTAGAGGAAAGCGTTAACAGTAAAGCCATCAGCCTTAACAACAACAACAACAAAAAATTTTTTTGCATAAACTACCTATTTTTAGACATTTTACATCAATTTTTATCCTTTTAATTTTTCAAATGGTCATTTCTTGAGATTTGAAAAATTAAAAGAATAGCATGTACCTTCTTATAAAAAAGAAATAAAAAAAAGATATCTTAGAAATATGACTGCCTGTATTTTATTCACAAAAAAAAAAAAAATACAAAAGTATGGTACTTGCAAGACAAAAAAGTATAATTGTATCTGTAAAACATTAAAATTTGCACAATTTCGCACAAATTGAAAATCAGATATACGAAATTATTTGAAAATAGAAAATAATATAGCTATAAGTATACATATGTATATGTATCTACACTTCTACATATATCAAAAAATCTACCTATGTATGTAAAAAAAACCTTTAAATAAATCCACAGCCCAAAGAATTCTTTTAATTTTTCCCCTTGTTGTTCAAAAAAAATCACCAAATTTGCCGCCCCTTACAAAACTGCCGCCCTAGGCTCGAGCCTACTCAGCCTGCTGGTAAATCCGCCACTGGTTATTCATCCTATTTGTAAAACTTATTTACTTTACACTTACCCTGCCTCTTTTAAAATCTTTATCCTACCTCAACGTGCGTGAAAAAGTCTAACTGAAAAAAAAAATATAACGCAATAATTAACATTTACTGATATCGAAAGGAAGTCCAAGTCATAATAGATTATAATGAAAAATCTATCAGTAAACTCGATTCACACTCTCTTGTCAATTTTAATCAAATGCATCTTTTGAAAAAAAAAGACGTTTTGCATCTTTAAGATGATTATTTACTCAAAGACTTCCAGTCAATTAAATTACACAGATGCATTTATAAGCCTTTTCACTTCTTTATGAGCAAACAAATTGATCTCCTTCCTTCTTCTTCTGTTCGTGCAACGTCCAAAGATATTATAAAATAATGTAAAAAGAAATTGTATACACGTAAATTTAAATGATTATTTTCTTATAATATTTATTACTTTCACTTGTCATGACATCCGTATATTCATAAAACAACTTGGCGGTATCGTATTCGTATATTATGCAAATTATGTTTTGATTTCGTTTCTGATATTCAAATTATAATGCAAATAATGATGCCTTTGAACTCAATTACCTTACCTTCCTATTGAATCATCAAAAATAATTAAGTCAAAATTAACTCATCATGAATACGAAGAAATGTGCATAAAAATTAAACAAACTACGCCAATATTTCTAAAGAAAGTGAAATTTCAGGGAATCAGTAGAACAGTAGAACTACGCTAATATGGAAGTTTATAAAGTTTTTATTTTATTCACCTCACCAATACGAATGAATTTGGCGAGGTGAATAAAAAAAAACTTTAGTTTTACTTTAACATCACAAATCTTCATAACAAGATGGACTTTTCATTTTACTGTCTCTTTAAATCTAAAGTTTATAAAAATCAAAGAGAAAAAAAAAACTAGAAAAAAACAGTAACATTTACATATTGAGATATCTTACTATCTTAATCTTTATAAAATCAGCAAATGAAATAGCTGTTACAAATGTTACTAAATAGGAATCGGATTGTTTTGATAAAGAAAAACTTATTGAAAATTAATAAGATTTTCATATTTTTTTTAGAGCAATCGCGTTTAGCTGAGAATCGAAAAAATAACAGAAATTTCACTCAGAAATATAACTAAAACTTGTAAAATATTTTTCTGTCCGCGGCCATATTTTATTTTGTCAATAAGTTTTTCTCCATTGTTTTAATAAGACTTTCTTCGTGGATGAAAACTCTAGCCTAGCGAATTCATATGGGTTTTCACCTATTTTATGTGGTTCATTTTTCATTTTGTAAAAGTAAAATTTAACGGTTAGTAGATATTGTTGAAAATTGGTATGCCTATTAATTTTTCTGGAAAGCAAGCAAAGCGCGTTTAAATTAAAAAAAAAAAAACTAGTTTTAAATTCTTATTTTGTTGCAATGGACTGCTTGAAAAAATCTTTTAGTTTCCAGACATTAGACCCACTACTGCCTATTCTTTTTAATTTTTAATAAACATTACGCATTTAATATAAAAAGTGCGATACCAAACTCAAGGCGCTTAAAAATTTAAATAAATAGACCAAAAAACAAAGTAAAACAAACAAAAACAAGAATTCGATAGACAGGTGTTTTCTTTTTAACTGAAATACTTTGCAGGTTAATGAAGTTTTACTCTATATTTTAAGACTTAGGTAGGTTTGTATAAATTAATGACCGTGCAGTAAAATTGAGTTGAGATTTTATGCAAATCTACTTTATGTAGGATTTGTTTAGTCTATTTGCTTTAGACTACATAACTTTGAATTATGATGTTGCTAAAGCAAAAAAAAACACAAAACCAAAATAAACCGAGAGGTCAATTGAAATTAAATATTAATTTAATCACGCCTTTTATATTCCTCGGTGTAAAGTTTCTTTAAGTAGCCTAGTTACGGTTAAGAATTTCATTATTATATGGTTAAACTTTAATGAGTAGATTACCTAAGAAAGCTTTTTATTCCTCATTGTTATTAATATAAATGAACATAATGCTTATTTATTTAATCTTATTTATAGGAGTTTTTAAATTGTTGAGTATTTTAAGCATCGGTTTATTGTTACATATTACCAAGTAGATAGATTCACGGTTGTTAAGAAAACATTTAAAAAAAACTTATTCAAACATAGAGTGAAAGCTCCATCACTTGTGTATAGTCTTTACTTATACAATATACTCATTGAAAAATTAAGGGATCAACATATTTTTTTTTTAATTTGCTTGTGATCTTTGAAGGGGTACAATAGGTATATTGTGAAGTTAATATTAGATAGGTATACCAAAATTGCCCATGAGTTCAGAAAAGTTCCGACTTAACTAATATCAGGGTACCTATTTAGTCAAATTCCTTATCTTCATGGTATTACCTATTAAAATATTGTTCACCGAAACATTTCACTAATGAGTTTTATTTTGCACAAGAAAATTGTAAACAAACTTGTCTGACATACTATCGCTGAGGTCTATGTTAAATTCAATTCTTTTTTAGAATTCAAATAAGTTTTCAAAATTACCTTTTTTTTAGATAGAATAGAAACTAGAATTTATAATAACTTAGATCTCTGGGAAAGATAAAACTCAGAAATGTACAAAATATAATCCAATGATTTCCATACAAAAATTCATAGTTTGGAAAGAGAAGCGCCATCTAGCGTCAAAATCTGCCAACATAGCGGATTTTAAAAAAATTATTTTGAAACTGTATTTCCACTTAGAAACTTCATTCAAAAAAACAAACGGTCTATCAAATACATATTATTTTCAATTAAAAGCTACAGAACCGTTAACACGAAGTGAGTACACTGAGCCGTGTACATACTTTTATGCAATTTAATTTTCTTTTATTTTTGATCATTTTCTCCGTTAATGTGGATTGAAATAGTGAACAATGTACATTTATGTATATGATAAAGCAAAAAAATTAAATCTACACAAAATATTTTTCTTTTTGCTAGGCGCCGTTAATAATTGAATAATTTGTTTAATTAAAAAAAAATTGTGAACGTGGCTATGTTAATAGTTAATAGTATAGATACATACTTTCCAATCAAATTGCCCTCTATACTGCACCTTGCGAAGCCACTTCCAGCTATAAACAGTCTAATGTACCTAACTTTAGGTTAACTAATTTTTGTTGTTGTTGTCATTACTCAACAAAAACAAATGTTATTAAAACTGTATGTAGGTACATATGTTTTCAAAATTACTGACTATATAATTTTTTGTCAGTTAAGAGTACCTCTATCTTATACTTTTTCTATATTTAAAGGGAGTTTTAGTTTCATGATTATTTTTCTTCTTGCACAATAATTTGTGTTTTGATTTTAAAGAGGATGAATGTTGTTATCAACAATGGCAATGTTATCTGCCTTAATACTTCTACAGCACATTGTTGACACTAAAGCTTCGTTAATTCCTAATACATTTGAGTACCTATACAAAAAAAAACAATAATTTAACCACACAAAAACTTTCAATGTTAGAACTTTAAAGCTTCCAAATAAAAATTTCACCCCATATAAGGAAAAACCAACAATAGATATCGTCATTCTTGAAGTGACTTGTGGTGAGTCACCCTTATCGTATTGGAACATAAAAAAAGCATAATCATGAACCAAGTTATGTTCTGGAGTAGAACATTAATTTGCTGTTGCTTGTCTTTTCAACATTTTTGGCCAGCCCCCCTCTCAGCGCTCCAGTGGCGCAATTGGTTAGCGCACGGTACTTATAATCAGTAACTTGTGTGTGAGAAATGCCGGGGTTGTGAGTTCGAGCCTCACCTGGAGCAGCGTTGTTTTTTTTTCTTTTCAACCTTACATAATGTAAGAATAAAATAACATTCTGAGTGTAAGTGAAAATGTTGAATTTTTTTTTTATTTGTGTGCTTTCAATTTTTGTCATTATTTCGCTGAATGCGAACTTCAAATATATTTTACAACAAAAATTGCAAAAAAACTCCACATTTTTCTTCTTTTTTTTCCGGCAGGAGCATTTATTACAAAATCAAGTAAATTTCCTGAAAAAATCAGGTGCCGTGAAATAGAGAAGACGCAATAATTATATTCAAAACATTTTGGAAACAACGCCGAGTTTTGAATGGTTCAATTTGGTATTTTTGATTTTATTTGAACTGCATTTTGTCTGAA
Organism: Syrphus vitripennis; assembly: GCA_958431115.1. Classification (NCBI taxonomy): domain Eukaryota; kingdom Metazoa; phylum Arthropoda; class Insecta; order Diptera; family Syrphidae; genus Syrphus; species Syrphus vitripennis. Next base: position 74,718,608 of record OY288110.1, read on the forward strand.
TCCAGAATTCTGTGCTTCAAAATTCTGTTATACATAAAATTGTGTATTTTAAAACTCTGTAAATCGGAAATTCTGTTGAGTAAACATTTAAAAATTTTGTATTCCAAAATTTCAAAACTATCTTAAAGAACTTTGTAACACAGAATTTTGTTTTTTTTTTTCAGATTTTTATTGGCAATCTGGAAGCAGAAAAAAGCATTCTGAATTGGGCAAAAGTGACAGTTCTGATTCTAAAAAAAAATAGAATTTCTCTTCTGGATTTGAAATCAGAGGAAAAACAGAATCACTCACACATTCAAAGATTTAAATGTCACACTTGATAAATGACATATTTTTTTAAATTTACAAATTGTGCGAATTGTGAAGTGATTGTTGGAATACTAATACAGTCACACCAAACTTCAAATTTTTCAGAATCGAAAAAAACTGTTCAATTGGGATTCCGAATCTAAAACCAATTCCGGATTGCCAATTGAAAACGACATTAGAATTCCAGAAACTGATTTTTTACACCTAGATAACTTTGGATTAAGAGAATTTTGAATTACAGAATTTTAGGGCACAGAACTTTGTAATCCGAATCTCTACTCGGATTTATTTCGGATGTATTTCAAAATTCTGTTCGTCCAAAGTTTTGTGTCAAAATAAAGATTTTTAGAAAAGCAGAAATTAAAAAGGTTTTCTACAAATCTTAAAAAAAAAACAAAAAAAACCTGTGTTCCAAAGTTCCTTAAGATAATTTTAGAATACAAAATTTTAAAAACCTGATTGAATTTACAGAATTTTAAAAACCCCAACCCCGATTTTTCATTGACAAAATTTATGACATATTATTTAATTTTTCTTGCTTTGCAAAAAAATCCAGAGAACTGTAGGTAAGCAACCATTTTCTTTTTCTTCTTTCATCGACCTCCTTCTCCTTAACACGAAGAAACTAGTTGGTAAAGATATTTTTGACGTTTTTTTTTTAATCTGCTTTTTTCACATTCCCTTTTGGTCAATCTCCTACTTTTCCCGGATTATTATCTTCAGGACATGGAAGGTTCCTTTAATAATGTTGAAAACAGCGCAATTCAACAAGCTCTGGTCTCTATTAGCATCAATCCAACAATATCAAATTTGATTCAGTCCATGCTTTAAACAAGACTAGGTAACTAGTTTTTAAGATATGTAGGTATTCACTAGCAAACCTAATATTCCAAGTGAAGACGCTCCCACTATAAATAGTACACTGCTTCATATTGCTGCCTTGGCAAAATACCTCGGAGAAAAAATCCATCAATAGGATTCAACACGTGCAGCTCCAATACCATTCATTGAATGTACACAGCCCTAATAAAGCCGAATTGGGGAACAGTTGCCAACGAGCTAAGACTTCTCATGGGTCACAGGACACCGTGACATTTACGGAAATGAATTGGCGGAGGATCGACCCTAGATCACAGTCATATACCGAAGCATCCGTACTTAAGTAGGTAGATCTCACCATAACTTTCTAAAGTCCGCTAATGACAGTTGATCAGGAACTCATACTTATCACATCTCATGGAACCTATGGCCAGAAATCTCAAAAGAAAAAAAACGAAACATTTACTGCAGTGGTTAAGAAGAAGATAGCTCGTAACATTTCGTGCGAATGTCTCAGCCTAGCTAGAACCAGAAATACAATTATCTGACGTCTCACTATCGTCACTAACATCCTGAAAAGCATCCAAAAGCCAGGATGGTTCAGGGAGGCTTTCCCCACATCTAGCATTGCATCCCGTCCCCAAAATCCTTACCCAACCCCATCCATATTCCTTCTTTTCCCACATCATTGGAGAGCGCAATAGATCGACTGAGTTCCGAGTATTTTTCAAAATAAATAGAAATGGAAACTTGAATACTCGCAGTTTCAACAAATTCATCCATTTTTTTTATTTTTGTTTGTTTAAATGTCTGATTAAAACATTATTCACACTTCTTGCCTCGAATTTCTGGTTAGTTGTTGCTTTAAAGATTTAATTAAAATTAATTATAATTATGAGAATATTTTACGGTCTGAATATGAATTCTTTAGACACTTGCCATGTGAAGCGCAGCGCTAAATATAAAATTATGAACTAATTACTTTGGTATATCTCAGTAGATGTATTATGTAAGTTAGTCTATGTATAATGTATACTTATATGGTTCTTATATAATTTATTAATAAATTATAATAAATGTTAGTGTAGCTAAAAAGTTTTTACATAAATTGTTCTGTGTTGGGTAGGTACTGTTATGCAATAGCTGAAGAATCTTATACATATTTAATTTGTCTTCAACAATAGCAACATTCATGGGTTCTTGAAGAAAAAATTTAGAGAAAAGACACAAAGAATATAATGATGCAAATTATTTAAAAAATGCTGACGGTGTTCCGCATTATTCAGATGTTAATTCATTTTAATTTAAAATATAAACAAATTATTATGCAATTATACAGGTTATTAAAAGCTGAACAAAAATTAAAAAATAAATATTATTTAAAGAAAATATTCTTAGGATTAGCATATTTAAGTAAAATACCCGACTATGATGCACATATAAACTTGTTATTGTTCTTATTATTGTTTAAATTTAAAAAGTGGAGAAGCATTTGAGCAAGGGTTAACTATAAGTGTAATAAATCAGTTAAAATTTTGATTAACAAAGTGCTGATTTTTTAAATTTTTTGTCTCAGTATTGGTGGAGCCGGCAGTCTAGCGACCTTGATGGTTCACGAATCAGAGTGGTTTATTTTGCTTAATTTCTCTGATGGTTCTTTGAATGCAATTATTTTTTTCAAAATTGTACCTATGTACTCTCAGAAAAATTTATTAAGTTTTGAAAAAATAAATAAAACTATTTTTTGAAAATCAAATATTTCAAAAACCACTGAATACATATTTTTGAAATTCGGAACGAAACCTTATTGTACTAAAAATAATTTGAATAAAAATTTATTGTATACTGTCGAAAATAACAGTTGCTCCCCTCCTATAACTCAGTTTATTTTTAATAGTTTAAAATTTCAAATATTGAAAAGATTGTTATAAAGAAAAGATAGTAATAAAATTTAAGAAATTTTATTTTGAACTTACATAGTGAATAGAAAACGTGGTTAAATTGAGGTCTGGCAATTCTGATTACGTGATATAACTCCCCAATTAAATATTTCCATAAAAACTTATTGAGATTTCATAAGATTTTCCCCAAAAATTGACGAAATAAATGTCATAACAATCCACTCCTAAAATAAAAAAAAACATTATTTGTATTTCATTTCTTGTAAGGGGTGTTAATTCGATCAACTGTAATTCTGTCTGCGGTTGCTTATATCTGAACCGGTAGCCTTAACTACTGAACCAATTTTCTTCAAACTTTAAATCTTAAACCTTAAAGCTTTAAATCCTTAGGTGAATTCTAACGTACGTAAGATATTTTTTAACTCCTTAAATGTTTGTCACAAGCAACCGTCTAGAGATAGCAAACAACTTATTTATCCAGAAAACTACTTCAACTATTTTGGTTATTATTTGGTGTGCTTGGCAACGTGAAATTGTCAACAAAAAAATTGGAAAACTTGGAAAAATTTCAAGTTACCAAACAGACGTAATTTCTCTTGGTTTATAGCAAATTTAAAAAAAATCGACGCATTCATATTTTTTTTTCAAAAACTTTTATCAGTTTCTAGTAAACAAATTTTTAAAAAGTATTAAAATGTATTTCTTTTTTTTTTACAGGTGTTACAAACCAATCCAACAGCCCACACAAATGGCCATGTACCATCACAGAAAACATTTCACAACACTCGTTGCACACGACATCACAACAAATCCCACCAACATCACAACGGCCATGGCCGTAAATCAGAATCCGTCCTTTCAACAGATTCAGATATTCGATTTACAAGACGAAAAATTGGTGATAGTCAAAAATGTGGTTGTGTTGTGATAACTGGGTTTCTAGTCGCTCTGCTTGTAGCTGGAGCGTTTGTTTATATTGGATGTAAGTTGAAAACATTAGATAATTTTTTATCAAAGAACTAAACCTTCCTTACTTCTTGATTCTAGATACCTACTTCAGACCAGAACCATTACCTGATCGAACATTTCGGGGGAGATTTCGAGTGATAAATGACAAATGGTCAATGGATTTAGCGGATCAAATGTCAATAAGATTTCAACACAAATCAAGAGATTACAGAGAACGAATAAATTTACTTTTAAGGAGATCGGATTTAAGAGAGCCTTTTGAGGGAACTGAAATCTTAGCACTTGATGGGTAAGTTATAGCTTTCATTAACATTTTTGATTTTTATGAGGTCTCTTTTTATAGAACTGATGATACCAATGATATCCTCGTGCACTTCAATGTAATCTTTGATCCTTATATCGGACTTGTATCAACTGCTGATCTTCTAGCTCTCTTCACCGAAGAGATTACAGCTCAAGACCGAAGGTATTTTGCCAATATGACAGTTGATCCAGAGAGTTTGATGATCAAAGAAGTTACTGGTCTAATTGAAGAACCTATAATGTCATCTTCGCCTCTGGAAAAGGACGACGAGATTCCTATTACAGTAACGACAACTCCCAGACCGCCAAGATACTGTGAACCTCTCAAGCTTAACTATTGTCGCTCGATTGGCTACAATTCTACAACCTATCCAAATCTTCTAGGTCACACTTCCATTGCTGAAGTGGAGGCCGATGTAATTGCTTTTCGAGAAATGGTCGATGCTGAGTGTTTTCGAGAAGCTTTCGATTTTGTTTGTCGACTTTTGCAACCACCGTGTGAATCACATGGCCTATTAGAGCCAACTGCCGGAGTCATGTGCCGGGAATATTGCCAAATTTTCATGAAGGGCTGTGGCAATAGGTTGTTGCACAGATTTAAGAAGTTCTTCGACTGTGAAGCATTCCCAGAATCTACCGGAATGCAGTCTTGTCACCACAAACCCGGATGCTCCGAAGATCTGCAGAGTAATGCCTTATCTCCTAGACTGTGCGATGGAATTGGAGACTGTCCGGATCTTTCGGATGAACGATCGTGTTCATTTTGTCCACCGAACTCATTGTATTGTGGTCGTGGAAGGGCTTGTATTTCAAAGAAGGCTCGATGTGACGGAAAAGCTGATTGTCCCGATGGCTCGGATGAAAAAGATTGTCGTAAGTAGAAAATGACCAAGCGGCTTGTATTCAGATTCCCATTCTGTGTTTGGTTTTTAGTATCAATAGCTCCATTGGCATCAGCTTTAATCAAACCAGAACCATTGGTGCCATTTCAACCAAGATTTCATTCCGAGGGCTTTGCAGTCTTCTCGGAGAAAGGAAGTGTTGGGAAACTTTGTGCTGAAGGTCTGGATGGTGCAGAAAAGGACACAGTAAGACAAACCGTGGCTGAGTCCCTGTGCAAATCTCTAGGCTATGAGTGAGTATTGCAATCGAAGTTTCAACATTATGTACTTATTCCCTGCTCTCTACCCTTGCAGATCAGTTCAGCTGTTCGAAATCCGCAATGATACCGAAAGCCTCAAAGACTACGTGCGAGTTCTTGATCCGCACGCTCCAGAAATTTCCTTCATCCGAACATCATGTCAAAATAGGAGAGTACTTTACGTGGGCTGTGGTGAATTGCAGTGTGGAGTCCAATCGGTGTTGTCACCAAAGCACACATCCCTGCCAAAGATGTCATCGCCTGGAGATTGGCCATGGCTTGTAGCCCTGTACAGGGAAGATACACATGTCTGTGATGGAACTTTGGTAAGAATTTGGATTTTGAAGTTTGGTAGTTCGATATCAATAGAGCTTTGTTTTTAATTTACCACAGGTCTCTCATGACTGGGTCCTTACAACAGAGTCCTGTTTCCAGGGACAACCCCGAGCCACCTGGCTGGCGATTTTTGGCACTGTACGACTGAATTCCAATGCCCCATGGACTCAACGTCGACGTGTGATAGGTTTGATTAAAAGTCCTGTTGAAGGTTCAACAGCAGCTCTAATCCGCCTCGAGACCCCAGTTGTGTATTCTGACTTTGTTCGACCAGTTTGCTTGCCTGATGAATTGGATAAGAAACTGCGTCCAGATTACCAAAGAAGAACGCTAACTCCCAAAGCTGAGAAGCTTGAGGGTGAACGTCATCAATTGCGTGATATATCGGCCAAGGCACAGATTTCAGCACAAGAAACCCAACAGTTCTTCGTAGCTCCATCGCTAGAAAAACCCACCCTCAGTACCGACTCATCTGATATTGATAGTGCGGAAGCAACGGACGCAACCGGTTCACGAATGCGCCGGGCAGTTGAACCAAGTCCATCATTCCAATCATATCCCCTACCAGAGAGTGTTCCACAAATGGAATATTACTCACAGAAGGGGCGTTCCTTAAGTCAACAACAGAAGTTACCTGTAATGTTTGTTACCACAGCACGCTCAGCTGAACAAACGCTAGCGCCGTGGACGAACTGCAATACATTAAGTTGGTCCAGACAGCGGGATCATTTGCAGAGGGTGCAATTGAAAATGGCCGATATGTCGGCATGCGAGAATGTTTCAATTGCGACAGTTAATAGCATGTGCACGGAAGCGACATTCCAAAAGCACGATTGTACGGTGAGTTGAATTATAATTTTGATGATAAAATCTTATGGCACGCGTTGAATTTTAACTGAAACAAAAACATCAAAGCTTACCTAGTAAATTTGTGTTTCTTATCAGTGGGGAATTTATTGCTAGTTGTTATTTTTATTGTTTTCCAACGATAAAACTCTTATCTCAAAGGCAAAAATCTTAACCAGGGAAGTGTTTCATGGTTAATATGTGATTTCTCGGTATCTACAAATTAGAATGCTAGGAAACTTCATAGAACAAATTTGGCATTCGTAAAGGTGGGCGTTGTTTTAAAAGTTATGTTTTCTGAAAAATATCTTTTCACCTTTTATGTTGTAAAATATTGAGGGTAATAAAAAATCTTAAATTTCAAATTTCAGTTATATTTAATGAGTAGTATTTATATGCATGTACATATAACGGAAGAAAGGTAAAATAGGTTAAAGAAGGAACAACAAAGAGTAAGCAAAAATTAACATTATTTTACATAAGTATATATAATCGCCTGGCCTTTTTTACTCCAAAAACATCACTTCGTCGGTATTGATTTCGATATGTCGATGAATTGACATTAACGCTAATCCAGTTAACCGTTCTTCACCCGTGGAATTTCTTAAAAATGTTTTCAGTCGTTTCAGCGTCGAAAACGTTCTTTCAGGAGAGCATGTTGATACTGGTAAAGTTGCCAAAATTTTTAAAAGTTTATGTATATTGGGGAAAATATCCTTACTGCAGTCTCCAAGAGCTGTTATAGCTGTCTTTGAACGTTGGCTTTCTTCCTGTTCATGGCATTTTATCTTCCACATCATAAACTCAGCCTTAAACGTGTCCCAATCCAAAAATCTTTTATAAAATTGGAAGTTTTCTGCGTTAATTTTTTTTTCCCTTTTCCCAAGTACTAAAGGTATCAAAATATACAGTAATGAGAGGACAGACTTATGATTCTCAAACCGCATTTTAGGCTGAGTTATGAAATCATCTAGCAGAGGAATCATAACAACTATCCTAAAATAATTTTGAGGATCTGAGGTGTTTACATTGGCTCGGTGTTGCTGCCTCAATGCTGTTCGTGGAGTTTTTAAAGTTTCATTTTCATCCACAATATTTAGAAGGCCTTGCGCAGCGTCAAAGATATCTTTGAATTTGCTTCTATTATTTTCTTTAGAATTGGTTTCTACTCCTATCGGAAAGGCTTGCAGTCCGAATCAAAGTTTTTGTTAAAACCAAAAGAATAAATTATCGGATTGTAAGTCACTTTCTTCTTGAAGAACATCAACGTTTTTCTGCCGCCCACTTTCCAAGCTGCTTCTCTGATAGAGGCTTTTCGTTTTGTATAATTAAAGCAGAATCTGAAGTTTGCATTTTATTGTTTTCAATTTAAAAAAAATATGTATTTGGTTGTCTTTTGATGTGAACATTATAGTTATTGTCTTTTGATAAAAACAATCACTATTATAATTATACACAAGTCAGTGTTCAACAAATAATAGGTACTTTATTTAAAGGGTCGAGGTGTCAGAAAATTCAACATGAATTCCTAGAAATTTCATATTTCACCTAGATTAAAGTGTTGAAAAATTCAAATTCAATTATGGTGTGGATAGTGAATGATTTAATATTTTTCGATATTTGAAAAACAAAATTGATAAAGGATTTCGGGGGGGGGGGGGGGGGGTTCAAACCCCTGTGAACCCCCCCCCCTGAATACGACCTTGATACAGATTGTCCCAAAATCACTTTCACAGAAGAAAACAATGAGTTCGTGCGGTTATTTCGAGTCGAAAAAATGAAGAGCTAACATTTTAGCTTCGTTCGCCGCACTACAACCAATTTTTTATTTTTTTTATTTAAAGAAGAACTGTTAAAATTTGTTTGTATCAACTTTTTCTTATTTGGATAACAGTTTTTCCGCAATTTATTATCAAACGAATAATAATCTATTTAAAAGAATTGCTTATTATTATTTCGTCACATTTCTCAAAAGCTGATATTGTATGATATTTAATTTTCCAAGAAGTAGTTTTCTTATGTCAACAACAGAAGTTATTGAAAATGTGATAAAATATAGTAAAAACCGAAAAGAAAAACAAAAATATATTTCTGTTTTGAAAGCGTAATGGAGCTGTTGTTGCCAAATGGTTTTTTGGTATTATTTCAATATGACTAACGAAATAATGCCAAGTGGGGGTTATTTCGTTTCAAAACGAAATAAGACCAAATTTTAAATTTGGTTGTTATTTTAATTGGTTTTATTTCACGTCACCACCACACTTTCAGTATTTAGAAATGTAATAAAGTCTATACGAAACACCCTGTATACAAATTCAAACTATTTACCAACGTATTCTTTGTAAATTTGTGAAAAATAAAATTGCTTAGTGAATTTGAGAAAAACCAGGTTGCTGAATGCTGTTCATCAGAAAAGTTGGAAAATGCACTGTGTAGGATTGGATTTAAATTTTCTCGTATCATTTTTTTTAACTTCCCATAGGGAGTTATTGTAATCGGTCCGATTTGTCAAATTGACATTTTTGACATTTCTCGACGTTTCAAGGTCCCTAGAGCCTATATCAATCATTTTTAGAGAGATGTCTGTGTGTGCGTGTGTGCGTGTGTACGTACGTTCGTACGTCCGTACGTCCGTACGTTCTGGTACCATTTTTCGTCGTCGATATCTCAAGAACGAGTAGAGATATCGACTTGAAATAAATTTTGTTTTACAGATAATAACTTCGAAAGAAGCTGAAAGGGCGTTTATTAATATTCAATCAGTTGTTTTTTTACTATAGCAGTTTAAAAAAGAAGTGAAAATTTTGGTTGGGCTCAAATATCTCACTTGAAAAATATCTATCTTGAAATAAATTTTATTCGACACATTATGATGTCATACAAATTTGGAAAAAAATCAAAATACGGTTATTTTTTAAAATCAAAAAAACTAAAAAAAAAATTTTTATAACTTGAATATCCTTAGATGGAAAAACGATATTAACTTTAAAATAATTTTATTTTACGAAAAATCTTGTTTTTGACTACTGGTGAAAATTTCAAAAAAATTCAATGGACAGTTTTTTTTACAAAAAATTAAAAACTACAAAAATTCTACCAAAAATTGGTATAAATTGTCCTTCGACTCAAATTTCTCAAAAACGGGTAGGTAACGATATTGACTTCTTGTTTGTTTTATTTTCTACATAACATAATTGTTAGCAACTGATAAAATTTTGACAAATATTGAATGTGCAGTTTTTTAACAAAAAATCAAAAACTGTTAAAAATTCTAAAGAAAAGTAGTTACAATTGTACTTCAGCCCGAATATCCTGAGAACGAACAACGATTGTGCCTTCTAAAATATTTTATTTTATACATAGTACAATTTTTTATGAATGGTTAAATTTTGACAAATATCTAATTCACAGTTTTTGACAAAAAATATAAAAAAATAAACTAAAAAGTGGTAAAATTGGTTTTTCGACACGAATATCTTGAGAACGAGCAATGATTTTGACTTTGCCATTAGGATAATTTCTTACATAATAAAATTTTTTACAGCGGGTATATATATATTTGACATATACTTTACTGACATTTTAAACAAAAATTTAAACAGAACTAAGAAAATTCCACATTCGTTAAAAAAACGCAAGGAAGTTTACCTCCTGGGTCAAGTGGAAACAACTTATACATCAACAATCTCTATAATATATGTGCATTTCGTAAATCTCTTTCAATAATTAAAATGCTTTTCAATCTTAAAATAATGATTGTTTGAATTTAACAGCTAAAGTTTGCTTCGCGGAAAATTGGTCATTTGAAAAAAAAACTAAATGTAAAGTTTTCAAGATCACAAATGGGAAGTTATCAGTGTGGGTCGCACCCAGCCTCTTTTTTAATTTTTATTTATAACTGTATCAATTTGAAATTTATGTAGTAACATTATGTATATTACTTTTTCCAAACTGAAAACTTTTGATTCCCAATCGAACACTTTATTTTTGTGCCAATTCGAAATATATAATTCTGTGTAATCATCTCAAACTATGTACTGATAAATAAAAAATTTCTTTTTCTTTGCCTGAACTTTACATTTCAAAACAATAATTGTATGTACATTTTGAGTGAAGTTCAAGAAGTTTTTTTTTCATTAAATGAATCTAATCTCTCTATAATAATAGAAATAATTGAATTTTTAAAATAAACTCTGCCTTCCTTTTTTTTTTGTGAAAATGTTTGTGTCAGTAAAATTGGTTACAACAATATTTATTATTTCAAAAAAAACTTCTTTAAATTAAATATGATTAAAATAAAATTATTAAAATTTTCTCTTCCCAGGAAGTGACAAAGAAAAACAAAAAGTTGTTTAAAGGATGAAAGGTATCATTTATGTTCGGTTGCACCAATATTTAACAGCCTTTAAAATTTTAAAATAACGTATTTTGTATGGAACAAACGTCATTTCAAGACTGAAAAGCCTGTTAAATTCTTAAAAGCGTTTGATGCAACCGATCACTACATAATAACTGAAAATGTTTGACAAAAACTTACCCCCTTAAGATTCATTCTAATCAGCTGATTTTAATTTGATTTGTATCGTGTTCAAAAATCCACAACTTCTAATTGATTTTATAGGCAGGTACATTTATTTTGAATCCGAACTAAACATTTTAAAATATCAACCTCCAGTAAGTAAGTATTTCGAACCGCCCGAACCCCTAACGGCTAGATTTTTGTTCGTCTTACTTATCATATAAATTTTATCAAAATCTTGAGTTATAAATATTTTAACAAATTTTTAACTTCACATAAATACGTTCATAGTTACATATGTATATACATAGTCGAGATAACAGCCATCTAATCGAGGAATACTCGTACAATAAACTTTTGTCTTCAAAAATTTGAGTTCGGGGAGTTGGTTTGTGTTTGTTGTGTACCTTATAAATTTCTTAATAACTAATGTCACCAACCCCACTGATAGGTGCGGCAAATATCTGTCTGACGACCAGTCTTAGTCACTTGAAAAATAAATTCCATTGTATTCCGAATTGGGCTTTTCAATTTGATTCTTAAAAAAGAAGAACGAAAAAATATCAAAAAAATTATTTTCCAACAACAGCAAAACAAAAATGCTGCGATAATGTTTTTTTTGCGGTTGATTGGTACTCAAGAAATAACAAATTGTTTAATAATTGTAGAAAATATATATTTTCTTTGAGATTCTCATAATTTTTTAAAATAATATTAAAATTAAATATTTTTTTTATTTGTGTTAAATTTATAAAGGAACTTTTCTTAAATATTAAACATTTATGTTTATAAATAATCTTAAATACTAAATTATATTTTCTGTCGGTTAAATGTTAAAAACAAAGTCTTAGGTTGGGGGAAAAAAAAGCTAACAAAAATCAGTTCGATGGTCGTTCTTAAGATAAAATAATATTAAAACAAAAAATTATAGATATCAATAAATAAAATAAATACTCGTTAAATGCGAATAGACTTCCTAGAAGATGCCTTCTTAACAACACCACTAGCACTTCTCGATTTTGCTGTGATCAATCTTTGTTTCTTTGGTTGTGGCTCCTCTGATGGGTCTGCCAAATTATCATTTCCAGCAATTGATCCAATAAAACAATTTTGTCTTGTTACCGGAACTCCTTCATGTTCAACACTATTTCTCCTTTTGTTATTCAATTTGGTGAAGGGTGTTCGTTCATCTGAATCCAAAGTGCCCAAAAGTCCGTTGTAGTCCAACTTGATATAAAATATAATTTCTGGACTCGGGAATAATAAGTTGAAGTACTCGAATGTGTATTTCCCAAAAACATATCTAGATCCATTTGAGATTTGAATGTAATTTTTAAATTCAGCAGGAATTTCAAAACGTTCACGAGCTAAAATCAAGAAGAAAAAAAGTTAAGTTAAGAATTTCAAAATTCAATTAAATAAAAAGACAACTTACCAATTTCAATACACTCTTCGTATTTTGCTTTAATTGGACAGGATATGTGCTCCAAATTTCCACTGTACATCATTTTAAGGATCTTCGTTTCTGGTTGTGTCATTTTCACGATTAAATGATTGAATTTCAGTTCGACGGTAAATTTATGTAAATTGTTCTTCTTCCGCTCAGATGTTTACTCTTCAACAATGTGATCAGGAATGTAGTTAGAACACACACAACTGGTTGCTTTTATTTGAATTTCACAATTTGAATAAATCCTTTTTCACAGTTTTACAAAACAACAATATTTTATGGTGATTGTGATGTTGAAGGATGACACCCTTTTTTATTTTATTGATAGATAATCACACAGTCGAGATAAATAACATCCCTTATTTCCAGGTAGGCACAAGACATTGGGCTAACGAAGAAAACACAACCTCGCTTTACCGTAGAATCGGAACGAATAAAAATAAATTCAAACGCAAGCCAAAAACCAACAATTCAAATTGAAACTATTTCACACTGAGTCAGATTCACGTTCGGTCTCGTTTGAGCGTTTGTTGAACTGAAATTAATGTGAAGCAACACTCAACTAAAAACTGAGTGGAATTTAAAATATTTCTTCTAGTGCAAGACGATGAGGGTTACAAAATTTTCATGTTCTGACGTGTCGTATGTCGAAGCGACCGTTTTTCTTTTAATTTACGTTCACATACTCGATCAGCTGCTATAGAAATACAAAAATAAAAAAAAAAATATGCATGCCAAATGAATTCTTAGCGTGTGCCACTGTTCTAGTTCTGTATTTTCAATTAGCACTCAGCTATGCTCAATAATTATGCAACAATAAATATAGATTAGCTGATCGCGGCTTGAAATAAAATAATAAAAAAAAAAAAAAATTAAATTAAATGGAGTTTGAAAAAAGAAATGACTCACGATTCACTGTCGAGATTAGGTTGCTGCATGAACTCATTCAACTTTAAGAATGTTTTATGGCTTTGGTTAAGGAAGGTAAGGTACCTGTTTTAGTTGAGCTAGGGCACGGACCAAACGGACATGACTCTTAAACTGTAGATTAAAAAAAATAAGAGTTAAAATAATGTAAAGAAATCAACAAGGCTAACGACTGGATCGCGCGTAATTGTTCTTAGTGATCAAGTGGCTTATAATTTTTTATAAATTTAAAACAAAGTAGGTAGATATTTATAGAGTTTATTAATGCAAGATTATGCTATTAGCACACAAGTAGGTATAGAACTGCATTTTGCACAACTGTACCTTGTGTCATTTGGCCTTCTTTTTCAATGTCATGAAATTTAATTTGCTAAAAAAAATGTTAAATATTTTATTTTTGATTATTGCTATGTATAGGTATGTATGTACATATGTATGTACAAAGCATTTACATTATTTGTTTTTTCATAACACTTAATTGTGTCAATTAAATCAAAATAAATCAATAAATTTTGGTTCTAAAAGTTAAATACTAAATTTTTTACCAATAGACTTTTGAATCCGAAGAACGGTTCTTGCTCTGCAATGCATTTTTGTTAGTCCAACAATAATCAATGTCAAACTGCATTAAGTGGGCCCTAAAGCTAAACGATGAACATGCTCGTCGAACTTGCTTGTTTGCGTTTCCCCCTACACGGCGAACACATTTTGGGAACATTCATTTCGTTCCGATTCTCCAAGGAATAAACATCATGTGCGGCAAAGAAGCCCAACAACAAAGTTCACACGTTCACAGCAAAAATGAGGTTTACTCGCGAACAGGGCCCTACACGGCGAATATTGAAGCCAACGAACACGAGAAAATTGAAATGTTTCGCCAACAACGAGCCGTTCGCGAACTCGTCCCTAGACGACGAATATATAGCGAGCACAAGCATGTTCGTCGTTTAGGGCCACCTTTAGACAATGCAATCATTTCGGGTTGGCAGTTCAATAAAAAAATTTTAATGTCAAACCCAAAAATCTCTCCATGAATAAGTAGTTAAATATAATTTTTTGGTTGGTAAGCTGGGAATAACTTAAAAACTTAATGAGATGAACATTTTCTAATTTAAATTCAACACACCATTATTTTTCTTATAAAATGCGAAATGTCTTGTAACTTTTGAACAGTAAAAATAATAATTTATACAATAATAATTATTTTTTAGAAAATCACCTAAACGGTTTTTGAAAAAAAGAAATTAAAAAATTCATATTTTTTCTATTTCTATATTTTAATTTTTGAATTCAAACTACTTTGTTGGCTTATAACAATTCAAAATTTTGAAAAAAAAACATTTTGTTTTAATTTTTCTTTTTGTCAGTTTAGATTTTATTTACATTGCGACTTTGTTTATTTTGTTTTGTTTTTAAGGATCTTTTATTTATTTTAAGAGCAGAAGACATTTGTACTCGAAAAGTTTTCTAATAGTTTTGGCCACTTTATCTTGTCTCTGATAGAATCCCTTCACAATCTCCTCAAAATGTGACAGATAACTGGTCTCAGACCAAAAACAATGCCAACATACCTATTTTGTAATTAATAGTTAATGATGTCTTTTCCATGCGGGTGGTAAAATATTTTTCCATCTTCATTCTACATATATGTAAGCCTTGCCTTAAGTTGTTTTGGAGTTGCTACTAATGGAAAAAAAAATCAATTAGTCTCGCTATTAAGAAAACATCACAATCTTATGCAAATTGTTTATACGCAAAAAAATGTTTTTATAATCACTTAAAATATAATTATTTTAAAATACACAGATAAAAATTAAATTTTAAATTTTTACAATGTTTTTGGAAAATGTCTAATTGGCAACAAGGGTTAATATTAAATATAATCTTTGACTTATTTCGAATCCAGAAATGACCCCTTCAAAGTGAGAACCACTCGAATATACAGGCATATTTAACTAACTTATTTATATTCAATAATAGGTACCTACAAATAATGTTTAGCTTAATATTAAGAATATTTTGCTTACATTTATCAATTTTTTAATGACCTACATATATAATGAATATAATACCAATAAAATAACTTTTGAAAATATGCGGAAGTCGGAATCGAAATATAAATACATTTTTTTTAAATAATTAAAAAAGAATGCCATCATTTTGCAATATGCTTTTAATGAGACTGCACTTTAGCTCAGTTCTGGGTCATAGCTGCTGAGTTATACATAAAACATTAAATATTTATGTATAAAGGGTGTCCCAACAAGAACGCAAGATTAAAATTTTAAATAAAACACAGATATTATAAAAAAAAATTGTGAATTCTTTATTATATCGTAAAGTAGACAGGATGAGGTTATGTATATGGAACAACACATCGTGCAGATGGCCGCCCGCCGCGGCTTTGCTGGCACATACGCGATCTTTTAATGAAATTTTCAATTACCGTTTTGCATAAATGCTGCTGTATTTCATTAATGCAGCGTCTAATTTCCTCTTTTAAGGCTTGAGTCGTCGTCGGTTTATTCGCATAAACCATCGACTTCAAAAAAACCCGAAGAAAAAAGTCCAATGGTGTTAAATCGCACGATCTAGGCGGCCAATTCTGGTCTCCAAAACGTGAAGTAACACGACCGGGGAATGACTGATGCAGCAATTGAATTGTTTCTCTGGCTGTATGAGATGTGGCGCCGGCCGGCTTGTCGAAACCACATCCCCTCCATATTCATTTCTTCAATTCTAGGCACGAAAAAATTGGTTATCATTTCACGATGTCGAACACCATTGACTGTCTGCGCTTGACCTGACTCTCATTTTTATAAAAAAAAGGTCCAATGATTCCTCCAGCCCAAAATCCACACCACACAGCGATATTTTCGGTGGATCGACCTGGTCGAAGGCGCGTTGTTGTCTTTACACCAGTGACGGACCCAGTGTCAGCAAATTTTTCCATTAATCGCTTTACAGTTGACTCTTTTGGAGCATTATTGTAACTCCAAATTGATAGCAATTTGGAACTGTAGCCGCAAAACTTTAACCATTTTGGTAAAACAATTTCACAATGAGAACGCGTTGTTCATTCGTGTAGCGCTCCATTTTTATTAACCTTATACCTTCTACTAACAAACAATAATAATTGTTCAAATGTCAAACAATGACACTTCGAATGGCGCCAAATTTAGATCTGGCGTTCTTGTTGGGACACCCTTTATAATACCAAGCTTTGTGACTTAAGTCAGCATAATAATAATAAGACTTTTATTGTCTACTCGCGTGTGAAATTTTAATTTTTTTTTCTAATTTCATACTGATTATAAAATCGTCAATAGCGAGCTCATTCTTTCCCTTCTGCTCATATCTCTTGAAATCCAGTATTGTGGATTTCATAATTGGTGTGATTGTTGATGATTTTATAAACAATATCACTTATTATTGTTTGAACCTGAAACCCAAACAAAACTATTTTGTTTGTTTTAAAATGCAATAATATGAAATTTAGTTCAGTAAAAAATGCTTGTGTGTTTTTGTTTTGAAACAAAATTAAAAAAAAAATACTTTTGTATATTTAAAACAAATACCAAGGAAGTTTTTAAAAATATTAGGAGTATTTATTTTTTCTACAAGAGGTCAAATGTTATTGACGT
Organism: Syrphus vitripennis; assembly: GCA_958431115.1. Taxonomy (NCBI): domain Eukaryota; kingdom Metazoa; phylum Arthropoda; class Insecta; order Diptera; family Syrphidae; genus Syrphus; species Syrphus vitripennis. Next base: position 74,735,772 of record OY288110.1, read on the forward strand.
TTTGAGCTGTTTTTATGTTTTTTTTTAAATTTATTATTGAAAAATAAACTGCTTAGCGCATCAAATTTTTTGTACACTTTTTTCTAATTTTAAAGTTCCAAAACTTAAAAAAAAATTCTAAAGCGGAGCGGTTTTCTGGGTTCTTAAGCAAAATGTTATCGTTTCTATACTTTTACTTTACTTTTATACCTTTAAGGCTCTCCCAAACCAAAGCGAAACAGTAATAACAACGTGTTGACAAAAGATAATCGTTAAATATATCAGGTCTTACTTTTGTTTTTTAATTTGTTTGGTGTGTTCTTATTTATTTAAAAAATAAAGGGCATTTTTAAAAACTTTCATGACTTTCATTATAATGCCGACTTATTTTAAGAATTTGCCGACTGCATGGATTTAGCAATTTTCGGGTGGAACTTAAAATAAGTTAAAAGAAAAAACCTATGTATTTCTTACGGGTGAAATGAAATTCGGGCGAAACTCCTGATAGGGCTGATTGATTTCGGCTCAAATCTTCACTTCACCACAAGCACTTGTGAGATTTCGAAATGCGAGATTTTTCAATGAAATCCTTCAGCTGATGTTTTTTTTTTTTAATAAATGTTTGCAAATGAAGCTTCCTCGATTTGAAAGTTTAAATTCTTTTATTTTAATTGCTTGAATTAATAAATCTAGCTTCCTGAATTTGCCGACTCTTGAAAAGCGTTTGGGAAAAGGAAATGCTTTATGTCCTGGAAATGCAAGAAACTTTTTCTGTTAAGTTTTGAGTTAGATGACAAGCTTTCATAAACCGAACAAAACAGTCACCGGCTAGGGTGAATCAACAAAAATTACTTATTGTTTTTTTAAATAACACACAATTGTAATAAATTTATAAAAACATATGTTTCACATGCATATATGTAGGTAAATTCAAACCAAAGTTTTATATTTCAAAGATTTCACTGAAAATGACCAAAATTGGCCAATTGAATAAAAAAAAAGTTATAAAATTAATGATTTCGTTCAAGAAAACTTTTTAAAATCATTCCCAATTGACTAATTCAAATGAACCGCAATGATTTCCTTTAAAAAAATACTAAATAATTTGTTGATAAGAAGACAAAAAAAGAAACTTTTAAAGTTTCTACAACAAAAAACCATTAAGAATAATTTATGACTTAATTAGTAAAATCAAAATAAATTTTAACCTTTGAATTCCGAAAACAGTTCATTAGTTAAACAGAAAGATAATGAATATACTAGCAGCTCTTATCTACAACTATTATTCTATAATTAATTCCATTGGCTACAGGAAAAAAATGTAAAATATAATATAACCTAAGCCTTATGATTATGAAAATTTCTTAAAGAAATTTAATGATGATGACAATTTGTGTATTAAATAACATTAGTATTTGTAAATAGCAAGAAAGATAAAATCACTGCTTGCACTTGGTATTGATGCAGATATTCTTCTTCTATGCAAAATCACCCAAAAATTCTCTTAATGGCTTTTTGTACAAATGCATTTTAAGAGATTTTTAATTGCAAGCTTCCCAAACTGATAACTATACTTCAGTTATTACAAGGCTATGGATTAAAAATATCTTCATTTCTACACATTTTTTGCTGACAACTCGAAAACTACTATTAAAAGCTGAAAATCCTTTTCAACATCTAACTGTCGTCCAATTTCACTTAAGTTCATTTTTCAACTATCTTTCCGGAAAAAGAGTTTTCTGTATTCGATGTTTTCAAGTCTGACATCCACAAAATGAATTCTGGTGTGCTCCAGTTCAACTTTCAGTCCTCATCATCAACTGCATTCAACAAAAGTTCAGCTTTCAGTTTGTAAAACTTCATTCCTTAGATGCGTTCCATTTTAGTTCATATACAAAGCGACAGAGGGCGAATAATATTCAACTATTTGTTTTTTTCGTTCAAAATTTTAAATTTTTTTTCTTTGGTCGTAAATTTTTTATTTCATTTATTTATAATTTTTTTTTAATTTTTACAGCAGGAAGAATTTTCTGGTGCTCCAGTGCAATGTACCCTACCAGGAACAAATCAATGGGCTTTAGTTGGTATCTCATCATGGAGAATAGCTTGCGGTCCGACAGGTGTGGAAAGACCCCGAATGTATGATAAAATAACATCGAATTCAGCTTGGATAAGAGAAACAATAAATTCTGAATAATTTATTTTTTCGTATGTTGTAAAAAAAAAAACAATTTAAACTAATTATGTACATTTTAAAAAATAAAACAAAAATTATATCTTAAAATTAATTATGTTAAATAAACAATCAGCATTTCGTATGAATGTATGTATGAAATAAAAAAAAATATGTAAGATTAAACTGACTTCTACACTTAATTTTATATTTTTATTTAAAAGAAATTATTCATTTTTGTTTGTAAAAGTATTTTATAGTTAAAAAAAATTAATTAAATAATAAAATTATTTTATTGAGTATGAATGAATGTGCTGCCATTAAAGTTTAAACTTAAATTAAGAAAAAGTTACTTATTTATTCATAATTCTATATAAAAGTTATTTCATTTGTTTATGTTAATAAAGTTTATTTTAAGATTAAAATAATTGTAAATTAAACAACACATATATCTACTATGTTAAATAAACTTTTTTTTTAAATAAATGAAATTTTGTATAAAAATTTACTTGACTCCATTTACCATTGGAAAATGTTTTTTTTCAATGTGTTTTCACTTTCCATTAAATCCAATCGAAAATACACAATTTTATTTTGCTAAAATTTTAAAGCGACATTTTTTTTCGACTCACTCAAATTATGCCACAAATGACTCACAAGTCACATGCTCTGAGGTTTGTTATTTCCAACATTTTATGATGGCATTGTTACTGTTTGTTTCGGATGTAGTTATGGGTAGATTTTTTTGTTCGATACCTAAGGGTTGTAAAGTGTTGATTCAAAACAACAATAGGTATACCAAAAGGTGCGAGGTTGTTATTGTTGTGAAATTACAAAAATTTGGAATGACTATTTGTTGGGCGCCACTTTTATTTATCGAGGTATAAATACCGCTTGTATTGTTGTTAATTATTCATACCACAAACATTCATTCAACAGCGAACATCACAGATAAATAATTTATATATTTCGTTCTGTTTTTGGAAATTAATTCTTAAAAAAAAAAATGGCCCAACATCAAAATAAAACGTTGAAGGTTATGTACAACGATCAGTTGGAATACATAGACTGTCCAAAGAACGCAAAATATGAAGAGTGTATTAAAATTGGTAAGTTAACTTTACAATATAAATTTTTTTAAACATTTATCTATAAACCAATTTTTTCTTAACAGCTCTTGAACGTTTTGAGATCCCATCCAAATTTAAGGAATCCATAAAAATCTCAAATGACTCAGATGAAATTTTTGAAAAATCTACTTTCGAATATTACAACTTGCTGTTTCCAAGTCCAGCTATGATATTTTTCATTAAAATTGATAATGATGAATTAAAGAATCAACATTCGGAAAGAGAAGAAGAAAGAGAACCATTTGGTAAATTAGGAAACAAGAGGAAATATCGCAATGAAAATTTTGGAGTACCAGTGACGCGACAAAATTGTTTTTTTGGTTCATTACCTGGAATCGAAAGAGAATGCTCAGATGAACCAACGACTAAAAAACATAAATCATCATCTTTAAGTGAAACAAGAGAATTGGGTGTTTTGAGAAGAACAATTTCAAGACGATCTATTCGTATTTAGAAATTTTGTTGATAAAATATTTTTTTTTTTGTAAATATGTACATTTTTATTTTTATAAAATAAGATTTAAGAGTAAAGAATTTAAATATAAGTAAATAATGAATTTTGTATTTTTGTAAATATACTCCGTGCAGTCCAAAAAAAAACTTAAGAAATATTAAATCGTATAAATACAGAGAATAAAGGATTTTTAAATATTCATCTAGATACCTTATTAAAAAAAAAAAAAGAAAACTTAAGGGTTAAGGATGCTGAGTCTGCATTTGCCCTATCACAACGATTAAGGTTTCTATGGATAAAAAATTCATCTCGTTACAAATAAAATATAATTATTTGCTGAACAATTCAATTCATTTAAAAATCGATATTGTGAAAATTAATTGATAAAATATTTTGCTATTGTGAATGCCTTCAAAATATTTCTATTATTGTGAATGGGAATGTGCATCCGACAGATATTTGTTTTTTTTTTTAGGAACGTCAAGAAAAAATCATTTATCAGAGGATTAAGAAACCAAAATTGTTGACAAAATAAATATCTTACAAAAAATAAAATAAATTCAAAATACAAAATGACTTCAACTGAACTCTTTTTTGATGACGATGAGGAGCTCGATGATACTGCCACTTTTCTGAAATGCGTTCCGCAGGCCCTAGGCTATTTAGCTCTACAGCAATTTTTTCCCACTTGGAATTTTCTGCAGCTTTGGAACAAAACTGGACCAATCTGGATAGCTGTTTTTTGTTACTCACTACTTTTTAAGACCTTTAGAAAAAAAATTAAGAACTTTATCACTCATTTAATTGGAAACTCACAATTTTTTAGCAATTTTTTTAACTAGCACGAATTCACCAACGGCAAATTTACGATTGAAAGAAAAATTGACAGCTAACGAGAAACTCGATGAATTTAGATAGATAGATTATTAAAAAAAACACAATGGATCAACAATATTGACAGTTGACAGTCACAATACCATTTAATAAAACTAATTGATAAATGTCAATTCTTAATTGATAGTTGATCTTCGTATAATAAGGGTGAATATTTTTTAGGTTCATTTTTTAATTTATGAAAGAAAAAACATTATTACAATAGAATTTATCTTACTGAAAAGACGCACGAATTTTCTTGAAAACAAGACTTTTGTCCAATTTTTTTTTAAACATTTCCTTTATCTACACACAAAATAGACAAAATATGAACTTAACTGAAACTGGTAGCTGCCAAAAATGGGTTAAAGTCATACCTGGAAAATACATTTAGCAGTGATTTGAGTATAGGCTTCTACGATCATAACGATTAAAGTGTAGCTAGAAAAAAACGTCCTTTAAAAACTAGTTATAGAAATTACTTGCTAAAAAGACAAAAAAAAATGCAAAAACAAGAACATATGTACATACATTTTTTTATAAAAATTTAAAACTGTTTCAAAAAAATTAAAATTAACTTGCTAAAAACTTTGGTAAAATAAAATGAAAATGCTTGTGAATTTTGAAAAACGAATTTTTGACAGTCAATTTTTTATACATAACGATATTTTTTTTGAATTTTTTTTGCAGTTACTGTAAGGTCCCAAAATTCTAGAATTTACCGGTTAAAACAAGAAATTTTCAGCAAAACCAACTTTGTTTCAGGGTTTATTCAGTTGCCAGGCATAGAACCAAATTTTATAAATGTATGGCATTTAAAGTGCGGAAGGAATTAATGTCACGTGAAATTATGTTTTTTTTTTTATGCAAAGCTGTGAGTTAATTTTTCTCACAAAAAAAGACTAAATCGGAGAAATTCTAAAGGGGTACAAGGACGAAGACAAAGACGAGGCCGAGACGAGACGAAACTGAAATTTTTCAAATTCTATGAGAAATATTTCAAAAGTTCCGTCTCGGTGTCGTCTCGTGACCAGCTCTACTGTTGCAATCAAAAAACTGTGATTTAAAAAAAAATGGAAGATATAATTTTTTTGGTGTATTTATTATGGTTTTGCTTTTACCCTAAAATAATGTGTCATATGCTAATTTTTCATCAAAATAAATACAGTTTGATAAAATTCCACTCCCTTCAACTCTAAAATACATATGTACAAAAAAAGTATGTAAAGGATTTCGGATATGATTATCAGAATGAAGGAGTACCGCAAATTCGGATGTCACTGAAAAAGTTTTCCAATAAAAAAAAAAAACATCACATAACTAAATATTATAATGAAACAAAAAATAATTTGGCGATAAAAATCGTATTATAGATTCAAAACAGTCGGCAAAGCTTTATTGTCTAACGCCAAAAAAAAAACTGGGGGAAAAAATTACTGTTTTGACACTTGCCATTTGATCTGTGAATTTAATACCATTTTTTTTTCATGTGAATAAATCCTATCGAAATTTAGTTCTAATGACACACAGATTTGAAAGTATCAAAATTATGATACTGTTAGAGCAAAAGAATATTTAAGTGTCACAAAATTGAAAATTGATAACGAACTCAGAAGTTGTATGACAGCTGATAAAAGTTGAACATAATCACTTGAAGTTTTTAGCTTTGTATATGAAGAACATAGAACTATCATGATGGCAGTCGAATAGGGCGACATCTAAAAAGTCATCAAATTTTTTTGCGGAGAGCTTGAGGAGGCTTTAATCGATATTTATTGATATTTTTTGGTTATTGCGATCGATCGAAATCTAAACCTAAAATTTTGCAGCGCCACCACGAGGGTCGGAGCAACATTAAAAAATACTCACCGTGATAGTACTATGTTTTGCATATACAAAGTTCTTCAGTTCTGTATCAACAAATGCTTATTATACATTGCTTAGAAACCATAAATAAATTTTAATAAAAAAAACATACCAGTTGCCACAACCGGTGCCGGCTTGAGGGTATTTGGTGTACTGTTCAAACGTTTTCTGGGGCCCGTTCATAATATCCTTTGTTCTTCTTCTTTGGGTTCTTCTTCTTTAACAGATGGCTAAAACTCGCCCACTCTTCTGCTTCACCTTAAGTCTCCACTTGTAGGACTTGCCGAGTTCGACTTTTAAAAAAGAGGCTGGGTGCGACCCACACTGATAACTTCCTATTTGTGATAGGCCTATTCCTCACCTTTAGTTTGCTTGTGTCTCTTTAATTGGTTTTATAAACTCTGATGAATTTGATGCATTACTGCAAAGCTTATACAATATTACACAATTTTAAAAACAAAAAATTATAATATAGAAATATACATAAAAAATTATGTATAAAGTTAAATACCTAATGGCAAAGTCAATATCATTGCTCGTTCTCAAGATATTCGAGTCGAAAAACCAATTTTACCACTTTTTAGTTTATTTTTTTTTATATTTTTTGTCAAAAACTGTCAATTAGATATTTGTCAAAATTTAACCTTTCATAAAAATTGTGGTACGTATAAAATAAAATATTTTAGAAGGCACAATCGTGGTTCGTTCTCAGGATATTCGAGCTGAAATACAATTGTAACTACTTTTCTTTAGAATTTTCAACAATTTTTGATTTTTTGTAAAAAAAACTGTCCATTGAATTTTTTGAAATTTTCACCAGTATTCAAAAACAACAATTTTCGTAAAATAAAATTATTTTAAAGTTAATATCGTTTTTCCATCTAAGGATATTCGAGTTATAAAATTTTGTTTTTAGTTTTTTTGATTTTAAAAAATAACGGTATATTGATTTTTTTTCCAAATTCATATCAAATTTGTATGACGTCATAATGTGTCGAATAAAATTTATTTCAAGTCAATTATTTGTTCGTGAGATATTTGAGCCCAACCAAAATGTTCACTTCTTTTTTAAACTGCTATAGTAAAAAAAACTACTAATTGAATATTAACAAACGCCCTTTCAGCTTCTTTCGGAGTTATTATCTGTAAAACAAAATTTATTTCAAGTCGATATCTCTACTCGTTCTCGAGATATCGACGACGAAAAATGGTACCAGAACCTACGGACGTACGGACGTACGAATGTACGTATACACACGCACACACAGACATCTCTCTAAAAATGATTGATATAGGCTCTAGGAACCTTGAAACGTCGAGAAATGTCAAAAATTTCAATTTGACAAATCGGACCGATTACAATAACTCCCTATGGGAAATTAATAATAATGTTCCTTTCAGTGACCGCCCTGTTCGATTTAACGTTTTTTACACCCCTCAATCCACTACTGTTTCAAAGTAATTTCGATTTCTTATGCTTGTGGTTATCTATTTGGTCATATTATGAAACTTTAGTAGATCTGTATAAGCTTACAATTAGTTTAGATTATTAATGCAATTATATTATATTTTGATTCTCTAAAGAAGGTCACAGTGATTTTTTTTTTAAAGAAATAATCAGAGATTTCTTTTTAGTTTTGATTTGGATGTTGAAGTATTGAGACGTCACGTCGTTGTCGTGAAAGTTCATTAAGTTATTTCGTTTTTAAAAAAGTAATAAACTAATTTCCTGCATAATGAAGCCACTTTCTGATATATCATGCATCGATTTTGAAACGAAAGAACCTGTGGAAATGTTTTCTCATATTATGAAGGAATATCTTACTAAAAACCCACCTAAAAACCCTATTCCAATTAATATGGCAACTAGCGATGCGTAAGAAATCCTTTTTCCAACAAAAAAAATAGTTATTGAGATTAATATTATTTTTAGTGAATTTGGAGCACTTAATCGTACTGTTAACTATCGTGGACTATCAACTGATAAACATGTAAGAATTGTTACACAAAGGGACTCTAGAAAGTACGCTAACATGAAGAACGATCCAAGGACAACACTCACTTTCTATCTCGAAATACCATCAAGTTCTTCCGAAGGAGAGATGGCACAGTGGCAGGTAAGCTTTTAAAAGCTTTCATAAGGTTTTTCGAGAATTTGGAAATTCTTCACTTATTTACCTACTACAAAAAAAAAACAGATTCGTTTATTTGGAGAAGCTATTGAACTTAGTTCTGAAGAAATTTCAAATCTCTGGAAGGAAGAAACTGTTTTCGCTAAAATTCGAAGTCGAATTTGTGATTGTGGTAAACCAATTGAGTACTCAAAACTCAAAGAAGCTCATGATAATCTTCTTAAAGCTTATGAAAATGGAGAAGATTCACTACATCAAACGCAATTATTGTAAGTCGATGACTTCATGTGAATATTTATGTATTTATTTAAAAATTATTTTATATTTACAGCGTCGCTTTCAAAATAGTACCAACGATTTGGGATTTTTATAAATCTGATCCGAATTGTATAGGAGATCGAATTCAATATCGAAAAAATCAATCTGAAGAAGGGAATTGGTCGAAAATGCATGTGGCAGCTTAGAGTTTTTCAATTAATATTTTATATAAAAATATATGTGTAGCTTTTTTAATAAATAAATAGTGTTTTTAATACTTTTATAATATTACAGTGATATTGTATTGGTTTATTAGAGAATTGGTTTCGTACATTTCGCAGTTTGAATTTCTCAATAAATTGGAGCACTAGGGAAGTACTTACTAATACAAGAGGAGTGGTACTGATCTTGGACCGATCAGAAATGATCGGGTCAGAGGTTAACGGATTCCGGTGGCTGGCATAGTAATGCAACGAATTGGATGAATTTTGAGATTGACGAGTTGAAATGTTTGAACATTCGCCCCGCGCGCCGCGCCGGAATAAGTTGTAAGCTAGAAGATAGTTATGATGAAACACTTTGATAGGGCTCGTTTCTTAAACGTTAAGACAAAAGCATACAAGATGTTCTACTACGGTGAAAAAAATGGAACTGGTATCATTCTCGTGGAGGAATTGGTTTTTAATGACTTGGCTATTCCGAAGTTCAGTGACCGTTTGATGTCTCTAAAACTGAAGATGCGAATCAAATGATTACATGTAGCAACCGGAAAAAAAAGCATCTTCTTATTGGCTAGACTTCCCAACCACCTTAAGAAATACCCGAGGAATGAGTTTTTGTTTGTGGGAGGATATTTTAAATGTTGGGATATCTAACGAGAAATTGTGCGGTTTAGGAAACGTAAATAATAACTTATAGAAGTGGTCAAATGAAACTCAGATCGATTGCCATCTGGTTCCCAGTTTCATGAAGCCACCAATCAAAAATTGCAAATTGATTTTGGGTGTTCCAATTTTCTCAAAACACTGTTTTCTGCTGAGAGAATTCTTCATTAAGACGAGGAAGCGTTTGTTTTTATTTGTGGAAGAGCATCTTTACAGAAATTTGAGATTTTCAAAATGGACAGGGGCGCAACTAAAAAACAATGCTCGGGGCCTACTTGTGGATTAAGAGAAAATTCTTCACAAAAGGCAACAGTATGGTTAAGTACTTTTAAATGAGCTATTTCGGAGCTATTTGCAATAGCTGCACCCAACAATGAAGAATTCACCGAAATCACAGTTGAAGTTGTTTGTGTTGAGGTGAAAAACTCCAAAAAGGGAGAAAAAATTGAAGCAGGCGAGATACCCTCTGAGTTTTGGAAAAAGATGGGAGACATCGAGTATAGATGGCTCATGCTTTTCATCTCGAAACTTATTTGCAGTGACCAAATGGCCAATCAAGAAAGGTAAAGTTACCTTCTACCAATCTACAAAGGGAAGGGTGATACACGAATTTGCAACAGCTACCGTTCAATCAAGCTGATTTATCACACCATGTTGATTGTTGAGTGGGTATTGGATGGGTGTCTATGAAAAAAAACGGCTGTCTGACAACCAGTACTGGTTTGTTTCGGGTAAATCAAACGCATATGTAATCCAGAGTATTAGAATCAGAATGAAAAAAATTCCTCAAAAGATTTGTATAATTATCGTATTGATTGATTCCGAAAATGTATCCGAACGAAAATCACGAAATTCACGAACGGAGAGTTCCACAAGTCTACGTGCGGATGATCATGACATCTACGAGCAAGTTGAAACATGTCCCATAGGAATCACCGAAGAGTTTCAATTACCAGAGAAGCATGTTCTCATACTCGACTTTCTGCTTGAGTATGAGGTGACGGACCGCAAAGTGAATCAGTTATTCTTTTCCGACTATGGAGCCATCATAAGTGAAGATCCTGTGTCCTTGCAACGAGCATATTCTGTAGCGGTAGATGTTCTGCAAGGAAATGAATAGTTCGAAAAAGACCAAATACCTATGCTGCATGTTTTCTGATCCAAACCTGCATATTTTGGAATAGTGCTTCCCAGGTGCGAAAAGTTTAAATATCTTGGATCTGTGATCAATGTTAGACAATGTACTAGAAGTATGAGAGTAAATTGTGAAGTAAATTGAGAATTGACGGCAGTAAAAGAATTTCTTGTTTTCATATTTTTTTTTGTTTATTTGAAAAAAAAAACTAACATAGCAGTAAGTACTGCAAGTTTAGACTTTTTCTCTTGATTGGGTTTTTTCCCACTATAGTCGAAAACGGTTCATTTATTTAAAATATAAGATTCAGCTTACAAGTTTTAGCTCATACAAATCTGCTGTGTGGAAAATTTTACAATAAAATAAATGAATTACCTGCAGCTCTTGTCTAATGTTTGTCCGTGTTTTTCTTAAAATTTTTGCTCTAAGGAAAAAAAGGGTAATCCTTTTTGTCGTCAGAAAGTATGCAGGTACTTATTTTTGTAGATAAACTTAAAGTTATTTTCTATTTATTGACAGATTGAATGCTAGTTACCTAAACACTTAATTCTGATTGTGTTTTATAAGAAAATGTCAATGGGAATCAAATCTTCTTTAACTATATTAATCATTCAATACTGAGCCCGAGATAATTGCCCTTGATTACGTTTTTATGACGGCAGGTAAAATAAAAGGCAAATCATGACCAGGTACATGGAGAACTTAAGCTGTTATTGTAAAAATATTATGTTTTGAAAATCTCTTAAAAAGGGGTGTGTCATTGAATCGGATGTTTTGGTTGTTTTTGTTTTGACATGTATTTAATAATTTTATGGCTTTGTTTGTTTTCAATTAATCATGTCATTGGGTTTCTAAAAATGAATAAATTTAGCTTACCGAGATGTTGTTTTTCCATACTCTAAGAACTCCTTGAACAGGATAGATCAAAGAAACTCCCAAGTGTATTTTTGTTTTGTTTTTAATCTATTATTTATGTACAATACTTATTCTCAAATTATGGCTCAAGCTCGAACTAGAACTTTAAAGATGAAATACAAAAATCAATTTGAATACATGGACTGTCCACAGAATGCCAACTATGAGGAATGTATTGAAATTGGTAAGTTTGCTATTTATAATTTTAACTCCTCACTTCTTTAAAACTAATATTTTGTTTTTTTTTTTTGTATTCTTCCTACAGCTCTTGAACTCTTTTTTATTTCATCAAAATACAGTGAATTTATACAAATATCAAATGAATATGGAGAAATTTTTGATAAACATACTTTCGAATATTATAATTTGCTTTTTCCAAATCCGGAAATAATTTTTTACATCAAAATTGATTATGAAAAATTTAAGAATCGTCAAAAGAAGAAGGCGAGAAAACCGTTAGGTGAATTAAGAATTATCAAAAGAAAATTTTCAAATGAAAATCAAGAAGTTTCAAACAGTTTTGAGAGACCATTGTATGATATTGACAGAGACGAACCAGAGGAGTCATCTGCTAAGAGATATAAATCTTCTCCCAGTGAACCGAAGAAACGTTGGTGGAATTTACTTATTAATAAATTATTTGAATAATAATCATTATTTACATTAAATTACTATTTATAAACATTTTACATATTAGATTTACCAGAAAAATTCAAATACATAAGTATTTTTCGCCACAGTGATTATATATTAAGAAATAAATATTTTAAGAAACTTGTCAAACTAATTTTTTTTAAAGATTAATAAAGAGAATTACACAGCATTACCATTTTTTTATTAATTTAATTGATTAAAAACACCTAATTCAAGTCTATCAAGCGCATCTGCCAAAGCTAAAGAAAATCTAGGATCCCCTGTTAAACGTCAAGCGTCAATGTTTTTTTATTGACTGGTCTTCACTTGTTTTTATTTTGAGAACATATTATTGTTTTTGAATATATTTTTTTTTTTAACTATGTATCATTACATCGAGTTTGGCCATCTTGAATTTTTTGTGACAGTACACATTTTTGACAGCATGCTCATTTTGTTGTAAAAAAACACCTATCTCAAATGTTATGACTCGGAATTAAAGACCGTTATGTAGTTTCGTGAAATATTTCCTGCTTAAGTGAACTATTCGATTTTCAAATAAAAAAAACTTTGTCTTAAAAAATATTTACAACACATTTCAATGTGTCTCTAATATTTTCTTAAGAATAATTGCAAATTTTAGGAAAAAACTAATTTTTGGTTTTGATAATTTTTCAAAAGAAAAATTTACTTGTACTTAGTTTGTGCTGATTTGATGCTTGGTTCGCAAAGAATATTCATGAAAATTTGCACAAAGAATTCATTATCAGAAGTCACAAATTTGCAAACGTTAATCAAAAATATTAACGCACTTAGCACATTACAGCTTATTTTTTTGAAAATTGAAAATAGCAGTTCTAACTTCAAGCGCATAAAAATGGAATCGATGCAAATTGGAACCAAAGCCTAAGGACCAATTTAAACAATTTATTCAACTTTGAGTGTCAATTTTTTTTTCTCTGAACCAAAATCTCACTATGCATTCATAAGTGAAAATATTTGCGATTCACTTTTCCATAGAACCAGAATATAGGCCTCTGGTTCAATTTTTCTAAAGAAAAGTTGCGAAAGACTTCCAACTCTCCGCCAAAATTTTTTTTGGATGTACATATTATGAGACTGCACAAGGTTTAAACGTACCTAACCGTTATAAACTAGATTCATTGAATTTTGTAAGTTTGTTTAATCTTCCGAAAAATGCTGACCAAAAAATACTGTCCAATGTAACAGCTGATGTCGGAAATTGCCTTGTGTTTGGAACTGACACGTTCCAAGACCTTTTTAATTTCGGGGCTCTTTAGTTTACATTGCACTACTTAAACACGTTTTACCCGTAAACCATAATAGAAGATATAAGAAATCCAGTCAAGCATTTTATTACAATTCTTATCCATTTTTTAAGCTATCATGTAACAATTTTTGTTCTGTTTTTGAAGAATCAAATTTATTGACTAACTGGCAACATGCACTATTGACCATTTTTCGTCATCGGATTTCCGATATTGAACTCTATCAGCCACACAATTCGGTTCAGATTTATAAAAGTCCCAAACTGTTGGTATGATTTTGAATCCAGTGCTAAAAAAGTATTAAAAAAAAAATGAAATTAATAAAAATAAAAAAAATAATTATTCTAATAGAAAACTCACTAAACTTCTGACTGCGGTAGAGAGTCTCGTCCATTTTCATATTCCATTAGAAGTTTATCGTAAGCATTTTTATGTTTAGCAAAATCCACAGGCTCACCGCATACACTAATTCGACTGCGAACTTTAGCATAAACTGGTTCATCAGCCCAAAGATTAGATATTTGTTCTGGTGAGAGCTCGATGGCTTTTCCAATAACACGGACCTACAATTTTGAAGCATCAATTGAATTTTTTTTTATTATTTTTTGTCAAATTTATTTGTTTGGAACGGACCTGCCATAATGAATTAATTCCATTACTTTGCATTATATTAAATACAAAAATAACTGAAATTCTTGGATCTTTAATAAGATTAGCATATTTGATACTATTGTTTTCAGTAGTGAAACTAATGTGACCATCTCCAAGGCTTTTATAAACCATAGTACGATTTAGGACGCCATATTTGCTGAAATTAAACAAAGCAGAAAATAATATTTGACCTTTATTAACCTACAGAATGCAAGAACTAATTAATCACGTCTCTATATACTTTAGACAACCCTTTCATTATAAAACTTATGTGTTAATTACATGTCCAATCCGTCACCTATTGTCATATTTGGCGTGCTGAATGAATTCATTTATTTCGGTAAGTCAGCTGAATTACGGGTATTGGGAAATTTCGATATGCTGTGTCAATAATTAGGATTTAATTGTAGATGATTTTTCTGCGAAGGTTCCAAGAATCAACGTATAATTTATTTTCGAGATAAAATATTATAGAGCCAAGAAATAAGTACAAAAATTGTGTGTGAATTGAAATAGTGCATCAATATAATAGTAATATGTTTTCACCTAGAACCGGTAATTTAGAAAATGACGAAAAAAGCATTTCATTAGAAATGCACTCATTTTGTTTGACAGCTCACTGTTATTTTCTGTTTCATATAGAACATTCAAATTTATTTATCTGAATGCATTCATGCAATTTCGGAGATGATTTCGTGCTCAGGTTGTTGAACTTATCTCATTTCGAAATGTGAATATTCTTTAAGGTTTGCTTGAGCTTTAAGTTTACTTTTAGTGAGACAAATATTGTAACAAAAGTTTTTTTTACGGTTTTTATTTTTTTTCATTTAGCCCTAAAACCCCAAGTCATAGTATTATTTATCACGATTTCATTTGAAATTTGTACCTAAATATTAAAAAAAAGGTGTGACCGATCCCTTTCTTATTCTTCGGAGGCTGAAGGCTTTCAGTGCAACTTATGACCTTATTCCGGATATGATATTTAGAATTTAGGAGTAGAATTCAACGCCGCATCCACTCTTGAGGTTCCAGAACGATGCACGTTGTTAGCTATACGTATTCACGGTATTCGTACCAAAAAGAATTTTTGTAGAAGTTCAACACTTGACTTGTTATGTCTTAAAATGTAGGTCTGGTCTGGGCATACATTTCAGAATTATTTTTCAGTGTTACCAACTTTCTAAAAATTACATAAGTTTATTTTCTTGCGAATTTTTTTTTGGAAGTTTTTTCTCAATTTTTTTGCCAAAAATTGGGTTCGGTCTATGCGTGTTATTTTATGTTAAATAAAAGACATTTTTTATTTTAAATATATAAATTATTTTATTTTATTTAATTCGATATTAATTTTATATTGCAATTGTTTTTCCTTAAGATTAATTTTTCTTTCTTCGATTTTTATTTTTTTCTCTGTAAGTGCTAATCCCTTTTCTTTTAGCTCAATTATTTTCGCCTGAAAATTTAAATTATCTGCATCCATTTTTTTGTGGAGTTCGTAGCACTGTTTTTTAACAGTAAGCTTCTCCTCTTCAAATTTTAGAATTTGCTCTTCAAATAAAGTTGAGCTGATTGGCTTTTCGGATCGTGTTGCTTTTCTCTTTGTCGGAATTGGTGTCATGTTTGGTTTCACTTCGTCAGCAACAACATGATTTTCGAAGTTATTCTCTTGACTGAGATATTCTATTTGTGAATTCTCAAGACAAACAGAATTTTTTCTCGTAGTCGTTTGCTGGAAATAAAAATATTAGAATTCTGAATTTTAACATATTTTTGTCTTTGCAAACTATGGGAATACCTGTTCTAATATATTTTCCGAGCTGTTAATAGTTGTGGGACATAGAAGAGCTAAAACACGCTCCTCAAATGCAGACAAAGTTTTCACTTTTTTTGTAACATTCACGACATTATTGTTTAATTCAGTTTTTAACAAAGCACTTTTTTCTTTTATGTGTAGTCTTAACACAAAACAAAGCAGAAACGTAAGAGAATATTCGAAAATCAAGAAATATAAAACTTACTTTTGGTCTCGCCAATATTTTTTCCACTGGGATGCATCTTTATGTGCAGCACCCATTTCATTTAAAGTTTTACCGAGCTCTTGCCATTTACAAAATTTTAAATGTGCTCTGTCCGATGATTCAAATCTGTATTGAAATGTTTTTTTTTAATCTCATCATATATTTAGTTTTTCATTATATTTACTCTAACCGATCGTATACAAAGTCCAAATTCTCTTCCATATAGCAAAGTAAGTATTCTTTTTGCTCCTCACTGGCTTTCTTAGTTTTATTTGCAGTCATTTCAAATTTATTAAATTTTAACGTTTATTTGTTTTTACGTAAAATCTGAGAGGAAATAAGTTTTTTTCATCTTACACACAGCGGCTGTGAAAAAAAAAATAATTTTCACACTTCTAGAATCAGAAATATTGTGTGTGGAGAAATTTTCGTGTATCACAAACTATCACTTCACTAGAGAAGCTATCACATTTCCTGCTAATGGTTACTTTTTTCATAAAATCTAACAAAATTTGAGGAAGAACCTTATAAACTATTAGGTTTTGCTTGGCTAGGAATTGAAAGGTCCTTTATGTCCATATGTCGCAGTGCTTAAGATCAAACTGTTACATGTAGAATTGAGTTATTTCTTGATTTTGACTGTGATTGATCAATCATTGTGATTTTCACCTGTGATTTGATTCGTAATTTTAAAATATTATTAAGTTCTGTGCTTGTGATTGAGATTTTGTCACAATTTGGTTTTTTTTTGGGCGATGGAAATGAAGCTAAGATGAAATAATGAAAAATGTCACATGATTTTTTTTTATATTTAGCGCAAACTAAAGTGGAT
Organism: Syrphus vitripennis; assembly: GCA_958431115.1. Classification (NCBI taxonomy): domain Eukaryota; kingdom Metazoa; phylum Arthropoda; class Insecta; order Diptera; family Syrphidae; genus Syrphus; species Syrphus vitripennis. The sequence continues at coordinate 74,752,994 of OY288110.1, forward strand.
TTTATGTACCCTTTATATATCAGTGACACAGTGCAGGCTTTAGGTAAGTAGGAGGGGATATGAAAAGAGATGTCGGTGAACATTTGTCTTGAATTTCAGTATATCACAATGAGAGGAAAAGACAGAACGTGGAAAGGTATTCCACATTCGCGTAGTACGGCTAAAAAACGAATCCCGGTACTTGACAGTAAGACCGTAATGGGGTTCAAGAGTAAACTGATGAGCATTCCTGGAAGCGCGAATATTACGTTTAAGGGGAGGAATGCAACTGGCTATTTCATTTGATCACTTACCGTAAAAGTAACGATAAAAGAGTGAGAGACAGGAAACGTTACGTCTGTGTTCGATTGACGTAAAAGAATAGATGATGTTCCTGTCTCCAATCATTTTGAAGGCTCGTCTCTGTATACTGTCCAAGAGATTTAAGTAAGTTGCTGGAGCACCAGCCAGGAGATGGGAGTTATACTCAAGCTTTGGACGTATATAACTTTTAAAGATATTATATAATAGCCAGATCAGAAGGGAAAAAGAATTTCTTGCATCTCCAAAGGTAACCTAAACATCTTGTGGCATTTGTGGTATGCGATCATTCCACAAAAGATGGTTTGTGATACACAATACACATACCTAAAATCGCAAGCTGATTAGTTTCTTCGATGCAAGTGCCACTCATAGACAATAGCAGGGGGGTACGTCTCGCTTTAACGACAGAAGGCAGCATTGAGTTTTCGAAGCATTAAATTCTACGCGATTTTTTAATCCCCGAAACAATTTAACGGATTAGTAGTTGCAGACAGGTGATCATTAATGAAAATGAGAAAGAGGGTCGGAGACAAAACAGAACCCTGTGGAACACCAGCATTTATGTTGTGGGTTTCATAGTTGAATCCGTCTAATACAACTTGTATTGAGCGATTCAAAAGAAAGTTACTTATCCAACGAAGAAGGGTTTCATCGATGCCAAAAACACGCATTTTCGATAAAAGAGCAGGATGCCAAAATTTATCAAATGCTTTAGAAATTAAATCCTTGGCTGTGATAAAATTATGAAAGAAAAAAAAAACTTTTCTACAGGGTGTTTCGAAATGTCACCAATTTCCATTACGGTTGTTCCTTGAGCGATTTCAATGACACTGAGACATGTTATGACTAAGATAAAATAACGAAAGAAAAACATATTGTCAGTACAAGGTGACTTGTAAAAATGTCACAAAATGAAATGAAATGATTTTGAAGAGACTTATCAAAATTATATAAACAAATTAAGAGACATACATATAGTTCTTGCAATCATGTGGTTAGATAGATAATTTATAAAGATTAAAATCAAATATAGAAACAAAATTGTATTCAACATACTCATCAATTGTAGCAACATTCATTGGAATATATCCTTCATTAGGATTTGCTGTTTTGTATGCTGTTATTAAATTTGAAAACATCTCAACAGGATCTGCTGGTGTATTTTCAATAAAAACTACGCTAGAGGGTTTCTATTATTAAATAAATTATTATTATCATAAGAAAATGGTTAATAATATTCATTACTTACTTCCATTGTTGCAAAGTTCTTATACTAGTAAAATGTCCAAAACAATTCCTAAAAAGAGAAGGTTATTTTAATTTAGGAATGAACAAGAATATTCGATCATGAACTAAAACTCCAAATAATTGGAGTCTCAAAAATCAACAATCGCGTTCGGAAATAACTTCACACAATTTTCAGATGAAATAATTTCCCATAGCAATTTAGACTGAAATCACTTCTTTTGAAGACAGCGTGAAGTTGTTTCCCTGCACTGACCACGATTTATTTTTTATAAGAAAGCTGTTCTCACTTGTTTTTTTTTTAATTTTTTTAGTAAATATAATCTTTTTTAATATTTAATCATTGATAAAATTTTATACGTCGACAGTTTTTTCGACAAAAATATTTTTTCATTCTTTACACACTTCTCAAACTTTCTATGCCATTTATATAAAATTTTAGGTAAAATTGATTTCAATATTTTTTTTCTTCAAAAATTTGTGTTAAATTGTAAAGGTATTTTACAATGTCTTCTTTTTTATCAAATTAATAGCTGAATTGGCTTGAATGTTATATTTGTGGTTACATTATACAAAATTAAATGAAATTGATTTTTTAGTGTTTGAACAAAAACTTTTTACACGTGAAACTGTTTGAATTTATTTTGAAAATTTTTAAACTGATAAAATTATATTAAAAAAAAGCTCAAATTTTAAGAAATTAAGGTTATCGTTCTATTTTTAAAACCACAAATAATCACAATATTCACAATAGGGAGCATTTTTCAATTTACATAATATGTACATATTATGTATCTATAGTGTTTGAAGATTTCAAACCAAAGTTTATCACACGACCATCATATTTGGCTTTTTATTCATATTTCAGTTCAAAAACATTCGAAAACAATTTCACAACAAAAATTTACTAACTGCACTAAACTTACAATGATTCTTTTAAATTTTGAATAATTAATAATTATTTCGATTACGGCACTTTGTTTAAGAGAGAGTGTTACTGCACAAGTTGGTCGGCATTTGTCTTCTATTAAAGATTGATTAAAGTTCTTTTTAAATATAATTATAAGAACTATCAAACAAACCCTTATCTTAATAGGGAATTAAATTTAGACAAAAAATGTTATCATCTCTTGCAAGATTAAAGAAATTTCTTTTAAGACCCGAAGGCCGTCAAATATTTTGATGTCATTTAGGAATATTTTTGTTTGTAAATTTTTTTTCGTACAATCAATAGATTTTGAGAAAACATCTACATATATGTACATATGTATATTCAAAAAAAATTAATAAAATTACGTTTTCGATGATCAACATTTTTTCATTGCTTATAAGGAACATTGTTTATAAACCCGATTTTTTATTTTGTATGAGATAAACAAAAAAACTGCTATCTTTTATTTATTTATTTATTCTTTTTTAAGATGACGGATTGTATTTTTGATTGTACCAAAAAAATCTCAAAATCTTTTTAGTGCATTAGAAGCAATTGAAAAATTGATTTTTTTTTCGAAATATGTAACTCATTGTTTTCTAGTACATACATAATTTACATTTTTAATTGCTACCGTTTAGGACTTGCATTAGATGTCAAAATAAAACGCTCCACTAAAATTAAGCTTCTTTGAAATTTTTTCGACATAGAAGTCTAATTTTCCAGGACCATAATTAAAACAATAAAATGATTTTAACTGCTGCTGGTTCCAGTTTTAGATTGGAAGAAAATTCTCTCTCTTCAAATGGAGTTTAAATCATGAGCCTACGATTTTTAGTTTTTGAAATATTTAATAAAACTCTATAAGCTTTGAGACCTAACGGTGAAAAAAGATTATGATGTCACTTAAATTTTTTCGGAAATTACTGATTTAAAACAATTGAAAGGTTAAAAACAAATTTTATTTGATATCAAAAACATATGCGTGTGTCTAACGGTTTCTATGATAATGCACAAAAAGTGCATCTGATCAATGAACTTCAAACGTGAAAATCTCGAAATCATGATGTACATTGATGTACAAGTAATTAATTACCTTTCTTTTGGTACCACTCCTGTCCCTGTACGCTTATGGCCCAAAAGTGCGTCATCTCCTTTGTTTTTGATACTCGCACGTGAGAAATGATTAAATCTCATCTAAAAGTGGTCTTTGACGGCTGAAATAAAATTCAAGAGGTCAAGGCAAGTCAAGACATGAAGGCGATTCAAGACGTCAAAGCAAGTCAAGTCAAATCAAGGCAAGACAAGACGTCAAGGCAAGTCAAGACAAGACAAGACAAGTCAAGTCAATTTAAGGCAAGTCAAGACGTAAAGACAAGTCAAGACCTCAAGGCGATTCAAGACGTCAAGGCAGGTCAAGGTGGTTCAAGACATCAAGGCGATTCAAACCCTCAAGGCAGTTCAAGAGCTCAAGGCGGTTCAAAACCTCAAGGTGGTTCAAAACGTCAAGGCTGTTCAAGAGCTCAAGGTGGTTCAAGACCTCAGGCGGTTCAAGACGTCGAAGCAAGTCAAGGCGGTTCAAGACCTCAAGGCGATTCAAAACCTCAAGGTGGTTCAAAACGTCAAGGCAGTTCAAGAGCTCAAGGCGGTTCAAGACCTCAAGGCGGTTCAAGGCCTCAAGGCGGTTCAAGACCTCAAGGCGGTTCAAGAGCTCAAGGCGGTTCAAGACCTCAAGGCGGTTCAAGGCCTCAAGGCGGTTCAAGACCTCAAGGCGGTTCAAGACTTCAAGGCAGTTCAAGATCTCAAGACGGTTCAAGCCTCAAGGCGGTTCAACTCAAGGTGGTTCAAAACGTCAAGGCGGTTCAAGAGCTCAAGGTGGTTCAAGACCTCAAGGCGGTTCAAGACCTCAAAGCAGTTCAAGACCTCAAGGCGATTCAAGACCTCAAGGCAAGTCAAGGCGGCTCAAGACCTCAAGGTGGTTCAAGACCTCAAAGTGGTTCAAGACCTCAAAGCGGTTCAAGACCTCAAAGCGGTTCAAGACCTCAAGGTGGTTCAAGACCTCAAGGTGATTCAAAACCTCAAGGGTGACGGTTCGCCACGCTATCCTAAGGTATACATATATATATTTTATGTGTAGTTGAATGTACGGAGGGCAACAATAGATGCTGTATTTGTGAGATATCTTGATAATGTAATACCTTTTTAACGTACTTTAGTTATCATCGACCAATCGTCACAGTAATACCGGCAGAGTAAATATCGAATATAATTATTACTGAAGTCACAGATGAAAATATTTAAATTGTGGCCACTTTATATTATTATCGGATTTTTATATCACATGTAAATAAATGTTTATTAAATAAGGTTACAATTTTCTGTAAGAAATTCGTAATACTTCATTTTTTCATTAGACTATATTTAATTCCTGTAATAATATTATCTTTTATGTATTTCTTGTACACACACGATGTTTCACATCTGCCAGGCGTCCCATGACGGCTCACATTTTTTTTGTTTTAGTTTTTACAGAGATTTACGGATTTATCCAATAAAATGTTTATATTCATATTTACTTTTTTTATATAAAAGATTATAAGAATTTTCATTGTACGATCAAGTCATTAACTAAAATAAGAGGGAAGATACCACTCAACGGACATCGGGAAAGATCAGAAAAAAAAATTCTAATAAGCTTGGAAGATTTTATGTTTCCGGTGATAGTGAGCGATAAGTTGTGTACAAATTGTATAATATGTAGTTCATATATTATATTGTTGATAGGAGTCAAAATTAAATCAAGTTATCAATTAAAATAATGTTTCACCAATTAGTGCAATCAAATAAGTTTTGACAACCCAATATAATTTTTATTTATATACATATGTATATGAAAAGTTGATTAAAAATGACTTAAAGCCCCCCAAAAACAGCAGCTTTTATGTATATGTTGGTAGTCTAATTTTTCTGTTTTGTTAATCTTTAGTCAATCCCAATGCCCAATAAAAATTTAAAAAAAAATAAAAGGCTAATCTGCTTCAAATTGAAGATTTTTAAATGCAATTATCTTTATTAGGGGTTGGGATAAAAAAGACAGACTTGCAACTTGTAGATAATGCGGAATAGTTGTTGGTGGAAGTGACCTTTTTATCTCCAAAGTGATGAAAATATTAATAACGGGCTTTAGGTCAATGAAAAAACATACAAACAAAAAAACAAACATATATTGTCACGACGTTTCGTTCATGTCTATGAACATCATCAGGTGTGGCAATTAATCTATATTTGCATTAATAAATTGGTTACAAATTTGATAACATTGAAAAACTATGAAAACTTACACTTGTTACATGAATATTGCACTTAAAAATTAAATATAATATAAAGATAATGCATAATTCTCTGTAGAAAAATTGGACACTTTTGTTTCTTCCACTGATGCCTTAGAAAATATATTAAAAGATCCAGCTATTGGACGACCTTACCTCATCTGATAACAATAAAACTGGTGTGCAGTTTTTTGAATAGTGTCCAGTTGTCATCAGGCCTTAAAGGACTATTTTTGGAATTTTTCAATTATCTGGACCAGCTCATAAAAAAATGTTATTAATTTTAGTTACTCGTAAACAAAAACGGTAACATTAAATATTGATAATTTAATGTTACCGTTTTTTTCTGAAATTCTGGATTTCATTTTGACAAAAAAAATGTTAATTTTGTATAAAATTTTTTTTTGGGATTGATAGATTATTTATTAAATTAAAGAAAGTTCTAAATACTTGAAAAAACTACAACTCTATTTAAGAAAACAAACAGTAGAAAACGTTTTTATCTTAATTTTGAGTTTGTAACAAAGTTTTTCAAAAACTTTACACTATTTTTAGCAATAAAATATAAGAATATGTTGTTGGGCTTTAAAAAAATCTTAATTATAATATTGCGTTTCCATTATTTTTAATGAATAACAATTAATGAACGGTACACTGCTTGACTCGCCTTATGATTGTGATATAAAATTCTATAACAATCGCCTTCGGAAAATATCAAAAGGATTTCAAAAAATTGTATACGTGGGGGATTGACAAAATGATAATGAGATGATAAGGTACATAAATACCTAAATTTCTTATTTAACAAAACAATATTCGTATGTTGCTAGGACTTATTAAAATTAATGTAATCTGCTCAAAACAGCTAAAAATACAAATACATACTTATGAATGACCAATTAGTGATTAAAAAAATAAATAATTTTTTATAATTGACCTTTTCATCATTTATAATTTATTTGAACTTGTACAAATATTATGTATGTGTTAAAACAAATTAAGTTTAATTGTAAATCAAAAAAATGATTTCTGACTTTGAAAAAAACTATGGCATAATTTTGTTTTCGTTTTAAGTTTAAGAGAATTTTGTTTGACGATGAAACTCACTTTTGGTTGAGGCACCGTTACATCCAGAAAAACTGACTGCTTGGTGTGCTGGTGGAATCATTAGTCCCTTAAGGTTGTGCTGGCTACCGATAAGTGCCGATAAGTCCGGCACTAGCGACCACTTGGAGGACAATATTTGCCACGTTATTGTCGATATATGGCCAAAAATGTTGGAAAAAGTAATCGGAAATTGAACCTCCAGATTAAATTACGTCCGAGCCAGAAAAGGCGACGGCCATATTCATATTTTTAGTTTATTCCATTTCAAAGTTCTATACCTCTAAAAAAAACACCCTTTAGTGTAGTAAAACCGAAGCTTAAGAAATCACAATTTGAATATAGAATATTTCACTTTTTTCATCTTCTTTGTTTGATCTTTTTAGATTTTTGACTAGTGTGAATTTTATTTACTTTTGAATTGTTTGACAATATTTTTGAATCTCCTATTGAATCTATGAATGCTTTTTTTTTTAAATAAAAAATATATAAACTAACTGGCAACATGCATTATTGACCATTTGTCTTCTTCTGCTTTTCGATATTGAACTCTATCAGCCACACTGTTTGGTTCAGATTTATAAAAGTCCCAAACTTTTGGCAAAATTTTGAAAGCAGTGCTGTAAAGTGAAGTAAAATTTAAAAAATAAATAAACCAGTTTTAATTTTTCAAAAAAAAACTCACTAAGTTTTTGTTTGCGGCAGTGTATCTTGTCCCTTTTCATATTCTTCTAGAAGTTCATCATGAGCATTTTTATGTTCAGCAAAATCCACAGGCTTACCACAAACATTAATTCGACTACGTATTTTGGCATATATTGGTTCTTCATTCCAAAGATCTGTTAGTTGACTTGGTGGGAGCTCTGCAGCTTTGCCAATAACACGTACCTTAAATTGCAAAGACATAAGAATAAATTTTATTTTTTGAGTCAAAATTTATAACACTTTGAAGTTACTTATTAAAACAAGATGGCTAAAGATCTTACCTGCCATACTGAGTTAATTCCATTCTTTTCGATTAAAGGAAACAAAAAAGTAACTGAAGTCCTTGGATTTTTAATTAAATCTGCATATTTGACACTATTTTTTTCAGTAACAAAAATAATATCACCATCTACAAGGCCTCGGTAGACAACAGTACGATTCAAAACACCGAATTCACTAAAAAGAAATAAAGTATAGGTGTTACATTAGAAGAAGGTGAAAAAGGTTTCAAAGAACCATTTTTAAAATTACTTACTCATCAACTGTAGCAATATTCATTGGAATAAATGGTTCGTCAGGATGTGTTGTTTTGTATGAATCTATTAATTTAGAAAACATCTCGACAGGCTTTGCTGGTGGATTTTCAATGAAAACCATGCTTGAGGGTCGCTAAAATTGAACTTTTTTTCAAAGGAATGTCAATAATATAATATTTTTTTTACTCACCTCCATTGTTGTGCAGTTTTTAGTACCTGATTTGTTTAAACGTTTCTTAGTTCAAATATGGACATACATACGTCTAAAAAATAAAAATTATTATTTGAGGTTGACCTATCGTTACTTGTTGTTGTTTAATTTTACACAAAAATTGTTGAAATTTCACATTTTTCACTACAAAAAGGGTGTGTCTGTAAAGCACAGACTTTATCCATCAATATAATGAACTTTTTAAATCAAGCTGTGTCAGTACATTGTTTTTGAAAATTTGAGTTTTGAACATAAATATAATTTTTTTCAAACACTATTTTTTTATTCTAAATTTCAAAAACAAAATTGTTATGTTTAGAAATTTAAAAGTTAAACTTTTTAAAAAAAGTTATTTTAAAAAAAAAAATTTTTTGAGAAATTTTGAAAGAACGGTATACTTCTCTATTTTACTTCTTAAAATTAATAGAAAGTTTCCAAAGTTGCTTTGGGAGATAGATTTCATTTAGTTATTATTATTAAAATTGAAATTCTACTTTTTATAAAAAATTTGAAAAACATAACATAGATTATATGATTTTATGTAAAAAATTAGTCTCGGTCAAATTTTAAGATTATTTTTTTTTATTTATATTACATTAAATATTGGTTTCGTTGGTATCACGAAATATGATTTTTACCCATTTTTGTAAAAGCTTTGATGGCCAAAGTTTTTGTTATAATTTAGTTTTGAACAAATTTTAATCTCGCCAGCCGTTCAAAAAAAATTTCCAAAACAAAAACTCAACGTTAATTTTCTAGAAAGATTTTCCAATGGATTGAAGCTAGTTTTCAAAATCGCGTTTTATAGAAACAATCTAAATTAATTTTTCGTTGTCTTTGTACCTTGATTGTATTTCCCTACTAAAATATTTTTTTTTTATTTTCATGAATACCATAGAATATGTATAGTGTGTGTAAAATATTTAAGTATCTTAGTTTACAGCTCTTTCCTGCAGCTAACAGTTAACAGTGTTTATGTTATATACGATGCGTCTTAATTTATCGCCAATATTTTAAAGAATGTTTTTAGAAAAAAACAAAATTATTTTATATATACTTAGGTGTTTACTTTCCCGCAGAAATCTATTATTTAGTTCCCTTTTGTTGCTAGCAAAAAGTTTAAGAATAATTATTTTCATAATCAAAGCAAAAAAAATAATAAAAAATGTCTGTGTTCAAACAAATTGAATTCAAAATTGTATGTTATTAAGTAACATTTTTGCTGTTTATTTTTCAAATTCTCTTTTCAATTAAAGTCAATTATTCAAAACCAGAGGTGTTAGGACTAAAGGGTTAAAAGATTAACGCAAACATTCAATATGCCCAACCTATTACTTTTATTGTGTAGTGTGGCCTTAGGTCTGTCACGTCACAAAATATATTTTTTTTAAGTTTTTTTTAAATGCCTAAAATGCTGTTTTATTAGATACAATCACTTCTGGACTTTACTGGAACACACGCTTTTAGCACCGTCTAAACCCCAAAAAAAATCAAAATCAAGACGATATCCCAAAACTATATAATTTTATTTCGTATAAAAAGAAATCACTATTATGCACTAACGTTAATGTTTTTATATAAATATGTAAATAGGAATACCTATGATTTAAATTAAAATTAAAAAAGAACTTAAGACAAAGACCTTGTTAACAGTTTAACTTACAGTGTTGTGTATTAGAATAAAAAATAAATTTACCACAGAATTACTTTAGACTTCTTTGATAATGGTCGGTCAATCTATAGCAATATATTATACCTATTAACTGATTGTGGTTCTGCACCAATTTTTTTTTCTGTGTTTTCTTTTGAACAAAAACAATATTTTTGAAACAAAGATTTAAGAAATCAATATACATAGTTCAGTAAAATTAGTTTTTTTTTTAAACATTTTATTTTTCGAATTCGTTAGGATAGGTACCATAAATCTACCATATTGAAATTAAGAATGAATTAATTTTTCAAATTCAAACAATGAGAGTTGGTTTTCTGTGAATTTTCTTCGTCAGAAATTCCTTAAACAAGGCTCAAATATTTTTGTGTTATTTTTATCCTGATTTATTGCATCTTATTTTTTAAAGTCAACACACTCATTTTAAACTTAGAGACGTTAATATTGCGATTTATAGATTTTTCTCTGTACAACTTTCCTATATTATAATATGTATCGATTAAAATAGAAATAAAAAAAAAATAAATCAAGATGCTGGCAACCCTGCAATCGGTTGAAGTTATTTCGAAAACTTGGATATAAGCTCCCATTAAAGTACTCTAATGCTGTCAAGAATTCTCCATCTTCAAATTAAATTCTTATAAGAACATGGCTAACTTTACTGAACTAATAAGCAGTTTGAAACTTTTAAATAAAATCTTATCTTTATTGAAACATTTAAACAAAAATGCTTATCTATTTCAAGATTAATTAAAATTTCAAAGCAATTCAACAGACATTTAAAATATCATTGAATTTTAGAATTGGTTTGTTTTTGTTAAAAATGGACTACGGACATGCAGATTATTCAGTATATTCACTGTTCAATTTTTTTTTTGGATTTTACCTAGCGATAATAATTATCAATGGTTTGTTTAAACACCAAAATGTTGGGCACACGTTATAAAACTAAGGAATGTCGGCTCTAGAGTAAGGTGTTTTCTTTTCTATAGTTTTGTATTTCAAAATTCTGTCAATCCTAAATTCTGTAAGTGTCAAAATTCATTTCTAAAATTCTGTAAATGTTAAAAAAAAAACAAAATTGTTTTGATGATTAAAAAAATCAGATTTACACAATTTTGAAAATAGAATAATGGAAAAGCAGAACATAGATTTATATTCATCCAGAATTTTTAATTCATTTAGAGAATAACAACCCATTCCAATTTTGAAAGACGTTTCATTTAAAACACTAACGAAAAATTGAATCATAGGTGTTTTGATTTTCGGTCCGATTGAAATTTGATTTGATGTTTGGAACGTATTTGTCTTTTTTCTTGCACGAACTGCGAATTGAGTTTCAAACAATTCCTAAGTGCCACACATATTTTTTCAATTTTAATTCAAATTTTATAAAGAAACAATTTCTTTTTCAATAAAGTTTTGAATTTTATTTTTGTTTACAAAAAACTCAAATTTAAAAAATTTACTTTAATTTTCAAATGCAACGTATTTCTGTATCAAAAAGAATTTAATAACTTCCCGTACAGATGTCAGCACTATCTCATTTCTCTTATCTCTTTTCTCAATTGAATGCTGTCATTTCTACAACACGCTCCCTCCCGGTCTGACTTCTGACAATAGATCTGTCAGAGTCAATTTAATTTGAGTGGAAAAAAAGGTTCTTTCAGGGGTAAAAATAAATACAAAAATTTTCATGGAAAATTAAAAACCCCTTGTACCTAAATCATGTGTTCGCGAATAAAGTACACACGGGAAATAATAATAAAACAGTGAAAACTAAATACCAAAACCGCGAAGAGCACAACATAAACCTACAATGGCATCGATTTTGGACATGAGGACCAATAATTTGAGTCCCAGTAGTTTCGATTACTGGACACAGGAAATAACTAATTTCTTCACACCACTCAAATACTTACTGGCAAACTCCAGATTGGAATTATTCCTAAAGGATGTCGATTTAAATTATATTGTCAATACGGTCTTTTGGATTTTCTTGATGTTCACTTTGGGATTTTGTGGATTTTACCATTTGTTCCACGTAAGTTTTATTCTTCTCTACTTTGTCGAAATCGAAACCTAAATAGAAAATGCACGGGTCATTATTTTTTTTTTTGTTGGTGCAGAATTTTCTATTTTTATTTTGTATTGTTTTGCTTTTGATTGACATGGTTTTTGTTGTTTTTTTTTGTCAGTGGGTAGGTATGTATGTATGTAGATTGGTTTGTGTGTGGAATGCCGAAAATCTACGATGCGGCTGTCAGAAACAGATGTTTTGATTATCACTAGAGGGGAAGTACAATAATGTATTTTTTTTGTGAGGACTGTGACATGTAGGTGGCGTCAACAACAATAGTGAGAATATGAAATGGTTTGTTGGTTGCAAGTCGTTATTCAAATTTAAATTTTTGATGAAACATCAGATAAGTTGGAAAATCCTAAAAAGTATTTGGTAAACTCTTAAATAAAAGAGAAACTAAATTAATAAAAAAATAATTTTAAATTTTTGTTTTGGTTGGTTTGGTAGTTATTGAATGATAATTTTAGAACTAGTTTTCCTAAATTTGTTTGAAATGCCTCTAAAAAATACATAATGAAGAGAGGTATTGGAAATTATATACTGAATTTATTTTGGTTTATTCAGTAGATTTTTTTTTTTGGCAAATCAAAAGGGAATAGTTACGTTATTTTAAGTAATTTAGTAAAAACTGCGATTAAGAAGCTGATTTACCCATTCAAAAAAAAAAAAATTACAGCAGAAACAAATAAATTCTGCAAATGTTAATAATAGTTTTTTCTCATTTCATAAAAAGATGTACATACCTATATTAAAAGTAAATGGTTGCAAGGCACCTCGGGTGACTTCTTTTAAATTCACTTTTTGGGGACCCTGTCCAGCTCACGCACCTCCGTTGCTCCGCTTAGATTATGTTAAGTAGTCAGGCAGGTTCAAAAACAAATATTAGATAGTTTATTAAAAGTTCCAACGAAAATTAGTAGATACTAAAAAATAATGCATTACTTTAAATGTCGATATACATAATTTTCGTCTACAAATGTTTTTTTCTTCTTCAGATTAAATATGCACAAAAAAAAAATTGAAAAATTTGGTCAAAGTATATTTTTTTTTTAAATGTGTCAAAAAAAAAAAAAATTGGAAAAAAATGTTGTCAGCGCTTAAACAAGTGGAAATTATTTGAACCGCGGGAATAAAATTTGATCAAAACATAAATTTTGAAAAAAAGTGTAAAAAGAAGTTTGTCTTCGAAAAAAAAATTGTTTAAAAAATATTGATCCCAAAAAATACGCTTATAATAAAAATAAACCGTACAACACTAATTGAATGATAAGGTTATTGAATGATCTATAATTTAGGCTGTTAGACAAACTTCAATTGACTGTTCCCTGACAATTTTTTTCTGACAGAATTTCTTTTGGACAATTTGTTTTTTGAGTACCTATGTACTTGTACCTAAATTTTTTTCGATTAAATTTTTTTACCAAATTTTATTTTCTTGTAATTTTTCTTAAACTGTTTTTGAATAATTTGTTTTTTTTTATCAATTTTTTTTGACGAAAAAAAAACTTTTGATCAAAAAAATCTGATTATATTAGCGTGAAGCAAATAAGATTTGTGAGTCCCCAACAATTGAGTTAATAGCTGTTTGGACGAATTTCACAATAATTAAAATAAATTTTTATCTATTCGCAATCGTCAATTTTCTTGTATATTACTAGATAACCATTTGTTGTTGTCAAGGAACAAGGAATTTGACATTTTATTGAATATTCCTTTCGAAACCAGATTTTCTTTTATAATTTTGGTCGTGGCTACCACCGCATGTGTGAATTTCATAACTACTTCATTTCCCATCTCAATACTCAAACGAAAATATCGATTCTGCAGATTTCAGACCGCTGATTTTGCGTATTTTTTTCATTTCAAACCTTTGATAATTCGAAACTTTGTCTTTCGTAGCTTTGTTTTTCGTAACTTTGTTTTTCGTTACCTTGCTCTTCGTAATTCTGTTACTATTTTTTAATAATAATTTTTATTTTCTCAAATATTTTTCCAGGTCTTTTTCAAATCACCAAATGTCAAATTCTACAAACGAAAACAATTCGCTCGATCCATCTGGAATATTGCCTTTTATGCAGCTTCAACAATTTTTCTCTATTACTACAACGAATACTTGATCTCACCTCAGTTGGTACGCAATGCTGGCCGACTCTTCCCCACCTATGAAAATACAATTTTCTACAAATCACAATCTTGTGAAAAATTTCAACTTTATTCTTTATTCATAACGACATTCTACCTGCATGGAGCTATGTTGGATTTTAAAGAGTGTGATTTTTCAGAAGCTGCTTCGAAGACACTTTATGCATTAGCTTTAGTTTCCATAAATGGATATAAGTAAGGCAAACAAACAAATGTTAAAAATAACGTCCTATCAGAATTCAAAAATCGAGCAAAAATTTTTGATTAAAATGAGTTCGGTTGAACCGACACAAAGATTATTGGATTGTGATGGTTTTTTATTTTATGTTCCAAATTAATTTTTTTATAATTTTTTTTAGATTTGAAAACTACTTCGTTGGATTAAATTTGAATTTGGGAATTTACAATATCATAACCGAGTGTTTGTTCCTTATGGCCTTGCAAAATTCCCATCGAAATCGTTTGGTTTATCAAGTATTCCTAGGACTCCGGATTGCATCATGGTAACTAAACATACAATTTCAAAGTTCAAAACCATTCACGAAAAAAAAACATAATTTGGTTTTTTTGCAGGTCACATGTCTTTATCAGTTTGCTCCCATTCAAATATCTTGTTCCAACTCTCTTTGCAAAGAATTTCAAAATTCTTCTGAATGTTGTTATATGGCTATGGTATGGTCTTTCAATATGGAATTCACCTGTATTGCAGTACTTCAACCACCAAATCTATCACAATTCACCGATGGATTGTTCCGGTGAAGGATCGGCTGCAAAGTACATAAGTTCAAAATAATTATTATTTTCAAATAAATTTTCTAAAAGTAATACTCTTTTACAGATGTATTCTTCTTAAAGACTCAAGTGAACATCGTCATTTTAAAGCTTTGAAAAAAGCCTATTATGAAGTAAAACTGGCTCATGAAAAGATGACAGCTTGTGTGACGACATCATCGACCTCTGAAAATTCCTCGGCAAAAACTTTTCAAGCTATAAAATGTTTGCTTTGAATTTAATAACACTTTTGTCCTTACTTACATATGTACTTTCATCCTTTTTCAGGTATTATGACGCTCAAAAGAAAACTCAAACGTATTCGGGAAGGACGAGGTGAATCTATTTATGATACAGGCGAACTTACACCTGATTCACCCACAGAAGCTGAATAATGATTTCTCTGTGATGGGAATAAAAAAAAGATGACGGACGAAAGACAAGCTCAATTAGGCTATTTGACTTATAATATTATTTATTTTGTTATTTTATCCAAGGCTGTTTTAAACGTAAACGTAAAGGTGAAGTGAATTGTGTACACAAAATCTTTCAAATGATATGGTGAAAAAAAAAATGTTTATTATGAAATCTTGCCTAAAAAAACTATTGTTTTCATTTTCATTTTCCGATTTCACTTCATCTTGATTTGTAAACTATGCTTTATTTATCAACAACAATGCTAAATGAAACAAAAAAAAAAACGAAGAAACTATTATACTTTAAACCTTGTGATATTCTAAAAAAGAAAGATTTTATAATTATCTATGTTAAAATCTTTTAGTATCTACATATTTTTTTCTCACAAATTTTATATCAATTAAACGAGAAAAAAAAGAAACCTTCACCTCAATTTATGTAATTCCTAATATTATTTAACCATTTAGTCAACAATTTTTTAGTAAACTCTTATTTATTTAAAACAAAACCAAAAAAAAAAAATCTTGTTTTAGCAACAAAAAAGACACTATTTTTGATGATCTAAGTAAAAATGAATAATTCCTTTAAGATTTAATTAAGTAATTTTTTGTGTGTGTGTTTTTTTTTTCGAATATAAATAGTAATGTACCTTTAACTAATACCTGTTATAGCTTTGAATTATAATGAATATTATATAAAATATCTATAAATTATACACTTGCAAGAAATGTGTGTTGTTTTTTTCTTACCTTTAAAAGAATAATGTACACGTCTAGATCGCATGTACATGCGCCTATCTGCGATCATATCATCGTTTTTAACTCTAACTGCAAAACAATAGTCACGGAAAAAGCGTGTTTTGTGTGGATTTTTCAGTTTAAATTAATTTCGTATAAAAATTTTTATTACATTCAGATGAACTGTTCTTGAAAAACTCGAAAAACAAAAAAGAAAATGATTCTATTAGTATCGGTACCTCCCACTTTTTTTAATTTTCTTTTTAAATTTAAAGATTTAATTTATGAACGTAAACAGTTCAAGGATAAAACCTACTCATTTAACTTAACTCTTTAGTTACTTAGCTTTTAGTTGGGTAAATTTTACTTAATTCTACACGTTAAACAACTCATCTAAATGGAGAACTCCGTAACGTAAGGAAATTTGTGTTGGTCAAGCCATTGTATATAAAACTTATAGTACTATCATCACGATGGTTTTTGTGTTGTGGGCTGTGGTCGTCTGAGGGCGCACTTGTATATACACAGAAACAGCAACCAGAAAATTAGTTAGGGGTGTGATCGCTAGGTGGCCGACGTGTGGAACGTGTTCATGAGAGTACTATGCAAATTTATATACAATGGGTCAAGCTCAAATTTGACAGATAGAGAGAAAGAGAGAGAGAGAGAGAGAGAGAGAGAGAGAGACAGCTGCACAACAAACTTTGTATAAATGAAGCGAACCAATTTCAGTGTTGCCGGAGAGAATTGTTTTATTAATATCTGTAACACAAGCGATTAGTTCGAATTATTCTAGGCCAGTCAGTGGTGAGTTAATTCTAAGTTAAATCTGAGTTAATTAATCCTGCAAATACATACTTTCAACCAGAGTTAGATCACAAGCAGCTTTACAGTGGATTATTAACTGTAACCTTTCCTTGTCGAAAACCTAATGAAAATCGATTTTCCATATCCATAGAGTCACACACCGATTTTTTCCCACAAATCTATCAGACATATCTATTTGCTAACTCATCAGATTTAGTGGGTTAATTATGGATCCAAATTGACTGTTTTATGAGTTAACTCGGTATTAACCCAGATCATCCTTCAACAGAAAAAAAAAAACAAACCATTAAAATCATTGAATTTTTCACAAAAATTGGCAGATTTCAAATAATAAACCTGACCACCACATTAGAACCGCAATACTGCTTAAAGTAGTACAATATTCCTATAGTAGTACTTTCGACAGCACTGACCAACTTCAAAGAAATGAATGTGTGGGTGTTTTCTGTGTTCTCTACAGTGTAGTCTACTCCTTAGGCTCTCTGGAGTTTTCTGTTCGCGGTACAATATCGTCCAGCTAAATTCAAAATGAATTGAAGCACTTATCAAAGTTGTAGTTTTAAGTGAAATTAATATTTTCAACTCAATAAATTATACTTTTAAAAAATTTTCTTTTGTTGCTACGAGTGCTATGAAATTCGTTTAAAATTAATTAACATTTAAATTATTTTTAGAGCTTAATAAGATTTATGAAACGTTCTCACTAGAGTTGAAATGAGGTTATTTCGCAAATTACGAAAAAAGCGTTCGCATTTAAATGAGGTTATATCGTGTGACGGCTTGTTGTTGCTTTCTCTTTCTGTCTCATAAAGACATTTCAAATTTATGAGTCCAAATGTATGTTTGGTTGAATAGATATTTTTTTTGAAAATTTGTTTGAAATTACATTTTTTTGAAAATTTATATTTTGGGCTAGCAACATTCTGGATACCAAACAGCGGGACAAAATAATGGTTTTAATCTATTTCATTGATTTTGCCTGTGAACAGAAAACATTAAAACTGATCCAGTGAATGAAATAAAACAAGTTGTTATTTTAAAATAATCAGTGAAACATCTCATTTTATTATTGATTTTCTTTTTTATTATTACTTTTTTTTATATATGACTTATTTCATAATCATTACCTTATTTCCTGTTTTTTTAATTTTGCGTATTCGATTTTTGTTTACTTTTACAATAATTCTTTTCTTTTTTTTTTACTAAACATAATGTTACTTAAAACTGAATTTCTTTTTTTTTATTTCTAAGTTTAAATATTTTCATTCATTTAATTTACATAGGTACTTACAACAATTGTTCGTTTAAATATACATAATGCTATAGTGAGTGTATATAAATTTATCTATTTTTTTTTGTTTTAAATTATATTTCATGTATTGGTTTTTTTTTTAATTCATATAAATTAAATTTTATTTTCTAGATTATATTTGTTGTTAGATTTTTTTTATAGAATTTCATTTTTAAACTTTAACGAAACCCCATATAATAAAGTATTATTTAAGTGTGTTTGTCCCCATTGTCTAGTTTTATTTTAATTTTATTTTCTATATATTTAATCTTAAAAATAAACTAATTTATTTATAATAATTTCGTTTAATTTTTTTTTTAGTATTTTTCTTTTATTTTTTGGAAGTTTTCATATATTCACAAATTCCAAAAAACACAATTTGTTGTATGTTTTATAATCTAATGATATATTTTAATGTTTATAATGTTATACACCTAACATTTTTTTCTTTACCTATTTTAAAATATTGTGAGAACCAATATTTTGTTTAATTAATTTTCTATATACTCGTAGTTATTCGACTGGTCCGTTCCAGGGTGATATAAAAGTAAAACAAGTTTTAAAAAAAGGTATTAATTTTAACCTCCTCGTGAAACTACTCCATATTTTTTTTTTATTTATTAAAATTTCGAATTTTTAACATTGTTTATTTATATTTTGTTTAACATAATTATATATTTAATTTTTTGTTTTTAATTTGTAGTTGTGTGTTATTTTTAATATTCATTGGTCAATTCGATTAACCACTCGTATCACATAAGATTCCGTTGTTTTTAATGTTGTTGTTTTTTTAATTTTCTATTTTATTTTATGTATTATTATTCCAAGGAGTTGACATAATTATATATGAATTTGCATTATAAAAAATTACGGAACTTTCAATATAAAAAAAGAATTTCAGATTTTGATTGTTTTATTTTAATTATTTTAAAATTTTACTTAAAAAGTACAATTGAAATGTAAAAAAGATTAGAAAACTAATTTTTATGTTTGCTTGAGAGAAAACCTGGGAAAAATTTATTTTAGATTCAATATTTATTTTTTTTTTCTAATGTTTTGAAATTGTAATATTAATTTTTGTTTATTTTTTTTTTCTGATCTCTAAACACTTGTTTTAAGTTAGTTAGAAGAGAAAATAAATATATTTTTGTTTTTAGATTAGAAGTTATAACCGGTGAGGGTTTTGTTTTGCTTAAAGTTAGAAGATTTAGAACTCATTGCTTTATATTTTTTTTTTCAATAATTTTTACATGATTTTTTGTTTGTTGTTTTTTTTTCTTATTATTTTTTAACTATACATTAGAGGATTGCTTTTTTTTTGTTTTGTTACAGAATACCAATGGAAGTTGAGGGTGATTTAATTTTTATATATTTTTTTTTACTTTTTGAAAGATAAGCGAATAATTAAAATTTTGTGCGCTCTTATTTTATATTCCTAATTTGAGTTACCTAATCAATCAAGTTATAACATTTCTGGACAATTTTTATTTGTAATTCTGTTGTGGATTTTTAAATGCAAAATTAAATTAAGAAATAAATATTTTTTCTATTTTAGGGAAAATATTTTATTTTCAATTGTTTATTAAAAAAAAATTAAATGCAACAAATAAAAACCTATATGTACACAACATATAAACAATTTTGTTTTGAATATATGTACGTATACGTTGGCTGCGGATTGATTCAAAATGATTTCTGCACTTTTTACTATTAAAAAAATCCAACGGAAAAAAGTAGATACTGCATCAGATATTATATTTAACAGGGTGTTTCCAAAAAATTAAACAATATTTTGAAAAATGATTAATGGACTTTGGGCAAATGAAAATGTTTTTTTTTTAAACTTTCTTACTAAAAAATAATATTTCTGAACTCAATTTTGGAAAAAATAGTTTTGGCATCATCCTTCAGGATGTTGTTTAATATACATATACATACTATAGAATGGGAAAAGGTTTATATTGTTAACAAAATTGAATTCGAGATTTTTAATCAAACGTGTTGACATATGGAAAGCTATAAAAGGGGTCTTAAAATTTATATATTTTTAGACCAAAAATAACTTTAAAAGCCTGGGTGTTTTAGAAAAGTTCTCATAAACGACTGAACTGATTTTTCTGAAAAATTTTTATTCCAAAGAATGTAAATATTATTAATCGTATCTATGTAGTAGCATAATTTCCGACGTTAATTTTTTTGTAAATTAAATAAAAAATAACTTAACTTTTTTAAAAACTGCCTTGATTATTTTGAAGATAAACTATCCTTAGGTAGTTCTAACAAATAATACAAATATTGAAAATTTTTTTTTTTAATGTTGAAATTTTAAATTAAAAAAAAGTTTAGTCAATTAGTACACGCAGTTTTTTTAATTATGTTGTAATTACTTTCTGACCACTAAAACCCTTCAGTACCTATTTTAAATCATTTTATACTCAGCTTTTAGAAAATAAAAATAAAAATTATAATGAAAAAAATAGAAAAACTGTAAAATATAATTGTTTAAGTTAAATCCATCCACTTCTTTGCCAGTTTTGCTTATATCTTTGGATTGGAGTAAATGGTTTTAACTATGCATTTCAAATATTAAGACCTTAATCTTTAAGACGAAAAAATATTTGTACGTACTTTTCTTTTATTTAAATGGTTGTCTCGAATTTTTCCTAGAGAATAAAACTACATCAGACAAATTGTGGGATGGTTCCAGAACGAGACTTCAAAAGTTCCGTATCGATCTCGTCCCGCGGACAGCACCAATAAATATTAAATAAAAATAATATTTTTTTGGCGAACACTTCTAGTTTTTTTTCAAAACGAGAAATTCAAAAACCAAATACAAATTTCCAGTATAATTTATTTTCGTAAACTTGCACAGTGAAGCCTATTACCAGTATTGACTTTGATGAATTTCGTATTAACACAACATTTAGTTTTTTAAGTAAAAGTAAGGCAAAACATTTCTATTGCTATCAGGGGGTAGATAGCAATAGAAATGTTTCGCCCGAAGAAAATAAATCCACTCAAACCTAAACAAACCTCCACACTTCCCCTCATTAATTTTCCAATCTAATGAATTTAGCCGTTGGCAATGGCAAAGCACTTGATGCTTTGGCTGATGGTTGCATTAAATACCTGAATCATAGCAAAAATAACACCCAACAATAACAAAAGAAATTTAAATAAATTTTGCGGTCCCCCACAAATGACCCCCTCACTTCCAAGGTGGTGATTTCTTCACCACCACCAACCCCAACAAAGGACATACTCTCCTCAACCCAAATCCCAAATCCTGGGTAACAGACTATTTCCAGCAATTTATACAAATCGCATGACATCGGGTATATGACTGAACACTGAATGTGAATCGTCGCGGCTTGCAATCACAATCATCATGACGAAAACTACTCCGAGAGGATGTCCTCCGAGTCCCTGCCTATCAGCTTTTGCTATAGAATTTGTTAGACCATAGATATCCATCCATCCGCTGCTGCCACTATAACCAACGACGACCATCCCATATACGTCCCTTGTGCTTTTTAAATGTGACTGTCTGAGGTTGACTTCAGGACTTATGTGCGATGGATTTGGTCAGATTATGATGTGGACGAGCTTTGAATTTACGAATACGTGGTGGTAATTCTGGGATATGGTTCATTTTTTTTTTCATGGCAAGCCACAATAGTCTTTTTTGAGGCCAAATGCCTAAAACCCGTCCGAAACTTGTAGAAGTACATTTAGAATATTTGACTACCAGAGGTTCTCTGGTCGTGAACGACACACAAGGGATGCCAGGATCCGACATCCGAATTGACCATTAGTCAGCGTTAGTAGGTATAGCTGTCCAGCAAATGTCTCTCGTCCGTTTTTCAAAAAAAAAAAAAACAAAAAACCCAAAAATGAAACGAAATCATTCAGCTATGCAGGAATATTATACTGGTAAGTATGTATGGGTTTTCGGGTTCTATTCTCTAATTGAAAATAAAAGCTATGCATGGATTAATTTGTATAACATTGCGGGACGGTTTGTTGGCCAACCGCAGGATATTAGAAAATCCGGGGGAAATCTGAATTTGCATTTGAATTTTCCTATATATTGCTTAAGGGTTGGGTTTTAGAGAGAAAGAGAGAGAGAGAGCAAGCGAGCGAGGCTTTGGGTTAAGAGGCAATTAGAATTTAGTGGATTGGCATTTAATTGAAAATAAACAAAAAAAAATTAAATGAAAAACAAATCTTTGCTCGACGAAATTCGGTGAAATGTGAACCGTTTAATGTTAAATGATGGTGAAAATTTGTTATGATTTAGAAAGCCATTTTGTTTTGTGATTTATGTGGCGGGAACGCATTACTCATAATGCATCTGGTGGGGTCATAATGGGATTTCAAGAATTTGTAGGTAATGATAACAGAAAACCAGAAACTAGAAACATTTTAAAAAATCAAAAAAATTACGGTAGCATTTTTTGTTATGTGCACCGTCATTGTCATACTGCCGTCAACCCGTCGGCATTTTCGATTGTTCTAAAAAGTCAAAGTTGTGCTACGATGCGGTACAAGATGGTAAAAGATGAAATCTTAACAACCGTGAGTCAGTAAAAGTAAAAGAAGAAGTGCTGCGATGTGCTAAATTTTTGCAGCGGTGCGTGTCGTAATATTTTTTAAACTTCGCAAATTTTGCGAATGAATTTCTTTTTTTTTTCATCATTGACAGGTTTTGTAAAGTTAGCATTTTTTTTTTGATGTGTTGTTGTTGTGTTTTGTTGTGATGTGTTGCAGTGTTGCAAAAAGCTGCAAATATTTTTCAATCCATCGTCAACAGGTCCAGTCAGATATTGGCTTACGCAGACGACATTGACATCATCATCGGAAAAACCGAACAAGCTGTACAGTACACGATTCCTTCATCCAGATCAAGCAGGTGTCACAAAATCCGGGACTGCACATTAGTGAAAGTAAAACAATGTACATGGTGGTGTCCAATGCCAGAAGAACAGTTGGTCAAACAATCAAGGTAGCCGAGCAGGAATTTGAAATGGTGCATCCTTTAAATACCTTGGGTCAATAGTAGCAGCCGATAACAATAAAGATGAAGAAATACGCGGGCGGCTGCTCAGTTCCAACAAAGCCTACTATAGTCTGTCAAAGCTCTTCAAATCCAGAAATCTCACCATAACTTCAAAACTGCTGCTGTACAGGACCATGGATCTGCCAGTACTCACGTATGGATCCGAGACTTGGGTGCTTAGCAAAAGACACTCCGACCTCTTAGCCGCGTTCGAGAGAGAAGTCTTAAGGAGAATTGTTGGACCCAATCATGAATTGTACGCAATCTACCTTGAAGCAGACATAGTGACAAAAATTAAGCTCGGTAGACTCCGGTGGACAGGGCACCTAACTCGCATGATCGAAGAGGAACCGGCTCGGAAAGTCCTTTGTGGTACATTCTATGGTAGACGGCAGCGTGGTAGACCATGCTTGCGCTGGAGAGATGGCGTAGACCAGGACGCCCGAAACCTTGAGGTGCGCAACTGGATAGCGTTGGCTCGAGACCGGGATAGGTGGAGAGACTTGTTAAAGGAGGCCAGTACCCCAGTTGTCGAGCCGATGATGATGATACACAAAGTAGAAAAGGGCAATCTTATTATAATTTATGATAATTAGATTTTCAAAAGTTCCGATATTAAGAAAACTGGACAATATTTTATGAGTGATTTAATTACTTTGACAGTGTCAGCCTACAATGGCAATGGTTATTATTTTACTTTGCAGTTAAATTTGCTCATCAGTTCTACTTCTGGCCAGCAAAATATATAGAGAATTAATTAGCAGTCATTTTCTTTAGACTTTAATTAATTAATCCAATTTGAAAATCGGAAATACTCAAATCCAACGATTTGTGCCAATCATTGGTCGCCAAAAGTAGAACAGTTGACCCTATTATGTAAAAAGGCAAGATAAAAATTGTTTTTTTCTTCCGAAATTTTCAGACTCATCGCCAGCCTTTTTCAACTGATCCAACAAGTCGAAGGATTTTTTGACGGTATTGTTACGGCTACAGAAATTATCTTCAGTTGTTCAACGAAACTAGTTAAACTAAACTGCATCAAGTTGATGTTCTATTTCATAGGCCCAAGAAGTATTTTTTTTTATTTTCAAAATGGTAAATATCACAAAACAAAATCTGTAATTTTGTATTTTTTTTTGTAGAAAAATGATTTTTGTGTTCTTCTAGTATAAAGGGTTTTTAAGATAGCAACGCTTTATTTGCATTTTGAAATTTTCAAAACATCAAGTGAAATATTTGTTGACACTTTTGGTCGCCGGAACTGAAGTTAGAAATAATATGGGTATTGGTTCAAATGATAAATAAAGCAGTGTAGGTAAATGTCAATGCTTCTTTCGTTTCTCAAGTAAATTGAGCCTGCTTAGAAGCTGGTAATAGTAAACACCATTCCCTTAACTTTGATTTAATCAAAACGTCAATTGTTATTACATATGTACATATATTGAATCTGAAAACTTGGATGTTGACCAAAATTTTAGATCTTTTAAAATCGATATCAAAAGACTTTTCATTTTTTGTCGCTTTTTTTTCGAAATATTAAAAACCTGGAAGTCGTACCACTCTCGATTGGTTTGTTTTGAATTTCATTGCAAAAAATATAAACGCCTTAAAATTACGTCGATGAACAAAAACAAATCCCTATACAATTACATGTCAGGTATATGTCACAAATCACTACTAATCGATTTTAATGAAACACCTTATATACACCTAAGCTTACTTCGTTCTTCATTAGAACACCATTATTTTTTTTTAAATTTGTTTTTATTCTTGCCCTTAATCGCTCAATAAAAATAAACGATTTCTTTCATCACTCAAGATTGTTTCTCATTTAAAATTTGCCTCAATTTAAAATACAAAAAAAAAAATGTAAAAGAAGGTTTATCTCTCGCGAGAAAAAGCAATAGACACCGAAAGGACATTATAATGTCCGGATCTATTAAGCATCTTAACGATAATAATATATACATTATACACAGAATATAATATAGGGAAGACAAGATGACAGTCATTATCATCACCTCGAGTCCCATCGCATTAGCATTTCCATTCCTTCCCAACTGTCTTCACCTTTCTCCGAAAATAAGGAACCATGAAGCATTGAATATACCCACAAAGATATCCTTGCCTCTATAAAACATATACTTAGATACAAACTCAACTCTATAATAATATCCACCCATAAAGTCATTGTCATCCAAATCGATATACACTTTCCCATTATAATATCCTTTGCATTTTGAAAATTGACCTAAATGTTGTTGATGCTACGTTTTCGCACAGCATCATCAGCAGCCTCAGGTTTGTTGGGAATTTAAATTGAGGAAAAAAATATAGGTACCTACTATATTGAAAAAAAAAAAATTTTTGAATTAGAAAAGGGTCAAAAACTAACAATGGTCCTGTCAAAAAATTTTAAGAGACTGTTTTTGTCACATCAAGCTTATCTTCCTCGCCCAATTATGAATTGCCACAAAAAAATAAGGAAACAGAGATGAATTCTAATAACAATTTAGGAAACCATCTGCCGGCAGGCTTTTCAATAATCAATTTCAGAGTCGATTCCGGTGAAGGTTATGGCTCGTTTATTTTTAATATCAATAAAATCGACAGCAAAAAA
The DNA here is from genome assembly GCA_958431115.1 of Syrphus vitripennis. Classification (NCBI taxonomy): domain Eukaryota; kingdom Metazoa; phylum Arthropoda; class Insecta; order Diptera; family Syrphidae; genus Syrphus; species Syrphus vitripennis. Next base: position 74,778,978 of record OY288110.1, read on the forward strand.
GTTTTGTTTTCAAATTAATTTAACGATATTGATGGCGGTATTGTTGTGAGTTATACGGCAGGTTTTGGATATTTTATATACAAAAATGGAGGCAAAACACTCTACCTAAGGAGTTTGTAATTTATAAAGATTTCTGTGAATTAATGTTTGAGTAGGTTAAGTACCAACAGCAAATAGCTACAGTTATTAATGTCTATAGTTACGTAGAAAACTCCTGGATGAAACTAATGCAACGACACCTGCATTAAGTTGGCCCCAGGCAAGGACGGTCGACCTTTTCTCAACCCTTCAACCCGTCAAACCTAACAAGTGAATCCTTAGGTTGTAGCAGTGGACTGGTAAACGAAAAAGAAGTTACGAACAACACTGATTCTGATTGGATGGTTTATAGGGCCGAGAAATCGAGATAAGACTTTTGATGATGAATTGATGAATTGATGAACTGAATGTCTCGATAGGCTGTTGAAAAAAAAAATCCTCTGACAATTATTTTTATTTTAACCGATTTTTTGTTTTGCACAATTTTATTTTTTGGGAATATTTTTTCGGCGTTCTTTTGTATTATTTTGACATTAAAAATTTGAGTCGAAAAACTGTTTTCGACAAAAGTTTTTATAATTTTTTTTTTGAAACATTTTACTTGGCCACTTTTTTGGCAAAGTGATAAGTAAATTTTTTTTTGAGACTTGAAACAAAAAAATGTTTGATAATTTTTTTTAAGATAAAAATCTTATATTATTATTTCACAAATTTTTTGGACAAAATTGGACTTTTTTTTACAAATTTATTTTTGATTAATTTTTATTCGCGTGGTTTACAAAAATTCCCTTTGGCTGTTCTCTCATACATATTTTTTTTCAATTTTTTTTTTTTGATAATTTTTCCTTGAGAACGTTTTTGACCAAATTTTTTTTTTCTGACATTGTTTCCTAAAAAAAAAATTAGTAGACGACTAGGCGGTTCACGTTCTTTTTCTCTGACGAAACATTTTTTTTTTACCAATTTATTTGTTTTTACTAAATTTTATTTTTGACCAAATTTTTGTCGAAATTTTTTATAGACAAAGTTCATTCAATAAATTTTTATTTCGGCGTTTATCACCGTCCATTTGTGTGAATTGAAAATAGTTTTTCAAAAAAATGTTTTGTTTAAATGCCTGCCTGTGGATTGAGCATGAGCATACCATTAGAGGAGCAAAGATGTTGCGTGCAGTTCCCCCAAGCAGTGAATAAATTGTAAAAAAAAGACACAACTAACTAGTTGGTGTATAATAACTGCTTCAGCCCCTTAGACTGTGCGTTGAGATACCAGGCAGACAGAACTACGAGACACATTTGTTTGTGTTCTCTATCATCCGAATGTCCAGTTTTGATCTGATTAATAATCGATGTTCGATTTTGAAAGTGAAAATTATTATCAAATTTTTTTACTTCCAAAAATCGCAACCTCCACAACCACTATAGTATGAAAAGAGAAACTATTGAGCCATTAAAAATGAATGAAATTGGAATGCAAATGTATTTTACTGTTGTTTTATGTGGGTTCATATAAATGAGCTCTCACATTTGATAACATATCTTCATGAACAAGGAACCTTGAAATTTGAATAAAATAATAAAAAATTTAAAATAATTTGAACACAATCCTCGGGACTGTATAACACAAAAGATAACTATCCCATAAAAACCTAAAATATTTATGTAACTTCATTCTGTGTGTAATGGACTCTTTCATGTCGAAACTTTATAAATGAGTCTTGGCGTATATCAGACGGGATCGACAAGAACACCAGCTGTATAAACAATGGATAACTTACTGAGGTCCATTTTGAAAAGAGTCAGTAGTTGTCTTTTATGTTTAAGTAAGCCATTAAGAATGTCCCTTTATATCCCATATAAGCATACAAAGAACACACTCTGTGTCACTTGATTGAGTCTTAGTACAACAACATCTATATCACTGAGAATATGGGAATCTGGTTAGCAAAGTTTGAGGAACGTTTTTAACTCACTTGAACACAACAGTTTAAAATAAAATCAAAATCAAGGTCCAAGAAATTGGTTTTTACATTTGACGTTTAAGAGTCAAATTTGGGCCACACAAAGCAACATTCACCGATCGAAAAGTGATAAATGTGCGGTCAATTAAGGTAGTTTCGAAATTTTAGAATTTGTCATTTTTTGAAGTTTTCTACGTTTTTGCTTGGTGCTTTGCTGAGTTTATGTCAAGCTATAAATAACAAATTGCAACAACATAAAATTTACTGAAGCATCAATCGAGTGATGCGTAGTGTCAATATTTTTAAAATGACAGTTTTTGTGAATTTTTTTTTTAAGCCAAAACACTCACAGTCATTAAAAGGACAAAACTCATTAAAAATAAAAGAAGAATAAAAATAGTGTGAAAATTAATGGAGAATAAGTGAGAGACAAAAGAAGATTCAGGATAATAAAAGTAAAAAAAAAAATTTAGACTTTTGTTTGAAAATCTTTCAAAGGTTATAAATCTGCAACCAGTGATTATTACTTTTGAAACTTATCTCTTTTTTCTTCGCGGTTTTTTTATTTTTCTCGAATAAATGAAGATGAAAAAGGTCTTTGTGTAATCAGTGTTTCGCTATAAAAATCGAATTATTTAAAATCAAATAAAAAAAGAAAATTTTTTGAAAGAACAATGCCTAGTTGCTGTCATTTGCTGGAAATTCGAGGAATTAAATATTTTTGTGAGTAATATAATGTGTCAAGAATTATAGCTGAAGATTAAGGCAAATCATAAATATAATTATTATTTATAAGCTTTAATAGCTTGATTGAAAATAACTTTAACCACAACCCCATTATATGATCAACGATATAATGTACATATTTGACCTTGCAATATATTTAGGTACATACTCAATTATTTCAAATCCTTCAATTTGTGTCTGATTTGAATGTTTGTGTTCTGTTGCTTTATCTACTTGGCATTATTATGATTAAATCGAATTTAATCACATTGCGATTAATTTAATTTGAATTTGATTATGTGATGGATCAATATTACATTTAAATGTCCACTATATAAAACATCATCTAAAAAATAGCATTTTCAGAAGTATTTGGAAATTAGAAATAATTTTCTAAAAGACAACAAAAAGTCGTTTTTCTGTTCTTTTTCAAATTGTATGGGGAAGTGTAAGAAACAATTTTGATGCATTTTTCAGTTTGATTTTTTTTAAGTCAAAATTTACTGGGATCAAAAACAAGTGTTTTGATTCAAGATTTAAAAATGTCAAACAAAACGAATTTTGAGATATCAAAGAAAAAAAAAATTTAGAAGAATGAGCCATTCTATATGAAAACATCAAACCAAAAAAACCCAACCTTGATTTTTTCAAACTTTGTTTAAATCATCTTCAAGTTCAAAAATTTGGAAATCCAGAATTATTTAATATTCCCATACGCCTTTTCCCCCCGCTTCCTTGAATAATTTTAAAAATCTATTGTTTAAATGTTTTTTTTTTTAGATTTATTTTTACTTATTTCATTTGAGATATTAAAATATTCAAAGCTAAAAAACAGTAGTTTCTGCAAAAGTTATAGAACACTATCAAAGACTGAAAATTCGTTTTTTGGTCAACCATTTAATTTATATCTGGACATCAAACATTTTAGCAATTGACACACCCTATTTACAAATTACCACTGCTTTAAAATAGAAGATTTCGAAAGTTCCACTTTTAGTCCCCACTGTCTATGTGTTTAAATCTAGATATCCACATGAAATTTTGAGAATTTTACGTCGTAGTGAAAATACTTTAAAAGAAGCAACATTAGAGAAACAATAAAAAAAAATAAATAAAGACTGAAGTTGATTTTCATAACTGCAAAATAGTTATTGGATATATTTTAACCGATTTTTTTAGGAACTTTTGCTTCAAATTACTGATTAGATTATTGCTTTTAGACAAAAAAAATTAAACATTTTAGAAATTAATTGCTCAGTGTTGACCACAATTAACTGTTGGAAAACCCATAGTTCTTTAAAAAATCAATTTTAAAAATTTCATATTTGAAAAAATAATAATATTTTTTTGTTCAATTTTTTTTTTTAATTTTTAAATTATAGGTTTCGGTAAGTGAGAGAAAATCGAAAATGAGTTAATTTTAGATAATCATATTTTGCACATAGCACATCTTTCTTAAATTAAAAAAAAATGAAACAACAATTATTTTTTTTAATGAAATTTTCAAAATTAATTTTTTGAAAAATTAAATAATTTTTTCACTTAGTAACATTTCCAACATATAAATTAGTATACTGTGAATGGTTCTTTTTGGATTTTTATGCAGCTGACTTTGGAATAAGGACTCAAGTCCGACTTAAAAATTATACATTCACTTTGATTTTGTCCTTTTAACTTGAAAACTATCGCTTTTTCTTTCTGATATTGTGTGCATTGGTTAATAAGGCTTTCATTTAAGAAACACAAGTTGATTTTTACGAAGATGTTTTATAAATTAAATTGAAATGAAAATTAAAAAAAAAATCATTTCTAGGGGTGGTCAAAGGAAAGTTGAAGAGTGGCCAAAGTGGTCATATAAACTTTTAGATTAAGAAAAAAAAAATTGGACATTTTTGAGGCCAACTAAACGCAGGTCAACTTATCATAACACTCCAGAGCTTAATTTTACTAAACTATAGTAAATAAAAAAAAAATAAATTTAATTTAATAAAAAATTAATATAGAAATAAACTGTTTTGAATAAGATGAACTAAAAAAATGTATCATAAACAAAATTGAAGAAATCTTGAGACAAAATTAATTTTAATACAAATTTTCATGCAATCTTCATACATTCTAATGTTGGTTTAATTTTCTTATATTTATCGCATAACTCAATACAAATTTTATTGCATTTAAAGAAATCAATTATTTAATATTTCATTTAAGTTCAACAATCACCCATTGTCCTTTGCAAACCGAAAATAAAGCCAAAAAAAAAATATAATTAACCACAATTTCAAGTCCTTCCTCCTTCCAAGAAATCCTTATACACATCATAGTAAAATAGTATTATTATTTTCTTGTATTACAAACTTAAATCTAGTTTTTTCTTTTTTTTTAGTTCCCATGTTGAATTTTCCTTACCTTGACTTTTGCATTAAATTGTTTTTCTATATTTTGTTCATTTATTAAAAATTAATATTTTTTTTTCGTCTTGTCTTTTTGTTTTAAGTATATAAATATAAATGTATAGTAAATGTTTTTCCCATGTTTGTGTTTTCGTTTAAATTTTCATATACATACATAATACACTAGAAATTATATTTATTTATTTTTTTTTTAAATATAAATATCTATGTCTATAATAATATTCATGTTTAAAACTAAATGTTTACCTTTTTTTTGTTGTTTTTGTTAAATTACATGTAGTTTAAGTTTTTTAAACTTTCAAAGTAAACTTATAACACAGGTCTGGCAATGTTTGGTTTAGCTGTTGTCGATGCAATTTCGGACAATTTAATATCGATTGGTACACGGGTGTCGTACAAGGTTGGGGCTTGTAGTATGATTCCAGCTGTTCCAACAACAACAGCTATGGTAAATATCCATAAGAATAATCGATCCAATACCATCGCAACATATTTCCAATCTTCTTTCACCTAGAAAAGATAATAAATTTGAGATAAAGATACAAAAAAAGGGATACAAAAATAAACAATCTAAAAATTTGGTCAAGAATAAAAATATGTATATAAAAAAAAATGCGAAGTATTTTTATGACGAATTATATAATTTTATCATCTGAGGGAAGTTTCTTTTTTTTGTCGTCGTGGTCGTCCTTTGAGGAAGAATAATGTCACGTCATGTTGTGTGAACGTGTTTGCTCATTCAAACGCTTTTTGCCACTTTGTCTTTTACATCTGAATCTATTGTATTAAGTGCAGAGAAGCTATATTGACAGAAAAGATAGCTATGGCTGTGCAGATGTGACAGATCCATCATCTCACTGGAAAACTCGAAAGACAGAAACATTCAAGCGCACCAGCTGCTTGGTGTTATTTTTTTATGATATTAATACTCTTTTTGTTTCATATTTTCGCGCTTACATTTCTCGAAGATGAAATTATCCTCGCACAGCGACATATTGGAAGGATATCATTTAGAATGTCATTGAATCGTTAGCGGTTTTTTTTTTTTTGGAGTTTGTCTTTCGGAGTATACCTACTATGTTTATTTTTTTATGTCGTATTTCACTACTTAAATAAAAAAGGACTTGATATAACAATTTGAAATGGAAGTGTGTCTTTTTATTTGATAGGAGTGCTTGAGTAAATTGAAATAACACCTGGTGCAAATAGTTAAGGTTTTGTTAGGGAAGAATGTGTACACTGTGGCGTATACGTACTTTTTTTTTTGGTTTGAAATTAAATGAGTTATTTTTTATCAATTAAAAATGTCTTTTCAAGTCGGAAGGATGTTCAAATAAACTGGTATAAAGTTTTAAAGAGAGACATAAGGTGTTCTGAATAAAAGAATTTCTTCAGGATACCTGCAAAATTAATTTATTTTTAGATATTTTTTTACACTTAGTTCTAGTATGCACTATTTGATTCAATTCTATTATTCTTCAATCAATTAATTGCAATCATTGATTGCAATCCTTTGGGAGTTCATGCATCATTCCATTCAGTTTAGAAACTAATTTGATTTTTTCTCATAACTCGCTCTTTTTTTGATTTTAGAAGAAAAAGTTGTATAGCTAACTTGTAGCTTATTAAAATTTCGACAAAAATTATTTATTTACTTTTTTTGGTAATACTATTATTTAAGGGTTATATAACGTTCTGGTGGTCACTATTTTTTCACCCCTAAATTATTGTAATGTAATTCTTTAACAATATACATAACTCTTAAGCAATAACATTTTTGTAAGAAATTTACAACTGTGCCGTTTTGATACCATTACTCATTTGACCTAAGATTGGAGGGGAAAGGATTTATAGAGATTTATTGAGAAAAAAGATCAGATCTCTGATTTTCATCTCAGATAGTTAAGTCGTTAAAGAATCATCTTCCAAAAGATTGCATTCTCATATTTGCCAAAACAGGAAATGGATTACTGTTACCTTTCCCGTTGGTCACAACAGCTATGGCAAAACGTATTGTGAGGTATGCCCAACTTCGCTGCTTGTTCTCCTTCAGCCCAGTGTCCGGGACATACCCCAACAACCCTTGCTATGTCTTGCCTGGGCCTGCATAGAAGATCGTTTGAATAGGTTTTATTGTAGGTGGGCCATATCTTCCTGGACACAATGCGGTTGGTTAAATTGCTCCACCTTCAATTTGATTCTGTCCGATAATTAGAAAAGTGTTTTCCCTTCATAGCACCAAGAGGACTGTCAACCATTTCTACAATTGAGCTATGATTATGAAGGGCCAACCTTACCTGGCCAGTTCATCAGCCCTTACGTTTCCCTCGATACCAATATGGCCTGGAACCCAGATAAGAGTGACATCGAGGTTAATGTTCAGACTCGCAAGCTCATCGCGACATCGCTGGACCAATTTAGACGATGATGTGACCGAGTTAATTGCTTTGACTGCCACTTAACTGTCTGTGAAAATAACCGTATTTCGGTTCTGGTTTCTTTTTGTAATTGATAAATTTTCTTGAGACTCTTGTACATATAGCAAACATTTTTAAAAAATCAAGGAATCGAGATGTAAACATAATTTGAAATAAATCAGAATAGTAAGAAATTCTTGTTATTTGTATACAAACAAATTTTATCCATACTTGCATTTTTTCGAGATCATTTTTTGATTAATGTCTAAATTTAAAATCTGACATTGATAAAATCTATCAATTACAAAACGAAAAATATCATCTCATAAAAAAAGAAGCCGCTGGTTTTCGAAAAGTTAGATTTAAGCCATTTATATGATACTCATCCATTTTGTAAATAATCCTAGATTGCGTTTGCACACTTAAATTGTAATCAATGAATCTATGGTTAGAGCATTTGATCGAGAATCTCCCTAATCAGCCGATTTTGGTTGATTAGCAACATTTAACCAGGAATTTTCTGGAATTTAATTTAATGGTAATTTTTCCATGATTAATAAAAATTCTATGATTAACAATGAATATCAAAAATTGAGACTATACATTACAGAGGTTACTTGAGAGTCCAAGCTTCTGTGACATAGCAGGGGAAGTGAAGAGGAGGTGTGTTGTTGTGTCTTCCTCCTCTTCGGCCATGAAGCCTCTACAGAAGTCGTTTGATGGTACGCTCAAGTCTTGTAGCGTGCTAACTTATGAGGCAGTGTCCTGTTATAGCACCTATTACAGAGCTAATATGTCATCAACTCAGTGATAACAAACATATAGATAGCGATGGACGAAATTCTTTGGTAGCCAGACAAATGGTAAGATTTTAAGTTTTAGAAAATTTTACTGCGAGCCAAAACCACGTACTTGTCGTCAAAAAAAGGCAAAATAGGAGCATACTAGTTTAACAAACGAACTAACAAATAAACTGAAAAATGGAACAATTTTGGAAAAATCTATAATTTGCTTATCAAGGTACAAAAAAATGAATAAATGCTCGTTTCTTCCATCAATTTAAAAGTCATATTTCTTTTTTTTTTCGAACACTTGTAGCTTAACTAGACAACTTCAATCATTCCAACCTTTTGTATGCTGATAACTTTCACACTTGTAGACGGCATCAATGTGACCATTAATCGCAGTCTGAAACGTGGGAGCTCATCTTTAATAGACTCTTCCATTTCGACAAGAAATTGGGCATGAGGATCATTACTTTCAAATCGGAACTTGTTTGCTTAAGGAAACCCTCAAGTAAATGTAGAAGACTGGTTCTAAAACTCCCTGACGGATCCAGAATATAGCAGCTAAATGGAAAGTGATGTACTTAAATGGGGATCCACTCAAGAAATTGGCTAAAAAAGCCACTTGGGCCTAACTACATCTTTACAAACTTGTTGGAAAAAAAAACAGGAGTAGGCCAAAAGACAAATATACTAACCTACAGCCAACTTCTGCTACCAGTCATAAGCTATTCCTTTCCAGACTGGTTCCTAATCTAAAAGACGGTCAAGAAAGAAATCTAAGTTTTATAAATGAAGATATTTAGGATCTGCACAAAAACTCCACAGGAAGTCAGGAACGAACATCTATGCACGCTGGGCAAATAAATAGCTCAGTTAGATGCACACATTGGTTCAGATGACGAGGGCTACCCAAATCTCTCTCTTTTGAAGCTTTCCACTGCTCTCTTTAATCTTGAGAATGACTTAATGAAATGACAGCCCAAGTCTCTTGTTATATTCATTCCCGACAACAATAAAATCCGAGGGTCACTTCGATTATCATTAGGTAAAGTTCCCAATGCTTGAAAAAGGGAGAAACTCCGGGGAGAAAATTTGTTCACGATGTTCAGTAAAAGGAATTGAAATAGGTTGTGGAAAACATGGAGGAAATCGTTAGTATGCAGATACGAGCAAAAATTATTATTATTTCTTTAAATAAAACCCAAAAAATCACCTCTTGCATTCCCCATCCCTTCCAAATTATTCGGTTTGAAAATCTATTAATCAATGGGAATACCAATTTATGATTGATTTTAAATTTCTTTCTTTTCGGGTTTTACACAAAAACAAAAACTTTCCTTTGAGACACCCTGTTGTGAATAAAATAAAGTAAAATTCTGATTACTTTACTTACCCTTGTGCTTTCTTCCTCCTTCCGGGTTTGATCCGCAATGTACGTAACACCGTCCATAGCTTTGTGCAATTCAGGACATGTATGCCACCGATGACGCACAGTGGTACACGATCTCCCTGAGGAACAACAGGGTGCCTGCCTTTGCTGCTGCTGTTGCTGCTGATGACAACTACTGCTACTACTTGCGCCCGCTGTCCCCGCTAGTGACGTGCTCTGTTGCTGTTGCTGATGATGTGTGGGTTGATATTGAGCTTGTATGCTGCAGCAGGACTCTGCCAATGTTGACGCTGTCGCCACTGAATTCACCGTCGTTGTGGACTTTATCACATTTGAGTTGCCCAGCAGGTCGCACGTTGTCGTTGACTGATGCTGCTGATGGGAGTGCAACGGCGCTGGCGAGAAAGTCGCCGACGACGTCGATTGTTGGCGATACAAGTGATGATGCTGCTGTTGCTGCTGCTGTTGCTGATGATGATGCAGCGTCGAAGTGGATGCTGATTGATGTGGATTGTAACTGCCCATGCCATTTGTTTGACACGAGGTCGATGTCATTTGACGAAATCGTGAGGGCGTCAATGGATGGTCTAGCAAACTGCCACCCGTCTGCTGGTACTGGCTGTGATGGTGACCGTCAATTAGTGACGATGTCGTCGAAGTTTGCTGGTTGACAGTGGATATTGTCGATGGATATGGCAGCGATGTCATTTCGTCCATCAGATTGAAACTTTGTACTCTGTGCTGGAGATGGGGCGATGTACTCCGTGACGTTGTCTTTGGACTATGGTGGAGTCTGAAAAAAGGACTATGACTCATTAAAAATCCCCAAAACAATCCCAAAGGACCACACTGGAATTAATCCAATCGATATGACTTACTTTGACAAGGCAACTGGTGGCGGCAGCGGTGGTATTTGATCCCTCAATTCCAGTCCATTGCATGTACGGACCATTAGACGTCTAGATTGTTGTCTAACCAACAAAAAAAAAAAATAGAATCAAATTAAAATCAATTCAGGGCGTGTGACAAAGCTAATCAAGATGCTTACATTAAATCATTGATTGGATAGAGCGGTCGCCGCATCACCAGTATTCGTGGCAACTGATTAATGAACACAGTCCGTACCCATGGGGCCATTGTATGAGTTTGTGGCGAACGAAAATGCACATTCAATACGACTACTGTAACGCATATACTGTTATGTGTGTACACCATTCCGGAAGTCCAAGGATCAAGCGTGAAATCGAAAAAAAAAGAAAGTAGAAAAAAAAAAGAAAATCATAATGTGCGAGCATATCCTTTTTTCCAAGTACTTAATAGCTTTTGGTTGAAAAGAGTACGGTTAAGTTCATTTATTGGCAATTTCACTTATTTACTGCTTTTGGGGTATGCCATCCGGGTTTCTATAATATAGGCGGCAAGACCCGTGCACTGGGAGTGTGGGCATAAAACGATTACTGGCCGGAAACAAATTATTTTACAGTTAAGGCCAAAAGGGTTAAATCAAATTACTGCGTTGTTGGCTGCTGATGGAGGGTTTCGCAAAGTTGATTGGGCGCGGTTGGTTTGGATTCGTGTAATTGAGTTGCTTTTACAAAACTGGAACACATGCTATAGCGATGGCGATGGTGGGGAATTTGTGTATTTGGGTTTTCTCAATTTGTTTTAAAAGACACATCAAAATCAGGGAAAATCTTAGTATCGCAGGTTCGGCGAGTTAACGGCCTTGTTTGGTAAGTCGAAGTTTTTAGATTCATTTTATAAATAATTTTTTTTTTGTTTTAATGACGGTCGCGGTCGGTGCGGAAGTACGGGTTGTTTAAAGTTAAATTGAGAGTTGAAAAGTAAATTTTGTTGCACTTAGAAAGCTTTTGCTCATTGAACATAATTAAGAAAATGTAATGGTTTTTGAATGTTAGGCGAACTTCGTGTACCTGCAGGAAGTCTTACAAAGTTCGTGGAAAATATTCTTTGTTTTAGAAAATGACGTGGGGTATTTTAGGTCAGATTGAAGAATATGTTTGTAGTTGCGAATATAAAATTTTGAATTTCAGGGAAATGTTTTTGATTTTTTAAATTTTGTATTTGTTTTAGGATTCAGTCAAGCATAAACTTTAAATATTAAAAAAAAGTCCAAGCTATTTTTTAAGTTCAGATAACATTGGTGCACGTTTAAAAATCTTTATGTCAAGTCTGACCAATTTCAAACAGAGAGTTCGGATGGGCTGAAATAAATCTATGATAAGGTTTTAGATTAGATCTATGTTTTTCAGCATCTGCGAAATTGCCACCCAAAGAAAAACAAATTTTCAGAAGGTTTATTCACCAAGTCAACAATGCTTGTGGATGACGACAAAATTCTTCACAGGTGACGAGAATGTTGGATGCGTTTTTATATGGACAAGTTATCAGAATATGCTTTCCAGTTACTGCATCTATCAACGAAGAAGTCAGAGAAGTCAGGAAAAAAATATTGGGCCAGTCGAGAAACTCTCCGAGTCTTGGAAGAACATGAGTGAAAGGTGTTCTTGAGTTTTTAATGACTGACGAATGATGACTAATCACTGGAACAAAAGTTATCTGCTCCCAAGGGAAAGATGAAACTTGAAATTGCGAAAGCTATACCATTTAATGTTAGAGCTGTGAGACTTTAGGCAGTATCAAGATAAATTATTGAGGTGAACCTTCATTTACTTTTGTGGAGTTGCAAGATTCTAAAAATACCTTGACATAAACAAATCATATGGCTTAGATGGCTGGAACCCGAGAATCTTCAAATCCAATTCTAATGGTATACGATGGAGTAGAAGACCCCAAAATTGCTGTTTCAACTCTAGGCGGCTAGCTAGGGAAAGGACTGGCTGTAAAGGTTTGTTGGGTGAGGCAGTATTTCATCTTAGGCTTTATAAGCGCCATCTTCGTTACCAGTGGACTCAATACAAGTTTTATTGAATGTTGTAAAGTCTGATAGGTATTCATAATATAAAATCCTGATATGGCCAAAGGTCTCCGTTTTATCTCTGACTCTCTTCCTTATTTTCTTCAATGATCTCTTTTCTGAAGCTTCTAGTGCATTAATTTTTCCAAGTTTCCATTTCTCTTTTTTGGATGCAGAACAAAAACTAATTCTAATCTCGACAGTATTGTCAAATAGGGAAACAAAAACCTTTAACAATCCCAAACCCCAATGCAGTCTTCAATGATTAATAGGAAACAGATGCAGCAGCTGCCTAAACATTGGCGGAAGATTTATTTCATCTAAGGTCCTAATTTTACGTTTACTTTGCCATTGAAGAAAACATTGATCCCATTGAGCCCTCTTGAATCTAAAAAATCAAATTTCGCCGGACCTCACTGTTTCTTCCAACTGAGGAACTTTAAAAAATCCTTCGAATCAAGTCACAAGAGACAAGGCCCATAGTGATTTGGAGCGGAAAAGAGGTCCTTACCTATGTAGTTTTTTTTGTCTTAGTAATTTGACAAACGACTTCAAAGTATTTTTTAATGTATTCATTTTATGTGCAGCTGCGCACGAAGCGGTTCAATAAAGGAAGACCGCAAATCAGGGCCCTATTACATAAACATTGACAGGTGACAGTTCTACAAATTTGTCACATTTGTCTGACAATTGCTTGGATCATAAAAATAGACAAGGGACAAACATTGTCATAGTATGACAATTTGTCACGACAAATTTGTCATTGTCATACTATGACAATTATTGTCACTTGTCTATTTTTATGATCTAAGCAATTGTCAGACAAATGCGACACATTTGTAGAATTGTCACCTGTCAATATGTTGTGACAACTTGACAATTGTCACACTGTGACAAATTTGTCGTTACGTTAGAACACAACAGATTAAGGTACATAGAAAAAAAAGGACCACCTTAAAACAAGAAGTTTGGCTTATTGAGCATGAGCAGTTTTAATAAAAAATCTTATTATTAAAATGAATCTATAGTAAAATATTTTTATAGAATAAATTTTTCATTAAATTGAAATTAAATTAAATTCTTTCTTTAAAAATTCGAGGGCGTACAATACGGTATTCCACTTGAATATCTTCATCACTTTCACTCGAAGAAATAATATTTAACATTATGAACATGTTTACATCTAAACTTGACCGAAGCTTATTTGCCTGTCACAATTGTCAATGACATATTGACAAATTTGTAATTTACATATTTTTTTCTGTCCCATAAAAGAATTGTCACGACAAATATGTCAGAAAATTCGTGACAATTGTCGGAAAATTCTTGATAATTCATTGTCATGACAATTTTTTTATGATCCAGAAACTTGACAATATTGTCGCAAATTTTCCGACAATTCTACAAATTTGTCAAATTATTTATGGGACAGAAAATTGACAGTTGTAGAATTGTCGCTTGACAAATTGTCAGGTGACAAATTGTCACCAGGACTTCAACCAACTTAAAAATTGTGAAGTCTACTTGAGACCCAATTAAATTGAAGTTGTCTGAGATATGTAACTTGACGAAGAATCGGATTGATTGCGCAACAAATGATTACCCTCTTGCAAAATTGAATACAATGAATTGCAATGCGTTCATTTTCAAATACAAAAAAAGAAAGAATTTATAAAATCGCTTTTCACAAAATTTTCTCAATCCAATGTTGAAGTTATTGGAATCTTTTTTAAGTGATTAAGTTTAAGATTGATGAATAAATGATTCGCCGTTTATCTACACCTTTCTCAACCTATACATTTTTGAAAATTTCAAGAGACATGTACATATCTTCATTTCGATAACAAAACTCATTTCGTTTCCGGAAAACAACAGAATTACACGACAACATGTTCTTAAATGTACCTCCAAAGGAAAAATTGTCTCTAACATTCTTCACCAGATTCCGCTTATTCTCCAGAAAGTGTGAAAAAGTTTGCAAACGCCTCCGAATTTTGTCATTAAATTTTCTAACCTGTCATAACTGAGTGTTGTCTCGAATATATGTAAGATTGGCGTGCGGCATTTTGCGAACCTACATATTCTTCTTATCCTGATAACCTTCCTTCATCCTTCCGTCACTGTCATATTGCTGAGACGGAAGTTATCTCTCATCATGGCGTATATAATGATGTGTGCTATAGAAATGGTGTCGTGCGGTTGAGATCATTACCAAAGCCATATGAGGGTTAGTTGAAGCTGCTCTTATTATTGCCTCAACCATGTCAATGGGTTCTCCTGTGGTAAGTTCAATTTGTTTGACGCAGGGAGTATGGAATTTTCACCCAAATGGAAAATGTAAACAGAAGAAAATTCTGATGATGATGATGGTGACTGTGTAGTGTGTACTGCTGTGTGCTGTGGCTGATGTGCACTCACTTCGAAGTGAAATTATGTAATTAAGGAATTTTTATGGCATTTCCTTTAGATAAGAAATTATTACTCGTATCGCATGTTATAAGTCGTTTGGATTTTAATATCATCGTGTTTTTGAAAAGTTAAAGCATTTTCCCAAATGCTCACTGTGTGTGTGTGTCTGTCTATCTGTGATGGGGGAATTTTTTTACCAAGGATAGAGGTACATCGTACATATATGTACATATATCACACATATTACGGTCAGCAATTTTAAATGGAATTTCATGTTTTAATGCTTCAAGTATTTTTGGTGTTGCTGTTGTACAGTTAGAAAACATTTTCGATATTATTGATGGTAACTGCAAATTTTATGTTATATGCAATATAAAGTATTTATGAGGGAAATATCTCGTTGCTATAACTTTGGTGATTTCTTAAAATGTTTAAGAGTTAAACTTGAAGGTAATTTCTGTTGAATGAACAATTAGACAAACTGCTGAAAATTTTTATTGATTTTCCATATCTTTTTCGTCAATCTTTTATCTGATTTAACTTTAAACTTTTATGATACATATTTATAGACAACATTAGAAAAGAGAATTTATATGAAAAGTTTCCAGTATTTTAACAACAAAAAGAATTAGCATTAAAATTAAGCTGATTTGGATGTTACGTATTGGACATAATTTTTTGTATGGGATTCCATCAAAAATTTGTAAATCGATCCACCTCAATCGGATCTATAATTTTGGTTCGTTTTGGTTGGAGGCATTAGGAGTATTCATGCAACTTTGTTAACTCATTGTAAACGTGGTAAAACTGTAAAGTGGTAAACTTTGTAAATACTTTATAATTATACTCATAATCCAAAAAGTCTCCGTACATTAGATCATTTTTTTTTTAAATCTGCAAAACAAATAGTAATGTGCAATAATAGAGCTAAAGTGGGAATACTGGTGATAGCACGTGGTATCAAGTTTTTAGGATTCAGAACAGTGTTGGGCTTTCTCAACACCATTCGGCGTCCATCTGAACTGAAGATATTGTATTTGCTTTCCTCAGTAAAGAAAGACTTTCCTTCTCTAAGTGTGAGATTGAATAACACAGCCTAGCTTTCTTATTTGCCTTTCGAATTAATGGCTTCCTTGCTTGTTTTTTTGCTGCCATTATCGTTATCTTAGGTGGAAAAGATATTTTTATCCTTAAATATCATTAAAAATGCTAAAACTTACCAAAAAAACAAAAAAATGTTATCATGAACCTTTCATTGCCAACTACATATTACATGAAATTGACATCTGTACGGAAACATTTTTGTCCCTATTTTTAAAACACTCGGCGTTATAAAATACATAACGGTATCCTTCGTTCACAAACAATATTGGAATTTGGTTTAAAAGCGAGAAGAGAACACGTGCTATTACCAGTGTTCCCACTTTAGCTTTATTATTGCACATTACTATTTGTTTTGCAGGTATAAAAAAATATAACTAATGTATGGAGACTTTTTGGATTATGTGTATATTATATACTTTAACATTTTACCAGTCAAATCAAATGTAGAAAACTTAAAGTATTAAATCCAAAATATCAAATGGAAATAAAATCACACGATTTTTCCCTGAACAGGCCACTGTGCAAGTTCCAACACTATCGCAGAAGAAATGCAGGAACAATTGGAATTTGAATGTAGGTAAGTTTTATTTTTTTCCTTATTACAACAAAATATAATATAAAAAAATAATGATTTTCCTAAGCCATGGTTGTTAGGGTGTTTAATACAACTATTTTTAGACACTTGCTCATGTTACTATAAAAAAAATCCTGAAAATTTCATTCAAATAGTAAAGTAGCTTCGAAGAATCGAAGATACAAAACAATTTGGAGTGGTGGTGTAATCTAAATCTAATTGTTAATCTAGGTACGAGTATGTTCTGTTTATTTCTAATTGTCTCTGAAATTTCAAAATGTCCTTTGCACCAACCAATATGCCACCAGTCTTTAATACATTTCTAATGAATTATATTCAAATTATTTCAAACATTTTGTTGAATAAAATACATGTACCTAGTGCTTTGTAGACGGCGTATCGTAGTAAAACTATTTTTTTTTTAAACTTCCAAACGCTAAAGGTCGTTTCGTAAAAAATGAGGGAACTCTAAAATTCCGCGTTGTGCAAAAAGAAGCAAGAGGGCGAAAAGTTTATTAAAATTCTTAAACTGTTAAGTGTACATTAAATTTGTAAAATGTTCCCAATTTCCACTTTCCGAGAAAATTTTGTTTGACAGAACTTTTTCATGACAAAATATTTTTTTTTAAGGACGAACGTTTATTTTTGAAAAAAAATTTTGGCCAGTTTTTATTCTCAGGGTTCAAAAAAAATTTACGTGTACATATCCCTAAAACCCAATCTTTTCGTTAAATCGTTTTTTTCACAATTTAGTTTTTGACCAATATCTACACATTTTTCTTTGCGCAATTTGTTTTATTTATTTTTTTGTTAATTTTTTTGTCGGTATTTTTTTTCGTTGAGAATGAACTTCCGTCTAAAATACTAATTAAGATCTTATATTTTCTTCAATAACAATATCAATTTGTATTAAAAAAAATGTACAAAAATATAATAACTTCCACAATTAGCAATTAAATAAAATAAAAATTTAAAGAAAAAGAAAATCCAGGTTCGTTGAACCAAATAATAAAATAATAACAACGAAAAATTCAGATGTAACAAAAAAAAACGTAAATGTAGATACCTAATAACAAAAAGAAAACTTCCGCTTATATATGTATATTCTTAATTAATTCCTTTATAATTTAACCATAACCATAAACTTTATCCTTTTCGTTTGGGCTTAAAAAGTTCAAGCAACAACCTTTAAGGCAACTCTTTTCTCTAAACACACAAAAAAAAAGAAAAACATTTTATTTTAAACGTTTTGTATAAAATTCTACTCACAATCGACCCGGAAAAAAGGTAGATTAAACAAAAAAAAAAAAAAAACAGATAAACAGCCCTCTCCTAATCAATTCACTCAGATAACCTTTATTCGCAGCCATTTTTGTTTATTTTGTTCTCGTTCAACCTTTTACAAGACTTAAAATGAAGAACAACTGTACTTGTAGGTCGGTTGGTTCTTGGCGCCACGGTGTGCGGTGGTTAGAGGTAGCAACCTAATACAAAAGTTTATGTATTCAATGAACTTTTTGAAAGTTTAGGAATTGCGGTTCCCGAGCGATGTTTTTTTTTTGTTTACCTGCTGTTAAGGTATTAAATGACCCATAGCTGCGTAAAAAAATGTTTCTAATACCCATAAGGCGCATTTTGTTTGTTCTTTTTGCAAGCCTCATTTGAACGAACAAACAACAGGAAAAAAATGGAGAGAGAGAGAGAGAGAGATATTAAACTTACCTGAATGTATCGAGAATCATTGTAAATAGTACGAATTTTCCTAATAACGGAACAACTAATGATGTTGGGGGTATAATTTCTGCCAGTAGCAAGAAGAACACAGTCAGCGAGAGCAGAATAGATATGCTTAATGATACCTGAAAAAGAGAAGAACAAATATATTATGTAGGTAGAGGAATAAGAATGAAATTGGTAATTGATGAGGTATAAGGTAAAAGTGTTTGCTGAAGTGAAAAACTTAAGAAAATCATAAAAGAAAATACAAAATGGTAGGTATGCTAATGTCTAATTGAATTTTGATTGAAGGGCGTGGATGCGTGTGATGTGTTTTTCATTCTTCTTTTATTTTTGTTGGAAGAAGCTTATGATGATGAGTGAAAGGAGATAAGCAAAGATTATACAACATTAAAGAAATTTAACAAATTAGTGTTCCCACTTTGCTATTATAAGGTGACATTCCGGAACATATAAAAGAGGAAGGATTGTAGGTACCATACCTTTTCTTAATTATTTCTAAATTCTTGCAGTTTTTTTTTTAGTATCAGTAGTTTGTTTTGCTGTCAATTTGCTTTTTTCTTGACAGTTTTGGAATAAATTTTATAAAAATTCTAATTCAATTTCTGTTGATAAATATTGTGAGTTTTAATAATAATAGACTGATGTGTTACATAGAGGTTTTTGCATGGAAGAACTTGACTCGTTTTTTAACATTTATGTATGTGTTTCGTATCATCTAACACCTTACTTTTTTTCCATGTCAAAATCTTGAAGTACAGGGTACAGGAATCCACATTTATTTTTTTACCTTAGATGTTGCCATTATAAAAATTAAAGAGGAACATATTGAAACATTGATTACGTACGAAAATTAAATCCGGCGAACTGATCAGTGTGACATGCGAAGAGAACGAGCATGTCTCACAGCCGAACAATGAGGGCTTTGTTCAACTGCAACTGCTTGACTGCTTCCAATATTTTCCAGGATTTGTACCGTTCGTTCAACAGCTCACGCAGTTCCAGGTCTCAAGGAACTTGTTCGTTGAAAGTTATTCACGTTTGAATGACTGAACGGCCCGTTTCAATGTGTTGTACACAAACACGCGATGCTCTATCGACCATTGCTACTAAACGGCATAACAAACAGTACCCCCACTCTTTATCAGCCAAGGTTATCCCCACCTTGCACGACGTCCCGTTCAAATCATCCATACCTCCCTGCCCAACCCTGTACATCTATACGTAGTAAGGTTCGAAGTGTTAGAGTAGGTTGACGTGGTTCTCAGGAAAATAGCTGACGCACTTAGACCATTATTAGGTCCATTTTAATACCACACTTGAAGAATGAGGAGATTTTCTCCATTACGAAAACCATTCGGAACTTTTAATGAAATGAAGTGAAAAGATTGCTTGGGTCCCTGAAATAGAAGTCATCCAAATGGAGTCCAAGCCTTTGTGAGGGAGTAGGACATGTGCAGAGAAGATGTGGAATTGTTCCTTCTTGCTCTTGATTCAATTTCGTTTGAGAATACGCCAAGCCTTTCGGGGATTTTGCCTATGAGACAGTGTCCAGTTATGACACCTATAACGGAACTATTTTGTAATTTACTAAGTGATAACAAACAATTAGAACGCCAAGGATCCAGCGATGGCAAAATTTCTGTGGTCCAAAGACAGACGGCTTTACGATTTTCCGGAATATTTCTATGCCCCGGCACCCAGAATAGGTGAATGTTGAACTGTTCTGCCATCGCATCACAGCTCTGGCCAGTGATGGATTAAGTGAAGAGAGAATAGAGAGATTTAAGGGCTGCTTGGCTTTTCGAGAAAATGCCGATACCCGATGTTAATATCAAACTCCAAGAGTATATTCTACTAAAATCAACTCAAAATTCTCAATTTGATTCTTTTAATGTACATAGATTCCCATTACTCTACAAAATTTCATCATTCTACAGCAATTATTTCATATAATTGACAATTAATCTGAGAAAGTCGGCGGCTACCTCTAATGGAAATTTTTTTTTTGCGCTGACCACATTTGTGCAATTTTAATGCCTTACTGACAAGTAATTCGGTTAGTTAGCCAATAAGTCAGTAAGGAGGTAAACAAACCAGTAGGTCAGTAAGTTAGTCTGTCAGTAAGTCAATCAGTCAGTAAGTCGGGAATTCGGCAAAGTCAATTTGTCGGTAAGTCATTCAGAAACTGTTTTTGTGATTTTTGAAAATCTATGTATATATCTATGAAACTACTAATTCTAAATTATTGACAAGTTGAGGATAATATGCTTACTCAGCTATCCATTAGGGCTGATGACTCCACCCGGGGGCTGATGATCTACGCGTTTACCCGGTTAGTCGGGTTGCTTGTATCCGGGTAGTAAATTACTCGGGTATAATGGGTATTACCCGGGTAACCGTGTACCCGGGTATCATCAGCGCTAATATATTTTATTTTAGAGTTTGATCAATGTCTCCAAAATCTTGATGAGACATAAAGTTAATTAGTTCAAACTTACTTATTTTACAAATGGCTGTGGTTTGCATCCAGTACCTATTTCTGCTTAATCGGGTAATCGGGGATTTTCGGAATTGATTAAGTAACGGGGTATTACCTGGTTTCAATGGTGCTAAAGTTTGAGATGGATCAAAAATCGCTAGAACTTGGTTAAGCACTGCCGTACAATTTAATCAAGAATGAATGAACAAACAAATTCCAGAAAATCCTTGATTAAATGGAGCTTGTCACACACTGTAAACCCTCTGGCCCCTAGTCCTAGGCAAATTTATGAATTTTTGAACTGTGTCAATGATAATTTCTAACACCCCTTTTTTAACCCCTTTTTTTTTTTATAATTCATAGCGCTTAGGTTTTAAGTCGTTTGTTTTGGGATTTTTTTAAAAAATAACTGCTGCAGAATTGTAGATCTAGTAAAAAGGTTTTTTTTTAAGGTGAAGTTTTTGTTTCATTTCATGTTTATTTCGTTTGGAGTGCTTTATTCGAACTGCCCCTTCTGTCTAAACAAGGGGAAAAAGACCCCCTTCGTAATGCTTTTTTTCTTGTCTTAGACCAGGCGTGACTTATTTAATTATATTCATTATCACGAAACTCCAAATGTTGTTTAAAATTAATATTTGGTTCAGGCAATTTCAAATTGTGTGGTTAGTATTTAAGATTAAAAGTATGTGGCCATTCGTCAATTATGAAATTACACTCCAATTCATAAAATTTGAATTTTATTTATTTGAATCTACATATTTGGCAACACTGATTTTTTAAACTCCCTCCCCCTTAACTACTAAATGCCTTTTAAAATTTACAAAAACTTAAAAGGCTTTAATCTTTATTGTTGTGGATTTCACGTTAATTGACATTCCCAGTTGACGTCAAGTCTGAACTTTATGACTTTTTATTTTAAAGTTGCAGTGATAATTAAAAAATCTCAACTTGTACTCAAAGGTTTTTGTGAATTAAATACGATTTTAATGACTGCTCTCACCAAAATTGATCGAAGTCTTAACTACTCTGCAAAGTTGACACTTTTGATTGCGGGGGTCAATTCTACCCGATAAAATATATTTACCCAGACATCAAGTGTTTTTCCATTTACATATTTTCTTTTCTTTGACTGGTGGACTTTTAAAATTTCCCGAAGCCATAACGAAAAAATACAAACGAATGATTTAAATAATTCATGTGGGTTTAAAATAAAACGACGCGACGTTATTGAGCACAAAATACAAAAAGCAAATTCAAAAACCTTAGATATGCTAAATAATTTCAATCCAAGAGCCATGAGTCCATAAATTTCTACATTAATGGATGTTGTTGTTGATCCCTTTGGCATTCAAATATGAAAACATGATGGGCTTCTATCATTTACAATATTGAAATACCTATGGGTACTCGTATGTTCATAGCTGTATAAATATTTGTAATATCATGTTTTCATTTCAAAAGCCACAAATCCGCCAACTGATGTCTAGGATGAACTGACATCTATATACCACGGGGGTTCCAGTACAAATATTATGTAGATTCTATGTTGAATAACCTCTGTTTCTGATGGTTAAGCTTTTCAATATATTACGGTACTTCTATTCGAAATACATACATTTTGGTTGGTGTAAATGAGGTATTTAATCGATTTTTGATGTGCAAAAGTCAAAGGAAGTCGGGAATGAGATAAGAAGACTGCGCCATACTAATTCCTCGGAGCATAACACAAAATGTATCGTTTTTTTTTTTGGTGTGAGTAAATCTATTGTACACAAACATATACCAGCATAGGTAGGTAGCTATTCTTTTTTTCGATGATGAGTTTTTATATTTTCCTAAGAGATTTGAATAATATTTTGACAGGGAGTAAAAATTAAATATAAATTGAAAGGAAGTTTTTAAATGAGTTTTTAATTTTTGTCATAAATTAAATATGGGGTAGGTGTACAAAAGATTGTTTCAAATTTTTAATTCACCAATTCGGGCGGATTAGTTGCGGTTTGTTTCTGGTTTAAGTATGGAATTCGCTGTCACACTAAAACCTTGAACCAGACCTGAATCTCAACATTATTGATAGTTCCATTATTTTTAGCAACCGTTTGAGCTAGGATCATGAAGTAAAGCTTCAAATTTGCAATTCTTTTGAAGTTTCAGAAAACATGGTGTCCAAAAAATGTCATACCGTACATGCAACTTCACTGGGAATTTAGCAGTTCATACCCTTTCATGAGCAATCGCTTTAGTTAGAAACTTTTTTGAGACTTATTTCAATTTCCTACCTAAAACAATTACTGATAAAAGAGCACATTGAAGTTAGCCGTATAGGTGATTACATCTACCTATTGATGAACTGGAAAATCGGGAACAGAAACGCAAAAATATACAAAAAATACAAATCCTGCATTTAAAATAATATGTTAATGGTAATTTTGCAATAAAAAATGCATTACAAATATATAAACGCAATTTTAAAGGAGAATAATAAATTTTTTTGGACCAACTTTAACCTCAAATATTCCAAATCTCTAAAAAACAGGTTTATTTTTTAATGCAAATAATTTTCAACATCCATTAAAAATTTAGTTAATGCAAATAATTCAATGGAAAAATGCGATGTGTGACATGAACTATGATGTGATGGCAACGATGCAGTGAATGTAGTTCTTGACTGCTTGGATGTGTGGGTTTGTGTCCCAGTCTAGCCAGCATTATTTTATTTCCTCAGTTATGAACTGACTAACTGGAAGTGATCCGTGATGAGACCGATTTTTCTGGACCGAAATTTATCGAGAGTCTCGGTGATCTTTACCGCAAAGAAAATTGTTGAAAAACTGTGTTTTCAGCTCATACAATTAAATGATTCAATTCTTAGGTACTGATAATTGCTTATAAAAAAAAATGTTCTTCTTTATTTTTCTTACAAAAAAAGAAAACCTTAAAGATCATAGGTCGGTGAAAGAGACTTTGATTACAGAACACGAGTTCGAAATTTCTCGACGACACCCAGACAAAGTACAAAAATCTTATCCAACGAAACACTAATTTGTTCAAAGGCATTTTAAAGCTGCTTTGAATCAATAAATCCACAAGTCCAATGCAAAAGTGAAAAGTTTTGAACTATGTAGAATGATTTATTTTGTTTTGTTGCTGGTTCCTTTCTGGCAAAAATGATTTTGAATTTAAATGAGGAACATTTGATAAAAAATAGTAATTTTCGAAAGCATTTAAAAAAAACTTAAATCGTTGTATTGCAGCTTTGTCACTTTTTTAAGTATTCAAGACAAGACTGTAATTTTTTACGGAGCCTTAGCTAGTGCCTCGGTGGTTTTTCAAATAAAGTTTTCAAAACATTGAACAAATTAAAAATTAAACTTCATTGACATTTATTTCAAAATATTGACTGAGTTCAACCAAATCTTTGGACGTTACTTTATGTGGTTTTTATTTAAAGTGTTTAACTAAATAAGAAGCGCGAAGAAAAAATCCCACACATTGCTATTTCAAAAAATCTTCAAAGAATGTTCAACTTTTTTTTGCTTGGAGGAAGTTTCTAAGACTATACGTTTTGTGAATTATTTAAAAAAAATAATATTTACAGGGTGTTTTAGAATCTCCTATTGAAATACCATTTTCTTCTTATTATAAAAAATAAATTTATTTTTAACCACTACACTAGATTTTTACACACAGAACCCAAACGAAAATATCAAGAAAAAAATCAATTTTCGTGTAGGTACTAATCATAAACCAATCGTGAGGTCCCAGCAATTCTTCGTCCAGTAGCTGTTATTGCATTAATGAACGCACATAAAAATGACTTTTGCAAAAATGAGCCACAGGGTGGTGCTCAAATCAATTTGGACTTTTCATATCTTTTGTAGAACACAATGAGAAGACTATAGACCAACAGCAAGTCTTCCGACGAGTTTTCCTGAGTCCAACGTCTTTTGACTTAACTTTGCTCTATAATTCCGCAAAGCGTCCATATGGTTCTAAGAAAGCATCAACAGGTGGATCTGGGTGTCTGTTAAAAATTAAGATTTTCAAAGAAAAAAATGATCTTAACTAGTTTTCAAGTAAATTTTAATTTTTTCACATTGAATTTAACATGAATATGCTAAAACAACCTTTAAAAATAATGCATTCCCTTATTTTACTTAAAGATATACTAATGCTAAGGCATTTTGTATTAGCAGCATCATACGAGTAATATACAAAAAATCATACACACTTAACTCATAGTAAAATAAAAACGATGATGACTAAGGGAGATATGTATGTTTTTATGATGATATAGAAGCTTTTCCTGTCGCTATAGATATTATTATTTTTTTCTGTCTTCTATTTTTTTTTTTACACTGCCTCCAGTGGAAGAGCTATGAACATCCACATCACACAGAGTACGAGGTCATAGAAGCCAGAGATATTTATCTCTTATATACGGAGAAAATAAAAATCTCTTCCCTATAGATAAGTTACACTATAGCTTGTCATAGATACATATATACAGTTATTCGCATAAAATGTATGATGGTTTTTCCTGCAGGCAATTAGAAAGCCAAAGCATCGTGTTTTTCGTGCTTTATGCATATTTTGACACCCTCACCCTGAGTTTGATATGTATTATATTTATGTTGTTTGTTGTTGGCATTTCAACATTTAATAATTTTTTTTTTTTTATATTTCGTATATAATGATTTTGCATAACGTTATGGTTAGAGAATCGATATTAGAAAGTTCTCATTTAAAACCAAAAAAAAAAGCTTTCATCCTGCCATTTCGAGAGTGGTTTTGATGTTATTTTAATATGCTATAGCAGCTAGCCGTTATTTTATGAACCAACATTCCCACATTATAAACGCAAACAAAAATTGTTGAATTAGAATTTTAATTGAAAAATTATGGACTCTCTATTAGTGTTTGGTTTATTAAAAGAGAATATTTTAATAGAAAAGTTATTAATATAAAGTGTATTATAAAATTTTAATGCCAAAAAATATGTTTTTACTTTTAAAATTTTTTAATTACATAACTTTTAGTAGAAAAGTAATTTAATATAAATTAATTTTATTTGGTTAGGAATTTAATTTATAATAAAGTGGGAACACTTTTTAAAAATATTAGGTTTATTTAGGAACTTACCTTCTCTCCACTATCCGATGGTAGGTAAAAAACTAAAATTGTTAAAAAACTAATTCCCATACAGGGAATAATTAAGTTGACAGTGTAAAATAATGTCTTACGTCTCATTGTAATATTAAATGTTATATCTAAATATGGTTCATCGCAGCATGTGTAGAATTTTTCATTTCTGTAACGAAAAAAATAATCATCAGATTAAATATTGAAAATATTAAATAAACAGTTAATATAGATATATCGAGTGGAATGGAATGGATATCTATTAATTATTTAGAATTCAAAACGCCAGGAGGTAAATTGGCCAAATTATTTATGCCCAATTCGAGAACCAAAGTGGAATAGAAATTCCACATAGTGATGATGGTAATGTTGATAATGATGATGATATGGTTAGTAGGAAATTTCTGATTCTACATTATTTTCTATATAAAGATACATATATGTTTGGATTTAAAAGCTAAATTGGGTTTGAAGTTGATAGGAACTTAGAGCATTTTGAGTGGATTTACCCACTGTACTATAGATACGAGTATATAGAAAATGAGATAATCATGTTGGCATTATTTTGCAATCCAATTAGGTTCGACTTAAGTGATGTGTGGTTGGTTCGGTTCTGGATGTTAGTTTGTGTGTTATATTGGAGGCAATTGGATTAATGGATGTTGATGAATTATTGCCATGTAGGATGTTACACGTATCATCTATTATAAGCACTTTAGGTGATTTATTAATTTTCTCCCCCATAACATTTTATTATTTTTTTATTTTTTTTTTATTTATAGATTATGACTATAGGTGTTAGTTATACAGCTTTTGGCAGTTTTGGTTAAAGTGATTAACAAATCCTTCAATTGATAATTTAATCATTTATTTAATACGTAATAATTTATGTTTGCCTTTATGGAATATTTTTTTCAACATTTAAAATAAATCAGTAGAAAAAGAAATAAAAGCTACAAAGGCGTTGTAAGTTCCGTGACAAACTAAGACGATTTTCGACCCCCTCTATAATTCAGTAAAAGAGAAATCAATAGAAGGAATTTGTAATATGCACAACTGAACAGTCAGAGGGACCTCACCAAATTTCAAACTGACATTTAGTTATTTCTCATCCACTTTTTTTCTAAATATTCAGTTTTCAAAAACAATTTTGAAAAAAAAAAAAATACATGACACACTTACTTGCGCTCATGTGCAACCTTAATTTCATGTCTTGGACCAAATATGTATGTTTAATGGAGTCTTGAGGGTAGAAATATAGAGGCTATATTGAGATTTTTCAAAACTAATTTTTTTTACAAAGGGTCCGAAAAATAACTTTTTTTTTTTTTGAAAATGCTATAAAAAAACCACTGAATATTTTCTCAAATTTCTTTTTTTATTTGAAAGTACCAATCTTCCGGTTAATAATGGAAAATAATTTCATTCAAATGGTGGCCTCGGCTGGCCATGCAGTAGCCTACACGATCGGTCCAATTTTTAAGCACATTATCGATTGTGTGCAGCTGTATTTCACCAATGGCTTCATGAATGATGTCCTTTAAAGCGTCAATTATCTCTGGCTTGTTGGCGTAACACTTATCTTTTACGGAACTCCACAAATAATAGTCGAACGGTGTCAAATCGCAGCTCTGAGGTGGCCAAACGACATCAGATCTGCGGCTGATACTGCGATCTTCAAAAACAGGGTGCAAAACATCGAGTGTAGCTTCGGCTGTGTGGCACTTAGCGCCATCCTGTTGAAACCAAATGTTGCCAATATCCTCCTCTTCAATTTTTGTAAACAAAAATTCCTCAACATGGCCTGATAACGATCGCCATTGACTGTAATGGCTACTCCTTTCTCATTTCCGAAGAAAAATGGCCCAATTATGCCTCTGGACCAAAATCCGCACCAAACAGTGACTCGTTTTGGTTGTATAGGCTTTTCAATGTATGCGTGCGGATTTTCTGTGTCCCAAATGCGACAATTTTGCTTGTTTACATACCCGCCAAGATCAAAATGAGCTTCATCCTAATACTTATTAACTCAAAAAAATTTATCAAACTGGTTGTTGAAATTTTTAAAAGGGTTTTTAACATTTGTGTTGGAGGTACCGTTATTTTTTAAGATAAAATAAATGTTTGTTCAAATTATTAAAAAGACAGTATTGAAAAACCAGTTTTCTACCAAATTTAAAAAAATAAGTATTGAGGCATTTTCAAAACTCTGAAAAACTTGAATACTTTTTTAATTTTTTTTGATACTTTAGCATAAAAATGATTGCAATTAGATGAAACATTTTTGAGAAAATCGAAAATCAAAAATATGATTCTAGGTAAGGTAACGGTACATTCCACATTTTGGCTTTTTTTATGGAATTTTTTTCGTCGAAGCCATTTCGAAATAAATTGGATTTTCCAAAAAGGCAACCAAAAAGTTTTTATGGCAGCTACTGTTAGTTTTGGCCTTTAAAAATAAAAAAAAAAAAAGTTTGGAGATTCAGCTTAAAAAACACTATACACCAAGTTTGAAGAAAATCCACCCATTCGAGGCTGCAGCTCAATGGACAGAAAGGCAAAATTGTGAGAACCACCTTTTTTGACTTCCCTAGTTAAGTTTGATTAAAATCTTAAGTTCAAATTTTTTCACGAATAAAAATGACAATAATGAGAAAATCATAAAATTTATGTGACATTTCTTTCTTCCTCTTAAATTTATTCATGACCAATTATTTTAAAAAAGTCTCCTCCTTTCAACAGTAAGTGTCTAATAATAAATGTTATCTTCTTGAATTAAAAATTTAATACTAAATTCATTATATGACAATCTTTGTAGCTTCTATTATGACTCGCTTATAAATCCATTACTCTATTATTATTATTGTTATTATACCAACCTCCTTAGGTTTAGTTTCCAGCTAAATTAAAATTGCGTTCTTGCAACCTCGTTGAGAAGTAAAAAAGAAGATGAAAAAAAAATAAACTATCTAAACAGAATGTTCTTATAAATACTACCTACTCGTACCTCGTTCCATTTAGAGAAGCTTCAATGTTATCCCATTAAAACTACCTTTTATCCTCTACACTTAACAAACTCCTTAATTGCCTACTGGCGTTTTTGTTAGACTCATGTACAGTGGATCACACACTATTTAATAAAATTTTTTTTTCTTAAGAATAATGTCAAAAAAAGCAGAAAAAGTTTTCAGAAAAAATATTTTAAAAAATTGAAATAATTAGGAACAACTTATTTTTTTTTTCAATCGCGAGAGAGAATCGGTCAAAAATTAAGTTGTGGAGAAAAGTTTTATGAAAAAATCAAAAAAAAAAAATGTTTGTCTGGGAACTATCAAATGCAGATTTTTTTGAACAGCCTTCAAGTCAAATCAGTGTTGTACGTAACCATGCACATTAATTATTTAATTAATTGATTTTTCTTAGACTAAACAACAATAGCTAAAATTCAAAATTCAATTAAATAAAAATTCATTGATTACATATTTTAAAAGGGTTACTTGGAGTCACTGTAGCTATCCCATCTTCAATGCTGCCCATTTTATTTTACCTGATGATAATATTAGATATAAGAACTGCTAAGAACTTTCTTCTCAAAAAAAAAATATATAAAATAAAAGTAGGATTGGGTTGTTAGAACTTGCTTAAGCAATTCAAGAACTTAAAGTTACAGCCAAGGATTGAAGATTATAGTTTTTTTGTCTTCAATTTAATCAAGTTTCTTTAAACATTAATATTTACAATTGGCTTAGAATTTTCAAATTAATCCATGCATCAATCTAAGTGGAGAAAATATTTTATGGAGCTTTGGCCATCAATCTCCGTACCGTATGAAGAATTAAAAGTAATAAGTTGTTTACCTAATCTTCAATTTCAAACTTAAACATTTTTAAAATACTCCGTTTTTGTTTGCATTCCACTAAGATTTGGTAAGATCAAAGAATTGAACACCGATAACCGGATACAGATGTCGCAACTCTTAAAAAGAAACTTTGTCAAGGTTTTGCCATAAAGGGTCATTCATTTTTCGGTGTCGAAAGTAAAGCTAAATATTCTACTATATTACAAAGTTTCCATTTTGCCTTTATTATAATTCAAATGGTCGCTTCGGGAAGATTCGTAGCATGTGATTTTTTGGAGCTAAAAACTACCGGTGTCAAATCAAATGATAATGGTGGTCAAATTCAAGCGTCCAGGAAAGTTTTACGCAATAAAGTCTTGTTGAAGCCACATGTCGTTAAAGTCATGATCTTCTATTGCCGGGCAGCAAAAATCGGTTATCGGATGAACGATAACGTCGGGAAATCGATAAATTCGGCCAATTTATATCGACCATAATCATCGCTAATGACCAAAAGTGGCTACGTTTGAATCACCACTAGATTGTTAAGTCACTATCGTAAATGGAAAACATTCCACTAATATTGTGACACTTCGATGACAGCTGAGTTTGACAGGTGTCAAATGTCAAATGCACTACCAACTTGAAACGACGGACGAATTAAATGTCTCGTATGACCTTACAAACAAGATTTCCGAAGGTTTTGCGAAAATTGACAAAGAATTAACTGAAAAGTTAGCTGTTTGAAAATCTTGTGTCAATTTTTTCTAAGGACCTATGACATCTAGGTGTAGTTATCTGTGATTGAATGATGAAAGCGATATCAGTACTTTTGTATGTAAAATGTTGAAGAAAAATAGTATGTAGTACAATTTTTTTTCTTCGCTTTTTCAAGTTTTCGAAATATTCACCTCGATTACAGAATCCGATGAATGGTCTGCGGATGGCTTCCGACAATTTTTTCTTAGTTTTTACTATTAGAGAATCCGTCGCAGGAACCTTTATAAATGTCGGTAACGTAGTTTAAATTTTATTCGATTATGAAATACCTTTGTATATGAAAACTATAGTACTATTATGGCGAGTTTTTTTAATGTTGCCCAGACCCTTGTGGTGGCGCTGCAAAATGTGAGGGAGTCTTTAAGCGTCGGAAATTTGTGGTAGGGCAAGAGGACACGATTTTTGGGATTATTGCATCCAAAAAATATCAATAAATATCAATTAAAACCTTCATAAGCTCTCCGCAAAAAAAAAAGAGTAAGGGTTGCCGGCACACTTTAGATGTCGCCCATTCGATTTCCACCATGAGAGTACTATAGTTTATATATACAGTGTAAAGACTAATACAAAGTCAAAAATTATCATGATACATAAGAGCTGTTCTTTGTTCGAAATTCGATGATACAGCATCTTCTTTGACTTGAATAAAAGCCGCTTTGTACAAATTTTAAAACAAAAAAAAAAAATACAAACGATATTTTGATTATACTGTACAGCGGAGGTTCTTACAAATTTTTTAAATTATATTTACTCATAACGTATTATTGCACAATTGTGTATATTTACATTAATTTGAAGAGAATTAGTTATTGTACATCAAACAAACGTGTTTGTTGAATTCACGTGAATGGATATGTACGGAAAACCTTTTGATGATGAAGACATCATAAAGTGTTTTAAGTCTTGTATATTAAGTAAACAACAAAACGAAGGTATCTTACCTTTTTTTTTTTTTAGTTAAATTAAGGTTACACGTGGCAAATAAACCGGACGTGCCACAGGCAAATGTTGATACAAGTTCCTTAATGAAGTAGTTGGTAGGGTTTGGCTTTGAGTTTGTTTTCGAATGAAAATCAATTGGCTTTCACATTTTCTATAAGGAAATGAAATCATTTGTACGTTTCTGGAAGGAAAAGTCCTTAAATACATGTTTTCAACGTGTTTCATTTCTTTACATACGAATTTAATTTACAAAAAAAAACCCTTTTTTTATTGAAAATAAATCCTCAATCAAAATCAGACAGATTTTCGGACGGAAACAAAATTTATAAAGCAGTAGACTTAAGTGTTTGGGTTTAAAGCAAAATTAATGTTAAAATTTAACAGCCCTTTCTACTTCTCTAGGTAGTTAATAAATTTAAAGGGATTTACCAAAAAGATTTCTTAAGAATCTGTTTTCATTTGAGAACTTGAAGTTCTCGCTTCAAAAACTTTGCCATAAATGTATAGATTTTTGTACAAGTATATGAGACTTTTCCAAGAACTGAATTGAAAGTTAATTCAGGACCAAAAAATCTAGGAAATCAATCAAAATTAAATGAAGTATGAAATGTTTTGATGCAGTTAGGTTCTAATGATCGAGTAGAAAATGGAATTACAGTTTTAGACCAGCATTTTGGTAGAGCAGTACGCGGCAGTTTAATAAAAAAATTACTTGAAGTGGAAAAAAATTGTTAAATCATAACATAACATTTAGGAATGATTTTATTCTTAAAATCAGGAGAAATCTATTTATAGTTTTTGAGTTGTAATCTGAAAATTTGGACAGTAAAAGTAAAAAAACAAATTTCATGTGTGATTTTAAAAAAATTTATAACCATAGATAGGGTCAAGAAGGGTAATTGTGAACAGGGGTAATTGTAAACACACTTTATTCTCTAAAAACGGCTTATAATTTGAAGCATGCCATGACATTATTTAAAAAGACTTTGACAGATGGAAGGCGTTATATATCAAAGGGTTATTTGTGTTTTGTTCGTTGACGTGATTCATTCGATTTTCTGCATTTTTAAGTTTTTCAGTGCTGATTAAAATTGTTTCAAAACAAATAAAGGCGATCAAAGTACATAAGTTAAATTTTTACCCGATTTTTTTTTAAGTCGTTGCTCTTAACTCTTAATCAATAACTGAATACTAGATGATTTACATATGTCTTCTGGTTTTTGAGAACCTTGTCAAAACTAATATTTTAATTAAATTATTAATATGGTAATTTTAAATTTTTAAAACTAAAAGTTCATCTAATTTTTAGTTGAGAATTAATAAAGGCAAACAATACTAAAAACAAAATACATATGTAGGTATAAAATCTTAAAATTGAAAAAAACACATTAAACTTTTTTTTTAATTATTTTTATACAAACGTTGAGTTTAAAGCCAGTTTTGATATCTAAACCTATGAATACAACAGAATTTTGGCTTTGGAATGTACTAGTTAATTGCAACTATTTCCATTATTAAATGGTATTACTCCTTTTAAATGGTAAAAAATGCTTGCTTTTCACTTTTCTACCAAAATCCGTTATTAAATTTTGGCGCCTTAAAAATCGCATTCTCGCCAAAATTTGTAATGGCGTCTAGGAAAAAATGGACTAAACCTGTGAAAGGGTAAAAAAACTAGATTCTAATTGGCAGGGGCCAGAAGTTTAATTTTTATTTTCATCGATAGATACATATGTATTAAATGTACAAGCATTAACGTTGGAGATATAAGGTTTTTTTTTAAACTATGTACAGTACATATGTATATGTAAAATGAAAATATCTCAGTTTAACATTCCAAACCAACCAACGAAAAATTTCTTGAAAATTTTGTGACATATGGTTAGTTTCATTATTAATTGTCTATACAAAGCTTTTCCAAAATAATTTGTAATCCCAATTTTGATGAGTTAATTTGTAATTACCAATTTTTCAATTTCAACTTTTACACTCTCATAAACTTGACTTTTGAAAATGGCTGTGTGAAAAATGAAATATGGCACCACAAAATGATCACAAGCTTATTTTTTGAAAAATTTTATAGATTTCAAAACAAAAAAAACTTAAAATCAAAGCGATTTCTCTTTATTGTTTTAGACACATGGCAGCAACAAATGAGGAAAGAATATCGAAAGCACATTTTCTAAAAGTTTTGAAAATAATCGAAAAAAGCAGGGCAAACTTCATTTTCAGGCGCTTCGAAAAATTTATGGAAGGGTGTGCAGGAAAATTTGGTTTCTTGTGTTCAGTTTTTGGAAAACAGAACAAACATTTTTTTTAAATTAAAAATTTGGGGAAAAAATCATTTGTCGGTACACATTTACAATATTTTTAAAAAATATTAATGATGTCTTTAAAGTTGCAAAAGTATGTTTTTTTATCTTTTAGGGAATACATTGCATTTCTGAGCAGCACAAAACCGTACAAATTAGACTTTTTTAAAAATTCAGAAGTTTTAAAGAAAATTAATTTGCATTTCTCATTACACGTAATTTTATTTTGTATGAGATTGGAAAGTGGTGTTTCTAATTAAAGCCTAAGAAATTGTTCTTTCTCTTCACAAATCCAAAATTGTAAAAAATCAATCTCGTTTCGGAAAGGTTTTAACTTTTCTTGGTTTCACGGTTTTTTTCTGTTGGAAAAATGACAAATATATTGCAATCTAAAAGCTTCCTAATATTTATGTACCTACTTTGAAATACTTAATTTTCTGTTTTAAAAATTACATTTTCGAATTATTTTCTCTGCCGCAAATGTAGGTAACTATCTATCGGTAAGTCTCGATCTCGTGATCAGTTCTATACAAAAACATCAAATTATTCTATTTTGAGGCCCTGCTTTATTCAAACAAGTCCATCACTGAGAAAAATGCATTTGGCATAAAACACATTCAAATATGTTTTTTATTTGCATAAAACCAAACATCGCACAGACAGTCCATATATTTGTTTTATGTAAATTTTCTGTTCAAATGCAAGCAAAAAATATTTAAATATTTTAAGTCTCATCTTTTTCCTTCTGAATTGAAATGTGAGAATGCACTCTCTAAGAAGACAAAAGCAATACCAAAAACGAAAAACGAAAAAAAAGAACGATGTAAAAGGATATATTACTTTTTCATACAAATGCTAAGAAAGTGCGTTCTTTGAGTGCAAAATCAATACTTACGTATAATGTGTACATTATAAATTATTCTGGGTGACTATCCGCAAAAGGATTTAAAAGCTTTCCATTTTGTATTATACAATATCGTCTATGTCTTGAAATGAAGTTTTTATTGCAACATTGTGTATATGTGAATACAAATTAAGAGCTTAGATTTTGTCTCTGTGTTTTATTATGCAATTTCTGCAGTATTGACTTTGAATGCTAAAATTTATTTGAGCAATTTGTAAGAAGAACATACATATGTATGTATTATTTATGTCACATTTTATTTGATTGTGTGAAGTTTATTGCGTTTTGAGCTGAAAGACATTTGGTCGTTATACATGTGAATTTGTACTTCAGTTTAATTTATGATCCGAAAAACTGGAAGTAGGTACTATAGCCCGAAAATACATTTATTCTGAACTCTGAATTGAAACCAATATTTTCAACTTCAAATACATTTTTTGGTTTAAAGGTACATATGAATTAAGATTCAACGAAGTTTTAAATGTGGTAAGTTAGCACTGGTAACGTTCATCTGATTTCCAACTAATTCTTATAGAACTCAAAACAATTTTTGAATTTTCTATTTTAATATTGAAAATGTTTATTTATCGTTTTTTCCAAGATTTGGTGGTGTTACCGAAATTATAGAATGAATTAACCCACTTCCGGCTACCGTTGCGAAAACGCCATACTTAACGATGTCTAGAACTAAATAAATTTGAATAAACTATGTAAATTGAGAGTTAGTTGAATGCTTTAAAAAAATTATACTTCAATAATTTTGAAGCTTTCCCAAATTCTTTTTTCAAGATTTCTTCTAAACATTTGCTCAAAAAAAGCCAGCATGTGAAATTTAAAAATTCTAAGTCAACTGGAACTGGTAGCCGCCGGAAATGGTTTAATGAATACAATATGAATGAGGAATCGAATAAATGCACTTCAGTTTTTATAAAAATACCGGAAATAATAAAATGACCCAATAAAGAATAAACTTATTAAACGCATCATGATATCAAGATTAAAATTGAAATAATTTAAAAATTTCATAAAACATTTTTAGAGCAGAAATGTTAAAATTGGTTTTAAGTATTTGAAACGAAAAAGTCGATCTTAGTGAAAAAAAAAAATTACGGTGGCATCATAATGGAAAAAGCATACACTTGTTGTTTGAGTTAATGACAGTATTTAAACACCTTAACCTAAAAGATCTGAGGATTGGATTTTAATGATCTATTTCTCACTAAAAAATTGAAAATGTACAAACTTCATGACAGAGACAAAAAATGCTACTGGTAAATGTTGTTTTTTTAAATATGTAGATAATTGCAATACCGTTAATCAAACAGGAAAGCTGATATTAAATAATTTTTTTTTTGCAAAAAATTATAGCTCAATTTTGATTTCCTTAAGGGAAAAGCCAAAATATTCTTGCCCAGAGTGTTAGTCCTTCTAACGCCTGAACTGGAAAATTTTAAAGAACAAAATTTGTAGCAATAATTCAAAAATTATTGTTCTACGACATTTAAAAAAAAAGAGTGGTGAGTAAAGTGAATTGGTAAATTGAGGTGAGGAGTAGTTTTTTTAATCAAGAGGCTGCTCCATATTTTTAAATTGAAACTAATTTTGTTTTTATTTAAAAAACAGTTTAATTATTAAACTCTTCAATGAAAAAAGGAAAAAGTAAAATCAAATATTTTCAGAACGAGATATCGATGGAAATATTCAAATCAAAGTGGAATTTTCGATGTTTCTTTCGGTTTAATTAAATGTGGAATTATTTCAGATCCGTCAAGATCTAGATAGCCACACCACAACGGAAATTCCAAAAAACCAATTATACAGTAATTTGTTGCTAATTCGTTGCTGCAATCTTGGCCGAGCAACAAATTCCTTTCCCCCTCAAACCTGTGGCTCGACGTCAAGGTAGCACCGCCACAAGTTCCACATGTTCCACAAGGCTGTTTGGACATGCAGAAGTGGGAGTTAAGAGGTTTGGTACAACTAATATCACCGTATGGTAATTTTTAGGTGGAATCGGTTTTTGTTATGTTGCAAGGTAGTTTGTTGCTCAGCTTATGTGTTGGTAACTAATTAGCAACAAATATCGTCGTTATTTCTGCATCATCAATTTCTATATTTCTTATGGTGCGATGTTTGCTTGATGTCAAGCTAGGATCGCCACAGGTTTGAGGGGAGGGGAATTTGTTGCTCAGCCAAGATTGCAGCAACTAATTGGCAACAAATTATTGCATCATTGGATTTTGGAATTTATGCAACAATAAATCCTTAAGAAATTTTTTTGGGCATTGTGACATTTTTGGTTTTGGGCGTAAAGGCCTTACGCTGCAAAAATCAGAAAAGAAGTTACCTTTAAGTGAGCTTTAATTTTGATTGTTCAGGTCCTGAAAATATATTAAATACAAAAAAGATAAACATATAGCAAAAAAAAAAAAAACATAAAGAAATAGAACTATCTTACCAATTGCACCATATATTGAAAATATTGCTATAACTATCGCTACATGCAAATTCATGCTAGTGCAAGATGCCATTAGGGTAACAAACCTTAGGTGGAATACCATCACCACTTGTGTGGTGATGGCCACTGATAAATCTGAGGCGAAGTAAATACTTGTTGTCCATAAAATAGATTGCACATTAGTACACACAAAAAAGTAATTAGTAATTTTCAATTTTCTCGAAAACTAGAAGACATAAAATAATCTAGTTTTCAGTTTTTGATAAGGAATCAATAAGAGCACCGAATTCTATAAAAAAAATTTATGTGAAATCTTATGGTTTTGAGAAATTACACTTCAAACTTCTTTTTTTGTGTTTTTTTTTCCCGAATTTTGTGTTTGAAACTCATTTTTTCGAAAACTGTGTATAATTTTTGATTGATTCAAAAAGTGGCTTATAGTACAAAATACTGGCTGTAAAAAACAATATTAAACTTAACTATAAGTATTACCGTTATTTTTTAATGATTTTTTTCCACTTTTAGTACTCCTTTCATAAAATTGCCCCTCCCGCCCAAACGGGGCAAGATAGACCCCCCCCCTCCCATAGTAAAAAATGCTTGTTTTGGACCCCTCTACAAAAAACCGTTATCAATTTTCGGCGCCCAAGTTATCGTACTCGTGCCCTTTCACGCCAGGGAGAAAGTTTTTAGATTCATGTGGTATCACAATAGGCCAATTCTAGTCTAAGTATGTCAGTTTATGCTGACAGCTACGTCCACTAACCTAATCATCGATTCACATGGAAGTTCATTTTTGACTCTGCCGACTGGCATGCAACATGGTTACCACTAAAGATAAGCTTGGGAACGCCTCTCCTCTTTCGTTGCAACATTCTCTAAATCAGCTACTGAAAAAAGACAAACTACGAAAAGAAAAAGAAAATTCTTCAAAGCTGTGTTTGAACTAGCCAGCAGAACTCTTATGAACTCAGTGATACATACCTTCAGCAACTACTCCAGGAGAAAGTTTCACAAGTCCAAGGATATAATGCATACGAACCTCAAAGTGATAATACAATCTTCACTGCATTTATATTATGTACTTGCTCAGCTATAACATAGTTACTACGTTTTCAATTAAAACATTTTTTTTTTTTTGTAATAAATTTATTAAACTTTTCTTTCTCATCATAAATTCATCATCATAACCCTTTTGACAACATACAGCTATAGAACAATCTTTTACTATCTTTACATTCGCCATGACCCAGATCCTTTTTATACTGTTTTAATATTCAATCAAAATGTCCCTTTGGTAAACGAGAAATGTTCTGTTCATCATCAAAAAAATATAGAATTCAATCAATACCAATTGAAAGATAAGTCTTTATTCTCCCAAAAAGCGATATAACCTCTATCAAATGAAATAACTACCCAGACCCACAGAAAAAGGCAGAGAGAGAGACAGAGAGAGAGAGTTAAGCAATAAATACAAAACTTTAGCCCCTTGACACAATTTTATACCCCCAACACACGTTTCACAGTTTTCTATATACGATATAGACGAATAGTTAACCGTATATAGCCCATTGAACTATTTTCTCTCCATTCCGCCATCGCATCGTATCCTTATGCATCAAAAAGTAAACATAAAAATACATCGCTCAGAAAAAAAAAGAAAAGGAAAAAGATAAAATTACACCAACGGAAATTGAGAATCGTGACCAGCAATGTTAAGTTGTTCTAGCTAAAGGTAACGAGAGTGCCACAGCAGATCCTTATAGCTACGAAAAGATAAACCTCTTCGACAGCCATGGAAACACGCCCACCCAGTTCCAGTCCCGCATTGCAATGTTAGTAGTTTGGTGGTTTTATACTGTCACCATAGCTTCGTCGTCACGCGTACATGAACATCCAGGTAAAGTTGATTGAAGGGGCTTCTCCTTTTGCAAGGCCTTCAAATGTCCTGAATAAAGCCTGAAATGGTAGGTTATTGTTTCCTAATAAGTTGCAGCATCAATTCTTGATGCAAGAGGCTTTCAAAGGTTCTTCCTTTGCCATTTGTCTTTAGCTGCATGAAGTCCTCATGCGATCCCCCGATGTGCTTCCAACTGAGCTCTGGTGGCCTGGTTGCTGCGAGGTTTGCATAAACATCACAAAGAACAAAACAAGCAATCGATGTGCAGCAGGAAACACCACAAGAACACACAAGTCAATATGGTTGCCTCTAAAAAAAATAAACTAACCTCGAAGCTCGAAGGTACATATAAGTTGTGCGAAGGTGTTTGCCATCGAATTGGATAATTTTCAAAACTTCATTCCACTTTCAGCTGGGAAGGGATCTTGAGCGGTGGTAGAGGTGGCAGCGGCAGCGGTAGCGGCGGGCGTGCAGGATACTTAAAAGTTCCTTCATTTAAAGTTTGTTTCCGTACTCGTCCTTTTGAAAGGCATTTTTTTTTTGAATTTCAAAAGCATGTTTAAAGAAGACGAAGAAGCCTTGAGGAGGATGAATTTTGCATGAGCGAAATTCCATTGAGCATAGCTGTGGCATTGGTGAGTGCTATATACCACCAGTTCTACTGCAGGCAAGTAGGTACGTGATATTTTGAGTAACTCAAATTTAATGTGAACTATTGCTGTTGTTGGATTGTTGATGGAGGTCGGTAGGATGCTGGTTGGCTTTTTGAGAAGAAAGTATATGTAGTTGGGTTCAATTCATGTGCAAGGATATAACGGTTTGGAGGTGAATACATTTCACTTGATGGAGAGCTATGTGCAAAGGGGGTTATGAAAGGCTCTTTTCCGGTGTTTTTGAATCGTTAAGAGGTTTGTGGAAGAGGATTAAATGGATAGTTTTTTTTTTTATAGATCAGATTGTGTTGTCCGCGTAAACATATTTAATAGCTTATTGGAGATTATGAGCTTTTTTTCAATTGGATTTTTCTTTTGAAATTTTAAATGTTTGGTTTTCATTTTCAACTGATACGTGCAGTGAAAAACAAAATACGAAAAAAATATTTCTGTGGGATACTTTCGTTTGGAATGTCCTTCTAAGTTCGTCAATATCTATAAACAGTTGAAAACGGAAAGTTCCGGTGAAGGTTAGTTGGCAAAATTCGGTGAAAAGTATAGTACACCCGTGTGGTGGCCAGCACTAAATTAAGCTTATAATATAAATAAACTTGAGAAGGTGCAAATAAAAACTATCTCTGCAATCACTAGAGCTCTGAGTTCCTTCCCAAAGGATTGTCTGAGCTTTCTTCTGCATCTTCTCCCACTTGATCTACACAATAAACACCTTATATTTTGCAGCGTTCTAAGACTTAAAGAATCGAATTCTTGGTTCTAAACAGCAATTTAATAAATACCAAATTCCAGTAGACATTTTTTCAGCTAGCACTGACTTCTCGGCTCAGTTACTTAATCTGAATCCTTAAAAATGTTTCTAGGTTTCTTCAGCATGCAAAACACTTAAAACTCGACCCAAATCAAAACCAGAATACGGCTTTTTTTTCGCAGATAGTTAGGTAGCAATTGCCATTGCTTTAACTTCGTAGTCCTATAAATTGTTTATTGCTTACAACTTTCACTGTCGTAGCTGTGGGAAAAAGAAGCAGTCTTCCCCTTCTTCCGAAAATGTTCAGATTTGGCCAAAATGTGATCTAACTCACTCCGACTGCATTTCTATGGCAACCTCTACGAACTTTCTGAAATAAGGCCCAAAGACTCGATCTCATTCTTAAACGCTACGAAGTGGCATTGAGTAGTATCTCAACCACTTCTATAACATCTTCTCCTCCACTCTAGTTATGAACTTCAGGTCTAGGGGATGATTTATAGATCAAACGCATATCTGGTATCAAAATGGAGCACTTCAGCGGTAATTAGACCATCGAGCTGAGCAAATGGGTGCTCCATTTGTACAAGAACGCAACTACACAGCTTCTTGGATTCATTTTGGAGTTGTTAAATAAAATGTTAATTGAGCAGACATTTCCCAGTTGATTTCGTCTGAAGAGCAGGAGATATACTAAAAATGGTGATCCAAGTCTTCCGGACAGAGGCATTTCTGTGTTTAGTTCGCTGAGAAAGTTGTTTGCCCACTTACTGAGAGTTGCGTAGAAAGTAAGAATAGAATATGTTTCATTAGGGTTTTTGGTGTAATAACACACTTACACTCTTACAGGTAGTTAGTTACTTACTCCTCTTGACTTAATGTCCTTGAGAGGCACAGGGCCTGCGGTACTCCTATGCGCCATCGTGTAAGGTTTTTGGAAATTTATTTTAGGTCTTTCCACAATGTCTCCAGTTGTGCAAATTCCTCTACGACAGCTCTTCGCCAAGTGCTTTTAGGCTGATGCGCTCATATTCCTGCTTGCTTGAGGTTAATCTTGCATTGGTTGGCTCGCAATGCACGCTTTACCATTTCAAAGCGTATCGGTAATCCACTGCTTCTTACGTGTTCTTATAATAGAGTCAATGGTTTCCTGTCTTGTTCTCACATGACATTCAACATTAAGATACACGGTTGGGCAAGAAAATCCTCAAGATGTTACGCAGACATCTACTTACGAAGGCTTGCTCTTGCAGTTAGGCCGTGAGTTATCACCAACATTCTTTTAAACTGGAGTCATAGCTACTTCACGACCACCAGGCCGATCATCAAAATTCCTTTTAGTGGTGCTTGGGGTTTAATTATTGAAATTTAATTGGAAAGTCTTTTTCCAAGCTGAGTCTTGAACATGGACCAAGCTCCCACAGAACCATATGCATTGCACATCACGCTACCAAGGTCACGTGATCAGGTTCTGGTTGTACATTCGGTTTCTTCCTTTTTCTCCGTCCTCGATTTATAAGTCAACAATTCGTTGAACAAATGAGGAAGGGAAGAAGGATTGTATAAAAGATTCCAGGCGTGTTAACAATATGTTGTTTTCAGATTGCAAAGCGATTTATCGATAAAAAAGAAGCCTTTTAATATTATTTTTGAACGCTTCAATGTCGTATTCGATACAATCAATAGAAGATTTCTTCTGTAAAGTTTTAACCCATTGCTCTTTCAACTTAATTCATTCAGGTTTATGAACAGCTACAATTAAATACGTCAGCAGTTGAAGTGGTAAATATTTGTAGAACAGAAACATGCATCCCACAAGGTTGCATCCTGGGTTGCTTTCTTTATAAAGATACTTATAATTACATGCCAGGAAATGGCTGCTTCGTTGATCTACATGTGTAAACATCAAGTCTTCGATAAGCAAGATTCATTACAGCTTCAGATAAATAAACTATCTAAGTCAATACTAAGAAATCGAAGATAGTGATCTTTAGACTTCAATATAGCGGAGTTCGATACTAGATGGAGCTAATATCGAAGTTTTTCGTCAAATAATTTATCTGGGCCAATCTCTGGATATACCTGTCAATGGTAAAGTCTAAGAAAGAAAATGCAAAAAAAAAATGTACTAGAAACCCAATAGCAGCTGTTAAGTTAATTTGTTCTAAATTATTTAGAACGAATTGAAGGTGCCTATGATATAATTTATTATAGATGTAGGTATATGAAAAAATTCGGGAGTTTTTCTTTTTCTTCGAAACCCTTATCAATTTATTATTTTGTTTAACGCCATCAAATCCTTATTACCCTTTTCTATTCCCATTTCGAGTTTGCTAAATCTGTAGATTATTTACAGCAATCAAAATGTCCGCCTTTTTCATGTTTGTACATCTTAAGTGGATTTATTTTTATTCCGCCACATGAAATATTTTCTATTCTCTTGAAACTGTAAACAGGCTTTTAGGTTCTTAAGACAATGCAAAAAAAAAAAAAAAAAAACAAATGTCATATACGCTTAAGTGACTACGTCACATTCTTAAATTTTAGGTCAATCTAATAAATAAACTGACACACAAAATAGAAAAGAAGGGGAAAGAAGCTTTTCTATTCTAATAAATTCTCTTAAAAAGAACACCCACCCATTCCACATTGTTCTTTCCCAGAATCACACCTTACACATTTTTCCCTTCCACAGCATCTTCGTTGGGGGAATTTAAATTCAAAATAAATTTTCATAGATTTAAGGAAACAGATGCTTCTTTAAAATATTAAAGGCTAAAGGGTGTTTAAGGGGTTTTAGTGGTTTTTTAAAGTGAGCAGTGAGAATGCGGTATTTTAGTTTTATTTGAGAGTTAAATCGTAGCAATAGTGATTATGTGTTCTTAAAAAAGATATGAGATAAAAAAAGGATAGTCGATAGATTAGATAACCCTTTTCAATGTGTTTGCAGTGAAAAAACCAAGAGGGAATTTATTCTGTTGGGGTTTTTATAAACTGTGAAGTGAGAATTTTATTGAATAAAGCTACACACCTAGATCCAATTTGTTGATCTTTTAAAACCTATTTGAAATAAAGTAAGCTTCGATGGGGGTTTATGGCGAGCACTACGATTAGACCTACAGCGATCTTTGAAGCTTAAGTTCAAGAAGGTAGAAG
The DNA here is from genome assembly GCA_958431115.1 of Syrphus vitripennis. Taxonomy (NCBI): domain Eukaryota; kingdom Metazoa; phylum Arthropoda; class Insecta; order Diptera; family Syrphidae; genus Syrphus; species Syrphus vitripennis. Next base: position 74,822,804 of record OY288110.1, read on the forward strand.
AAATGCCAACCCATGGTTGACAGTTCGAAGTCGAATAGAGCTATGCCCAAGTGAGCTGCTACATGACACTATTCATGCCGGGTATAAAATCGTTTCTGATATCCAATGAAACTAGTTCAAGAGACAGTGCTTGTCTGGTTGACTTGAAGAAAGCCTTCGACACCTTATAGTTAGAGGATCTTTATCTAAAGCTGATCAGGCTGGGCATAAGTACACCATGCTTAATGACATACTCAATTGTAGAAAGTTTGTTCTCAAGAGAGACAAAGTGACTTCGACCACCATCTTTGATATTAAAAATGGTGTTCAGCAAAGAGCCGTTAACTTGACGATTCTATTCAGCATTTACAACAGCGATCTGATAAAAAGTTTAACGAGAAAACAGCTCGAAAAGTCGAGGTCATCAAAATTATTTTTTCAACTCTGACAAGTTTCAGCGATATTCTATCAGAAACTATTTTGTTTAGTACTCCGTTGACTGGAGCCCGAAGGGATACGGAGACATTAACATCATCCATACTTTTACGTCACTCGAACACCGGCGTAACGTTTCCTGTCTCTCACTCTTTTATCATTACTTTTACGATAAGTGCTTAAACAAATTAGCCAGTTGCATTCATCTCCTTGAATAATTCAACCGTAATACTCGCGCTTCCAGGAATGCTCATCAGTTTACTCTTGAACCCAACTTCGGTCGTAGGTACTGTTAAGTACAGGGAAAGAAGGTGATTTGCTACATAGCTCTTATTAGGTCGATGATTGCCTACAGATGCCCGATATGATCAACGTTGCCCCATCTCAAATGTAAAAGATTCGGGGGTTTGATAGGTAGTGCCTACGTCTCTCAAATTTTCAATTCAAAATCAACTCAACTTTCCAATTTTTCTTTTTTCTAGATGCATCAATGTTTCAACATTTCCCTAGAAAGAAAAGAATTTGCAGTATGTTTTTGCTGCCTAGTCTATTTGTTGTCGGTATCCATCAACAAAGTACATGGTGGCGTCAAATGCGAGAAAAACAGTTGGACAAACAATCAAGGTAGCGGACGGTACAATCATGAATTGTAAGCAATCTACTCGTACCTTGAAGCAGACATAGTGACAAAAATTAAGCTCGGTAGACTCCGGTGGACGTGGCACCTAGCTCGCATGATCAAAGAGGAACCTGCTCGGAAAGTCCTTTGTGGTACATTCTATGGTAGACGGCAGCGTGGTAGAACATACTTGCGCGGGAGAGGTGGCGTAGACCAGGTCACCGGAAGCCTTGGGTTGTGCAACTGGAAGGCGTCGTCGGCTCGAGACCGGGATAGGTGGAGAGACTTGTTGAAGGAGGCCAGAACCGAGCCGATGATGATGATGATTATGATGATCTATCAACAAAATACTTGTCTAAATTTTCAGCAAACGGTTTAATTGTCAGTGATTAAGTATAACACCATGTTTATCAATCTGAGTTCTGAAATCTAGGGTTTTAATTTTGCCCTTAAAAAAAAAATATATAACTTTTTCATAAAACAAGGCCATTTGAGAACTAAGTAGTGGACAGAAAGACCAAACAACTAATTATTTATTATAATTTAATATTTAGATAGATCTAGAGTTGGAGGTGAAACCCCACACAGCCACGACACTCGATAGTTAGGCTGATTAATAAGTTTTTTTTTGTTGTTTTTAATCAATAAACTTACCTTACAGCAGGAACTTCCAGTATATCCCATTCGACTGATGTGTAAAATTCTGATAAATCAACACCAACTTCAACTATATTTGTACCATTTAGTTCATCGATATGCCTCAGGTCCACCTTAAAATAAACAAAAACACAATTTAAAGATTGAAAACCAAATAAAAATCACATTAAAAAAAAAAACAAACACGTGACACATAAAAAAGAAAACATTATTTATAAGAGTGCTCAAAGAGCAATAACCTCCCATTAAAAAAAAATAACAAATAACATGTCCTTCAGCACATTGGCTGGTACCGAAAAAAAAAATTCCCCAAAATAAACTGCTTAAATCAATCGCTCCTTTCGTTAGATATGTACATACAAAAAAAATTTAAAAACTAATACAACAAAAAAAAAAAGGACGACAACAGCTTACACCATTTCTCTGACAAGGGAATTCGAAATTAAGAGCATGAAATCTGCAAAAAAAAATGAAAAAAAAAATAACAAGTCGAGAAAAAAAGTGATTTCAACTTCTAACACACAGCCTCACTGATTGCGGCTCGTTTTCGTCCTGATTTTTGGTCCTTTTAACATAGGATACACAATTTGTTCGTTTTTATACAGTTTTTTTTTTTTACTCCAACTACCTGATACACCGCACTACCCAAGTGCCTAAGACCATTTTTCTCTTTTCCTGTGCCTGAAAGAGACTCCTTTGCCCATCGTTCATTGTTCAGTTCACGTCATTTGTGAAAAGTCAAATGAACATAAAAAATCTTGGCAGCCAGAAAGGAGGAAAAGTTTAGCCATCAGCAACAAAAGAGCAACAAAATGAAAGAAATGTTTATTTAAATAAAAAAAAAAAAAAAATCCTATAGATATATCAGTAGAAAGGATAATATTGGTCTTGTATTGGATCTCTGCAGAGGCAAATTGCTGATAGGATATCTTCTAAAAAATCCTTCGGGGATGACAATATCTATACCTACTATCTATAGGTACATCACCTGGCTTGAAAGATATGCAGGTTCTTTGAATTTGAATCCTGATGATGACTACTATCGATATAAAGGTAAATTGCGTCTTTGCTGAAATTTAACATTTGCATATAAAGGACCAAGAGCAGAATTGTATTTTTCTGCATCTTATATTGAATGGACACGGACAGGACAGCAAATGGACGAGTGAACAGTTTTTTTTTTTCGTTAATACATATTCCTTTTTTTTCGAACTGTATAGTGTTCCGATTGAAATTGTTGCCAACAAAAAAAAAAAAAGGAGTACCTTAACTCCTTTGGCACGAAACTGTGCATAGTCGGTGAAAAATAGTATTTCGTCCTTAGGAACTTCGAGGATTCGGCACCGATTTCCGTTTATTTATTACTTGGCATGGCAATAGCCTGGGGGTTAGGTATATACTCGTACTCGCCTCACTATATGATACATGGCTTTTGGGCAGCAGGAGTGATTGGTAGGATGGTATCAGTTATCAGAACAGAAGAATACCAACAAAAAAAAGCTATCAGAAATTTAGCTTCAGTTTTTTTTTTGGATGTATGTAGCAGAGTATTGGCCCGGCAGGGACTCTGCTTGTAATTTGAAACGTGTCTTCCTGGCAATTTACGATAAATTGTGTACACGAAAATCTTGAGGAGATTTGACTGACAAAAAAAAAGTACGTGCGCTGCAGGGTGTTGAAAGCTAAAATGAAAAAAAAAACTGTGTTTACTATATGTACGAGCATAACAAAACCACGTACTCAAATTGGAAATTTTGGAATATTTTCCAAAATCAAAAAAAAAAAAAATAAATAAAAAGGAAAAGGAAGAGAATGAAGTGGTCCTTATATATTTAAATATACGATGAACTGAGATTAATAATATAAATAAACAAGAATTGGTCGATATAGGTTTTTTTTTTTATATATATTTCGTGCGATAGCTATGTACGTGTGTGTTGTATTATTAAATGAGTGGGTATTAAACATTTAAGAGGCTTACTGTGAACACGTTCATTAAGAAGTTTTTTTTTTTGTGTGATTAATTTTCTCAAAGGGAAAACCTCTTAATTTAGCATGAAGTTTACTGGATAGTTAATTACAATAGCTGGTCAATGATTTTGGAAAGCAAAACACAAAAAAGGATGTTTAATTATTAGTGAACGAGGTCATTAGGGAAGGTTTTATAGAAAAAGGACATGCTAATTATTGTAATGATGTTTTTTTTTAATAATGAACTAAGATTTTGATGCCACTTATGGAAGTGTAAAAATTAGTATTCATAAGACAGTTTAGTGTTCCAATGTTTTTTTTTTTTTTTTGAAAATGGTGGTGGAGTACGCCATTTTTATACAATTGACTTGTTTGACCAATAAACTAAGAGAGGAAAGTTAGTTAGCTCCTTAACACTTGAAGTTTACAAGCGTGGGATCTTAGAAGAAGTCGTTAAGGTTCTCCTTAGAGCCACTTTGTTGCGTTAAAAAAAGACCAAGTCTTTGTTTTTTTATTTCAAAAAGATGGTAAAAGTCGCCAAAGAAATTTATTCTGAGTGAGTTGGATCTTATTTTGGCTACAACAGGACATTTACAGAGGAAGTGAATGAAGGTTTATTTTTCCTGTTGATCTCTACATTTACAAATTTTCTTTTAAATTATTGTAAAGAAAGCCCAGATTCGTCACATGTTCTGCACGCATAAGCGCCCAAAGGATTTTTTCCCAGTGGAATGCAAACTTTGATTTTTGTGTAGGTAATCTTTGAATGTCTATAGTAAAAAATTGAAAATATTTTGAAAACGTGGAACTTTTTCATACCACGGGAGGGCAAGTGACCCCCTTGGGCATTGACCCACCATCCGGGCACCTATGACGCGATATGTTGCAACTAACCTGGCTACTTCTTGTCTGAGTGTTCGGAACTGATTTGATAGGTGAGCCATATCTTTCTAGATATAACGTTGTTCGTTAGGCTGTTCAAATGACCCGGAACCCAGACTAGAATGATAACAAAGTCAATTTTTAGACTCGCAAGCTCATCTTGGCAGACAAAGCTTCTCAAATCTAGAAATTTTACCATAACTTCAAAACTTCCTGTACCTACCCTACAGCACATGGTCCTGTCAGTGCTCACGTATGGATCCGAGATGATGGTGCTTAGCAAACGACACTCCGACCTCTTAGCCGCGTTCGGGAGAAAAGTCTTAAGGAGAATTGTTGGCCCGATATGTAAGGGAGGAACATTCCGGAGGCGGTACGCGGTACAATCATGAATTGTACGCACTCTACCTTGAAGCAGACATAGTGACAAAAATTAAGCTCTTTAGACTCCGGTGGGCAGGGCACCTAGCTCGTATGAGTGAAGAGGAACCGGCTCGGAAAGTCGTTTATGCTACATTCTATGGAAGACGGCAGCGTGGTATACTTGCGCTGGAGAGATGGCGTAGACCAGGACTCCCGAAGCCTTGGATGGCCTCGGCTCGAGACCGGGATAGGTGGAGAGACTTGTTGAAGGAGGCCAGGACCGGACTCCGAATGTCGAGCCGATGATGATGATGATGAAACCGAATTAATTGCATGAAACAGCCGTTTGGAAAACCAAGAATCTGATTCATAAAGTCACAACGCGTAGCAGTCGGTGATTAACAAGTGGTCTTCAAAAAGTGCAAAAATATAGAGGCGCTGACATGCGGGCATGTGCATACCAGTAATACTATCTTTAGGTTGCTTTGCTACCGTATTACATACAATTTAGAAATCCTAGGATAATGGATAACGGATTCCCTAAATTCAATACAAATTATAGACTAAAGGTTACCGCGGTGTGCCAACAACTATGGGACCAAACGCAAGGTTTATAGTTATTCCCACAGAGCTCTTACGGGCAACGCCATCAACATCAAGTGAGAGAACGCTGAAATACAACCCGGAGTTGTTCCCCTAATATCATATTGTTAAGCAAAAAATAATACTTGTCTAGAACTCTAAGGGAGTAGCCGCATGACATTATGGTAAGTACAAACGGCTGTTAGCCGTTCGGATTCGGCATAAAATTGTAGGTCTCATCCATTCCCACAATGATACGCACACAGGAATGGTTGAAAGTTAGTCAGTTAGATCGTGGTTCTTCATGAACTGTCATGCCACCAAATTCGTTTATTTTTTCGAACTCTAAAGACATCTTTAATTTTTAATTGGACTCAACTTCACTGTTGTACCTAGATATTCGGGATCTAAATTATCCTAAAATTATTTTTTTCCTATATTTTTAAGTCATATCTTTTCCTCTTTTTCCAAGCACCCACACTAAACAAACTGAATATTTTTATTCCTGTTTATGTCTTGTGTACAAGAACAAGTACAATTCCGAATGACAAATAGTATCTCTAGATTAAAATAAACCAAAGCACTCTATCCGACAGCCCACACCCATAACATAACGGAACACAGTCAAAACAACAAGGAATATCGTAAATTGCCTTGGAAATGGGGTGACATCGAAATGCTACGCAAAAAGTGTCCACAAATCTCATAGTCATAGTAAAGCAGAGTCCTCCATGAACAATGGCATTAGTGTGATAAAACACGTGAACTGAAGAGGAAAGAAAAAAAAAAGTATAACGAGACAAAAGTTTTTCCAAATTCATTTCCAAATGAGAAAAGGGAGTAGGGGGGGGGGGGGGGGAAGGACTGTTTATATACAAATACAGAAACACTTAGTCGATTTACGTTGGCTCCAATATCCATCCCGATCTTCAGATTTATTACAAGTTTACCCGTCTATTGACGTATCCTTTAAGGCATATCAGATGAAGGTAGGCCTAATTTTTTCCCAACTTGTGTATGTGTGTACTTCAGCAAAACGGCACAGTGGCTGAAGTTGAATCAATTCTCATAAGATTTGTTATAGCTGGAAAATTTCCCTCCAAGATTATTTTTTTTTCGTTTATTCTTTGATGATTACGGAGAGGAGCAACGGAAATAGAACCTTTCTCAAGTGATGTGTAACTTTAACTTCCGTTTAGGCAGAAAACGGATGAAATAGAGCAGAGCGTGGGTTGCTGACTTATGTATGGGAGATTATTAGCAGCATTGTGTAAGCGTATGTATTCCCCAACACCCCTCCCCCCCCAGAAAAGCAACTGCCTTTCTGTAATACATGAAACCAATAGCGCTATAAAATGTGTCTGTTTTGAAAGAAGGAGGAGTGTGGCTGAAATACCTTAAGCAACGCATGTTAAAAAGTTAACTGAATTTTTTCAGCAGATTCAAAGGAATTTGAACAAAAGAAAAAGGCTATACAGTCGAATCTATCTAAATCAATATTTCATAGGACATACAAATTAGTTCAACTTATTTTGGGAAAAATTTAGAAGGAGGAGGAGAATTAAATTGATGACATACCAAAAATATGATGAACAAATTTGAGTTAGAGGGAAGTTTAAAATAAGGGGAATTAAGACTAAGAGGGAATTGACTGTATTTTGATTGAAGAAATGATGAGGAGCAAACCAAATAAAAAACTGAAGTTATTTCATTTCTTTCTCTCTAAGGGCTCTCTAGGGGAACGACAAAAATGACAGATTTTTTTTCTCTCCCTGAAAAAAAAAATGTAATCAAAAATATTGAATTTAAATTAAAGCTAATAAATCTGTTTGTCAAAGATGAAAACAGAAATTGATTATATTATGCGAATTGATGTTGGAAATATGACATGTTTTGATTGATTTGATTGCATGATTGTACTTATTTAAATATCAACGAAAATATTGGCTGGTTGGAGGAAAATCATTTTTTTTTTATTTTTAGGTGAGAAACCTACATACGCACGACATATGTAAATAAAAATTTATTCAGAATTCGATTTGATTCAATGAAAAACACAATTAAATGAATTTGAATTTTGTTGATACACCCATGCCAAAATTTTGTTGAATTTGTCAATCAGCATTTATGGCAACAGACGTTAAGAGTAAATAAATTTGAAATTTCTGAGAAGACAATGAAAAATGAATAATGAGGTAGAGAAATCAAATTATAAATAACTTATTTAGCATAACGCAAGAAAACGCAATAAGGTTGAAGCCAAAGTTATTGAAAGGCTTTCAAAAATACATACATACATATATGTACATAGCTACTGTTAAGTATTTTTAATTTTTTGACAAAACAAAATTAATGAAGCCTTGGAAAAATAATAACAATGTGTATTCGTTTGTATTTTCATTTCCGCGCTAAAGGATATTGATTTAGCAATTTTTGGCTGGGTGATGAGTTTTTTCAGAAACAAAAAAAATATGTCCACGTAAAATATTTTACTTGTAAAAGAACAGTTTTTATCTATAAATGACCAAGCACTAATTGTATGAAAATAAATTGCACACCTGAATCGTACAAAATTGATCCTATATTAAAGTACTTGACAGATAATAAAAAAAGTACGAAAAAAAGAATGTCGACAGAGAAAATATGAAATATAAGAAATATGAAATTCATAATTTGAAATTCCAAAATAAGAAATTAAAAAAATTTGAGCTCAAAACTCTATATTTCATTTTATGTAAAATTTTGAGGTTTTTTAATTTCAAATACAGTCTATGTAATGTTAGTGAACATTTTTTAAATAAAAATTAAAGTTTTTTAACAAATTTCTTTTTTAAAATTTACGGTTGTTACTTTGGATATGCTTCAATTCTCATAACGATAGCTCAAAAATGCTATTTAAAACTATCCTGTTTCTGCTGTGATATTTAAATAAATCCAGATAATTTCATAAATTCTCGAATTCACTTGTTCTTGCAACGTGAAACTAACCAGAAATGAAATTATGCAATAATATTTACATAAGTCCGTAAAAAAAACTTTTTTCTCCCCCTGAAACCAGAGTATGTTATTTTTTCGGTTTTTTGGAATGATATCAGAACTATTTCATAACTTAAATTTTTTGACATTATGTGTACATAACTATTGCTTATAATACACCTTTGTTAAGCCTGCAGAATTCAACTTAAAGTTAGGTTAGGTGAGGTGGACGTACACGTAGCTGTCAACATAAACTGACACAATTAGACTAGAATTGGCCCATTGGGATACCACATGAATCTAAAAACTTTCTCCCTGGCGTGAGAGACTTTTTATGTTTTTGTTAACAGGATTGCTAGGATCATCGAAAAAGTACTCTCCCAAGTGGAGCCTACGTCTTTGGGATAGAGCAGGGCATGTACAGAGAAGATGAGTAGTTGTTTCTTCCTCGTCTTCCTCCTCTTCATCAATGCAGCTTCTGCAGAAGTCTTTAGAGAAAACACCCAGCCTTGCTGCGTGCTTCCCATTAGGCAGTGTCCTGCAATGCCACAACTTAAGGAGCTAATGTGCGATCTATAGGTATTTAGGGACAACAAGCATCCAGATCGCCTCAGATTTATCAGTGGCCAGATCTACTTTGTCACCACACAAGTGGTGATGGTATTCCACCTATAAGGTTTGCTAACCTAATGGTACCTTGCACTAGCTTGAGTTTGCATGTAGCGATAGGTATACCAATATTTCCCAAACTTGGTGCAATTGGTAGGATAGTTCCATTTCTTGTGAGTTCATCAGCCTTATAGTTGCCTTTTATGTTCATGTGGCCCTGCACCCAACAAAGGTGAATGGTAAACTGCTGCGCCAGCCCAACGAGAGATGATCAGCAGTTGAGGACTGTCAATGAGTTTGTGGAGACAGAATCTAGAGTCTTAATGTCAGCTTGGTTGCCAGAGAAAATGCGGATATCAGGAAGACGGAAAGATAGGCTAAATTTAAGCTTGTCGGAGTACACCCCTCAACCCAACATGACATCAGTTTTTGATCAATCGGTATAAAAGTGAACACAGTCATTCTCAAGGAATGTTATATCCTCCTAGACTGATCTGGAGGGTATTGACACCTGAAAGTTCTTGCCAAACTGAAGTCGCGGAATGGAGTATTCGGTGTTCCTAGGGATTGTTCCTAGTAGGTTCGGAATGACAGAGTGGCCAATTGCATTGTTGATCCACTGTGCGGAAGTTTTGAGACGGATGGCAGTGCTCGCACTTGTATGTTTGCAGAATATGTCTAAGGGTGTCAGATGGAGCAACACATCAAGGGCAGTTGGACCTTGCTTAGATTAACACGATTTGTGGCTGTGTCCAAAGCAGTCCACCATACAGCCTAATGACCGAAATGTATAGCCAGAGCGTTATACGAGGTTGAAGACCCCACTTATTGCCAATGGATTTTTCAATATGCAGAATTTTATATTTTCTGGTAAAGAGGACAAGATCTGTTTTATGAGGGTTGGCCCCCAATCCATATTAGTCTGGCCATCGTGTTAGTATATTTAAAGCATTTTGTAGGAGATCTCTGCGATAGTAACATCGTACAAAAGGCAATCACCCTCTAGCCTTCAGCCTCTAGAGAAACCAATAGTTTATTGACTACCAAATTCCATAGAAGGGGGGAATGAACCCCTTCTTGCTGCGCAGCGTGCTTGTACTGACAGATCTTCTGGTGGAAAATCCCAGTTTTGAATCTATAAACCTGCTAGTCAGCATTTGTTTAATTAATTCTTGGAGAGAATCATTCACTTTCAGAGATGACAGTACATTTCCGATTACAGGTGCGTCGCTGTTGTTAAAAGCTCCTTCAATATCAAACAAAGTAACCATAGTATACTCCTTATAATAGAGGGAATATTCGATTGTTCGAACTAAAGTATGTAGGTCTCTTGGGCGTTTTCGAAAAAAAAATTTAAACTTTAAATAAATGTATTTAAAAAAATGGCAACATTCACAACAGAGCACTATTTTAACTAAGTGGTCAGCAAATATCGCCTGCCTTAAAATTTTGTAAGAATAAAACTAAATATTTTTTTTTTGGTCTCGTTCTATGTAAATGTTTGTAGAGCGAAAACCAATTTCCGCTTAAAATTTGTATGTACGTAGGTACTCCTATAGAAGAATTACAACTAAACTGTACGTGTACGCGTTTCAAAACATCTAGCTACTTTTTGCCACTCGAAGGATATTAAATAGTTTGTATGTTTCCCTTCGTTCTTCGCTTCTAAATGTATAGATAATATAATATGAACCCAACACTGTCTATTTATTTAAGACACACATTCCATGGAAACTATTTCCACAACGTCAGTTTTCGAATCATTCTCAAGGAAACAAAAAAAAAATAAAATCCTCCACAAAGACTTAAAAAAAAATCTCATTTGCTGAGCACAAGGACGATGATGTGATGCGATGTATGATTGCGAACGATGATGATATTATAGCAATGAGACAAACGTCCAACCAAAGATAGTTCTTGTTAGGATAGGTCCTTTAGTCCTTTATATCACACACAGCAATCAAACTTAACTGTTCTATTCTACATACCCAAACACCTTGTGATACATTACTCTTTGAGTGTGTATGAGGTGAATTATTGACAAAAGCTTAGCTCACCTGAAATCCATCGTACGTCCAACTGCCAAACTTCATTACACACGTCTGTTCATCGAACGGGAAGTACTCTACATCGATTTCACACGAACTCTTGTAAATCGCTGGTGGACGCCATTCTACTCGTCCTGTGTAATTTAGTGTTGCCTTGGTAGCTAATGTCACCTCAAAGTTTCCATCGGCACTGTGAAGAGCAAAGGTACAAAAACAAATAAGAAAACAGTAAATACAGTGTGCTGTCAAATAAGGACGTCTCTACGAACACTCTAAATCATGACATAGCTTACTTGTTATACAGGACAATATCCGGTCTCCATATGTGATCCGAAGGCACATGTAGCATCTCAACACCGCCATACTCTTTGGGTTCCCACTTAAGCTTGTAATCATACCAAGATTGTTCCACCCACAAGTTGGTTGTCATTATTTGATTTTTCAAATTGACATCAATCAATTGTGAGAGCTTGAGTTTGATGCGAACTGTCAGTGCATCTGTCACATTGACAACGGGACGAACCAATTTATTATAATTACTAAGGAGATCGTCGTAGAGGCGCTTAGCATCTGGATTTGCTGTGCTGCCTGGAATAAGAATAAGAAAAGAAAATGAAAAAAAATAAATAGAAAAGGGATTTTTATATTATTTTGTTGGGTTCTTTGAAGTTCGTATAGATAGATATAGATTTAGTTGGATGTAGGATCAAAGTTCAAGAAATAATTCTTCGTCTGTCATGGTTTTTTGAAATCGAAAATCTATATTGCTGTGTTCAAGGAAATCACACAATTTAAAAATAAACGAAACAATGAAATCGGAAAGGAAAAGGATATTATTTGTAGAATTATCATGTCCTTTTTTAGATCCATTTTATTTTTAGCATTTGTATTTAAAATAGGAAAATAATATTAAATGGAATTTTTAAAGCTATATACGGATGAGTATCACATAACCTAGAAAAAAAATTAGTGCTTTATAATGTTTGAATGTATGAGAGAATTCTATTAAGGAATGGGAATAAAATGAAATATCGAATACATATACACGGTTGTGCAATTTGAAAGTCCAGGAAAAATTTATTAAATTTCACTGCCGCAAAACTCCAAATTAAGATTTTTAAATTGAAATATTTTTAAATACTGAAGGGTGAAAGGCACGTCTTGCAGTAAATTATTATTTAATGATGAAGGGAAATCCAAAAAAGTGGTTCTCGTCTGTCAGTGAACTACAGCCTAGACGGAATGTAAGTGGATTTTTTTTGAAACTTGGTGTATAGTTTTTTTTGAGCACGTTTTTTTTTCTTGATCAAAAATAGCGGTAGGTACTGAATTTTTAGAAAATTAGATTTTTTCTCAAAAACCACTCCGATGATTTTTTTTTGAAAAAAATTCAATAAATTAAGATTGGCTCAATTTTAATAAAAAAAAGGAATAAATTCACTGCCTCCCATAAAATCATATTTTTGTATTTCGATTTTTTCAAAAAAGGTGCATCAAATTGTAGTGAAAATTTTTATGTAAGAAAATCTAAAATTTATAAAAAGTAAACATAACTTAAATTTTCAAACAATTGTGTTTTGATTTTTGAACATATTTTTGAAATTTGGTAGAAAACTATCTTTAATAGTTTGAACAAAAATTGATTTTACTTTCGAAGTTTTTGTTTTTTGTGGCTTGTATTCGAAAACCGTGCTTGTACAAATTTTTCTTGTTTAGAAAAACTATAGCAATTATTAGTTTTTCCCAACTGGAAAGTCAAGGTGCCAACTACATCCATCATCATCATCATCGGCTCGACAACCGGGGTCCGGTCCTGGCCTCCTTCAACAAGTCTCTCCACCTATCCCGGTCTTGAGCCGACGCCATCCAGTTGCGCACCCCAAGGCTTCGGGCGTCCTGGTCTACGCCATCTCTCCAGCGCAAGCATGGTCTACCACGCTGCCGTCTACCATAGAATGTACCACAAAGGACTTTCCGAGCAGGTTCCTCTTCACTCATGCGAGCTAGGTGCCCTGCCCACCGGAGTCTACCGAGCTTAATTTTTGTCACTATGTCTGCTTCAAGGTAGATTGCGTACAATTCATGATTGTACCGTCTCCGGAATCGCCCTTCCTCACATATGGGGCCAACAATTCTCCTTAAGACTTTTCTCTCGAACGCGGCTAAGAGGTCGGAGTGTCTTTTGCTAAGCACCCAAGTCTCGGATCCATACGTGAGTACTGGCAGGACCATGGTCCTGTACAGCAGCAGTTTTGAAGTTATGGTGAGATTTCTGGATTTGAAGAGCTTTGACAGACTATAGTAGGCTTTGTTGGAACTGAGCAGCCGCCCCCGTATTTCTTCTTCTATATTATTATGGGCTGCTACTATTGACCCAAGGTATTTAAAGGATTGTACCACTTCAAATTCGTGCTCCACTACCTTGATTGTTTGACCAACTGTTCTTCTCGCATTCGACGCCTACTACATCCAAGCAAAAAAAAAAAAAAAGTTCAGTTTTCCCCAACTCGAAAGTCGGGGTGCTAATTACTACGTGGTTCAGAAATTTAAATTTTCTTATGAAGCTCCAAAACAAACCTTATTTCTAACGTTCGACTAAAAATTGGACTTGAAATTACTATGATGGGGATATCGAAAAAAGTGGGTCTCGCACTTCTGTCTCTCTGTTTTTCCTTGGAACCGCAGCCTAAACGGGTGGGTGTATATTGTTTTTGGCTGTAAATCTATATTTTTTTTTGATATTTTTAAGACCAGAAGTAACGGTAGTTACCAAACATTTTTGGAAATTTAATTTATACCAAAAACAACTTCCCTGATTTTTTTTGAAAAAAATCAATTAATTAAGATTGGTTTCTCAGTTTAGGGGAAAAAAATGTAGAAAGTACCGTTCCCTCTCATAGAACAAAAACGGTTCATCTGATTGTAATACAAATTTTTATGCAAAAGAATTTAACATTTGTAACAAGTATTCAATAATTAAATTTTCAATCAAATTTTGTTTTGAGTTTTGAAGTAATTATTTCAGAAACCGGTCAATGTATATTTTCGGAATTTGGTACAAAACGGTCTTCAATAATGTCTTTAATAATTTAAACAAAAATTAATTTTATATTAGAAAAAAAACTGTACCTTCCAAATGTTGAGAAAATAAAATATCAAACATTTTAGAAATTATCTTCTTAATAAATTTATTTCTTTTAAAACATACATTGTTCACTGGTAATGTTCATAACCTAAATGTATTGAATTGTTTTTTTCAAAATAAGCTGAAAGATCCTCAAAAAATGTCTGGTCTTAATGAGTTCTACCCTCAAGCCTCAACGAAATATGCTTGATGCGTGCCATGAAATAATATATTTTAAGTCAAATATTTGCTTTGCACTTAAAAACGATGTATTCGCACAAAGGAGCAAGTTCTTTCGACCCAGTAGAGCATTTTGTTTGGTATATTTGTGTACACATTTTAATCTTAACCAATGTTCCAGAAAATAACTACTTTACCGTTTAATTCTACTCTCAATATTTTAAATTTTTCTTCGTTTTTAAACCGAAAAAAAAAACAATATTTTCATACTGATTAAAATAGCTTACGATAGCTACTCACATACACACGTAAACAATCTACCCCTAAACTTGTATCCCCTTAGTTAATTCTTAATAAAAATTCCAAGTTCTTTTATCATACATTCATTATAATTCATTATACCCAAACATAAATATTCAATAGCTTTTACAAATAAATACGAATAAACCTTAAAATGCTAAGTCATCGGCCATTTTGTACAATATATTTACATACATAATGTTAAACATTTTCGGTATCGTATCTAATCTATATTGTATCTATATACATTTATTCCAAATAATCCTTTTCGTAAAGCCTTCTTTTTTTTTTGTTGCTCCCTGGAGTAATTTATTCCCTTTTTCTCGATATGGAAATTTTCGGAACGGAACACTCACTTGAGTAATATCCTGACATGACAGAACATCAACTCTGTATACTCCAACTCATATATGAGGCCGTGAGAGCAATAGTGGCGTAACCCATAAAATTCACTTTAGAGCTACGAGAGATTTAAGAAACAGGGTTTCCTTAAACATTTTTTTTATTTTCCCTTTGACATTTTTGAATAATCTTCAAACGTGGAAGAGTTTGAAAGTAGACATACTTTGTAGGGCAAGCTTTTGTTTTTTAAATTCAACATTATTTTGGAAAAAAAAGTGGGTTACGCCACTATTGCATTCATGGTTTTCTGTAAAAATAACGAAAAAAGAAAGGTTACGTCAAATTTATTATATTATTTCTCTTTATTTCTTTCATAGTTCATATTATAACAATAAAAAATTACAAAAAATTGTACTTATTTTTTAATGATTTTACTCCTCGTCTAATAAAACGTCAAATATTTAAATTGGAACACCTGTTGACGTTTTTAAATTAAAAAATTGCAAATGTCTTATTGTTTTCGAAATGAACCCACTGAATTTTAAGCCATTCAACCTTGGAATTAGAAATCGACATTTTCCTGTTTGTGATATTTTCTTCCAGAGATTTTGTAGAAAAAAATCAAATGAAGTCATTTCACAATTCCAAATGGGTTTTCCTTTCTGGTCGAGGAATTTACGTTAACCCAATCATCTGGGACGGAGATATCTTTATAAAATTTTTTATTCTTCTCTATTAAATCAAAATCTTTGTCACATGGCAAATAGGAATGGCCACTAGCTTAAAATTTATGGTCCATTTCTTTAACTATAAAATTGGGATGGGATACCATAAATTGGCACAACAGGGAAAGTTTTATATTTCTATTTTGGCCCCCACATTGGACAGAATAAAACAAGATCAAATTTCTTGACGTTGTAGACTTATCCCAAATTTACTTGTGAACTTTTTCACTGCCCATATTATGTATATCAAAGCAAATAGTCACAATCTATACCAAAGCAAGCAGTTTCTAAGAGAAGTATGAAGGTTACGCCACTATTGCACTCAAACTATGATCAAATTATAAAATGCAATAACACCTTTTTGAGTGCCATCTGGTTTTGAGAGTAGATAGCTGCATAAAACTATTTTTGTATTAAAATAGATATATTAAGGGACCCATTTTCATGAAAAACTCATTTTTGAAAAAAAGTGGGTTACGCCACTATTGCACTGACGGCCTCATATTTTATAACATCCGGAGTATAATAACGCGTTGTGTGTTGGGTCGTGTATGCTGACAAATAGAAAGGACGAACAACAGAAGAGAAAAAAAAAATTGATGTATGGGATAATTTTGATGTCAATGTATCCACTTTATGCGAATTAAAGGTTTGCAGACGTATGCAAATAATGAACACTACGCACCTTCTGCCCTTTTGCTCTGAAAAGGGCAATTTATCGTTACAGCCGGTAAGCTGGGTCATATAACCAAATATTTCAGACGTCAAGTACCTCGTAAAATTGTTTGTGTGTGTGTGTGTGTATAGCTGATGTACCTAGACCTAGAGGTAGTAAATATTTCTTGATTGAAGTTTAATATCTTGAGTTATTGAAAGTTGAAAAATAAGGGTTGCCATTGAGTTTTTTTTTACACAAACTGTAATGGTGGTGGACAAATATCGAACACTACGTTGGTTGGCAACGGTGCAGTGGATGTAGAGCTTGATTGTTTCCTTGTACTCGTGGATTCGAGCACCATTTTTGGTAGCGTTCTTTCCTGTATTCCATACTAAAGCTGTGGTTGGGATTATGAAAGAAGTGAAAAGCTTACACCGTGTCATTCAAAGCCGTTGTATTTGAATTTATTGTATCTGGTGATACAAGAGTAATTTTCTCAATAGCTCTATTTGTGTAGAAGAAGGTCAGACAATCTGAACTAAAACTTTGTTGGCAGACAGGCAAATTATTTTTCATTCAACGGTTAAACCATCCGATCTTAGCAAAGCATTCAATAAAATTTCCCACAATATAATAATCTTCATATTAAAATCACATCCCACATCTGTTTATATCTTGGATCCAATCTTATTTGGATGATATGATATACACAGTTTTGTGCGGGGCTAATACCTCCGACCCTATTCACTCAAAATCAGGTGTCCCGCAAGGGAGTCACCTCGGTCCTCTTATTTTCTTGCTACGAGAAAGTACTAACGACGTCGATTTTACTTTAATGCGGTCTGACCTGGAGATTCACGAGGACGACATAAATATCTCCAAACAGATTAGAATCACAGAAGATTCTCAATTACTACAAGAGCACTTGAATGACTTCTATACCTAATGTAGTGTGACTACATTAGCTTAATGTTAGTAAAATGTGAATCTATTACTTACTCAGCCGGCCCTCCTCTTTCTCAATGTTGTTACTGCATGGATAATGAACAAATTTTTGTCGTTACTTCCATTCTTGATTTGGGGGTTCTTTGTGATAATCAGCTAAATTTTTGAGCTCATTATGATTCTATTATTAATAGAGCTAATTCAACCTTAGGTTTCAGTAAACGCTGGTCCAAGGAATCCATACATATGTATAACCTTTGTTAGGCCTCTGCTAGAGTACGCGTCTCAGGTCTGGTCACCCCATCATCATGTAAATTGAATCCGTTCAACGCAGATTTGTAAGATTTGCTTTAGGGGGCCTTGGATGGGAAGACTCCTTGGATGGGAAGACTTTTTACATTCAGGTTTTTTTGAAAACTCGGAAGCGCGTGATTTGAAAAAGAAACTGATGTTTGAATACTCAAAACACATTTTCAAAGATTATTTGTAAAAAATTGTAAATGAAATTTATACCTATATATTTTTAAAAATTTAAGCAAACTTTTGAAAAGTACAGAATTTCCAAGAAAATAATTATGTTTTTTTTTTTAAATCACAGGTTTCTTTCACATTTCAAAGTAAATATGTATTTTGAAAAACTAAAACTTAGTTTTTGAAATTTCATATATCTCTTTCTTTGCAGCTTGAATTTATTCAATCTATACAGCACACCCTATTTTTTCTGCTTCTTATTTTTTTTTTCTTTTATATTGTCTAACACTCTTAGGCATTAGGCATTTCAAACTGTCTGCCTGGTGCTCATAAATCAGTTTTGGGCATGCAATTTCATATTTAGGGAAACATCGTGTATCACTTGGATTTCCAAAGTCACACGGTGGCAACCCTCTTTTGGTCGTATTTAATATTAAATTCACTGCATGTGTTTCTGCTTGCATTCGCTCTCAAGTAAAATAAATTAATCCCGTTTGGATCTTCACCCCAGCCTCGGTGTATTTTTCATTTTCATTTTCCCACAAATACAACCCAACAACAGAAGCAGCAGAGGATTTTAAAAAAAAAAACTGTTTAAAGGACTGAGTTGTGCCAGGCACAGCTCAGCATAGCACATCACGTGAACTTAAAACGTTATTTCTTGGGATGAATTAGACAGCTTAGTAATAACAGTGTGCAACCAGCAACAGCTTTCAAGTGGGGCCTTGACGCTTGAGGCAAACATAGCATCAAGGATGCAAGACGAGCAATGAGCATCAGCAGTGAACCTTGGCTTTAAACATGAGTAAATTGACCATGTCCTTATTTCAAATACCTTCATTTATGAAAAAGGACCTCTCGCTCTCGTGGTGCAATATCTCTCCCATATAAAGCTGGCAGAATGACAACAAACTGCTTTTTTTTTTTTACTGTTTTGAAATTGTGCAGACGATGAAGCTTTACGAGGAAGTGGATTTGGAATGCACACTCGTATAAGTTTAACCCCAGCAACTACGACGACGATGTCGGGCACGATGATGATGATGATGACGACAACCATCACGGCCAGTATGCTAGATAAGTACTTATACCTATAGGACTTTTCTAGTTCGAGCTATCCTTCTCTTGATTATACGTTGCAATATAATTGCTTCGCACTTGAAATTACAAGATCAATGTGCGGAAAGGACTTGTGTCTGAAATGGGGAGGAGTTAAATAATTGAGTGGTCCACTTTCAGAGTTAGTCAAAGTGATGGAGAAGAGCGGGTCTTGTCCTATGCTCTTGTGATTATCTCTAGAAACGTGACGATTATGTGGCTGGAAATGAAAGTGTGTAAGTGGGAATTCAAAAGAAGCTGTTCTACATTATTAACCCAGTCATCGTTGCTCCTCTTATTCAGAAATGTTTTGGATTTTTTTTTTTTCATCTAAAATTGCATTGATGCATACAAAAATTTGGAACATGTAGTCTGGGTCGAAATAAGAAAAAAAATTTTTAGCACGTTTAAGGTGCAAATGTATATAAAATACTGAAATCCAAATATAGAGGGTCTTGATTAGAGGAGTCCATGATGAACTTAAGAAATAGTTTCCAACTTAAAAAACGGTTTGCGCTGGCTGGAATTTTGAATTTATTTAATAGTTTGGTTTTGTTAAATAACTTGTTTATTTTCAACTTCAAAATTTAATTGTCTTTGAATTTGTTCAAATAAAGTTTTCTAGAATTGATACTATTCAACTTATTGCAGGAAATAGAATATATCACAATTTTAAAAATATTCTTTTAATAGACACATGATTGTTTACTGATGTACGAGTATCTAAAAATTATATTTTTATTAATTTAATCATTAGAATTGGTATAAATGTTTTCAAGAACGATATCCGCCATCTTGAATTTAACAAAAAAAAAGTAGATCTCAAACAAAATCGTTAAAAAAAATAGTTAAATATAATTTTTTTAAACACATACTCTTGGCCAAAAAAAAACTAAGTGGTCGAAAACTTATATATACGAGTATAGTTCCGTTAACCTTCTCTAATGATTGAAAAATTTGATTGGATTGGAAATTTTTTGTCTTACGTTATTTAAAATCTATATAATGACAAGGCTAACAAAATTAAAGGGTGTAAAAACATGGGCTTGGCTAAATCCACCATTGCTGTTAAAATTAAACAGCATCTTTTTTAATCAATTAGATTAGAGTATAGGAGATCTTTTCAGATAACTTTAACAGTTAATAGTAATAGATTTAACAGTTGTTGTTGTTAAATTATTTGAAACTACATCGTGCAAATAATTTGGTTGAAAAATTACCTGAAATATTGGTTGCATTACATACCTTAAATTCAGGTCATTGCAGTCCCATTAAAAACTATTTGATTTTAAAATACACAACACACAACATTGACTGCAGTGTAAGCGGTTCAGTTTCCAAAGTTTTTTTTCGACACAACTGTTCTTACAAAAATTTATTGTCTTCTTGTGAAATTAATTGTCGTTAATTTGTTTTTCACAATTCATTTTTTTTGACCAATTTTTATTTAGGGGTCTAAACCAAATTTCCACTTGGTTATTCCCTAACAATTATTTCTGAGGAATTTTGATCAATTTTTTTTGGCAATTTATTTCTTGAACTTTGTTTGTTTGCATAAAATTTTATTTGGTCAGGACTTATTCTCGTGGCTTAGAAAAATTGCATTCGATTGTTCCCTGACAAATTTGTTTTGACGATTTTTTTTTACTTTTTATTTCAGGAAATTTCTTTTTAACAAATTTTTGTTGTTTAGAATTTTTTCGAACATTTATGACAAATATTCGATAAAATAACAATTTGTTTTCGCCATTTTTTTAACAAAATTTATTCTTAAAAAAAAAAAAATTGTGTTGACGAAAATTTTTGATGGACAAATTATTAATTTAGATTTTTTTTAACTAAAAAATATTCTTTAGAACCCTTAAATAAAGTGAGGTAACGGTAAAAGAAAACGGACACCTTAGGTGCCCTGCAACTAACTAGTGTTGAAATTGTTCATGAAGGGTCCTTTTCAAAATCATTTAAACTGGATAAGTTAAGCTAAGTGCACATCATTTTAATCTGAAGTTTCCATAAAAGTGGTATCGTCAGACTTTAGTTATTGTTATGTTATCGATATTTTTTATTTTTTTTTAATTAGCGCGCACTTAAGGGGATTTTATGTACCCTTTACATGTCAGAGACACATGTGAAAAGAGATGTCGGTGAACATTTGTCTTGAATTTCAGTTTTCAGATCATCCCAATGAGAGGCAAAGACAGAGCGTGGAAAGGTATTCCACATTCGCCTAGTACGGCTAAAGAACGAATCCCTGTACTTGACATTACGACTGAAATTGGGTTCAAGAGTAAACTGATGAGCTTTCCTGGAAGTGCGAGCATTTTACTGTTAAAGTATTTAAAGGGAGGAATGCAACTGGCTATTTCGTTAGAGCACTTATCGATATTTTATATATAGAAACGAGATTTGAGTTCATACACTTCTCTGAGGGCTCATAACTCTTTTGTTTTAACGGTATCCTACTTTTGAATCTCTTTGAATTAAATTTATATACATACATACCGATTTTTCGTGTTGTTCTAGTAAAAAAAAACTGCAGCCGAATGGACATAAAAGAAATATAATTTTCTTAGCAGAAACCATACATTCATATTAGTATGTACTTCGTTTAAAATTATGTTATTCTCCAAAATGAAGTGAAAATATATTTTTAGATTCATTAAAAAAAACGTAAGATTTTAAAATACCAGTAAGGCAGTGAAAAAGTTGAAAAGAGACCCGGAGTGTAGGGTTTCGAGCGAACCCGAAGATTGGTTATTAAACTATTTTGCTTGACGAGAACTGCAGTCAACCATTTCTTTGCTTCGAACACGTTTCGTTTTTTCTGCCTATACTTTATACCATATGGGCTTGTGAAAATAGTTGGAGGCGGGTGGCTTAGCAGACCAGTGTTTGGTGTTGTATATAGTCCTACCTGCCTATAGGTTGGTAAGGGAGTACCTGGCTACTGGAATTCAGGTAGCTAGCACAACTAATGGGCGTTCAATTTCGAGCAGTTAGTTCGAGGTCTTCTTATGGTATTAAGGGTTCTTTCCCTAAGAATGACATTTTCCAAGGTCCGCTCTACACCCGATTCATTTTCAGTAGCATCTGTTAGTCTGAGCCAATAAACTCGCATTCAGAGAAGTAAACACGACTGGCCAGATCATGAGAATGTTTTTATTAAATATATTTTTATATCCGTTTTAAATGCGATATAAAATGATTCATGCTTTGATGGATTTAGAATTCTTTTATTATTTACGCCAAGATAACATCTTCTTTCAAATAAATTCCCAAAATTATATCTGTTCCTCAACAAACTTCGCCAATAATTCTGTTAAAATTTTACGATTCTTCTTTAAAAAAAAATAACCTCAAATATTTCTTCAACACCACGAACATGCATGCACATAAATAAAACCCATAAATTTCATACTTAGCCATATTAAATGGAATTCCTTATGCTTTCCCATATATTTACCTGTTTTAAACTTTAAACCCACCCAGGCTCAAATTTTCACATTCTAATTTTATTTGCTGGATGTAAGGAAGGTATAATCTAACTTTAGAAGGAAAATAGAGGTTATATGGTAACATTCTAACATCAAGCAATAACACGCATCTTTAAATTTTTTAGCAAAAAGACATATCTATGCATACACCTATGCGAAACGAAATAAAATTTCACTCAAAATTCACAAAGAAATAAAATAAAATTTGATCTTCATAACAGAAATGTGGTTTTTTCTACAACACTTAAAAAAAACACATTGCCTATTATATTACAGTGCGGTTCATTTAAATAGGTATTGAACATGTAATATGTTCAAACTAAACATTTTGAAAACAAAAACAGAATTTTTATTGTTGAAACTGATTTTTTTCAAAATTTTAAAGCACTGTTGTTTTTACACATTCAATGTCTTTATGAAATAAAAGTGATTATAAAGAAAATGTTTTTTTGAATTTTAATCACTTTTGTTTTATACTAGCTGACCCGTCAGACTTTCTTCAGGTGACCTGTGAAATTTTATTTTTGAAGAAAAGCGCCTAGCCACGTTCACCATGTATGTATCAGAAGAAAAAACTAATTTTACAAATTTATTGCAATATTATTTGCACTATTTAGTATTTCGTTTCAGAAATAAGAAATTTTCGCCTTCCTCGATATTAATTACATAAAATTTGTTTCGCATTTATATTTATTTAAAATTCTAAAAATTGGTAGAAAATGTTTTTATTGATTACAAATGAACCGGTGCAATTTTTTAAATAATTCTTTCAAAAATTTAAAAATTGCTACATAAATTTGTTGTTTTAATCTCTACCACATATACAAAACAATTTCTAGCTTTTGAAGGGTCACCCAACTAATAATTTGGCTCCTTATTTATAACAAAAGAGAAAAATTGAGTATTTGCTCCAATAAGTCAATATTTATTGGAGTTAACACTGATATAACATATTAGTCACATATTTACTAATTTACGTACGGGAGACATATGGCACAGGAAAAATATATTTCCTTCTACATTAGGCATGTATGAAAGAAGCTGAAAGTATGCACTCCAATAAGAAATCGTTATGGGAGTCAATTCTGATATTACTTATTCACCAGATGTTTAGTGGAGTATTTGCTCCAATAATAAGGAATCAGGGAGTACTTACATACGTAATGAAAGTCTTTTTGATGCCATTTTATACATTTCTGTTAAAACTACTACTACCATCAACTACTCCTATAAGAGCTCTTAAATTGATTCTAGTGAGTATTTATTTCAGAGCAACTGAATTTACTTCGTAAGGCTATGTGACGCTTCTTTGCTTGAATCGTCATCATCGCCTTGACAACCTGGGTCCGGTCTTGGCCTCCTTCACAAGTCTTTCCACCTATCCCGGTCTCGAGACAACGCCATCCAATTGTGCACCCCAAGGCTTCGGGCGTCCTGGTCTACAACATCTCTCCAGCGCAAGCATGGTTTGCCACGCTGCCGTTTACCATAGAAGGACATAAAAGGACTTTCCGAGCCGGTTCCTCTTCGCTCATACGAGGTAGGTGCCCTGCCCACCGGAATCTACCGAGCTTAATTTTTGTCACTATGTCTGCTTCAAGGTAGAGTGCGTACAATTCATGATTGTACCGTTTCCAGAATCGTCCTTCCGCCAACGATTCTCCTTAAGACTTTTCTCTCGAACGCGCCTAATAGGTCGGAGTGTCTTTTGCTAAGCACCCAAGTCTCGGATCCATACGTGAGTACTGGCATGACTTTTTTTTTTTTTTCTATAATTTGCGCGCACTCAAGGGTATGGTGTACCCTTTATATGTTGTTCAACACAGCGCGGGCGTGAAGGATAGGGATGGGATGCTTGAATATAGGAATCAAATTGTTAGTTAGGCAACCATTCAGCCACTATTCTCTAGACTTTTAACGGTTCTGATTCACTCAGAACTATATCTCAACCATCAAAGAAACTTAACGAAACTTTTTCTTATGTGTATAATCCACGGAGTCTTACTGTTTCTTACTTCAAAAATATGACGACGTACTTTGGCGCTAACATTTGTAAGCTTGAAATTTAAAAGCATTACCTCCTATACCTTCTGTATAGGCCTTGAGCTGGTGTGTTTATAACAACCACACCATCTGCCACTGCCACATTGTGGCAACTTGAGAACTGACGGTATTCCCTTTTATGTGATTATTATGTTAAAGGACTATATATATAATTGTGTCCTCTAGTGTCTCTGTGGTTTACTCAATAAATTTTAATCGCGTTACAAATCCCAGGGATTTCCCTAGACACCCAACCTCTGTTAAACTCAACTTTGAAAGCTAGAGCTCAAATATACATATACTCGTATTTATAACGGAATTTAGGCCTACACACCGCAACGCGCTATGAATAGACAAAATAATAAATAAAAACAGAAAAACTGCCTTAAAATTAACAAAACAATAAATACATTCGTGTGACATTGCCCTAAAGACATTTTTGTTTTTTTTTTTTGCTTTTTTGCCAAGCCAGTCAAAAGGTCGACACTTCTAGCACACCGGGTGGTATTAAATTATTTCACACATAAAACTTTCATTACACACGAGCTGTGACTATGAGGAGAACTGAACGAAACACCTCTAGCTATGAAGCACCGAAAGCATATCACATCATCCTTGAACTGAGTAGAGCTAGAAGAAGTGTTAAGGAAATAGAAATTTGTGTGATTCCCGAGGCGGAAAATCTTGAAAATATGCGGTTCGGGGGTTAGGGGAATTAAGTTTAAAGCAGGGAACGTGTGAGAAAGTTGCAGATGGTTATTCTTATTATTATCTAAGTATGTAGCTACCTGCGTTTTTTTTTATTAAAGATGATGGAAACTTGTTGAAAATTTAGGCTTTTTTTTTATATTATACAATATTTTAGGAATTTTATTAAAGTTTTCCATTTGATGCAGTTCAAAAACGACAATTTTTGGTTGTTGATTCTTAAGTTTTTGACTGAGTAAAATTCGATTTCTTCCTCCAAAATGAAGACAAATGCAGAAAATATATTAAAGTCAGTCGAAAGAAAAGACGGACATCTGGGAAATTCCCGATGATCGCTACATTTCATTAGAAAAAAAATTATAGATCCATCGAAATATGCAGTAAAGGTCATCGTTGTAAAAGGTCATTAATTTTTCGGTTTCGAAAGTAAAACTTAATAGAACACGCACAGCGATACTTTTTTGATAAGATTTTATTTCATTATAAACTTTGGACTTTGCCGTTAAGTGTGAAAAACAATATTATTCAAATGGCCGGCCGTTTCGGGAACATTCGCAGCATGCTATTTTTTTGAAGTAAACTTCAAATACTTTATCGCAGGTTTCGGGCATATCTCGCCCATAACTTGAGTTACTTAATGTATCTAGAGTTCAGGAATTATTCGCGTAAAAATTGGCTTTTGCTTGGACCAAGATCCAGACTTGGGTCTTGTTGGAACTTCATATAGTCCAAGTCATGATCTTCAATTGCTGGCAAAACAAACGACTCGTTAAATTTCTGCAAACGCCGCCGCTGAATCTATAAATTCGGATCATCAGCAGCACTTGCAGCAGAAAAATTAACGGAGTGTACAGTCTAATAATGCACAGGCATTACCACATTAGTAACGCTTCTACTCTCTTTAAATTTCTTCACAATTTTACCCATTGCTTGCGAAGTCGGTAGATTATGACGACCACAATCACATAGCGCGTAAATAGTAAAGATTCAACTTTTCAATTTTTTGATTCTGCAGATGACAGTTGAGTTTGACAGCTGTCAAATGCCAGCACGACCAACCTGAAATTATGCAATGAATGACCAGTTGCGTAGCGAGGGCTCGAGCTGTGGGGAGTGACTTTTATTGAAATGTTGACTTATTTTAGGAATTTGCTGACACATTTCAGAAAGTGGAATGACATTCGAGCGAATCTCCTGATATTTCAGATCAAATCATCACTTCGGCACATATACTTTTGATATTTCAAAATGCGAGATTTTTCAATGAAATCCTTCAGCTGGTAGTGGTACAAGAGGTTAAAAAATCTCTATAAATTAGGAGCATTATTTTTTTTTCCAAATGAAGCTTCCTTGATATGCCGACTCTTAAATTAGTCCGCATATTTCCAAATTCCGCAATCGGCAAAAATGTCGACTTGCATACTAGGTACAATTGCTTGAATTAGTAAATCTAGCTTCCTCAACTTGCCGATTCTTAAAAAAAGTGAGGGTGGCACAAACATCCCCCGCCTCACTTTGCACCTGTGAATGACCCTGTACTATATTCACAAATCTTCCTAAACTTCCTCAAAAAACAGTCCTCTTTCTACTTCAAATTAAATTTATTTTGTACGTTTGTCAGCCCGCCATTTTCGCTCAGAAGAAAAGTAAATTAACTTTATTTTGCCGGTAACTTCACAGTTACCGCTCGCTCCGTAGAGCCGATTACACTCGCTTTTTTGTGAACTGCATAATCGGAAATAGAAACTGCAAAAAAAAAATTCAATCGCTTTTGCAAGAACATTACCTACAGCAAAAAATTACAGCGGAGGCTGTCAACGTGCCAAAGTTACAAGTTAAGTAAAAATAACTGGATTGCTATCCAGACCAATCAACATCTTTAATGGACTCCGACAAGGGGATGGTTTGGCCTGCCTCCTCTTCAACCTGGCGTTGGAGAAAGCAATCCGTGAATCTGGCACTGCAACAAGAGGGACCATCGTCAACAGGTCCGGCCAGATACTGGCTTACGCAGACGACATTGACATCATCGGAAGAACCGAACCAGCTGTACACGATTCCTTCATCCAGATCGAGCAGACGGCACAAAATCTGGGGCTGCACATTAGTGAAGGTAAAACAAAGTACATAGTGGCGTCAAATGCGAGAAGAACAGTTGGTCAAACAATCAAGGTAGCGGAGCACGAATTTGAAGTGGTGCAATCCTTTAAATACCTTGGGCGGCTGCTCATTTCCAACAGAGCCTGTTAAAGCTCTTCAAATCCAGAAATCTCACCATGACTTCAAAAATGCTGCTGTACAGGACCATGGTCCTGCCAGTACTTACGTATGGATCCGAGGCTTGGGTGCTTAGCAAAAGACACTCTGACCTCTTAGTCGCGTTCGAGAGAAAAGTCTTAAGGAGAATTGTTGGCCCCATATGTGAGGAAGAACGATTCTGGAAACGGTACAACCATGAATTGTACGCAATCTACCTTGAAGCAGATATAGTGACAAAAATTAGGCTCGGTAGACTCCGGCGGGCAGGGCACCTAGCTCGCATTTGTAAAGAGGAACCTGCTCGGGAAGTCCTTTGTGGTACATTCTATGGTAGACGACAGCGTGGTAGACCATGCTTGCGCTGGAGAGATGGCGTAGAACAGGACGCCTGAAGCCTTGGGGTACGCAACTCTATACCTCCGGCTCGAGACCGGTATAGGTGGAGAGACTTGTTTGAGGAGGCCAGGATCGGACCCAGGTTGTTGAGCCAATGATGATGATGATGGTCAAAATGAGGCGCGCATTTGGACACATACAGCTAAGAACTGATCTAACGGCAAGATGTTTGCTGGTTGTGACTGCTATGTTCCTCAGTGAACTGTTGTGTTAGTTTTAGGAATTACATAAGTAAAAAAAAACATCTCCTTCATCATTCTCTAGTCCCTCCTCTTCAAAAGACTTAAAGCATAAAAAAGCTGTTCAAGTTCATTGTCCAATACCTTTGAAATCCGTAATTTTGTTCAAGTACAAGGTTCATAAATCCTTCACAATTCTTAAACACCATTGACTCAGAATTAAACCTTAAAAAAAAAAATCTACTTAAACATTGTTTTTTCAGAATGTCCATAACATCCTTTAAAAAAAAGTTTCGTCTCTGTCAATCTGGCTGAAAAAAAAATAAAATAAATGAAATTCAATCCTGACGGAAAAAAGTTATAATGATGAAAACAAGATGAATTGAAGCATTTCTAAAGGAAAATTAAACTTTCCAAAACGATAACATCAATAAATTGTTTCCCATCGATTTTTCAGAAATAAAAAAAATAAAATGAAAATAAACCCTTCTCAAAAATTTATTAGACTTTCAATGGTTTGTGAAAAATATCATTCAGCACAAATTGATATCTATATACCCAGGTATACCGTATGCCATACCAGAAAAAGCATCTAAATGGTTTTCAAAAATTTTCAATATGCAATAAATTATTTAGAAAATCCATCCTTCCTCTTAGAATTGCATAATAAAAACCATCAACACACAATTCCAATAAAATAAATATTCTCTAACATCCTTCGAACTATCTCGTCCTGGTGCTCTACACTAACCACTGTAGTGCGAAACGAACCAATTTTCCATCGGGAAAATGCAATTCATTGCACAGTAGTTTACATATTCAAGTACTTACCTATGTATATGAATCTAAATTTTATGGTGATATGGTTTGTTGTGCAAGTTTATTCAATATTCATCACATCCTTAACCCTTTTAAAAAAAAAAAAAATAATACTAAAACCACTGCAGTCTTCCTGTGATTTCTTACAAAATGCCCAACCTATAACAACACTACATAAAAAATTATCCAATAGTGTGCTATGCATGATCCGTAAGCTTCTTATCCTTAAAATTCAGAGTTTTAAGAGGTGAGAATTAGAGTAACTTTTTGCTGGTATAAAATCCATTAAACCGGAAAGACGGAATTGAGTTAGCCACCGCATATTTTCCGCGAGGTTGCTATGTGCGTTCTTTTCAAAACTTTATGTCCCATGGAGAGCAACGAACGTTCATAACAAAAAGTTTAAATCGGATATTCTCGCATCTTGGCGCTGAAGGAAGTTTTTAGTTGTAGAAGAGTCGAAGATGCGGAAAAGACAGGGTGTTGCAAAGTTATGCTTCATTCAGGAAGGAGAATATTACAAAAGGTCCACCAACATAAGGTTGTTTTGTGTATTTTAAAAGTTATTGGCAAATTGTTTTTGAATCAATGTCCGACAAGAAATAGGTTGTGTTCTGGTACATAAAATAATCCCGAATCCAGTGATCATTGTAGAACATTGTAACAAGACTTAGATAGTTTACGAACAAACTACTGCAATAAACTAGTTCAATTCAGTGAACTAGTGGGCTTAGTTCAGAAAATCTAGCTCACTTGTTTTATTTAAGTTCAATTTTCATATGATAATCAACATAATTGCATTCTATACAAAATATTTTTCGTTCACAAATTTTATGACATTACAGAAGACATTGCCTCCGTTTTTAGCCGTTCTGGGCTAATTTCCTACATTTAAATGGATGCAAAGTTTCATTGAACTTGAACTCCTTTTCGAATGAAAAAATGAATGTCACATAAAAAATCATCATCATCATCATCAGCTCGACAACCGGGGTCCGGTCCTGGCCTCCTTCAACAAGTCTTTCCACCTATCCCGGTCTTGAGCCGACGCAATCCAGTTGAATACCCGAAGGCTTGGGCGTCCTGGTCTTCGCCATCTCTCCAGCGCAAGCATGTTCTACCACAATGCGTTTATCATAGAATTAGAATGTACCACAAAGGACTTTCCGAGCCGGTTCCTCTTCACTCATGCGAGCTAGGTGCCCTGCCCACCGGAGTCTACCGAGCTTAATTTTTGTCACTATGTCTGCTTCAAGGTACGAGTAGATTGCGTACAATTCATGATTGTACCGTCTCCAGAATCGTCCTTCCTCACATATAGGGTCAACAATTCTCCTTAAGACTTTTCTCTCGAACGCGGCTCAGAGGTCGGTGTGTCTTTTGCTAAGCACCCAAGTCTCGGATCCATACGTGAGTACTGGCAGGACAATGGTCCCGTACAGCAGCAGCTTTGAAGTTATGGTGAGATTTCTGGATTTAAAGAGCTTTGACAGACTATAGTAGGCTTTGTTGGAAATAAGCAGTCGCCCGCGTAATAACAGGACGATTATGTTAAATATCGACGAAAATTCAATAAATTGACATCATTGTCCTGTTAAATAAAATTATATCATTTCATTTTAACAGTGGGTACTGCCAGGTAAGCTAAGAAAGCTTCAAGTCTTTGATTGGCCGGTTGCGAAAAGTTCCATTTATTTACAGTCAACTTCTTAGAGCTGCTCAAATCGAGAACCGAAACTTGCCATTATACCTTGAAATTGCAGTCAATATAATCACCTGGACCTAACTAGTGTTGATCTCGAGACTTAGACTATGAAGAACCAGAGCCCAAGTGACTTACAACTCCTAACCATACTAATTTGCATGTTATTGTAGGAATGGAGGGGTCCTTCAATTGTATGCCAAATCTGAACGGCTAAGGTGAGATGCACTCTATTCATGAAACGATAGGCAGCAGCTGAAAAAAACCATTTCTGTTTTTAGATGGACAAGGCTGGGAATCGAACCCAGACCTTCGGTTTAACTCGCTTAAGCACTAACCATTATACCACGCTCTACAAATACTTCTAATACACCATAGTAAATATTAGACGGGCTCTACGTTGTATAGATTCCAATAGTTGATATTCCTCATTTTTCCTACAAGAAAAAACGAGAAGATGTTGAGTCGGTACGGGACGGAATTTTAGTGATACCGAGGTCGAAATGTTTTTGAAAGCGGTTTCTTAATATTCGTATTAAAATTAAATTAATTTTTGTTCAAAGCATTAAATGTAATAATCAAAAACCACTTTGTACCAAATTCAGAAAATTATATTCAGCCATTTTTAATAATTTAATTTTGTTTCTGTTTTTTTTTTTAAAACTTAGGTATTCAATACTTTCTATAAATTTTAGATGATTTGAATAAAAAGGAATCAACCGTTTTTGAGAAATCATAAAAATAATTCGATATTTTCAAAAAAATCAAAACGGCTTTGCGTTTCCGAAATAAATCTGATTTTATTGAAACCTTAGTTTTTGGTTTAAAAAAAAATTAAAAAAATTAAAAAAAAGTCTAGAGATACGGCCCAGAAAACAGTATGCACTAAGTTTCAATAAAAAATCTGTTTTCTACAGATAAATAATTCCTTTTCTCAAATCCTTAGTTTAAAAGTTGTATTGTCTGTCTGCGTTTTGTTTGCTCAGCTCAGCGTAACTTTATTACTTGAAAACAAAACAAATATCTCGGATACACCCTGCAAAACCAAACAAACAAATTTAAAGCAAAAGAAGTTGTCTCAAGTTATACCTACCTAATATTGAAAATCCTCTTTTTGACCTTTTGTCAAGAGCATCAAGAGATTCCACCACCATTAGGAAGGCATCATAATATAATAGACTATCCTTACTCTCAACAAAAAGAAATGTCTCAAATTGGGTTTTGGTTATAAGTATCTCTATCTATACACTTTCCATCAAAACTTCCACGAAAATGCTAATGGAATATGTTGCGGTCAGTATACATAAAACCAACAAAAACATCTCCATGGTCCTTTTCTTCTTTGATGATGGAAAGAGAAAATGCAATTGGTAATATAGCATAGTTTGAAAACGTGTTTTGTAATTTTGTTTGTTCAAAGTCTACACACAAAAGTAGGTATACGAGTATCTCCCTTCTTCTTCATCATTCACTTTTCAAAAACTTTATCTGAATTAATTTGAATTTTCTATGAGTATATTACAGTCAACCCTTAGGTTACAACCCTAGCCCTAGATCCTTTTGCAACAAAAAAAAAAAAAAAAATATGATAAAAAGGATAATAGCAAAATAGCACTTAAAGAATGTATATCTATAACAAAATAAGAAATAAAATCAGAAGATACACCAACACAAACAATATTGACAGGATGGACAGATTTTTATTTTAAATTCGTGAAACCTGTCAAAATCAAAATGGAGAAAAGCGAGAAGATTGTTTTAGACGTATAGACAATATATGGACAAAAAGGTTATGTGTTAGCTAACATTATATTTTTTTGTGTCAATATGTCAACAAAGTGTGAGCAAAGAAACTTTAGTTACTTAATACGGAGATTATGTCACAGAAGTTCGGAAAAGTTCAATGATGCTGTCACAAAATGATAGGAGTATCTTTGTATCTAATATACGAGTATGATATGAAATGGGACCAACCATGACCATGACCATGATGGTTATTAAAACGAAACAATGTAAAATTATGTAAAGTTTTGCAATATGGTATATAGTTGGAAAGTTTTTCTATTTTGTTTTCAGGTGGAATTTTTGGGTAACCACAAATATTTTAAGATTATCTATTTTGAATATCGTGTTTATGTTTATGACTTGAATTCCATTTGAGATTAGAAAAAATTAAGTTTAATGAAACATCAAGGAATGTGACATGTGAGGGTTCTAAATTATAAGCAAGTGCTGTCGCTCATTTGGTTTGCAAAATAAATTGAATTCAACCTGCGTAATATTATTAGTTATGTAAAGGGTCCGCAATCTAACGTTTTTTTTCAACTAGTGCTTATTTCGTGAATAGTAACACTTAGCTCAATCATGTCTGATTTGACATGTCAACGAATATGGTTGTGTATACGCTTGACAACGCTGGGAAATATTGCGACATTACTTTGAAAATCATGGTAATGTTGCAGAATGTGTGCGAAAATTGTGTGCGAAAATCATCTTTTCAGATGAAGCTCATTTTGATCTTGGCGGGTATGAAAACAAGCAAAATTGTCGCATTTTGAGCACAGAAAACCCGCACCCATACATTGAAAACCCCATACACCCAAAACGTGTCACAGTTTAGTGCTGATTTTGGTCCAGAGGCATAATTGGACCATTTTTCTTCGAAAATAAGCAAGGAGTAGCCGTTACTGCCAATGGCGATCGTTATCGGGCCATGTTGAACGAATTTTGAAGAGGAGGGTATTGGCAACATTTGGTTTCAATAGGACGGCGCTACGTGCCACACAGCCGAAGCTACACTCGATGTTTTGCGCTATGTTTTTCTAGATCGCATTATCAGCCGCAGAACTGATGTCGTTTGGCCACCTCGGAGCTGCGATTTGACAACGTTGGGCTATTATTTGTGCGGTGCCGTAAAAGATATGTAAGTGCTACGCCGACAAGCCAGAGACAATTGACGCTTTAAAGGACAATATTCATGAAGCCATTGGTGCAATACAACTGCACACAATCGATAATGTGCTTAAAAATTGGACCGATCGTGTAGGCTACAGCATGGAAAGCCGGGGCAGCCATTTGAATGAAATTATTTTCCATTATTAACCGGAAGGATTGTACTTTCAAATAAAAAAAAGAAATTTGAGAAAATATTCAATACAGTTTTTTTATAGCATTTTCAAAAAAAAAAGTTATTTGGCGGACCTTTATATTATTAAAATTCTTATTTTCAGAAATACAATCTTAAAATTAAAAAATTTGTATCGAATAAAAATTTCTTTAAAAAAAAGGAAAAAATTTATCAAAAAAAAAATGGTTCAAAAAATTACTGTCGAAAAAAAAGGCAAAAAAATATATCAAAAAAGGTTTGTTAAACAATAAAGTTGAATTTTTTTGAACCACAAGAATAAAAAAGGTCAACAAATGATAAAATAAAATGTACGATTGTGTGGCACGTATGAGCGATAACATCTTGGTTTTAAAGTCTGAATATAAAAACAAATTTATTTGAAAAAATCATACTACTTGTAGGTAGGTATATACAATCATTGTCACAAGTAAAAATATGAAAAAGCCTGAAATTCATTTGATTTGATAAAATAAGCCAAACAAGAAGTTAAATCTTAAAACTGAAGATGTCATCTTATGTATCATAAAAATACAAATTTTTGAAAAAAAAAATCAAAAATCGTTGAAGCTGTTTTTTCAAAAAATTATTTCTTACAAGTATTCTTCTTTTTAAGTATTTTTATAAAAGAAAGTCAAAAGTTGAAAATTAAAAAAAAATGTTTATTACTTTTCAAAATATTGAGTTTTCAAAAAAAATTTGATTTTTTTTTTAAATACACAAAATATTTTTTTGAAAATTTTGATATGCAATTTTATTAAGGTTATATAGGAACTCCTTTAGAAAAATTTTCATCGAAATCTGTCCAATAGTCTACGAGAAAACCGAAAACCAAAAATCCTGTTCTATGGCAAGTACCTTAATAACGGTTTTTTTCAAAAACATTTTTTGACTAAATTATTAAGGTTACTTGACAAACCCGATTTAAAAAAATTTTTCGAGATAAAAATGTTTTGTCTCAACAGAAAAATGACAGGTACCGTTATTTTTGGAGTTTAGGCTGTAATTAGAGGTACAGACCGACTGACAGACAGACAGAATTGCGGGACCCACTTTTTTCGCGTTCTCTATCATCGTAATGTTAGGTTTAATTAGTTTTTCGAGTTCGATTCCAAACTTCTCCTATAGTATGTACCTATAGTCAGTCGCAAGTAAAACAGAACAACAAAAAGAAATTTTATTGAATGTTAGGAAAACAAAATTTTGTCAGTAGGTACAATTTTTTTCAATAACTTTTTTTTTTTGCAAAATAAATCGTGTGAAATTAAAAGTCCGTTAAATGCTATGTTGAAACAATAATTCGACAAGTCCAATTAAATAGTGTCAAGTTTTCTCCTCGGCACATTTATTTCAGAAGAATATATGGATTTTGTATTCTAAAAAATCTATTGTGCAAAAGAAAATAATTTGAAAAGAAATCATTCGAAAATATTTGTGAAAAAAATTTAAAAAAAACTCTGACATGTACCGTTAGAATAAAATTGATCCAAAAATAAACTGTTCAAAAAAGTTCACCCTCAAAACAAAATACAAATTTTTTAAACAGCGAGAATAAAAATTGGAAATTAAAAAAGTTTTGTCGAAAAATCATTTAATTTTGGTTCATTTTTAACTGAATGAAAAGTTTTTAAGGATTTTTTATTCAGTTTTTACTACGCAAAGGAGGTGAGGCTTCCTCTATGTTTAGGACAATAAGATGTATTAATTTAATTAATTTTGTATGTTTGGGCAAAATATATTTGGACTTTTACTAGAAATATTTTTCTACACGCTTCAAAAATACTTTTGCACAATTGGCAGAAATATTTTGGACAGTATTATATTAACACTTTATTTCGTCGTGAAATTCGTCCTTACGGTTTTAGCTAATCAAAACTCGTTAAAAATGTAAAGAATCAGAGTGGTCTTCCTTACATTAAATATTTCAGTACAAAAGTACAAAACTTCGTTCTCGTTGATTCTCATCATATCGTGTCACCATTGAAATGAAAGTCCATACAGGCATGTCGATATAATATTGAAACGGCGAAGCGGCATTTCATGTTCCGGGATTTTATGAATAGAGATTTTTTGAAGCAGGATTTTGTGAAATAGGATTATGTGATTCGAAATTTCCCCACCCCCCAAAAATAAATTGCAAAAAAGATATTAGAAAAAAAAAATTTTCAAAAAAAAAAATAAAAAAATTGAATTGGAATTACGATGCTGGACAGAACGTTACAATCAATGGTGACCGCTATACAGCCTGACTATTGCCGATATACGGCCACAAGTGTTGGAAAAAATGATCGAAAATCGAAACTCCAGATTAAATTACGTCCTAGACAGCCAAAAATTTTATTTGAATTAAAGATAAAGAATAAATGCCTTTTTTGTGTATTTGAGGGAATTGTCAATACCTTCCTTACCATTTATTTAAGTAATACTAATTGTCTAAAGTAGGTTTTGAAAGTAAAAGTTAAAAAACTGAATATTTGGCTTCTGTAGGGAACTTTTTACAAACCAGAGAAAAAACCATATGTGTAGATGATAGCTTCAAAGGTGTCCAAAACCAACTTAATTTGTGATGAAAATAAAAAACAGTCAAGAACAAAAAAAAAAACTAGACTGCTACCAAACTGTACTGAATCCACCCATTTAATACAAATCCTAGATACACGTCAGCATATTGGTATATCCTTTCATATTAATACTTGCCTTATCTAGCACATTATATCAATGAAGTAGATAAATGACTTACAGTTTATATGCCACAAACCACTTTACCAATGGCGTAATATATTTCAAAGTTAAATTTACCATTCCATCCAATAAGACAAAAACGATGATATATATTATTATCCCGGAGAACTAAATTCATTTCATAGCTTTCCTGCTTATGTCTCACTCCACTTCATTCCACCCCACTCCTTCATGTCCACCTTCATAATATCTCTTTGTGACTTAATCCAATACAAAAGCCCATATCGAAAGTCATAACCTTTCAAACCCAAATAAAGATGTTATACTCCGATAAAATAATCCCCAAGAATATTCTTTATGTTCATCCAATAAACAACCGTATTAATACCATTCCAATGAATGTATGTATGTGTCTCATTCTCGTTCCAATTCACATCTCCTTCTCCATCCCTCTTCAATTCCATTCCAATCTACAATTCTCATTCTTTATTCACATTTCGATTTCAGATATATTCACCTACCTATACATTTTTGCTATATCTTGTTGTTGATTCCAAAGAAGATGACGACGACGACCCTTTTGTCCATGTCCATTCCGATAAATGGAATATTTTATTTCTCGATTTTTCGATAAAACTTTAGGAACAAATTGTGCTACCCCTGTTGTATTATTGTATGGGAAAGGATCCTGATACTGATAATAAAGAGAAAATCCTTCTTCGACGACTTTTTTTTTTTTTGTTATTGTCTGATGTAGTTTTGTTTCGGAGAACATTTGTCTTCTTTGTTTGATCGCTTAGTACCCCTACCACAAAAAGTTTTGATTTATCTAAGCTTTTTATTTTATTTATACCTTCGACAACATTTTATCCAAAGACACAACATGAATTGTAGTTTTTCTTATAAAAAGCTTTTAGATATAATAATATAATGAAAAAATATACTCTGATAAGCCAGGTGTCAATATGAACTTTGGCAACACTTAAGTTATTTATTTCATATCTTCTGCTATGCAAAACTGTGAAAGGAGGTTGGTTTTCTTAACCATTAGGTATTAAAACTGTACAAAAACAGCGAAATCGACAGGTGATCTGAAGAAACTATTATTATTGGATTGAAAAGTACTCTGTTCAAAACTTAGAGATCATGCAATTCTGTATACGAAAAAGAGAATTTAATAGAGAACTCGATTTCTTCGACTGATCAGAAGATGTAGCCATTTTCAAAACTGCACAGTGACGAAAATGTTTACAATGACCATTTGTACTAACATAAAAGATTGTTTACCATTTTGTCTTCTTCAAAACAACTTTATACTGTTTTTTTTTGCTAAGAACAATATTTTCAGAAAAATCGTTATATTTTACAAAACCGTCGAAATTGAAAAATTACGGGTTTTAGCTTTTTGTTCATAATTGGTGGAGTTGTCAAAATCATGTATTATGCATACCTACACTAGAACATACAAAATGGTTGCCTCGAAAATATTGGGTTTTGACAATTTTTCTTACAAACTTTTTTTTTAGGACGAAATTTCTTTTTCAAAAAAAAAGTTAAATTAAAAAAAAATATGAAAAAAAAAATTTATAACCAAGTACCTACAATTTTTTTTTTTCAACCCGAGTGTGAATATTGAAGCATGTTCTTCAAAAAAAAAAAAAAATTGTTAAGATCCAGACAAAAAAAAAGAATTGAGTCAGAAACAAGTTTTCAAATATTAATTGTGAAAACAAAAGTTTTGTTAAAAAAAAACGTTGGTGCTAAAAAAAAGAATTGGAAAAAGTATGTCAAAAAAAAATGTGTAAAAAAAAAATTGGGAAACAAAATTATATTTCAAGAAAGAACTTTGTACACTACAAGTAACCCGTTTTTGAAAAGTCCAAAAATAAAGTAGGTATGCATTTTGTTATGAATAATCAAAAACAAAAAAATTATTTGAAATTAAATATTTATTTCTTTTATTAGAATTTTAAGGAAAAAAAAATAATTCAAATTGGATCTGGTGGTCGAGATAAAATGAAAAAATAAAAAAATTATGCCTTGAGATTCATGTAGTGTAAAATAGATTGGTGTTAAGTTGTTAATCAAAAATGTTAATCAAAATTTTTGTGGCTACTGTCAACAAATTTCAAATTTAAAAAACAAAAAAATTATTGCAAACAAATCTGGTTGGTATCAGAACTCAGCTACTTTCGGAATATTTCAAAAAAATAAAAATTCTGGTGTTGAATGTTGTTTGTCATTATTAGGGGCTTTGATATAATTATTTTTCTTCTTTCTGACCAATTTTTTTTTTGAAAAAAATTATTTAACTGCGTTTTTGTCAACCATTCAATGAAAATTTTTATTCTGGGGGCTCAAAACAATGGTGAATTTTATTTGTCTATTTTTTTGACAAAATTTGGTAGACAATTTTTTTAAATTTTGATTTTTGGCTAATTTTTATTTTCGCGTTTCAAAAAAATTTATATTATGTATTTGTTTTCTGAAAATTTTTAATTTATCCCAATTTTTCTTTTTGATAAATATTCGAGCTAATTGTTTAAAAAAATTTTTTTTCACAACTTATTTTTTTTTATCAATTTTTATTCCTTTTATTTGTTGACATTTTTTTTCGTTTGTGTTAAGTAAATATTAAACTTTATTGACTGAAAAATCCTTTTCACCCGCAAAATACGTGTATTAAAAAAATATCTTAATAAATGCTGGCTGAGTCATTTCTCAGAAATAAAATTAAAAAAAAAAATAATTTTCAAAAAACGCTTGGTACCAAATTTGGGGAAAATCTGAGATAATTGCGAGACACACTATTTTTTGTCTTCCCTATATCATTTTGATATCCTTAATTCTATGAGGAGTAAGTAAACATTATACGAATAAATAAATTGAATGTAAAAAGGAACCAATACCTTCCTCTTATATTGCCTCAAACCATCATGCTTGATTTGATATATTTTCTAAAAGTTAGTTATTCTTCAGCAGATTGCGTGTGAGCTTAATTAAAGGGTCTTATCACAAAGCCACTGTGACAAAGCTGATTTACTGTGATTATCCTTTGGTTGAATCTTATTATTGCTTAACCACACCAACACCAACACCAAAGCAAAGTTCGGTAGGTATATTATTTCTAGTCAATGAATCGCAATTCCCAAGCCGAAGAAAATTCTATTAATGTTTATTGAGATAAATTTACTGTTCTAGGTTAACTATGTGGCCAAATAATTTGGCATATGGCCTTAAATACGGTCGTCGTCCTCCAAAAAAAAAAACTAGAAAAACTAGAAACAAAAAGAAAAAAAAAAGTTATGACCAATAGATACTGATAACATAGCCATATACAACTTAAATGGTTACATAGGTATATAGGTAGTCCTTATTGCCAATTTTGTTGGCCAAAATATCTGCATGAACGCAAAGTGTGAATGACCCAAAACATTAAAGCCAAATATGGTCAGTTAGACACATTGTGCCTCTGATTCAGTGACAAAGGCGAACAGGCAAATCCGATATAATCCTTTGGGAATAAAATTAAATGAAATGGTATATAGCCTTAACAAATTCTCCCTTCTCACTCACTCTCACTAACTTTTAGGAGGCTCCTTATCTCTGTGGTAGGTATGCCTAGTAATCGATTTAGTGTTTATCTGTAATTAGTTGACATAAATTAGATGCAACCAAGCCAAAGCCAAAGGCAATAATAATTGATTGCTATTAAGGACATGATTTCAATAGCACTGCCAGCAAAAACCCCCGCATCCAATACACCATCAGGACTGAATGTGAAATATTGGAAGGATATTTAATTAATAGCATCGTATAATGTTAATTAATGTATGCTAAACTTTTCCCTGAGCATTCAAAAATTGAATTGAATTGCAGTATTTTGATGCAGAAAAACGATATTTCAGAAATATTCCTTCACAAAATTTTCAACAGAAAAAGTCTTTAAAAATGGCAACTATTCTTTTCATGAAGATTTGTCAAGTTACCTTTTCAATCAATAGTTGTTGTTTCCCAAGAGATAAGCCAAGAACAATGAGATGGAAATAATATTGTGTGCTTTGTTTCTTTTGTTCATTTCATGCTAATCCTTCAAAAGGATTCCATATTAGTTTTTTTTTTTGAAATTCCAAAAGAAAGAAAAAACTATCACTTGTCATACAGTGTTTGTCTAAAATGATTCTCAGTTGACATTTGTATAATAAAGTTCAACTGTTATACATTTGCACTTCCGCTTATTTTCATCCTTATGATCCTGCCTAAGGTACCTTTTCTTGTGATAGTCTTGTATTTTACATTTTCTTCTGGGTGGCAATACAAAAGAAAAGGAAAAAATTGTTGTGGATTTTAGTCCTTGTTTCCTATTTTTTTTTTTTTTTTGGGGAACATTATATACTTTAGATGGGAAATTCATCCCTGCTGTGAGAATAGACAATAATGCATCTTGAAAGCTTGAAAGTGGCTCTGCGCTTTTCTCTATCCAATTTGCTTCTATTTCTGTTGTTGTTCATGTTGATGATGTTTAAAGTACCTAGGTGAATTTTTCGTCCTTTTTTTTATAGAGTGAGTGGTGCAAGGTTAAGTGCAAATTTACAACCTTAACAATGTTGGCTGCGATGATGAAGACAGTCTCCTAAAGGATATAAAGGATATTTGTTTCAAGTGGTGTAGTTTGTCGTACATAAGCTTCACTAGTGCGGTTGTGATTTTTATTTCATCTTACTTATTCATATACATACATAGATCACGCAGATCTGTGAGGTAAATCTCTTGTGATGAAAAATGTCCTTGGGCGTGGAATTTTTGTGAGACATTATGATTTGATGGGTAATTTGTTATCTGACAGGTGCGCAAGATTGACAAGTTGCAAATTTTTAAAGACGTTTTTGTGACAAGAATGGAAATTAGATGTTTCTTGTGTCAAATTTTTATTTTAAGTTCAATTTTATTCCCAAAATAGAATTGATTTGTTTTACACAATTTATAGTAGCAATAATGTCTCCTCTGGGATTTTAATGTGAAGATGGGGGATAATTTTTTTTTCTGGCCATGGCCATGGTTGGAGTAATTTTTTTACCATCAACTCACCCCTTGCGAGGTTGCCACCATATTTATTAGGTAATGGAAATTAAAAAAGAAATATAAAACCGTGTAGTAAAATTGACAAAAGCAAATCACTTTTTTTAAAAGAACTAAAAACAAAACCAAAAAATGAATTTTTTTAAATTTTATTTTCCTCAAAAACTACAAGATTTTCGGACCAAAAAAAAGAATACAAATTAAAAGTATTAGAAAAATAAAATTTCACAATCAATGAATTTCGAAAAATAAAATAGTACCTATAGGACTTTGGTACTTCAATGGAATATTTATATGAAGCTAGCTGATCTATTAATTAATCAAAAACATTTTAGTCGAAAAGTCATTTAATTAAAAAAAAAACGAATAAGAGAACATAGAAATTTATGAAAAATTAAATAATTTTTTTTACGAAATCTTGGAAAATAGTTCTAAAAATGCAACTTTTAATTCGAGCTGACTTTGATCAGCTAGTCTGAGGAATATCATTTAGTTGCCTTAGTTTATTTATTATTTCCCTTAGGAAAAGGAAGATTATGAATGGAGAGCAAGTTTAAGAGAGGTTTTAGAGGGAGTTATTAACTTTATTAATCATTCTAGTAACAGGTTCATTTTGGCCATCATCGG
Organism: Syrphus vitripennis; assembly: GCA_958431115.1. Classification (NCBI taxonomy): domain Eukaryota; kingdom Metazoa; phylum Arthropoda; class Insecta; order Diptera; family Syrphidae; genus Syrphus; species Syrphus vitripennis. Next base: position 74,864,880 of record OY288110.1, read on the forward strand.
TATGATGGAAGGGGATGCGGAAGAGGGGAATAGTTCTCAATTGACGATTTCGGGTATTCAGTTTAAATTTATCAAGTAGACGTTTATTATGAATGACTTCAATCAAAAGCTGGTGTGAAAAAGGGAAATCGGCATTATCTAGACGTCTGCTTAGATTTTGAAAATTTATCAGTTTAAGACGGTTTTCATAGAGTGGAAGATTAAATGGGTCATCCCAACAAAGGCCACGTAGAGAAAAAACGAATGAATCTGCGTTGAAGGGCTTCTATCCGTTGATTGTGGACATAGTGGTACGGGGACCATACAACGAATGCATACTCAAGAAGAGGTATAACAAATGTGACATATAGAGACTTAGTAACATAGGGATTTGAGAATTCTTTCGACCACCGTTTAACGAAAGCTAGGTAAGGATATCTCTGTTAATAATGTTATCATAGTGAGCCCAAAAATTAAGTTGGTTGTCACAAATAACACCTAAGTTAAAAAAGGATTGACGTTGAGGTAAGGGAGGGCGTTTACGAGAGTAAGTAATGGCTTGGCACTTATTTACATTCAGTTCAAGAAAGTTGTTTTGGCACCAAGTAAAGAAATTGTTTAGGTCAGCTTGAAGTATTTGAGAATCATTAATGCATTTAATATGTTTGGATATACGCATATCATCCGCGTTAATTTGTAGGTCAGAACCGTGAAAAATAAGATCGACGTCCTCAATGGCCAATAAGAAATTCAGATAGGTTGGGAGCTGCAGGATCTGAAAGGTACTTTGCTTATGATTCTGACGTTGTTTTGGTTTTTTTTTCTTTAAAATAATATTTATTTGTTAGTTTGTGAATTAGTTTATAAACTAATTTAGTCTTCTCAAAAGAAAAAAAATTAAAAATTAATTCAAAATCTCCAAAAAAATGTGTCGTAACGTACATTGCACCAATATTGGACGCGAGTTGATAAAACATTTAAGAAGTAATGGCAAAACAAAATCGAAGAAATTGCACAAAGAAGACAGTCTTCACAAACATCCATTCGAGTCCCAAGCTGAAACCAGAGGAAGAAAGTAGAAAACTCACCGTAGGTTGATAAACGTTTAGTTAGGCTGTGTAAAAAAATCCATTTACGTCTTCAAAAGATCAGCGTTTTGCTGAAGAGGAGATGCTCATTAAACGGCACTTTATGCAGTACAATGACCCTAAGCACTCCTCAACGTTGGCGAAGGAGTACTTTGTACATACATATAACAGGGAATGAATTTAATGGAGTGGCCATCACAGTCCCCCGATCTTAATCCAATAAAACATTTATAACATTCTTAAGAGAAGGATTGAAGACTCCAGTGCCAAAAACAAACAAAATCTGTGGAGATCCATACCTGTGGAGAATTGCGCCAAATTAGTAAGTTACATGGGAAGAAGATGTGAAGTTGTCCTAAAAAAAAACAAAGGTGCAACAACCAAGTACTAAAATGTTATGTACCAGTCTAACCGTTAAGTAACCCTTTTACCATAAAACCTATACAATTCTCATTTACCATTAATCCTTATCCCATTTTTAAACATAACTTGCGTTTGCTTTTATTTATCAATTTAATATTCTATGTCTGTAGTATACAGGGTGAGTCAGTGCGCTAAAATAAAAAATAATTTTTTTTTCAAAATTTTACGTAATTCGGTGCTAATTTTAATTTCAAAACTCAATGTTGTTATTAATTTTAAGTGAAAAACAGAAAGCTGGATGCAAACATTTTATGTCGTTTTCAAGAAATGGAAAAAAAACCAAAACCACCTTTTTCTTGTTTCTATTATTTTTTTGTATCACTGTATACATCGAAGCCAATATCTGTTTGCTTTCGATTCGACATTGATTGTTTGTCGCTGTGCCTTAAATCTGTAATTTCAAGTGCAACTTAAACTATAAGCACTACCATTTGACTTCTCACAAGCAAGTACTTACCTAAACTTTTTTTTTTCAAAAGTAATTAAAAAACACAACTTTAATAAAAAAACAAAGCAAATGTATCCTCTCTCAACTATACCGAACGAAAGGATATTTTATTTATCTCAACGCCCCCTTCTCCGCCCCCCATATCTAACAGCAAACAAAACAAAAATTCGAATTTAACCGTGGAAAGTCTTTTGCACTTCACATATTCTGATGAATAACAATAAAACAAAAATACATATTATACACCAAGAACTGTTCACCAAATTGCTTTATACTCTCAGCCCCTGCGTCAAACAAAACAAAAAAACAAAAAAATCATCTTAAGAAAAGCACCTTTCGTCAAATAAGAGTATGCTTGTCTTTTCTTTTCCTTTCAACTCGATTGTTTTGCGCTTCAAGGAATAAAACTTAAAAAGAGCAAAAATACAATAAAAAAAAAAGAAAAGAAATTGCGTTGATGCTTTTCTGTCAAATATCTAAATCATAAAAATAAAAAAAAAAATATAAAATGTTTTCACCTTTAAGAGACAAAAAAAAAAAAAATAATAAAAACAAACAAAAGAGCAATCAATCGTGAGATTTTTTTTTGTTGTTGTTGTTATGAAACACAGATGAAAAAAAGCTAAAGTTTTTCAATGAGTTCGAAGTCCTTGTCAACAAAAACAACAACAACACGGTGAAGTTTTTTTTTTAACTTTTAAGGGAAATTACTATCTTCTGCAGGAACATCATTCTTCTTTACGTAAGTCCTTTTTTTTAAGTTGTAAAATTTATTAAGGTGTTTGGTGATGTCCGTCCGGTTTGCCCCTTCCATTTCTCTCAACCCATTAACTTTGAAGGTACACTGGAGAGTATATGTATGTGGTAACCGGATACTCATATTCATCATGGCATAGAATCGGAATCCCTGAGGTATTTATGGAGGACGTGTACCACGGAGCAAAACTTCCCAGACTCATAACAATTTCCCTTACGACTCTCGACATATCCTCCATCGCATATATCCTTTTAACAAGCGGAAGTTTTATGTAACATGCATACATGAAAGTTACAAAATCAGACCATTTGCAGTGGTAAGCAGAAAAATAGATTTAAAAAAAAACAAAAAAAAATCCGGATTGGTCTTTCGCTTTAAAAGAAAAGGAGTTTAATACGAGTATGTATGAAGAGAGCAAGTTGGCTGTGAATGCATCCACTTGAGTTGCTGCTAAGAGATTAAGTTGGGGTCAACCAACGACAACATATCGTCGATGGCATAAAAGAGACTATATCCAAGGCCTAGCCGGACCTCTTACCCCCCCTTGCACAGAGCGACAGAAAGGATATACAATTCTATGAGGATAATGTGGAAGTGTTTATGATGGTAACCCTGTTTCTAATTCAATTTAATAAGAGCACAAGTCGACAAGCTTCGGTCTGATTTCCTTGAGGACAGTTTTATGAGGATTTTTCGTTTCTTTCAGACAATTTTTTTTTTTTCTTACCTATACAACCTAACATAGCTTAGCTATACCTACTTATTTTTTACTGCTTCACATTATTCTCAAGTGAGAGGCTATAAGGATGTAGCTTGGTATCTGCTTAGATATAAAATATATTTTTAGGTTTACTTGCTGTATCGACTTTTTGAAAAGGATATATGGACGGATGCGGATAGCTACCTCTTTTCCTTGAGACTAAACTTGGTAGGCATATATATAGTCACATCATAGTAGGTTGTATGAAACGTTATTGACACTTGTGAATGCGAGGAATTGTGTTGATGTTAGCACTTTAATGAGGGTAGGTTAAATAAGTTTGATCTATATTCTGGGTCAAGTGGTAAAGGAAGTTAAAAAAAAAAAATAATAATGTACAATGTATACCAATATATATTTATTGTGTATGTGTGTAGTGTAATTAGATATTTTGTATCAAGGACTTTTGGGAGCAAAATGAAGAAGCCTTGATTGAATTTCGAGGGCCATTTTAGTTGACACTTCTTAAAATGTGATGCGGAATTTCATATTTAATGAGTCATACAATAAACGTAGGTTAGTAGATATACTTGATTTTAAGGGAAGAAGGAGGAAAAAAAAATATTCAAGAGACGTGAAATGAACAATTAGAAAATAATGAGTTGAATTTCATGGAAAAGTGGACTCAATTAAATGTGGGTTAACAAAGATTTGTCTCCATAGAGGCTTACCCTAACTAATGCGAAACCGAAGCGAAATATTCGTGACGACGAAAAAACCATAACAAAAACGTGTTGTCTTCAATTCTTCAATTTCTTCATCATCGTATACGAATGTTTCGCATCGGTTTGGGTAAACTTTAACTCTTAATCTTTTTTTTAAAGAGATTTGAAATAATAGAGACTAATGGGATTTTCATTGGTAAATAAAGATTTCTTAATAAAAATTGATTTTTTCCATGACGAATGGAACACAATTAATAATTGATTTTTTTGCTTTTGTTACTGTGTTGGTGCTATTTCTTTTCGGTGAAAATACTGTCGTTGTAGCTGTCAAATCTGCATTCAAATTTGTTTTCATTTGAAAAGCGTTTAACAACAATTTAAAGTAGAATAAAAAAGTAATAAAAATGAATGAACTAGTAAATTTTAGACTTTTTAGAGTAATTATTTATTACATCCTCGACGTAATCTTATTCAAGATGTTTTTTTTACCTTGTGAAATAGAAGCCTCATCGATTAAAAAAAATTGGAATAAACAAATCAGAAACCGCTTTAAACAACTCTGACAAATACAAATTGTTTTAGTGTTAGTGCGGAGGGGTAAATCTCTCGAAAAATTTAGATCTGCAAAACTGATTATCATCAAAAAAATAATCAATTATTTCTGCACAATGAAACGCTATAGTTGTCAAAATAAGCTTTTTGACAGATTAAAATCAAAAAATAGTTGATTATTTTTACCAATGAAAAACCCCATTAAACTAACAAATTTGAACTTGAAAACGTTTAATAGAATAAGTTACCGAATTGTTGAAAAGTTTTCATTAATTTGCCAAGTTCGACAGCGACAACAAAGGGCTGAACAATGTTATGGAAAAAATAGAGCAGGCATAACCTCAACAGAAAGGGCGATTCAGGTCAATTGCGCTACGATGGACAGACAAGCTACTTCTAACCAAATTGACCACTTCCCGACCAGTCGTTGATTAAGAAACAGTACTTAGGACGTTCCGATTACGTACAGCTGCGGTTTGGAGATCGCTAGAAAATACCAAAGTTTAATACTGAAACATTAAAAGACCCAACCAGGATTGAGAGTAATCGATAGCACGAAAACCATTGTTATGCTGTGCAAAATGTTTTCATCTCTGGTCGTTCGATTACAAGGCCGCCATAGCCCTTGGCTATCCAAGGAAACTTGGGTAGGGATTGAAGAAAGAAAAAACCTGAAATCTCGCATCACAGTTACTCCTGCAGCAGGGAGAAACGAGTTAAAGTCTACTTACCACTTGAAGTTGAGAAAGCACATTAATTCATCGTCTACAGAAGTAGAAGCGGCCTTAAGTAGGTATGACCTAAAGACGATGTACAGAATTACCAAAGAGATCACAGGTGTTACAGATCTAAGGAGCACATAGCAAAAGACAAAGACGGATCACTGCTACTTTTGGATGAGGACCCAGGGAATCACGTTTTCTGTCCGCAATAGAAAAGAAGTATGTATCGCAATCCAGGCACTGAAGAACAATTAAGCGGTTGGACCAGATAGTATTCCCGCAGGGCTTTTATGAAGAGTGCCAACAACCTGACTTATTGAAAGTGCTCGGAAAACAGCGAATTTTCCTGAAGAGAGGAAAAAAAGAATGATTGTCAAGCTCCCAAGGAAAGAAAACCTTATGCAGAGTGAAACTGCAGAGGATTTTTTTGCTCAAAGATATATGCGACACCTTGTAGATCATCATCGAACAGTGCTTTGAATATCAATCACCAACTTATCTGCCGTTCATTGACTTCAAAAAGGTGTTCGAAAATGTCAATAGAGAATTTACCTGTCCTGCAGGGTTACATATGTACTTTCACCAATATTGTTTCTGTTGGTGATTATTGATGTCCGCAAGTCTGCCGACTGGAAACGGAAGAGTTCAGTGGACATCAAACACCTGGACTACGACGTCTTACGCTTACTCTCTCATAGGATCATGGATCTCCATCAACTTACAACAAATATGGAGGGAAGAGCTGAAATAGCTGGGCTAAGGATCAAAGCGTCAAAAAAAAAAATGGATCAGTTTTAGAACATCCTCATCTTTTCAGTTAGGGATCATAAGAGATGGTAGAAAATTTCAAAAATCTTGGAAGTATATTGTCTCTACTGATGGCGGAACTGAACTAGAAGTTAAAAGCCGAATTGGGAAAGCAAAGGCTTTGTTTGGTATAAGCTTAAAGACTAAGCTACGAATGTTCCACTCTAATGTAATCCGTACTTCTTTACTGGTGCAGGACTAGGGAAGTAACAACAGCTGTCACAACGCTTGTAAATAGATGCTCGCGCAACTTTTTCAGGATTGTCTGGCCAAATCATTTATCTAATGATGAATTTCACCTGAAAAAAGAGCAGGAACTCTCATTGACTCTATCATACGAAGACATAAGAAGCAATTAATTAGCCATACACCAAATGATGCAATGGAACCCTTTCACTCAGAAAGACGAGCAAACCGCCGTAGAAACACTTCGTGAAGAACGGTAGAAAAGAAATCAGTACTACTGGGGAAGAGTTCGAGAGAGCTGAAATGCATCTCTAGGAACCGTCCAAGATAGAGTGTAGGAGTAGTCGATCAAGCAGTCAGATACATACAATCTATTAGTGATCGATTAGTTAACTAAACCAATGAATTCTTTGTCGTGGAGAATATTCGCTACATCTTCCAAAATCATGTTAAGCTAAATTTTGAGAACTGATGACGACAATAGGTGCACTTGGGCGTATACGCATTTTTTATTTCATTTAATTCTGAACAGATGATTGTAGAAATTATATTTCCAAATAAATTTCTCATTGTGGTCCTTAATTTTTATAATGGAACATTGTTAGCTTTCGAAAGCATGCCATATCTTATAACTTCTGATCCCAATTCATCAGATTGCTTATCTCACAATAAATTATCAATAATTGTGATTCGCACATGAATGACGCAATACACCGCACTCAGACAAATTGACCTACAACTTTATCTTTACCCAAAAAAGGTTTTGTATCATATTAATATTATAACAAAAAAGAAAACCCCAATAAATCTTCACTGGATGATGACGATGATGAACTTAACCTTAACCAAGATGATTTGATGGAACAAACATATAAGGAGAATAAAGAGAATCAATCATCAGAGAAGATATCATCTTATGTACTGATATATTGATTTTACTTACTTGATATAAATGATAGCACAAGAATCATATCTATCGCCACTTGAAACCACTTCATCTCATTTCCCTCTGAACTATTAAAAGTCCTCTGGCAAGCTTCGAAGGATTGATGTATCTCAATGATGCTGAGATGATTTTTGCTCCAACAACAACAACAACAACACGAAGGCAGTGGAATACCAACTCGAATACAAAAACCACAACAACCACCAAAGTAGTACGGCTCCACCGCGTTAACTTGATTTGAATCCAATTTGATTGATTTGCCTATTTTAATGCTGATGGAATGTATCTTTCTATTTTGGGGTTTTATGATGCTGGCTATGTGATGTCCTCGTTCCTCGACCGGCAAAGATGATAGATCGATAAAGACAGAATGTGTTGTGTGATGGGAATTATAATGATTTGCACGAAGCAAGAAGTTCAATTTCCACTCCTTTTATTCTTATTCAATTAAATGGCAAGTCCTTGATGTTGTTTTCTCGTGAGTGGAGTGTGAGTGTGTGTTTTGCGTGCGAAGGAATTCATTCATGCGATTCGATTCCGCGGATCCTTCGCTTGTTTAATTCATCATTATTATTCTAATCATTCGCATCATTATTATATTGTTCGTTTTCTTGGTTCGCTCTGGTTTATTGGTTATCCTTTTGGCCGCAGAAGAAGCGCAAGCGAAATTGCTATCTGTCGCTAATGATATCCAAACGCAGGGTCCTTGAAGAATTATTCATGCGACAGAATCGAAGCCAATTGGCGCTCATTTTTGTTTGGGAGCTTCAATTTAACACCGCTAGCGTTGTCGCTGCTGATGATGGGCATACGGGCAAGGGTGGGAAATCCTTTAGTTTTCTAAAACGAGAGAAGAAGAAAAAGGTTTTATTATCTATATTTTCTATACGCATTGCGACTGTAAAATAATAATATTTCTTGGGCAAAATGATATATATTTTTGTTCAAGATGACAGATACATATCTCTCTCTCTCTCTCTCTCTCTCTTTATCTATAGAATTTCTAACGTATTCAAGAAGTTTTCTTTTCTGGTGCCTCGAGAGTTTTTTAACCCGCCCATCTCGAGGCTGATGGGTCAAGGATGTTGGGTTTGAATTTTTTTTTGTTTTGTTTCATACAGTTTAGAATTTCAAATGTTTTCTATATAATTTGGTTTGGTTTTTATTTAAAGTTTTTTTTTTTTTAATTTATTTCTTTGATAAGGAATGTTGAAAATGCGGAACAAACATCAGAGGGTTTTGTGTAGTTGGCTTTAATATTTAGCATGATTTTTTTCTCTTCAATTTTTTATGTTATTTGTTATAGAAAATTTATCTGGCATTTTGTTTATCATCTTTTTCCAACAAAAAAAAGGATAATGATAATATGTTTCCTATACTATGAACGGTGGGTATAGGTACCGAGATATAAATTAAATGCGAAATAAGTTTGCAGTTTGGCCTCTTTATCAAATGTTGTGTGTGTAAGTTTGCTTTTTTTTGAAAATATTTTGTTCAAACTAAAAAATTTGGAAGTTTTCCAAAAAAAAAAGAGAAAACAAAATACAAAAATTCTGTGTGGTTTCCAATCGATTTTTGTATTTTTACTCTTTTTGGTTTAACTTTTAATTGTAAGCAGAGAAATTGTATTTTATAGGACGATGTGTACTTTTGAATGAACATTATGCAGGAACATTGAATTTGTTGTTGGTATAAGAGAATTTAGTTTAAGATGTCCTTTGTTCTAATTCTTGAGATGATGTTACTTTGCATAGAAAATTGTGACTGAATTTGAAAGGTTGAGTGTCTGAAATTGCTAAGAGATTTTCATTTCCTTAAAAACTTAATCTAGTCTATTTTGACGTTAAATTATTCATGTATTTTTATGCAAATAAAGTGATCATTTTAGAGATATATTAAAATATGTTCAGATTTATGTGTAGATAATTTTACTTGAGATACTCGTAGGTAGATGGATTTTTGAAAACAGAAATAGTTCTATAAGGTTTTACGGAAAATAAATTTACAGAATACATTCTTGTCGTAATTAAATCCAGAGTTTTTTTCCAAAAAAAAAAATATATGAAAGATGTACATTGTTGTCGACTAGTTGTTAACATTTGAAAATTTGATAAAAATGAAGCTCAAAAATGCCATTTATTTAAATTACAATTTTCAAAATTTGTTTGCAAACAAAAACATTATTAAAAACCATTTTTTTTAAGTAGCTAATTTGTATAAAAGTTTTTAATATTGACTACTAAAAATATATTCCGAAATATTGAATTAAAAAAAAATTAATGAAAAAAAAAATTGAGTCCGGTACCCATCAACAGAAAATCGAAAAAAAAAAACAAAAATAATTACCTACAAAAACCTATAGAAAAATTTTATTTAAAATATTTGATCTGTTTAAGTTCAAAACTATGAGAAGTACCGTTATTATTGGTGCCGAAACCAAATTTCTATTTTGCCTCTAGTTAATAACTTAAGAACCTTAGATCTAAGTTCGAATGAAAATCGCTCCAAACGTTTTGCTGCAGGTCGAGTTACAGACAGACAGAGAGACAGACAGACAGAGAGACAGATGGAATGCCGATCTCTATTATCTTTAGGTACAATTAAAATCTTGTGTTCGATTCTTAAAAACAATTTAAATTACTTAAATAAGCCAAAACAGAAGTGAAGATGCCATCAGTTCTAGAATACCTACATGAATTTTTGGAAAAAATTCTACATAAAATTTTTAGCTATGTATTTTTAAAATAAAATATTAACATCTAATAATATACTCTTTTTTAATATTGAGTTTTCAAAAAAAAAAAAAAAACAATTAACATTTTTTTAAAATATTCGAACTAATATTTCTTTTAAAATTTTTATATGCAATGCTGTTATGAATATAATAATAAAAAAAGAGGCTGGGTGCGACCCACACTGATAACTTCCCATTTATGATCTTGAAAACTTTACCACTTTTTAGTTTATTTTTTTTTTATATTTTTTGTCAAAAACTGTCAATTAGATAATTGTCAAAATTTGCATTTCATAAAAAATTGTACTATGTATAAAATAAAATATTTTAGAAGGCACAATCGTTGTTCGTTCTCAGGATATTCGAGCTGAAATACAATTGTAACTACTTTTCTTTAGAATTTTTAACAGTTTTTGATTTTTTGTTAAAAAACTGCCTATTCAATATTTGTCAAAATTTTATCAGTTGCTAACAATTATATTATGTAGAAAATAAAACAAACAAGAAGTCAATTTATTGTTACCCGTTTTTGAGAAATTTGAGCCGAAAGACAATTTATACCAATTTTTGGTAGAATTTTTTGTAGTTTTTAATTTTTTGTAAAAAAAACTGTCCATTGAATTTTTTTGAAATTTTCACCAGTAGTCAAAAACAACAATTTTCGTAAAATAAAATTATTTTAAAATTAATATCGTTCTTCCATTTAAGGATATTCAAGTTTTAAAATTTTTTTTTAGTTTTTTTGATTTTAAAAAATAACGGTATATTGATTTTTTTTCAAATTCATATCAAATTTGTATGACGTCATAATGTGTCGAATAAAATTTATTTCAAGTCAATAGCATTATTTGTTCGTGAGATATTTGAGCCCAACCAAAATTTTCACTTCTTTTTTAAACAGCTATAGTAAAAAAACCACTGATTGAATATTAATAAACGGCCTTTCAGATTCTTTCGAAGTTATTATCTGTAAAAAAAAATTTATTTCAAGTCGATATCTCTACTCGCACTTGAGATATCGACGACGAAAAATGGTACCAGAACGTACGGACGTCGGACGTACGAACGTAGGAACGTAGACGTACGTACACACGCACACACAGACATCTCTCTAAAAATGATTGAAATAGGCTCTAGGGACCTTGAAACGTCGAGAAATGTCAAAAATTTCAATTTGACAAATCGGACCGATTACAATAACTCCCTAGGGAAGTTAATAAACCTCTTTCATGCAAATTTTATTGCAATCTCTTCAAACAGCATTAATGTAAAAAGCGGAAATCTAAAATTCGATTGTATTGGAAGTTAATTTGAATTTATGTATATGGCAACTCATAATACAATACTCTAATCTATTGATAAACTCTTATACTAAGCTTTATTACTCAGAAATATTATGTACTAAAATAAGGCTTTTTCATTTTAATATTGGATATTAAAGTTAGTTCCTTATTTAACTCAACTGAATGTGTTTCATTTATTTTCCTAACAGATTGTATGGCATTTACCGTTATTTTTAAATTTTGAAAAATATTTTTTAACAAATAATTTGAACAAAAATCAATTTCTCTTCAAGGGAAATTTTTTGCGAAAATAAAAAAAAATATCCAGATCCACTTCCGAAAATTAGTTATCTGCATAATCAGTAATTACTCGAAAACTAACTACTTTTAACTAATTACTAGTTACCACCAAATTAAGTAATAAGCTAAAAACAGTTCTAATTATACATTCTTAAAACTAATATATTTGCTACCGTAAATAAATTCTAAGGGTTCCGTCCACCTCTCTGTTCTCTAATCAAGTAGTTTAAGCTCATGTTTAATAATTTTAGAACTAAATGTCAAAGAATTTCATCAACCTATTTTCATAACATCACATTTTTAAAACAAAAAAAAATTTATTTTTCTTATATGTATCCTTTAAATTATAAGATAAAAAAATGGTATTGGTGGTATTTTGAGTTTGAAACTCAGTTCTTTAAAACTTTTCGCGAAACCGACTTGATTTAAAAAGAAAATTAAAAGATGGAGTCTTGGCCTTAATAAAACTAGACAACATTGTAGGCGTTGCCGTGTTGCTTGAAACAATACAGAGTTATACGATTTTGAAATATGCACCATGAACACATTTTTTTTTCAATATTTGCTACTCAGGTATAATGAATACATTATCTTTTACTGATGATAAAACTTTTTCAAAAATTGCTTTCTTCCATATTTTGTTATGAAAAAATTACATTAAATTTTAATTTAAATTTTAAATTTGAATTAAATTTTTTTTAAGTCAAATAATTATTTTAATTTTTTGTCTTGCATTGTTTCATTCATTCATTTATTGTGGGGCACTAATATAAGGTCTACTGTAAACCTTTACAGGCTTATCTATTATTTACCGTTAATATTCTGTGAGCAACATTCCTGAAAACAAGTTAAAAATTGTAGTATGTACGTATTTATTTGTATATCCACTAAAAAAATCAAAAATCTTTTGAGGTGCCTAAGAGAATAAAACTTTTCAAATTTATATATAATTTTTAAATTTCAAAAGACTGCTTCAATATTTTTGAAAAAACAACATCAATTTTTTCCAAGAAATGTAATAATTTGAGATATTTATTTTGAAAAAAGGCTTTTTTCGCCAAATAGCTAGAGTAGATAAGGTCAAAGGGGGTAATTGTAAACGATTTTTAATTTTCTTTTAATTTGTATTGTTTATAACAGCTTAACTATGCGATGTTGAACATTTTTGTTGATGCAACTTAAATTTGGATTGTATCTTCTATTGAAAAGTAATAAATGTAAACGTGTTGGTTTATTATTTTTCATAAAATTGGGTATTTACATTTACCCCTGTCATTTTTTAGGCAAACGAGAAAAATGGGCTAAATGAAAACATAGAACTTGGCAGGTAGAATAAAAAAAATTGGTAGTGAACAAAATGAAAACTAGATCACATAATAAAGAAATGAAATCAAAACAATGATGTTCACATTTACTCCAAAAAAAAAAAATTTAATACAGAACTAAATTTATAAGAAAATAGATAGAGTAGATACATAATACAATTAATCTTCCATATTGTCTAAACTTCATTTTGAAAAGTTAAAATCATTCAAAATCATTAATTTTCCTACAAAACCTTTATCAGAAGAAGATAAAATATTAATCCACTGCTAAACTCTTAATTAACTTCTCAAAAATGTGCCTTATGTCTTTTAACATTATTTTAGCGATTATATAGAACACAATTACGTTAAGGAAAACAGAAGTTATCTACCTTACATAAAGCATAGGTAATTTCCTGCTAATTACAATGACAAAGCCCTTTTGTTCTTCTTCTTCCAATCGGATGGATTGGATGGTAATACATCTTTGTGTATCCCATGTAAGTGATTAAGTTCAAAATAACAGATATTAAATGATGTCATATTTTATCCTGTAAACAAAATCAACCATTCCAATAATAATTATTATTTCTATTAGGCTTTCCTAAACCCATTCACTGGTGCGGTGGTTATCTTCCAACCATTCAATTTCAATCCACATATTCCTATTGTCCTTACTATATCTATCTACCAAACATAAGCTGGTTTCTCGCTAAGCCTTCTTTCACTATAAGCAAGGGGTGTTTTTATAAAATTATCATCAGCATCACAATAACAAGGGCAAATCCACTGTGACATGTATTTTGATATTAACATCCTTAATCACACATCACAATTCCGAATATCCCATATCTCGGCGGATTCATCACCTTATCAAACTCATATCCTCCACAGACGCATCATGTTAAACAAAATTCTTACATGCCCACCTGGGGCATCAGCAGCGTAATTATCATATGAATAGAAGCACAACTTTGTCTCGTATACGACGTATATGCCTATAAGGAAGAGAGGACGCTGCATGAGGCTTGTTAACAAAATATTTAGCCCTAATTGAATTAGGGCGCATCCCAAAACACCCACACACAAGCCCCAATACGTCATGTCCTGAGGGTTGACAGGCTCATTAAAAACTTAAACAAGCAAGAGATGCATCTTTAAGATACAAATCTTTGAATTGTGTAGAAACTTTATTTATTTTTTGATAACAAAAATCTGAAGCTTTTAAAGTTTTCCACAATCTGAACCCAAATACGATTCAGAAATAAAAAAAAAAATTAAAAAACAATACCAAAAGAATAAATTGGAAAAAAGTTTTTTTTTCTTATTTAAAATTCATCCAAGTGTATTTCTTAAGGCTAATTAAAAATTAATGTTGTTTTGCCAAACGAGGTTGCATTTTCGAGCTGTGTGCATTCGTTTATTCTCCATCTCCATGGTTTATGCCCCAGCCAGCTAGCCCAGCCAGCCATTCCCATCCTATCCTGTGGTCCTTGTTTCGTTGAGAATGCTTCAAGAACAAGCGCATTCATTTGTTCGGTCTTAAAGCGTAAAATTAAATCAAAGCGCTTCAGTGAAACGTAGCGATGGCATGTAGTGGACTTATAGCTTGGGAGTTAGAGTTGTTATACATTTTGAAAAAATGCATCAAATACGAAAACCGTTCAAATTTTTGTATTTATTTATTCCTTTAATTAAAACATTCATATTTTTATAAAATGTTTTTTTTTAAACATTTTCAATGTAAAAAAAATATAAAAGTTTTAAATTTAAATTGAAAATTTTAATGTGAGACAATTTTAAACAAGCTTCTTTTAAAGCATTAGCCACGAAACTTTAAAACCTTACAATTAGATAATTGACACGATTTTGTAGGTTGACCATGACCAACGTAACAAGCTAAGTAAAAATAGCCGGATTGATATCCAGACCAATCAACATCTTTAATGAACTCCGACAAGGGGATGGCTTGGCCTGCCTCCTCTTCAACCTGGCGTTGGGAAAGCAATTCTTGACTCTGGCACGGCAACAAGAGGGACTATCGTCAACAGGTCAAGCCAGATACTGACTTACGCAGACGACATTGACATCATCGGAAGAAACGAACAAGCTGTACACGATTCCTTCATCCAGATCGAGCAGGCGGCACAAAATCTGGGGCTGCACATTAGTGAATGTAAGACAAAGTACATGGTGGCGTCGAATGCGAGAAGAATAGTTGGTCAAACAATCAAGGTAGCGGAGCACGAATTTGAAGTGGTGCAATCCTTTAAATACCTTGGGTCAGTAGTAGCAGCCGATAAAATAATAGAAGAAGAAAAACGCAATTCCAAAAGAGCCTACTATAGTCTGTCAAAGCTCTTCAAATCCAGAAATCTCACCATAACTTCAAAACTGCTGCTGTAAAGTACCATGGTCCTGCCAGTACTCACGTATGGATCCGAGGCTTGGGTGCTTAGCAAAAGACACTCCGACCTCTTAGCCGCGTTTGAGAGAATAGTCTTAAGGAGAATTGTTGGCCCCATATGTAAGGAAGGAAGATTCCGGAGACGGTACAATCATGAATTATGTGACAAGTGTCAAAAATTAAGCTCGGTAGACTCCGGTGGTCAGGGCACCTAGCTCGCATGAGCGAAGAGAAACTGGCTTGGAAAGTCCTTTGAGGTACATTCTATGGTAGATTACAGCGTGGTAGACCATGCTTGCGCTGGAGAGATGGCGAAGACCAGGGCGCCCAAGCCTTGGGGTGTGCAACTGGATGGCGTTGGACCGGACCCCGGTTGTCAAGCCGATGATGATGATGAGTCTGTTACATTGGGAATACGTGACCGTGTGACTATTTTACAGTGTAACTATGAAAATATATAGTGTTACTATGTTTTCTTCTTTAAGAATTCAATTGATTGATTGGCCTTGATGATAATCATGCAAAAAGCAACATTTTCTCCCTGACTATATTTAAGCACTTCAACTGTGCGAGACTATTCAAAAATGGAGAGTAAACAAAAAAAAAAACAATACCAGGAAGATATTGTGTGTGTTTCGGGAACGAATGAGAAAATGTGGGAAACATGCAGCTGCAGCATTATGCATTGTTGCAATATTGAAGTCAGTATTAAGAGAATTCCACGACACAGGCGTAGTTATAAGGTATTCATTGTTTATAACTACAGCATACAAAATTCAATTCTGGAAATCTTTTTTTATTTTAAAGACCGATCCAAAATATTTAAATTAATTCAATGAAATTTTCACAACTTCCACCCTTTTTTGGTTTTAATTTATTTGAACCAATGAATTGCGGGGAAAGAGATAAGCGAAATATGTCTCAATGTTATTCAATATGGTCTAAACTATGCGACAGACAAAAGAAAATTTTAATTACAAAAAAAAAAAATGGAGCTATCACCCTGTCTTAATAGAATGAACGATTACCTCGATTGTCTCAAGACAACTATGAAGAAAGGATAAATTGGATTATCTAACGTAATCCGTGTTGTATCTACGGAATTATTTAAATTATTTTAGTGTAAGCTGATTATATACTAAGTGAAAAAAATATTTTAATACGCTTTAGTTTTACGATAGTCTTTCAGGTGGAAATTAATTAAGATCCAATTACGATTTTATTTCACTTTGTTATAATATAGAATCCAATTAACGATTTGAATAGAAGAGTATACGCCTAAGTGTACCAATGCCAATAGTTTATCTTCAGATTTTTGTGGTTGAATGAAGTTCCAGGGTTTTGTCTATTGAATAGCTGGGTGCATAAAAACCTTTTATTTTTTTATAATATAAGGGTGGTCACGATTTTCTTTTTTTGTTTGATTAAGCTTAGTTCTAGGTTTCACCATCGACTTACTAGCGACATCGAACTCGAGATTTAAATCAGACCTGTGACCTATTCCAAGAAATTTAAGGACATACTTTGACACCTTTGTTCCACTATTTTTTGTTTATCTACTGTCCTAGAATTTGAGCAGAATGACTATAACATATTTACCTGTTATTTGTCGTTACTGTCATTACTGTCATTACTGTCATTATTATATTAGGAAAGTCGAAAAAGTAGGTCTTGCAATTCTGTCTGTCTGCTCGTTGATCTACAGCCTAAGCGGAAGGGTGGATTTTCTTGAAAGGTATAATATAAATTTTGGGCCTTAATTCCACAGATTTTTTTGATTAATATTTATACAAAGTATTCAATACTTGAATGAAAAAAAAATATGTTAAGTTTAAAAATAAAAATAAAATTATTTTCTTAAACCAGACAGCGTGCGACCAAGTCGTGAATTTTGTTTTTTTCAATTCAGAAAGTTTTTTTTTGTCTATCCCACAAATGACAAATTTAATATTTCTATCAATTTCTCAAAAACAATGCTTTAAAGCATACATTTATACAAAAAAAAAAAAAAACATGACACATTTTTTGTACAACTAGAGAAAATTCAAGTTTTCTAAAAAAATCACTGAGTTATCGAAACGTTCGTAAAATAATTAAATATTCAAATAAAACCCTCTTATTACTTTCATGGAAAAAAATATAAATATGTAATTGAAATAAAAAAAATAAGTAAATTGTTTTTTTTTTTAATTAGCGCGCACTTAGGGAGTTTTATGTACCCTTTATATGCCAGAGACACAGTGCTTTAGGTAAATAGGAGGGGATTTGAAAGGAGACGTCGCGTCGGTCGGTGAGCATTAGTCTTGAATTTTCAACACACCACAATGAGAGGGAAAGACAGAGACTGGAAGGGTATTCCACATTCGCGTAGTACGGCTGAAGAACGAATCCCTGAACTTGACAGTACGGCTGAAATTCGGTTCAAGAGTAAATTGATGAGTATTCCTGGAAGCGCGAGTATTACGGTTGAAGCGTTAAAAGGGAGGAATACAACTGGCTATTTCATTTGAGCACTTACCGTAAAAGTAACGATAAAAGAGTGAGAGACAGGAAACGTTACGTCGGTGTTCAAGTTACGTAAAAGTATCGTTGATGTTCCTGTCTCCGATCATTTTGAAGGCTCGTCTTTGTATACTGTCCAAGAGGCTTAAGTAAGTTGCTGGACCACCAGCCTAGAGATGGGAGGTACTCAAGCTTTGGGCGTATATAACTTTAATAGATAATAGTCAGATCAGAAGGGGAGAAGAATTTCTTGCATCTCCAATGGAAACCTAAACATCTTGCGGCATTTTTGGAGACGTTAAGGATGTGATCATTCCACAAAAGATGGTTTGTGATACACATATCTAAAATTGCAAGCTGATTAGTTTCTTCGATGCAAGTGCCACTCATGGCAGGAGGGGTACGTCTCTTTTAACGACTTTAACTACAGAAGGCAGCATTGAGTTTTCGAAGCATTAAATTCTGCGCGATTTCTTAATCCCCATTGTACAATGTACAATGCTGTCTAAGTCTTTAATGAGCTTATCATATTTAGCCGTTTCAGTTCGACGTGAAAAACTAAGGGTGCTATTGTCAGTGAATCAATTTAATAGATTCGTAGTTGCAGTAGTGCATTAGAAATAGGGTCGGAAACAAAACAGAACCCTTTGGCACATCAGCACTTATGTTGTGGATTTCAGACTTGAATCCGTCTAATGCTACTTGTATAGAACGATTCGAAAGAAAGTTACTTATCCAATGAAGAAGGGTTTCATCGATACCAAAAGCACGCATTTTCGATAAAAGAGCAGGATGCAAAACTTTATCAAATGCTTTAGAAATATCAAGTGCAATAGTCTTACTTTCTCCAAAACAATGTAAAAATGTGAGATAAACCATCAAGTCAGTGGATCTATTGCTGCGAAAGCCGTAGTGCCGGTCATTAAGAAGCTTTCCATCTTTGAGATATTTCTGATAATTTATCAGTGTTTACATGACCTTGGAAAGAAAGGTGCAATTGGACCGTTATCAGAGGGTCAAGAAGATTCGCTTTTTTTTGGGATAGGCTGGACAAATGTTGTTTTACAACTGCTCGGAACAAGCCCAGAAGAATATGATAGATGGAAAAGCTTACGCAGGGGTTTTGCCAGCTTGGTAGAACACCTCTTGTGGACCACATTTACATTTTGCGGATAATAATCGAATACAGAATTTGAATTAACGATAAAAGAGTGAGAGACAGGAAACCTTACGTTGGTGTTCGAGAAGTGTCGATGATGTTCCTGTCTCCGATCATTTTGAAATATTTTAAAATAAATTTTTTTCCCTGAAAATGTATACTCTTATTTCATTTATGCTGTATAAATGTGAAGTTAGTACACATTTATTTTTTTGTAGTTTCATTTTTCAGTATTTCAAATTTTGAATTTCATATTTTGAAAGTGAAAAATAAACGTCGAAAATTCTTTCAATGAACTTTCAAATTCATTATTAATTAATTAATTTCAATCGATCACCAGTTAAGTTCTAGACATCAACAAGAATGCTAGCTGGAAATTCGCTAAATTATTAATTACATTTTTCTACAACGTTAGGTTTGCTCCCATTTGTCTAAATATTTTTACCGTTCATTTTCATTTGAGCCAGAATCACAAGACAAATTTTATTTCATCGCTGTCAATGTTCATCAAAGTATTGACATTTGATTTTATTGAATGAATAACTTTCCCTAAAGTACCTTCCTCTATTTCTAACATAATAAATCATAAATGAAGCAGCAAATTAATATCAAATAAAAAAAAAATATCTATGTAGTTCCACTTTACTAATAAAATCATTCTCAGAACTGTTCCAACAAATCTCTTTCGCATAATGTCAACACTGGATATTAAAGCAAAATCCAATTAGGATTTTCACAAATCCTCTACCAAAAGATTGCTTAATTTCAAAAAAATAAAAAGATTGATGGTAATATTCTCATTGACAGTTAAAAAAAAAAAAAAAATTACGTATACGCCACAGTCTCCAACAACAAAAGAAAAAAAGAAGTAAATTCTTCAACCATCGCATCGGTATAATCATTATCAGTTTTTCTCATTTTGACATCTGCCTACGTGTTTGCTGTTTGCTTAACGAAGAAAGGAAGAGGAAACACACCTTCGTTTTATTACTGTTTTGCTGGTATCTTCAACTTCTACTTCTTCTTCAAGCATGTCCTCCCCACCTCTTCTATGTACTTCTCACAAAAGGATGAAAAACAAGTCCTGCGAGAAACGCGATAACAAAAAAAAAATCGGAAGAAAACACTGCGGAAGTTAATGACAATTTCATAGCGTGAGCAAACAATTTTTTAACAACACTCTTCCGTCTAATTTATGTTTCTCTTGTGCCTCTTTTCTCTTTCTCTGTCTCTCTCAAAAGAGTCTGCTTTATTGTATAAGAATAATAATGACAAGCGATGTTTTTTTTTGTTTTGGAATAAAAAAAAGCAAAAAAAAAACGAACAAGAAAATGATATATTTATATTTCCACATCAACACCACTCACTGGTGGGCCATCAGCATTTTGGAGGGTGAACGTTTTTTTTTTTTTTTGTTTGCTACACGTAAGAGCACAGTGGGGATTTATAATGCAATCAGGGACTTTAGTTGATTATTCATAAAGTGTCAATCACAAATCAAAATTGAATTTTCGTGTTTCACATTCAGAAAAAAAAAATATTCACTCATAAATTTACCTCCTCTGATTGGATAATAAATTATCTCTTCAAGAATAATTCATCAAATAAAAATAGATGTATGTATGAACAAAAAAAAAAGGACATCAATCATTCCATATGACTTCACTTTCACTCATGTGTGTAGTAGGTAGCTTGGAAAATGAATACATTATATTAGCATATTAATTATGTATTTACCTGCATTAATAAAGGGTGTTCTTTTGCAGAGGTTTATAATATAAACTTTATATACATATGAAATAAAATAAAACAAAGATGAATTTTTAAAATTGACTTCAAATTGACTTCATTCTAAAGATTATATTTTGGATATATATACAATTAAAATATGACTTTTCTGGTATATGACCGCCACTGCGTAGTAGCCACTGGACGTGATATAACGTGATATAAAGTTTCGGGCTTATCGTCGTGGACTAACGACTTCACATATCCTCACAGAAATAGTCTAGCGGCGCGGCGTTAAATCCCACGATCATGGAGGCGAATTCACGGGTCCGAAAGGTGAAACTATGCGGATACTAAACACATCATGGTTGTTCAATGAGGAACGAAAAAGTCAGTAATCATTTCACCATAGCGTTCGCCATTGACTTTAATGTTCTGGCAAGCATCGTTCGCTGTCATGTGACCAATGCCGGCCCTACCATATGTGCAAGATGTGCAAATGCGCAGGGCGCAGAGCTGCAGGGGCACAAGCTCACAAGAAAACTACATTAATATGTTTTCATTCTTTTTATATTAACCTGCTTTATTTATTTTTTTTAATAACTTTTTTACAATGTCACTATCAAATAATTTCCAAACATGCGAATTAAATCATTTTATCATTTTGCAAAAAAAAAAAAATCCTTCGTATAAGTACCGAAATCAACGCCAAGAACAATTAATTCAAACAAAAAAGTTTCGAACTTCCTCCATACGTGCAAGATTTTTATTTGCCCGTTTCACTCGAATAAATATACTCATTTTTATTTCCCATTCAATCGTTCGAGTGGAAACGTGCAGAATTCAGATTTGCACATATGGGAATTCACTCAACCAAAATTTTTGATAGAAAAATGAACTCAAACGTTGATTTTTGTTTGAAATGAATGTATCCCACAAAGAGGCAGTGCGACCGACGTAGACTGTGCAGATCCTGCACAAAAGCAAAATCTCTTTCAAACGAAATGAATGTGGGTGGTTTTTTTTTTACTGTCAAACCCGATTTTTACTTTTTGTCTCTCTTGGTAGTTCGTTTACATTTCGAATGAGAAAATATGAGTAGATTACTTCAAATAGGAACCGCTTCAAACGCATTCAAAAGCCTACCTCATGGGTAATGTGGGAATGGCTTAAGAAACGAGGTAGGTAATGAAAATAAGTGGAGAAAAGGCTAAATTTTGCACAGGGCGCTCGTTTGGGCTGGGCCGACCCTGCATGTGACCCGCCGGTGGGCACAACTTTTACTCTGTGGCTATAGTTCTACCACTTTCTAAATAATTTTCTACCAAGTCCAGGACAAATTTGGTTGAATGTGAAGTAGTTTGGGTAGGGCTTCCTCTTTGGTTGGTAACATTATTTTTGCTAGTGTAGGTGTACCCGGCTGGATCATAAAGTTTATAAACCTTTACACCATATTTATGTGATTTTCTTGGGTTATATTGCCGAAATTGCAGCCTGTCACGCCAGGAACCATAGATTCATCAACTGCCAAAATTTCGTTAGAGTTTCTCGCGTTGACGAAATTTTGCTCCAGCAGTTCCAAAAGTGGACTTACTTGAATGAATAAATTTCAAAATCAACTGGAATCTATTCCGCGAAATACATAACTTGGGGTACGAATGAATTTTTGAAGAAGTTGTCAGTATTCCAGTAGTGAGCAATAAATGGGTATTTTACAATTCCCATATACATCACGACCCCAAGAAATTTTTTTATCTCCTCCATGTTGGTGTCTACCCCTTGCTCTCTAAAAATCGATGGGTATTGGCATTTGTTTCGGAAACAATAAGTTGATAAACCTCTTCAGTAACCATAAGGCTAAAAATATCAAAAGGCTTTGCTGATGATGGTTGTGATGGAATATTCATGGCAGCATTCCTTTCAAAAATGAAAGTCTTTAGAGATTGCCCAGTAACTGTGGTCCACGCCGTTGGAGGTCCATCGGATAAGCCTGGCATCAGAACTTGTTCTGGAACTTCTTCTTCGAGGGAATCCGAGTCGGGGAGAGTATGATAACCGGGGCGCCGAGAAATGATAACGGATTTTTGTAGAACATGGCAATACAAGCATTTTTTACTATTGGGTGGTGGTCTACCTCCCTCTGTTTAGGCGATAGGGGCAACTTAAAAAATATGTACGTTAAATGGAAAACAAATAATTCAAAAATAACGCTAAAAATAACTGCGCCCCGGTTATCATACTCTTGCCTCCGAGTCGTTTGAACTTCCCTCTGATGGCAAATATTTATCTGAATCCGAAGCTTCAAAGTCTGTCTGATCATCATCAAAATCATCGCCTCTGTTTCGATTTCCATAAAACATGCTTGGGTTCACTGTGAATTTATTGTTTGCAAAATAACTTATAACCGCGCAGCCGCGGCGGTTCACGTGGCACCTCATGCAATTTAGTTTCATCATGTGCCATGTGACCCACGGCCGGTAGTCGCACCCATAAAAGACACAAACATTGACAAAACACAAAATAAAAAACACAGAACTATTTATAACACTGAACAATGAACATACACTTTTATTCAAAAAACACTATTGGCACCTGGGTGAAAAAATTAACTTTATATGGGTGGCAGCGAACGTGAAAAGTACGGACCGATAAGTATTTCCAACAGAACCACGATTTTCAAAATAAATTTGCACAATTCCGAAGCGTTGTTTAGGCGTCATGTTTAAATTCCAAACCAAACCAAACTTAACACAATTCATTTGACAGCTGCTGTTAAAATGGCCGCCAGTTAAAAAAAGTGTTGCCAACTTAAAATACTACCTCTAAAAAAAAAACACCTTTTATGAAATTCGCAACGGTAAAACGTGTCGCTAACTTTTCAAGGTGGTTATATAGATAATAGCTCATTTAAAACAAAAACCGTAGCAAACCAAAGGACTAAACAAAAAAAAACTGAACTCAGAGAATGGAGAATTTATGAAAAAAGCAACACATTTTTGGCAAAACAAAAACAATTTTGCTAGATTAAAAGTTCGCATCATAAACAACAATCTGTTTCGTTCTAATGTATAACTTTTCATATTATTATTGGTCCTTGGCGCATCAGTTAATCTCCTCCTGAGGGGTTATTGTCCTGATGATGGCGAAGGCGCGCAAAAGTATCCTTGCCAAAATAACACGAGTTATCTGTCCCATTTCATCTTAGATTACAAAACCACCACCACCTCCGCCATCTTTGTTTGTTAAAAGTCCTTTTTTCCTAATGGCTCTTCGTTCTTTACTTTTTTTGTTTTGGAAGAAGACCTGTCGTGTTCCTAGAAGGATCCTAAAAGGCTTACAAAAACATCGAAGATTCCTTTTTTATACTCTTCCAACACGCCTATCCTACCACACCCTGAAAAATGGAATAAATTTATTTGACCATAATCATTATGGAAACATTTATGGAAGTTGACAAAGCTTCACGCGGGAAAGGATCTTCGCTTTTAGGATGTTGGCTATAAGGTATGGGGAATTATTTTTTGGTCGCGTGTGGTGGGTGGCATAGGGCTTTGCTGTCGCCAAAAAATTTGTGTGTGTGTGTGTCGTTTTGCCCGGGGACTTTGGTTCATTTGCATTTTTGAATTTAGTTTACTTTTTCACTTTGTTCTCTCGCACTCGTGTCCTCTCTAAGCCATGTGTATATGCTATGCATAGAGGATAGGGTGAAGGGTCTTTTTTTTTGGACCGACACAATTCGCGCTGATGGAGATGGTTCCGGTTCCCTATAGTCCTGTTTTTTTTTTTTGTTTGTTGGTTTTGTGTATTTGTTGTTTAGCAAGCAAATAAGTTATTCTCACCACTTTGTTGTATATATTTATGTGTCTATTGTGTGTAATGTGTTTATTTGTAAGGCTGCACGTTGACTTTGTTTAAACAAAACCAACAGAACAAAAAAAAACATATTTTTGTTGTTGTTTGGATAATCTTTGAAAACGCAGAGAATATTGTGTTGTGATTTCACTTAACGTATAGCAGCGTATGTAATAAAAAAGAGGAGGGGTGGGGATGGGGGAGGAGATTTTATTGAATCATTTTATGCTGAGATTATCCGCAAAAGGTTGTGATGGTTTTATTGTATGTTTATTCTATACATGTGTAGCTATTTGTTTATTTTTATTCAACTCACATTTTTGTTGTTGGTGTTTTTTTTTTTTGTGTAGTTGTGTTAAGAGTGGATATTCTGTAATTTGAATGAATTAATTTAGAGGACTGGCTTTCCCCTCTGGTTTCTGTTTATTTAATTTGTTTGTTTGTAGACTTTTCAACAGCCAAAAAAAGGATCTTCTTTTGAAATAAGGATTTTTGTATAAAAAAAAAGTTTTATTTAGATTACTTAGGTTTGGTTAAATTAATGGAAAGGAAACATTTAATTTTATTAAGCAATATAATGTTGTAGTTATTGGCTTTATAGGTATCTATTATTCTTATGTAAATGGCTAGTTTAGACATTTGGAATGACATTAAAAATACTTCAATTAGCTGTATACTTTTGACCTTATATCTTACCCCATTTGAATTTACATTATGAGTGTTTTTTGTTATTTGATTTCCATATATTTATATAATACAAGGAACTTATAAGTTTACTTAAGTTTGAAAGAAATTAATATTTTTTCCTAAATGCGTAACTGAGGACCTATTAACATTGGCGCCCAGAGGGTGGGGCAACTAGGTTCACTTGCCCCCCTCTGGAAAAAATCCTTTGGGTGCTTTTGATTGGTAATAAAAATTTGTACGATGATAATCAAGGCTTAAATATCAACATGAATTTCAACAGGAGAGAGACAGGAAACGTTACGCAGGTGTTCGAGTGACATAAAAGTATCGTTGATGTTCCTGTCTCCGATCATTTTGAAGGCTCGTCTTTGTATACTGCCCAAGAGGTTTAAATAAGTTGTAGCCAGTTTAAGTAGAGCCAGATAAAAAGGGGAAAAGCATTTCTCGCATCTCCAAAGAAAAATTAAACATCTTGCGGCATTTTTGGTAACGTTAAGTATGTGATCATTCCACAAAAGATGGTTTGTAATACACATACATACCTAAAATCGCAAGATGATTAGTTTCTTCGATGCAAGTACTACTCATAGATAATGGCAGAGGGGATACGTCTCGCTTTAACGACAGAAGGCAGCATTGAGTTTTCGAAGCATTAAATTCTACGCGATTTCTTAATCCCCATTTTACAATGCTGTTTATGTCAGAATTTAATGTATAATGTAAGGGATGTGAATCTGGAAACGAATATGAAAAGCTTAGGGTGCTATCGTCAGTGAATTAATTTAATGGATTAGTAGTTGCAGACAGGAGATCATTAATAAAAATGAGAAAGAGGGTCGGAGATAAAATGGAACCCTTTGGCACACCAGCATTTATGTTGTGGGTTTCAGATTTGAATGCGTCTAATACTACTTGTATAGAGCGATTCGAAAGAAAGTTAATAATCCAACGAAGAAGGGTTTCATGGATACCAAAAGCACGCATTTCGATAAGAGAGCATGATACCAAACTTTATTAAATGATCTTGACGGGTTTAAGAAAGACTTCTACAAAATTCGAAAAGTTAGTTAAGTTTCCCATTGCCTAAGAAAAAAAAATGTTCTAAATCAAAAAAAAAGAAAATAAAGGAGTTCTAATAAGAGTTCAAGATAGCAAACAACGAGTTCTAAAAATTTTCCTTATATCTTTTTTTCTATACTGCTTGCTCAACTTCGGTTTCATTTAGGGGAAGAAGAATTATGGTGGAAATTGAGAATTTGTGGTTTATTATTAGTTTAACATAACAATCTAGACATGAGGGTAAAATCGATACGGTGTGTACTAAGTATAGAAAAGAGGAATTGATATTAAGTTACGAGGCTTAGTGTTGAACTGTTTCAAAAATTTGCATTCCTTCATTTAAAAAATTCCACAATAATACTCGCACTGCTAGGAATGCACATTAGTTTACCCTTGAGCCCAACTTTCGACATACTGTGAAGTACAGGGATTTAGTTTTAGTCGCACTACAAGAGTGTGGAACACGATTTTGTCATTTCCTCCGATTTTACCATTCAGAAATTCAATACTAATGTTATCTGGTATCTCTTTTCAAATGCTTCCATGCATATGGAGCTCTAAAACAAATAAAGAAAAGAGTTTATGTCTATCGGAAGTAGGGTAAAGTGTGAGGACAAACAAGAGTGGGCCGAGTTGGCTGCCTTGAGGAACACCTGAGGTGACATTGATTAGATCAGAAATGGAACTTCTAGGAAGCAGGAAGTCTTGGTTCGATTTCCAGCCCTACTATGTAAAAACAGAAATGTTTTTTTTCACGGCCTGCTGCCTCTTACGAGAAATAGACAAACTCTCAAACACTGACATTGTCAAGGATAGAGTACCTTTCATTCTAACCGTTAAAATTGTAAGTCCCCTTCATTCCTCCAGTAACACGCACACACGAATGGTTGAGAGTTGTAAGTTACTTATTTAATTATTTTACAAAAGCATTGTAAGCACATACAATGTTGGTCCTTAAAACCATGAAAACGAATTAAAATAATAATTATCAAACTTAATGAACTTCCTTATTATAAAAACAAAAAGAAACTTTAATTATCAACAAACCAAACTAATCCCATTCATCACCCCATCCCAAAACAAATCATTCCGAAAATTAGTTCCATAAATTAAGTTTTTATTTTGTTGAAGAAATTTTCTAAGACTTCTAGAAAACAAAGCATCGCAATCTAAAAAGGGATGAAATAAAAGAAATAACTGCCTATGTATTTATGTACTTACATTAGAACCTTCAACCTCTCTTCCAGCTGTATATAATCGTAATTCTGACCAAGTCCTTTAAAACTAACTCAACAAAAAAAAAAACCCTCGAAAGGAAATAACTTTTCTTCTATACATAGGTAGCTCTACCCTATTTGGATATATGTATATAATCACTTTTGAGAAAATAAGATAAAACTTTTCGAATTTCAAGGAGAAACTTTTCGCCAACAATCATTGCTAATTTGATCCCCATATTTTGCCTCAATTGTTATTACTGACATCGACAACGAAATTTAAGTTTCCTTTTCTCATAAAAAAAAAACCCTCCTAACAAACTTTTGACCAACAACCACCAACCAATGACCCAATTTTTAAGCTTTTCATAACCATCTACTGCTCAGTATTCAATACAACGTACAATAAGTTGTTAGCACCATTAACTTTCATGTCTAAAAGGACATCATCTCACACAAGTTGCAGAAAATTCAAGCAGCCATAACGAGGTGAAAAATTAAATTAATTTTCATCAACCATCAACTTGTCATTATTTTATCTCTCCAGAGCTCCCTCATCGCAAATATATAGAAAATAGGGAATCTAAGGGTGAACTAATGTATAAATAATTACACACGCTGAGATCCTAAAGGATACGAGTATATCCCACATCCACCCAGAGTTCTATATCTACCAAAATCGACGCTCTACTAGACCAGGGTTGGAGAGATGATGGCATATCCTGGATCACATCATGTTCTCTCTATCTATGTGTGGAATGAATATTTTATCCTTTTTTTTTTTTTGCTTTACAGGAAAATTCTCACTCACGTATCCGATGTCATTACGTAATGATTCACGCTCATCAAGCTTTAGTTATGAGGGTTGGCAGAGACACTTAAGTGACGATATCGTTTCGGTAGAAACGAGTAACACACAGGAATCAATGAAAATAACGCTCCCAACTTCCGGCAAGAGTAAACATCAGAAAAACATGAACTTTTGAAAGATCCTTGCGAAAAGATACATGAACTTTATGTTGACACACGATACTTGAGTACAGAACTCCATCAGCATCATCACTCTCGAATCAACCCATCACACACCCATACCCAGCTCTAGAAGTCCTGTGTTTAGATACACAAATGGAAGATGTGGATGTCCTGTGAAATTTGTGCAAGTCTGAGTAATGTAATCAAGTCTTTTTTTTGTCACTTTTTATTATGCCCTGAAAATGGTTTCTATGCAAAAGATATGGTAGCTGGGTATGACAATGATGAATTTTCCTGATATCTACCTTGCAAGCAAGGCTTTGATTTCGAAACTCACACAGAATCACTGTCAGGACACTGGTGAAGGTCCGGATATATCTGGCAAAGGAATAGGAGTAAGAAAAAAAATCCTTTTTTGCCGCTCCTGTGAGCGATAATGACAAGAATAATAATCATGATTATAACGAGATTTATGCAAAACATGTTTCAGATGCTAACGACCGTAAAAATATGCGTCCGATGATTTTTTTTCTTGCCTTTTTCTTAAGCGAAAATATTTTTTGGTCTTCTACTGTAGTCGTTTTTGTCAAGTCATTCTTTCGATATTGGATTACCTGACAAAATTTTTATTTCAACTTAGAAATGGGGAAGGTAGAAAAATACCTATGAAGTACATTTTTGAGGAATTTGGACATTAAGAAAAAAATCATTAAAAAAATGTGGGTATATTGAATTACTCATCTTTTAATTTTTTTTTAGCTTAAAATACGAGCTCTGATAATTTGAAATGATATAGTACCTAATTAAAATTTCATTGATTTTGTTTGCGTTGGAGTAAGAATTTTTGAAACGAAAACCTGTGTGATTCTGAGCAAATGGTCACACTGTTTCAAATTTCAATGATTGTGTTATGACTCGAAAACTGAATCAAATTTGAAAATTCAATTCAAAGAACTTAAACGGAGATTAAGATTTTCTGTCAAAATAAATAAATTTATAGAAATGTATATGTACGTAAAAAATTTCAACACCTGTTATCAAAATATTGCTTTTTCAAAAACAAATTAGATATTATTTTGATATAATTTTTTTTAAATAAAAAAAAATATTATCTTGAAAATTTGAATATTAAGATCGTCAAAACGGTTCTATGGCGGAAATCGTTTTTCAGGGCTAAGAAAATATATTTCATTTATCTTCTTATGGAATCATCTCAGAACCCTAACTGCAAAGGTTGAATATAATGGCTTCAGTGGGTTAGGTTGACTTTATAGAGACAGACGGATTGACGGACAGACAGATGGTTAGAGAAATAAAACTACAGGGTTTTCAAGTTTCATATCACCCCTTTATTCTTATGTAATAAAAGACCCACAAGCAAAAACTGGTTGAGCATTCCACATTCTCATGATGCTAATAAGGAAAGAATAATATAACTTTTCATTATATGAAAGGACCCAAAAGACAAAATTTATAACAGTTTTAATAAGTAGTTACTGTTTCAGTTTATATACCTAATTTCTGATTTTTTTTAAAATTAAATAAATTTGTTTTAGACATTCATGATTAAATTGAAATAAAAACGCAGGTTTATAAGAGGAAACGGCTTTTAAAAAGACCTCCACACATTTATTTCAAATGTTTAATTTTTAAAAACACATTTGGTATTTTTTTTTAGATTTTAAAAACTAAAGATTTGAATTATCAATAACTTTAGTAATGAAATGAAATCATTAAATCTATGTACTACTACTTGCCCATCTCATAAGTTATAGATCGATCACAAAAACGGTTATTTCGAATTTTCAAAATAACAACATTGAGCAAGATTGAACATGTACATATGTACATATGTATGTAGATACATATTTTTATAAAATATTCCAAATTGATTAACTTCTAGAATCTTGTATTTTAGTGGTAAACATGTGCATTTTGGGAACGAAACTTCTATTGGGATTTGAAATAATAAAAAACCCTTTTTTGTTTCTTTTTTAAGTAAGGAAAATACTTATTTTCTCAAAAGCAAGGCTTTTGATAAAAAAAATTTCACCAAATGTGTTGATTTTTGATTTTGTGAAAAACTGTATACTATATTTTGTTGAATTTTTTAAAAACTTTTAAAAATTATAAATAGTATTGAATGTTTTTCCATAATTTTAAAAAGAATTTTTTTCTTAGAAATCGGTTTGATGGATTTTTTTTGACATTCAACAATTTTTCTATTAATACAAATATACTCAAAAATGTTTATCAAAATTGTTGGTGGCTTCTTTCAGAAATGTTTGAAAACTCTTTTTTAACCTTTGGCTGAGAGGTACCGTTATTTTTTAAATTGAAATTATTTTTTGTTTAAATTATTAAAGAAAGTATTTAAAAACCATTATTTTTTAAATATTTAATTTCCAAAAAAATAATTTTTTGCTCTTGAACAACAATTTTGGTTGCAATCAGATGAACCGTTTTGGAGAAAATCAAAATACTGATTCTATGGATCATTCACCCTGCCATTTTAGTTTAGCTGTAATTTAACAAAAAGACAGACAATTTCTGGAACCACTTTTTTCGACTCTCTCTATATGATAGTAACTTCAAGTTTGATCAAAATCTGGAGTTCGAATTTTTTCATGAATCCAAAACTTGTCCTATTGTAACTAGTTACAGTCGCTAATAAAAAATATAATTTCACAATAGACTGCAATTTCCCTTAGAAAGAAAACCAAAGACTCATATTTAGTCAATTAAATACATAGTTAATAGTATTTTCAGAGAATTTTGGAAACCAGAATTCACATCCGCTTCCTATTTTTAAACTTTTTGTTTTTATGGAAAAAGAGGCAAAAATTAAAACAAGAACATATTATTATTACCCATTGAAAAAATCTAAGAACGGAACTCAGAAAGTCTTAAGTCAAAAACACAAATAAATAATTCATAAAAAAAATAATTACCTGCTCGTGTGCAATGTGGTGAAAACATTAAAAATGATTTATGCAAGTTCCAAGTTTGTTTTTTTTTTTAAATTCATTTTCTCTGTGCTGAAAAATAAGACTTTTTGAGTTGCTTTTCTTCCAGACCAATGAAATATTATAAATCATATATGTACGTATCGCATTTGTTTTTTAAGTTTTCGTGTTTAAAAATCCGACTTATGCACATGCATTGCATTGATTTTTTTTTTATTGTACCTAAGAAAATCCTTTCTTCGTAAAAAACTTTACCTCCTGTTTTAAACAACAATAAATCTTTCCTACACATTTACCAAACTCTGTCCAATAAACCTTGTTCATTGCCCTCTTAAGCACACAGAGTCCAGAAGTTCAGTCAAAAATTTCATAATTTCTCTAAATGTATATAGCTAGGTACCTACAATCCTACATCCAAGAATAAAACAAGGATACAAAAAAATAAAAATAAAAATAAATAAAAAAAAAAACTTTTATTGTCCCTGATGTGGTCTGCAGGAGTGCAATAATGATGTGTTGGCACAAGACCCTTGCCATATTATTATTAAAGCCCTATAGCTGGC
Source organism: Syrphus vitripennis (assembly GCA_958431115.1). Lineage (NCBI taxonomy): Eukaryota > Metazoa > Arthropoda > Insecta > Diptera > Syrphidae > Syrphus > Syrphus vitripennis. The sequence goes on from OY288110.1 coordinate 74,896,946, forward strand.
TACAAAACGAAAAGAACGAAAACGGCGACTTCAATTTCTTTTGTTTCACATAATATTCCTTTGCAGAGAGTTTTGTATATAAGCATTAATGTCGGTTGGTATGCTGCAAATGAAATGTATCTCAACGGTAGTTAACATCGCTGTGGGCGGTTTAAGTACAGTTAGGGGAGATTTTTGGCAAGGAACACGCGATATCGCTATCCAGCCAGTGATGGTGGAGTAGAGTTTGTTGTTGGTTAAATGACTGCAACAACGACCCACATGGAATACAATTAAACGATTACAATGGGACTCGCCGTAAACTGCATCGGCATACTACTCTAGGTAACGAGAACGACACTGTTCCACTACATATACATATACCTACTGCTAGTTGCTACAGGAACAACGCAAACACCATAAGGGCTCTAAGCAAGCATCAGAGTATTATCCTCGCGGGTAAAAACAAACCAACATCCATGCTATATAGTAGCAGTTTATGTACAGTTGGATGCAAACAAATAAACAAGAAATCGTGCACTCGCAACAATTGCAACACTCCCCCTCCTCCCCCACCCACTTTTAGTGCCAGAGAAAAGCATCCTCAGTATTTCTGTGGGCGTTTGGTAGTTAGAAGAGGTAGAGGTAGGCGACATAAGGACTCGATTATATAATGGTAGTGGCAACATGGCTTATAAGGGTGTATCAAACACAAGCACTTGCAGCTCCATCTAGCGTTCTAACATTAATTTGTCCCTGTGTTCTCTGGATGAAGTGATGATGATAAGGAACATTAGAGATTTTGTTGCTTTTGTTTTTCACTCGCTTAGTTTTCAATGACGGGGAATATCGTAATGGTGATGGTGCGCCAGTACCAGTGGTATATACAGTATTGCTAGTGGACGCAATAACGATACCAATTATTGCTTTTCGTGCCCCATTTAGACTTTTATTGAGCTTACTGGTTGATTTCTTTGAAGATTTGCTCATTTAATCCCCCCTGGGTTTCGTATTTTTTGAAATTTGTTATACTTTAAGACCAAATTAAGGAAGGTTTTCATTTTGGTGTGTAATAGTATTAAAAGTTAAGTATTTTTGCTTTGTGGAAATAAGCCAAGATTATCATTATTTTGTTGTTGTTGTTTATGGTTCTTCGAGATGTTAATAATCAAATAGTTTTAATAATTCCGTAAAATGTCCACCTAAACTTTCTTAGGCTACTTAGGCTATCGAAACATCAGTTTTTCTCTGGAGGTACATGACCTCAAGTGCTCCTACGCACCATCAGTTCCTGGAGATGTATTTCTAACAATTCTCTTCAACTCTTCCCTCATTATGCCGACTTCTCTTCGACAGTTTTTCGCCAAGTACTTTTAGCTCGGTCCTATCATCTGCGTGAATGCTTAACTCGCAATGAATTACTTTCCGTTTCGAAGCTTATCCAGTGCCTTATGTCTTCGCCTGGTAGACGCAATGGGTCCCTGATCTGTTTTCGTAAGAGTTCATCATTGGAGATACGTTAAAACCAGAAAATCCTCTATTTACGAACGGTTGCAGCTCTCTGGATAGGGGATCGGACTTTACAAGGCAGGGGATACTCAACATTAGACCGGAACCGTCGGAGCGACATTGCTTCCAAGATGTTTAACATTCTACTTACTAACTTAAGTCTGGGTTCAACAAGTGGTCTTAACCAACATACTTCTCCAGCCACCTCGGTCCCTAGCTATCTATCTCCAATTTTGCACGCTAAGTTGTTTTGGTTGTGGTCCTTTTCCACCTGGCACCATCTGAATGGCCATCTTCCTTTCTTGCACTGCGGAATTCCTAGGGATTCAGAGAGTTGGGCCATTACATTACCTGTCTATGGTGTCATTCTGTTTAAGATATGCTATGCCAAGCGTCCTTTTTTGATGACAGCACATATCTCGGTCTTGCCCTTATTGACCACTAAATACATCTTCTTCGCTTCCGTTAACATCATTTATGTTAATATCGCCGCCGGCGAATACAACTATAATTGGACAAATCTTTAGAATATTATCCCTTTTTTGTTGGCCTAGAAGTTTTGCACTATTATTTGAAGAACGATGCTGAAGAAGTCGCATGACAGTACAATACCTTGTGATATCTTTTTCGACCCTGATGGTTACGTTCTTCATCCTCATTCTGCACAAACCATAAACCGATAAGTTAGTCAGGGATGCCAAAACTAGAAATGGCTCTTCATTGATGCTGTCATACGCGCCCTTAAAATTACCATAGTCGTAAAATACGATGTTAAGAATACTGATACTTCTGTAGTTGTTGCAGTTCAGAAGAATCTCCTTTCTTGATGACAATGCTGAAGAAGAACATTATTACCGGGCATGATTTCTTTCGACTATATTTTGCAGATGATCTTGTGCTTACTCCTAAGCAAGTTATCACCTGCCGCTCTTCCTTCAAGCACTTCTCATATCTCCTCTTTTGCTTCTAAGAAATCAGTACCATCGCAACTATCTCCTCCGTTTCCAGTCAACGAAACTGCATGCAGTACATCAGCAGTATCACCAACAGAAACAGTATTATTGGTGGAACCATACAGCCTTTCCAAAACACCGTGGAATACCTTTTTGAAGTCGATAAGCAGCAGTGGTAAAGTGATGATCGATAACCAAATAATGCGCGATGTTGATAATGTGTTTTAATGTGAAATCCTGCTATTCCTTCTACTAACTTGCGGCCTTTTCTGCTTGTCATAGTAAAGTTCACATGATTTAAAATCACCAGAGCCTGTTTGGCAGTTAGAAGTTAGATAACTTTATTCTTTCATCAAACAAAACTAAAAAAGTGAAAATTTCCAAACAAAAGTCGAAATTCTAAGATCTTCCAAGTCGCACCATCAATTTCTCAGAATTTTTTTCCTTGATTTATCAACGGGTCATGCTTCCAGAAGAAAAACCCAAAATCAATTTTACTTTTGAAATATGAAGGAAAAAAAAATTAGAATTTACCTCCAAACTTTTCTCAGAATGCAACCACTGATATAAGCAAAAGCAAAGGTATCCTGTTTTTCTTTGAAGTCCTTAACTTTGGCGCTTAACGGGGTGCATTTACCTATAATACTAGCACACAGAAAAAAAAGCTCAATTTGTATTTTTTTTTTCTAACAAAACTGCTGTGCCATTGCTTTTTAAGTTTTTTTTTTTTTTATTTCAAATGATATTCTTTGAACACGCAGAGTCACCTTCAGCACCACCGCTGATGCCAAAACATTCCGTGTAAAAGGGGTTTATGTAGGAAATGTAATATACATATAACAAAAAAAAAAACGCTTCTAAAAAGAAAAAAATAAATCATAGCAAATTGAAAAATAATTTTTGATGTTTTTTCATTTGGAAGAAAAGTCGATGGAGCAATTTTCGCATAGAACAAAAATTCAAGGTAAAAAAAGGCGTTTCTCAGGAATTTTTTGGAAAAAAAAAATGTTCAAGTCAGTTTTTCAAATGGTTAATAATTGGAAATAATTTATGATTTTGTGATTTTTATTTAATTTGTTTTACAAATCTAGATGAAAAGTTTTAGTTACCTTCAACTAAAAAAATAAGGTTGTTCCTGGTTAGCAATGCAGTTTTTTGCAGAAATTTGTTTTCTCTCGTTCGTACTATAACGATTTGGTCATTGAAAAAATATATTTAATAAAATTAGAAAACTCTGGTATTTAATTTAATGAGGATAATTAAAAAACTAGTTTAAAAATAAAATTTTGTTAAAAAACTTAGGGGAAAATATTGCAAAAAATATCGAATAGAAACATATAAAAATAATAATAATAAGTTATAAGGTTCAAGAATTGTTCTAAGTTTTTTATAATTTTTAAAAAATATCGCTTTTTAAGATACATATGTATTGAATAAATATTTTAAATTTTTTTCAAACATCCGAAAAATATTTTTTACATAATTGAGAAGCTCTTTAATTAAAATTTTATTCACAAAATCGAAAATCAAAATTGGGTACTATGGCCGTTAATAACAATTTTTTTTTATTTTTCTGACTAAATTAACTATGTTCGATTTGTTTACGAATTAAAAAAAAAAACCGAAACAAATGTAAAAAATTAAAATAAAATAATATTGTTAAAATAAAATTTGGGAAAAAAATTAAAGCCGATAAAAAAAATTGTCATTGGTCAAAAATGATTTCTTTTTAAATTGTTGAAATTTTTTCATAAGTCATAAAAAGCTTTATGACAAATAAAAAATTTGTAAAAATAAATTTGCGGAGAGTGTAATTTCTTTTCAATTTCGTAGAGGAAATTCCCATAAAAACACTACAACTTTTTATACATAACTCATTGCACAAACTGCAAATTTGGCAGCACTTTTTATTTTTGGGTCTAAAATGATCCAAAATGATCATGCCGAGTGGAACAATTTTAAGTGCGGACAAAAATCACTGCATACAAAGATTGTGGCCTTTCTGAAAGCGAGATTGCAAGAAAAATAGGGAGACCCAAAACAGTTATTCATAACTTTTTAAGGTTAGGTAAAAGTTATGGAAAAATAGCCAAACACGCGCAAAATAAAAAGCTCACAACTTGTCAAGTTCGATGATATCGCGTGAAGCCATCATAAAAAGCTGTTTGCTTCACATATTAAGGCCAAACTTGAATTGTCTGTTTCAACCCGACGTGTTATACAAATTTTAAAAGCCAACTCCAACCTTGTATAACAAAAAAAAAGATCCAAAAAGCCACCTTTAGATGCAGCTCATAAGCCAACTAGGCTTTATTTCGCTGAAAATCACATAAGCTGGACGAAAACGTGGGGAAAAGTTCTGTTTAGTGATGAAAAGAAATTCAATTTGGTTGGTCCAGATGGATTTCAGTCATATTGCCATGACAACGTCTTCAAACAGAACTGAGAATGAGTCGCAACTTCGGTGGCGGTAGCGTATGATTTAGGACCTTTTTATACAAATGGATAGACGGAAATTGCATTTGTGTCTGGAAGGATGAACTCAGAATGTAAGGCTGAGTTATTACAAGAAGTTATGGTTTAGAGAGCTGAAGAGTTATGCGGAATGGACCTCATTTTCTAGCAGGATAACGCTCCTATCCATGTCTTTTGAAGAATGAGAGACTAGTTTGAGGAGAAACGAATAACATTTCTCGATTGGCCGTCTCGAATTCCCGATTTAAATCCTATAGAAAATTTCTGGGGAATACTAGCCAGACGTGTTTATGCCAACGGACGCCAATTTAACAACGTTCAAGATATTCGAGATCCAATAATTAAAAAATTGGACCCGATTACAACCGCGGAACTGGAAAAGCTTTTGAAATCAAAGCCGAGGCGAATGATATCGGTCTTAAGAGCAAGTGGTGGCTCTACAAAATATTGGTTTAAAAAATTACAAATTTTTGATCACTAATTCACCGTTATTTTTAATAAAAACGCAAGTGTTTTTATGGGAATTTCCTTCTTTTTTCTAAGTGCTAAAAAAAATGTTCAAACAAAAAACAATAAAAAAAAATTGACTTTTTTGTCGGAACAGCCAAATGCAAATATTTTTGACCGCGTTCACCCATTCAGATTAAATCATAAATTTGCTCATAGGTTTTGCCTTTGGGCGCAAAACTGTCTTATACAAATACATAATTACAAACCACAGCATCGGAGGCAATCAGCTGGTCACTTAACTTTCAGAAACGTATTTGATGATTAAATGGAACCAATTAAATAGTCTTCAAACTTAAGCCAAATATGTATCAGGAAACAATTTCATAACATTTAAAAACAAAACAAAACTTACTTTGCAAAATAATTTTTCAAACAACAATCTTACTCGTATAAATCATCACTGGCTTAACTGGCTGCAAGCTGAACGTCAGGTTTCATCATTATCAAAATTGATTTCTTTTTTTATCCAACATTATCTTTCGCCCAGGTTGTTCTACCCTCGTGACTAGGTTTGTTACAATTGCAACACTTTTACATACAAATGTAATTAAAACTACATATGTACATAGTTTTTGTTCTAGTGCGTCGCCAATTTGTTTTGAGACGACCCTTATTTCCATACACGAATCAAGAAGCTGGCTTAAACACCCAAAATTGTCATCGCCACTCCTCCCGCTGATGGATGTCTTGTTGCATTTGGGGTAACTTTAGCCCTCCATTTAATGAACTCCAGAAGAATAGATCGATTTCTTTTTTATACTAACATAATTGAAATGACAGTTCATAAAAATATTAGTCAGTGATATATTGATCATATTCACAGTGATCAAGTAATTCAAGTAATTTAGTACATAGTTTAACTAACATGTGTACCTACATATACAATTTTTTTGTAAGTTGACCTTAGTCACTGAAGTAAATTATAACAGCAATGAATTTTTTGACTTTAAGATTATTTGATACTTGGAAATGTTTTTACTACTTAAATAAATATTAATACTGATTCTACAAAACGAAAACATGGAATTTTTGACGGTGGAGCTGTTATCAACAAATCGCTCAATTTTGAACCTGATTTTTGTAATAAAGTAAATATTTTTTGTAATACATTAAACTTGTCTTTCATAAAAAATGATTTTGTTACTAAAAAAATTGTTGAAATTTGCACCAAAAATTCGATGACTACCATATTCATCAAATTTCAAGATATACAAGCAGAAAGTATATGGGCTCTTAGGTAAATGAAAAAATGTGTCAACCTTCTGTCCGTTTCTTATGTCTTTTTGACGGAGTGTCCGTTCAATATCTCAGTCCTTGTTTAATGCATGTTAGCAGATATTTTTGTTACCACTATAATACAGGCCTATAAATTAACGAACTTCAATAATTCGTTTAATGGTTTTAGCCCAAAAACTGTAAAACAAACAGTCCTGTGGCCATAATTCCATAATAGTTGAATAAAACAGAGGCCTGGGCTTTTTTTCACATTAGATTTGTAAAAGGGCTAGATCATGTGGATTTGGGTCGAAAAAAGAAAAACAAAAGGTCAGATTTCAGCTGTTTGCAGTAATTGGTCAGCGATAGATTATTTTTTTTTTATGAATTTAAAATACAGTTCTTTAGAGAGATGAACAAAAAAAAAGTACGAAAAACAAGAATGTCAATAAAATATGAAAATCATAAACTTCATTATTCGACACTGATGACAACGCTGAAGATGCCATCTTAGGTATCATAAAAATATGAATTTTTGAAAAAAAAAACTTAGGACAGTTTTTTTTGAAAAATTGTTACAGTATTTTTCTAAAAAAACTTTGATATGTATTTTTTAACATTCTAAAATATATACGCTTAAAAAAAAGTTTGATTTTTTTTTCAAAAATCTAAGAAAATATTTTAAAATTTTGATTAAGATTAATCCGTTTATGAGAAAATCGAAAACCAAAAAACTATTTCTATGGTAGGTACATTTAATAACGGTTTTTTGAAAATATTTAGTCGTTTTTGAGATTAATACCTATTTTTGAACCAAAATACAATTGTTTACAATGCTTTTTAATCAAGTTGTTTGAATTGATATAGTTTTTGAATAATTCATTTTGAAAGTCAAAATTTAGATAAATGTTCATAAAATTTTTTTTGACTGGCCACTTTCAATTTTATGAAAGGACGTACTAATATATAATTTGAAGCAGTTTTTGACTTAATATCCTTCCAAAAATCTAGTACAAAAAGTACAAAAATTATCATCATTTTATACTTTACTCATATCACACACATGGTTTCTTCTTTTTGTATTTTCTTGTACATATGTTGTCGGTACCTATGTATCTTTAATCTACCATCTTTGGGTGAATTTGTTTTTTTTTTTATTAATTTTTCTAATTTTTAAACACGAATTATACGAAGATAGAAAATATAGAGCTACTTAAATTATGTGGCTTACCTAACCTACCCCTCTGTCTATTTATTAATGCAAAAAACGTATATCGCATTGTGGGTTCATTTCTATTAAAACAAAAACAAAAAAAAACTTAATTTTAATTAAAACAAAAATATCCTTGATACTATTATTCTAGATGGCTTACCTATTTTTTGACGTTTTATGAGAGAGGCATGAAGTGAAAGAAGCCAATATACAAAAGAATAATTTTTTTTTCTTTTTATTTTTTAAAGAGTCACGTTTCAGAATAATTTTCCGCTAAATAAATTATTTAAATTCTCATACCTTTGCTGTTTTTTTTTTTTTGTATTTATATTTGCGTATGTCTGTGAGACTTCTTTGTTTTTGTTTTTTTTTTACGTTTTCTTTTTTGTTTTAAAATATTTTGCTGTTAGTGTGGTGCTATGATGTTATATCCTTTAGTGTGCTGAATTAATTTGCATGCTGAATGCCGAACGTGATGTTGGTGTTTTATATGCGCGCAACAAACCATACCTAGATCTGAATGTTTTGTGTTTTTCTTTTTATAGGATTGGTTTTGTGTTAAATAAATATATTTTTCAATATTTTTTTTTTTGTACATGTCTACAAAGCAAACAACAACAAAAAAAAAAAGCTTTTAATCTGGTGATGGATTTAAAGAATTTTAAAATATTTAAAAGTACCTTTAAAATCGTTTAAGGTGGTCTGTTGCACCCCAACAATAATTTAGAATGAATTTTTAATTTGATACAAGTCAATGATATGTTTATGCAATGATTATATAAATAATTCTCAATTTAAATATTATTATCTTAAATATGTACAAAAAATAAACAAATCAATAGAAAATTAAACCATTGAAAATATAGTATTATTTTTTTCAGAGGTAGAGAACTTTAAGCTGGCAACACTTTTTTACCTGGAGGCCATTTTGACAGCTGTTAAGTGAGTTGTGATTCGTTTGTTTTGACATTTCAACATGAATAGACTGACGATGGCTTAGCAAGACGTGGATTCGTCGAATGGACCAAAAACAAAAGATTGCCGTTGATCCCAATTTTCATAACTTTTACTTTTGGTTGAATAGCTACATACGTCAATAGTGATTACAATCCTCAAGTGTATTTTGAGGCACCGTTACATCCAGAAAAAAATTACTGTTTGGTATGCTTTTAGACTGGTGGAATCACATGGTTAACAGAACGTTACCGTTAATAGTGATTGATTTAGAAACATGATCTGACTTTTAGTTCTTCAATTGAATAACCATGATTTGCAGAAGCTGTGATTTCAACAAGACGGTGACGGCACAACACGTCACACAGCTAGTGTCACAATCAATGAATTCAAGGAAACATTTGGTAACCACATAGGTTTACGTTTCGGACCCGCTTCCACGATCGCTTGATTCAACGCCACTAGACTTTTTCTGTGGGGATATTTGAAGTCGCTAGTCTAAGCTGATAAGCCCGAAACGATTGACTACGGTGAGGAAAACATTTGGCGCGTTACAACCACAAATGTTGGATAAAGTGATCATGGCGGCCATATGCCAGAAATCATTTATATAAAATTAATAATTAATAATGCCAAAATAATAACTTGCGACTAAATTCAACTTCAAGACAATTTTAAAAATTCATCTCTTTTTCGTTCTATTTCTAAGTTCTATACTTCTAAAAAAATCATCTTTTATAAATAAATTCAGTATTTAATATTATACAAAACAATTTTAAAAATCAATAGAAAATTAAGCCATTGAACCTTTGCAAAATTTATTATCATCTATTAAATTCACACCCACAAAAGTTTAACAAAAAAAAAAACTTAATTATTCATTTCATTCTGATGGCTTCACTGACTCGAAATAATTAAAATCAAATTTTTTAATAGATTCAGCTGCAATTTGACTGCAACTTTTCAACCACTCAAAATAATATAGATGTGTCAAATAATCAAATTTTATTTATGCATTAACATTTCCGCAAATAGCTGTCACATCACTTTTAAGCGCGTTTTCAGCAAAATATTCTCCCATTTAATGACAATGATATTCCGGAAGAAGCAAAAAAAAAAAAAAACTGTTATAATAATGTTTTTTTTTTCCAGAATCCCCATCATCCTCGTCCCATAGTGTGTTGTACAATAATCTGTATGTGGCATGGCAGTTTTCATCCTAATGAGTTAATTACTTCCTGTAAATAATGAATTTCTATGAAGCTGGTCATGAATATTTTATGCAGTTTTTAGTGAGTGTGTGGTAGGCCTAAGTGAAATCCTCTTTATTTTTATTGCAAAAACAAATATGGCAGCGAGACGATATAGAGACGAGGTTACAACGACAACGACGATGATGATGATGATAATGATGATGATGATGATTATGAAACTAAAAGATGATGATGGGGTGGACGTTTATTGTTCGTAATGTGCCCTGCAGCAATTTGAGCAAACAACTTTCAAGAGTATACAACATTTGAGGTTCGGCGCATGGTTGAAATGAAGCCTCCCCTAAGTTCCGACGAAACAGAAAAAAAAAAAAACTAACGGAAGAAATAACGAAATTTCCATTCATAACTTTTATTTTCGAGTTTTTTTTTTCAGTTCTACGTTTTATAATATGACTTTTGGTGGTATAGGATCACTGCGCGAATATTTTATACATTTTACTTTACTTATAGTCTACAGTGTGTCAAGGTTTGTTTCCTTAAAACTTAAGTTATAAATTTGAATTGTTTAGCATAACTAATAGTTGGTACGTGCAGATGATGCAAACAGCAAGAAAACGAGTCCGTAATTGGTCCTTGGCATTTCCTTATGGTGATGGCTTATGAATTTTTTTATTTTTTATTTTTTATTAAATAATTTTGAAATTTAAAATGTTTTTATTTTTGATTATAGAGCATATCGAGAGGGGCATTTAAAATGAATACATTAGATATTCAGTTCGTTAGTATTCATGAGTTTGAATAAAATAGGAAAAAATAAATCTGGAGTATTTGGTATTAAAACGGTAAACTTGATAAAAAAATGATTTTTAATGATAACACTACATCAATCCTGAATGGGTGAAGTGCTTTAATTCAATTTTGAATCACATTGAATTTGACCCATTTTCTGTAGCTACCAGTTTCAGTTAACTTAGAAACTTGAAAATTCACATAGTCATATATTTTTTAATGTTCAAAATACGGATTAAAAAAAATCTTTAAAAACAATATTTGGAAAAGCTGGAATGTCATTCTCTACAAATATTTCGTTGAATTTTCGCAACGGTTTTTTCGAAAGCGGTAGCAAAGTTATTGGAATACAATTTTTACCTTACAGGGAATACCTATCAAACAATCATTTTTTACTGTTTTAAGAAAACATAAATGAACATATACAGTATACACACTAAATTTTGAAAAGATTACTGAAAATTGTTGTAATACTTTTGTCAACCACTATATTATATAGTCAACACAATACTCTCTCTCATTAATTAACAGAGTCCATGTACTCGTATAACTTACATAGTTTTTACTTAACATTATAATCTTGCTATGCTATGAAATTTCTTGTTCACTTGTCCAAATAACTTTGTACATTAAACATCAAATAAGTAAAATTACCGCTTTGAGTTTTATTTTCTGCAACAGGTTATGGGCCCAGGTTGCGATTAGAAAAAAAAAAAATTTACAGTTTAACCTTAAATCTATTTTTTGTGGCGTTTGTCGAACATTTTTTTTTACTCTAAATCAACAGTAAAGTCATATCATTGTTCGGGCTTATAATTTTATTGAAATTGAACTGTACAAAGTAAAATTAAAGAAGGATGAGTTCCTTGTATCAAATAGACAAACTTAATGGCGAAAACTATTCGACGTGGAAAATTCAGATGAAGAGTATCCTGGTGCATGCGGATTTATGGTCATTCGTTGATGGGTCGAAAGTTTTACCGGAGGAGCCAAAAGATGGAGAAAAGGCATCGTGGGAAACTGGTGATGGGAAGGCGCTGGCTACTATTTTATTAAGTGTAAAATCGTCTGAGCTTATGCATGTGAAGCACTGCAAGACGTCCAAGTCAGCGTGGGACAAGTTTTTGGAGATACACCAGCCGAAGGGTCCAGCGAGAATGGTGAGTTTGTTTAAACAGCTAGTGCATGCGAAGATGGTTGATGGGCAGTCCATGTCAGCACATGTTAATCAGTTTTACGAACTTATTGAAAAATTGCATGAAATTCAATGTGATATTCCAGATGAGTTGCTAACCATAATTTTGCTGTGTAGTTTGCCCGAGTCATACGAAAATTTTATCGTCGCCATAGAGAGTCGGGATAGGTTGCCAACTCTTGTTAGTTTAAAAATCAAATTGTTAGAAGAGGAGCAAAGGAGGCATGAGAAAGGAAATAGTAGTACAGAAAATCACCAGATTTTTAATATTAAGTCGAACAACAAACATTTTTCTCATACAAATAGTTCGAAAATTAAAGGAAAATGTTATGCATGTGGCAAGAGGGGGCATTTTGCATCAAATTGCAATCAAAAGAAGAATCGCTTCTCACATCCAACTGCATCGTTTGGATTATTTTCAACAAATCGCGATGAATCTGCTGTACTTAAGAATTATGAGTGGTGCCTGGACAGCGGGGCTACTTCCCACATGTGCTGCAATAAGGATTTCTTTAGTAGCCTGAGTTTGGGCGGTAAAGAAACTGTTCACTTAGCGGATAACAAATCCATTTTGTCTAGCGGTATAGGTACAGTTAGTCTGAAATCATCATTTGGGAATGTTATCCTTAACAACGTGCTTTATGTTCCGGAGCTAGGAGGGAATTTTGTTTCGGTAAGCAAAATTACTGAGCATAATTGTGTGGTCGACTTTTCTACAAATAGCGCTATTATCAAAAATACAAGAAAACAACCTGTTTTGAAAGCCTATCAGAAAAATAACTTGTTTATTTTAGAAATAGATCAGGAAACATTGAATTTTAGTGCATGTAAAAATGACGACAATCTTGTGAAGTGGCATCAGCGTTTTGGCCACCTTAATATTCAGAGCCTTAAGAAACTACAAACAAATGATATGGTCGTCGGATTGGATTTTAATGCAGATATTTCTACAATAGATTGTTTGGTGTGTGCTAAGGGAAAGATCAATGTAAAACCGTTTCCTAAACATTCCTTACACCGAAGCAAGGAATTGCTAGAGATTGTACACTCGGACGTATGTGGTACCATGAAAATCACCTCAGCTGGGGGAGCTAGATTTTTTCTGACTTTTATAGACGATAAATCAAGAAAAATTTTTGTGTATTTTATAAAAAGTAAAGATGAGGTCTTCGAATGTTTTAAACGGTTCAAAGCAATGGCAGAACTACAGACAGGCTATAGGATAAAAACACTTCGTAGTGATAATGGTACAGAGTACTTGAACAACGCGTTTACATATTTTTTGAGCGAATGTGGTATTCAAAGACAGCTATCTGTAGCTTATACCCCCCAACAGAATGGTGTGGCGGAAAGGGCGAACCGCACCTTAGTAGAGATGGCAAGGTGCCTTCTGGTAGCATCGAATCTTCCTGAGTTTTTATGGGCAGAAGCCATCAATACCGCTGCATATATAAGAAACTTATCACCTACCAATACTCCTGATACGCTTACGCCTCATGAAGTGTGGTCAGGTCGAAAGCCTGTTATATCTCATCTTAAGGTTTTTGGATCTAAGGCAGTCGTATTAGATAAAAAGCCAGGGCGTTCAAAGTTCTCGGCTAAAGGGCGAGAATTCTTCATGGTCGGGTATTCTGAGGAATCAAAAGCTTATCGTTTATTCGATCCCAAAAAGCGAAAAATTGAAAAAAGCAGAGACGTCATATTTTTTGAAAATTTTGATTCTAACCCAACTTTTAGTGAATACGACCTTTTAACATCAGACGTTGTTGACCATCAACCCGAAGCCTTGGCAGAACAGCATCAACCAATAATAGAACAATGTGAAGAGGAAGGGCAGAACATGGACTTAGTAAGGGGACCAGGCCGTCCAAAAATAGTTCGAACAGGTAAACCAGGTCGTCCAGCAAAGCAATTTAACCTCGTTGAAGCTGTGAACGCTCTGAAAGCTGCTGAAGGAGAAAGTACCCCATTTATTCCCACGACGGTAGAAGAGGCAATGTTATGTACAGATGCTGCGAAATGGAAGGCTGCAATGGATGTTGAGATGAAAGCGCTTATTAAAAACCATACTTGGGAGCTGGTAGACCGTCCTGAGAATAGTCAAGTGATAGGCTGTAAATGGGTTTTTAACTTAAAAAAAAAATGCAGATGGTTCTATCGAGAGGTACAAGTGCAGGCTAGTTGCTAAGGGTTGTGCACAAAAGTTTTTAGTAAACTACAATGAGACTTTCTCTCCGGTCGCACGTTTTTCATCAATTCGTTTGATAATCGCTCTCGCCGTCGAGTGTGAGCTGCTGGTGGATCACTTAGATATTACGTCAGCATATCTGTATGGAGATTTGGAAGATACTGTTTATATGTCACAGCCAGACTCTTTTATTGATACACGTCATCCAAATAAAGTTTGTAAGCTTCTGAAATCGTTATATGGCCTCAAACAGGCCGGCAGAGAGTGGAATAGAAAGCTTGATAGCGCACTGCGTGCGATTGGTTTCTTGAGGTGTAATGGAGATAATTGTATGTATATAATGAGAAAGGGGCCAGATATCAACATAATTCTTGTATATGTTGATGACATCATGATTGCATGTTCTGATAAAGAGACTATGGAAGATATCAAAAGCAAAATAAGCCATGAGTTTGATTGCGTAGATAAAGGTCCACTTACTTATTTTTTAGGCTTACAAGTTGAACGACAAGGACTTAGAGGACCCATAAGTATACATCAAAAATTATATATAATGGACATACTTCAAAGATACCGAATGACAACATGTAAACCACAATTCACCCCATTGGATCCAGGAATCAAATTGAAGAAGTGTGAAGATCGGGATTGTAAGAAAGAATTGTCCATATCTTATCAGTCAATTGTAGGTGCTCTTTTATACTTGGCTGTATGTACGCGTCCTGACATTACGTATACGATTAGTAAGCTTTCACAATTTAACATTGATCCACATGTAGAGCATGGTGTTGCCTTAAAGCAATTATTAAGGTATTTGAACACTACTTGTGACCTCAAGCTAAATTATACGAAAACATCAAAAGATCTTGGAGGTTTCGTAGATGCAGATTGGGGGGGTAACGTGGACGATAGAAAATCTTATACGGGCTTTGTTTTTATGCTAGCGGGCGCTGCGATTTCGTGGGAATCTAAAAAACAGACATCGGTTGCCCTTAGTAGTACAGAGGCTGAGTATATGGCCTTATCGCAAGCCTGTAAAGAAGCCGTTTATTTTAAAAATTTATTAAATGAATTAAATGTAAAATTGCAAAATAATCATATTGTTCTCTTTAACGACAATATAGGTGCTCAACAACTTGCGAGGAATCCGGTGCATCATCCCCGAACGAAGCACATCGATATTCGCTACCATTTTGTCCGAGAGCTTATTGAAGGAGACATAATCCAAGTAAATTATTTATGCTCTGAAAATATGATTGCCGACATATTAACTAAGAATCTTGCCAAAGTTAAACACTTGAAGTTTGCAAATTTAATGGGCTTACAAAATAAATAAATATTGTATAATCTTAAAATCTATAAGTATTGCGTTGTGGGGGAGTGTTGTAATACTTTTGTCAACCACTATATTATATAATCAACACAATACTCTCTCTCATTAATTAACAGAGTCCATGTACTCGTATAACTTACATAGTTTTTACTTAACATTATAATCTTGCTATGCTATGAAATTTCTTGTTCACTTGTCCAAATAACTTTGTACATTAAACATCAAATAAGTAAAATTACCGCTTTGAGTTTTATTTTCTGCAACAAAAATTAATAAATGTAAAAATTGATCTATAAAAAGTTATATTCAAAATAAACTTTGTTTCTATAAATGAAAATTTATATGATTCCAAAAAACTCTGAAAAAGATAAAAATTAAAAAAAAAACTGAACCACAATAAATTTATATTTTTTCAAATAATGAATAATTAATCAAAACCTTATTTTTCGGATTTTCTTTCAAAAAATATATAAACAACCTTTAAAAAGGTACAAAATCGTAAAAACTAAAATTGACCTACAAGCAAAACCAAACAATATTCTGAGAAAAAATACTTAATCATTTGGAAAGCAACGAACACAAACATTTTTTTTAATTCAATTTTAGGTAGGTATAGATTACTCCAATTAAGTGTCAAATTTAAAAATACGTTAATCAATATTTATCTTCAGTTAAAACTCTGAAATAATTTTGAACAGGTTTAAAGTTCAGAATTTGAAACATATTTTTTTTTTTTTTTTTTAATTTCCGAAAAATTATATTTTAGATTTACAGAATTTTTTAAAATTAATTTTGGCACTTATACAATTCTTTAGTCCAAATTTAGACACATGCATACATTTTACCGCATCCTAGAAAAGACTGAGACAAGACCGAATGTTTTGGACCGAAAGTCTTTCCAGTGAGGAAAATAATTCAAAAATTTAAAAAATTGGATATTTTAAAGTAAATATTAAGCAGTATAACGATTGAAATGCTCTTCATTTCGACAAAATAAGACCTAGACTGAAGACACTATTGATAGCTGATTCGATCTCAAAGGTAGAAAAATAATAAGCCTGCTCTTAAAATCGACTTCAATTGTTCGAGTTCTAACGAGACTAAATTTGGCAAATTAACACTGTTGGTTCCACCAAATTAACGAAATTGCTCACAATTTTGTGAACACAATAATTAGAACACTCAAGATTGACGTATTTATTATTCCAATGACTCGAAAAAGAATAGCTACTATCTTTAAGAGTATTCAATATATCCCAATTCTAACAGGCTAAGTTTTGTTGACATATTTTCTAAATTTTTTAAATCAACTTTTTAAACTTTCTGTTCTATCCTGTGGCATAATGGATAGTGCATAGGACTGTCGTGCCGGGATTATGGGTTGGATTTCGAGCTTCGTCCATCTAAAGAACAAAAATGTTCTCCCACTGGCTACTGGCTCTCGCGAGAAATTGAAAAATTCTCCAAGAGTGTCACTTGTCAAGAATGAAGTTCTTCTCACTAACTGCGATATCACGCACACAGGAATGGTTGAGAGGTGTAAGTCTTTATGGACTTTCTCGCCACCCAATTTTTCTTTTTCAACTCTCTCATAGAATCATCAATCTTCATCAAATGACAACAAAGTTGGAAAGGGAAGCCAAACAAAAAGGATCAGCCTTGGAACTTCTCCTTCTGTCCAAGTAAATATTTCTGGACAGTAATAACTTGAGAGCACTGTCTCTATCTCTACTGATGGAGGATATTAACAGTCGTATTTTGAAGGAATGAAGTCTAAAATAGGGAGAAATAACTCTTTAAGCCATGTTCCTTTTTCGGAAAGTAAGATCTGCCTTCACAAGAAAGCTGCAAACATTCGTGATTGGATGAGGATTTTCTGGTTCAACGTAACGCAACGTAACGTTTCGTATTGTAACGTAACGTGTAATAAACTTTATATGAGAAAAGGTCAGGAAAGCATTGACTCTATCATACGAAGAAGTAAGTGGCTATGCATTTGCGATACACTTTGAAATGTAACAGTAACGAGTGCATTGCGAGACAAGCGATGCAATGGAACCGTCTCACGCAGGCAAGTAGGCGAGCGTACCGACCTAGAAGTACTTGGCGAAAAAACTTTCGAAGAGTAATCAGTACAACTGGGGAAGAGGTGGAGAGAGCTGAAAAAAAAATGTTATTGTTAAATACAATTTCTATTTAAATTGTTATATTTTAAAAACTTAACAGCCCTTATAAGCATACAACAAACTCTGTTAAAGAAATCTTTCGAATTAAAAACGAAAAAGCAACTTGCAAAAATTAAATTCAATTATGACATAAAAAAATATCAAAAATTCAATCTCAATTTGCATCGCATCTTCTTCAGTTGGTATTCAACTTTTACTGACACAAAAATTAATTACATTTACAAGAGAAAAACTTTCAAAAAAAAAAAAAACTTGAATCTCTGTATCCAAGCAACATTTTTGATTTTCTCTTTCTCTCAATGACAAACTTTATCCTTTTATTCACCTCCCCCCCCCCCAAAAAAAAAAAAGATATCATCATATCTGTGCCCGTATATCACTGTTCTGTACTTTCATTATGTGAAGGTTTTAGTATAAAATGTATCTCTACATAAACGAAATGAAACATTTCGCAACAAGAAACGATATGGCGGCGCGGTGGTGGTGGCGACGTCGGCAACCATCAAAGTGAGTATAAAAAGTCATCTATTTCAGAGGCGAATTCAGATCAGGCACCAGGGTGTGGTATGGTAATATGGCAAAGTAGTAAGAGGAGTCGAAGAACCACTCTCTGCCTTGCATTCGTAGAAAACTCAAACTCACTATACACAAAAATACAGATCTACGTCACCAGGAAAAAGATTATAATTCATTTACACACTCCACTGTGCTTTGGCATTTTAAATGAAAATCCTTAGACTGTAGCTAATCTCCTTCCGAAAATTAAACCACATCAGGCGACAAAAGGCAAAGTTTTCTTACAGACAAAAAAAAATATATATACATAGGCTTTGCTTTAACTGTAGGGGTTCTTAACTATTTTTGGGATCGGAAAAAAGTCCTTATACAACCCCGCCATTTTGTCTCTCTTGACAATTCAAGAATGGAAAATTCAATGACAATGAAATAAATTGAATTAATCTAGCATTAGACAATGCCAGATGAAAATCTTTGCAAGTCTCCTATAAGAAAGAGTGCGTACTTAAGGATCCTTAGGAGTTAGGTACTATCGAGTCCTTGTAGTGTACTTAACATTTTTCTTGCTTGATGATGCCTCTCTCACATTGGCTTGGTGCTATAATAATAAAATGGTTTCTAATAGCATCCTGTTACGGTAAATTTTACCGCAACAAAAACCAGCCTTTGGCCGTTTTCCCTTTTTCCCTAGTTGTGGCTGCAAAATATCGGCGAAGTTGAGGGCAACCATGGTCTCATCAACCACAGGTGTACCTAGCATTTATTTTGCAAAAGCAACAAAAGCAGGTGTACGTGTTCGAGAACGAGTCCTTTCGACGTGGTCGAAAATGCCGGCGGATGAGCCGAAGAAGTAAGAGGTCAGGAGGACCCTTACTTACCCAAACAACTTCAACAACAACTCATCTACAAATATATTTTTTTTATATTTAGATTTCTAATATTAACGTAGTGTAACTTTCTTTCCTTTAAAAGATAAATTTAACGTTAATTAATTTTAAAAAAAAATGTATGTACAAAATGGGTTTTTAACGTCGCGTAGTAATTTCAATTTTTAAAATCACTTTTGTGAACGACCAATTAGAGAAATGCTTCCCTCCATCTCTTCGAAATAGTTTTGATATTTTCCCATTTCGAATCCCGCGTGTTAAAGTAGAGTAATAGGATAATGCCTAGTAAGGATCTTTTCTCGATTTTTTTTTGTAATTTTCATTTTTCTCGAAAAACAAAAATAGTTGGGAGGGATCTGAACTCGGCCATTATGTTTCGGCAAGTTTTGGAAACCAACATCCAACAACTTGTTGAAACCGTGTTTGTGTGTGCGATTGTAAAGTTTCGGAGAGAGTCAACAACGGTGGCTTTCCTGATGAGCGCTAAGCTTCCAGGAAGCCGTGAGACCGTAACCGACAATCACGAAAGCGAATGAGTCTGTTGTATGAATGTGTGAGTGCTTGGAATGGACGAGGGAGGAAAACAATAGTTGGGAAATAGTTTGGAAGGCACTCTGTTGAGAGCTTACCAAGCGAATAGTTTGAAAAGATAAATTACTTTCGAGAATTTTGAAAGAAGGAAAAAAAAATCGAGAAGGAGGAAAATTTTATTTCGAGAAAATTTGAAAATTTGATAAAAAGGAAAAGGAGTAAGGATTCGAGGTGGGAAGATAAAGGAGTTGACAGGAGAAATATAAATAAAAAAAAAGCGAAGGAGATAGAGGAGAAGAAAGGAAAAAGATAAGTAGAATATTTATACTTAGATATATATATATATTCGCCATTTCAGAATATACATATATATATAATTAAAAGTTACTTCGGTATTATTTCGTGTCGTGTTTTAGTTCGGAAGTGTTAAGACCCCATTTTCTTTTGTTTTGCCGTTTCAATCTTTTTGTTCCATTTTATTATTTTTTTTTCTTATAATTTTAATTTTGATTGAAAACATTTTGGGTTTTAATCCAGGGATTTTCAATCCCACGGTTTCCCAAAGAAAATAAAGATAAATTTAAAATTAAACTTTGTTGTTCTTTTCAGTTAAAATCGGTTCGTTTATTTCTTCAAATAGTTTTGGAATTTTCTATTTCGGCTTAAAGAAAAAAAAAATTCCTGGCGCCCACTTTTATTGCAACGTACCCACTGTACTTGCAATAAAATATTTTGTTCTGTGTATCAATTTGATCGATTTAATAAATCGATCGTCTTATCATCGGATAAAAAAAAAAAAATTCTTCCACAGGAACCCATCCCAGCTGAGCTGCCGCGGTTACAGCTTCAACGAGCTGTAGTTGCACTTTTTCGTCTCCTCTTTGTGTCGTGTACGTACTCGGTTGAGTGCAAGTCGTGCGTGTTGTTCGTCGTGGTTTGCGTCGTCGTCGGTACGCAGCCGCCTCTTGTTTTTTTTTTTATTTATTTGTTATTAAATAACAAATAATAATAATTTAATTAACCCTCCCCTCGCGATTAGAAAAAGTGTAACAAATTGGAGCCCAACGTGTGAGGCCCAAAAAAGTGGAAGAATTTTCGCGATTTTTATTTAATATCGTGTGGTGTTTTTTTATTATTATTTTTTCTTTTTCGTAAAAGAACTTTTAATTCCTCTGTTTTTTTTATATAGGTATTTAATAAGTGCAAGAGGAATAGTGCATAGTGCGGAAGATTAAGTGGTGACAGATAATTCAGACAGCTGAGATCGAGGGAACAAAAAAAATTTTGTTTGTTTTTGCCGGTTTGTGCATTGGAGTTTACAGGAAAATAGCAAGTATTGTTTTTTTGCCGTGTTGTGTAAACTCGTTTCTTTTTTAAATTTTATTTTTGTGTGGTGTTCTTTTTTATTTTATTTTATTTCATTTATTTATTTCATTTCTCTTGTTTGGTGTTTTTTTTTGGTTAAAATTTTTTTTGGGGGACATTTTGTTTAGTTTTTTTTTCTCTCTCTTTTTTTGGTGCAGTGGTATAAATTCTCTCGTGTTATTGCAATCACTTGAGAGTTTTTATCGCTTGACAGTTTTTTTTGAGTGATTTTTTTTTAGTGATAGTTTTATTTGGAGTGTTGTTTTTTTTGAGAGCAAGTTAATCTTGCAATTTTTAAAGTGTTTGAGCATAATTAGTTCTAGTAGGAAATTAGGGTGTTCCAGATTTTTTTTTTTAAATTTTTTTAATTGAATTTAATAGGAATTTTTTTTTGTGTTGTTTTTTTTTTGAATATTTATTTTTTTTAAAAAAAAATTAATTAATAAAAATAAAATAATTTGCAGGATTTTGAGTTGTAGGGTAACCACATAGTTTTTTTTTAATTTTTTTTTTCCTTATAAATAACTTTTTTTAAATTTAAAATTTTTATTTCTTTTTGTTTGTTTTTTTTTACTTAGTTAAAAATGAATATTGGTAGGTTAGCGCAGGACGAACTGGCCTATGAGATGAAGGTCAGGGGTTTGAAAGTAGGGACAGTTGAGGAGATGCGTAAGGCATTAAGGTCATCGAGGTTACTCTGTAAGAGGAACTCGATGGAGGTTAGTTTAGTTTATCCCTTCACTTATGAAGAGGATGTAGAGGCAGTAGGGGCTAAAATTGAGGAGATTAGGGTCCTTCTTAAAGTACCTCCGAAGAATCCAAAGTCTTCGGAGTACGTTAAGATAGTGACAAAGATTGAGTGGTGTATAGGCAGGTTAGCTAGGACACCTTGTGAGGCCGAAGAGGAAGAAGACGAAGTTAGTTCACTTCGGAACAAGGTTTTGTGTTTGTTAGGAGATCTCACTGGAGATAGTGAGAATAGTGATAGGGAAGAGGAGTGGAGTAAAGAAAAGACTCCGATTAAAATTCAAACCCAACTTCAGTCACAAGTTGGTCAGACCCTAGGTGTTAGTTCACGGTCTGCGGTAGAGCCTACTACAGAGACGTTGGCTGAACCAAGGGGTGGTGTCAGTAGTCCTGTAGTAGGGAACATTTCTGTTAGGGTTCCGTCGGAACGTAGGGTTGATAGGGTCGATGTTCTTTCTGGACAAATGGTGGTCCAGCAAAAACACTTCGACAACATAGGCAAGTGGGGGGTGAAGTTTACTGGTGACTCAAGTGGAGCATCAGTGAATTCATTCCTGGAAAGAGTGGAGGAACTTCGTCTGGCTAACGATGTTCCCGAAACCCACCTTTTCAAATCCGCTTCGGAGCTTTTAACTGGTAGGGCGCTTATGTGGTTTAGGACGGTTAGGGAAGATTTGGAGGATTGGCAGGAACTCGTCAAGGAACTCAGAGCGGAGTTCCTTCCTGCGAATTACGATGATCTCTTGTTGGAGGAGATTAATCGGCGTTCGCAGGGAAAGGATGAAACTTTCGGCGCGTACCTGACCACTATGAGGACATTGTTCCGAAGATTATCGGAACCTTTGTCAGAGGGAAGAATGTTGTCTATTTTGAGGAAAAATGTAGATCCTTTTTATCAGGTACAGATAGCTAGTTCCAAACCAAAGACGGTTAAGGAACTTGCCATCTTAGGTAGGGAGTTAGATACCCTTAAGGTAAACGTAGATAGCTTTACCCCCCCTTCAAGGAGCAAAAATTTGTTGGAACCGGAGTGCGGTTACCAATCTAGTTCATCTGGACAACACCGAGTAGCGGCTGTTGCTCCAATTCCAGAAAACCCATTTAGGCAGGTGGTTAGGTGTTACAACTGTAACAGGGATGGGCATTTAGCCCATAACTGTTCAGTTCAAAAGCGTTGTTTTGGTTGTGGGGCTCTAGGTGTTTATCGTAGGGACTGTAGGCGGTGTTCGGGAAATGGGGAACGGGCCCTTGTGTCAGCAGGACAAGGAGTCCGTCGACGTTGAGAAGGTCGTCTGCTGACGATCAGCGTGTAGGAGTTCATTTGAGTTTCACGTTAGCGGCAAATGGTAGGGACACTAGACCATATTTAGGAGTTAGGATTTATGGAATTAGGTTTTTAGGGCTTCTTGATTCCGGAGCTTCCCGGACTATTGTAGGAGGTGAGGGATGGAAAATTTTTAAAGAGTTAGGATTAAAATTAGGAAAGAGTAGTGTTGGGTCAGTAGCGTTAGCAGATGGAGCAGGTGTAGGTGTAGCTGGGTCTGTTTCTCTACCAGTGGAGGTGGAGAACAAATCCTTTTTGATAGAATGTCTGGTCATACCGAATCTTCCACACCAATTGATATTGGGTGCCGATTTTTGGGCACTATCGGGCATAGTCCCGGATTTGAGATCAGGGGTGTGGAACTTTTCGAGCCAAGAGAGGTTGGCCTCGATGACAGACATGGTAGCGATTAGGGAAAAATCGGATTTGAACGATTTTGAGAATAGGGAATTAGAATTAGTTTTAGAGGGACTTTTTAAATCAATGACCGAAGGTTTAGGGTGCACAAATTTAGTTGAGCACAAGATTAGGACGTCCGCAGAGCCGATAAAGCAAAGATATTACCCTGTTTCGCCCGCGATTCAGAAACATATCGATCAGGAGCTTCAGGAGATGTTGGAAGCTGGAGTGATCGAGAAGTCGAAGAGTCCCTGGGCATCACCGATTCTTCTCGTTAAGAAGAAAGACGGTAGCTATCGGTTCTGTGTTGACTATAGGAAATTGAATGAGGTTACTGATAGGGATGCTTATCCACTCCCCTTTATTTCTGCGATTTTAGACAAGCTTCGAAACGCGAAGTACTTGTCTTCTTTAGATATTAAATCTGCTTACTGGCAGATTCCAATGGAAGAAGAATCGCGCAAGTACACAGCCTTTACTGTGCCAGGTCGAGGACTTTTCCAATTCTGTAGAATGCCATTTGGGCTTCATAATTCACCAGCGACCTGGCAAAGGTTTATTGACGACGTTTTAGGTCCCGACTTAGAACCGTTTGTCTTCGTGTACTTGGATGACATTATCATCGTCACCGATTCTTTTGATAGGCACCTAGAAATTTTAAAAGAAGTTTTTAAAAGGTTAGGAGAGGCAGGTTTAAAAGTAGGTAGGGAAAAATGTAATTTCTGTAGGCCTTCTTTAAAATTTCTAGGTTATGTAGTTGATAGGAACGGGCTTCATGTTGACCCGGAAAAAGTGGAGAGCATGATTAGGATTCCTCCACCGAAAAATGTGAAGGAAATTAGGAGTTTTGTAGGGACTATTTCTTGGTATCGACGATTCGTGCCAAATTTCGCGATTTTAGTTAGGCCTCTTACCGATCTCTTAAAGAAAGGTAAGAAGTTTGAGTGGACCAAAGAATGTGAGGAGAGTTTTAGGAAAGCCAAAGAATGTTTGGTTACGGCACCGATTCTAACATGTCCGGATTTTTCAAGGCCGTTTGTTGTTCAAACAGACGCATCGGACTATGGTATCGGGGCCGTATTATCTCAGGAGTTTGAGGATGGCGAGAAAGCCATTTGTTATTTAAGTCGGTCATTGAATAGGAATGAGAGGAACTACTCTGCGACCGAAAAGGAATGTTTAGCGGTCCTTTGGGCGATTGAAAAGTTGCGGCCGTATCTCGAAGGTGTTCGATTTACAGTCGTAACTGATCATCACTCTTTGGTCTGGCTCAGCAACCTTAAGGATCCGCAGGGTAGATTAGCTCGTTGGGCCATTCGGCTCCAACAATTTGATTTCAAAATCATCCATCGAAAGGGCAAAGAACATGTCGTTCCTGATATGTTGTCGCGAGGAGTGCCAGAAGTAGCTGGTGTCTCTGAGGCGGATTCGGACCCTTGGGTGATTAAAATGAAATCACAGGTAGTAAAGAGCCCGTTAGAATACCCATCTTGGCGAGTCGAGAATGGGCGGCTCTATAAACATGTTAGGTTGAACCATATTATCGTTCATAATAATAGCGAGGAGTGGAAATTAGTGTTAGGAAAAGGTGATAGGACGAGGATTCTTAACGAGTGCCATGATGCTCCGCTTTCAGGACACATGGGCGTTAAGAAGACTTTTGCTAGGGTAGCAGAAAAATATTACTGGCCCAAAATGAGAGGAGATATTACGAAATATGTTAGGAGTTGTAAAATTTGCCAAAGCGTGAAACCAGTGAACGAGAAACCAGCTGGTCTTATGACCGAAAGGGTAGGGAATTCCCAACCGTGGGAAATGATTTGCGTGGACTTGGTGGGTCCATTACCAAAATCATCGCGGGGTTTCATATATATTTTAACGGTCGTCGATTATTTCACCAAATTCCCCTTGTTGTTCGCGTTACGGTCCGCAACGGCGAAAGCGGTATGTCGGGAGTTGGAAGAAAACGTTTTTCTTCTATTCGGGATTCCAAAGTGGATCGTCTGTGACAACGGTCCCCAGTTCCGAAGCAAGGAACTGAAAACGCTAAGCGAAGCGTACGGGTCACAACTTCGGTATACGGCGAATTATCATCCGCAGGCGAATCCTGCGGAACGGATAAATCAAATAATTAAAACTACGCTCCGGGCGTATGTTTCGGAAAATCAGCGGAGTTGGGATTCGCAACTAGCAAAAGTGGCTTGTGCAATCCGAACTTCGCAACATGAAGTTTTAGGGGTGTCGCCATACTTTGCAAATTTCGGTAGAAACATGGTAACTAGTGGCCATGATGTAGGAATTAGGGATAGTGATAGGGACCAGGATAGAGGGGAAATTGATAGGCAGTTTCGGAAACTGAGAGAAGATATAGCTAGGAAGTTGGAGGCAGCGGGAAAGAAGGCTGCCAAGACTTATAATTTACGTAGGAGAGACGCGCAATATCACCCGGGTGATCTCGTTTGGCGTAGGAATTTCGCGCTGTCCGATGCAGCAAATTATTTCGCGGCGAAGTTGGCGACCAAATTTGTAGGACCTTTCAAGGTCAGCAAAAGGATGTCACCTTGGACATACCTACTTATAGACGATAGCGGGAAGGAACGGGGGACGTGGCACGTAAAAGACTTAAAGCCATATATTGATCGTTGAGTCAAGTCCCTTTTGTTGTAGTAATATTCTTGGTTGTTCCATGTCATTTTTTTTTCTCGTTTCGTGCCACACTAATTATGATTTTTTTTGTTCTTTTTTTTCTTTTTAATATTAATGATGATAACCCTTTGTTGTTGTTGTCTACCCCTGGCTGAGCCTTAAGAAATGGTTTGCTTTTCTTGAAAAGTAAACACATTTCTTGGGAGGTAAGGGTGGGATTTGTTACGGTAAATTTTACCGCAACAAAAACCAGCCTTTGGCCGTTTTCCCTTTTTCCCTAGTTGTGGCTGCAAAATATCGGCGAAGTTGAGGGCAACCATGGTCTCATCAACCACAGGTGTACCTAGCATTTATTTTGCAAAAGCAACAAAAGCAGGTGTACGTGTTCGAGAACGAGTCCTTTCGACGTGGTCGAAAATGCCGGCGGATGAGCCGAAGAAGTAAGAGGTCAGGAGGACCCTTACTTACCCAAACAACTTCAACAACAACTCATCTACAAATATATTTTTTTTATATTTAGATTTCTAATATTAACGTAGTGTAACTTTCTTTCCTTTAAAAGATAAATTTAACGTTAATTAATTTTAAAAAAAAATGTATGTACAAAATGGGTTTTTAACGTCGCGTAGTAATTTCAATTTTTAAAATCACTTTTGTGAACGACCAATTAGAGAAATGCTTCCCTCCATCTCTTCGAAATAGTTTTGATATTTTCCCATTTCGAATCCCGCGTGTTAAAGTAGAGTAATAGGATAATGCCTAGTAAGGATCTTTTCTCGATTTTTTTTTGTAATTTTCATTTTTCTCGAAAAACAAAAATAGTTGGGAGGGATCTGAACTCGGCCATTATGTTTCGGCAAGTTTTGGAAACCAACATCCAACAACTTGTTGAAACCGTGTTTGTGTGTGCGATTGTAAAGTTTCGGAGAGAGTCAACAACGGTGGCTTTCCTGATGAGCGCTAAGCTTCCAGGAAGCCGTGAGACCGTAACCGACAATCACGAAAGCGAATGAGTCTGTTGTATGAATGTGTGAGTGCTTGGAATGGACGAGGGAGGAAAACAATAGTTGGGAAATAGTTTGGAAGGCACTCTGTTGAGAGCTTACCAAGCGAATAGTTTGAAAAGATAAATTACTTTCGAGAATTTTGAAAGAAGGAAAAAAAAATCGAGAAGGAGGAAAATTTTATTTCGAGAAAATTTGAAAATTTGATAAAAAGGAAAAGGAGTAAGGATTCGAGGTGGGAAGATAAAGGAGTTGACAGGAGAAATATAAATAAAAAAAAGCGAAGGAGATAGAGGAGAAGAAAGGAAAAAGATAAGTAGAATATTTATACTTAGATATATATATATATTCGCCATTTCAGAATATACATATATATATAATTAAAAGTTACTTCGGTATTATTTCGTGTCGTGTTTTAGTTCGGAAGTGTTAAGACCCCATTTTCTTTTGTTTTGCCGTTTCAATCTTTTTGTTCCATTTTATTATTTTTTTTTCTTATAATTTTAATTTTGATTGAAAACATTTTGGGTTTTAATCCAGGGATTTTCAATCCCACGGTTTCCCAAAGAAAATAAAGATAAATTTAAAATTAAACTTTGTTGTTCTTTTCAGTTAAAATCGGTTCGTTTATTTCTTCAAATAGTTTTGGAATTTTCTATTTCGGCTTAAAGAAAAAAAAAATTCCTGGCGCCCACTTTTATTGCAACGTACCCACTGTACTTGCAATAAAATATTTTGTTCTGTGTATCAATTTGATCGATTTAATAAATCGATCGTCTTATCATCGGATAAAAAAAAAAAAATTCTTCCACAGGAACCCATCCCAGCTGAGCTGCCGCGGTTACAGCTTCAACGAGCTGTAGTTGCACTTTTTCGTCTCCTCTTTGTGTCGTGTACGTACTCGGTTGAGTGCAAGTCGTGCGTGTTGTTCGTCGTGGTTTGCGTCGTCGTCGGTACGCAGCCGCCTCTTGTTTTTTTTTTTATTTATTTGTTATTAAATAACAAATAATAATAATTTAATTAACCCTCCCCTCGCGATTAGAAAAAGTGTAACAATCCTTATTCCGAAATTCCAGAATTGATTTTCTTAGTTATTTCTGTAACAAGAAATTGCCAGAGCGATATGGAAACAGAGATGGAAACTTTTTGTGTTTCCTTATTTGTTATCTGTTGATCTGTTTTTTTTTTTTGTGCACCAGAAGAAGCAGAAAAAAGTTGTTTAATACAACTTATCAATTGAGAAATAATTGAAATTGTGTTTTAATAAAATGCAAAGTTTTTTTTTGCATTTTGCCCAGAGACCCAATTACAAAAGTTTCTTTTGTTATTGTATTTATTTAATTTTTCTTCCGAAAAAATTTTTAGAAAGTTTCAAAATATTATAATGAAGTCGAAGGAACCTATGTATATATATTTTTTTGTTCAATCTTTATTTTTACAAATAAGTTTATCTTTGTAAAATATGAAAGTATTTTTGTTGAATGATATTGACATAATTGTAATTTCAATTGAATCAAATTGAAAGCGTGTAAGATTTTTAGTGAAGAATGAGCAGTTTTTTATAGGAATCTGGATATTTGATACTTACGTATGGATCCGAGACTTGTTTACTTAGCAAAAGACACTAAGCGGGTAAGAGGTAGACCGCTTAGCCGCGTTCGAGAGAAAAGTCTTAAGGAGAATTGTTGGCCCCATATGTGAGCAAGAACGATTCCGGAAACGGTACAATCATGAATTGTACGCAATATACCTTGAAGTAGACATAGTCGGTAAACTCTGGTGGGCAGGGCACCTAGCTCGGAAAGTCCTTTGTGGTACATTCTATGGTAAACGGTAGCGTGGTAGACCATGCTTGCTCTGGAGAGATGGCGAAGACCAGGACGCCCGAAGCCTTGGGGTGTGCAACTGGATTGCGTCGGCTCGAGTCCGGGATATATGGAGAGACTTGTTGAAGGAGGCCAGGACCGGACCCCAGTTGTCAAGCCGATGATGATGATGAAAATGTGATAGGAATTTAGAATTGAAAGTACTATATTCCCAGAATAATGGCAACACTTAAAGGGAGCTATACGAAGTCAAAAATATTGTTTAGAAAAAATACGAAAAAGAAAAGTTTTCAACAACTAAAATCGGTCATCCAAATCGGAATCAGCGTTAGGGGAGTGGATACGCACCTATAGAAAAAAAAAATTAAGATCTAAGTGGCTCCGACGATTTTTCATGAAAATTCTTTTATAAATTTAAATAGCTCACTTTAAATAGAAAAAAAATCATAAATTTACCGTTACCTACTACAGAATAATTTTTCGATCTTCTCAAAACAGGTTCATCTGATGGCAATCAAATTTTTTTTGTTTAAAGAATCTGAAATTCATAAAAAGTGTTCAGTACTTAATTTAAATTAAATTTTTTCCTCCCATACAAATGTTGGAAAACCGTTTTTAGAAATCTCAAATTTCTCGAAAACAACAGATAAAATTGTTGAGTGTACTACTTTTAGCACGGCTTATTATAAGACAATGAACAAATTGAAATTAAGTCATTATTAACGGTACCTCCCATTCAAACAATTAATTTTCAAAAATCTCAAATTTTTCTAAAAGGCTTCCAGAATTTTGATAGAACTGTTTGTGTCCATAAGAATTAGTACGGTATGTATCATATACATAATTAGCGGTATGACACACAAACTAAAAAAAAAACATTACCAAAAATCCCAAAATTTTAGATAACGGATAAAATTATACGATACGATTTGTTTTCTTGTTTAAGTTCAAAGTACACGTCCTAGCCTTTTGGGACACCTTATGCAAATCACCCGCTATTTGGTTTATTTGATTACATGTTCAACCTACTATTACATAACGTAGTGGCATTATATTTTTTTCATAAATACTGTAGTACTTACATTTAAGCGGCTAAAAGGAATTATTTGAAAACTAATTACTCTTCCTTGAACATAATAAGCAAAACGATTGAAAAGCATGATTATTTATGTTTTTTCTTTTCCTGGTATTTTTCTTTAAATGTTTGAAGAAACTTGAGCGGCAATCCATATCCAACTTTCTATTTTACTTGGAATCCTATTTTTATTCTTGTTAAAAGTAAAAGATTGTTTCAAGGACGCAAACCCGTCATTCAGATCACATCAGCGTTTTATTTATTCGTTTACCTAATTCTTTTTTTTTTTTTGAAATCGAAATTTTATCCAAGTGAGAGTATATTTGTTTTTGTCTTTTATTTGAGTTTTATTTTTCTTCCAACTTGTTTTCTTCTTCTTAAATAAAAAAAAAAAAAATTGAAATTTATTCAAAACCTAAAAATATGTAGGAGAATCTCCATTTGGGTATATAAATTTCAACACTTAAGAGACTAAGCATTTACTGAAACGATATAGCTGTATATTTTTTTAAAGGACTTCGAATAGCAATAAATTTTTAAATTGTTTAAGAAAAGGAAATTTTAAATTTGCAATTAGAGTGGGAAGATTAAATTCTCGAGATAAGAACAATTTAATTTCTTGTATAAAGATTGAGAGACGAATTAAAATAAAATGGACGTTTTGAAAAATGTAATCGGGATTTGTGTTATCAATGATAGCGTGTAATCATTTGTAAGAATTGATTCTTGTTATTATTGATTCAAAAGTTAATCAGAAAGCTATACAAAATAAATAATTAAATTTATGAAATAAGTATTAAAAACAGTTTGTCTTGAATTCTAGTTTAAAGTTGTCACTAATGTTCAAAAATTAATTTGAAAAATTAATCTATTAAAAGATGAGTTTAAAAAACTCAAAACTAGGCACCTGGTAAAGGACATAGACGGATCACTGCTAGTTTCGGATGAGGACCAGATCAAAAGGTGGAAGGAGCACGTTTCTGCGGTCTTAAATCGCGTTTTCACCAGTGAAGTCAACATATCACCCAA
The DNA here is from genome assembly GCA_958431115.1 of Syrphus vitripennis. Classification (NCBI taxonomy): domain Eukaryota; kingdom Metazoa; phylum Arthropoda; class Insecta; order Diptera; family Syrphidae; genus Syrphus; species Syrphus vitripennis. Next base: position 74,928,008 of record OY288110.1, read on the forward strand.
TGAGCCGTCCGTAGTAACAAATTCCCGAATACGCACTGTATCCCCCAGTTGAGAAGAAATCTTAACCGCAATCAGAGCACTGAAGAACAACAAAGCGGTTGGACTTGACGGCATTCCGGCGGAGCTCTTACAAGCAGCGGCGCCAACAACATCGTCTGAGCTCCTGCACCCACTCCATAGAAAGAGCCTGGGAAACAGAAAATTTTCCGGAGCAGTGGAAAAAGGGGATGATCGTCAAGCTCCCAAAGAAAGGAGACCTAACTCAGTGCGAAAACTGGAGAGGAATTTGGGTGCTGCCTGCTGTAGCGAAAATTATAGCAAAAATCGTCCTAGAGCGAATAAAAGACCACCTAGAAGACACCCGCCTTGACGCCGAACAAGCGGGTTTCCGCACTGGATCTTCCTGTGTGGATCACATCAACACCTTGCGGATTATCATCGAACAGTGCGTCGAATATCATTCACCACTTCACCTGCTGTTCATCGATTTCGAAAAGGCGTTTGACAGTGTCAATAGAGAATTTATTTGGCTTGCTCTGCGCAGGAGGGGCATCCCGGATAAATTGATTGCTATAATCAAGGCTACATATGATGGATCCAAATGTCACGTTCTGCATAAAGGGAGGTTGTCAGAGGAATTTGAAATCCAAAGTGGAGTTAGACAGGGTTGTATACTGTCACCAATACTGTTCCTGTTGGTAATAAGTGATGTACTGCATGCAGCTTTGTCGAATGTAAATGGAGGAATTCAGTGGAATCTGCTATCACACCTTAAACATCTAGACTACGCAGATGACGTATGCTTACTCTACTACTCTAATGACAACAAGGGTGGAGAGAGAAGCTGAAAGCGTCGGGATTAAGATCAATACGCAAAAACAAAGAGGATCAGCTTTAGAACTTCCTCATCTACTCAAATAGATATTTCTAGACAATCAGTAGAGATGGTAGAGAGTTTTCAATACCTTGGGAGTATTGTCTCTACTGATGGCGGGACCGAACAAGATATAACCAGCCGAATCGGGAAAGCAAAGGCTGCGTTCGGAATGCTTCTCAAAATATGGAGGAACAATTCTATAAGCTTAAAGACCAATTGCAGATTGAAAAATCATTCAACCATTGCATCATTGAGTCACTAGATTATTCTTGTCAAAAAATCGACAAAGCTGTTTTCGAAATAGTAAATAACTATAAAAATGAAATTGATTTTTTTTTCAAAATTTCAACATTTTTTCAGAATTTTTGTATAGTATAAACAGTATTATAATTTTAAAATTAAATAAACCATTTTCGAAAAGATCAAATGGTTCAATGGGGTACCCCACATTTATTTGGAAATAAACATATTCAAACATAGTCTAGTCAATATTTTTTTCAAAAAGCTGTTTTTGAAAAATTTAAGATTTTCCAAAACTAAGGCAGATACCGTTATTTTTGGTCTTAAAAAAATTAAAAGAAAACCGATACATACTGATTATGACTAAAACCCGTTTTTCGTCTTCGTCATCATAGTAACACTTCTCTATCTATACTTCAGCTTTGCATTTGTAACAATTGAATATTAATACTTATGTATGTCAACAATTAATACAAAAAGTTGTATCTTCCTAAAGTAATACGAAAACTATTTAAATTTCAGTAAGTTTTTCTTTATTAACAAATTTCGGAAGCTACCAATTCCAGTAGTAGTAGAAACTTGAAAGGAAATCGAAAAAAAAATTGGAAAAGCTTCAAATCAAAGAACTATTTTTTTCGGAGTTTTCTTTTTTTTCTAAAAATGAAACAACCATCTTAAAAAGATAAAATTCAGAAACTACAAAGATTGGAATTAAAGAACTATATTTCCGAAAATTAAGACCAAAATATACTTAGAGCTCTTTAAACTTCAAGTTTCCTCAAAGCAACCATTAAAATCCCTATATTTTTCATTTAAAACCTAATGTTGATAAACGTGAAAAACAAGAACACAAAAATGTCCTCTCTTTTACCATACCTACCATATTTTTTAATAATATTATTACAAATATTAAAAGTCAGAAAATTATGTTCTTACACTATCCCGCAGCACAATAATGCTTCCTGGTTTTTTAAATTTTTAAACCTTTATGTACATAAATATTTTCTTTATAATAATTTTAATATCCTTCGAGCTTTAACTTTTTAACACCTCTCAACACAAAACAACACCCACGACAACAGGTTTATATTTAAACAAAACAAAAAAATCTTATCTCCTCTTATTTTCTTTATCACCAAGCGTCGGTGCCTTTATTTCATTATTTAAACAGCTTCTCAACATCTTTATGGAGAAGCAATGTTTTCTGCTTCTGGTTCTCAGGTATTTTTGTTTTGTTTTCCAGCAGATGCCCACATTTTGTATAAGAAGTAAATTTGACAAAATCTACCCTTTTATGTTTTCTTTTGGATTTGTTTGTTTTTTTTTTTAGTTGGATTTTATTATTTTCATTTCATTGTTGGTGAAAACATACATTTTGTGAAGAAAGGTTCCAACAATATTATTTCAAAGTAAAATCCAAGACAAACAAAAGTTAAAATATCAAATGAAATTTCGTCCTTTAAAGCCTAAAAAAAACAGAGCTCTGCCTCCTTATCCCCTTTCGTTTCGACCCTCAAAAATGACAAGAGTCAGTGAGTTTACCAATAATAATTAATTAATGAATGAAGAAGTAGAGTCTTCACCTGATGCTGAAAATTTGACCGAATACAACTTTGATTTCAAAAATAAATAAAAAATTAAAACTCTTTAAGGCAAGCTATCAACAATTCAATCAATCGAATATTGTTTCGCTAACTTGACAGCTTGAAATTTATGGCTCGAGCAGTATCTGCTTTTCAATCTTTAACTGTTTTCAGACTTCGTCAAGATCTCTTCCGATGCTGACAACTGTGTGATTAATTGATTTATGTCATTCCTAAATTTGTTTTTAAGAAACTAGCTGAAGTGGAAGATATAAAATGACAATATTATTCCCAATGTTAATCGAAAATCAACAAAATTGATAAAATCTTTGTCATCTTCTGTTTCTATCCTCTCTCAAATGTTTAAGTACGAGTAATTTAACATTTTCCAAAGAACCAATTATTCTAAAACACAACATAAAACATTATATACCCAAAGGAATGAAAGTTTGTATACCTATCATAGATAGCAGCTACATAAGTGTTTTGTGAATTTTGATGTTTGATAGTTTAAAATTTCTTCAATTAAAAGTTAAATATACTGGCTCTGGGTTAGGAAATGACATTTTGATAGCTGAGAGTAAAACATATGGATAAGAGGGAATAAAATGTCTCCTTGGATTTTAAAGTTTACTCTTTGATTATAAACGAAATATGTATTGCAATTTCTAAAGTGTGTCTTTTCGAAATTGTTTCAAATCAATTAGTTTGAATTTGAAATTAGTTCAGGTCTTATGGTTTTTTAGTTTTTACTTGAGAATGATAATTAATTTATGAGTTTGCTTTTAAGTTTTATTTTTATCCAAAAAATACAAAAAAAATAAAACAAAAGTTTATCCGAATTAAATGGCAACTAAGAAATGTTGAAAAATAGCTTTTAGACTAAAAATTAGTTTTCAAACTATACAGAAACTGATTTTAAATTAATTATTCAAAAAGCTGAATTTTTTGAATATTTATTTTGCACTGTACTTTCATGTGGTTTATGACGTTACACTCTTAATTATAATTTTAGGACATACGCTTTGGAATTGTAAATAACAAAAAATGGTCGCCGGTAAAATCAAATTATTTGTATGAAAATAAAAAATAAATACTAAAATCTTATTAAATACCAGTTAGTTTTTCTTCATCAAATCAATGCGATTTGTAAATTGTTTTTTTTTTTTCCTGACGAAATTTGTAAAAAAGTTATTTGATCTCATTTTATTTACTCTGGTAAAAATTTAAAATTATTTAAGCCCTAAAAAAATATACTCAAATTAAATTTAATTCTTCAAAGAATATGGGACTTCAAAAAAGTCAAATAATTAATATAAAAATAATTAAAATAAAAAAAATAAAAGTGATGATTTGCAAACGCATTTCAGTTTATTTTACCTCTAGAATAGAGTCGGCCACGAGACGAGAACAAAATGAGACTGGCGAGCAAAATATTTGTTTGAAGATGAATAAAAAATAATGAAAGTTTCCGGTATCAAATACAGAATTGTAGAGTTCCTCATATTTATTTTCAATACTACTGTCGAATCAAGTGTTCAAATTCGCTTCACACAGCAAGCACTTTTTTTGGAAAAAGAGTTCTGAATATTTTTTTCAACTTAAAACCAAAAGTTCTAGAGTTCCTAATAGGTTTAAGAAAGAGATCTGCAATATTCGATTGCGCATTGACTGAGAACCAAAAATTTTCAAAATCCAAAAAAATCAAAAAAAAAGGAGTTTAAGATCTCAAAAGAGTTTGTTTTGGAAAGAAAGTTATTGAAATAAGTTTAGAATTCTTTGATTGCATTCGGAAACTCTAATCAGAACTTCTTTTGTTGATTTTGAAATTTGTTGGTTCTAAGCAAACTTTTGATATGGAAAAGAATTTTTTTTAAGATTCAATATTTTTTAAAGAATCTTTCACACAGAAAAAAGCTACAGAATAATTATTTGTAAAATGATTACATATTGTTTTTCAAAAACTTTCCTATTTAAGAAAAAAAAAAGAAAAAACGTAACTTTTGAAATTGTTTGTATACAGTTTGAATATAAAAAATAATATTTTTTAAAAACCAGTAGGTACTGAATTTTTATTTATAATTTTTTTCTGGTAAAAAATTTAAAGATGTACAAAATGTGTAGGCTTATACCAAATTTCTAATATTTTCTATTTTAGAGTGTTATTCGAAATTATAGGCAAATGGTGGGACAAGGGGGGACTGTTGCCCTCCCCATTCTCTGAAAAGTAACGCGTTAGTTGGTTTTTAATTTTTTTACTACGGATTTAAAAAAAAACACTGTTTTCTTGATTGTTATTATCTTATAGTCGTTGCTCTGCTCCTTGGTTTTCTTTCCCTAGAAAAAGCCCTCCGGGCGCTTCTATTAGAATTACCTTTATTTTCTGATGAGGTAATAAATTTTGTTAATGATCGGTCGGATGTGAAAAAAGTGTGCTAATGTTTTTACAGACAACATTGCAATCTATAAACTGAGCATAAATTATGTTTGACGATTTTGTTGGTCAAAAGTTATAGGCAAACACGCAGAGTTTGGCCTTTAGGAGATTTTTTGTCAAATAATTTTGCTAACGCTTTTCGGGTAATGTACTATGTTTTTGATGATATTAACTGTTCAAACATGAATATTCACTATCATATGTTATCAAATGTTGAGTAAACTCGATTGTAAGTCGAAATGAATTCTCAACATTTGGTACTTCGAGCCGGATATGAACCAGCGACCTATGGATACAGTCAACATCTCTAGGTCGGTTTAAATACACATATACACATTGGGTTATCTAACGATTAGTGTATGTTCATGTTTGAACATTCACTATGTCTTAATTATACGGAAAAATAACTTTCTTCAATATTTTTCAAAATACATTTTTTTGAAACGCTCATTTTTCTAAAATATCAATCGGAAGAAGAAAAATGCGAGCACTATCTATTTATAATTTAGTATTTATTTAACATTATTGTAAAATTTGATTTATTGGAAATATTAATGGCAGCATTTTTAAACACGTCTTTACCCACAATTTTAAAATCTATGATTTTCATTTATAAGGATATTTTGCTTATGTTTGATTGAAGTTTACCCAAACACATTTTTGAGGTGAAGAGAAAACCTAAATTATGAGAACCATGTATACAAATGCACTCCAATATAATGTATTAATTTCATACTAATTTAAAATTTAAGAGATCATTCCATAAATTTTAATATTTCAAAAAATAATACTCGTTTCTTAAAACAGAAAGCTCACCAAAACCACCTGGCAGCATAATTTTAGAATTGTTTTTCTAAATTCGTCTCTTGTCATGGTCCAATATTAATTGAAGAATAAGCTAACCTATTTACAAAAACTTTTTTTTTCACAGACAAAATAATTAGGAAATATTTAATTTACCATGAAAACAAACAATTCAACTGAAAACCAAATATAATTAGGTATTTTATTTTCATGAGGTTTGTGTTTCTTTTTTTTCGCAAAAGAAAAAAAGATACAAAAATCATATTGCGACCAACAAAGGAGATAAGAATATTATTTTTTTTTTTGTTGGATATCACTGGGACAATTTACCGCAATATACTTATGTTTTTTGGTTCAAGTGAAAGATGTTTCTTGATGTTTTGCTAGCGATTGCCTTGTATAATTTTTTGTTTCCTATTCATCTCTTCAAATGAGATGCCATTTGTAAATCATGAAATTTCTTTTACTCTTAGGGGTAAGTATTTGTTTTGCGAATGTTTGAATGAAGATTCTATCAAAATGCTGAAGTAGATTTTTTTGAATGCTTTAAACAGTTAATTTTTAGTCAATCATAAGTGTCTATTTTTTATAAACTGTTTAGTTAACAAATATTTACCGGACAATATCAACTTTACAAACATTTTTCTGTCAAATAGTCGACAATTCAGACGTTCTTCAACGACATATAATAATTTTAAAATAATGAATTTCATATTATTCTATTCTATTTTCCTAACCCAGTTAGAATTTTTTTTATAAAAAACCCTCTGTGAACAACTGCATGCGACCAGGTCGTAGGCTTAAACTTTCTTAAGAATAAAACAAGATTTCTCAAACGATTTTCTATTGGTGGAAAACACTCTCGTTTAGTATTAAAGAAAAATAGAAAGATTTTCTTTTGCAAATAACCCCAGGTTGATATTTGTATAGCGTTATCTATAACAAGGATATCAGAACAGAAAATGCGAATGAATACCGAAGGCATAACGCGTTTGACAAGTTTCTTTTTATTTTTATTTTTATTTGTATTTTTGTTGTTGTATTTATGTTTTTCTTTTTTTTTTTTCATTTTGCCTTTTATATTTTCTGTTTTAACAATATTTTTTTCATTCTCTTTTTTTTCTTCTTCTTCCATTCAACCGAAGAAATATAGAAAATTGCTCAAAGAAAATATTCTTCTTTTTTGTTCTCACGCAAAAAGCACATTTCCCGAGGATTTTTTTTTTTAATATTGCTTATAAAAACATTTTATCACATCCTTACTTAGTTAGAATGTCCGTTGTATTTTTTTGTTTTGTTCTTCTTTATATTATTAAGGAAAAAATTGTTGGTTTAGTTAAGACCTAGATTTCTTTTTATAATGCAATTTGGTTTTCTTATTCCTAAAAGTTAATGTCAAAGAGGAAGTAATTGCGAAGCCTCTTTTGAACTAAACGATGGTAAGAATTTTAATCATACAAACAAAGTACGATTGTTTTTGAATGCGGATGCACTGTCCTTAAAAACAAAATTGACAAAAAGAGTTCGTCAACAAAAGAAAAAAAAATTTGAAATGCGAGAATAAAAATTTATCAATCATAAAAAGAAGTTTTGTCGAAAAAAATTTAAAAAATGAAAAAAAAAGCTTGTATAAACAAATTCTCAAGATGCAATCAAATGGACATTTTTTTTGAAGCGCATGCAGAGGCAATATATCATCAGACCATCAGTTTATCATCTGTTCAGTATTATAAAAAATTTTTGTCATCAACTACATATATTTGAATAATTTTATTAAAAAAATAATTTACTATACGTAGAAAATACACGACAGACAAATAAAGCTATAGGCCAACAAAATTCTTAAAAATCTCATAATTTCCAATTTTATTATACTCACATTTTTCAATATTCTATACAGGGTGAGTCATGAGCAATGCGACAAAATGCTAGGGCGTGTAGGTTGCATTGAGACAAGAAAAAAATCGTATTGGAGGGGGGGTCTATTCCCCTCCGTTTAGCCGGGAGGGGCAATTTTCGAAAAAACTGACTTAAAATGGAAAAAAAATTATTTAAAATCAACGGCTTCATTCACAATGCTGTGCGATACGTTTTTGAAAAGCCAATAAATTTTTCTTTCATTCTGTGTTTAAATAAATCTATTCTAAGAAATAGTTTTTGAAATATTAATTTTCAAAGTCAAAATTTTGAAAAAAAAATTGAAAAAAAAATTTCAAGTTCATTTTTTTCAAAATTTTACGTAATTAAGTGCTGATTTTAATTTCAAAATTCAATGCTGTTATTAATTTTAAGTCTAAATAAGAAAACCGGATGCAAAAATTTTATGTCGTTCTCAAGAAATTAAAAAACAACCAAAACCACCTTTTTCTAAGAAAAACATTTATTTTTATTGTAACGAAGCAATTTAAGAAGCATTAATCTTAGTTTTTTTAGTTTTTTTTCCTTTTATTTTTACTATGTTTTTTATTGGAAGTACTTATAAAAAATTCTCGATATGATCTCCATTGTTTAGAAGGCATAGATTATATCTCCTTGTAATGGCTTCACATAAGTTTATGCTTGACAAATTTTCCTGCAATTTGACTCCAGCGACTTCAATTCGTTCCTTCAGTTGTTCCAATGATACTATTTCCACTTCGTAAACATAATTCTTCATAAATCCCCATGCATAGAAATCTATACTGAAATCTGTATACTGTTTAAATTAAACTTTTTTATAAAATTTTTTAGAAATCTTTACACTAGCATTGTCAATAACGGTTTTTGAAAATTAAAAAAAAAAATGATAATATAATCTTAAAAAATGGCGCGATTTTCAAATTTTCGAAAGCTCATACCATCAGTCCGGTGTTAATATTTTTCAAAATATTTTAAAAATTGCATTTTAAAAATTTTAAAAATTCAATACTTTCAATACCTATTCGGCTTTTTGACATATGATCACTAAAAATATATGTATACTAAATATACATACATAGAACTTATTTGGTTGAACTTGGAATTGTTTGGACAGTAACTAGAATTTTTGGCGTTGTTTCCTATTTTAAATTCCTTTTTAAGAAAATGGATTTGAGGCCAGAAATGAGAAAAAATATAATTAGATACATTTTGTTCAGAATTTTCCTACGCAATATTTTGAAATCGATTTGGGTAATTTTTCTTTGGGTATTATTGCCTAGCTCCGAAAATTCAAAAAAATTATCATATTTAAAAAATGTTAGCAAATAAAATACTTTTTCGTAAAAATTCAGAAAAATTAAGATATATAGTTTCTTAAATCAACCCTTAAAGATAAGTATTAAAAATAAAAATGTCTACCCAAAATTTTAAATTTATAATCAAAAAAATAATACCTACAGAGGTACATATACATACATAATAGTTTTTTTTTAAGAATACAGACTTAATTCAAATTTATACAGAAAAAAGATTAAGTTTTTGAACATTCAAAAAAGCAACCCATTAAAAGAAACAAATTAACAACTACACAAAAAACGACCCAAGTAAAAAAAATGTGTTTTCCAAAAATTAAAAAAAAATGTTCTGTTTTAACTCTCAACTTTAAAATTTCAAATCTCTTCAAACAGCCCTTAAAAATATAAAAAAATAAAAACTGTATCTAAGAAAAATAACCCTTATGGTGGACATGGTCTTTTTTCAATGTTTCCAAAATGTTATCTCGAACATTTGAAATTTCGTATTTTAAATAAGCACAATTTTTTTCCAGAAAAAATAATAGGTGTATTAATTCAACTTTGTATTTTATTTTTAAGTGTACACTTGTACATTGAACCTCAGTTTATTAGACTTGACCATTCTTAATTCCGTCAATTTCATTGAATTTTTGTGAACAACAACAACAACTTAAAGGCACTACCACCAATTGTTTTGCATAAATTAATTTTCTATTAATTCATTTATATTTTATTTTTGGCCGGAGTTATAGCTATTTCATGCTTGCCAGGCAATCATCAGACTCCTTAGTGGTGCTGAGCTTTAATCCAATTTTATTTTGAAGAACACTTGTAGGATTCGAACCCACGCATATCAGATTTGCCCAGTCTCTGCAGTCATGTGCACTTACGCACTACACAACTTTAGACCACTGACGCTATGTGTCGATATGTGGTACTTGTTCATCAAATGCATTTGGAGTCACAGCATTTTTATAAGCGCCTTAAAGTATGCTATCTTGTTCCGCCTCAACTTTGTCTCAAACTTATTATGACATTTATCATTATTTGAGTTCCATCCGTCTTCAAGTATGACGTTGCGTTTTTGTCAACCAGAAATGGGTTAATACTTCTAAAATTTTTCTTGTGTTACTGTTTATTAGAAGTTGGCCTATATATTTTAGTAGGTTAAGTACTTGTCTAAATCTAAAGTGAATGTTAATTGAAATCAAATAAAACTTTTGTACTATTTTTCAGACAACCACCGTGAAAAGTATTATCAATTACTTTATCCATCAACATTCTAAAAAAAAACAAAAAACAAAAGAATAACAAAAATAATCGGTTTTGTTCCCACTTCCCACTTAAATTGAAGAACGTGTCCTGCTTAAATTCACCCTCCCATCCAACTAAGTTCATTTTAAAATCGATTCCACTTAACTGTCTACAATGCGGAGCTCTATAGAAACGTGTATCCGCTGATTAATTGTTTCAACTCAGCTTCAACTAAATCACACTACGAATATGCAGCACGAACAGATAAAATACAACTCCCCCAGCTTGAACACGCTCATTTAAAATCCCAAATAACGTTATTCGCATTGCAATTAACTTAAGTCGCACTTTGTGTTTGCCCACACTGCTCTGTTCTACTCGCTGGCTGCTCCCCTGAGTGGCATGTGCAATTTCAATTTGTTTAAATTGCATTCGCGGTGCAGGATTGTTGTTGGGGCGGGCGATGGCGATGGCGATGGCGATGGGTGCTGAACTGGCATGGCATGGCATGGCATGGCGCTTGATGGCTTGAAAATTCAGTGAGATTTCCTCCTTCACCATCATATAGCAATCCAATCATATAATTTTTTATTTCCCCAAAACTCCCCCTGCACCCTCCGATCCTTACTACCACACTAACAACTGGACCGACAAGGACGAGTGGGAAGGATTTTTTTTTTGGGAAAAAAACTGGCTTAAAAAAAAACAACATTTTCATTTTTTCAAAAAAAGCAAATAAAGAACGAAAGTACGTCCAAATTTGAATCGCATCGCAGAACCCACAAAGTGATGGTGAAAAACTGTGAAAAGTAGAAGTGGGCTTCGGTGGTCTGGACAACTTCACTCACAGTGGGTGGTCGCACTAAAATAAAGGACGACTCTTAACATCAGACTGTCCTGACGGCACATCGCCATTTCACACAGCGCCACCGCCCCCAGAAGGACGACCGACCGACCGACACGAGGGGAAAGATGCAGCGAGATATATTGGTTACGGTTGGCATGCTGTGAAAGTACCTACCAACCTGAACACTGTACACTTAACTGGTGTGGCTCGAGTGGTACAACGCTTTCTCATTTTTGCTTTTCATAGCAAAAGACCAAAGCACTTTTGCACATTTTCAGGAATGCAATTGAAAAGACTAGTCATATAATAGTCCTGCCATACGTACATATATATAGCTATGTAGAAAGAGAAAGAGAGAGAGAGAGAGAGGTGAAAGTGTAGAGGGTGTATGTCCTTTTTTTTTGAAGCACATCACATATCTACCCACTCATACGACCTGAGCTGAGCCGCCTTCTGCCTTGCCTGGCACGTGTGTTTTATAAAATGACAGATGGACCAAATTTCATGAAAGGAACATTTTTGCTGCCTTTTATTTTTTTCATTTTCTTCTGAATTAAAAATACTTTTTGTGACGACGACGATGATGACGGACGCCTTGAAGGTTGAAAACTACCGCCTATACACCACTCGAGATGTAGGTACTTGTGAATGCAAGACGAATAAAAGTAGGATTCCGCATGTGAAAGGATTTGCATGTGATGGCAAGGAGAGGAGCCTCTTGCTTTGAACCACATTTCATTCATTTAGAACTTGATTGGGAATATACTCAAGAGTGTCGTCGTCGTCCATTGAAATTTGAATACTGTATGCAGAACACATTTTGTGGATGCTACTTATCATTTTGAGTTTGCATTTTTGATTTTGAAGATGTTCATTGTTAATAAAAAAAAAAAAAAAAATAGGGAAATATACTTTGGGTAAATAATCTAGTGTGACAGTATTTTTTTTTTTTTTTTTTGGATTTGGAAAGACACATCACGAAGTGGAATTTGCATAAAAAGAAGGAAAATAAAATAAAATAATTTACTAAAAGCAACTCTTGGCTGAAGTGAAATAAAATTAAAGATGGAATATGTTTGAATAATTGAATTGTTTTAAAAAATGGATACGAATTCTAAAAGACCAATACACGTAAGGTGTCTTTGGCTTTAGGGTATGTTCAGTTGCTAGGAGGGCGCCAATATAACTTCTTTTTATTAAAAGTTTTTTTTGGGGTTTCCAAGGACAAAAACAAATTTTCGGTAAAATTTGGTCAAAAGATCAGTGAATCAATCTTGAGCGTAAATATATTTGTTTGCAGGGAATCTAAAATCCAAAACGAAATAAAAGAAATGTTTAACTGTATTTTATCTTTCTTTAGCAAGTAGGTAAAGCGCGATATGGCTCTCACAAAGTCGAGATGATGAAAAATCAAAATGAATGGTATTCGTCTTTTAGCTCGCTGCAGACAGCTTCTATCGAGACTGGTCTCCGGTCCCCGTTGTAGAGGCGCTCTTTGATTGGCCCACTTATGGTGGCCTCTTACACTACTGAAAGAGTTGCCAGAACACCGCCATTTATATTTATTATTAGTTATATGTACAAATCAAAGATTCACATTTTTAATTTTCAATCTTTTAAGTTAACATCACCGCAATAGTAAAAAAATATCATGGGTCAAAATTTTTCAAATAAAAAAATATTCAAAAATCCATTTTGAGTTAATGTAGCTTAAATTTGACAAGGTTCTATTATGTTCAATAATTTTTTTTCTTGATACAGATTTGAAATGATGAATGAAAAAAAAATATATGTATTGTCAAAAATGAAAAAAATTAGTTTGAAAAAGAAATTACCATGCACGTTTTCTTTCTTTTCACAATTTTAAGTTTGAAACCTAGTTGTCCATATGCTTAGATCTCTTGATTTAAAAATAAAACTGAAGAATCGATACTTGTATTTAAAAAAAGTATACAATTCTAAGCTAAGCTTTTTTAATATTTTATGGAAAGTCAACCATCCTCCCTTTTTTTTTTTGTTTTAATGAAAAAATTTATATTTAGAATATTTAACTAAATATTTGTTTTTAATGAAACTTTTTTATAGTTTTAGAATTTTTTTCCAGAGTAAAAAATAAAAAAAAAATTTTAAACTTTAAAAAAATTAATTTCTAAAATAAATTTTTTTGATTGCTTATTTTTGAAATTCACTTTTTTTAATGAAAATTTTAATTAATGTTTAATTAGTAAAAAAAATATTTATACAAATTTTATTTCGTTTACTTTTATCCAATACGGTTTCACTTAAAATTGGTAACTTAAGATAGATAAAAAAAATTCTAGTATAATATTTGTTAAGATAATCAGGATTGGTTTGTAAATTTTGAACTGACAAATTATTTCGAACACCCTGTGAACAATAAAAAACCTTCTGCTTTTTTCCAAGTTTCATAAAATGTTTACTATTTTTATTTAATTAATTTTTCTTTTAATTCTTTTTGAAAGAAAATATTACATCAAACAAAGATTTAGAAACACTTTGTTTATTGTTTTTGATTAAATCTAATCTTTCGATGGACAAAATGCTTAGCATGGTTACTGTTTGTGAACATTTTCTGATCTTAAAAACGAAAATTTTTGAGGTTAGGAAAGAGCCACCATCTTCTAAAAGAGATTGATTTATTTATTTATTGAATAAGTCGAATTATTAATTAGAAAATTTTTTTTTTTTATTTTTAATATACTTTTCGCTCTAGAATCATGAAGATTTAAGTGATGAACTGGTAGCCCAATACGTAGCCGATAATTACGATTGAGAGCTCGTTTAACTCTTCCCTAACTTCAAAAATCCCATCGACTCATTTTTAAGATCAGGAGAAGTACCTGAACAGATACTGTCGAAAAATGCTATTTAAACTCTTTTGACTAATTTCACTGAACTTTAAGTCACTTCCTTAAAACTATTTAAATTTTTTTTTCTCTCATTTTTTATTCTTTTATTTTCTAGATAAATATAACAAAAATATTTTCATCGTTTCAAGAAAATAAAATTTGTATTCCTAAGTTTGTATAGTACTGTGAAAACTTTTCTAAAAACCATTTTTTCTTTGCAATTTAGTCATCATCGTCATCGTCATTGTCGTTGAAGTTGCAGCTTATCTTTTTTTCCCCCAAAACTTGGTTTTCTATTCTTCTTCTTTTTTTTTCGGGAGCACAAAAAAGAATCGGGAACCTAGCCCGAATGCATTTGAAACTATTTACAGTCACACAGAAAAATTCTTTCTTTGCAAAATTTATTTTTCAAAAACTCCCTACAAATTCTTGCTCAACAAATAGGAACGAGCAAAATGTTGCTATACATAGAAATAATATATGAATACATATAGCTTTTCTATTATTTTCATCTTATTTTTTTTTTTGTGGAAAATGCAGGCGTACCCATTGGAATCCTTTTCAATTGTTTGATCCTTGTTGTGAGCCATTTTCTGTGGGTTTGAATATTCGAATGTCTGGAATATTGAACGAGTTGCAGTGTGCTTCTACAGCTTGGAGGCATGAAGTAGCAGGTTTTTGTTCTACTCTGTATTGTGCGCTTTGCTTCAGAGTAAAATGTTTCTTAAATTCCATGTAGTGTTATGTCGTTCTATGCTCAGCAGGATACGATTCCATTTAATATAGGTTAACGATTCTTTTCTCGGGACTTTGCAATAAGTACAAAAAAAAAAAATTAAAATTGCTTGTTATGCTTCAGGCAACGTGTTTGTAACGTATAATGATGCTTCTTGGAAAAAAAAACTGAAGACTGTATCGCAAGTTGATGCTGTTATGGAACACGAGTATTCAGTAATAAGGTGGCTGTAATTGAGCATGTTAGGGAAATTGGTTTATTTTAATATAAACGACACCAGGAAAATGTAACAAATTAAAAGGGTTACAGATCTTGAATAATTGTGACCTAGTAACTTACAAAATGAACAATATTCTAAAAGATTGTTGTAAGGCGGTAGAAAAAGAAAGCATCAACAGCAACTACATATTCCTTGAACAAATAATTATTACGTCATATTTATTTAGGTGCACTTTTCAAACATATCTAAATTGAATAAATTTAAGTAGGTTTGTAATTTAATAAAACATTTAATGATTTTTAAATTTAGGTAAATTTTAGGCTTAGATATTTTTTAAGCTTGTATATATTTTTTTATTTTAAAACAAGATTTTTATTAATATATTTTAACTCAAAAAATGTTTGAAATTGTTTGAAACCATTTCCAGTGGCTGCCAATTTAACTGAAATTTTTTTAGTGTGGGGTTTTGTAAGTGTTATCAAAATTTTTGGTCAAAAAATATTTTTCAAAAAATCCTTATTAACGGTACATGCCATTGAACCAGATTTCAGGTTTTCGATTTTATCAAAAACAGTTAGACGGTCTGCGTTTAAAATGTTTATAAAATTAAAAAAAAAATATTGTTTTGGAAATACTTGAAACCTGCATACTAATTTTTTTTTTGTAAATACATATAGGTAGGTACCTACTTTAAAAAAAAAAATTAGGGTCAAAGGGAGTAATTGCAAACGATTTTTCAATTTTTTTTTATTTGTCCTGTTTATAACATCTTAACCAGGTGAAGTTGAACATTTTTGTTGATGCAACTTCAATTTGGATTGTATCATCTATAGAAAAGTAATAAATTTTAAACTTGTTTGTTTATTATTTTTCATAAAATTAGGTATTTACATTTACCCCCATCTTTTTTAGACAAACGAGAAAAGTGGGCAAATTAAAAGATAGAACTTGGTACCTAGGATAGAATAAAAAAAAACAGTTCAAAAGTGAACAAAATGAAAACTAAATCACATGATAAAGAAAAGAAATCAAAATAATGATGTTCACATCTACCCCAAAAAAAATTAATACAGAGCTAAAATTATGGGTAAAAATGTTTTATTCAATGTTTTATTTCAAAACACTTAAATGATAAATAACTCTTTAAAAAATGATAAGTTTAAATATTACAATTAAAAATTATTACTTTTGCATTAAACTCTAAAGTTGTAATTCCTTCATAACAGTTGTTTTTGGCTCTGGCAACAATCCACAAAAGTGGTTTATATTAACAAAACTTTTATTGCTTTCCACAGTACTTGTCGAGCGATTTCAGTTTATCCATCAAATGACTTGGAAAACGCATCAATTGCATTTTATTTTTTAATGCCTCTTTCTCGATCCTAACACTAATATGGCTAGAGTGGCCATCGGAGAGCACAATGGCATCAGATTGGTCCAGAGCTGTAAAATTTCAAGTACCAGTACCAATACCGATACTGGTAATGGTACTGCAGAACCTGGTACAGGAACTTGAAAACTGGCAAGTACCTGGTACTTAAGTACCAAAGTACATTTTTCGACGTGAGGGGAATACGTCCATTGGAGATCCAATGGAAAAACTGAGGCTCTTCCAGCCAGCCCTCCTTTGAAGCGGCAAAAAGGGTTCTTGGGACGTATTCAATTGAGGTCCATCGAGCTTTAAAATGGATGTTTACAATTACCCCAAACTGTTCACTTCTACCCCATTTCGGTGTTAACATTCACCCATGAGAGGTAAACAGAGGGGTAGTTGTAAATAGCCAATAACTTTAAAATGTTGTTATAAAGAAGAATAAAAACCTACATATATGTCATGCATTAAAACTTCAGTTCCTTATATATATAATTTAACTTACTTTGATCGCCTTTATTTGTTTTGAAACAATTTTAATGAGAACTGAAAAAATTCAGAAAAATAAGCGACTCACGTCAACGAACAAAACACAAATAACTCTTTGATAGATAACGCCTTTCATGCGTCAACATAATGGAAATATAATAAGGGTATTCATGCAACGAGATAGTTTTCCGCTTTGCAGAAAGATATAATATCGCTTCACGTTTGCATGAGCACCCCATAAAAATGTGAGAAATAATCAGCTGTCACAACTAAACGTCACAAATTACTTCTCGAAACTTTATGAGGTTTATTTCTTCGCTTTCTGCATCAAATCTGTGAGATAAATTTATCTGGTTTGCAGAATATTTTTCCCATACAAATTTTGACAGCTCGTTTCTGCGGAGATAAAATTATCTGGTTTCCGAGGTTTATCCGAGTTTTCCACCGTTGCATGAATACCCCTAATGTCTTTTTAAATAATGTCATTGCATGCTTCAAGTTATGAACGCTTTTTAGAGAATAAAGCGTGTTTACAATTACCCCTGTTCACAATTACCAATGTGGTTTGTTGTTGTTTCACAGCCCTAACTGAATGTTTCACATTGATTTGGGGAAGCATTTGTTGTTCTATAATTCGACAGGCAAATTATATTCAAAGATCTGGTATTTTTGAAGAAAATTGATATAATCATCCTTAAAATTGGTATTAACTAAATTATTTACAACACATTATTAATTGCCAAATTTATAATTGACTAAGCAATCCAATAAATCTTATATTCTGTAGCTTGAAACTATATTTTATTAATTTCTGCTCGAAAATAATTCCTGACTGTAACGAATATCTTCTTTGGCATTTAAACAAAATCTTAAATAGAAACATTCTTATTGATTTACTTTGAGTGCTATTTTACCATTCAATCTCAAAAACAAACATAATCTAATCAAAAAGTCCCATTTACTCAATTAATATATATAAGACAAACACCAGACATTATTTTCCTATATATGTACATCCTTAAAATAATAATAATACACATATTCTGGATTCGCCCTCAAGGATAAAAAGCCTGTGATGGTCTAACAAGCCTCCACAATGCCAAAATTAAATTACTTGATTTATGATTCTTTAGCTAACTACCCAATAAACAATTTGAAGCCACTTGAAAGCATATTCCATTACAATTCACAACAAGGGTTTCTTCTTCTTTATTTCCTCCTTGGGTCTATATATTTTCTGTAGAGCGAAAACAATGTATGCCGATGCCGTCCGTCCGTCCGTGCGTCGTCGTCTTGTTAAATCTTAACTAATGTAAATATGTACTCATTTTGACATCACCATCACCAGCAGCAAAACACACCATCAGAGATGCCTGAAAACTCGTACAGTGTGTCAAACATTCAATTTAAAATTATAATAGACCTTAAGTTTTAGGAGGATATTGTGAATGGCCTTTCCATTTATGTACCGTTGAAGGATATATTCATTATGCATCCACACAAACATTATATACATACATAGTTAAGGATAAAAATATGGAATCAGTTATAATTTAATTATTTGATCCTTTAGTCCTCTGCACTTTGTTTGTGGTTAACTCTGCCGGGTAAAATAATAGTTAACTATATTCTCCATGTTCATGAATCAAGTCCTTTTCATCCCAGCTCAGACTCAGCCTTGTGAAAATTTAATAACCATCCTTCTTTCTGCACTTCCCTTTTTGGAAACTACAAATATACGTATATCCTTTTTTTTCGTCTTTTTGGAATGGAAGGATATGGTTATTGTACACAACACAATGATAAGGATAATCTCTCATTTTGACAAGACTCTGACCACACTCTTAAGGATGGTAACTAAATTAAGCGCTCAGCTAAAGCGTAACGTATGTATATTATGTGTGTTTTATGAATTTAACATGAGGATCTTAGATGAATTGAATGTTAACAAAGGTAATCTAGTTTTGGTGAGCCTTAAAGTCTACACTCTGAGTCATTCTGTTGAGATTTTTTTTAAAATTTTAAATTTAACAAATCTCGTTAGCATATTTAAGTAAATAAAAAATAATGAAATGCACAACTGTGTCGCACGAATTTGATTCTGTGTTAAAGTCAATAACATTGAAATAAAAAAAAATTATATTTTTTTTGAAAGATCTAGAGTATTTTTTTGTAAATTTTTACATGCAATATTATTAAAATTATGTAAGACCTATTTTATGAAGAAATTGATCACAATACGTTAAACCATTTATGAGAAAATTAAGAAATAAAAATCGGGTTCTTTGGCAGGTATCGTAAACAATCTTTTTTTTAAAAATATTATATCACCAATAAATGAATGACTTACAAAACCCCACTCAACAAATTTTATAAAAATTGGTTGGACCATTTTTGTGATAAATATGTTTTTTTCTAGGGAATCTCATTTAAACCTTAACTGCAAGGTTTTAAGAAAATCCCTCCAGTTGTTTAAAATAGAGGTCAAGATACAGCCAGACAGACCAACAGACAGAATGGCGAGGCCCATTTATTTCGCCGCATCATTAAGTATCAGTTCTAAATTAATATCTCGAGTTTAATTTTTTTTCCGAATCTAAAACTTGAGCTCATTTAACTTAGACCATATTTTTTTAATTTTTAATAAAGGGACTATCTAGGAAAAGTTTTGGACTCGCGCAAAATTCGAACTCGAGATTTTCATCAAACTTGACATCAACAAATATAATAGGGAATTCGAAAATGGAGGGTCTCGCAATTCTGTCTGCCCGTCTTACCGTTGACCGAAATATTTGAAAAACGGCTAGGTATATAAATATTTAAGAAATTTGGTATAAGACTGTTTTTTAATATAATAATGTATGTATAATTTCCCGAGAACGGATCCTAAAATTTTGATAAATTTTTTTGCTTGCATCATTATTAGTACGTTCATTATAAAACAATAGAAAATTGGAAATTTAAATATTAACGGCTCCTCCTATTTAAATGTAAAAAAAATCGTTTTCTAAAATTTAAAATTTCTCGATTTTTTGCATGTATTAAAAATAAGATTCCAATACGACGATGAATTCGAATAATCTTTGCATTGGTTTTTTAAAATAAAAGTAGATGAAATCTCGAAGAGAATTTTTTTTTAATATTTCAAAAAGAAAAATAACAATTTTTGTAGGTCAATTCTCTTCCACTTTTGGATTGTTACTTTTTTTTTTATACATCGTAAACGATATTAAAGTTTATATTTTTTAGTACAAAAATTTTAAATTTATAAAATGTTTTTGATCTTAAATTTTAATATTTTGTATATTTTCAACTGAATTATTAATTATCAAAAACAGTTTGAAATTATATGTCTGTGGCAACAAGGAAAAACAACATAATTCACTTTTTGTAGTTTTTCAGGAAAGCAGTTTGAATTTTTGTGTTGTTTTTCCTTATGTAGTCTTATGCAGTTTTGTAAATGTTCTGAACTTAAGTCGACTTATGTCATTTTTCCGCATTGCGCTTCCGCAAAAAATAAATTATTTTTATTCGGGATAGCTACACAAGTGACGACACAAGTCGACTTATTTTTTCAAAAGGAATTGCTATAGTTTTGTAAAAAGAGCATATGTCTACTTGTGTTGTTTTTACTTGTGCAAACTGAGCATAGAAAACGGCTTATGTTGTTTTTTTTTCTAGGCTATAATTCAGAAACCATAAGAGATACAAATACGAAAAAAATATTGGAGGATGTTATCGAAAACTCAATTTCGAATTAAATCGACTTATGCTGTTATTCCTTGTTGCCACAAATGTATATGTTGCAATCTCGAGCATTTCCTTTCGAATACGAGGTGTTAAACTGGTTTTCTAAATGTTTTGATATGCTAAACTCATCTGAACTCTGAATATTTGTATCACGCTAGGTTTTCGAGATATTACCGTTGGAAAATTAAAAAATACTCTAAAAATGAACTAAAACAATATTGTCTAAAATTATTAATTTAATGATTTTGAACCGATTTTAAGAAAAGCAATGCAATCGGAGGATAAAAAGATATTTCAAAACTCAAAATGCCGCATAAAACGGTCATCGAAGTTGAAAAATCGTGGAAAAATAATGTAATTTTCAGATTCAATACAAGATGTCTAATAACAAAATTATATATTTTTAAAAAGAACAAACACTTTTCTTTTCCAAACTGTAAAAAAATCTGCAAGTGGTTGATTAAAAATTGTTGGAGCAAGGGAACATTAAAAACACATTTTGGCCATAACTTGAGATTTCGAGTTCCAATTATGAGCTAAGAAACATGATGTACCCATACCTACAACCTTTACTAGGTCACTTATAAATATAATTAAACAAAAATTGAATTTGGATCGTCGCCGTAAACAACTTTTAAAAAAAATTATGTAAAAATTTATGAATTCTAGTTAATATGTAAATTATTTTATGAATCTACTGAACAATAAAGAACAAATGGCCAAATTTAAATAAGCTAATTAAAAAAGTTTTCTTTTTAATTCCAAATGAATTAAAAACAAATAACAAGGAATAAATTCTGTCTCAAATTCAAGTGATGCATGGTGTCGGTCATGTTAAACGTGCCTCTGGACAAACCAAAAGCCTCTGTTGTTAGGAGTGGTTGATTTTACAATCTGATACAATCGGCTAGTATTGTTATGCATCCATAACGGGATTATAGTATTTAGGTATACCTACAAAAATACATACATGCATGCACATAAAGTCACATTAAAGGACAACAATCTAAGCAACTTGAAAAAGGCACAGATCTTTTTTATATTGCATGATGAAACTATTTTAATCACCTTAAAGAATGAAAAAACTGTTTTTTTTTTCTCTGTATCAAAAAAAAAAATTAGAAAAACAATTTTTTTTTATTTGAAAATAATATAAATTTGCATACCTTTCTCATTTCTAAAAAGAAAAAAAAACGAGTTGTGTCCCATTAAAAAAGAGGACAATTTGTACCTAAGTAGGTACCTACTCTAATAAAATGTAGATACCTACTTCTTCTAGATATTTGTATTTTTTTTTTTTGTATTGCGACACCAATTTTTCTCAACCATATAGCCCTCCAGAGGACCATCTAAATCCTTGCTGAATCCGAACTCTTTAATTTTTAATGCGGTGAAATGAATCCTCGACTCGCAGAGTCCCAAGACATCATTACTCTACGACACAGTGGTACATATTCATTTTTTTTTTCTATTTTCATCCTTTTCGTCCTGTAGCGAAGAAGAAGAGGTAGCGGTTGGCTTCACTGCTGTGGCTGTAATGTACAGTAAATTAGTGGAAAAGGCAAACGTGCTAACGGACGAACCTTTAATTGGTATTACGACTAAAATTTCACTCTCTCTCTTTCTCTCTCTATCTTCGATATAGTGAGTTGGTTGGGTCCTTTGAGCCCGATGGCTGCTGATGCTTGCTAGGATTTTGTTGATTTATTTCAGTTTTATGAGAGTTTTTTGAAGTAAAAATGTAAAAACGAGATGGAGGAGGGAGCACGGACCAGGATAAAAGGAACTGCGGAGTCTGCAATTAATTTGTAATTAAAAACATGCCAAAGAATGCTGATATACAACCCAGGGAGTGTTTTACAATGCTTGATTGTACTTAATGCTATTACAATGACAAAATAAAGCCGAAACTAGAGTGATGTTGTTAATGTCGTTTCTAAATGGTGGTAACTTGAATGGCATAAACTTTGTAATTAAAGTTTATTTTTGGCAAGTGACTTTTGATGTGGCAACGACAAAGATGTTGTTATATATATTTAATACCTAAGCAAGAAGTTATTTTTTATCGAATTTTTGTATTTTTAATTGATGTTTTTGTGAGGAAATTAATTGCTTGCAATCACTGTTCATTGAATTTTAAGAGAGCTCAAAATGTTAAGAGTTTATTTTGTTTGATTAATAGCATAATGAGCAGAATTTATATTCTAAAATGTTGGTAGTAAAAATATTGTTTTAGCGTGTACTTGAATGTTTCCAGATTTAATGTTTACTTTTATTAGTAAATCATAGGACAACTACGTAATAATGATAAGGGTTGTAACAAATCTCTGGCTGTGCGGGGCAGTGGGTTTAAGGTCAAAAATAAAAGATTTTTTCTTTGTTCACAAGCAACTCAAAAAAAAATTGTTTTACAAAAAAGGTCAACACTTTGTCATAAATTAATGATAAGTTTCCAGAAAATAATACAAGAAAAATAAGAATAGTGCGTATACGACCTAGTGTACTTTAATGATTATTCTTTTTTTAAATACTAGATGGTTTAGGGCACTAAAGGTCCGTATATATTTTTTTACATTTAACTTGCGCTGTTTGGGGGCTTTATTCCGCCGACGCAATTCCGTTGTTCCGCTTAGGGTATGTTCTTATTCCGATGCCTTTATAAACATTTTTTTGATTAAAAGTATTTTGCAGGTTCCAAAAGAATTTTTAAAACGAAATGTTTTTCAATACCTACTCAATGAATTTGTTTTTTAAAAATAACTACGTATTTTGTTAAAAAATAAAATTTTGTCGAAAAGAAATGTTTATAGTTGTGAGAAAAAAAAATATGAGGGAATAACCAAGAAAAAAATTTTCTGAGCGGCCGGCGTATATGTATATAAAATAAATTGTGAAAAAAAAATCGTCCTCAAAAACACAAAAAAACTGTTAAAACAAGTACCAAAATAAAAGTATTGTTACAAAAAAGCATCAAAAACTAATTTGAAAAAAAAAATAACATCAACTAAACATTCCACCAGCCAGTCATAATCGACCAATGTTGTGCGTTTATTTATTTTATTTTTTTTTATTATAAAAAAAAATTGTAAAAAGTTTAACCCAAAAAATAGAGAAAAGGATATTAAAAAACATTGTTAAGAAATCTTACTTTTGTTTCAATTTTTTTTTTAATTTGTAAAAATTGGGTACATACAGATGAATCAAATCATAAAAATGCCGTAAAAAATCTGAAAAAAAATAAATATTTGTCGATGAAAATGCTTGTCTATAAAAAATAAATGTGAAATATAAAATGCGAAAAAAAATTGTCCAAATAAATAAATTTAAAAAGAAAATTAGGCAAAAGACGGATTGACAAAAAAAATCGTCTGAAAAAAATGTACAACCAAGCTACATTTTTTTAACCGCGGTAATAAAAATTTGGGATCATGACGAAATCTAGAATGCCAAAAATCTCGAATGCCGAAAATCTCGAAAATAAAAAAAAAATTATCTAGAACGCAAAAATCTCGAATCCACAAAAATCCAGAAAAAAAATAAAAATTCGAGATTTTTTTTTTTGTATTTTTAACAGTTAAAACTCAATAAAACACAAATGCATCAGTTTACCCAATATTTTATTTTCTGAGCAAGAAAAATAGTTGCAAACAATAAGAAAATCAAAACAATAAACAAAAAAAGAAAACAAAAACAAATATTGTAAAGAGATGGATTTTATTTCAAATTTTGTTCAAAAAGGTGGATATCAATCTGAATTTTTGTATGCTTTTAGGTCGGTACTTGTTGATTCTCATGATTTCATGTGACCTAAAATACTATGAATTAAACTGAAATATGGCGAATCTGACCAGCCAAGGTACTTTTAATCAAAAAAATTGTTGATATTGGCGCCTGCCTGGCGACTTTACATACCCTAAGCGGAGCGACGGAGTCGCGTGATCGGGTGTGTCCCCGAAAGAGGGAGTTAAAATCCTGAGTTCCCGCGAAGCGGGCCACCCAAGGTCTTTTAAACAAAAAAATCTTATTTTTTTACATCTTTTTTAGACAACTTTTCAGCGAAAAACCAACATTTATCTTTAAATGCCATTTGTGGCTAAACTAAGCGTCGGCGTCGTTGACCCCCTAAACTTGACATCTTCAAAAGCGATTTTTGGCTAAAGTAGAGAGAAATAAAAATTGGATTTTCGTGATCTAGAGAGTGCCACCTTTCAATCGATGTATCGCATAAAAAAAGCATTCGAGATTTTTTTTTCTAGATTTTGGCATTTCGAGATTTTATTTTCTAGATTTTTGTTTTCGAGATTTTTTCCATTCTAGATTTTTGTTTTCGAAATTTTCATATTCGAGATTTTTACTTTCTAGATAATTGATTTCTAGATATCGTGGTAGACCCTAAAAATTTAATTAAAAAAAATTGCCTAAGAAAATGTGAAAAACAGACCAAGCACCCTTAAGAGGGTCTATAAAATCTTGGTGGTTACTATTTCAAATATTTTTGTTTCATTAAAAACCTTAAAAATAAAAATTGTGAAAAAAATTGGTTGAAAAAATTCTGTCAAAAAAAAAAATGACACAGAACAACCAAATGAACTGCCTATCGAGTCAGTGTTCATTTTAGACCATATAAGATTTATATTAATTTATCTTAGATTTGGAGTCATACTTTGATTTTAACATCTTAAACACATGTTTCTATGCAATTCAAAAAAGAATAACTATTTTGAATAACACGGATCCCCCCTGTTGAATTTTTATTTATTTTTAGTATTTGGTATAGTTTATTAAAATTACAATTCTGTTCGGTATTCAGTGTGTCTTTCGCTCCTGTTTGAAATATTAGTTGAAGGGTTGGAGCAGTAAGTTAGTATTATAGGAATCAGCTTTCACTGATTTATTTTAAATGACCCAATTCGATCCATTTAAATCTCCGGGCATTGGCTGTTTTTTTAGTTCAGAGTAACATAATATTACTGGAAAAATGTTTGTGAGTAAGAAACATTTTTATTATTTTTCAATTTGTAATTTTAGAAAAACTTTATTGTTAGAATTTTTGTTCAATGCTTTCAGCATTTATTTTGTTTAACGAAACTCTCCAAATAACAAAAGAAATGAGTTTGAAAATTCTCAGGCCAACGAATTTAAAAACAGAACAGATCAGAAGGTTTTTACCTCCTTCTTTCTAAAAAAGTGTGATACAAATAATGTTTTTTTTTTGTGAGCAACATCACTCAAATTGGTTTTAACTCATGCAAATGAAACTTAAGGGACCAAAAAAAAAACCAAAGGAAAGATTAATTTCTATCACTTCCTCCTTTCTCATAAATCTTAACATAAATCTAAACCTATCCAAAATTTAGAACTACCTACCCTTTTTTTCGAGCTCCATTAATTGGGCTTAAATATTTGTTTATGAAAACAAGGATGTGTCCGCTGGAATAGGTTTATCAAATGTCTCATGCATTTGATAGATATACCTACATCATTTTATTCTTCCCATCCCATCCATCATTTGCAGACTTTTTTAAGTCTCAAAATATCAATCATTTCTCAAACTGAATTTAGGTACAGTAAAGTTTATGTTTACGTCATCAGGATGTCAAATGCATAAACTGAATAAAGCACTCAACTGAATTAGATTTCGAAACTAAATAAATTATTAATAAAACTAAAAGGACTTGTTGTTAAGAAATTCAAAATGAAGTAAATAAAGTTCCGTTTTTACTTTAAAAAGATGGAAAATATGTATCCTTACTTTATACCTTATCATCAACAAAAGAAATGTCCCTTCTTGGTAATTTGAAACATATACGTATTAAGGTATTAGAAACTACATACATTTTCTTGCCTCTCCCAAAAAGAGAACAAAATAAATAAAACCATATTCATAAATCAAATCCACTCACTTACACACAAGGGACAAAATTGCCAACAATTGATTGAAATTCCATAAAAAATAACTAAAAGGACACCAGGGACTTCTTTTTATAAAAAAAAAATAGGTAACCTCCTCAAATGGTAGAGATAAAATAAAAATCAAAGTTTAAAAGGACCATTTCCAGGTGTCTATAAATGAAGAGAAATTCTTTGTTTCCGCATGTATCCTGAGTTCTCAAGTCTTGTTTGTGGGTGGAGTGAGTAAAGAGGAATTATATCCTTGTTTCAGTGGTAAACCAACAAAATGGGATATTAACTTGAAAGTTCTAATCCTCAGGGTCAGACTGATGGCCCCAAAGGCCCTGAATCAAATTTCGAGTATGTGGGAGTATCGGTGTGGAATTTATATTTTCGTGGGGACACACGTTTTTCTGTGATTTTTTTTCTGCCTGTTGCTTTTTTTTCTGTGAACTAACTCTTTTTGGGACTCGCTTAGGAAATGTTAAGTAGCCACGCAGGTGCCATTATTAAATTTGTTTTTTTTTTTTTGATTAAAAATATTTTGCCGGTTCCAAGGAACTTTCAAAGCTATGTATGTTTTCTGAAAAAAACATTTTTAAAAGCAATGCGTGACAAATGCCGAAATAAATTTAAAAAAAAACTGAAAAATCAAAATTAATTTGGTGAGAATTTTCGTCTGCATTTTAATTTTCTCTTCTCAAAAATTTCTCAAGAAAATTGTAAAAAAAAGTATTTTTAAATAACTAAAAAACTAATGGCGGGAATACAAATTTTTCCCGAAAAAAAAATTACCAAACGCGAGACTAAAAATTGGTCAAAAAAAAAGTTTTGACAAAAATAGTTTGTTAAAAAATGAGCACAAAATAAATTTTTAAAAATTAGATAATCTTTTTGCTGCTTTACAGTTTAAGTACTTTCGGTCACTTTTCCTGACATTGGTTGCCGTATATCAACAAGAACGCGGCGAATGTTGTCCTCCAAATGTTTGATCGTTCCGTGCTATTAGCGTGAACTAGCGACTTCACATATCCCCACAGAAACTGGTCAAGCGGCGTTAATGCCACGATCTTAGAGGCCAATAATTCACGGTTACCAAACGTTTCTCTCATTAAATCAATTGTGACACGAGCTGCAAAACGACATGTTGCGCTACAGCTCCTGCACATCAACAGTCAGCACATCATGGCCGCCAGTTTAAAAAGTGTTGCCATTTTCAAGTTGTATACCTCTAAAAAACACTCTTTATAAGCTTATATGCAGGTTTGGCAAAATTCTATAGCGTGTAAGTTATACCGGGGCAAGAAAAAAGGATTTTATCCCAGAAAATGGAAAAATAATATTTTTCAAAAAACAACTTTAAGTTAAAAAAATAACATTCATTTTTTTGTTCAAATGCATGTAATATTGTCTAATTTCATATAATTTGATGTATAGTTCCCGGGTACCAATCGGCGCAGCGCCAGCCAGCGCCCCGAATATATGACCAATCCAACCCTGGCTAACCCTGATGCTAAATGAAAATCAAATCAAATTTTCAACTAGAATTTTTGGTTTGTACTCACCTCGTCTGACAACTCAACCATGTGTGCTGCACGTGTATAGACAGATATAGAGGTGAAAATGTGTAAAGTGTAGCTTTTGAGGGAAATTGAAATCAAAATTGAATTAGTCCCAAATGATGAAACAATTTCATTTTATTTTCCATTAGTCCCGTGTTATTGTTGTTTCACACATCTACTCTGTTGACACAAAACACTAATTTTTTCTTAAATGCTTACGGAGTGAAAATTTGAGAAACGTATTACGATGGTTTGTATATTCCACAACGCATATAAAATAAATAAAAAAATATTTTTGATATACATTTTTGTATAAAAATTAAGTTTTGGAATTTTGGTGTTCCTTTTATTATTCCAAATTTAATTTTTATTTTTTTTTTAACACCCAACTCAACCACAAAAGATGAAAAGAAAAGATAAATGGAAGAGGAAAAATGTCTCTTAAAGGAGGATATAATAAATGGAAGATAAAAATGCTTTGATTTGTTCAGTTTATTTTTAACGCCATACGCAACATAGATAAGATATAATTTTATACTTTGGAGCTTGAGAGGACTTTATTGTATTGGATATGGTGGTATCGTTGTTGTTGTTGTTGTTGCTTTCGATTCAATGTGAAAAATATACTTAACTTGTCACCGACAATGAGTATAGAACGGATATGTACTTTAGTTGACTGGTCAGGACAAAATATCCCTTAAGTGCTTTTAGGAGTGGGTGGGATATAATAAAGGTTTTTCTGTATCAATATTATAGATCGGAGATGTACTTCGATTTAATGTCAAGAGAGAGAGAGAGAGAGAGTTGTTGAGATAAATGTAGGTACATTATGTATTTTTTTTTTTTCAAAAAGAAAATAGGGAAAAGAATAAATTGCTGTTAAGATAATGGATGACACTACATCGGTATTGAGGAGTTATGTAATTCTCTTCTACTAAACTGTCCTCGGAAGACACCGGTTTTCAAATCACGCAAATGTTTTAAATCAAGGATAATATCGCTTGAGATAATAATATAGAATGTTTGGATAAAATCAATATTTTGAATATTTTGTAAGAAAAATTAATTTAACACTTCTTAGATGGCAAGTATTTTATCTTATAGCTTAAAACTTTAAAATAGTAAAGAAAAAGTAAACATTAGCAAACGAAAGTCACAAAATCTAAACTCAGAATTATTCTGTTACGTAAGGTTTTGAAATATTCCCGTTAGGAAATTCAAAACTGTTTTTTTCTTTGCTATTTTTTGAGGATTTGTATAAATGCTGGGTAGTGTTTTTTATCAAAATTTTAAATTATTCTTTCAAAATCAGTTTTTTATCATTCCAAAAGCTCTTTCAATTTCAGAGAAATTATTATTAATTTTTTTTTAATTCCAAAAACCTGATCGATGGTGCACTTATGCACTTGGATTCAAGTTTTGCATGTACCATAATTTTTAGAAATGTTCTGGAAAATATCTCCAATGCTGTTAAATGATCTCAAATGTTTTTTTCATTTTTCAAACTTGAATATCTCAAAAACGTGATGTGCTTTAATTTTTCAGAAATAGATTCAACCATTTAAAAAAACCTTCCTGTTTTGGTTTTGTTAACCAGTGTAATGTTTTTTATACTGTAACATCCCTTTCCCTTTTTATATTTAATTTGGAAAATGTTTCGAAATTTGTATATATTATGTCTGCGAAAAGAAAACTTAAACATCGCTTAAAAGCCTTTTTGCTCCAAATTATGTAAGTGCCAAATATTTTCCATGTTTTTTTTTTGTAAATCTAAAAGTTAGTTCCTCAATTCTTGGTACCATCACCAAACAATTTTGTTCAACGTTCAACATTGCGAGTGTTGAGACTTATTTCATTCCATATTTTAAAAATCCCATATTTTCAATATTAGACTCATTTGTAAAACCTTTTAACACTTTAACAGGTCTCAATAACAGCATGGACAATTTTGGATTTTGAAACTTTTAAGACTTTTAAAAATTGTCAGATAATTGTGTTTTGCACAATGAACTAACTTCTTTCAAAATTAAAAAAAAAGAGGCTGGGTGCGACCCACACTGATAACTTCCCATTTGTGATCTTGAAAACTTTATATTTTATTTTTTTCAAATAACCAAATTATCTGCGAAACAAACTTTAGCTATTAAATTCAAACAATCATTATTTTAAGATTGAAAAGAATTTTAATTATTTAAAGAGATTTACGAAATGCACATATGTATATTATAGAGATTGTTGATGTATAAGTTGTTTGCACTTGACCCAGGAGGTAAACTTCCACGCGTTTTTTTAACGAATGTGGAATTTTCTTAGTTCTGTTTAAATTTTTGTTTAAAATGTCAGTTAAGTATATGTCCAATATATACCCGCTGTAAACATTTTATTGTGTATAAAATTAAATACCTAATGGCAAAGTCAATATATTTGCTCGTTCTCAAGATATTCGAGTCGAAAAACCAATTTTACCACTTTTTAGTTTATTTTTTTTTATATTTTTTGTCAAAAACTGTCAATTAGATATTTGTCAAAATTTAAGCTTTCATAAAAATTGTACTATGTATAAAATAAAATATTTTAGAAGGCACAATCGTTGTTCGTTCTCAGGATATTCGAGCTGAAATACAATTGTAACTACTTTTCTTTAGAATTTTTAACAGTTTTTGATTTTTTGTTAAAATACTGTCCATTCAATATTTGTCAAAATTTTATCAATTGCTAACAATTATGTTATGTAGAAAATAAAACAAACAAGAAGTCAATATCGTTACCCGTTTTTGAGAAATTTGAGTCGAAAGACTCAAATATACCAATTTTTGGTAGAATTTTTTGTAGTTTTTAATTTTTTGTAAGAAAACTGTCCATCGAATTTTTTTGAAATTTTCACCAGTAAAAAACAACATTTTTCGTAAAATAAAATTATTTTAAAGTTAATATCGTTTTTCAATCTGAGAATATTCGAGTTATAAAAATTTTTTTTTTAGTTTTTTTGATTCTAAAAAATAACGGTATATTGATTTTTTTCAAATTCATATCAAATTTGTATGACGTCATAATGTGTCGAATAAAATTTATTTCAAGTCAATAGCATTATTTGTTCGTGAGATATTTGAGCCTAATCAAAATTTTCACTTCTTTTTTAAACTGCTATAGTAAAAAAACAACTGATTGAATATTAATAAAGGCCCTTTCAGCTTCTTTCGAAGTTAATATCTGTAAAAAAAAATGTATTTCAAGTCGATATCTCTACTCGTTATTGAGATATCGACGACGAAAAATGGTACCAGAACGTACGGACGTATGGACCTACGAACATACGTACACACGCACACATAGATATCTCTTTAAAAATGATTGATATAGGCTCTAGGGAACTTGAAACGTCGAGAAATGTCAAAAATTTCCATTTGACAAATCGGACCGATTACAATAACTCCCTATGGGAAGTTAAAAATAATTTTTAATGAAAAAAAAAATTTTTGAATGATCATTTCTCAAAAAGTTGCAAATAAAAAAAAATAGAAGAAAAAGATTAAAAAAAATTTTTTTTTTTTAATTCCTAGTTTGTTCAAAAATAGTTAAAGGGTTAAGTGATGTATAAATGGAGGTCTTTCAAAATCAATAAAAAATATGAAAAAATAGTTGTGGTCTTGGCATTCAAATCATCAAAATCAATTTTCGTGAAAACTGTGAGTGGTGATAAAAAGTTCCTGAGTGGCATTTAAATCGTCACGTTTTAACAAAAATATGTTATCAAAATTTTTAATACATATTTGGCTCATTTGCCATACCTATTTTATATTTAAATTTTTAGATTTAAACGGAGTTTTTTAGTAACTAAATCTATTCAAAAGTTTTTGATTTGGGCGTTTTTTCCTAAGATTTGAGAATTATGTATTTTATTTTTTAACATCTGTGCTAGTAATTAGAATTTTGGGCCTTCTTACCCATTTTAATTTTCGAATTTTTACTCGGAGCGTTGCAAATAAATGTGAAATAAAGCCACAAATAAAAAAAAACAACAATTTTTCCGATTTTTTTTTTATCATACTCACATATTCATCCCATTAACGTTTCTGCCACCTATCATTTCAAATATAAAAAAAATCTCTCCCAATTGGCTTCCCTTCAAATAAACATCAAATACATCCCTCAATCGAAATTAAATTAAAATTTTTTTTTTTTAAGAATACCTACGTTTTAATCGATTTACCTGAATTGCAGAACGAATACGTCGAACAGACTTTTCGCATTCGAAAACTTGTTAGGACTACATAGGTAATGTTTGTGTCAAAGTTTTACATCAATCCCAGTATTAAATTTAATCCTCTTTTTTTGCAGAAATAGCAATCACCTGAGCGACAGTTATCGCACGTCAATGTACTTCAGCACACGCAAACTTTCTATGTCATGGTAGATACATAGTACATTTCCCTGGAATTAAAAAAAAAATATGTCCGCATCTAGTTACGGAAAATGTTTATTCTCCTGTCAAACACAAAGCTAACAGTGACACTTTTTTGTTTTGCCTATAACGGTGCAGAAAGTAAAAACCAGAGCCATTACCAAGGCAATCAAAATTAATACCCTTCAATTGCTAAGCCAATCGCCATTCTTGTAGCCGCCATTAACAATATTCCCTCCACAAACCCATCATCCTATACATTCGTTCGTTCATCGGTCTGTTCATCTATAACTGTTTGTCGTTGTCGTTCGTTCCTGCTAATTCACTCTAGTTTTCTCTGGAACTGGATGAACGTGTATAGACGTAATTAGTTTTGCTCGATTGCATTTGCATGCAACACAAAGGAACCGTTGACTTCGAATTTGCGTGTGAAAGGAAACCATCTGCACACATACTTCTTCACACTCCCTCACCTACATATATATTTACCTATATATGTGCAGTAAGCTCATTTGTTTCAACAGGAAACTCACTTGCTGTGGTTGACATGGAAATAATAATTCTCAACACGAATTTGATAACTTCACTTCATACAGCAAGTGTGATCGTCCAGGCTGAATTCCTGGGAACATAAGATCCCAGAAATGGTTGGCTCAATAGTAAAAGATGAATGATTTGGGGAGGGAGGAGTTGAAGTGGAAGCTTATCAGGTTGGTGAAGTAATCTCTTTGCCATTGTGTAGCAAGAAATGCGTGAATTTCGTTAAGTCATGCATGCACAAGTCGAATGCATGCTATCATACACAAAGTCTATTCATCAGTATTGTTGCAATGCAATGTTTATCCATACTGTTTATTGTATGTCCTTCATACACAATGAGTTACATAAACAAATGCTCTATGTAATGGAAGAAGTTTTTGTTTCTATACGTTCCTCAACTCTTCCTTGAAAACATGAAGAACACTATCAGAAAAAGCTTTCAGGTTTAGTAGAAAGATATTGTCACGCGATTGAATTGATGGAAATATATTCAAACGGTTTCAACCAGGTGAACCATACAGCATTGAAGAAGGTAGAATATGTGTTGTTCGTTAGGGGCTTTTGTTTAACGTCCATCAACTCAGGTACACGCATGAGAAATAATTATTATTGTTATAAGTTTTTTTGTTTCAAGTTTTAGACACTTACATTAATCAGAGAGATTATAATGTTGTACATATATTAGTAAAAGGACTTCTACTTAATGAAAGAATAAAGATATGTAATCGAATTCTATAAGTAAAAGACCAAGACGTGGTTATGTACAGGTATTTATTTAATCAAAATTAAACAATGATTTTATATAACGTCTATTGATGACTTTGATACCAAACTGAAAGAATTCTAATAAAATTCGTTAATCAATAAGAGATTGTAGGCCATAATTTATTAGTAGTCACTGTTCTTGCAAGCCATACTGTTCTTTTCTTATACTTGCAATATTTTGTCGTCAAGCTAAGTAAATAGAAACCGATTCCGATGCTTTGATTTCAATGATAATGATCGTATGATCTTCAAGATTACATATATAATGTACCGTATTATGCTAAATGTTATAAAAGCTACTGTCGATAGCTGTATTGTGTCGATTCTTAAATAAAGTGTCATATACTTAAGATCTCGTGTTTTATGATTTATTGATTGTGAAGAATTTACACCACAAGATGTTATTTGAATACCCCGCTATTTTAAAGCTGTCACATTTGACAGGTAGAAATAGAAACTAGAAATAGAAAGTAGAAATAAAACTGGAACGTAACACGCTTCAACAACGCATTGAAATTATTAAAATTTGGCACTAAAACTAAAACATATTATTTTGGTCATCGTGAAGCACCTTGACGGACCGCGATTTAGAAATTTGTTGAAAAATTTGAGCTGTCGGGACAAGTAAGCGATGTGAAGAATCAAACCAGTGCACGTCGCTAAAGAACAACTGAGAATTTTGCTTCTGTAGCCCAAAGTGTTGAAGAAAACCAAGGTTTTTCCGTTCCTTTTCGTTCTTTGGAATTGTGTGGAATACCTACAAACGTAATTACACCGTATTTTGCATTAAGACTTAGGTCTTAAGGCTTATAAAGTTCAGATAACACAAGAACTCAAGTCGGCCGATCTTCAACAACGTCAACAGCAAGGCGTCGATTCAAGACCTCAACGATGCAATTCATAAAACTATTGAGGGCATACATCAGCCACTTGGTGATGGAAAATTTCATGAAAAGGATATCGGTGTGTAAGCGTAGCCGTGACGGCCATTTGGCGGATGTTGTTTTCCATTATTAATGGCATACTTTTCTCTTTATATTGAAATAAATATTCGATCCTTATTATCTCAAAAAATGGCATTTCTTTAAATATCAAAATATCACCTCTTATTGGAAAACCCTGCACAAAAACCAATATCTACCAACTGATGAAATAAAAAGTTTCAAAAATTTTCAAAAGCGTTGTTTTGCATTTAATCAGAATTTTTTAAATAGAATTTTCAAAGAAACAGAATTTTGAAACTAGACTTTAAATAAAAAAATCTGAGTTTTTACCCCATTCCATCTGGAACTTATGATTTCTTAATTTTTTTTATAACTCTTGCTGACTTGGCAAACAAGAAGATTTTCTCTTTCCTGTGAGTTAGTAGGTCTAGTTATTAAAAATTGCGTATACGCCCAAGTGTACCAAAATATTACAGTCGTTTATGTAAAAGCTGATCGGTATAAGATGACCCAAATAGCTAGACGAAGTACGTAGGTTGTGTTGAGACAATAGAAAAATCGTATAGGATGGGGGTCTTTTTTCACCTGTTTACGTTTAGGTGTGGGAGGCAGTTTCCTAGTAAATTGACTTAAAACAGAAAACTTTGAGTAATGAAGTTACAAATTGTTGCATGAGACATAAAGCAAAATCAATTTAGTGACACCATTTATAACTCCAGAACGGATGGGTCGATTTTAATGTTGAATAATTTGTTGGAATCGTCTTCGCTTTCTATTACAGAATTACTAATAAAATGTGTGATACTGCATCAGGAGATTGAATGGTAATTAAAATTGAAGTTGAATTTGGCTAAAAGTCTACAAGAAACACTGCCTTTATCTTTAAAATTAATGTAGCGAAAGTTAGGTTTAAATATCTCAAATAATAAGTCTTTTTGAATATTTAAAAATACCAAATCAAGGCCTTTCCTCATTCTAAATTCATTCTTTGGAAATAAATGATTAAGGATGTGGTGTTCTTTACAATTTAATTTTTTTGGTCATAAGAATTATGTGAAATAACGGCTATTGTTCGAAAATGGAATTTGAAAAACAAAAGTAATTTTTTTTTTATTTGATACCCAGTCCGAGTACAGTTATAATACTTTGTATTTTTAAATATGTATTTAATATAACAACAGAATTCGATAAAGGAATAAGCGGAATTTATCCAAACTAAAAATTTAACAGTTTGTGTCAACGTCTCAATTTCACATTATGTTTTTTTTTTCTTAATTAATTTTATTGAAATGGCAGTTTAAGAAGTTCGGGTGAAGACAAAATTTATCTCTATCTGGAAAACTTTCATAACACCCAAAAAATCGAGTTTCTATTATATGTATGTATGTAAGTTTTGGTTGTAGAGTATTTATGATATTTGATTATAAATGCTAGTATTAAAAATTATTAAACTACTACTACTTCAAACGTCAGAATTTGTCCAACTAAATATATTAAGCGCAAAGTATACTCGCAAAAAAAGTTTGAGTTTCACCTGAAAAAAATTGAAGAGAAAATTTTTCCTGAGACAGAACTTATGTTTCAAATAAAAATTTTTCAATTTGTGTACAAGGCTGTATTTATCTTCTAAATTTTTAAAACTGTTTCTTAACATTTCTGATTAATTTACATTTTTAGAATTCAAATAGCGTTTGAACTGAACAAGAAAAACAATTTTTTCAGGTCAATGACATCACCCGATTATGTTTTGGGTACCCGAGTAACTAAGAACTAGTGGTAACTATATCCGTAAGGTCCAGTTCCCGGGAACTCAGAATGCAATAATACCAGGCACTACCCGGTCAAAATAATAAGCACTAATTCACATAATTTTTGTGCGCGTTTATGTCTTTTTTTACAGACATATAAATAAAACCAATCATTAATTATTCTTTTTTCGTGACTTTTATAAAGATCTTTTTTATAAATGAAACCCTGAGTTTTTCAACCTTTGCATAATGAAAGTACAATAATTACCCAAGGCTTTGCATCATCTGCAGTATACACAAAAATACTTAATCCAGTATTAACACAAAAAAATAAAAGAAATAC
This sequence comes from Syrphus vitripennis, assembly GCA_958431115.1. Classification (NCBI taxonomy): domain Eukaryota; kingdom Metazoa; phylum Arthropoda; class Insecta; order Diptera; family Syrphidae; genus Syrphus; species Syrphus vitripennis. The sequence goes on from OY288110.1 coordinate 74,964,877, forward strand.
TCAGCTTAATCCCAAATACGATGTAAATTTTAATTCTCGAAAAAAAAAACGAAATAAACAAAAATTAAATCTTGTTAAGTATTTCTTTTTGCATCAATTATATAAAGTTTCATTTATTTAAGTTGCCTTTAAATTTTAACAAAAAGAAAATAATTTAATGGTGATTTTAATCCTCAACTTACCGCATACCTACACTTAAAAGCCAAGAAGAATGAAAAATAAAAAAATATAGTTACCTATGTACATAAAAAAAAAATTACTCATACGCCCCATAATCCTTTTTTGTAATGCCTTAAAAAAAACTTCCCCTTAACTTTCGTCAAACTTTTTGAACACGTAAAATCCTTTTCTCTCATTTTTATTTTAAAAATATTAAAAAAACAAGAAACACTTAAATCCTTTTCCATGTCATAAAAATGAAAACCTGGCTGTAAAGTTTCAACACAGGCACTTTGCAGTAGAATCACATTGTGTGTACAGTCTTGAGAGTCGTGACCAGGACCAGACAAGCCATAAGCATAAGGGAAACAAGAAATTACATCATCACAGTCAATTTCAATTATACCCAGGCAACTTTGGTTTGCATTGCAAAAATTCATATAATTCCTTATTCTATAGGACGAGCGACGCATGTTTGTGTGATGTGCACTCCTTTTGTTCGCCATACACACATAATGCGCTCTACTTTTCTTGTCCATCCTAACGGTAATGGCAACGTTTTTAATGTTTTTTTGGTAGGAAGATACTACTGCACTGTGCTGATGCTGTGATGTGCCATAACAAAACAACTTGCAAAACAAAAACAAAAGTCTTATAGAGGTAAAGTCAAATCAAAGGAGTTTGAGTGTAACGGAGAACGTTACCGTAACTTTTTGAAATTGTGTCTTCTCAATACAGGAAATCGGAAATAACCTGAGCTAACAGTATTTCATGTCATCGTCATCGTCGTCGTCGTCGTCGTAGTTGGTGTGTTGTGTCCTTGTTGGCGGTATGGTATGGTTGTTTGGCTTATTGAGGAGCTAAAAAGGAAAACAAACACACGACACAGGATTCCATGTTGTCCTCCGTGGTTGTCATCTTATTCGGAAACTTTTGAAAAATTGTTTCTGTGGGAAAAGGAATAAAAGAAAATTTATTGCACCATACACAAATGGTTCGAAAAGTTCACAAAATACAAAAAAAAAAATTAAACCAACCATAGGAACTTTTCACAATCGAATTGGCAACTGAGATGATATTTGAAGTTTTTTTTTTTGGAATTTTTATTTGTTATTCTAGGCATCTTGTTGGGAAATGGGGATTGTTTTCTTTTTAGTGTTGGTTTGTTTTTGATTTTTTATTGCGTTTCCAAACACATTTTCAAAAGTCGGCACACATTATTCTCTTGAGTATTCGCATTTGTAAAAAAAAATCTTTGTGCTAAAATGTTAGAAAAAGTCCTTTTTTTGTTTTCATAGTTTTGCTTCCTTGTTCGGTCTTAAATCTTTTTTTTATTTTATGAAAAAAAAATATAGTAAGAACGGAAGAAGATGAGATGTGGGTGGGTTTTTATTTTTTTTTGTATAATGTGGAACGGAAAGTGCAACTTGACAGTGTGTCGTTTCAATTTATATGCGTTTAGGTTGGCCTTTGTTCGTTCTCATAATAAATATTAAGTCGAAGAGAAGTTGCTATTTTTCTTCTTTTTTGTTTGGAATTTTGAAATAGTTTTGGTCGTGCGGTGACACATAAATTTTATAAGGGAGGTTAAATATATTTTTCGAGAATATCTATTTAATTCTGTGAACTTTTATTAAAAAAAAAAAATCGAAGAGATGCGAAATGTTTTTTTTATTATTTAACACTCCTATAAGCTTTCTATAGTTGGGACTAGCAAGCACATTTTTATATTGTTATTTTCAATCGAATCAAATAGCCGTAGATATAAAAATAATAAGACAATTTTTGTATGAAAACCTATGTTTTCATACGTTCGGTAAAAAAAAGTTCCCTAAGATCAGCTGTAATAGAAGTAAAGTAATCCTATAACCCCTCTATAAGACCTGTAAGAAAATTCATCGATTTTTATTTTAGAAAATGTAATCTATAAAAAAAATATGGAAAAGGGTGCGTATTTGCAAATTAAATAGTTAGTAAAGGAATGCTTTGATTTTTCGTTTTATTACTAAAATAAATTGAAGTGGTCTAAGAACGTCTGAAAAAATGATGGGGTGTGAAATGTTTGGAGTTAAATTTAAGATAAATGGTATGACGCATTTTTTTAATAGCTTTTGTTAAAACTAAAATTTCCTGTATTTAGAAAAGATTTTAATAAAATTTTAGAATTAAGGTTTTCAGTGATTGAAGTAAAATCGAAACAAAAAATAACCCACAAGAGGTTCTACGAATATTAATTTTGTCAACTGAATTTTATTAAAGCTTTTGGCTAAAGCCAACCAAGAAAATATTTTAGTACATTTCCTAAGTTTGTTAAATATGTTTTAAAAATAATGTAATATACAAGTTTAAAAAAGGTATTTTTTTTTAATTTTTAAAGCTAATTTGAACTTTGTTGGGTATTGTAAATAATTTAAGAAATTATTAGTAACGGTAACTATCAAAGAACCCTATTTTTGGGTTTGATTTTCTCATAGATTTATATTATAGATTTTTAATTCTTTTTGCATTAGATAGTAGTTGTAATTGGTTTCCAAAATTCTATGTTCGAAAATTTTGTATTCCAAAACTCTGAGCAACAAACACACATTTTTTTATTGTTAAATTATCTGGATTTGAAACTATGTATTCCGGTAATTAATATATAAAAAATCCGTGTCACTGTGTATGTTCCGAATAAACTCAAAAACGACTCAACCGATATTCATGAAAATTGGCATATATACGTAATTTATATTTCGATTAATGGTCTTAATAATTTATAATTAACAATAAACTGATTGTCAATGTTGATGTTTGTATTTAATCGTAAGTTTCATAAGTCTCAAACAGATGGCGCCTTAAATCAGATTTTTTACAGAAAACTGTCGGACCATCTATTGTGAACTTCTCATAGATGGCGCCACGTTGGAATTTCTTTTTCAACAACATTTTTCAACAACACGTGGTGCAATGCTTTGTATAGTTTTTTTTTGCAAGATTTCAGGAAAGCTATTTATATTGAAATTTGTATTTTATTATTTTCATTGTATCTAAGATAATGGGGTTCTCACTCACAGACAATATACCTAACAACCTAACCAGCTCTAATAATAAGTTACAAAAATCAATTTAATTGTCAATAGTGAAATTGAAAAATCTACTATATAAAAATAAGTCGGGTTTACCTTCCTGACGCTATAACTCCAGAACGCACGAACCGATTTCCACGGTTTTGCATTCGTTGGAAAGGTCTCAAAGTTCGTGAGGTTTATAGCAAAGAAAATTCGGGAAACATTTCAAGAGAAAAGCCATCTGGGGGCGAAACGGAGTTCGCCAGGTTTTCTAGTTTTATTTAAATTTTTTAAATAACAGACTTTTCGAATACAGAGAGTTTCTTAAATTAAAAATTTTAAAACATAGAATTTTGGATCATTTTTTCAAATAAAGGAATATATGTAGAACAAAGTTTCTAAATAAAATTGATTCATAATAATTAATATTCGGTACCGTTAATCTTATCAGTGTTATCGAGACATGTGTTATTTTGCTATCGAATAGAATAACTCGAAAATTGCATTTTCGACATCTCTAAAAGTTGTCGACTCTAAATGGTGAGTATTGCATTGAGAAAGCTTTTGAGCTCAATTTTGAATTTTGAAAAACATGTTTTGAATTTTGAATTCAAAATTATTTTATATTCTTTTATTGAACGTGCCTTGATTTAAAAAAAAAAAAACATTTTTTTGTAGCATTTTTCGCAAACTTTTCAATTTTCACCCGAGTATCTCGAAATCTTTTAGCATGTTCTTTTTTATTAGAAGATATGTCTCTTTAAAAAAGAAAAAAAAATGCACAACTCGTTCGCACGTACATTTTCCTTTTTTTTTTGCGATCACATCGTTTTTAAGTCTAAGTAATAAGTATGCGCCAGTAATTTGATATAAATAAAAATGTGAACATTTTTATTTCATGTCTTTTTAAAATAGCCTATTTTACACAAAAATATTTACTTTAGTGGAATTTAAATACCAAATGAGTAAGTATTTTTTTAAGGATAAAGTTTATTAATCAAACATAAATATTTATACAAAAAAAATCTCATTTCAAACTGATGAATATTTCTGTTGTATTAATTAACAATAATTTACATTGAAAAATAAAAATAAAACTTACCCAGAAAAAAATCCAAAATGATCATATATATATTATCCTTCTTTTATCCAAATAACAGTAGACCTACATAGTACAAGTATACTTCACAAAATTCAAAATTTATTTATATTCACATCCGCATCACAAAATTCATCCACTTAATATGATAAACACACGATAAATTGTAATTTATTGGTCTCCCAAAAAAAAAAAAAATTCTGCTGATGTTTTAGCACTCGAAAAACATCAAAATTGATTAATGTATTTATTTGTGTCTACTTTATAAATTACATTGTACATTAAGTATTATGTAGATGTATTATATTTATTTTTTTTAATAAAAATGATTTTTTACTAAAAATGAAAACAACTTTTTTTTTTAAATACAAATATTTAATTTGAATAAAAATTTATTCAATGATGACATTATGTATACGAATATATTTGCTGTACATTTTAAATTCCCCTAACAAGGATGCACTTGAATCTTCCGCAAAACAAACAAACACACACACACACATTCATTTATTTATTTTTTGTGACATTTTTCAGAAATGAGAAAATTTAAATCTTTTTCCAGCAAAAAGCAAAAAAAAAACGGGAAGCACAGAAACACACTGCATAAAATATTATCCTTGAAGTTTTTGTTAGTTTTGTTTATTTATACATTTTTTTTTCTCGTTTGCTTTTTGTGTGTGACAGAAGCATATGATTTAGATTTTTGAATTTCAATTGAATTTTTATTTTTGTTGTCCTTGATTTCCGAATGAATTTAAATTGTAAATTATTCACAGGAGCCACAGTTTCTTAAACAAACAAAAAATGCATCCCCAAAGGATCGCGTCTTATCCTGTCAAATTACCACCATATGGACGAAGTGAATATTTGTCAAAAGGACAACTGACTGGCTGACTTAAAAAAAAAAAAAAAAACAGAACTATCCAAGGAAAATAAACACTTAGGGGGTTTGTCGTTGTTTCACTAAAAGGATCTCAGCTCCTCCAACACTTTACAAACAACACGCGTACCAACTATAATTGAACGAATTTTTTATGTTCGCACATACCTACACAAACTATTCACAATTTCTCCCTCGAGATGGAAAAAAAAACAACCACACATAAGCTCACGTGTATCCTTTTTTTTAAGTATATTCTTGTGTTTGGTGCCTTAAGGATCAAGATATTTTCATGAATAATTTATTTAACTATGTGGATACTGATAACAACGAAATAACATTTAAGGCGACCGAGATTGACATCCTTTTAATGCCTTGACAACGTTTTTTCCTTTCTATTGTGTTGGGCTATTGAAGAAGATTTGTGTTGTTTTTGTTTTCATTTGGGTTTTTTTTTTTTTGCAACGCCCTCGCCCTTGCCTCGAGATTTTCTATTCACAGAGCACTCTAGTATCCGAATTGATGTCAACTTCGAACGATGTCATCTTACATAAGCTCTAACAGTATGATGATATTTTACCCGTTTTTTTTTTTTTGTTTTATTTATTTGACAAGGATAATGGCCATTTTTGAACACGTTTTATGGTTTTGAACGGAAAAATAAAATTACACCAAACGACACTGTTGGGAGGATTTTTGACACATCACTCAGTATATTCGTAATCACCGAAATCACCAAAATATTTAGGTTGTATATTCTATTATCCTTATTTTTTTTTGGAATAGTATGTACAAAGGATACAAGTGAATTTTTTTTTTTGGAATAGGGACTTAAATCAGACAGAGAATAACCCGGAACGCGAGATAGGTTTCGTGCGCCTTAAAGTATGTCCTGTTACGTACTAATGATAGAAATTCTTCATCGCACAGGACCTGCATCAAGGAAAGGATGTTTTTGGATGAAATTTGATCCCTTCTTTTTTTTTTGCGTGTGTAGCGAGAGATGTTAAAGAGCAAATATTCTAAATATCTCTGATATGATGGGCTCTTCTGAAGGCTGAAAATACTGAGGCTGATTTTCAAGGATAACATAACAAATTTCCTTCGGTTATAATTTCTCTCCAAAAAGGACCTACCTTTTAAAGAGAAAGCGAGAGAAATATTGTTCCTAAAGAGAAATGAAAATTAGGAAAAAAGCTTTACTCAGATTGTGTGATGTGTATGTGGGTGTGATTGAATGTGTGTTTAGCACAAACTAAAAAAAAGCTCTATTTTTTGTGTAGGTCTCTAGGTCACAAGGATTTTGTTGTGACACATAAAAGCTGTCGCTGGTTGCTAAAAAGATTTGTTTTCATCCATTTTTGGCCAAGCATATCAACCCCGCAACCGAAAAAAGGATATAGGTTAGGTAGGTATACCAAAGTGGATATACCTACAACAATAGAGAAAAGATATTTTATCTATCATAGAGAATGTTGTTAGTACACAATATTTATTACGTGTTTGTGTTGTGCAAGCACATCAAAAAGGGAATTTTTGAATTTGAAGAACCAAAGAAAAAAAAGAGAAAAACTTAGCTAAGACTCTAGAGATACCGCGCAGGACATACAATATTAAATCTTTCTACAGAGAGAATAAAATATCCTTCATCATTTTTTTGGGGGTACAAAATTTTTGTGTGTTGGGTTAAGATTTGTTTCCTTTTGCATCCTTTTTTTTTTTTGTTAAGATTTACTATCGCTGGTGGCTTAAATTGGCTGGAAGGATTCTTTTGTTACTTTTGGTTAAGAGTGCGCGCAAAAAAAAAGTTTATTCTTTTTTTTATTTCTTTCATTATATTCAAGTCAAACAATAGAGGCTGACCTTATTTTGTTTATTTTTTTTTTTTGTTAACATTTTGTTTTTGTTAACAGAAGCGTATAGATGTGCAGGCACCAGGTTTTTTTTTTTTTTTGTTTTTGGTTTTTCTGTTTGTTGTAAATGATGGCATAATTCATTTCACATGCTGGGTGTGCTGTGCGGCGTGATATGTTGAGCGGGTATATTGTACGTATATGGGGTCTTAGGTCGAAATATAATGCTTTTGGAATGTCGAGTCGAGTCGAGCCGCGCCACACCGTTGAGGGTAATATAAGTGTTGTGGTGGTTATTTTGGGGGTTACTTAATATTGTAATAAATTTCTGAGAATGGTAAACGTATATATGTGAAAAAGTTGGTTTTATTGGCAAAAAAAAAAAAAAATATGGTAGGAATGAGAATTCCAAAGAAAGTGTAAGTTGATTTACGTATTACATGTTTTTTTTATATAAAGGATTCTAGACGGTGGTAGACATTTATTGAAAGTTTTAATGTTTTCTTTTACATCTCAGAGTTCATTGTAGGTAAGTAGGTTTTTTTTTTTAAGGAGATAAATGAAAGTGAATTTAGTCTGGTTGAGTTGAGAGGTAATTCACTAATATAATTTTATAAATATTTATTTGATTTTTTTTGATTTACGGTAATTTAAAGAAGTCAGGATCAAAGTGTAAATAATCAAAGCAGCATTTTTTTTTATATTTAGCGTGCACATAAGGGGATTTTATGTACCCTTTACATGTCACAGACAAATGTGAAAAGAGATGTAAGTGAACATTTGTCTTGAATTTCAGTTCATCACAATGAGAGGGAAAGACAGAGCGTGGAAGGGTATTCCACATTCAAGTAGTACGGCTAAAGAATGAATCCCTGTACTTCACAGTACGAACGAAATTGGGTTCAAGAGTAAACTGATGAGCATTCCTGGAAGCGCGAGTATTACGGTTGAATTGTTTAAGGGGAGGAATGCAACTGGCTATTTCTTTAGAGCACTTACCGTAAAAGTAACTATAAAAAAGTGAGAGACATGAAACGTTACGTCAGTGTTCAGGTGACGTAAAAGAATCGATGATGTTCCTGTCTCCGATCATTTTGAGGGCTAGTCTCTATATACTGTCCAAGAGACTTAATTAAGTTGCTGGAGCACCAGCCCAGAGATGGGAATTATACTCAAGCTTTGGACTTATATAACTTTTATAGATAACAGCCAGATCAGAAGGGAAAAAGAATTTCTTGCATCTCCAAAGGAAACCTAAACATCTTGCGGCATTTTTGGTTACGTTAAGTATGTGATCATTCCACAAAAGATGGTTTGTGATACACATGCCTAGAATCGCAAGCTAATTATTTTCTTCGATGCAAGTGCCACTCATAGATAAGAGCAGGGGGGGTACAGCATTGAGTTTTCGAAGCATTAAATTCTACGCGATTTGTTAGCCCCCATTGTACAGTGCTGTCTAAGTCAGAATTTAATGAACTTATTATATTTAGCCGTTTCAGTTCCACGTCCGAAGAGAACGATTGGAAAGAAAGTTACTAATCCAGCGAAGAAGGGTTTCATCGATACAACGTTGCTGCCAAGTCTTGAAGGGAAGTTCCGCTGAAGTATAGTTCCATTAATTATTTTTGTAAGATTCTTTTAGGGGATAGCAAACTATTAAAATGTCATATTTGACAAAAGTTTATATTAAAAAAATTAAAAATATTTTGAAAACGTGGTTGTGAAAACGGGCAACTTAAGCTTAATTCTAAAACGCTAAGAAGATGAGATTAAGGAGCATAGATTTTATGGCCGGTATCTTCATCAGAGCTCATGTTTTGACAAATCCACCATTATTAGGGTGGGCAATGGAATTTTTTATGATTTTAGGAGGCAAGATTTTTCAGTTATGAGCGTTCATAAAGTAATGAACTATCGGTGAACACCAGCCTAAGTATGGGCCGAATAGTTTTATCTTTTTTTAATTTCAGATTAAGCAAATCATAATTTAATGTTTTAATTTAAAAAAAAGGTGTTATCGTAATTTTCTTTGTTGAAGACTGAATTTTTTATGGTAAAATCAGGCTTTTTATGGTCACTTCCTTTTATATGCAAATAAAAACTATTATTTCATATTTTTTCCTACGTTTCGTCGTCATCAGGGAAAGTTTATTAAATCTGTTGAAGACATTGAACAAAAATCGTTAAAAATAAATAAAGTACGGAGTGGAATAACGATCAAAATAAATTTTTTTCGAAAATAAGGTCATGCACCATTGGCCCCTGAGAACCTTATCGAAATAATATGGAACGGTTAGGGTCAAAATAAAGTCCACCGAGGTCCATGTTTAAAAAAAAAAAAAAATTAACTCCCATCACGAGAGCATTACACAGCACATGAAAAATAGATGATTTGTTAGGTGTTTTTTTTTCTAGAAATCTGTTTATTCCTTTTGTAATTTATTTTAAATTTATAAGAATATGTTTTTTTTTTATGAACTAGCTATTTGAAATAAAAATTATTATTATAATTATTTAACCTGAATCCGAATTATTAGACTTGAATGTTTAAAACTTGAACTCTGCAAGAACTGAAATTTTTTACTATGATCGTTATTTCCTGCGATGCAAGGGTAAAATGTATCGTAGAGTTTACCACACAGTTCCCAATTAAAGAAGGGAAGCATCTTGATTCCTTTGCTCTTAATCACAGTTCTTGACTTGAAAAGGAAAATGCAAAAGCTAGGATGTATAACACGGCATGCTGCATCCAGTTCTACCACCCTGCTTGGTTGGTGACTCTATAGGATTTTATAGAGGTAAAACATTAGATATAAGAAATATCTATCGGTTTTTCAAATATTGAAACAAAAATGATTTAATAAATATGATTTAAAATCATGAATAGTAAATATATATGTCCATATACAAGTTCCAAGTTTGAAGAAGATACTGAAAAACAGACCGACAAAATATTTTTTTAACCTTCTAGAATTTTTTAAAGTCTCAGCCCTTTAAAAGTTTCCAGAAAGGTTCTCCAGAAGACAGGTTTCCTTAAGAAGCTGGTCCGATGTACATCATAAATCCTTAAATTTTTTCTTCTTCTTCAAACTTGCATGTGCCCAGTTTTCCAGAATACGTTTGTTTGTTTTCTTAAATCGATTATTACAGCTAAAACTTTTAAAACAAAATTATTTTAAATGTCATTTTCTTCGTCCAGAATTCCTTTACTTGCTACTTTATTTATTCCTACATTGCACAATTATACATTATGTACTTGTACATAAACATAATAAATAATATATCGTCTCAATTATTTCACCACATAAAAATTCATTCATATTTATCAAACTTAACTTCAATTCTGAATTTCAAGGTCACAACAATAAAAAAAAAAAACTATTTTTCGCACAAGAAACAAACATAAATTTCAAAGTCAGTGCACAAATATTTGTCGAAAGAAAATACACACCATTTGTCATTTTCTACCAACAAACTGAGATTTGGGGGTTGGACGTTGGAACCCAGCTCTTTTAATACATTCCCCATCTTACATATTTAATCACATTAAGGTTACCGTACCACACTTTCCGTTCTGATGTCACACTGACTGACACCCACCATCCCCACACAGCCACCCACGGTCAAGTCGAGTCGAGTCGACTAGGGGTATTGTCACTTTCTTGACTCAAGTGTTCCGACAGAAGTTTCTTATTCCATTTACACTGATGATGGTAGAATCCTGTCATCCCCACTGAACTGATGCAGTTTCTCGTCCTCCATAATTATCCTCCAGCTCGTGGTAGTCGTAGCTCGTAGTATATCATCTCCAAGCAATGTTGACATACCTACAGTAGTAGATGGGGAGCGTAGGTGTGGCTAAAAGGTGGAGGTTTGAGAAAAAGACATATCCCAGGGTCGAAGGACGTTCGTAATTAGAAAAAAAAAGTGAAAGCAAGCCGACATCCATGACCCTATTTAACTGAAAATAAATTACACGGAGAGGATTGATCTTCCTCTTCATTCAGCAGTGTATGTAGCTCTGTAGTCCTTTTTTTTCTTCCTCATTTATTGACATTTCAAAAGCAATGCGCATTCTTTTACAAGTTTGTGTTTTCATCTACTTAAGAGGCAGAGGCAGATGTGTGTCTGTGTTTGCGCAAATAAAACTTCCCACACATTGAAGGACTCACAGCTCACAGGATGTGTGATCCTTTGAGCGTTAAAATTAAAAGAAAGTTTAGTGCAACATATTGTGTTGGAGTACTTCGTTTATTATGAATGAGAGTAGGTAGATACTTGTATGAACGGTTGACTTTTTTTTTTCTTTTTTTTTTGTACAATAGGACTTTATCTACATTATTTATTTAGACTTTCTTCAGACATTGGAGTGATGGTTGATTCATTAGTTCCACACAAGCAAATTCAAAGGATTTTTTTTTTCTGTTGCAATTAAAAGTTTTCTTTCTAAATTGGGAAGGAGTTGGGAAAAATTCATCATTTTTTTGTTTAAATTGTTTCTTTTTTTCAATACATACTTTTTTTGTGTACCTATGCTAATATAGGGTGTTAATAACTTGAAGTTGGCAGCACTTTTTTAACTGGCGGACATTTTGACAGCTGTTAAGTGATTTGTGTTTGGTTTGACATTTCAACATGAATAAACTGTCACATGAACAATGCTTCAAAGTTGTGCAAATTTATTTTGAAAACCATGGTTCTGTTCGAAATACGTTTCCAGCTCAATAAACAAAAATGTCGTATTCAGAGTGAAGTCCCCAAGTGACTGTATAGTGTGCTTTATGGGCTGGTGAAATCACAATAACGCTGCGCTGAACAGTCAGTGGTGACCATGTCACACAGCTCGCAACACAATTAATTTACTGAAGGCAACGTTACGTAACCGAATAGTTTCACGTTTTGGACCCGTGAATTAAACGTGCGGTTTCAATTTAACGCCATAGACTATTTTCTGTGGGGAAATGCCACAAGAAACGATCGACCAAAAAATGGATCTAAAATTGGACCTCCACATCAAATTACGTCCAAGCCTGCCGCGGGCATATGCCAGAAATTATAATGCCAAAAGATTATCTTTTGAATAAAGTCAATTGCAAGTCAATTTTAAAAATGCATCTTTGTTTTATTCCATTTCAAAGTTCTATACCTAACACCCTTTCGGTACAATTATATTTTTTGAAAATGTATATTGCATAGGTACATATAGGAAATTTAAGTGAAAAGGTTAATTTTTAGATCGATAAATGGGTTAAATTCAGATTTTAATTGACTTGTAGGTAAAAATAGCTTTGTTGGGTTAGGGTTATTAACACCAACGGTACTAACTCCATTAGCATGAATATTTTAATGAAGAAGGATCGAATGTAAAAACTTTTAAGTGTGTAAGGACATGACATTCCTAGAAGATGATTGCATTCGCTTCTATACTGATGATGATGAGGTGGGTTGTCAGATAAGCTTTTATCTTTTTTATCAATGTAGCGTGTTCCAGGTGGAAAGAAGTACCCGATCAATGAAGGAAACGTGATATCAACTACTTATATCCGCTCCCACGATTCTGTCTCCACAATGCAGATCATTTCGCTAGGAGATGGAGCAGCTGTCCAATAGTGCTGGCTGCCAGACCAGAGGAAAATACCAGGCACTTGTAAGTTTGACGAACTAGAAATAGAATAACTTTAGCGATTACACCATGTATGGTTTGGAAAAACATCACCACTTGTGTGGTGGCACAACAGATTTAACGAAACTGTATAAATGATGAAGATTAAGAAACAATTACTCATCTTCTCTTTGCTTGTTACTTATAACCTAACCTAATGTTTTTTGAAAATAATAATACCAAAAATTAAGTACCAGTCACACATTTTTTACCATTTTTAAAAATCAGATTTTTCTCGAAACCGGCTCCGAAAAAAATTCAATAAATTTATATAAGTATACTGGCTCACTTTAAATGTAAAAATGTATTCCAAAATGTGTGTGAATCTTTGTGATTTTCTATTTTCTCAAAAAGAGTTTATTTAAAATTGTCATTAAAAACTTTAAAATAAGAAATAATTTTTTTTTTTTAAATAAGAGATTTCAAAAACTATCAATAATATGTACATATTTTTAAATTTTTTTTGTTTTTTTTATTTTTTTTTTTATAATTTTGCGCGCGCTCAAGGGGATGGTGTACCCTTTATATGTTTTTCAACACAGCGCGGGCTTGAAGGATAGGGATGGGAAGGGAAAGGTGTACGGAAAGGTATGTGGCGCGAGGTACCTTTGTATATATAAATTATAGTACTATCATGGCGAGTTTTTTTTAGGGTTGCGCGGACCCTTGTGGTGGCGCTGCAAAATTTGAGCTGTAAGATTCGATTTGGGGAGTCTTTAAGCGTCGAAAATTGGTGGTAGGGGCAAGAGCAGACTATTTTTTGGGTTATTGCATCCAAAAAATATCAATAAATATCATTTAAAACCTCCATAAGCTCTCCGCAAAAAAAAAGAGTAAGGGTTGCCGGCATACTTTAGATATCGCACCATTCGACTTCCACCATGATAGTACTATAGTTTTCATATACAAAGGAGGTACTGAGACTGAAGGTGGTGGTTGTCTCAGATATTATTTCCAGGGTTGGCGGCTGGGCTAAAGCGGAGAAAATGCCGTGTTTTATATCAATGTCCCTTTATAATTCGCATTATTTTGTTCATTGTCATAATTTGTCGGGCATACTAGAATTTACTCAATCACACGTTGTTAGTGTTATGCCTGAACAACATGTAACGAGTAAACCAGCGAGCCAGCGACCCAACAATGATCAATGATAATGGAATAAAAACATGACATAGAACTACGGCATTGATCGAACCTGTGAACTTGGAGGTTGACAGGCGACCACGCATACCATCGCACCACGGCCAACACCAACTATATTTTATTTAAACTAAAAGCAATTTTATTTTCAAAAATAATGGAAGCTACATACCTGCCATACAAATCATAAAAATATGTTTTCAAAAATCACATATTTCTCGTAAACGACATCGACAATTTTATAATGTATACAATAAAATTTGTGCGGCCTATTTGAAAATAAACAATGGAAATAAAGACAGATTTGTTCTGCTAACTCAAGTTCGTTATTTTTCGTTTACAAGAACCATTGAAGCATATCTTTGGAAAAGAAATTATTCTGCTAACCTTTGTCTCCTAACTTGAGAGACATAACTAAATGCAGGTTCCATTGTTTCTGTTTGATCCAGGATTGCTTTTGATACAATAAATCTTACGTTATTTTTGGAGATAAAAAAAATAAACTTTGCCCCTAGGGAATCATCACATAAACCAAGTTCAAAGTTTGAAGAAAATCGCTCCAGTAGTTTATAGGCTGAAGTTTAAATCCAAATCTTGTCCCAAAAAAACCTAAAGTCGCAAGTATACAGATGGAACTAAAGAACTTATAAAAGGCTTTATTTAAAGCTGTTGACTCAACTAATGAATTACCCTTCAGTCAAAATTTATATGCCCAAGCCCATTTTGTGCATATAAGACATTAATGATTACAGAAAATTTAAGAGAGTTATCGAATACACTTCAATTAGGATCACTCAATCAAATATTAAATCAACAGGAACCCCATTTAAGTGCAAATACCGTAAATCGATTTATAACTGTCAAATTTTTCGAACTTTATGGAAATCATTCGTGTGCATACAATTACTTCGAGAGGTGCCATATTAAATTTGTTTTTTTTTTCTCTGTGAAAGTGAACTTTTTCAGAAATTTTCAGCCAAGATTGTTTAAATTGAGAATGATGGATGCGGTGCGGATGGATGATATGGCTGATGCTAATCCAGATGCACCAAATGCACATCATAGGCTCTTTTTATGAAATACATTTGTATCTAAATAAATAAGGCTGCAACTTAAAGGCAACTCAGTAGCTGCAACGTTTTAAGATAATGTTATCATTTCATTTAAGAAAACAAATCTACGGAATTGATTTAAAATTATTCATAGTTAAAATATTAATTGTGGTTTGAAAAGATGTTGAGATTTTGAAGTGCAATTAACTGACTCATTATTAGTGAAGCTTAATTCCTGAGTTATAAAGCTGTAGTGCTGCTCTTTTTTAAAGGATACGCTTACGCTCAGCCGATCCAGGCATCCAGGGTCAGCTCAAGAAGCAACGTAAACTTGAGCGAAGATACCAAAACTCAAAAGTACGACCAGCCGGTTATATTTTAAAACATTCTCTTTATTAATTCCAACTGACAAAGTATTTCATATACTTAATTCTATACAATATATCTGCGGATAATATAGTAGAACACGCCTTTTGGGCAACAGCAGCAAACTGCAGCAGTAACGGTTAACCGGCTCCGAATATCTGTTCCTGTTAGCCGGGCACTTAGAACAAGTCCGCCACGAAATAAACGAGTGAGAATCGGTCCCGACAAGGGTTTGGATGGAGGAGAAGCCACTGCCCCAAAAGATCGAAGAGAAGCTTCGCCCTTATCAAGGATACACATGGAAGAAGTGGATTCTAGATAACAAAATTCTAGAAGTTCAATCTGGGACCTCCTTTCAAAATCTCTAGGGCTTATTGCTTTCGTTAGTGACAATCGTACTAATTTAAAGCTGTTTTTCGGCTTCCAAACCATGACCACTACTGGTAAATCTTGGAAACTCTGATTTTGCCTCGACATTTTACTTTCCTATTTGATAATTTCGGCAAGAAGCAGATGTGAACTCAAAGCGAGGAACAAAAGTAAGGCCCAGCACTAGCGGGTGCATCATTTTCATGCTATGTGTATGGTGTGTGGTGGTGGTATGATACCACAGGGCCGTAGCTGTTCGGGAGATGCTGGTAGGGTTTTATTTTACCACTGCCGGCCGCGGCGCAGCGGTGCCCATTTTAAGTGGGCATATGCATGGCCATGGCTGAGGGGGTGCATTTCAGGTGCGGCATTGGGTGAAAGGGGGTTTAATAATATAATTATAATTTTGTTGAACTAAATAGGGCTTTTGTAACTCTTCGTAATAAAGCAAAACAACAAACAAATTAAATTATAAATTCTAAAATTTACCGGTAAGAGTTAGTATTTTTCAGCAACTTTGAAGATTTGAAAATGTTACTTTTAAAAAATGCAGTCAAAGGTACTTTTAATTAAAAAAAGCTGTTAACATTGATACCAGGCATTAAAAATCGAACTACGAAAAACAATAAGATTCGCACTTTATTTCGAAATTTAATATAAAGCAACAAAATAAATAGTTTTGACAAAAAATTGTACAGAAAAATGGAATTGATTTAATCAAAAAAAACATTATTGAAATTACATAAATAATTCTTATTAAAATTAAATTCCTGCAAATAAAATGTACTGTACGAAAGTCCATAGAATTGTAGAGGAGAACTTTTTTAACTCCTATTGCACCCTTATGAAGTAGATTTAATTGTTCTGCAAAACAACTACTGAACTCAATTATAGTCCGATAGAGACTAAAAATTTCGTCGAAGATACAACTCTCTCCATATATTAGAATAAAAATCTTCTTATTGGAGCAAATCAGCTCGTATACTTCTATAAAGATTTTCTTAATGGAGCGAACTCCAATTAATATATCAGGAAAGCATTATATCAATGCGATTTGTTCAGTAATAATTTTCTCAGGAAAGCGTTATATGAGCATTTGAACCATTAACGATTTTCTTATCGAAGCAAATACGTTTTTTTACATCATTCAGATAGCACCATAGCAAAGAACATTTTATTGATGAAACTGAAAAAACAATTTAAATTTTTGGAACCTACGAAGCAGGCTAGACAAGGTTCTTTTAATAAAAAAAAATTTCCAGTGTTTTGCTGAAGAATTCTAAGTCTTACCGGTAAATTCTAGAATTTAAGCATTTCGAGAATTTACAGTATTATACACACTAAACCATCATGCTTAACTTATACAGCCATAAAAATAATAATCTAAGATGTATTTCCTGATTTGGATATTGTTCAATTTACTAAAGGAAATTAATTGTTATAATATCCAAAATAAGAAATATTACAAACATTATGTATATGGTATACCTAATTGTGTTGGTTTTAATATAAATACAAATCCTTTTTTCTCAGTAATTCTATTCATCAGCCAATGATAATGAGAACGACAGTGAGGGTGTTTTCTGAAACTGAATTCTATGTAATCTACAACAAAGCCATCACAATATATTTAGGTACATATGTATATATTAAAGGATATTAATATATTGTATTAAAGCCCACATATATTCCAATAAATGAACTTTCTACAAAAGATAAGGCATACAACCAGTGCGGGAAAGTTAATTACAAATTTTCTATATATGTATAGTATATCCTTAATGAAATCCTGATAAGGATTGATGTTGAAAGAGAAATTTAATAGAAACTTTTATCAGGTTTCGATAAAAATTAATTAACCAACCAAACAACAACAACTTTTGTATAAAGAAACATGTTTTTGACAAATTTTAATATCGGTTTAAAAATAAAGCAAACAAAACATTAATTTTTTTTTTTTGTTCTTTTTTCAATTATAGCACTTTCAGGCATTCAGTTATTTGCAAAAACACAGAAGCCCTTTAGTAAGATTTCATTCAAAATTAACAATTAGAGTCTAGGTACATTATGTTCCCACTGGACTATATTTTTAAAATTAATTTACATACATCCCAAAATCCATCTTTACCGTTTCTAATTCCTATAACCATATATTTTTTGTCGCATACCAGAAGAAATAAAATCAGGATTGGGAAAGGTATTTTTGTGTTGATTAATGTTTGAAATAAATTGAAACAATCATGAACCAATATTAAAATATTGCCAAATGAGAAGAAGTACAATATGTACCTAAATTCTAGAATCGTTCTTAATCATTTAGGTGTACCACAGGACAGTCATTTGCCTCCTCTTCTCTTTTTGAGAATTACTTGTCCCCGAAAGACGCCACATTACGACCAAACTACCGATACAAAAAAAAACTAGAAAATAATGGTGCTGAATTCAACAATTCGAAATCATTTCAAAACCAACGCAAAACATTTCGTGTTTACTGGCGATAACGTGTTGATATTGTTTCGTCGTCTTCAGTGAATATTACTCTTTGGTTTGAGACAGCCTTAACATGTCAAATATTTAAGGAACGTTTATCATTGATCTTCTACGTTACCCTGCATTGCACAAAGACAATAAATGCCTTAATTTTGTAGATTGTTAATTTGTCCAACAAAATATATTTTTAGGTTTTGCGTTTGGCTCATTTTTAGAATTCTTTTTCAGTTCCACAATTTCGTCATCACTCATTTTATTTATTAGGTCTTCTTGGTCCTTTGATCCATGCATTGACCAGATTTTCATTTCTACATTTCTCGGCTTAAATATTTTTTCTTCTGTCAGTTTGGAAAAATATAAAAATATTTTTTATCTAAGCTTCTCACCCGGTTTGTTTCTAAATAAAATATATTGAAATTAATAAAATTTTTCGTTTCTTACATACAATTCACAGTATTTTTTTCGAGACCGGACGAAACACATGAAAATTAGACGCTGACCCAGTTGGGGATCAGTTGGGCAGTTAGATTAGTCTGATATGTATTGAATGGGCAAAATTTTAGTATAATAATGTTTATAATTTGTTTGTGTCAAAATTATTAGTATTGAAAATGTCCGGAAATAGTTTAAGTTTATGTTTGGATGTAAATTTGTGAAATATGTTAAATTGGTATTAGATTAAATAACTGCGATCCCATTTTCATTCACTTTCAACATCACTCAAAGACATTCAGTTCAAATCACAGTTAATATTATTTTTTATTTTTTTGAACTGAGAACTAAGCGTTCAAAATAATTTAATAGGTAAAGAAAGAGTGTTGGAATGACTGATAGATGGACTAAAATGCAATTTGCATAGTTTTTATTGATGCAAGAAATAGACTCAATATAATAGAAAATAGACTCAATAACCGAATTTAACAAAAATAACGTATGATGATGAATGTGACATGAAAAAGCGGATTGCACTTATTGACACTCTTCGTTTCAATCTAACTAATTTTAGCAATTAAAAGATTTGGCTTATCCAAAATAAAAGCCATCACAGAGGCCAAAATAATGGAACTTATGACAAACGCCATGAAAATGAATTCTTATAGGAATTGCTATTTTAAACCAAATTTAATTTGAATATAATTTTCAATGCGTTAGAATTTGATTTTTTTTTTCTGATTTTTTAAAAACATTTTCATCCATTCATATTGTCTTATGGCTTATATGAGTATGTAGATATGTATGTTGGACAGTCAACAACTTTTCGCTGCCAAAATTAAATCAATAGAAATACCAAATTTTTTCAATTTACATAATTCGTACATAATATTTATTGGCCAATCTTTCTGGGTTCTTCAACCCTCGTTTTCTTAAATGCTGAAATTAGAACAAATTCTAAAAACTTTGTAAATTTAAATATTCTACCAACTTGATGCATTGCTTGTCTCCATCCTCCTGATGGATTTAGCGTTTTCTAGTCTCTTCAAACTGTTTCTTGAATTATCTTTGATATCGTATGTAGATATGCGCTGGTATGTTTCTACAAAAATACTATTTTTTTCTGTCTTTTGAAAAAAAAGTTTAAATAATTTTTGACACATATAAAATAGTTTTTAAAAGACAAGTAATGTAGATATTTTGTAGGAAGTCTTCAACAAATACAATTGAAAGGTCTCCTGATGCATTGCTTCGATCCACGTTACGAATGTCAAATCGAGCTTTTGTTGAATATTTCAGCTTAATTCAGTTTGTCCTTTTATTAATATAACATAATGCAGTTCAACCAAAATCGTGTTTTGTTGGGAAAACTATTCATAGTATTTTAGTAGAATTTTATATGAAATACAAATAGACACAACCTCGGCATTATGAATACTCAAATTATATTATAAATAGAGATTTAATATTTTTGGGGGTTTCACTTTTAGATGTTGTTAACAGTTGGATGCTTTCACGAGTCTCGATTGCTATGTTCATAGAGTATGGTCATCATTGTCGTTTAAAACTTATCTAACTTAATAACTAGTTAATTATTCAAAGGAGTTTGACAGTTTAAGGCGTGACAAATGGGTGATGAACTAAATTTTGAGGTGAATAGAAAAAATTCAAATGTTATCCTACAGCCCTATCTATCAGAGTAAAAAAATAAAACTTGAAAAATAACTAAGTTTCTCGGCGGTTTTCAATATTTTCTCTTTCCAGTTTTGATATTTCAACAACAAAGAAGTCGTTCATTTTTCAACCACGCATGGACACGGTAACTTTCAGCAAAGTAAATTTTTCTACCGTGCACTATGTTTTTTGGGAGTAATTCTAGGAACACACTCTTTCACTTTTGTTTTTTGTTTAATGTCCGAAATCAGTGTTTCAATAAAGTATTTTTTTTTTTGATTAATGATTTTTAACTGAACAAATTCCAAACTATGAAAACAAAACTGCCATATGAGCAAAGTTATACTCCAGTGGGTGTAGTGATGCAACAACATGAGCCAAGCAGCAAGAAAATCCTAAGCTGTTGCAGGAGTCAATTTAGAACCTACGTAGAAATTTACACTAATATTAAGGTTTTTTTTAGCAAAACTTGAATTAATCAAATGATCACATCACAACAATAAGACTTGAACTACGTGCCTTTATATAAGAGGAAGATTTAACAGCACATATGTACCTGGCGGTAAAAGATAAACAAGTAGAGGCTCTGCTTTTCGCAGAGTCTAGTGTAATGTTATCCAGTGTAAGCTTAAACGTGTGGAATTTCGCTCGAATATTCTAAAGGAGCTCAGAAATTATTTAACTGGTTGGATACAGTTTGTAAGTAATGCAGACAAAATATCTTAAATAATTTTTAACCATTCGGACGTACCGCAGGGCACTCATTTGCGCCCTCTTCTCTTTTTGCGCTTCATTAAGTCTTTGATTACATAACAATCGTTGACGACAACATGTTTCGTCGTATTCAGTGAATGTTTCACTTTGGTTTGGGCAGCCTAAACGTGTCAAATATTTGAAGGAACCTCTACCATTGATTTTGTACACTACCCTGCACTTATTTTTCAAATCTGTTCAAATTAAGAAGAAAAATATGTTTAAAGATGCAAAGTTTATTCCAAAGATATGTACATATAAGCAAAATGGCGCATCACAAAGTTTGTAGATCATTTCAAGCATCATCAAGCTTCTGTAACTGCATTCTTCTTGTTAATTTGTCGAACAAAATCTCTTTTTAGATTTTGTGTTTCACTAATTTTTGAAATTCTTTTCGTGTTTTACATTTTCGTCATCAGTCAGTTTATTTTGCTATCTTCTTGGTACTTTCGTATATGCAATCAGATTTTCATTTCTTCTACATTTCTCGGCTTAAATATTTCTTATTCTGTCAGTTTGGAAAAATATAAAAATATTTTATCTAAGCTTCTCACCCGGTTTGTGTCTAAATAAAATATATTGAAATTAATAGAATTTTTCGTTTCTTACATACAATTCACAGTATTTTTTTCGAGACCGGACGAAACACATGAAAATTAGACGCTGACCCAGTTGGGGATCAGTTGGGCAGTTAGATTAGTCTGATATGTATTGAATGGGCAAAATTTTAGTATAATAATGTTTATAATTTGTTTGTGTCAAAATTATTAGTATTGAAAATGTCCGGAAATAGTTTAAGTTTATGTTTGGATGTAAATTTGTGAAATATGTTAAATTGGTATTAGATTAAATAACTGCGATCCCATTTTCATCCACTTTCAACATAACTTAAACATATTCAGTTCAAATCATTGATTGTATTTTTTATTATTTTTTTTTTTACGAATTTTACAAAGAAGATCACTAAGTTAAAAATGTTACCAATTGTCATTGTGAAACAAATTTTATTTGAATACGATTTTTTCATTACGGTGAAATTGGTCGGATAATTTTCAGAAGACGCATATATTTTGATCCAATTTAGCATTATATCTTAAAAACATTATGTTGGTTTGTCTATTATCCATCTTTCTTGCCATCCAAAAAACTGCTCCAGACAATTTCAAATGCTGAAAGTAAAATTGATTCGAAAAATTATGATACTCCAAATAAATATTTAACCAACTTTATGCATTCGTTGTCTCCATTCCCTCGGTGGCTTAAGGCTTTTCAATTCTGCAAAAATACTAATTTTCTTTTCTTTTAAAAAAAGTTTGTATAAGATACATATTATGTATGCATGTACATAGTTATAATCATTTGAATGATATTCAGGTGAGAATAATTTTTGACACTTTTAAAATAGTTTTTAAATATCGAGTGTAGTATTTTATACGAAATTATTTGCAGATAAATTTGAAACAATTCCCGATGTATTGCTTTGGTCCATTTTACGAATGTCGGATCGAGGATCGAGCTTATGATGGGGTTTCTTAATATAACATAATGATAACAAGCTTGAAATCTTCTTCTACCAAAGACTTACTATTAATATTAATCAATCAAAATTGAACGTTGAATTTTCTATTCACAATGTTCTTTTTGTTTAAACCCCTGTTGGAAAAAAATGATGCTTCGTTAAAGATGATTTTCCGGCTGAAAAATCTTTAATGTTAAAGAGATTTCAAAAGTGGTTTCAGGGATCTCTTTCATTAAGCCTTAATTTCTTTTTAGTGATACAAGTGAATTCCATCTTTCATTGGTAAGTTCCACTGCAGTTTGCTTGGCTTATACCTAACGCTAAACCTGTCCTTGCCAGTTCATCTTCTTTTTCATTTTCCAACATTCCACAGTTTGCAGAGACCCAGTGCTGCGTGGGAAGAACTCTTAGCTCTTTTCGATAACATGAAGAGAACAGAGAATGTTTTGATCGCTGCTTAGCTGTCAATATAATATGTACCTATTAATAGTGATATCAGCTCTGGGAATCGATATCATTGAGATATGTTTTGCAGCCTTAATCACTGCCAGAGTGTCCGCTTGGAAGATGCTGTTGTTATCAATTATTCTACATATAACTTACTTGGGTGTCTCCATTATTTAGCCAGTTCACAGTTGTACCTACTCCTTCCTCTTTGACAGTTCTTCGCCAAGTGCTTCTCGGCGCCATCCATGAGCATTTGGTCAGACAATCCTAAAAATGTTTCGCAGACATCTAATAACAAACGTTTCTGCAGCCTTCAAGCATGGATTCAACATTGAGGTTAAAAACAGACATAGCATGGTCTTTAAGTTGTTTCTCCAAATTTTAGGCAGCATACCGACTTCCGAGGGAGCCCAGAGGGGTTTGCACTACTACTGTCCCCCTAGTGGGATTTAGTTCATTTTAGGAGTTAGTTCCAAAAATAATGGGTCTTTGTTCATGAATCAAATTCCAACTTTATTGGGAGTAAGTTCATTGAGAGCTAGTTTATCGAGAGTTAGTTCAATGACAGTTAGTTCATTTAGGAGTTTGTTCGTAGGCCTAGAAATGAAAACTTTTATCCCGAATAGGGTTAAAAGCATTAAACCTAAGGAAAAGTCATGGTTTGATCCAAGCTGTAAAGAGGTTATCAGGGAAAAAGATGTAAAGTTCCGGTGTTTTAGAGCCAACCCAACTGAGGAAAACCGGAACAAGTTTAAACAAGCCAGGAAGGCCTGCAATGCCCATATTCGAAGGACCAAATTTTTGCATGACCAAAAATTAAGGCAAAAAATACTGCAATGTCCCAAAGGCAGTAAGAATTTTTGGTCATTTGTGAAAAATATGAAGAATTCTTCTTCTTCCTCGGTCCCAACGCTCGTTGACAATGACACTCCAGTTGTTAGCTCTCTCGCAAAAGCTAACGTTTTTGCTAGGCAGTTCGCCTCCAACTCTTCGCTGCCAGAGAGTGTCATGACTCCTCCAGCTCTTGAGCGCGTCAATGATTCTATGGGACAAATCTTCTTCCGCACTCGTGCTGTGGCGAGAGTCCTAAAGAATCTCAACATACATAAATCCGCTGGTCCGGATGGTATCCCCGCTATTATTCTGAAGAGGTGTTCTTCCACGCTGGCAAAACCCTTGCGTAAGCTTTTCCATCTATCCTATTCTTCTGGGCTCGTTCCGAGCAGTTGGAAAACAGCATTTGTCCAGCCAATCCCAAAAAAAGGCGAATCTTCTTCTCCCTCCAATTATCGTCCGATTGCTCTTACGTCCCTTCTTTCTAAGGTCATGGAAACGCTGATAAACTATCAGCTCAAGAAATATCTCGAAGACCGAAAGCTTCTTAATGACCGGCAGTACGGCTTTCGCAGCAACAGGTCCACTGGTGATCTGATGGTTTATCTCACCGAACAGTGGAACAAATCTATACATCGTTTTGGAGAAAGTAAGATTGTTGCACTTGATATTTCAAAGGCATTTGATAAAGTCTGGCATCTTGCTCTTTTATCGAAAATGCGTGCTTTCGGTATCGATGAATCCCTTCTTCGTTGGATTAGAAACTTTCTTTCGAACCGTTCCATACAAGTTGTATTGGACGGTTTCAAGTCTGAAACCCATAATATAAATGCTGGTGTGCCCCAGGGCTCCGTTTTATCTCCAACCCTCTTCCTCATTTTCATTAATGATCTTTTGTCTGTAACATCTAATCCAATAAATTGTTTCGCCGACGATAGCACCCTTAGCTTTTCTTATTCGTTTCCAGACTCACATCCCTCCTCTTCGGATGTGGAACTGCAGCGGCAAAATATGATAAGCTCATTAAACTCTGACTTAAACAGCATTGTACAATGGGGAATTAAAAACCGCGTAGAGTTTAATGCTTCGAAAACCCAATGCTGTCTTGTATCGTCGAAGCGAGATATACCCCCCTTGCCACTGTCCATGAGTGGCACTTGCATCAACGAGACCGAACATCTCGAGATTCTCGGTATGTGCATCACTGACCACCTCTCGTGGAACGAGCACATATGCGATGTCGCCAAAAATGCCGCAAGATGTTTGGGTTTCTTAAGACGGTGCAAGAAATTTTTTTCCCCGTCTGATCTGGCTATTATCTATAAAACCTACATCCGTCCAAAGCTTGAGTACAATTCCCACCTCTGGGCTGGTGCTCCAGTTACTTACTTAAGCCTCTTAGATGGAATACAAAAAAGAGCTGTAAAAATGATTGGTGATAGAGAGATCACCAACTCATTCACCTCTTTAGACCACCGTCGTAACGTTGCGTGTCTCTCCTTGTTCTACCGTTACTTCTACGGTAATTGCTCTAGTGAAATAGCCAGTTGCATTCCTCCCCTCAAACAATTCGCCCGTAATACTCGCGCTTCTAGGAATGCCCATCAGTTTACCCTCGAGCCCAACTTCGGACGTACTCTCAAGTATAGGGAATCATTTTTTAGCCGTACTACGCGAATGTGGAACTCTCTTCCACACTCTGTCTTTCCCGATCATTGCAATGTTCAGGAATTCAAGACCAATGTACATCGACACCTCCTTTCCAACCCCTTCCCTTCTTCCTAATGCACTCACTGTGTCTCTGGCACAAAAAAGGGTATAAAAAATCCCTTGTGTGGGTGCAAATTATAAAAAAAAAAAAAAAAAAAAAAAAATGTAGTTAGGTACTAATATATTTATCATTTTTTTTGTTGCTAATTTTAATGTCGTTGTAAAAATAAAATTGGTTAAAAAAGTACGAATATCTTAAAAAATTATATTTCATATTTTCTTTTCTATTTCAAACAATCTTACCTAATTCAAAACTTTATCTTTTGTTCTTCTAAACAAAAACTTTCCAAATCAATTTCCCAAATTATTAATAACTAGCAGTCCACCCCGGCTTCGCACGGCTATTTAACAAAAATTTCAACATTAATTATGATTTTATATAGCCTATGTCACCCGGGGATAGTGCAACTTCTCAACAGTGAAAGAATTTTTCAAATCGGTTCAGTAGTTTTGAAGCCTATTCGATGCAAACAAACAAACAATCCAATCTTTCCTCCTTATAATATTAGTATAGATATCAAATCAAATCAAAATTATGATAATTTGGTAAAAAGAAAAAAAAAATTCTATTTTCACCAAATTTTGAAGGGGGGCCATTATACCCCGCCCTCCACTACACACACACACACACACACTTCGAGAATTGAAAATGTTGGGGGCCCATTTTGTCCCCAAATGTTTTTGGATATTGAACATTTTAGGGGACCTATTTTGCCCCTAGGAGCCCATTTTGCCCCCCTTTCCCCCATATAAGATAGCCTATGTCACCCGGGGATAGTGTAGCTTTCAAACAGTGAAAGAATTTTTCAAATCGGTTCAGTAATTTCGGAGCCTATTCAATGCAAACAAACAAACAAACAATCAAATCTTTCCTCTTTATAATATTAGTATAGATTTATTCCAAAGAAATTTCTTCATCGAGATATCGAGTCCAAATAAAAATAGGAAAACTTTAAATACATAATATTATGAAAGTTAAGGAGTTAGGTTAGGTATCGGTATGTGACCTTTTTACCTACGGATTTGTGTTTCAGGAATAAATATTTATAGAGCCATATTTTGTGTTTGTCTGCGAATATATTGTACATACTCGTAGATTATGTAACCTGTGGAAATAGTGTCTTTTATATACTTTTTGGTATTCAAGTGAAGTTCTTGGGAACTTTTGTATTCCCTGATCCTTTTGAGATATACATTTGTCCCTTTTTATGGTTATCTATAGCTTTTTAATGGTAGGTATAAATATTCATGAACGGGACAGAGAACTAGATAGCAAAACATCTTATAGCTTATTGAACATAAAACAAGGTGTCTCAAAAAAAAAAGTTTTTATTTAGTGCATCGATTAAAAGAAAATTAAGCCGCGTATTAATTATTAAACTACACAATTTCTTAAAAATAATATCGTCCAAGTGTAGGCCCTCGCGACTCAGCAGATGGACTGAGTTATGGCTACCATTTCGTTTCTAAACGTCACGTTTTCTACCGTTCTTGATGACCTTGGTTGCCTGGATTTTTGGTTTTTCAGCGTTGTACCGTTCTCTTCAAACTTTTTAACCTATTTTCGAATAAGAGGAATGATTGGAGCATCAGTTAAGTGGTAAAATTATTATTTTTGTAAAACTCTTACACGCATAACGCGCGGTATATTTCCGAGAAACGCACCGTAGTAACTGAATTCCCAAGAGCCAAGCTACCGATTGACATTATCGTCGTGTCCCTCGAATTCGTTGCGTTCACGCAGTAAGTTAAATAAATACAGGGTTTCCAAATAAGAGGGGATATTTTGATATTCAAAGAAAAATGACATTTTTTGAAATAAAATATCGGATGTTTATCTTAATATAAAGAGGAAAGTATGCAATTATTAATAACGGAAAACACCATCCGTCAAATGGCGCCCCGGGTACTCTTACACAGCAATATTCTTTTCATGAAATTGTCCATCACCAAATCACCAAGTGGCTGCTGTATGCCCTCAATAGCTTCATGAACTCCAGCTTTGAGATCTTAAATCGACGCTGGGCTGTTGACGTTGTTGATGATCGGCCGGCTTGAGTTCTTGTGATAACTGAGCTTTATGAGCCTAAAGACCTAAGTCTTTATGCAAAATACGGTGTATTGACGTTTGTGGAATACCCAATTCCAAAGGACGACGAGTAATGAACAAACCTGGGTTTTCTTCAACACTTTGCACTACAGAAGCAATACTCTCAGTTGTTCTTAAGCGACGTGCGCGGATTTTACTCTTCACATCGCTTACTTGTCCCCACAGCTCAAATTTTTACACCAATTTCTAAATCGCGGTCCGACAAGGTGCTTCACGACGACCAAAATATGTTTTAGTTTTACGAATCGTCTCTGCAAAGTTTTCACCATTTTTATAGTGAATTTTATAATAACTTCAACAAGTTGTTGAAGCGTGTAGCGTTCCATTTTTATTAAAGGCGTAGTTTCTACTTGTCAAATGTGAAAATATTACAGCTTCAAAAGTGACAACTACCGAAAGAGCGGGCTATTCAAAATAACACCTTTTATTGGAAAATCTTACATAAGGTTTGTTCAGTGAAGCTGTTCCGAACAGTTTGGAACAGTTAAGAACAGAAAATTACAACTTTTTGCTGTTCAGTGAGAAATTTTCTGTTCCAAACTGTTCTGATTTGCTGTTCAGTGAGTCTGTCTGGAACAGTTTGGAACAGATTAGAACAAAATTTCTTGAACTTACTTGTTAGTCAGAGTATAGACTAGAACAGATTCATGAAAACTGTCTGAATCAGCTGTAGGTAATATTTTGTTTCATCTGTCACTTGATTGACTGTTATAACTTGTCTGACATTCTCATGTAAACTGTTCTGTTCTGCTCTATTCTGCTCTGTTCTCTTCTGCTCTGATCTGAACTTTTCTTCAGTGAACAAACCTATAAACATTCTTTTGAGACACCTTGTATATTAAATAGGTAAATATGTTATGATAATTTTATTTGAACCTCATGTACGTTTCGCTTCACTTTTCTAAAGTTTTTTTATTTATTTACTTTCACAATGTCTGGCTATGTCTGTACTTTTTGTTTACCTACCTTCGTCCACCCCTTTCAGCTTAAAGTGTCACAAAAATTGATTAACGTACACCCTTCAGCTGCAGACATAGACTTTTTTACGTACGAACGAAGCAAAATAAAATATAATTTGATTGAGAAGGATGAAAATTGTTTGGTTTAAGTCCTCGATGTGATATTTATTTACGCCTCATAAAAATGTACCTACCTTCGCACGCCTTCGCAGTAATCTAGCTATAAGAGGAAAGAGAAACATATATCCAACAAATGGCCTTGAGTCCTTGACCGTCTAGGATTTTCACAAGCAGCATAAAACCCCATCGCCATTGCCACCAACGTTCATCATCCACTTTATAGCAGATCCAGCACATTGACAGCTTAAACAGCTGAACTCTCATTTCATGGTGAAATAGACACAAATGAAAGTGCCGGATTTGAAACGTCAAGTCATTCGTGATTGATTTTTATTACAACTTCACTTCATCTATCAAGTTTTTGGTTTCTTCCACCAACCAGATTTCTATCCTCTTATCTATTAAAACCGCAGTTAAAGCGGGATACACAAAGTAATTAACTTTGAAATATCTCTGGAAATCTTATATAATTTTTTCCATCTTCTCGTTGTTTTTTTCATGAAACATGAAACAACGATACTCGCTCAGTTAAATAACACACATGATGTTGCAATATGTCCTTTTGGGAAGCAACAACAAAAAAAAAACATTCTAACAATAATGGTATCCTTAACTCGTAATTATTATTTTACAACATAAGTGAGAATTCTTCAGCGAAACCAGATGACAACGAGTTAGTTGGTTGGAGTTTTTTTTTTTGCTTCTTCATTCCAGGAAAGGATAAACTTTGTAATATATGAGTTCTTGTCCTTCTCTCAATTCCGAAGAGTGAGATGTGTGTCATTTCGTAGTAGCGATATAGCGGCAGAGGCAACACAGAAAAAGAAACTTTCACATTATCTAAGTATTGCTCTACATAGTTGTTTCTGATGCTTTTGTTTTTGAAATTGAGATAATATTTTCAAAGAAAAAAAAAATTGAAAAAAGTTTTCACTTCAGTAGTGAGTTGGGCTTTAATTAATGTCTTGACTTTATTTGCTATTAAAACTGAAAGGACTCTTCCAGTATACAGGAAAGGATTTTTTTTTTTGAAATGAAAGTTGGTGGGTGCTAAATTCATGCAAGTTGTAATCGAATCAAGCAAATCGATATTTGAAATGTTTAGATAAAAGGAGTTTTCGAATGTTTAATGGGACTGCAGTGATTCGCTAAAGAAAAAAATGGATCCATGGTTGCTTAACTAAACAATAGTGGGCATATTTTAAGGGACAATGCGAACTTTTGTAGGAAATTGAATAGTTTTAGGTGAGAAACAAAAAAAAAGATGAATTTTATTTATGAAGCTTAGGTTAGATGAGGTTGACGTAGCTTTAAACTGACACACTTAGATCAGGATGTGATACTGCATGAATCTAGAGATTTTTTCCCTAATCGTTGAACCATTTGGAGCTTGAGAAACTGTTTATGCCTTTGTTAACAAGATCGCTGGGATCGTTGAAAAAGTATTCCCCAAGTGGAGCCTACGTCTTTGGGATAGAGCAGGGCATGTACAGAGAAGATGAGTAGTTGTTTCTTCCTCCTCTTCATCGATGCAGCTTCTGCAGAAGTCGTTAGAGAAAACACCCATACCCTTACTCCTTCTCCGCTGCCCAGTTAGACAGTGTGACACCATTAATGAAACCAATTACTGAACTAAATAGCGATCTATTTAGAGGACAACAAACATCTAGATCGCCTCAGATTTATCAGTGGCCAGATCTACTTTGTCACCACACAAGTGGTGATGGTGTTCCATCTAAAGTTTGTTCCCTTAATGGCACCTTGCACTAGAAAGAGTTTGCATAAAGCAATAGGTATAGCAATTTTTTCCATACATGGGGCGATTGGTAGAATGGTTCATCAGCCTTAAAATTGCGTTAATGTTTATTGAGAATCAAGAGACTTAATGGCAGCTTGGCTGTGCGGACATCAGTAAATGATATCACATTTTCCTTAAGCCAAGACAGAACTTCTTTCAACGCTAAAATTTCCGCCTGGAACACGCTACAATGATTAGGAAGACGGAAGGATGGGCTTAGTTTAAGCTTGTCGGAGTACACCCCGCAACATCAGTTTTTTATCAATCAGTATACAAATTAACGCATTCATGTGAAATTTAAGAAAGAAGATAATTTATTCAGCCCTTAACAAGTACCAAAACCAAATAAGAGGAGTGAACGAAAGAAAAAAGTGCTTCGCATCCATTTTCGTCAGGAAGTCTGTCCACATCCACATCGAATGCTCAATCAACGTCACAATAGCCAAACAGTTCCGGTTTTTTGCGTTTGCTCAAAACTAGTTTTACGTCTGATGTGTCCTTGAAATATCTGAAAATACGTTTAATAGCTTACCAATGATTGAATTTGCTGATTGCACTTACGGCATACTCCGAGTCAGGACGAGAAACTTATGTTGCCAACAATTTCTTGCTATGGCACTTTCTTCATATCACACTGTTGTTTTTGAGAATGTAGACGTATGTTTCTCCTTTACAAAACTTGTAGCATTTACTAATTTAATTTATTTAATAAACTTAGGATATTTAATGTATAGTAGACTGGGCTCATAACATTCATTAGATTGAATAGTTTTAATAAGCTTAAGAAAGAAGAGATTTTGTTCAGAAAATTTAACAAGTAAACAAGAGCAAAGCACAATAATGTAAAAATGACTTTGATACAAAGTGTTGCCAGCAATATAATTTAAAAGTTTACTCCATTATATAGGGTGTTTTTTAAGACGTGTAGAACTTTGAAATAGAATAAAACAAAGATGAATTTTTAAAATTGACATGAAATTAACATTATTCGAAAGATAATCTTTTGGGATTATAATTTTGATCAAAATATGATTTTTGGCGTATGACCGCTACAGCTGGTCTTGTTGAAACCACAGTTCCTGTACATCAAGGTTGTTCAATTGAGGACACCGTTGACAGTCAGTTTTTTTCTCGACGTATAGGTGGCTCAACATACACTTGAGGATTATCCTCCCCCCATTTAACCGCAATTGAGGTTCATCGCTAAACAAAATTCTCTTATGAAAATCGGGATAAATATTCACAATTTGGAGGCGTTGTTCAGGACTCAATTTATTTATGCCGAAAATGAACGGCTGGATCGATTTTAATGATCGTCAATATCGTCAATTATTCTTCGCCTTCCATTAACAGAATAGCTATTAAAATATCGGAAAAAATCCAAGAAAAAAACAACTGTGCAGAAAATTAAATGTGCAGATATATGAACAAATATTGAGACACTTGAAATGCTTTATCTAAGAAATTCCAAAGTCGTCATACGGAAGTGCGTTCTACTGGTACTCTCGGCCGTATTTACTCGGTTTATCCGAAGAGTGATGGCTGTTTCTATCTGCGGTTTTTGCTGGTAAATACTCGTGGGCCAATCAATAGGAACTGTTAATAGTTTACTATTCTAACATTTCAAGTTGCATGTCAAGAGCTTAAACTACTTGAAAATGATATTCTTTGGGACACGTCCCTCTGAAGGAATTATTTATGCATCTCCAGGTCAGATACGCTCATAATTTACCAACATCATTTCGACATGCTTCCCAATTCACAGACCTGTGGAATAAATACAAGGCTAACATGTAAGAAGACATTTTACATCGATTAGGTGGCAGTTCAAGAAATCCTGATCTTGAGATGAACTATTAGAGGTATAACCCGGCTTTGATCTTGATCGATGACTGTGTCGTCTTAGGTGCCTCAGTTTGTTATTCAGTTCAGAAATGCCAGTTTCGGATTGTAGATTGTAAATAATGCGTTTAATAGAGAACTGGAATGTTAATAAGATTGAGGTAGAATTATTATACTGTCTGCCGATTTCTGCCTTACATTGTCAGTCATTCCAAAATTGATTGTGCCGATCATGATGATAATATTATAAACCCTGTACTATAATCATCAAATCTATAAATGGGTTTATTTGAAGAAAATATAGCTTACGGTAAACATACATTTCTGAACGACCTATCGGATGTTCCTGTGAACGATTCAAGTGGATTGGTTTCATTTCCTCCAAATTTTTCACAAAGTGCTTCATTGAAGAGAATCAACCAAAATCAACAGTTCTTGAGTTTGTTTATTTATTATTTTATTTATAAAGTTACCCCAATAAATTAGGAAACTTGGTGAATTTGTATGTTTATTTTATTGCGTTAGTAATGAAATCATGAATTAAGCATTGCTCGAGGTGCCACAGGGTTCCGTTTTGTCTCTGACCCTCTTTATTTCATTTCCGATCTCCTTTTCATTAATGATCTCCTGTCTGCAACTACTAATCAATCAAATAGTTTCGCTGACGATAGCGACCTAAGCTTTTCATATTCGTTTCCAGATTCACATCCCTGCTATTTGGAAGTGGAACTGAAACGGCTAAATACGATAAGCTTATTAAATTCTGACTTAGACAGCTCTGTACAGAGGATTAAGAAATCGCGTAGAATTTAATGCTTCGAAAACCCAATGCTGCCTTCTGTCGTTAAAGCGAGACGTACATACCTACCCTGCCATTATCTATGAGTGACACTTGCACGAAGAAACTAATCAGCTTGCGATTTTAGGTATGTGTATCACAAACCATCTTTTGTGGAATGATCACATCATTAACGTCGCGTCGCCAAAAATGCAGCAAGATGTTTAGGTTTCCTTTGGAGATGCAAAAAATTCTTCTTCCCTTCTAAACTGGCTATTATCTATAGTCTGGAGTCGAGACCGGTCCTAGAGATACATATATTTCTTTTTCATTGACGTAAAATTGTTGAAGTAATTTTTTGGGGTTAAATTCCCAGACCTACTGTGTAGTGTGCTTCCACTCTTTTTGACGCTTTATTTTTCATATATAAGCAAAACTTAGAAAGTTCAGGAGTAATTTAAGTTTGTCTCGTGTAAGTTTTATTTTCCTTAAATAAAAGGAAACTGTTTTCTAAGTCCACACTCAAGATGGTTTCTGAAATAATTATAGTTGTAATTAGTAATAAAAAAGGATGCGACTTAAGGCTTAAAATGACTCAAAATCCTTGAAATAATTAAAACATCTCCTCAAAAGCATCTTGTAAGCGAGTTGTCAAATTTTGTCTTTTATATAGTTAGGGTCGGGATAGTTGTTAAACTACAACACCAAATGACGAGAAAAAATTGTTCTTCCTACCACCTTCCCCCGTTTACAGTTACAGGGCAGGAAAGGTTTTCAACTGAGATCCTTGAAACCCAACAATTTGTAAGGCCAACACTCTCTGTGTCTCCCATATCAAGGATGTGAGTAACATTTTTGGAATATCGTAGCAAAAATTATGTCCACAACCCGAGGCTAAATAATGTAAATATGTTTTTATCACACCCAAAAACTAAAACGATTTGCATATTCCTGGTATAGTGTGGTAGGAAGGAAAGGGACTATTCCTAGAGTTTAAAGGGAGGTCTGCACTCTACAAATTTTTGTTTAGTGAATTTTTTTATTTTTGTGAGCATATGGATAATTATGGAGTATGAAGTAAATAAAAACCTTTAAAGTTTGAATTAAGTTTCAAGATGAACTTGTTTTTTATGTAGTAAATAAAAATATGCCAAGTAAAAAATCATTTTGTTTCAAAACTGTGTTGCATCACATATAAAAATATAGAAATAAACGTGTACCTAAACATGTTTATGATGTCATTTGATTACGTACAAATCCAGCCATATTCCCTTCGTTTTCGTTAAGAATTCAACTCATTTATCAAAAATTGCCTGGCACGTTTGTGTCCTTAAATTCAGAATGAGGATATGATTTATTTAACATCAGAGTTTTTGAACTTTCAAGACCTTTTATGGTGCGCCAAACATAATATACATATTCCAACCTACATACTCGTACATTTTCACAAAAAAAAAAATGATGAATTTTCATCCCAAATGTGAAAAGATAAAATTTTATTTTCTTCTCTGTGAATTTTTTAACTCGAGTTGAATTTTTTTTCTTTTTTGGTTCGCAGCTATTTATCACAAAAAAAAATTAAAGAAAGTTAAGATATTCCATCATTTATCTTGAACTTGAAAACAAAATTCCCATCAAATGAAAAATTCAACGATTTTTCTTCTGTCTTTTTGATATTTTTTTTTGTTTCTTTGGAAAAATCAAAGACAAGAGCTAAAGTTCGTTTTTATTTTTTTGTTACTCGAATTAAGAAAGAAAACCAGAATATTAATCCTCATTATTCTTAATAGGATAATTATGTTAGGAGAATTAATTTTTAATTGGCAGGATACGGCAGTTTTTTTTTAGAGAAAAAGAAAAAAATTAATTTGAAACTTCCAGTTGTATAATTGTTCAACAAACTTTTCAATTTTTTTGTAAAATAAAATCTCAAAAATTAATTCGCTACCGCAAAAAAAAAAACTGTTACCATAGTTCTCACGTAGTTAATCGGACTTAAGGGTTGGATGGAAAATTTATGGGAAAGGAATTTACTGTGAAGATCTTGACACTGACAAATGACACGCATAGTGTTGCAGTGGCAGTAGAGCATAGAGTAGGTACTTCATTATTTCTACAAGTAACTGCTTTTTTTTTATTTCTTGCAGATAAAGTCCTTAGATTTCTATTTTTCTGCTACAGTCGCTCCTTATTGAATTAAGTTCAAAGATAAACGTTCGTTGAGATAGAAATAACGAGAAATAAAACTCATGGAAAAGAAATTAATTTGACAAAAAAAGAAAAGAAGAAAAAGAAAAGAAGTTTTGTGTGAAAATTGTTATGGAAAACTTAATTATGTTGTACATAAAAAAAAGGAAGTAATATAACAAAATTTCATAAAAATTCGTTTTTACTTGATAGTTTTGTATTGTTGGAAAAATTCGAACTCGAAATTTTTACTATATAGGGAGTCGAAGCAATTCTGTCTGTCCGACTGTCCAATAAGCTACAGCCTAAACGGTTGAATAGATTTTATTTTGTTACGTTTTCTTTGATTTTTTTAAGACCGAAAATAAATGTAGCTGCCATGCTTGTTTTTTTTTTTTGGAAAATCCTATTTATATTTTGGTTCATTTTTAATGAAAAAATATTCCAAATTGTGGTAGACACCGTTACCTAAAATAATATAATTTTTTGATTTTCGATTTTCTCAAAAACTGTTCTTCTGATTGTGTTTAAATTTGTTTTGCAAAACCATCTAAAATTTATAAGAAACATTTAATACCTAAATAAAAAGAAATTATCTTTAAATTTCTGAGTTTTTAAAATAAAATAAAATTAACTTTTGAAATATTTCAAAAACGACTTCGAAAAATTTGCCCCTTTTTCCAAAAACCAAAAATCCAAAAGTTGTCCCAAGCAAATCTGTTAATAGATAGACCAATTTTGGTCAAAAACTTCCAACAATTAGAGGCTAAATCAAACAAAAACAAATACATCACTTTTTAAGCACCCCACTTTTATAATTTCGAAAATGGTATGTTTTCCTTGATATTCGGATATTCGAGTTATAAAATTTTTTTTTTAGTTTTTTTGATTTTAAAAAATAACGGTATATTGATTTTTTTCCAAATTCATATTTGTATGACGTCATAATGTGTCGAATAAAATTTATTTCAAGTCAATAGCTTTATTTGTTCGTGAGATATTTGAGCCCAACCAAAATTTTCACTTCTTTTTTAAACTGCTATAGTAAAAAAACAACTGATTGAATATTAATAAACGCCCTTTCAGCTTCTTTCGAAGTTATTATCTGTAAAACAAAATTTATTTCAAGTCGATATCTCTACTCGTTCTTTAGATATCGACGACGAAAAATGGTACCAGAACGTACGGACGTACGGATGTACGGACGTACGAACGTACGAACGTACGTACACACGAACACACAGACATCTCTCTAAAAATGATTGATATAGGCTCTAGGGACCTTGAAACGTCGAGAAATGTCAAAAATTTCAATTTGACAAATCGGACCGATTACAATAACTCCCTATGGGAAGTTAAAAACACAATTGAAACAATTTTGAAAATTTTTATTTTTGACAGTAGATTTTTTGGTCAAAGTGGGGTTTTGTTTCACAATATTTTTCAAAAACAGTTGGAACAAACCAAAAACAATCTGGAAGGTTTTTCAAAAACCACAAACTCCAGAAAGGGGACCAACTTGACACACAAAAATGAGCCTCAATCAGTGCAAAGGATTTAGCATTTCTGGGTTATTAAAAATGGCAGCAAATGGTCCCGCTATGCCTTTCCTTAACAAATAATTAAAATAATAATATTAAAACATTTTAAAGAAGAATATGTGAATTTATAAACTTTTTTTGTAAATTATATTATATCTACGACTATATCTGCTTATTAACATAAACATGATTTAAAGGTTAAGAACACTTATGGCAGCATCATCAAATATGCACACTTTGGCCTTTGACTGGGGTAAGAAATTTAATGAAATTCAAATTTCTTTTCACAAGAACGATGAACAAATTAAAAAAAAAACATAATTTGAATAAAAAGAAAATACTGAAAGAAGACAATTCAACAGGACTGGCATAACATGACTTGATGTCAAGAATCAAGTACATTTTACCCACACATTTTACATAATTTTTTTACCTTTGGTTTGATTTTTTTATGAAAACCTGCATTTATTTACATAAATTTATGATAAAAAAAAACAAATTTTAAGAACTGAGTTATGTACAAGCATTTTTATTAAATCTGAAGATTCTTCGAAAGATGTTCATTTTATTATTTTTTATTATGATATGTTATAGCCCAGTAAAAAGTGTTCGAAAAAAGAGGATTACCAAACAAATGATCAGGTACTTCTTAATTTTTGAAAATATGTTTCGAATGGTTATTAGATCTCTAAAACAAATTGACACTACTCACCTGTTCCCTTCACAGTCCAAATTTCATATTTTTAATAATATTTTTATGCTTTAATCGGGAACAAGATTTTATAGTGACTTGAAGAAAACAAATGTTCGTTTAACCATTTGGAGACCGTTCTGAAACTTGAAGGACGGTTGATGTCTATGTTAAGTAGATCGGTAAGATCGTTGAAATTGTATTCTCCCTAGTGGTTTCTACGTCTTTTGAATAGAGCAGGACACGTACATAAAAGATGAGCATTGTTTCGTCCTCTTCTCGTCCATAAAGCTCCTGAAGAAATCGTAAGAGAAAACACTGGGGCATATTCATAGTCAAACTTTAGAACCGAGTCCAACTGGCTAACTAAAGTTAACACACAGGTTAGAAACAGTTGCTATTCATAAAGAATTTGGCAGCTCTGTTTAGTAAAAAACAGAATTCTTCTACAATTTTAGTACTATTGCCTGTCAATCCTTTGAAATCAAATCCATTTTTTGACAGATAGAAAAAACAACTTATTCAAAGAGTCAACCGTTATCATGGATTGAGCTCCAGCTTATCTTTTGGACCCGGGTCTAAGTTGTCTATGAATAACATAAGCTTAGACGACACAAAGAAACAACTTGTCAGACGACTATGAATATGCTCCACTCAGTCTTACTGCTTGCCAATCAGACAATGCCCCGTTATGACACCAATAACGGATCTGAAATGTGCAATCTGTTAAAGAACAACAAGCATTTAGACCGCGTAAGATTTATAAGTGACTAGAACTGTTTTGTCACCACACAATTGCTGGTTTTATGCCACCTAAAGTTTGTTATCCTAATAACATGTTGACCAAGCCTGAGTTTGCCTGTAGCAATAGGACCATCACCAGTTCAGTTACCTGGTTTGTTCCTGTGGCCCGCACGGCACCCAGCATAGCTAAATATTAAACTACAGTGCTATCTCCGCGAATATTATCGGTAGTTTAGGGTTGTTAATGAGTTTGTGGACAAAGAATCAAAAGATTTAATAGCAGCTTGGGTATCAGTATAGATGATATCATGTTTTCCTTGAGCCAATACAAAACTTCTTTGATTTCTAAAATTTCCTCCTGAAACACGCTCCTTTGATTAGGAAGACGAAGCGATAGTCTTAGTTTCAGCTTATCTGAGTACAAATCTTCCCAGACCCTGTCATCAATTTTTGATCCTTTGGTGTAGAAATTAGTGCAATCATCTTCCAGGCATGTCATATGTCCTCCCAGACTGATTTGGAAGGTACGGATACCTTAAAATTTTTGTCAAACTGGAGTTGTGAGATGGTTTAGTTGATGTACTCGTACTTAGGGATTGTTCCAAGTAAGTTCGTAATGACTTAGTGGAAAATTTCGTTGTTGATTTACTGTGAGGATATCTTGGGATGGATGACAGAACTAGCAGCTGTTTTTTTTACAAAATATATCTGGGAGCAGTACATCAAGCTCTGCGGAAAGAGTTGTGCAAAGTAATCTTCTTCTACATATGCTTTCTAATCGCTGGAGCTTGTTTATCTTATCACAGTTTGTAGCTGTATTCATAGCGGTCCACCCACAGAATTATCGAACTGTATGCTTGATATGAGTGCATAAACCTTGGCTGGGCTTGTGTCCATCAAGATGGACAAGATCTAATTTTTGAGCGGTGATCCCCAATCAACAGTCGACCTATCGTGGTGTTAGGATATTTGAAGCATTATGTAGGAGATCTGTCATGGTATTAAGGTGTCTTCCTAATAATGAAATAGCGGCGTCGAGTTTCCCGCATAGGCCATCAATCTGTAGCTTTCTACCTCAAGGGAGGTCAATAATTTGTTGACTACCAAATTCTCTAGAAGGAAAGAAAAAAAGCTGCCTAGCAGTGAGCCTCTACTGCCTGTACTTTTAGTGTAAAATTTGCCCAAATTTGAATTTATGATCTTGCTAGTCAGCATTTGATTAATCGAAACCACATCTTCTACGCTCCTTTAACATCCACATTGGAGCTTCATAGATTCGTTAATATTAAACTTACTTGTTTACTTACTTACTAAGGTCCTTGGACCTAACTATATCCGTAACGGTCCTCTTGGAGAGACAGAGATCCTCCACTAGTCCAAGGTACCATCGTATACGGTTCCTGGATATGCATTTTAGCTCTCTCCGGATCTTTCTAAATTGTGCTGAATCCTCTTCAACCATTCTTTGTCAAGTGGTTCTACTGCTCTGCCAGCGGGAATAGAGTTGATGAGTTCCTGACGTTTAGACTTCAAGATGTTTCGAAGATATCTATTTACGAAAGTACGGGACGAAGCCGAACACTCGTAACCTAGTCTTAAAGATAATAGAGTTTTTTCTCCATATTTTGGACAGCATTCCGAACGCAGCCTTTGCTTTCCCGATTCGACTCAACTGGTTGTCTCAACTAATCATTAACATAAACAGTATTGGTTATAATATACAACCTTGCCAAACCCCACATGCTTTAAGTCGCCAAATAACTTTTTCTATGATAAAATACACCATGTTTTTCGTGAATGGTAAAGAGGCTGAGAAGGCGTGGTTGTGTTAAAATTTGGTTTTTTGACACATCAAACAATCGAAATACCAAAACTTTTACAGGATAAAACATCACTATTAACTGTACTATAATGCTCATGTGCTCAATAGTAGAAGATGAAATAAATATAGAACTCAACTACCGCACTGCTGTCTGCTAATGACATGGATCAATTTCGAAGCATTGTGTCACTTGTATGCAAAACCAATATTATTCGAAATGAATTGTACACCTGTTCTAAAAATTAAATTTTGAATTTTCATTTTCTGACTTAATGTATAAGAGATTTCCAATCTTTTTTTTTTCTATTTAAGTACAGTCGAATTAGAGGTTAAATTTAGAGGAATGCTAGAATATGGGGAAAACATTCGACCTAGAGGAAGTTCAACTTAGAGGACCTAGAGTGTGCATAACTAAGTACTCGTATTTATGTTGAATTAAAAGTTTTTTTTTATATGTCAACCTCTAACAGTTGCAGTTCCATAACTTGAAAGGCTCAACGCTCACACACGGAAAATACAAAAGATAAAATTAATTTAATTAAACTCCCATTAGCAAACAATTTGCGAAGCAATTTTCTGCGGCCACAGCACCCAAAAGTTCTTTTCAAAGAACGAAACGATCCGTGGTGAATGCTGATGCAATGACATCGTCATCCCATCAACAGAACTCTGACATCCATCGGAAAGCCGAAGGAGCAGTGAAATATACCGTGAATGTATATTTTCAAAACTTAAAGCAAATCAGTTAACTGTTGCATGCCTTATGAAGGAGAATATAACATCAGCGATGTGTTTAAACACTTGGGGAAGCTGCACGCCATCAGTGATGAAGTCGTCATGTCCTTTGGCAGCCAAGGCAAGTAGGATATTTCTGCTTCATACCGTCACTGCCCCAGTGCCCCTAGCTAACACTTAAGGGAATGCAATTTAAGGATTGACATCTGAGAGTTGTTGTGGAGAACACAATCGTTATTGCTGAGGCAGTCTGTGAGTGCACGACACAGGCCACATAAACATGAATAATTAAATTTAGTTCAAATACGACGAATTCAATCCTTCAGGAGAAAAGAGGCTTTTGCGGTTTACAATAAGAGATAGTAAATTATAAGAACTAAGAAGACGTGCATTTTCGAATAATGCCCATAATTACCAAACTGGAAGACGGAGAAGTTAGAAACTCAGGCATAGAGCACGTAGTTAAGTAAATGTTGATGGTTTTGAATTCTTAATTAATAGCGAGCCTATAAAATTGTTGATTATTTTGAGAAAAGAATTAAGTTTCCTTCCGAAATGTACTCGTATACATAACTGTTTTTTACAAAATACTGGTAGTTTTGACGGTATTTTCAGGAATTTTCCTTAAGGAAGGCAGGTAGAATGGAGGTCATAAGCTGTTTCATTCGTGATCCAATTAGAGCTGAAGTGCGCCATTTTGGTACAATTTCCTAAAGGTATCAGATATTAAGAATTCAAACCCGATTTTGATCAAACTTGACGGAGTGTCAATACTATTTATAATTCGAATTGGTTGAGTGGTTTACTTCCGAATGCAGTTTTGATAGTTCTTCAATACAAAGTAAACCACTGTGTTGCTGGCGGAAACGGGACAACCTGTAATTATATAAAAAAAATTGGCTATCATTCCACGATACCGAACACCATTGACAGCATTTTCATGTTTTCTCTCCAATACCCAATTAACGAACTTCCTTAGCTGTGCATGGTCAGCTGGCTTCAGTTCCTGAGTCAATTGAACTTTGTATGCATGAAGATGCAAATCTTTCGTCAAAATTCGCTGCATAGTGGATTTGGAAACACCAATTTGCTGAGCTCGGTGTCGAATTGAGGTGGATGGAGTTTGAGCGACATCATCACGTACTGCTGCGATATTTTCGGTCGATTGACCTGGTCGAACCAAATTTTTCCATTAATCGCTTTACAGTTGACTCTTTTCTTATTGTAACCCCAAATTGATCGCAATTTGCGAACTGTAGCCGCAAAACTTTCACAATTTTGGTAAAACAATTTCACAATGAGAATGCGTTGTTCATTCGTGTAGCGCTCCATTTTTAGTAACCTTTTACCTTCTTCTAACCACCAAAATTAATTGTTCAAATGTCAAACAATGACACTTCAAATGGCGCCAAATTTAAATCTTGCGTTCTTGTTGGGACACCCTTTACAATACATAATTATATTAACATCTAGTGGACGTAAGGTCTAATAAAGTATTTAATTTCAAATTTTTACTAAATAAGGTAATATTCTGGAAAAAGTGAAAGACAGCTTATGGTTCTCATCTCTACACTTATTTGCGGTGACTAAGTGCCTTTTCAGTGGAGGGACCTTCAACCAGTCTCCAAGGGGAAGGGTTATAACACGAAATAACGAATGCTACCATTCAATCAAACTTGTGTCACACACCATGAAGATCATTCAGCGGGTATTGGATGATCGTCTAGGAAAAATAATACAGAATTGAAAAAAAATCTAGATTCCTCAAGACATTTGGACACTGTTTTGGTTGATTTCAAAAAAGCATCCAATGGAAGACAATGAGGAGTCCCGGAGTAACGAGCAAGTTAAAAGGAAGAAAAAACATGCCCCGTAATAATCGCCCAAAAGTTCCCAATTAGAGTAGGTGCGCATCAGGGAAGCGACTGGAGGCCTATGCTCTTTATTACAGTCCTTGACTTTCTGCTTGAGGATAAGATGATCCCAAAGTGAATCAGTTGTTTTTTGCTTCCTGCCTCCCTGCAACGAACACGGTAGATGTTCTTTAGGAATATAAATACCGCATTAAAGGAAAAAGACAAAATACATTTTCTGATCCCAGCAGGCCTATTCCAGACATCTATTTGAATGAATCAGTACTTCCCAAGTGTGACAAATTAAAATATCTTTGATCAATTGCGAAGAACCTTGTGATGATGAAATCAAACATCGCATAATTGTACGGTGATTCAAGTGAAGGCAAAACTGTAACAACTTCTATGATTGAAAAATGCTTCTTAGCTGAAATAAAGAAAGCTCTTCATCTGGAAAGCTTTTTCACCCACCGCTTACATACAGTTCACTGTGTTGGACAATGTACAAGAAGTATAAAACTAAAGTAGTAGCAGCTGAAATTAGCATGCTTCACATGCAGCATATGTATGTCACAATGCGTGGTCGAATAAAAGAAAATCCGAGGAAGTCTTCACCTGACTACTCGTACTGTATTGCGAAAAGAAGAAGTCCTGAGAACCCAGTATAAAAGGCAAAAGTACACGACTTATCGC
Source organism: Syrphus vitripennis (assembly GCA_958431115.1). Taxonomy (NCBI): domain Eukaryota; kingdom Metazoa; phylum Arthropoda; class Insecta; order Diptera; family Syrphidae; genus Syrphus; species Syrphus vitripennis. The sequence continues at coordinate 75,008,302 of OY288110.1, forward strand.
GGAAGAAAGGCAGGCTCAAAAACTCCTGCATGAAACAACACCTGCATTTAGTTGGCCTCAGACATGGAACAATACAAAACTGGGATGCGTGTCAACATTTCCTGAGGTCGAACCGGAGATTCAATAGCATCTCAAAAATTGAATAATTTTTGAGGTTAAATGAAAGATTGTCAAAATATTTTGCAGAACTCAATACGGAAATCAACACCCTTTGAGTAAAACTTCAAGTAGTTGGGAAAAATTTTAAATACACGATGAAAATATATATTTCCTACTCGTACTTAAAGGATTTAAATGTATTTATTAAATATGTTACATAATATTATTCATACAAATATTTATCTGTAAAAAGATGAGAATTCTTTTTAATAAAAAATATAATAAAACTTAAATGTACATATTTTGTTCGTACTTAATAGAAATCTTTAAAATACGTTTTTCAAATATTTTACTGTAAAAGCTATAGCTAAATTTTTTTTTTAATTTTTTTAATGTTGAACATTTGCAATATTGCTTATCCCCTTTTTTTCTATGCAATAAAATAAATCAAACTTCAAAATATTTTCGCTTCACAACATTCAAAATAATGAGAAACCTCAAAACAGTGCAAACATAAATATGTATAAAAAAATTAGAAAGACTTTGAACATTCAAGGAACTAAAATGGTTGATAGGGAAAATATGGTTGAGGAATTGGAAACAATTTCGGCGGTCTGGGAGTTTGAGATGGATGAGGACGTTGGGTATGTTGAAGCTCTTGATAAGATACCTGAGACCGCCAAGGTGGGTATTGTTGAAATTGAAGAAATTGGTTATGCTTCTGAGTCATTTCTCGCGGCTGAAGATTATTAGGCTTATTATGGGCCAGCTGATATGCTGGGCCAGTTCTCATCTGTTGATCAGAAAATTGCTGATGGCCAAACTGTTGATAAAGCTGTTGACTTCTTGAACTAGCCGAAAGCGGTTTTTGTGAAAAGTTACATGACTGATATTGCTGATTTGTCTGCTGTGGTTGAGCAGTTTGGATGTTTTGCGCTTTGGGCACAGATTTGTGTAGGTTGCTGTCGATTTCTGCTCTTTTTAGTAAATTTTGCTCGAATTGCTGCTGATATAAGTCTACCATTGGGAAGTTATTAACTCCTGCATGCAAATTATTTCCTTCGATAGCTGATAAAGGAAAATTTCTTTGAACACCAATTGGAGGAACATTCCATTGATCATTCATAATATTTGCTGGTCCAGAAACTTGATGTTCAAACTGTCCGACTTTTGAACAGCTAGGATATGAACAATTCTGTTCCATTCGATTTGTTTTTGAATTAGCTAGAAATTTCGTTCGACTTTTCTTATTTAGATTTATAAAAGTTCCAGTGATAGGATTTTTTGTTCTTAGATGATCTCTTCTTTCATCAACTTGGTTGAAATAGTTCAATTCCGTCTTTTTTTCCTTCTGTTTCTTTAGAGCCATTTCTTCGCGATACACTTGCATTTCAGCACGTGTTCGTCGGCCCCTCTTCGGTTTAAAAGGAGTATTTTGTTTGTTTTCCATTGCAGATCTCGGCATTCGCCGGTCAAATAGTTTTGAGGAGGGAGAAATTGACGGAGGTCGATAATTTCTCAATGGTGGAGGTGTATCAACAAGTTCTATTTGATACTTCGGCTCTTCAAAGTTCTCCAATTGCATCGATGGAGATGGTGAAATTGGAAGAAATGTATCATTTTCAGTAGTTGGTATTGAAATTCCAGGGTATTTTGAAGTCTTTCGTGGATTTTTCAGAGTTGGCGAAAAAACCTTCTCAATTGAACCACCGGATAATGTAAAAGGCTTAGAAGAATTCCCATCTTTTTCTAGAAATTCCTCTGCGGGAATATCCCAGAGAGATTCTGTGTCTATAAGATTGGATTCAGTTAGTATTTTTGAAGCAGAATCAAGTTTGTTATTATTTGGTGAGCTTTTAAATGGACTGACCTGTGTTCCAAAAACCGACTGGTGGTAGTTAAATCCTATCGGTTCTGATTCGTTCAAAGGTATTTTGATATCGGACATATTTCCAGTGCCAAAAAGTAATGTGTTATCAATGTTCGGATTTGTAGCTGATAAATCTTCTTTTAGTGTGGCTGTGGACGAAATTTTTTGCTTAGATGAATTTAATAATTTAGAGTCGAAAAAATTGGTGAATTGCTCTTCTTCAGTTTCCAAGTAAGAAGTATTTGCTAGTTGTAGCTTTTTTTTCCAATGGTCCTGAAATTTCTTCGGAGTAGCAAGATTTTCTGAGGCTGCCAAATTACCACCAAATTGTTGGCTTTGATCCTGATGTACTTCAGAATAAGTTTCGTCCTTCCATTTACAAGTCTCCGGATTTTTATAGCCTTCCTGAGATTTTACACCTGTGTTCGAAAAATTCCTTTGATTTTTAGAACTTTGCAGTGAATTCTGAGAATTGATGAGCATTTCCAATTCCAACATTACTTTCTGAATATTAATTTTGCCCATGCACAAGTCTTCATCAGTTTTTTGAAACTTTTCACCCTCTTCAGCCCTTAAAATAATTGCTGGAACCTCTGGAGTAATTGTTTCCTTAAAATTTTCTGAAATTTTGCAAACTTTTGCAGAATTCGGAGAATTTCCCAGGACATCATCTTTTTGTTCTTTAATTTCTACATCAAAATTTATAATGTTATGTGAAAGGACAATTTCCTCTTGATTCAATGAAGATAAATATTTATCAGGATCTATGGAAGTTTCTAACATTTGATCCAAATCGACAGCTGGATTGAATTCAACAAAATTATTTTCAACAGAAATAATTTCCTCAGGTGTATTAATTCCCGGAATTTGATAATAATTTGTTGTGGAAGCTAATAGTACGTCACTCTTTCGTGAGCTTGTTTGCTGGGTATTCATATTTATCAAATCCAAGTCAATGTTCATAATGTTTGCCTCAAAAACTTCTTTATTGTATGCATTTTCAGAAATGTCTTGTATCTTCAAATCTTCACCAGCAGTTGGAGGTTGCAGTTGTTGTTGTTTTCCAGGTTGCAAATCAACAATTGGACTGAATTCAACTAATTTTTTTTCAGCACTAATAATTTGCTCAGGAGTTTTATTTTCCGGAATTTCAAGATCATTTGTTCCTAGGGATTTTTGCTGGGCATTAAAATCCGAACCAATATTTGTAATGTTAGTTTCTAAATCTTCTTTGTTTTGTACATTTTCAGAAATTTCTTGCATCTTCGAACCTTCACCACCAGTAGGAGATACTTGAACAGATGGTTGAACTCGTTGCTGTTGGTGTTGATTTGTTGGTTCTGTTTTGTGGATAGGGAAAAAGTCCTCAATCAAAAACCTTGGATTTGATTTAGAGCCTGATCGTGTTAATCGATCTGTCGTTCCAGTTTTAATTCTTGAAAAAATGACAGTATAATCTTTACCGTAATCGTTTTGAACGCGTTTTGGTCGTTGGTTCCTGGATGAGATGCTCGTTTTTGTTACGTTCATACATCGATCTGGATGTGTTGAATTTCTCATTATCAGTTCGGTAAGAAATCTATTTTTAAATAAAATTTTTTAAAAAACAATTCATTAAAAATGAAAAAAATTATCGAAATTGTGTAAAATAAATTCAAGGCGGTGTTAAAAAAAACATACATATATTTCCTGAATAGTGGCAACCCTGAAACTTTTTTTTTTTTGATACAATGTATGACATTTAATTAATAAAAAAAAAATCCCTACAATTTCAAAATGAAATGCAAGACTCGGTTGCACGTACTTGCTTTTATTTTTGAAAAAATCTACCTGTGACTACATAGGTATTAGATGGCAAGTTTTGAATTCCGAAAAATAATAGAAAATGATAGAGAACGAGAAAAGAGTCTGCCCATCTTTCTAACTTTCACATCGACCTAGAACCTAAGCTACTGAAACAATTTTCTTCAAAATTCGAACTAGATTCCTTTGTAATTCCCGATAGAACTGAAAGTGATTTGAAACGGGAATGACATGTAGTCAACGTTATTCTTAATAAAGGTAACACCTTTAAAAGACCTACCTGAAAATTCAGTTATATCTGATAAAGTGATAAGTATAATATTTCAAACTGCTTCAATTGTTATTTTGTAACAATTGCAAAAACTTTGAGACTACAAAATTAATCGCCTAATTGTACAATACACATCGTTTGTATTCAATCGAACACGGCAGCCTATTCGTTGATATTACTAAAGCTTTTGATATTATGGTTGATCATGATTTAATGTTAACAATATTTTAATATGCTGGCTTTCGTGGTTTTGTGCTTGATTGACTTCGTTCTTATCTAAAAAACAGACATCAAAAAGTTAAAATACACAATATTCTAAGTGAAACTGAGTGTTCTCCAGGGCTCAGTGTTAGGACCTACTCTATTCTTAATGTACATTAATTCTCTATTTCAATTAAGATTTAAAGATGTTTTGACTGCTTTTAGCATGTTGGCTGTGTTTATGGTTTAGATAACCGTTTGGATCTTATTAGAGACATCAGTTATGACTTAGAATTATTAAGACAGAGGTTTTCCGACCATAAAGTAGTAAATAGTTCCAAAACAATAAAATAAAGTTTTTCAGTTTTTCAGAAGAGATACCTATTAAATCCTGATTTATGTAAAAATCTACTTTCACGCACCTGAATGTCAGCAACTCAGATTATATACTTGGCCCTGTATTTTTTCCAATAACTTTTGTTATAGTCTTGACTGTAGTGAAAAATGTTTTGAGGTCGAATTAATATACATATTTACAAAATATGTATTCGAATAAATTGCTAACAATTTTTATGGTATCTTTCGTTATTTTTGAATATATAAGTATTACAAAACCGTTAGATGCGAAATGTCAAAAATAAACGTCGTTTTCGAAGTATTAAATTAAATTTGTTGCAAAGGAACATCTTATAAAATTGTTTTCCACATTTAATTAAAATTAAACAGTTATTTTTAGAAAGATCTCTGGACCCATTTTTGAGAAAAATAAAGTTTTACAGAAAACGCAAAACGATTTAAACGTCAGGTGCTGTTATTTTTGGTCTATGAGAGAATTAAAAAAAAAACACCCAACTAAGTACCAAAAAAATAATATCAAAAGTATAAAATATATTTTTAGAAAAATGGGAACCTTTAAATCTTTTTCAAAATCTATCTTTTGAAATTATTTGCCTGACAAAAATCGTTTGTCTAAAAATGTAAAGGAAAACTTTTAGTTAGAAAAATATATATATTTCTAGAATGGATTCCAGAATGTAGGCTTACTTAAGGCTCATATTTAGACACTTTGCATATTTTCAAAAAAATATTACTCCTAGGAAGGTGACAACACAAGAATTCAATTCAAAATCTATTCCCGTGTTTTTGGAAAAAAATCTGAAAAAAGAAAGTTCAAGCTTTTGGGAAGGTGGAAACACTAAAAGCAAATTTAAAATACGGAATTGACCTATGAATGTTTTGTTATAATTTTATATCCCAAAATTAATGTTTTGCAATTTAAAATATTGCTGGAAAATTTTTTCAGATTTTTTTTTCATAAACAAGTAATTCTTTCTTTGTACCTAGAAGATAATTAATGTATGACCCAAAATTAACGGGCTTTAAGTATAAAGACATCCCAGAATTTTTTTTATATTAATGCTAGATTTCTTTAAAAACATCCATTCTCGAAGCTAAACGTTTGACATTTGCACATGTGATTATTAACCGTTGGGAAGATATAAGCAAACAAAAATAAGAAATGAAAAAAAGTAAGTTTAACTCTAAAAGTTCTATGAAATAGTACTAAGGAAACCTTGTAAAATAAGCCGTTCTCGAGAAATGAATTGAAATGCATTTTTCAAATTTGTGGCCAACGTACAACACTTTAAAAATTTTAAGATGGATCATTTTGAATTATAGAAATTCGGTTCTATGAAATTACTCCTAAATTATTAACTCCTAATAAAATTATTTCTAATAGTAAATCCTAGTTTTACAAATGAAATAAGTCCTAACAAAAGATTCTAAAACTTCTAATACAGAAATGAAATGAGTTCTATGATTTGAGCCTTCATTCATGAATGAAATAATTCCGAAGAATTCCTAACTATTTATCCAAAAGAATAAACTAAAATTTGAACTGTAAATAAGATACCGCCTGCTCCATGTGCAATAACTACTATCATTCTATATTTTTTTGTTAAGAGACTAGAAATTCATTTTTGACTCTGCTGTCTGTCCTAATTATAGTTATTGAAAGTTGATGGCCTTTTACCCTTATAATAGCTTACAGATTTTTTATTTGCTTTTTTTAATTATGATGGGACGGACATTTGAATCCAAAATCTTTGAAAACACCACTGGGTCAGCCTCTTTTACATATTCTTTAGTAAAAACTGTGTAGTTCCCACTCTTTTCGTTAAAAAAAAATGAATAACGAACACAAAATCATATCCTAACCTTTGGAATCTGAATGCCAATTATTATTATTACTATACGCTATTATTGATACGTCAATTTTATAAACAAAAATATTTTATTATTTTCTTGCACTCAATTCTGACGACGAAAATTTATTACCCACCGCCAAGTCATAAAGTTTCCGACCATAACAAAAAAAAAAAGTAAAACCATCTTCTGGTGAACGGTATCCAAACCCTTCATCAGCGGTATCGCAGATCTCGGATATAAGGCGACATTATGGGTAATGAGTGAAATTCTCTATATTTATTTATTTATCTTAAAATAACAACGTTCACAAGTAGGTTCTACATTCTATCCAAAAACAACAACTGCAGTTGCCACTGAGCTGAGCATGGCTGAAAACTTGTGTCTTTAACGATCGCCTCCATATTACGACCATAACGAATGGAAACACATCGATCGAGTTATGATTATTTTTCTAGATGGATCTAAATGAATGTGTAGTGTATTTGTTTGGGAAAAAAAAATGTATCTATAGTTTCAAATGGTTTCGAATCTTGTGTCAGAGTCAGAAATTTAGGGATGAAAAATCTCTGAAAACTCTGAAAACGATTGATATGGAGGCTTTTTATGAGTAAGATCGAGCAACTGGGAAGTGGTCTAGTGTATTATTTTGTATACCTTATAAAGCGTTTCTGACAATTGGATATTAGAAATAACAAAGTTGGAACAAAAAAAAAACGCAAAGGCCTTGATTTTATTTTAGTTCTCAATAATTTAATAAAAATGTAGGTACTTACCAACTTTTTGTGATTTGATTCTTCTGTTGTTTTTATTTTTTATGACTTAAAGTTTTTTTTTTAATATTTTTTAAAAATTTGTTTGAGAAATATTTTATTGCAGAGCTAAGCCTCCGACACCAACGATCTCCTTTTTTAAACTAATGAGAATATTATGAAATAACTATCGATTCTGATTCTGATGTTATTTGTTTTATATATGTATACAATTTTGTATAACCAATAAAAAACGTACTGATCGATCGACATACATACACATAGGCAAATACAATCTATATAAACGAAGAGTTTTGATGTATTGGGAAAGTGAAAAAGCTTTTGTTTTAAGCTATGGTTTACGCAGAATGCAAAGGGTATCATTTTTGAATGAAGGTAAGAAATATAAGTATTTAAATAAAATATGATTCATGATTGAATACATTGTTTTTTTTCTGTTGTGGATTTATAGAAATATCTATTATATGCGTGCATTTGGCAATGTCATTTACGATTTGCAACGCCATTGATAAGGTTTGCTCAAAATGGAAGCTGTACAATAGCCCGCAAATTAAAATATCGGATTGCGAATTCTCCATTTGTTTTTAATCTGTAAAAATAAAATTTCGCATATTTATAATTCTGCTTTTCGCATCCACAAATCGAATTAAAAAATCTCGCAAATATAAATCGAAATCTCGCAAATCAAAAACTTGCAAACTTAAATCTCGCATTAATGAAGAACATGAAAAAAACAAAAATAAAACTGTGTCCATCGTTTTCGAAAAAAATGGAGAACACATAAAATAGCTATTTAATTAACCGAAAAAATTTGAACAGCGAGAAATAAACATGTGTCAAAAATTTATTGTGTTTTGTTGAAAAAATGTTCGTCCTCAAAAAAATAATGATTGAAGTTAGTAAATTTTGCCAAGATAAAAAATTGTTAATTAAAATCGTAAATAAAAATTTAAGCGAACAACCAAGCGGAATTCTGTTTGAATCGTCAGAATAAATATCGATCAATAATTAAATTGTGAAGACGACAAAAATATTCGTCTTCAAAAAAAAAAGTTTGGTCTTCAAAAAATTTGTTAAAAAAAAGATCGGCCAACATTTTTTTGATGGAACTACAATGCTTATATTTTTCAAGAAATTAAAGATTTATGAAAATCATTTTTTTTTTTTTGAAAATGCTAATCGAAAGAGTAAAACCAAAAATAAGTCTTGAACAAAACTTCGGGATTTACTATTTAATTGCAGTTGGCAATACTATGACTTTACAAAATAAATTTTTGATAAACAATATTTAAATGTGAAAAAACACAGCTCTACAAAATGATTTAATTCATAGACCCTCAGTATTTCAATTTACTGTCGAAAATTAGTCCTGAGATTCAACTACGTGTGAGTCAGTTTTCATTGAAAATTGAGTTAGCTAGTCAAAGAAAGTGCGAATGATTTTCTGTTAACGTTTTCGTTGCTTCAATTTGTCTACTCCGTCCCAATTAAGTACTCAAACATAAATTGTGACATTTCTGGGCGTTTCTCTTAGGAGCTAAACCGCGTTTATAGTTGGGGTGTGAGATGAGTCAGCGAATCATCTCATTCCACTCGAAAAAATTGAAAAATAGCTACAGCTTTCCAGACTACAAAATTTTTGGATTCAGTAATTTTTCGACAAATTTAGATTCTTTTAAACAGTTTCGAAAACAGAGGTGTTTAAATCGGTATGATAGGTAGTATTACCAAATTTTGTGCAAAATTTTCGAGTTAAATTTAAAATTTACACATTTTTTTACTATAGGCTAGGTTTACCAAACCTTACAGACGATTTAAGCATGATTTTGAAAAAAACCTAAAAAAATGTGTAATTTTTAGTTCTGAAACGATACATACGGTAAAGTCAAATTATTAAATGTTCAGTTTTTCATCACAATTAGTTTTTAAAGTATTCATTGTGGGACACCCTTTTCAAACGACCTTAGAAAAATCATAAGCTTCTTCAGCTATACTAGAATAAATAAAATAATCATAAACTTAATTTTTTCTGCAGAAAAATGTCTCTGAATCAATTATTTGTCTTCGTATTCTGTTGCTGTAAGATCCGAAAATACTGAAACTCCAAGCTAAATTCTACAATTTACCAATAAGATACTTTTTGTTCACGCAACTCCGTTTCTGGCGCCAAAATAAACAGTTTTTTTTTATTTTAAATTAAAAGTACCTTCCCAAAAACGCTCCGCGGTTTCCAATTAATTTTCGAATACAGATGTATTTTTGAAACTTAAATTTACAACCGCCTGGTCCTAAAAGTGCAAAATGTTTTATGAAAACAAAACTTTTCTAACGTATGTTGTCAAGGTCTTACCGGGAAATTCTAGAATTTTACCATTCCGCTAATTTACAGTAACAATCTTCAACCAGATCATGGATCAAGTTCGTGATTGAAACTGGCTGAAGTTTTTCTGTGTTAAAATTGCTCTAGCGTAGTCTCCCTTATTGGCAAACTAAAAAAAATTTCATGTTTCGAACTCTTACTGTAACATACCAATGCACCTGTTTCATGATTGCGGATAGTAAATAAATAAGTAGCTATCTATTGTTTCCCGTCGAACGTTCAACTTTCGAAATCATATTTTTCTTTTGTTTATTTGAACGGATGGGACATGCGATCAACTTTGTTTAAACAAATGAGTTTCCAAGAAATCGTTTCTCCTTTCATGTGCGGTTTATAAAGTACAGGGTGTTTTTAGCCACGACTACGAGAATTTTACTTGGGACGAGAGTAATTTGAAATTCTTTTGTGAGTCGGTCACTTAAGAATTGTAAAATGTCGGGCCTGGTTTTGACCCATCTAGACTTCTGCTTTGTTTTCTGTTGAATTGTAACTAAAAAACCATGAAAATATGATATTTAAACTGAACCAGAATTATTAGTTTAACAAAAACAGGTTTTAAAATAAATAAATAAAAAATTGTTACAAAAACCAAAATAAATTTTTGGTGGGCTGAAGTAGAATCAAAACTCAGAATTATTTCATCACGTCAGGTTATTGAGATATTCCCGTTGGTAAATTGCTATTTCTGAAGCTATGTAACAATGGTGGATTATTTTTTTTTTTCAAAAAATATTCAATTATTCAAAGTACCTATACTAATATTTTTATCGAAAATCTTTTCAATAAATCTTTTCACTTAAAAATTTAAACAGAATTGTGAGGAAGAAAATTGAATATTAAAAAAAAAAACATTTGTTTTAAAGTTGTCCAGTAAAGTTTTTTTTTAAATTTGCAAGCTATCATATTTCAAAACCCCGATGAGATAAAGCAATCTGCAAAAAAAACATTTGTTCCGTGAATGTTGGCGTTAGGTGTTCGGTAGTATTCGCTGGTGTTTCGTTTTGATGAAAAAAGAAATTGTCTGTACGTACGCTGTAATGGCGCCTAATAATCCATAATTCCATAATGTTCTCATTTCCCCTACTTTATTCACAATAAGAAAAAAATCACTACTGTACGACGCACGCACAAAATTCGCTTTGAAATTATGTGTATCTAAATTTTACGAATGCACTCAAATATTTGTATTGAAAAGTTTTTGTATAAAACCTAGTATAAATTTCTTTGGTAAAAATGTGTACGGTGAGAGAAAAAAATATTAATAGGCTCAAAATTTCAAAAATAAGAAACGAGGTTTTAAAGAATATTCCTTTTCGGAGAAAAATTAAATCTTTGTTGGAGGTAAAGCACTGATATCCTTCCCCTTTTCATTTGTATTAATTTCTTTCTTAAGTAGTGATTTCAACTGTTGCATTTTAAACTACAGATTAAAGCACAACACACAACATAACTTTTTGAAATTTAATTTTTTAATTTGATATTGCAACTTTTGATTTTGCTTAAGATGATTAGTGGGTACTAGTTGTAACAAAATTATGAAACTTATAACTTAACTTATAGGCGCAGGAATGCAATGTTTCCAGTAAAAGTTGATTTTGACATTTAAAATTGGTCCGATCGTGTAGGCAACTCCATGGCCAGCCGAGGTAGCCATTTGATTGAAATTATTTTCCATTATTAACCGGAAGAATTGTACTTTCAAATGAAAAAAGAAATTTGAGAAAATATTCCACACACACCTTTCCATACACCTTTCCCTTCCCATCCTAACCTATCCCTTACGGTCGCGCTGTGTTGAACATATAAAGGGTACACCAAAAAATCCCCTTGAGGCGCGCTCAAATTATGAAAAAAAATAGTCGTTTTTTTATAGCAGTTTCAAAAAAAAAAAGTTATTTGGCGTTATTACATAGGTACCAACTTTCAAACATGAAATGAAATGAAATGAACCGAGTCCAACTGGCCTCGAGTCTAAAGTTAACACACCACACAGGTTAGAAACAGCTGCTATTCATAAAGAATTTGGCAGCTCTGTTTAATAAAAAACAGAATTCTACTACAATTTTAGTACTATTGCCTGTCAATCCATTGAAATTTAATCCATTTATGACATCAGATAGAAAAAAAAAACAACTGAGTCAAAGATTTAACCGTTTTTAAGGACTGAGCTCCAGTTTATATCTTTTGGACCCGGGTCTAAATTGTCTATGAATAAGATAAACTCCAGATAAGCTTAGAAGAGACAAAGAAAAAACTTGTCAGACAACTATGAATAGGCCCCAATGGTGGCCACCATGATTACTGACTTTTTCTTTCCTCAATTGAACAGCCATGATGTGCAGGAGCTGTGGTTTCAACAGTACGGCAACGCACGGGGCAACCTATCACACAGCTCGTGCCACAATTGATTTATTGAATGAAAAGTTTGGTAACCGCATAAATTCAGGGGTCGGAAGTGTGAATTGGTCTCCAATATGGTGCAATTTCGATATAACGCCGCTAGACTATTTTCTGTGTGGATATGTGAAGTCGATAGTCTACGCCGATTAGTCCGAAAATGTTGGAAAAAGTGATCGAAAATTAGACATCCAGATTAAATTACGTCCGAGCCAGATGTGGCGGTCATATGCCAGAAATCATATTTAAATTATAATCCCAAAAGATTGTCTTTTGAATTAAGTCAATGTTAAAAAAATTCATCTTTGTTTTATTCCATTCCAAATTAATATAACTCTCAAAAAACACCCTTTATATAGTACAGTATTTTTTTATTGAACTATGATGAAGAAAAAAATAGACTTTTTTGAATTTTTCGAATTTTATTTTTCTGAAAAAAAACTGCGGCTTCGGTATAACATTTATAACGAATTTTTCTATTTGTTTCAAAATTTAGTTCATCACCCATTTTTTAAACTGTCAAATTCCTTTGAATAATTAACTAGCAATTAAGTTACCTATATAATTGTTTGAAATTTGCTGAAATATAAGAATTCCATAAGTTTTAGACGACAATGGGTCATCAGAAAAAAAGGCTGGAACCATCGGGGGGATGAAGACAAGCATTGCATTAAGTTGGTAGAATATTTATACTTACAAAGTTTTTAGAATTTGTTCTACTTTCAGCATTTAAGATAATGAGGGTCGGTTAATTTGGAAGAACCTAGAAAGATTGACTAATCAACAATATGTACGAAAAATGTAAAATGTTAGTCAAAATGAATGGATGAAAAAGTTTTTAAAAACTCAAATTTACTGCATTGGAAAATTATATTCAAACTATGTGAATTTGTTTTAAAATCGCAATTTGTTTGACATTTTCTTTTCGTGGAGTTCGTCATACTTTCCATTAATTTGGTATTTGCTATGACTTTTATTTTAGATTAGCCAAATCTTTTAATTGCTGAAATTAGCTAAATTAAAACAAAGAATGTCAATAAGTGCTATCAAGTATGCAATTACACCTGATTTTTCATAACATGTCACATTCATTAGCATTTCACGTTATTTTTGTCAAATTCTGTTATTGAGTTGATTTTGCAGTTCATCAATAAAAACTATGAAAATTGCATATTAGTCCATCTATCAGTCATTCCACCACTCTTTCTTTATCCATTAAATTATTTTGAACACTTAAGTTTTCAGTTTAAAAAAAATAAAAAAAATATTTTAACTGTGATTTGAACTGACTACGTTTAAGTTATTTTGAAAGTGAATGAAAATGGGATCGCAGTTATTTAATCTAATACCAATTTAACAAATTTCACAAATTTACATCCAAACATAAACTTAAACTATTTCCGGACATTTTCAATACTAATAATTTTGACACAAACAAATTATAAACATTATTATACTAAAATTTTGCCCATTCAATACATATCAGACTAATCTAACTGCCCAACTGATCCCCAACTGGGTCAGCGTCTAATTTTCATGTGTTTCGTCCGGTCTCGAAAAAAATACTGTGAATTGTATATAAGAAACGAAAAATTCTATTAATTTCAATATATTTTATTTAGACACAAAACGGGTGAGAAGCTTGGATAAAAATATTTTTATATTTTTCCAAACTGACAGAAGAAGAAATATTTATAAGCCGAGAAATGTAGAAGAAATGAAAATCTGGTCAATGCATGGATCAAAGGACCAAGAAGACCTAATAAATAAAATGATTGATGACGAAATTAAAAAGAAATTCAAAAATTAATCAAACACAAAATCTAAAAAGATATTTTGTTCGACAAATTAACAAGAAGAATGCAGTTAAAGAAGCTTGATGATGCTCGAAATAATCTACAAACTTTTTGCGCCATTTTGCTTACACCTTTTTTATTGACATTTCTCATTCATTGAATATATATGTACATGTACATATATTTTTGCAATAAACTTTGCATCTTCAAACATATTTTTCTTCTTTATTTGAACAGCTTTGAAAAATAAATGGAAGGTAGTGTAGAAAATCAATGGTATAGGTTCTTTAAATATTTGACAAGTTTAGGCTGCCCCAAACCAAAGTGAAACAGTCACTGAATACGACGAAACGTGTTGTTGTTCTTTCATCGTCGTCAACGATTGTTATGTAGCTATTCAAAGACTTAATCAAGCGTAAAAAGAGAAGAGGGCCTTGCGGTACGTCCGAATGGTTAAAAATTATTTTAGATATTTTATCTGCATTACTTATAAACTGTATCGAACCAGTTAAATAATTTCTGAGCTCCTTTAAAATATTCGAGCGAAATTTCACACGCTTAAGCTTACACTAGACTCTGCGAAAAGCAGAGCCTCTACTTGTTTATCTTTTACCGCCAGACATATGCTGTTAAATCTTCCTCTTGTATGAAGGCACGTAGTTCAAATCTTATTGTTTTGGTGTGATCATTTGATTAATTCAAGTTTCGCTAAGAACAAACAAAAAAACCTTAATATTAGTGTAAATTTCGACGTAGGTTCTAAATTGACTCCTGCAACAGCTCAGGATTTTCTTGTTGCTTTGCTCATGTTGTTGCATCACTACACCCACTGGAGTATAACTTTGCTCATATGGCAGTTTTGTTTTCATAGTTTGGAATTTGTTCAGTTGATAATCATTAATTAAATAAATACTTTATTGAAACACTGATTTCGGCCATTAAACACAAAAGTGAAAGAGTGTGTTCATAGAATTACTTCCAAACAACATAGTGCACGGTAGAAAAATTTACTTTGCTGAAAGTAACCGTGTCCATGCGTGGTAGAAAAATGACCGATTTCTTTGTTGTTCAAATATCAAAACTGGAAAGAGGAAATATTAAGATAAATGCACGAAAAGCGCAATTGCAAACCTCCGAGAAACTTAGTTATTTTTTCGAATTTTTCAAATTTTAGTTCTTAAATCCGATTGAAAGAGCGATTACAGGGCTTTAGGATAACATTTGAATTTTTTCTATTCACCACAAAATTTAACTCATCACCCATTTGCCATGCTATCTGCTATCTTGCCACGCGCTGTCAAATTCTGTTGAATAATTAACTAGTAATTAAGTTAGATAACTTTTAAACGACAATGATGACCCTACTCTATAAACAGAGCAATCGAGACATCTAAAAATGAAACCCCCAAAATTGCTAAATCTTTATCCATAGTGTGATTTTACTTTAACTTTTACCACCTAATATCCAGACTGCCGATGTTGTGTTTGTACAAAAAAACACGTTTTTGATTGAACTGCCGAACTTCCTTCGTATATGGAAAACATATTACTAATCTACATCTAAAAAGTGGGGGCAACCCTTACTCTTTTTTTTTGCGGAGAGCTTATGGAGGTTTTAATTGATATTTATTGATATTTTTGGATGCAATAATCCAAAAAAAAAAATAGTCTCCTCTTGCCCCTACAACCAATTTCCGACGCTTAAAGACTCCCAAAATCGAATTCTACACCTACAATTTTGCAGCGCCATCGCCACTACAAGGGTCGGGACAACATTAAAAAATAGTCGCCATGATAGTACTATTCTTTTCATATACAAAGGAACTTCTCTATGTATGGTTCTATGAACAAACTCCCGATAAACTAGCTCCTAATGAACTTGCTCCCAATAAAGTTGGAATTTGGTCCATCATGAACAAAGACCCATTATTTTTGGAACTAGCTCCTCATAAAAAATGAACTAAATCCCACTAGTAGGGCAGTAGTACTGCAAACGCCTCTGGGCTCCTTTGGAAGTTAACTTTACTAAAAATAATAATAGCCACTAATAGCCAAATCGGGAAAGCAAAGGCTGCGTCGGTATGCTGCCCAAAATTTGGAGAAAAAACTGTGTAAGCTTAAAGACCATGCTATGTCTGTTTTTAACTCCAATGTTGAATCCGTGCTTCTTTATGGATGCAGAACTTCCAAATAAACAGCCACTGTCAATAGAAGCTGCAGAAACGTTCGTTATTAGATGTATGAGCAAATTTTAAGAATTTTCTGACCAAATGGTATCCTAAATGATGGTCTTCATGAGAGAGAAGTGCCAAGAAGCACTTGGCGAAGAACTATCGAAGAGGAAGCAGTACAACTGGCTTAATAATGGAGACAGAAGTAAGTTATAGAGCTAAGTCAAGAGCTAAGAGTTCTTCCCACGCAGCTCTGGGTCTCTGTAAACTGTGGAATGTTGGAAAATGAAAAAGAAGATGAACTGGCAAGGTATGCGTTAGGTATAAGCGTAGCAAACTGCAGTTGAACTTACCAATGAAAGATGGAATTGTATCACTAAAAAGAATTTATGGCTTAGCTAAAAAGAAAGAGATCCCTGAAACCACTTTTGAAATCTCTTTAACATTTAAGATTTTTCAGACGGAAAATCATCTTTAACGAAGCATCATTTTTTCCCAACAGAGATTTTAACAAAAAGAACATTGTGAATAGCGAATCCAACTTTCAATTTTGATTGAACTAGTGAACTTGACTTTTGCCATTATTATTAGTAGTTAGTCTTTGGAAAATGAGGATTTTAAGTTATTAGCATTCTATTATATTAAAAACCAAAAACAACGTCACCAAAAGCTTGATCCGACATTCGTAATATGGACCAAAGCATGCATCGGGAATTGTTTCAATTTTACCTGCTAATAATTTCGTATAAAATACCTGCTACACTACACTTGATATTTAAAAACTATTTTAAAAGTGTCAAAAATTATTCAAACTCACCTGAATATCATTCAAATGATTATAACTATCTACATACATTGTGTATGTATGTACGTATTTCAATCTTTTTTTTAAAAGAAAATGAAATTAGTATTTTTGCAGAATTGAAAAACCTTAAGCCACAGAGGGAATGAAGACAAAGAATGCATAAAGTTGGTTAAATATTTATTTGGAGTATCATAATTTTTCCAATTAATTTTACTTTCAGCATTTGAAATCGTCTGGAGCAGTTTTTTGGATGGCAAGAAAGATGGATAATTGACAAACTAACATAATGTTTTTAAGATATAATGCTAAATTGGACCAAAATGTATGCGTCTTCTAGAAATTCTCCGAACAATTTCACCGTAATGAAAAAATCGTATTCAAATAAAATTTGTTTCACAATGACAATTGGTAACATTTTTAACTTCGTGATCTTCTTTGTAAAATTCGTAAAAAAAATAATAAAAAATACAATCAGTGATTTGAACTGAATATGTTTAAGTTATGTTGAAAGTGAATGAAAATGGGATCGCAGTTATTTAATCTAATACCAATTTAACATATTTCACAAATTTACATCCAAACATAAACTTAAACTATTTCCGGACATTTTCAATACTAATAATTTTGACACAAACAAATTATAAACATTATTATACTAAAATTTTGCCCATTCAATACATATCAGACTAATCTAACTGCCCAACTGATCCCCAACTGGGTAAGCGTCTAATTTTCATGTGTTTCGTCCGGTCTCGAAAAAAAAACTGTGAATTGTAAGAAACGAAAAAATTCTACATATTAATTTCAATATATTTTATTTAGACACGAACCGGGTGAGAAGCTTGGATAAAAATATTTTTATATTTTTCGGAACTGACAGAAGAAGAAATATTTATAAGCCGAGAAATGTAGAAATGAAAATCTGGTCAATGCATGGATCAAAGGATCAAGAAGACCTAATAAATAAAATGACTGATGACGAAATTGTGGAACAGAAAAAGAATTCTAAAAATGTGTCAAACGCCATTTTGCTCATATGAATGTACATATTTTTGTAATAAACTTTGCATCTTCAAAAATATTTGGCTTCTTAAAACGATTTTTTTTAATTTGAACAATTTGGAATATAAATGCAGGCCGAACCAAAATGAAGCATTGACTGAATACGACGAAACATGTTGTTGTTATTTCAACGTCGTCAACAATTGTTTTGCGTTGGTTTTTAGTTCAAAATTTAAAAAGAAGAGAAGACTTTTTGCGTATTCAAAGACTTAATCAAGCGCAAAAAGAGAAGAGGGCGCAAATGAGTGCCCTGCGGTACGTCCAAATGGTTAAAAATTATTTTAGATATTTTGTCTGCATTACATACAAACTGTATCCCACCAGTTAAATAATGTCTGAGTTGCTTTAGAATATTCGAGCGAAATTCCACACGTTTAAGCTTACACTGGAGAACATTACACTAGACTCTGCGAAAAGCATAGCCTCTATTTGTTTATCTTTTACCGCCAGATACATATATGTGCTGTTCTAAATTGACTCCTACAACAGCTCAGGATTTTCTTGCTGCTTTGCTCATGTTGTTGCATCACTATAATACCCACTGGAGTATAACTTTGCTCATATGGCAGTTTTGTTTTCATAGTTTGGAATTTGTTCATTTGATAATCATTAATTAAAAAAAAATACTTTATTGATACACTGATTTCGGCCATTAAAAACAAAAGTGAAATAGTGGGACGTATGCATAAAAAGAAGTAAATGCTTTTACTTGGAAATTTCTGCATTAGTTAATGCAAATTTCCCTCTAACTAGCAAAGCAGTTTACAAGTAAAAGCATTTACTTTTGTTTATGCATATGGCTTAGTGTGTACGTAGAATTACTCCCAAACAACATAGTGCACGGTAGAAAAAATTACTTTGCTGAAAGTTACCGTGTCCATGCGTGGTAGAAAAATGAATGATTTCTTTTTTGTTCAAATATCAAAACTGGAAAGAGAAAATATTAAGATAAATGCCCGAAAAGCGCAATTAACAACAGCCGAGAAACTCAATTATTTTTTTGAATTTTTCAAATTTTATTTTTTACTCTGATAGAAAGAGTATCTATTCCCCTCTAAATTTAGTTCATCGCCCATTTGCCGTGCTATAAACTGTCAAATTCCGTTGAATAATTTAAGTTAGATAAGTCTTAAACGACAGTGAAGACCCTAATCTATGAATAGAGCAATCGACACTCGTGAAAGCATCCAACTGTTACCAACATCTACAACATCCCGTCAAGAAGATTTGTCAGCAGAGACACTCCACAAGTTGGTGTGCTATCCCCCCTCCTTTGGAACTTAGTAGTAAACGAGCTACTTCTGCTCCTAGAAAAGGAGAGTTACAGAGTGATCGCCTATGCGGACGATGTTGCAATAGCAGTCTCAGGAAAGCATCCTGGGACTGGGACTGGGACTGGGACTGGGTGTCAACCCACACAAAACAGATTTGGTCCTCTTCACTAGGAAATACAAAATTCCCTTCTATAAATGGCATACAACTTAAATTTTCAGATCAAGCAAAATACTTGGGTTTTGTATTTAATTTTGGTTAAGAAACTGAGTTGGAAACCGAATGTATAGGAAAGAGTGAAGAAAGCTACAGTTGCTCTCTTCTCCTGTAAAAAAGCTATAGGTAATAAATGGGGCCTAAAGCCCCGTATTTCTCACTGGCTATACCGATCCTAACCTATGGGGTATCAGTATGGTGGACTGCTTTTGACACCGCGACAAATAGGGACAAGCTTGCAAAAGTGCAAAGATCAGCTTGTATTTGCACTAGTGGTCCACTTCGCTCGACCCCCTCTTCTGCGCTAGACATTCTATTGTATCTAATACCCCTAGACCTATTTTGCAAACAAACAGCCGCGAGTACAGCTTTCCGTCTTAAGGCCTCCTCTCAGTAGTACAACAATGGTATTGGCCACACCGTCATTCTGAATTCGTTTGGATCACTCCCCAGTAACATTGACCACACCATACCCTGACTACAGTTCAATAAAAATTTCCAAGTGACCATCCCTTCAAGATCCGAGTGGAAAAACGGTACATTCTTGAATGAAGAATCAATTATTCACTTTTACACCGATGGATCAAAAACTAATGACGGGGTTGGTGGGGGCGTGTACTCTGACAGACTAAACTCAAGTCTATCCTTTCGCCTTCCTGATCATTGTAGCGTTTTCCAGGCGGAACTTTTGGCGATTAAAGAGGCTTTATCTTGGCTAAAGAAAAACTTGTTATCAATAAATGATATCTGCCTTATTTCGGATAGCCAAGCGGCTATCAAATCTTTGGAATCTGTCCCCTCAAATTCCAAAACAGTCCTAAACTGTAGTTCATCTATTTTGGAGATGGCGAAACAGATCAATATTCACCTTTATTGGGTGCCGGGGAAATTCCAGGTAACTGATGAACTTGCCAAAAGTGGAATTAGAATGCCTAGTTTAGCTCACAGAGCTGACATAGGTATTCCAATCGCTCCATGTATTATAAAATCATGCTAACGCAAAACGTCAAGAAGATGACAAACCTCAGGTGGAATGACACCACCACCTATGTGGCTACAAAATTAATGTGGCCAGTACTAGATATAAAGAAAACCAGAGGTTTGCTATCCTTAAACAGATTGCATATTAGCTCCATAATAGGTGTCATTACTGGACACTGTCTTATAGGTAGACATGCAACCCGTCTTGGCGTGCATGCAAACGATTTTTGCAGAAGGTGCATGGATAAAGAGGAGGAGGAAACAATTGCATACCTTCTTTGTACTTGCTCAGCTCTGTCCCATAGGCGTAGACTCCCATTAGGAGAATTCTACTACAACGATCCTAGTGATCCAGCTAATACTAAGATTAGTAGCATCGCACGCTTCGTAAGAAGCTCAAAATAGTTCAATGAGTAAAGGAGGATATCTTCTAGATCCTTGTGGTATCACAACAGACCAATCTCAGCCTTTCGCTGACCTCCACTGTAACCTAACATAACCTACTAACATCTAAAAAGGAAACCCCCAAAAATGTTAAATCTCTATTTATAATATAACTTGAATATTCATAATGCCGAGGTTGTGTCTATGTCTTTGTATTTCCTACTAAAATACTATGAATAGTTTTCCCAACAAAACACGAATTTGATTGAACGGCCGAACTTCTCTTGTTGTAGTATTATTAATAGTTAACTTTTAAAGATTGTAAGCATTACTTTATATTAATAAAACACTCTGAAATTTGCTGTAATATTTAACATTCGTAACGTGGATCGAAGCAATGCATAAGGAGACCTTTCAATTTTATTTTTTGAAGACTTCCTATAAAATACTTACATTACACTTGTCTTTTAAAAACTATTTTATATGTGTCAAAATTTATGTATGTATCTTTTTTTTAAAAGACAAAAAAAAATAGTATTTTTGTAGAAACAAACATACATATGTACATACATATGTACATACGATATCAAAGATGATTCAAGAAACAGTTTGAAGAGACTAGGAAACTCTAAATCCATCAGGAGGATGGAGGCAAGCAACGCATCAAGTTGGTTGAATATTTAAATTTACAAAGTTTTTAAAATTTTTTCTACTTTCAGCATTTAAGAAAAAGAGAGTAAAAGAACCCAGAAAGATTGGCCAATCAATATTATGTACGAATTACATACATACATATGCACATATGTCAAATGAAAAAAAATTGGTATTTCTATGATTTAATTCTGGCAGTTAAAAGTTATTGACTGTCCAACATATCTACATACATACATATAAGCCATAAGACAATATGAATGGATGAAATTGTTTTTAAAAATTAAAAAAAAAAATTCTAACGCATTGAAAATTATATTTAAATTAAATTTGGTTTAAAATCGCAATTCCTAAAAAAATTCGTTTTCATGGCGTTTGTCATAAGTTCCATTGTTTTTGCCTCTGCGATGGCTTTTATTTTGGATAAGTCTTTTTAAAATAAGGAAAATTAAAACAAAGAATGTCAATGAGTGCAATCAACCATGCAGTTACATCTGTTTTTTAATAACATGCCACTATCGTGTCACGTTATTTTTGTCACGTCGATTTTTCTCTCAATCAATAAAAAGTTTGCAAGTTGCATTTTAGTCCATCTATAAGCCACTTTCATTACCCATTTATTTTTCGAACGCTTCAAAATAAAATAAAAAAAATACAATCAGTGATTTGAACTGAATTTATTTGAGTGATGTTGAAAGTGAAATGAAAATGGGATCGCAGTTATTTAATCTAATACCAATTTAACATATTTCACAAATTTACATCCAAACATAAACTTAAACTATTTCCGGACATTTTCAATACTAATAATTTTGACACAAACAAATTATAAACATTATTATACTAAAATTTTGCCCATTCAATACATATCAGACTAATCTAACTGCCCAACTGACCCCCAACTGGGTAAGCGTCTAATTTTCATGTGTTTCGTCCGGTCTCGAAAAAAATACTGTGAATTGTATGTAAGAAACGAAAAATTTTATTAATTTCAATATATTTTATTTAGACAAAAACCAGGTGAGAAGCTCAAATAAAATATTTTTATATTTTTCCAAACTGACAGAATAAGAAATATTTAAGCCGAGAAATGTAAAAGAAATGAAAATGTTATTGCATATACGAAAGTACCAAGAAGACAGATAAATAAAATGACTGATGACGAAAATATAGAAAACAAAAAGAATTTTAAAAATTAGTGAAACACAAAATCTAAGAAGATATTTTGTTCGACAAATTGACAAGAAGAATGCAGTTAAAGAAGCTTGATGATGTTTAAAATGATCTACAAGCATTAGAAATTGTTTGTCCTCATAAGAAAACCATTGATGAGTTTTTTTCTTAGTGAAGGGCAAAATGAGGCCTGTCCCGTGACTTTAAATAACTTCCCTAAGGTACACCTGGGTGGAATATTGTGTCTCCAAGTCTTACAAAAAATTCGTTCCTTAACATTGCTGACTAGTGTTTATTTCAAAAAATTTTATTTTTTATAAGTTAAATTTACATACTATGACATATTATGTATCTCAAAAAATAAATTGAAAGTTTCAAATGTGACGTTCTATCAGAAATACAGGGGAATTAAGTAAACATTTTTGTTTTTAAGCATTCTTAGGTTCACAAGAATAATCAATTATAAAAAACTCTGGAACATATTCGTTCCTTCCAATAATGTTAATTCAACAGCTTATAATACCTATATACTTACATTTCTGTATATTAAAAAAAAAAACTGTTTTGTATAAAATAATTAACAAACTTTTATTAATTTCTTAATATTCTACCTAATAGCTGTGAACTTTTTGAAAATCCACTTATTTACCAGCTTTACTTATCTGGGATTGCAAACAATTAAATTTATTTCTTTTGTCGTTTTTATTATTTATTGAGTTATTAATTTATTTAATTTAATTTAATCTTATTTAACTGTTATCTTGTTAATCATTCATGTATTAATATATATATTTTTTACTCATGCATGTCCCTAATTACTAAAGCACATTCTTATTTATTTTCATACATAAATATTATTTATTTACGTATTTGTTTATTTTTGTATTTGTTCATTAATTTATTAATTTAATATTTATTTATGTTGGGGTGCCGGTTCGTGTGGAAAAAATCAAATTCGAAAATGAAAAGAGTACAAGTGTTGGGTTGAGTACAGTCTTTATTTTAGGTCTTACCTTAAAGATGGGTTTTATAAAAGTGAACTCTTATATCTATGAGGTTAGTAAAAGGAAATGGATTCAATGGGGGAAATTTTTGGGATATTTTATGGGAACTTTAACGGACGTCAAAAGGAGATTGATTGAGCGCCATCTATATCTCAGGTATATATTTCACCTGAACATTGCCGGCCGCCTTGCAGGATTCCTGCAAAACAGCTCGGTAAGTAAATAATATTATATCTAAATAGTAAATATAGTAAATTCCTAGATAGGGTTGGAGAACCTTTTGTGTAGAGGGGTTCTACTCACTCCTTAGGAAGGAAAGGTTAGTGTGGAACAGGGAAATTATAATAATAATTATAAATGCTTGTAAAATTCAAATTCAAAGTTAAAAAATACGAGTATATAATAATAAAATTAAATTTGAGGATATTTGTTTCACAAATACATACATTTTTGAAGAGTTGTGCATTGTCAAATAAATTCATAAATTTATCAAAATATTTTAAAATCTAAATTGTTATACGGATCAAAGTGTATCTTCCTTTTCGTCTTCTAGCAAAATACAAAGTTTAACTATTGGACGTTTAAAAATACCATTTTGCGTTTTAACATCTGCTACCCGAACCCTGCCATCAGAACCCGGGAACAGTTTCACGACACGACCTAAAAGCCATTGATTTGGAGATACATTCTCTTCGCGGATAACGACGAGATCGTTAAGAGCTATATCGCGTTTTGAGTATTTCCATTTGTATCTTTTCTGGAGCTCTTTAAGATACTCTTCCTTCCATCGAAGGCAGAAGTTATGGTGAAGAATTTTAACTTTTTTCCATCTATCGCTTAAATTTAAAGAGCTAGAAGTCAGGTCCGGTTCCGGTGGAACTAAAAGAGGTGCTCCTCGGAGAAAATGGCCAGGGGTCAAAGGTAAAATATCGTTAGAGTTATCAGTGAAGGGTATGAGAGGTCGAGAGTTGAGACATGATTCAATTTTTGAGAGGAGTGTCGAAAATTCTTCGAAGGTGAACTTGTTGTCTCCGGCAACTTTGCGGAAGTGGGTTTTGAAGCTTTTGACACCGGCTTCCCACAAGCCGCCCATGTGAGGGGCACCAGGTGGTATAAACTTCCATGTAACACCTTGAAGTTGGTATCTATCAGATACATCTTTCGCAAACGAGGTTATAAAAAGTTTAAAATCAATCGCTAGGGCCTTGCTAGCACCGACAAAATTGGTTCCGTTATCGGAAAATATGGTGTTTGTGAGGCCACGACGAGCAACAAAACGGGCAAAGGCTGCGAGAAATGAGGGTGTAGAAAGATCACTTGTGGGTTCTAAGTGAATTGCCTTAGTGGCGAAACAAACGAAAAGGCACACGTAACCCTTTGAGATGCGACAGTTACGTGCTACGAAGCTTTTTATAGTAAACGGGCCAGCAAAATCGATGCCGGTATTTGTAAAGGGCAATGAAAGTTGAGTTCTTTCTACGGGAAGAGCTGCCATTATTTGGTTAGCCATTTTAGCTTTATAAATTCGACATACTTTACATTTATTAATATAGTATTTAACTAAATTTTTGAGTTTTGGTATCCAAATCTCATATCGAATCATTCGAACGACGAGTTGATTACCTCCGTGTAATGTGACGCCATGAACAAAGTTCACATAAAGCTTTGTATAAGTTCCATAATATGGCAAGATTATAGGAAATTTTTCGTTGAATGAAAGAGTGGAGGACGCGAGTCTCCCATTTATTCGCATTACTTTTTCTGGGTCTAAATATGGGTTAAGAGTCAAAAGATTACTTTTCTTTGGAATCTTTTGGCTTTCAAATAGAGCTGAGTACTCGTTGGGAAAATAAAGTTTTTGAGTTAAACGAATTATTTGGGTTTTCGTATCTAAAATTTCTTCTCGGGATAAAGAAAAATCTGAATGATGGAAAACATGTCGTAAACGGGATCTTGAACTTCGGATGAATCTAAAAACGTAACACATAACGCATATCATTCTTTTCCAAGAAGAAAATCTTCTTAGAATTCCTTCTATGTCTGGGATAAGCATAGTCGCATAAGATTGAACAGGGCGAGGTTCTAAATCATTTTCATCGAAGTTATTGGGAATGGAATTAGGCCATGATTGCGATAACCAAGCAGGACCATGCCACCAAAGTTGCTTATTGTGGAGTTCAAAGGGAGTCAAACCTCTTGTTGCAAGATCTGCTGGGTTCTCTGCAGTCGGAACATGTTGCCAAATAGTTTTATCGACATTTTGGAACATTTGAGAAACTCTGTTTCCCACGAAAGTTTTCCAAGTATTTGGGGGTTTCTGTAACCATGCGAGGACGATGGAGCTATCTGTCCATAGAAATGTATTTTCTATGGGATATTTGAGTTGAGATACTATTTTCTTGATGAGTTTTGAAAGCAATACGGATGCACAAAGCTCTAACCTTGGCAGGGTTATTTGCTTAACAAGAGCGACCTTTGTTTTAGCACAAAGGAGATGAGAAGAAAAAGTGTTGTTTTCACGTTTTACGCGGATATATAATGCAGCACAGTAGGCGCGCTCGGAAGAATCACTGAATCCATGTAGCTGAATGGAAACGGAAAGATCATATCCAATCCATCGAGGAACTTGAATGTTCTGAATAGCGGGAAGGGTTTCTACAAAGTTCTTCCAATTCTGACACGTTAGAGGCTTTAGAGGGCAGTCCCAGGACGTGCCATCGCGCCAAATCTGCTGCATTATAATCTTGGCTGTGATAATAACCGGGGCGAGCCAACCAGCGGGATCAAAAAGTTTTGCAATTTTTGAAAGAGCTTTTCTTTTTGTGATTGGAGATGAGTCGTTTTCTTGAAAGTCGGGAATTAGTGAAAATTCAAAATTATCATTTGTGGCATTCCATTGGATGCCCAACATTTTAGCACAAGATTTTTCTTCGAGTTTTAAAAACTCTTGACTCAAAAGGTCAACAGAAGGGAATGAAATCAAAAGTTCATAACAGTTTGAAGTCCATTTTCGGAGACTAAAACCAGCTGAGTTTAAAGCAGTCACCAGCTCTTGCTGACAACGCTTTGCTGTTTCAATGTCATGAGAACCGGAAAGCACATCGTCAACGTAAAATTCATTTCGGATGATATCTGAGGCTAACGGGAACTGGGTTTTAACATCTTCAGCTAATTGCTTAAGAGTTCGTATCGCTAAATACGGTGCACAATTAACACCAAATGTAACGGTTTGGAGTTCATAATCGGCGATGGGTTCATTTATTGAATTTCGAAAGAGGATTCTTTGAAATGGGGTATGTTCAGAATGAACATAAATCTGGCGGTACATTTTCGTTATATCCGCATTGAATACAAATTTATTAAAACGCCAGTTGAGTATCAAAGAGATGAGATCTTATTGCAGGCTAGGTCCAGTGAAGAGTATGTCGTTTAAACTTTTACCATTTGATGCTGGATGCATTAAAAACAACGCGGGTTTTTGTTGTTGTGCTTTCAGGCTTTACTACAGCGTGATGTGGTAAATAATAAGAACGAATTTCATTATTTTGTTGAGTTTCGAACGGGTTAACTTTTTTCATATGGTTGAGGGTGAGATATTCTTCGAGAACGTTGTTATATTCAATATGAAATTCTGGATTTCTGGATAATGAATTTTCGGTACGAATGTATTGTTTTAATGTTTGTTCTCTAGATAAACCTAGAGTTGAAACTTCATCCCTGAAAGGGAGCTTACATATGTAGCGACCATCATCGTTACGGCTTATGGATTCTGAGAATAACTTTTCACATATTTCATCTTCAGGAGAAGAATAAATCGGTTCTAAAATCTCTTCGATTTCCCAAAATTTTGAAATTTCTTGATCTAAAGAGATCTCACTAGCATAAGAGAGAAAAGTGGAGAAGCAGTTTACGGGTCGTTGAGAGAGAGGTCCTGATAGCACCCATCCGAAAATTGTATCTTGTGCTACCAAAGAACCAAGAATGTTTTGTTTTAAGCCACTTCGAATAAGAGAAGGATAAATGTCCGCGCCAAGAACGAGATCCACTTTGGAGCTATAATGGAAGTTTGGATCTGCTAATGGAAAATCGATTTCTGAGATCTCAGATAGATTTATATAGCAAGATGGCAACTCTCCAGTAAGGGTTTTCAGAACTATAGCATTAACATTTAGAGTAAATTGTGGATTTTGGTTGGATTTGAGTTGAAGGGAACAAAGCTGCGAAGAATTAGCAGTTACAACATTATTTATCCCGGATATTTGAGCTTGAATTGATTTTATCGGAATTTGAAGTTTCTTTTGTGCTTCCTCGGATATAAATGTCACTTCGGACCCCGGGTCTAAAAGTGCACGAAGAGTGAACGTGATTCCATGATGTTCAATGTTAACTAACGCTGTAGCTAACAAAACTCGGTTTAAATTGCTACTATGATACGATTGTAAAAGCGAAGAGGCAGAAGCTTGCGTTTGAGTGGACTGTATATTTGAGATGGGGTGTTCAAGGGTTGTAATGGGTTCTGAGGTTTGATTAAAATTCGATGAGTGTGATTGAATTGTGGCTAAACGGTGAAGAAGTGAGTGATGTCGTCCTTTACATTGGATACATGTGTAGGAACTCTTACAATCTTTTTCGAGATGAGAAGTTGCAAGACAATTAGAACAATAATAATTAGATTTGACAGCTTTGATTCTGTCGTCAGTTGTCATCTGTAAAAACTTGTTACAAAAGCGTAAGGGATGATTTTGATTGCAAATTTTACAAGTGAAGTTGATTTGTTTGTTGTGATATGTTTGGTGAGATCTTTCACGAACTGTTTGAGATGTGTGTGCTTGTGAATGTGAATGAGGTTTATTGAAAATTGGCTTAGATTTAGGTTTGAGACGAATATCTGAAACGGTTTCTAAAACTTGATAGCGATTGGTTAAAAAGTTATCCATCTCGGACCAAGAAGGAATTTTCCTTGGGTTTTCAATTGATTGTTCCCACAACGAAAGAGTAATGTCAGGTAATCGACTCGAACATAGATAAACTAGAATCGAATCCCAATTTGAAGTATTAATGTTATGAGCCTTGAGTGCGGAAAGAGAATCATTAATTTCCCTTTGAATACTTTTAACACCTTCACTAGATTCTTGAGAAACGTGTGGTAAATTAAATAAATTTTTAAGCTGACTATTCACTAGAATGCGTGTATTTTCGTAACGATCCTTAAGGGCATCCCATGCGAGCTTAAAACTTTCATCCGTAAGAGGAAATTTGCAAACAATGTTGTTTGCTTCACCTCGAGTTTTTGATCGAAGGTGATATAACTTTTGCACTGCACAAAGTTTAGGATGATTCACGTATACTGCAGTAAACATGTCTCTGAAGGAGGGCCACGTTTGATAAGATCCATAAAAAACGTCAGTGTCACATGGAGGGACCTTTAGACAAAGCACTTCACTTTGCGATTTATTTATAACTTGAACTGAATTTGTATCTTTGAGATTATATGTAGTACCTTTCAAACTATCGTCTAAAATTGATGATAATTTTCTTTCGAGATCGATAATATCACTTAAACAATTCACGAAAGTATCTGAAGCTAGTTTATATTTTGATTTAACTGATTTTAATTTATCTGAGTCTTCTGTACATTCACTAGATCGAATACAAAATGCATAACTTTTCTTCACTTCAATCCAAAGATTGTTTAATTCAATTTTATTTGCTTCTAAAGAACTGATTGTAAAATCCGTATGAAGTTTGCTTTTAAAATTGGAATTGAATTCGACCAATTGGTCTGAAGCTAAAATAAAATCGTCGAGAGCAATCATTTTTTTTAAACAAAAGGTTTATAGATCACTGAATTTAAACAAAGTGATTTAAAAGAGCAATAATTTAAGGGATCGTTTAGGAAAAGAAGAGATTTTTATTTGTCACTATTTGAAATGTAAATGAATGTAAAGGTAAAGAATCTCAAAGGAACAGTATATGATACAATAGGACTCACCTGTAAATTAATTATATTCTTGAGAACGATGTAGTTTTAGTATAGGTTATCCAATTTATTTCACAATTTTGCTTAACGATCTTATCTCTTTTTAATTTGTGTGTGTGTGTTAGAATATATATATATATATATATTTTTTAGTAATTAGGTAATTAATCACACATTTGAAATTAAATAAATGCTATATAAATATATGTACAATTTTGTACCTGAGACAATTTTTTTTAATTAGTGACCGAGAATGCTTCTTCTACCTAAGCGTCGAACTTGTCGAGTTGTAGAAGCTGAGTAAGGTCAAAGATTCTCGAGATCATTCTCCAGATGAGTCCTGAAACCAAAGGGCGCTTCCCCATACCCCCTTTCTTCCTACCTTCATAGTAGTACGGCGTGATGCTATACTACTACTCCCACAGTATACTGCGTGATGCTGTTAACTGTTTCCTTTCCTTTCCTCAAGCGTTATGGCGTGATGCTGTTCCGCGCTCCCACCCCCATTTCATCCATCCTTAATCCCCTCCCCTTCCTAATATTGGGCTGGATCAAGGTGTTATACCGATGATCAGCCTGGCTGAGGGCCCAATTCAAAACTAGCTCAGTCGCTAACGGAGTATCCGGATACCTGGCGACCTCCGGATTAACTAGCCTTATCTGCATATACGGATCTCTGTGCAGATGGACCACCCTTTCTCCGATACTCGTGGGATTTTAAATGAATTCAAAAAAAACAAAGGATGTTGGTGGTAAGCCCGATTCTTCTCGAAGATCGGCCAGTAGTGCGGCTGGAAAGTCGTCTGCTGATCCTCCTTCTTTGTGTGACGGTAGCGGGACCATAACTTGTCATGGTAAAGTAGCCGAACACAAAGGTAGTGAGAGTACGGTAGCAATACCTTCTTCAGGTGTCAGTGACGCCTATAAAAAGAGCAATGCTCTTATCAAGCCTCACTTCAGTGGCAGGAAGGTCGTGGACCACGCCCCCTCTGCCGGTGAAGGGAGTGCTCCCCTTTCAGTTGGTCCCGTGGGCGTAGACGGAAGCCTGCACCCTCGGGTACCCTCTATAAGGAGATGAGGAATGCCAAGAGAATTCTTAAGGTATTTGGCGAGAAGCTGAATGCCGGAGGAACCTCAAAGCATAACTCCAAAATAATGTGGGCTAAGAGCTTCTTAGCCAAACATAACCAGGCCAGCGGAGACTTAACGTCGAAGCGACAAAGGTCTGTGGAGGAAACTCCCTCAGAATGCAAGAAACATAAGGTGCATAACATCAGCACTCCTTGCATTCCCATCAGCGGAGGTTTGTCTTTCAGTGATATTCTGAAAGACAAAATCGTAGTTGCGGTGATTAACAGGAGCGATACAGATGGTACGATCACTCCTGATCAAAGACGGTTGGTGAAATCGAAGCTCTCGGGCAGCTTCTTGAGTATTATGAAGGAAAACCCAGGACCACCGCCGTTCACAAGCGATGGAGGTTGGCATCAAGGCCATATTAAACTCATCGTTTGTGATGATCAGAGATCGTGCGATCTGTATAAGCTAGCTGTGAGTAAGGTAGGGGAAGTCTGGCCAGGTGCGAGGCTCGAGGTTGTTGCAAAGGAAGATATCCCATGCAGACCTAGGGCACGCACATGGATCCCGACTAACCCGGCCCGTGAGGAAGAGATCCTCGAAATCATCCAGCTGTCGAATCCATCCCTACCTACTCATGACTGGAAGGTCGCGAAACTGGAGGAGAAAAGGAATCTTTATAGAGGAGCAATTATTGTGATCAATAAGGATTCCATTTCTCTTTTGGCGCAGACCAAAGGCGTGATTAGGTACGGGTTTGAGACCATCACGCTCAAAATTTATAAAAAAGATGAGGTGGACGCCGCAAGTGCCCCTCCACACCCTAATGAGGACGAAACCGCAGTGGGTGATGACCCTGGAGCAAATGTTAAGTTTCCTTCCATGGAAGATATTGCTTCAGGTGCATCATCTACTGCGGTTGAGACCTCTCCTAATGTCGACGGCTTATCCAATATGGAAACCGAAGACTACCCATTTGGAGATCCTTTGAGTGAGGACGCGCTTTTAAACTCGTCCTCTGACTTGGAAGATTCCAATACTACAGTGGTGGAGGCTGATCTGACTAGTTGTAGCAAAAATGCTGCAGGTAGTACAGATTAACCTCCAACACTCAATAAAGGCTTCGGCCTCCCTTCTTCTTCGACTATCCAGTAACGGAGAAGATATCGTCCTGATCCAAGAACCTTGGATTGTGAATTCCATTGTTCGGGGACTCAGGACTCCTGGATACTACTTACTGTGTGCATCAGATAAAGGTAACCCTAGATCTTGCATACTAGTAAAAAGTACCATTAACGTATATTTACTCCCTAATTTCAGCGATCGAGATATTACCGCCGCAAGACTGGAAACAGCTGAAGGTACACTTTGGCTGGCGTCGGCATATCTCAGCCACGACCATCTTGGCCCACTCCCAGGCGAAACCCTGACGAGACTAGTCGCTGATGCAGAAAAGCGGAAGATAAGCCTCATAATTGGGAGCGATGCTAAAGCTCATCATACAGTATGGGGGAGTACCGACATTAACGATAGAGGTGAGTCTCTTTTTGATTATATATTGAGTACTAACCTTATAGTAAGTAACATTGGTAACGAACCCACATTTGTTACTAGAAATAGACAAGAAGTTCTAGACATAACACTTGTCTCTGATACCATTCATCATAAGATCATGAACTGGAAAGTATCTAAAGATCACTCTTTTTCAGATCACAGATACATTCAGTTCAAGATAAATGATGATCCTCCCGCTAAATTAGTTTTTCGAAATAAGAAGAAAACTAATTGGTCCAAATATAGTGACACTCTTATAAGTTTAATAAAACCAGAACTATCGATTGTCCCACTCAACATCATCGATCTAGACACAAATGTTAAAGATCTCACTACTGCTCTCAATAAATCCCTAGATAGTGCCTGTCCCCTAATTCAGATAAGAGGAAAAAGGAAACCACATTGGTGGTCCTCTAGGCTAAATCCTCTAAGGAAAGAGTGTAGGAAACTATTCAATAGAGCTAAAACAACAAGAGAAGAATCTGACTGGGATCATTATAAGACTTCTCTGAAGATTTACAAGAAAGAATTGAGGAAATCCAAACGATCTTCATGGAGCGCCTTCTGTGGAAACATAGAGGAGACTTCTGAAGCATCGAGACTAAGAAAAATCCTCTCAACAAATCCAATCATGCCAAGCTGTCTGAAAAACGCAGATGGTTCTTGGACAAACTCATGCGAGGAATCGCTTAACCTGCTACTAGACACACACTTCCCAGGTAGCTCCCAAACTGTTAGTAGCATAGGTAATACCAATACAAACAGCTACTCAACTTACCCACATGATCTGATCACTAGGGAAAAACTGCAATGGGCACTCAATAGCTTCAAACCTTATAAGTCTGCCGGGCCAGACGGTATCATTCCAGCCGAACTTCAACTGAACTCTAATACACTTCTGCCTATTTTAGAAGCTATCTTCGTGGGTTGTATTAAGTTATCCCATATACCTAAATTATGGAGAGAAGTGAAAGTTGTGTTCATACCTAAAGCTGGCAAGTGCACCCATGTAAATCCTAAAGATCTAAGACCTATAAGCCTATCATCATTCCTACTCAAAACACTTGAACGTCTGATTGATTTACACATTCGATCCAATATCGACCCAAAATTAACATCAAATGCACAACATGCTTACAATAAAGGGAAGTCTGTAGAAACAGCTCTACACACACTGGTTCGTACTATCGAATACTCCCTCAACCAGAAGGAATACACAATGGTTGCTTTTCTTGACATAGAAGGTGCTTTCAACAATGTCGACACATCCGCAATCGCATCTGCACTGACAAATCTAAAGGTGGATAAGTCGCTTGGGGAATTGATCAATCAAATGCTAACTAGCAGGATTATCAATTCTGACCTGGGCGGGTTCTCGGCAAGAAGATCTGTCAGTAGGGGCACTCCGCAAGGCGGTGTGCTATCCCCCCTCCTATGGAACCTAGTAGTGAACGAGCTCCTATTGCTTCTAGAAAAGGAGAGTTACAGAGTGATTGCCTATGCGGACGATGTTGCTATTGCAGTCTCAGGAAAGCATCCTAATACCCTAAAGGAACTTCTACAAAACGCCCTCAATAAGCTAACTCGATGGGCAGATCGGTGTGGACTGGGAGTCAACCCACACAAAACAGATCTTGTCCTCTTCACTAGGAAATATAAAATCCCACATATAGACCCCCCTTCTATAAATGGCGTACAACTTAAATTTTCAGATCAAGCAAAATATTTGGGTCTTATTCTAGATAAGAAATTAAGTTGGAAACCTAATATACAGGAAAGAGTGAAGAAATCTACAGTAGCTCTTTTCTCTTGTAAAAAAGCTATAGGTAATAAATGGGGGTTACAACCCCGTATTGCTCACTGGCTATACACTTCGGTAATCAGACCGATCCTAACTTATGGAGTATCTGTATGGTGGACTGCTCTAGACACAGCTACAAATCGGGACAAGCTTGCAAAAGTACAAAGATCGGCTTGTATTTGCACTAGCGGTGCACTACGATCGACCCCCTCTGCTGCACTGGACATCCTGTTATATCTGATACCCCTAGACCTATTCAGCAAACAAACGGCCGCGAGCACTGCACTCCGTCTTAAGGCCTCTTCTCAGTGGATCAACAATAATATTGGCCACACTGCTATTCTGAATTTGTTCGGATCCTTCCCAAGTAATATCGACCATACCGTCTCCCATTTACAGTTTAATAAAAATTTCCAAGTGACTATCCCTTCGAGATCCGAGTGGGAAAACGGTACACTCTTGGACAATGAATCGATTCATTTTTACACCGATGGTTCAAAAACTGATGACGGGGTCGGTGGGGGCGTGTACTCTGACAGACTTAACTTAAGTCTATCTTTTCGCCTTCCTGATCATTGTAGCGTATTCCAGGCGGAACTCATGGCGATTAAAGAAGCTTTATCTTGGCTGAAGGAAAACGTGATATCAATAAAAGATATCCGCATCTTTTCGGATAGCCAAGCTGCTATCGAATCCTTGGAATCTGTCTCCTCGAACTCTAAAACAGTCCTAAATTGCCGTTCATCTCTCATGGAGATGGCGCAGCACTTCAATATTCACCTTTATTGGGTGCCGGGACACAGGAACATACCAGGCAACTGTAAAGCTGATGAACTCGCCAAGAGTGGAACTAAAATACCTCTCTCAGCACACAGAGCTGACACAGGAATACCCATCGCTACATGCAAACTCATGCTAACGCAATATGTTAAAGAGAGTACAAACCTTAGGTGGAATGACATCACTACCTGTGTGGCCAAAATTAGATAAGAAGAAAACCAGAGGTTTAATATCCTTAAACAGACTGCATATTAGCTCCATTGTAGGTGTCATTACTGGACACTGTCTTATAGGTAGACATGCAACGCGTCTTGGCGTGCATGCTAATGACTTCTGCAGAAGTTGCATGGATGAGGAGGAGGAGGAAACAATTCCACACCTTCTCTGTACATGCCCAGCTCTGTCCCAAAGACGCAGACTCCAATTAGGAGAATTCTTTTATAACGATCCCAGTGATCTAGCAAATACTAAAATTAGTAGCATCGCACGCTTCGTAAAAAGCTCAAAATGGTTTAACGAGTAAAGGAGGATATCTTACTGATCCTTGTGGTATCACAATGGACCATTCTTACTGGTCTAAGTGGGTCAGTCCTGCTGACCGCCACTGTAACCTAACCTAACCTAACCTAACCGAGAATGCGATTCTTTTTTTTTTTTTTAATTAATAACTTGATTGTTAGGTGATTCACGAAATCTGCGGGAGAACTATATAAGTATTATATTATATATGAAATTTCGAACTTATACGAATTAATAACTTGATTAAAACTTAGATTGAACACGATTTAGGGTATTTTTAGTTTGTTTCACGAACCGTAAAACACGTGTTCTATAAGCAAGAAATTCGGGCAGAAAATAATAAAACGCATATTTTTTTTTTATATAATATAACGATTTTACGGACTTTATAGACTTTTGTTTTTGTCTTTAATTTGACAAATAACCATTAAAAAACGAATTTAAAGATACACCTTACACGAGATTTGTTCCTTTAACTTTTCAGGAAATGTATGACCGCACGCGAGAATAAAAGAATACTAATGAGATTTAGAAAGAAACTGTACCAAATTTATTTTTCAATGCACTCATCTACATAAAATGTACATACCTGATCTACGTAAGTGATCAATAAGAAGCTTGGAGGTTAAACTTTATGATGTATGGTGATTATGTTGACCGTGCGTTGGTCGATAAAAAATATGTATTTGGTAAGCTTCTCTTCGTTGGGTAGTTTTCCGTGGTGATGCGTAGCGGTGTTTTTTATGATTTGGGTCTTCTCTAGTGTGTTGACGGTTGGTAAAATGAGAATTTTGTTTTTTAACGATTCTTAGGGTTTCTTATGGTCGTATGAATGAGTTAAGTGTGTGTAGTGGGTCCTTGTGTGCAATTGTGATGATGACGAAGGGTTGATTGGGTTGATGAGATGCGACGGGTTAGATGATGAGATGCGACGGGTTGGTTGGATGTAGAGATGCAATCCAATTTTATCTCAATAATCTTCGGCTTTTTCGACAATATCTTCGATAGTATGGGAAAAAATGATGATGGGTGAGTAGATTTCTTATTGATTTTTCCAATAAATTTCTTAGATCGAAACTTATCAGGCTCGTATGGACCAATGTTGGGGTGCCGGTTCGTGTGGAAAAAATCAAATTCGAAAATGAAAAGAGTATAAGTGTTGGGTTGAGTACAGTCTTTATTTTAGGTCTTACCTTAAACCTTAAAGATGGGTTTTATAAAAGTGAACTCTTATATCTATGAGGTTAGTAAAAGGAAATGGATTCAATGGGGGAAATTTTTGGGATATTTTATGGGAACTTTAACGGACGTCAAAAGGAGATTGATTGAGCGCCATCTATATCTCAGGTATATATTTCACCTGAACAATTTATTTATTTTTATTTCATTTAGTTACTTATTTATACCTACATTTATTTATTGTTAACTAATTTTTCTTGTTACACATAATTGTTTTTAATATTTGTAGTTATTTTTTAAAAAGCATTCATCAATGTCATGTATATTTTTCTATATATACGAGTATATATAGGTATGTTATGTATATACATTATTTTATTAATAATTGTAAATTCCTTTTTTTATATGGTATGAAGGTTTTTAGTCGTGTTTTCCTTCAATTAAAAAATTTTTATTTCCAATTATCTAATTTTTTTTTCAGCAGCAAGAAAATATATTTCAAATCTCTAAATGCAAAACGTGCGGTCGTAGGCTTGTTGAAAAAAATATTATCACGAAAATAAATAAATAATAATAATAAAAATTGTATTGTAAAATTATATGGCGAATGCAATATTTAATTAGTCATAGTCATAGTTCAATTGTGAACAAACTAGCCCAGAAGGTTCCGGTAGGTAGCCTGGATTGCTTGAATTTGATTAATTATCTAACCTGGTAAAAATGATTAAAAAAAAAAATTAAATATTCCAAAAAATATTTTTATTTGAAATTGGATTTTCGAAATTAAAAAAAAGCTCAATAGTTTTTTTTTCCAATTTATTCCCTGCTAGGTCGCTTTTCAATATCATACAAAATCCAACCGATAGCTTTTGTCCAAACATAACGATTGAAGAAATCCGCTGTGGCTGGTGGGACAAATCTTTTTTTCAGGCTGATTTTTGGTTGCATTTCGGGCTAAATATAATTTTTACGTGGTAGTGGGGGAATAAGGATAGCATTTTACTAAAGAGCACCGGAAACTGCTCTAAATTTGATGATTTTTTTTTTAAATTTAGGAAACTGAAATTATAAAAGAGTTTACAATTAAAAAACCGACGCTCTCAATAGGAAAGTATTTGAAAATGAAAAATAAAAATAATATACTATTCAATAAATAATATGTTATATAGCTACATAATATGTAAAAAAAAAAAAAAACAAATAAAAACTATTCTTTTTTTTTCAACTAGATTTTCTTTAATTTTAAAAACCCATCAAAACCATGAACTACCGTATTGATTACAAAATTAGAATTCAAGTTCATAAATATGTACCTAATGTATTCAATTCCTAATTCTGTTCAATTTAGCTTTGAATTTTTCAAATCTCTTTAAAATAGTTTTATCATTATTGACAAATTTTATCGCAAAAGAATTGAATATAAAATTGCACTTTAAACCACATAAAAATCAAATATTATTTCTCATCCTTAAAATATCGTTCTTGAGATGATTTAAAATTTTACGACTGACCATGAAATTCTTGTGTTTATATGTGAGTTTGAGTTGGAAAAGAGAAACATCATCGTTATTGTTATGTTTTTTTTTTGTCGTGATGATGTCCTTGTTAAAATTGTTTTCTCTTGCTTCAGGCTTCAGGAATGAGGGTTGTTGAATTCTCGTCATTGTGTTTTATTACTTCTTCTTCTTGCTTTAGATTGACATTACAACAAGAAGCAGTTTTCCCATTCTGCTATTATAGTTAAAACTACTCGAATAGCAGCTTTTTATGGAGTAATTCATTTCTCGTGACTTTAAACTGAATGACATTATTTGAGACAAAGTAATTCGTATTTGAAAATTCAAACAAGTTTTTATTTTGGGATATTCTATAAAATTGTGGAGGTATTTAAAAAAAAAAATATCTACAGTATTCAATTTGTGAAGTGAAGC
The DNA here is from genome assembly GCA_958431115.1 of Syrphus vitripennis. Taxonomy (NCBI): domain Eukaryota; kingdom Metazoa; phylum Arthropoda; class Insecta; order Diptera; family Syrphidae; genus Syrphus; species Syrphus vitripennis. The sequence continues at coordinate 75,046,640 of OY288110.1, forward strand.
TTAGACATAGACATACTTATCACAATTATTATGTATTAGTATTTACGTTAAAGTAGTATTCAAAATGGCTCGGCGTCTTGAAGATTTAAAGTCGTCGAAGATGTAACCGTCGATAAGCGAAAATACTTATTGCTTCTTTTATAAGTATCAGAGTTGAGAGTCGTATCAGCGTTTCCTCCAATAACTCCTCCAGTAAATTCAATAAATCAAATCCAATAAATATATCACAAAAACATTATATCAGCGTTTACTCCAACAAAACCTTTCTTATTGGAGCAAATACTCCTGGTTCCTTTAATATTGGAGTACATACTCTCTGTTTCGGTTCAATGCGCCTATAACGCTAATATAAACATATGTTACAGAAAATAATTTTAGGAGTTAATAATATCAACGTTTACTTAATAACATATTTCTTATTGGAGCAAATACTCCTGGTTTCTATAATATCGGAGTATATACTCTCTGTTTCAGTTCAATGCACCTGTAACGCTGATATAAACATATGTTACAGGAAATAATTTTAGGAGTTAGTAATATCACCATTTACTGAAGTAAAATGCTTACTTCCATTAAACAACGTTTACTCCAACAACAGCTTTTTTATTGGAGCAAATACTCCTGGTTTCTTTAATATTGGAGTATATACTCTCTGTTTCGATTCACTGCGCCTGTAACGCTGATATAAACATATGTTACAGAAAATAATTTTAGGAGTTAATAATATCAACGTTTACTCAATAACATATTTCTTACTTATGTCCACATTTTCAAATCTAATTCATCAAATGTATGTACCCACATATAATTTATGTGTAGTGTTGGCATAATAACTCTAACGTTCCACCACAAAATTTCTCTTCACGAAATCTTTGCCATTAATTCAGCTTTGTCTCGGCAGTTCAAGTTCATAAATTTTATCCTGTGTTAAGAGAAGACCTTATATAACGTACAACTCTAATGGCTCACTATTAAAGCAGCAAAAATTTCACGCATCAGTTGAGGTTGTTGCATAAAAACAAAAAAAAGTTTACTTCAAAACATTCCATATTACAAGGATCTGGATTATCTTTGATATGGGCTTATGTTGCTTGTTTTTTGTCCTTTTATAATGGGCTTATTCTAAGGTATAAACTCCTATATCTACTACTTACCCCTCTTTCTCCTTATAGTATACTACCCACTCCCACATTTTAACTTCCTTAGTCGTAGACGATATAGACTTTTATAAATTATGTATTCGTGCATAATGAAAATTTAGCTTGAGGCGAATAACAATAACGACGCCAATACCTACTAAAAGGACGACGACGACTACGATCAAGGCAACATCAAGGACAAATAGCACACCGATAATATAATGTGATGGTCTCGCTCGAAGAAGGACCTGGAAAATTACATTCCAAGTGTATGATGCTGTCTAAAAGTATACATATGTATGTACCTACCTGTCTATACCGTCTTAAGTTGAAATAAGCAACAAAAAATAAAAAAAAGTAAGGGAGCCTATGGGAACATTTATGCAAGACGTGCAACTTCTAAACCATCGATTCTATCCTCCTCCTTTTTATATAAAAAAATACGTACATACATAAATACTATGTCACCTGTGTCCTTACTCTTCTTTTCGATTTTTTTTTTGTAATAAAAGTGAACGAATAAGACGTCCACCACCAATAAGATAAAAATAAGTTTAATGGTGGAAAATAGAAAAGGGAATGAGGAAAAGGAAATTCAAGCTTATGCTAAGAACTAGCTAGCATTTTTAAAGGAAGGTTAACACCATCTTCTCCACAGGATTAAGTGTGTGTTAGTCAACTCAATAAGAGTATAAAACAGGACGACAATAGTTAACAATGAAAACCATATTGGGTTGGATTGTCGTCGTCGTCTCCGAGGAGTGAAAATAGTAATTACACTGAGAAAAATATTCATGTATTTGCAGTTCAGATGGTTTTTTAAGGCCCTATTTATCCTAAAAGTTGAAGAGGTTTAATTTTAAAACATGTTTTATTTGTTGGCAAAGTCCTTTACTCAGGATTGTACGCACTTTTTTTTACTTCATTGATTGTTAAAGAACAAATGCTTTTTAATTTCTGTTTATTTATGTTAGCTTGATTTAGTTCATTGAAATATTAAGACAGAAAATCTCATGTCTGGTTTTGCCAGTAACTATGTATGTACATTTATCCAAAATGGTGGAAATATATTTATTTAATAAAAATAAATAACAATTTACTCACGCTTAAGACAACCTTTAGGCAGGTATTATACAATAATCGAGGTTTTTGAACATATATGTTGTAAAGTTAGACAGTAGTTTAAAAATAAGCCCAATAATTTTTTCTAGAATTCTAACAGCAGGTACGTCCAACAATAAGTTATATTTATATCAATTATATAAAGCTCTTATAATAAAGTCATTTAGAAATTATTTGTGCTTACTTTCAATTGAACATCATATAGACTTCCTGTCAATGAAGGCCTTAAACAACCTGCTTCATATATTACATTTTGTACAACTTATTTGTTCCCCTTTCTAAGACCTTCAACTTTATGCAAGTTAAATTATTAGTTCTGCAGACATCATTATTGGAGTAAATGCTCACATAACGCATTCCTCAGACACTGTGTCGAATATAAGCACTGATTTTTCAGATATTTTTTTGAAATAAATGCTGATATAATCATTCCTCAGATATCTTTATTCACGTAAACTGTGATATAAAACATTTCTTACGCATCTTTATTGGAGTAAACACTGACATTAAACAATCGTTACTGGAGCAAATGGTGATATATTAATTCCTCACATATTTTTATTCGAGTAAACACTGATAAAGAAAAATATTTTTCTAATATTTATTCAAGTATTCACTCCGATAATAAATAATCACTTAGTATTTTCTTCAATAATCAGTCGTTATTGGTATAAATGAAAAAAATTGCTCACTCCTTAGGCGGAATGATTTTCTTACCTATCAGTTTCTTTCTTTAATTACCGACGATTGTTATGATCTCGATTGGGACCGCTACTATCCCCCACCACTGCCTTACCCTCAGGCTCCACTTGTTGGGTTCGCAGGGTGACCCCAGGAAACGGTACACGTATAAAAGTTTTATCACGAAAATATTAACGATCACATATCAATATTCAAAAACGAAGCAAGTCACTCACGTCCCAGTAAACATCTATTAGTAAATCCGGCGGGAGAGCTACCTTATCGATTTATTAACCTTCCTTAGGTATCATTTCCGAACTCTTATATCGACTCTGTCAGTTTCTTACAAGTTTCTCCATTTCTTTGTTATGCCTGACTGTTTCCTCGAGCATCCATTGAAGAATGTTTTTTTTTTTTCTCCATGGAATTGTAAATACTGTTTGTGTTGGTGATGATATTTGCATTTTGATCTAGATTTCTTTATAAAAAAAAAACCGGAAACATTCTCGATAGATTTTAATGATGTATCTGTTTTTCGAGCAGTTTTCAAGCTTTCTTTTTCTGGGCAATCCAAAGTCTTGGGTTTCTGAAAAGCCATCATTAGATTCGTTCAAAAATATGAACTTTATGACTTCCTCTTCCAGTTCCGAGAAAGTGAGTTTGTAGAAGGTTCCACCACCCGTTGAATTTGGTGATCTTTTATTTGTGGCGAGTTTTTTTCTTATTGCTGCCTCGAAGTCTGACCAAACCTATATGAACGTGTATCTAATTAATTAATTGTTTCTTTTTTTAAATTATTTTTGAAACTGAATTTTTCCATTCAGCAATCTCCTTAAATGGAGGACCCATGCCATTTAGACACTCTGTCAATTCCAGCCAAAATACGTGGACTAGGTCTGGAGATTTTTTGTAAGGCTTTTTGCTAAGTCGGGCTGCCTCTTTTTCAATTGATCTCTATTTTTTGTTGAAAAACTCAGTTGGATTCCCATGATGCTTTATTAAACCATCACTTCACTTCACCTGAAATTTCTTTTATGCAGTCCTTTTTAGCAATACACAAAATATTAAGAAACTCTTTGTACAAATAACAATAAATACACATTTTCGTAATATCGATTAATCAAAATTATAAGCTTGTTATTAGTGAAAAACGTCTTTTCCTCTAAATTGAAAATAACGGCAACCCTGAAAGGTTGATAGTATCTAACGAATTTAAAAAAAAATGGGTGTTCAATGCTAAAAAGATTTTATAATTTATTTTTCTGAGTGTATTTTATTGTTATAAAATAACACGACGAATAATAATAAACTTTCTCTCCTTCCAGGTGAAGTAAACCTTTGTGGCATCTGTTACTGTATAGGTATACCTATGTATACATTTTTCCAAAACCCAAACTTTCTGTTTTATTATTTGTCCTGTCTCCTGACTTTCTCTGACTCTTCTCTGTTTATGAGCATGGGTTTGTCTCCGTGGTGAAGTTTCTTCCAAAACCATCCCCTAATATACAAAATGTTCATGATGACCTCTCATAAATATAATATTTATCTAAGTGGTAATTCGTTTATGAACTGGCTTAAAGCAACTGCGAACAGCATGTTGTTTATGAGAGCAAAACTGGGCATCCGGTTTTGGCTTTTTGAAAGCAAAATGCGGCCTACCCTATATGTACCTACTGTGCAAAGTGTACATACATACATTATATATATCTTTCCTGACTTGATTTTAAAGGTCTGAATTATGTATTAGGAAGAGGAAAATTTTGTTGGCTTCATAAAAGCCATCATTGGCTATATTTGTTGGAATATTATAGTAAATGACCATCAACGATGATCATTTAAAGGGAAATTTATGCGAAGCCATCAGCAGAGGAGCAACATGTTGCACATTTAAAACTAATGACCAAATAAATTTGGTTGTCATGAAATCGCGAGAAAAAAAAAATTAAATAAATCGATTGATGTGGAATGACATGATGATGCGGAGTAGTTAAATGGTTTGTTAAATGAGAGGATTACTTTTGAAAGCCTCTAATAAAAAAAAGAAAAAAAACCAAAAATCACTGCTTGCAATTTTAATATCAGAGCAGCCTCATAAACGTGGCGAAGTCAGTAGTTACCTATGGTTATAGGTGGTGTTATTTGAAGGATTTGTAAAATAAGTACACACTACAAATTGGTCTTTAAAAAAGACAAATTGGCTACATACGTGATTTTAAAACAAATGACAATGTCAATTAAATGGTAGAAATCTTTGGTATACTAGCTATAAACAGCCTTTAACTTTTAATATTTCATCTGCATTAAAGGGGATGTTATAGAAGCATAATCGAAAAATGTAACTGCCTATTTATTTAGACGCAGGAAATTAGCTTTAATTAAATGAACAATTTACAAATTTAAAAGATATTCTCAGCTATAAACTTTGTATAGTCCTCCTAAATTGAAGTAATTGAATTCACTAGAAACCGTTATTGGAGTAAACGCTGGTATAAATCATTCACCATCATCATCATCGGCTCGACAACCGGGGTCCGGTCCTGGCCTCCTTCAACAAGTCTCTCCACCTATCCTGGTCTTGAGCCAACGCCATCCAGTTGCGCACCCCAAGGCTTCGGGCGTCCTGGTCTACGCCATCTCTCCAGCGCAAGCATGGTCTACCACGCTGCCGTCTACCATAGAATGTACCACAAAAGACTTTCCGAGCAGGTTCCTCTTCACTCATGCGAGCTAGGTGCCCTGCCCACCGGAGTCTACCGAGCTTAATTTTTGTCACTAAGTCTGCTTCAAGGTAGATTGCGTACAATTCATGATTGTACCGTCTCCGGAATCGTCCTTCCTCACATTATGGGGCCAACAATTCTCCTTAAGACTTTTCTCTCGAACGCGGCTAAGAGGTCGGAGTGTCTTTTTAAATTACATAGATATTTATTAGAATATTTGCGTCTGTATTAAAGAAGCAGAAGAGATTTAATCCATAACTGCATCGAGAAATGGATTAAATGCTGGTATAACTCGTTGTCCATATATTAATCGGAATATTTCCTCCAACAAAAAGAAACTGGGTTCATGGGCTCAATGAAGGTAATTGTTTTTGGAGTAAACACTGATTAAACAGATTCTCCCGATATAGTTACTGGAGTAAACGTTTATATAACTATAATAACTTATAGTATAAGTAAATAATTGACCACACATTAATAAGACTTTTTGCTCCGTTATTACAGAAGCAAAGAATATTTGCTCCAGTAGTTAATCGTTTTTGGAGTAAATACTGTTATAGTAATTCTTTGCATAAATAGAAAAGAAGCAATTATAATCGAATACGGTGAAGACGACATTTACATAAATTATTTTCACTCTGAGAAGAGTGTAAGAAGTGTGTTGTTTACTTCATAAAGGTGCAACTTACTCCTATAACATTTTTTTAATGGAGTCAAGTTTTATTTTAGAGCAAATTATATTTTATAAAAGTGCAATAGCAGTTAAAATTGTTTTCTATTTTAACTCTATAGAGATGCGAAAACTTATAGTTACGTATTTTATGTCTGTTTTATTAATTTACCAATTCAGTAAAGATAAATTATGAATGAAGGAATGACACTCAAAATAATTAATATCAAGAAATTGATTGTAAGTAAGTGTACTCAAGAAAATGTTCATAAATGTTCAATTAATTATTGGTTGAACACTTTCAGTCTTCCAATGAACTACCATATGTATGGTTATGTATGTAGTAAAGTCTCTCCGCTTGTATTATCAATTAGCCAATAATCATGTAGTCGAATACGGAAACTATTGGGCATTTATGTTCATTAATCTCTCAAAGATTAACTTCACATCAATAACAGAAATTACCTTGAAGCTTTGATGAAAATATTCCTAATTAATCGAAGCAAATCAGTTGGAATTTCGAATAGAAATATGTATGTATGTATATATTTGTAGCTAACTAGAAACAATACGTGTTCTCGAGTCCTTATTCCTACTCAACTTAATAAATACAGTGTTATGCAAAAAAAAAAAGAATAACCCTTTGATTATTCCAAAAAATATTCTATGACACACATGTACCAGGATGAATCTATTTGAAGTTGTAAAAAATCTGAAGAAAAACATGTGAGTAAATGTAGAAAAAATATCTAAAGTTTGAACTTTTCTCAGATACATTTTATTTAACCCGGATGAAAATATGTCTCAGATACCGTATTCAACTTTCACTTGAACTCAGCCATTAATCGTAAGATAAGCTTTGAACAATGACTGCATTCAGCAAATTTAATCACAAAAAATCCAAATTTTTTAGAGATGTTTTTTTATCACTCACTCTTTAGTGAAATTTTTCAATTTATTGACATCATTCACCACCATCTTACGCTTTTGACTTACATAAACTGAATTTTTCGCTGTCGAACAGTTGCGCAGTTAGTCAATTTTGTTACTACTGATTTTGACAGCAAATTGTTAAAATTTACACCAAATTCCCTTCTTAAGCTTCTCAGACATCAACATTGCTACATGGTAGTGATGTTTAGCTTGCTGTTGTAATAGAAAACACTTGTTGGCAATTAATTTTCTTGTTGTTGTTCAAATGTCAAAATGACATGACCTAATGAAACATATAGCGATGGACCAAACTGGTAGTTTAGAATAGCTGTTACTCACTATTACTCATTCGTACTCGTATACGAACAGCAAAAAGTTGTTTTGATTTACTATTGATTTTTTGCTAATCTGTTATTAGGCTTGGATATAAATTCAGTGTGATCTTGGTTTAAAATCAAATACTTGTACTACTGATTTTGTTAACTGTGATTGGAAGTGATATTATAACAGATACAATCGATTTGTTGTAACAGCTGTTCTTAGTTGTTCTTCCGTAACTGTAATTTTAAGTAAAAGTCTAATGCAACAGAATACTAAAAATTGACGAAAAAGTGCAATGTTGGGAAATATAAATTATACGTCAAAACATAGTTTATTGCTCATTTGTATTGACAAGAAGTGTCAAATTCCATTGAAGGATGGCTACGATGTTGATGGATTAAAAAACTTCCCAAAAATCAAAAATGTTCAGATTTTCTTACGGCTTTACACGTTTTGATGTTTGTTTGTGTACTGTCCATAAATATTATTAAGTCCATCGAAAAAATAAAGTCTTAGGTATTGCTGGTGACATTAGGATCTTGACATTAAATGGGAAAGAAACATTGCTTTCGTACAAGTAAGCAATGTTTCTTTCCCATTTGAAAAGTTATAAACTGTCAAATCAATATTAAAGCTATCCAACAATATTATTCTTCTTTTTCCTTTTCATTTTTTTTTTTTTAAATGTTATTTTTCACTTCAATTTATTTTATCATTTTGATAACAACACCAAAATTGTGCAAACCGATTTTTACTGTTAAAATATATTTCCATTTTTCAGCTTCACCAATTTTATTTGCACACCACTATAACTCCACCTTAAATGAACATGAACAAGCTGATGTTGTTAGGAGATCTGTTCGACTCACCTTTCACTCAGCCAATCAACCGTCCAATCTGTCTAAAATTAAATTGAACAACACAATCTCTATTCTGCCATGGCTACCATAATTAACCGCCAACTGGACGCCCTAGAATTTATATTATATAGAAGAATCTGTCAGTCAGTCAGTCCAATTCACTGACACAATCCAGAAGTTCTGAACAACAATAATTACTGGTTCTATATAAAATAGACAATCTGTAGAGCTAGGAGTGTCCTATTTATTTCCTCAACAAATGTGTGATGAGACTCATGTTTCCTGAGACTATGTTTCTTCTATGGTTCATGTAAGGAATGCCAAATATTATTATTTGTATGGTTCATTTAAAGTTAATTCTGTTATACGACTCACTTCTTTCACCTCTGTAGTTAAATTCTTTAAAAAAAAAATTAACTTTTTTCACGTAACGAAAAATTAACAACCGTAAATAAATTTTCACTGCGAGCAGATGGTTGTAGATTTCAAAACCGTCCTCAAGAACACATTGAAAATTGAAAAACTTTGAAAAGGAAATTTTCGTGAGTGGAATATTTTTGGTAAATATTTAGGAGAGAACTTACAAACACCTTTCAATATGCCTAGAAAATACATAAATCAACTTTTGTGTGTATTTCCTTATCTATCAATATTTAGTATGGTTTGTGGTGAAGTCATGTACTATAGATATAGAGGCATACAAAATACAAACTTTATGTTTTGGTTTTAAAGAGAAGGAGGGAAATTGGAGGTAAACGAGAATGTTTTATTTCAGTACGCGGTGACTTTCAATAATTTTGTGTTTCCTATGAGGAAATAAAATTGATGTTATACACAGCAACTGAAGGAGAAAAGGTTCTTTTATATAAATAAAAAAAAAATATGTTTAGCTTTCAAGTATGGTACCACAATAGATTCTGGAGCGAAAAATTTTGTCTGGTACTTTTTGTCGCTATCAACAAGAAAATTAATTATTACCTTTACCCGGGTGCTACCCTTTTACTATAGCTAGTGTAGACAACTACACTTACTTAATTTTTACAATTAACATGAAATTGGCTTTATTAAAAAGAGGATCCTTTGGCATTTATAATTTAAATATAATTTCTGGTTGTGACCGCCACGGCTAGCTCGGACGTAATTAAAATTGGAGTGCTAATTTCCGATCACTTTTTCCCACGTTTGTGGCCATGTATCGGCATTCACATTGCAAACTGTTGTCCTTAAAGATTAAAGTGGTCGATTGTGCTGGGCCAAACGACGACGTCAAATATCCCCTGAGAAAATAGTCTAGTGGTGTTAGATTGCACGATCTTGGAGGCCAAAATGTTCCGAAACGTGAAATTATGCAGTTACCAAACGTCAAAAAATCAATTGTGGCACGAGCTGTGTGACATGTTGTGCCGTGTTGTTGTTCAATTGATTTACGAAAAAGTCAGTCAACATGGCTCTGTAGCGGTTACCATTGACAGCAACGTTCTGGCCAGCATCGTTTTTTAAGGAAGTGCGGGCCAATAATTCCCAAAGCCCATAAAGCACACCAGTCATTTTTTCTGAATGTAACGGTGTCTCAAATTTGCAATGGCCCTGCCAATCTGTTCATATTAAAAGACCAACCAATTCATCAAAATTGTTAGAGTGGTTTTCGAGATCAATATGTTTTTTTCTCAAATGAAAGGTACCGTTATTTTTGGAGCTTAAAAAATAAAATTCGGTTTCGCATATAGGGAACCATCTAGAAGAACCCTAAATTCCAAGTTTTAAAAAACGCTTCAGTTGCTAAGGATGTGTAAGTCGAATTGCAGACAGATCGACAGACAGAATTGATTGATTATTTTTTTCCGCGTTTTATATTATCGCAATGTTGTTTATTTTTTACCACTCTAAGGATTATCTTATATTAAAAACCAAGAAATATGATGGCAACCCTGAAACAGTCCGTATACAGACTCAATATACTCAACATTAATTTTATTGATTAATTAATGTTCTTGTGCGCTGAGCCAATGAATTCGTGCATTGAATCAATGAACGCGGTTTAATAAACTGGTAGACATTCATTAATTCAATGTAGGATCGTTTTTTCAGTGTAAGTACTTTCAGCCAAAAAATTTATCGTAGAACACATAAGTCGTCCATCAAATATAAATGGCTTGGTTTTTCAATTTAAAAAAAAAACTTCTAATGATACGTATGTATAATTAATGATTAAAAATAATGATCTAATGATAAAATTTGGCTAAATTACATTTCTTATAATATTGAAATCTTTGTTTTGATCTGTCTTGAAAGTTTTCGCTGCACATTATAATCTTTGTATACAAAAAATCGTAATACGCCATACTCAAATCTTAATGTCCAATCTCCAATGTCTGTAAATCCACCTACCTATTTATCTAACAACAACCATCTCAAAGCTATAATAAACAAAGAAAATATTGCCTTCCTCTTAGTATCCATCCACTGATGATGATGGTCCTTGAGCATTGTCAAAATGTACAGCCGCCAAAGAAAATCTTGAGAAAAGGACATCCATTATCGCCACCCCCTATGATTAATTCACCAAGACAGCATTATCGCAGCCCCAGGATTTATCTCAAGAGATTTGTAATGGCAGGATTTTGTAGGTGCTACTATACAGCTTTAGTGTGTACACTGACTGAATATTCCGTTGGTTTGAATATGCTTATGATTTCTGAATGCTTGGTCAATATTTATTGCTCATTAAATTCTCATTTGCAATGCCACACACGTGTTAACTTTTATATGTATGTCGACAGACAAGGATGAACCACATGTACAATATATTTATTTCCTGTTTTTGTATTTTTTTTTTCTCGTGAAAATTAATATCCTTTATTTTTGTAATGTCATTCAAGATAATTGTGTCAAACTGTCGCACTAATTACTACGCTGCTGATGCTGATGCTTTTGCCAAAGAAGAAAATTGCAATTTTTGTTAATTGAAATCCATCAGTTTTAATTTAAAGCGTTATTTCCTTGCAGCCATATCGCTATTGCCATCGCCAGTGGCGGATTTACCAGCAGGCTGAGTAGGCTCGAGCCTAGGGCGGCAGATTTGTAAGGGGCGGCAAATTTGGTGAATTTTTTTGAACAACAAGGGGAAAAATGAAAAGAATTCTTTGGGCTGTGGATTTATTCAAAGGTTTTTTTTACATAGGTAGATTTTTTGATATATGTAGAAGTGTAGATACACGTATAGCTATATTATTTTCTATTTTCAAATAATTTCGTATATCTGATTTTCAATTTGTGCGAAATTGTGCAAATTTTAATGTTTTACAGATACAATTATACTTTTATGTCTTGCAAGTACGATACTTTTGTATTTTTGTATTTTTTGTCATATTTCTAAGATAACTTTTTTTATTTCTTTTTTATAGGAAGGTACATGATATTCTTTTAATTTTTCAAATCTCAAGAAAAGACCATTTAAAAAATTAAAAGGATAAAAATTGATGTAAAATCTCTAAAAATAGGTAGTTTATGCAAAAAATTTGTTTGTTTTTAACCTTACTGCTAAAAAATTTTCCGTACGAATTTTCATCGGTAAAATAAAAAAAGTTTAAAAAAAAACATTTGCTTGAAAGAATCAACCGTTTTTTAAAAAAAAAAAAAATATGCAAAACGAAAAAAGCTGATTTTTTTTATTCGTATTTCTTTCAAATTCTACCCAATACAGTACTAATTTTTTGGTTCAGTTTTTAGTTCAAGACTTTGAAAAATTGCCAAAATATATTTTTCCTAATTAAAATCGAACTTTCACATAAACTTTCAAGTCAACTTAATATATCACATGAATTTTTAACAAAATTAAATATTTTTTGAAATAAAAATTTTTTAATTCATGCTTCAGTAAATTTAAAATGTCGCGTGAATTTTCAAAATTTTCAATTAAATTTAAACTACCACGTGAATTTTAGCAATTTAAGCAATTAGAGAAATTTCACCAGAATTTTCAAAAGTTATATATGTAATTATGATGATTTTCACGGGAATTTTTGTATCCTAAGTGAAGTTAAAGTTTTCACTTGGATTTTCATAGTTCATAGTAGACTGAGTCGATTATTTTTAACTGTTTGTAGGTAAGCGCAATAAGGATTATTTATTCACGTTTGCAAATTATTCATTATTGCGTAAATAGTAGGTATACATTACCCCGCCCATACCACGATTGAGCTTCGTTTAGCTCAAAAATATAGCGAAAAATTATTTCACGTGCAATTTCAACCCAATTGTCGCATTGTAAAAATAATGTATGATATTACAATTGTAGAGGAAAGGGCGGCAAAAACTATATAGCCTATATCTTGAAAATTTGTAAATCCGCCACTGGCCATCGCCATCGCATCGCATGGATCGGAAGACACAAATTGCGCTGCAAACTGAAAAGTCCTGACGAAAGGACACTCTTTTCGTTTGCAATTAATGTGAACTCGTTTTCGAAAGAATTTTCAAGTGATTTTTCGAGGCGGTAATGAGTGAATATAACAAGACTCGCCATTTTTTTTTTTTTTTTGAAGACACAAGACAGTCTGTGTCTCTTTATCCTTGTGGTTGATAATGGTTTCGTATTTTTTTTTCATTGTTCCTTGTTCCTTAGATAAATAAAATAAAAAATTATAATTATTATTTGAAGTCTTTTCTGTCTCGAAGGACATTCTTGTGATATCTGCTTTTGCTGTTTTAGACGTATTTGTACTTAAAGTATTTCATTTCCTTAAGGACAAAGTGTTCTGACAAAGTGTACTACTACTGCAGAATGCTGTACCTCTTCTATATGGCAAATGAATTTGTTGGTTAACTTTTAAGGATAAAGTGAGTGAGTGAGTAAATCTAGGTCAAATAGTTTAATAGTTCTAGTGTACTGATTGCATTTAAATGTGGTTTACAAAGTCATTTGTCTTTGCATTCATCAGCGTCTATGTACGAGTATAACCTTGAAGAATGATGTATTACTTCTTGAATATACATAGTATAAGAGAAAGTTTATATATAGAAAAACAAAAACAAGCAAAGGATTTAAAACAAAAGTTTTGCTGAAAATTTTGGATTGCGAGTACAAACGATTATGTGTCAGAGAGTTTTAGATGAAAGTTTTTTTTTTTTTTTTTTGTTTGCAGAAACTTTATACCGACAGTTTAATTGGGAAGAAGGGCGAGTCTAAGAGGATTTAAATGTGTGCATAAAATATATATTGACTGCACAGTAAACAAAAGTTTGAATTTCAAATTTCACTTCTCAAAATTTTATAAGCTTTAAATTCAATTAGATTTAAGTGTTTTAATCTTCTCAGTAATAAGTTTAGGAAAATTTTGTAAATTTGAATGCATTTTACAAAAAAAAATTTTGCTGATAGTTTTTAGTTACTTGATGATAGGTATGTACATTTAAATAAACTTATTATTGAATTTGGGAGTTAGATGAAGTGTCCAATAGACATCGTATTGCTTTTCCATCTTCAAAATATCAAATTTTCAAGATTTTGAGGTAGAATTTTTTGGAATATTGCAAAATGTCATCAAAATATTAATTTCTAAATCATACTTTAAAACAGAGGTACCGACAAAGGAATAACCCAAAACCTGAAGCTTCTCTACAGGTGCGATTCGGAGATCGCAGGAAAATTGAAGAATGTCCAAGCTTATCATCGATAGACTAAAGCATCACGCAGTCCGCCAACAACTATAGGGGACCTCCGTTCACAAGGATTAAGAACAATCAGTAACGTGGAACCTACCACCTTCGGAAAGTATTGACGTGGTGAGATGTGTTAAAAATAGTTGTTTTGTAAAATTAGTTTCACTCTTTTCCACTGTAGTTTTGTTATAACTTAAGTTTTTTTTTATCGATCACTGTAATCTATTGTTTTTGTACTTGATTTATAATTTATAGAAATTTTCATTCTTAATTAGTTTTCCATTTAATAAATATCAAATATTTATATTCTTTTTAAACACTCGTCGTTTTTTTTCTGGAACAATCAAAGGACTGGGGATATATATAAATATATACATATTAATCTTCCAATTTTCAATAAGATGTTTTCATATCCGGTGCTGAAAGCACAGCAAGGTACCTATAGCACTTAGCTTTCCGAAGAAACTTAAGGCAAGGATCGAAGAAAGGGAACACCTTAAAGCTCGCATAGCAGCGATGAATCCAAATGTCACGTTCTGCATAATGGATGGTTGACAGAGGATTGTGAAATCCAGAGTGGGGTTAGCTGTGGATTCTCCTATTGGTGATTGATGTTCTGCACGCGGCTTTGTCGAATGGAAATGGAGGACTGCAGTGGACTTTCAATCATACCTCTAACACCTTTCTTGCTCTCTCATAGGATCATAAATCTCCATCAAATTACATAAAGGGTCAGAGAAGCTAAAATTGTTGAGCTAAGGATCATTGTGGCAAAAACAAGAAGGATCAGCCTTCGAAATTCCTAATCTAATCAAGTCGATTTTTCTAGTGTCTAGACAACCAATTCTGATGGTGGAAAATTTTCAATATTTTGGGAGTACTGTATCTACTGATGGCGGGACCAAACTATATACTAATAGCCGAATTGAGAAAGCAAGGGCTGCGTTCCGTATGCTGTCCAAAACTATTAGGAGTGCTCTATATTGCCGACCTTGGCATTCAAATCTCCCATTACCATTATATAATCTGTCCACGCGGTATACAAGCATCACTCATCCGATCATAAAAGATCTCTTTTTTCTCGTCAGAAGAGTGCTTCATTGCGTCGTAACGCTGTATGATGGTGACGCAACGTATTCTAGTCCCGAACCTGGCCAGTTACCTAAAGGCTACCAGGAAATCAAACACTTGATAGTTGTTTTAAAGAGCAGCAACTCAACACCATACTTCCAAGAGCTTCCTGGTACCTTTCCAGAATAAATTGGTACATTTCTACCCTCAGATCAAAATTTAAAATAAAAGTCAAATTTATCGTAAACTGATGCACATAAATTATATCACTTCTTCTTAAGATTTCTCACATGCATTGAAAAAAAAATCAGCTGACATTTTTTTTTTTTGCTTTCCCGTGCAGTTGCAGCTCTGCACATATCCCCCAGGTTCTAGTTATATTTGAATTAAAAATAAATCACAGTAAACATAACTCAAACCAAAAATAACAAATCCATAAATCCATGCTTACATTCACTTCCTGAACATTATATCCTTGTTGGTAGGTACGGGGTATTAAAAATACAAAACTGAAGAAAAATCCTCTGTCGTATGCAGCTCTAGAAATATCAGCAAAACAAACAGTCATATATTTATAGTTAAAGCACTTTATTCCTTGCCATAGATTTATTTTTTAAAGAACAAACAACCAGGCATATACCCACCAGCCACACATACCTATAGGATCAGTATAACCGGTAAGTAATATTAAATTTTCAATCAAATCAGAACACACAAAAGGAAACAATTGTCGTTACTGGCAGTGAACAGTTGAAGGATGAAATGTATCTTATGCTATAGCTTCCAACAGGAAACGCGGTGAGCTCTCCCGTTTATGATGGAAATCTATCTTGATTCTTGACTATCTGTTACAACAGCGGAATTCTTGTCTATCCATATCCTTCTTCGTAGCTCTTGTGTCAGTCTTTATTATTATTACGTGAACTTCAAAATATTTCCAACATAATAGTTATTGCTGGTAAAGTTGTGTGAAATACTCTTCTTCAATATTATTACATCATGGAATTCTTTTTTTTTTGTCTTTTTTACTCTAGTTCGATGAGTGTTGAAAAAAGAAATTTCGCCAACAATGTTCATCTTATTTATTTTTCAAAGAAAAAAATATCTTTTTTTTTGAAAAATTGAATTTAGGGGTTTAAAAACTTGATTTGAGGGCGCCATTACTCTCTGAAATAATTAAAACAGTTAGGTATAACAACTTCATACATGCGCTTTCACACATTTCATACAATCGTCTCATACCCTACCGGCTGCCGAAGTGTTGTTGGACCACTAAAAGAGTCGATTGTCGAAACCGTTAAATGGTCGTCGGGTATTCAGTATTTCAAAATTCTTTATTTCTTTATTACTTAAAAATTCAGTATGCTAAATTCGGTATACTTAAATAAAAAAAACAAAATTCTGTATTTTAAAATTGTGTAAGTATTCCAATATTCCTACTAGTAAATGAAAAGTGCGCATTTTTTGCCAAAATAATTTTTCTTTTATCATTCACAGTATATTGGAACATAGAGTTTTGAGCTCCCAGAATGTTGAAATACAAAATTCCAAATTCTAACGGTGCACTGAAACTTTAAAGAATTTGCTAAATGATAAAGAGTTTAGCTTTTTTGGAACGGACACCTATTTTAGAACTCAAAATAGTGTTGCGGCTTCGCTCAGACGCCAAATAGTCTAAGGAGGCAGGGATAAAGTCAGAGTTTATAAGAAAATTATTTGGTCAAAAGCATAATAAGCTACAAAGTTCAGAACAGGCAACCTTCAAAATTATTTTACTGAATTTTAATGTCGAAGTTAGCAGAATTTTGAAAAGCAGACTCATGAATTAACAAAATATTAAATTTAATGCCTTTTTTGAAATACAGAATTTCGGATTCAAGCAATTTTGGAATACAAATTAATAGAAAAGCGGAATTTTTTGTCCATAATACAGAATTTTGGTAAAACAGTATTTTGGAATACAGAATAAGGGAACCGTTCTTATTTGCAGTGGAACCCAATTTACAGTAGGTATAGGTCTTCATAAAATCTTTGAATTAGTAATGTGATGAAAATAAATGTGATGACATCAAATGCCATTTGCTTAAAAATGAAAGAACAAAAAACCCCCCGAGTCATCCGCCATCTTGGAAAAAGCTTTGAAAGACGTTACCTCGATTTTCTCGACTGTTATTCGTCGTAGATTTTAGATAAGGCTTTTTAAAGTAAAAAATAATCTCTAAACTGAATTCAAAAATTTTTTTCTCGAAAACTCTTTAAAATTAAAAAAAAACTGAAATAATATTTTGCTGTATTTTGTTCTAAAATTTTGAATAATAGGGAATAATTTTAGAATCATAACTCAATGATCACAAATGTTTTTTGGTTTGATACAAGAAAAAGTGTGAAGTGCTTTAGTTTTTGAAAAAATTAGAGATGATACAAAAAACTTCATACTCTTTTTTCCTTTAAAATACACGCTACTAAAATTCCTGCAAAGTATACAAAATTTTGCTGATGATGTCGTTATGTTCGCTTACTCGCCCGAAACCCTCCAACGTATGATTAACAAGGTGTATGAATACTGTCAGCTTTGGAATCTTTTTGTCAATATCCAAAAAGTTATGATTTTTAAAAGAGGAGGTGGCAGGCAAGCTCTCAAAAAAGACAAACTTCAAAAGGCAAAGACAGCTATTAACATCACTTGGAAGAGTTGCTTTAAAAACGCAAACTTAGCTCAAAATAGCAAATACAAGATCTTTGAGTCAGTATCCGAGACGATACTTCTGTATGGTGCCCACGCCTGGGGAGATAAAAAATTCGATTCCGTAGAAAAACTCCTTATTTACTACGTAAAGAGGGTGTTTCAGCTTCCTGCAAGCACCCCGAATTACGTTGTCATGCTGGAAACAGGAATCTCGCCGCTGTTTATAACAACGTTAAAGCTACAAGCAGACTATTTGCTCAAAGATCTGAGAATGCCTGATTCCCGTTTGGTAAAGAAAGTAGTTCTCAAAGCTATTTAAAGCCGTAGTTGTTGGTATGGCGAGTGGTTGAGATTGGCGGAAAGTTGCAACATGACGCTGATGTTGCTGCTAGCAGATCTAACTTGTATGAAATTATCGCCAAGATAGATGAACAGTGCAGAGCTGAGCTTGAAGTCGAAGCAGCAGCAGACTCTCTCATAATCTCCCAGGAAATAACTAGTTCAGTGATGCCAACAGCATCCAACTATAATTTCTATGATGGCCAAGTTAAGAAGTGAAATGTTCAACTTAAATTATATCCCACATCGGCCGGATCTTCCGCTTGAATGCAGTTTATGCAACCTAAGGGAACGGGAAGATGTAGTCCACTTCATCGGAAAGTGCCCAGTGCTAAGCGAAACAAGAAGATCCGTGTTCGGAAGTAACATCCTATTAGAAGAACAAGTTTTGCGTCACTTAAATGAAATGGATGTCATTAAACTTTTCGAGTACTGCAAAATTGCCCTTAGATATATAGAGAAAGAATAAAATCAACGATGACCTATGATTCCTTTTTTTTTCTTCATAATAATTTTAAAATGTTGTTACAAATGTGCTTAATCAAGTAAGCTTAAGACTTAATTTATTGAAACTATTATATTCAATTTTGTTTATGTTGTCATTCTGGCAGACGGCCCTAGCCATTAGCCATGCTTAAAAGATTTTTGTTAAAATGTAAGATTTTATTTATGTAAATTAATTGAATAAAAATCATCATCTTGGGGTAGTATTTTTCATAGTGTTGTGTTTTTCTGTTTGTTTAAGTTTTATCTACACGGTTAACGGTTCTCTTTTAACCATTATTTTTTCCAAACATTTCAAGTATCGAAACCCCAAAAATTCCGAAAACCAAAATTGCAAAAAAACTATCGCAGAATATTCTAAAATTTTTAATTTCAAATAATTTATCGGTATTTCAAAAATTGCTTCACTAAGGAAACTTTCATCAGACACAAGAACTCTAGTGAAAAATGTGCATGGCGAAATTTCTATTGAAATTCTCCTGTGTATAAATATTTTCTAATTAATTTTCCATTCCAATCTAGATTCAAGAAGATAATGAATTTAGCTGACAAAAATATTTTCGCAACCTCCGCATATCCAATGTAGGTATATGCTGTTAGGCATAAACTCACGTTACCAATAATCGAATACTTAACCTGACATCAAAAACACATAGGATTTTATTCTATAGTATAAGCAGCGCGTATTTATTCTTAAATGATGGAATTTTCATCAATTTTTCACGACTTATACTCCCGTTGTTCTACAACTTGTGCAATAATAAAATAAGTATATATGAAAAGATGCGAATATAAGGACTCAGCGCAAGGCTAATGATGTCGACAAGGCTCGTGGGATATTGATTACGAACGGTTCAAAAGTTTTTATCTAGATTCTATTTTATTCAAGTCACGATTATCAGATTTTTTTCCGCTCCGATTATGTTGATTATTTTATTATTTTCAAGAAACTTTATATACCTAACCTATAGTACATATATACGAGTACCTATCTAATACTAGAGGGATTATAGGGAAGGTTATTTCCAAACATAATATTCTTAATATGGTTCATTTAATAAATTTTATTGCTTTCACATTTCGATGAAAGAAATAATTGAACACATGAGTGGTTTTTTGAGATATTGGAAAAACGATTCTTTTGAGTCCACTTTCAATATGTGAATTCTATTTCTATGATCCCTTATCGAATTTTTTTTTGTGAGTTTTGTGAATTTATTGACGGTTTTGATTTATTTAAGCGGTAAATGAATTTATAGAGTAATTCGGTACGAGTGTCGTTGACAAAGGCAAAAACTATAGATTTCTGGGATGGAGGACGATAAATATTTTAGTGAGTGAGGTCCTGAATAATTTTCTAAATGTTGGTTATCAAAATTTTTAGGTAGGTTTGAAAAAAAAAATTGATTTTTGAAATTAAAAATGTTTTTTTTTTTTGAAAATTTAATATTTGGTACTGGAAATAAATCACTTCAAGGGCAATAACACCAAAGTGAGCATAGCAACACACAGTTACACCTTTAAGCTTCTCATAAAGCCGGGATTCAAGTCATTGTGTAAATGCGTCTGATTCAAGAAACGAAAAAAAAGAGGTTTTAATTTAATTTTTTTTGGCGAAATATTTGAACCCAGTTTTTAACTGCGAGATCAAAGCTAACAACGAGTTAACCTAAAGGATTATGTTGAATTTACCCTGAATCAATCTCTTAAATTTACTTGTTTATGATTTTTTTAGGCCCTTCTGCATTCTTCCCCCACTAAAAACTAGTTTGTGGAGTTAGCTACCCAAGGCCGTAGCCAGACAAATATTTCGGTGGGGGGGGGGGGGGTTATGTTTTCTGAAAAATATCTTTTCACCTTTTATGTTGTAAAATATTGAGGGTAATAAAAAATCTTAAATTTCAAATTTCAGTTATATTTAATGAGTAGTATTTATATGCATGTTGATACTGGTAAAGTTGCCAAAATTTTTAAAAGTTTATGTATATTGGGGAAAATATCCTTACTGCAGTCCCCAAGAGCTGTTATAGCTGTCTTTGAACGTTGGCTTTCTTCCTGTTCATGATATTTTATCTTCCACATCATAAACTCAGCCTTAAACGTGTCCCAATCCAAAAATCTTTTATAAAATTGGAAGTTTTCTGCGTTAAATTTTTCTTCACTTTTCCCAAGTACTGAAGGTATCAAAATATACAGTGATGATAGGACAGACTTATGGTTCTCAAACCGCATTTTAAGCTGAGTTATGAAATCATCTAGCAGAGGAATGATAACAACTATCCTAAATAATTTTCAGGATCTGAGGTGCTTACATTGGCTTGGTATTGCTGCCTCAATGCTGTTCGTGGAGTTTTTAAAGTTTCATTTTCATCCACAATATTTAGAAGGCCTTGCGCAGCGACAAAGATATCTTTGAATTCAGCAACAACATTTTCTCGAATATGTTTGCTTCTATTATTTTCTTTAGAATTGGTCTCTACTCCTGTCGGAAAGGCTTGCAGTCCGAATCAAAGTTTTTGTTAAAACCAAAAGAATAAATTATCAGATTGTAAGTCACTTTCTTCTTGAAGAACGTCAACGTTTTTCTGTCGCCCACTTTCCAAGCTGCTTCTCTGATAGAGGCTTTTCGTTTTGTAATTAGAGCAGAATCTGAAGTTTGCTTTTTATTCTTTTCAATTTAAAAAAAATATGTATTTGGTTGTCTTTTGATGTGAACATTATAGTTATTGTCTTTTGATAAAAACAATCACTATTATAATTATACACAAGTCAGTGTTCAACAAATAATAGGAAGGGTCGAGGTGTCAGAAAATTCAACATGAATTCCTAGAAATTTCATATTTCACCTAGATTAAAGTGTTGAAAAATTCAAATTCAATTATGGTGTGGATAGTGAATGATTTAATATTTTTCGATATTTGAAAAACAAAATTGATAAAGGATTTCGGGGTGGGGCCTTGTAGCTATCTATATATATATACAGGAATAATTAACTCTGGTTTAATCCAGCATTGAAGCACTGAATCTCAGAGCATTAGGAACATGTCAAAACAAGACGCACTACCACGCCAATTAATTCTGTTCGGGAAGCTAGCAAATTAATTGGATGCTAGCAAACGAATTGGATGAAATGATAAAAAGAAGGCAAATACCCTGGAAATATGCCACATTTCATAAATGTCAACACAAAGGCAGAGGAAACTATAAAAATTGAATTGGTATCTTTCTTGCAGATGGATTGTGATTGTTTGATATCTGTTAACATCCGGAAAAAGAGGGAGTTTGGGTAGATTTCCACAAAAACCTTTATAACAACTCGGAGAACATGAAGACCATGAAGATCAACTATTTTCAAAATCGCCACACAGAGAAGGAAAAATGCTCAGCAGATTCGTTCACATGCTAAAGCCCAACTCCTTGTGGATGATTATAAAACTTTCACAGATGGCAAGAGTATTGTGATGTACTTAAATTAACAATTTCCGAGGTTATATTTTTGAATAGCTGCACCTACTTTAAAGTTGTGGACAAGATACCGTCTGAGTTCTGAAAAAAGATGTTAGTCCATCGGGTCTAAATGACTCATGGTTCTCATCTCCAAACTTATTTGCGGAGAGCGAATGCCCAACCAGTGCAAGGAAAGTTTCCTTCTTCCAGTCTACTAGGGGAACGGTGATACATGAAATACAAACAGCTACTGATGATTCCACACATCATAAAGACCGTTCAGCGGCTCTTTAGTGGCTCTTTAGTGATCTAACTTATATAAATAAAAAACCAACTACGTTTTATACTAATTCAATAATTTATTATATTAAATAACAAAACTCAGCGAGGAGCGTTGCAAGTGGAAGTTGAAATTTGACAAAGAATAATGCAGGTGTTAGAGTAAATGAAGAACAGTAGAAGAGTATAAGAGTCAGAATATTGTAGATAAATATCAGGATTCGACTTATTAAATGCGGAGTTCCGAAAGTCTACGCCCTGATGACCACAGACATAATATAACAGCAAGACAAAGCAAAAGCAAGGTCCCCAGCAGGAAGCACCACCAAAGAGTTCCCAATTAGGCAGGCGATGGAAAAATGTCTAGAATTTAACATCCCAACATACCATCTGTTTATAGACTTTGAGGCCGCCTGTGATAGCATAGCCAGGGTAGAACTTTATAAAGCCATGAGAGAATTCGGCATCCCAAATAAACTGACACGACTTTGTAGGTTGACCATGACCAACGTAACAAGCCAAGTAAAAATAGCCGGATTGCTATCCAGACCAATCAACATCTTTAATGGACTCCGATAAGGGGATGGTTTGGCCTGCCTCCTCTTCAACCTGGCGTTGGAGAGAGCAATCCGTGAGTCTGGCACAGCAACAAGAGGGACCATCGTCAACAGGTCCAGCCAGATACTGGCTTACGCAGACGACATTGACATCATCGGAAGAACCGAACAAGCTGTACACGATTCCTTCATCCAGATCGAGTAGGCGGCACAAAATCTGGGGCTGCGCATTAGTGAAGGCAAAACAAAGTACATGGTGGCGTCGAATGCGAGAAGAACAGTTGGGCAAACAATCAAGGTAGGGGAGCACGAATTTGAAGTGGTGCAATCCTTCAAATACCTTGGGTCAACAGTAGCAGCTGATAACAATTTAGAAGAAGAAATAGAAATACGCGGGCGGCTGCTCAATTCCAACAGAGCCTACTATAGTTTGTCAAAGCTCTTCAAATCCAGAAATCTCACCATAACTTCAAAACTGCTGCTGTACAGGACCATGGTCCTGCCAGTACTCACGTATGGATCCGAGACTTGGGTGTTTAGCAAAAGACACTCCGAACTCTTAGCCACGTTCGAGAGAAAAGTCTTAAGGAGAATTGTTTGCCCCATATGTGAGGAAGGACCATTCCGGAGACGGTACAATCATGAATTGTACGCAATCTACCTTGAAGCAGACATAGTGACAAAAATTAGGCTCGGTAGACTCCGATGGGCAGGGCACCTAGCTCGCATGAGTGAAGAGGAACCGGTCCGGAAAGTCCTTTGTGGTACATTCTATGGTAGACGGCAGCGTGGTAGACCATGCTTGCGCTGGAGAGATGGCGTAGACCAGGACGCCCGAAGCCTTGGGGTGCGCAACTGGATGGCGTCGGCTCAAGACCGGGATAGGTGGAGAGACTTGTTGAAGGAGGCCAGAACCGGACCCCGGTTGTCGAGCCGATGATGATGATTAGTGCAGGAAAATGTCTTGAACGGTGCTTTTATTACAGTTCTTGACTTTCTGCTTGAGGATAAGGTGACGGACCCACAAGTGAAACGGTTATCAATTGTTGACAATTGAGTCATCATAAGTGAAGATCCGGTCTCCTTGTAACGAGCATTGGATGTAAAGGCGGATGTTCCGGAGGAAAATAGATACCAAATTGGCTCGAAAAAGATGCAGGCAAATTCGAGGCATATTTCTATATGAATGGAGCAGTGCTTCCCGTTCCCAGTTTGAAAAAGTTGGGATGAAATCATCAAACACGATGTTTGAGCGCATTATGACAGCCCCTAAGAAACGTCCGAGCCAATGAAATGGTAAAAGGCTACTTACGTTCTTTGAAAAGAACTATTTCCTCGATAAAATTGTTGCTCTTTGATCCACTTAGGTACAAACTATCTAACTATTAAAATTATGCAATCAACGAATTTGTATAACATGTACAATCGTATACTTTTCTACCCAGGTCATATTTTGTTTGAAAAGTAGTCGACTAGAAAAGATTCTATTTTATATTTAACAACAAAATAAAGTTTTCAGCGCTTACCACTTTTCAGCTTCATGTTAGCATGCATTTAAAATTTCTATATCAAACTACCCAAAATGAGGCATTCATAATGCACATAAAAAAGGATAGAGTCCATTTCACTTGACTCCTTTCAAAGTTTTTCTTTTTCGAAATTCATGTCAGAGCATTAAGCAAATAAGCAAAAAAATTGGCTGAAAAAATAGAAAACAAAAAAAAAAAACATTATTTTGCAAAGAACAGGTCATCCATTCACCTTGTTTATTGTAAACATTTTTCAAAAACTCTCGGCAAAAAGGACATGACACCATATTTTTCATCCTCTATACACTCTTTCTTTTTCTTCGTGCATTCTTCTTCCCGCACTCTGCCAAAAGTTTTGTTGTTTAATGTTGTCACTTCTTCGTGTTTTGTCTTGTCTTGTTTTATTATATTTTTATTTTGTTTATTTCATTTTGTTTTATCTAAGAGATTTTAAAACAAACTATGCTGCACTCTATGCATATACTATACTAGAACTGTAGATGTTAGTAGAAAAGCATGGACATGAACAGAGCTGTGCAAAAAAAAAGATACGCATGTAAGCGAGGTGTCAAGTTCTCTTGTTTCGATTGTTCGTAAATAAAAACAGAAAGAAGAAAAGAGAAAGAAACCGATGCGAAACATTCGGATACGACGATGATTATGATTGACCACAACACGTTGTTGTTGTTTTTGTTTCTGTCGTCACGATTATTTCGCATCGGTGTCGCATTGATTTGGGTAAGCTGTTACCTAATTTTTCAGGGTGACATTTTGTATAGGGCTATAAATGCCTAGTAAAATGATATTCATATGAGCTGCGATCTTCGTCTGCGAATTATCTCAGATTTTAACATTTTATTTTATAAGGCGAGCAAACATCATTTTTTGAGGTTAAATTCGTGTGAATTATTTTTTGTTCCCTGCTCTGTGGAATGCGTTTTTGTTTTGTGGACTCCGGATTCACATTTGACAGTTCGTAGTTCGCATAGAATTTATTGAAATGTGTTTTTTTGTAATTTTAACTAACTTTACGCAAAATTTTCAATTTAGATTTGTAAATATAATCATTTATTCACTTAATTAATCAGTTCTATTGAAAATAAGTTTTTTATTTTTTCGCGGCTGGAGCAGAGCCGTGCAGAGCTTTCATTTTAGTTTAGGGTGCAATTTCCGTTCAGTTTTCCCGTCCCTTCATCCAACCTACCTTTACTTGATGTTTTATGTCGTCATCACAAGATCCTTCCTTATTGATCACAGATCCAAGATATCAAAACATTTCGCACTTGGGTACCATTGTTCCATTCAAATAGATTTCCGGAATCAGAAAACGGGCAGCAGTAATTCGTTCTTTGTTGCACTATCCACTTCCCTTCAAAACAGCCACCCATACATCAAGTGCTTGTTGCAAAGACACAGGATCTTCTTCCATGATGGCTTTGATTCACATTGAGGTCCAAAAACTTATCCTACAACAGAAATTCAATGACTCTAATAAAAGACATGGACTCAAGACACTTCCCTGATGCACACCTTCTCTAATTGGATTATCTTATCGTCCATGATCATCAGACTTCCGGAACTTCTCACTGTCTAGGTGCATATACATAGAATGTGCGAATCTCTTGAGGATTTTCGATTTCTTTTATGTTCTGATAATTTCTTAAAATTCAAATTACATTGTGGTTGATTTATCCGCACTTTTCTTTAGATTGCCGTACTATTTTTCGTAGACTTGCATCCAATACACGCTCAACGATCTTCATGAAGTGTGACATCAGTTTGATCGAATAATATCTGTTTGTATTTCGTGTATCGCACTCGTCATCTTGTAGATGATAAGAAGGTTACTTTCCCACCACTTATAGGGCACTTGGTCACCGCAAATAAGTTAAGAGATGAGAACAATGAGCCATCCAGACCCGATGTCTTCCATCTTTTCCTGAACTCAGATGGTATCTCGTCTGGCCTAATCGCTTTTTCCTTTTTTCAGTTCTTCACCGCAACACTTACTTTTTTAATTGCGATGTCGGCGCATCGTTGTTAGGTGTATCTTCTTCTTTTCCTTCATTAACTGGCGATTGTCATGATTTTGAGTGGCATCACAACTCTTCTACTCACTGCTTCAGCCTAAAAAAAATCCTTCACAATTCGGTTGTCATTTTTGAAGAATTTTGTTGCTATCTACAAGGATTTGGTCTTGAGCGTTGTTAATGAATTTCGTTAATGGGATTTGTTGAGCATTGTTGCATGTCGCAGTTCTTAAATAACATGCTCCTCCAACTCCCGACACAAGGTCTTCATACTCTCTACCTAAAGTTGGGCACACTTTTTCTTTGCTTCTTTCTTGTAACTTCTGTAATTCAGCGTGCCATTTCATCTTTATTATGAAAAGGGACACTTTGATCAAACATGACTGCTTTGTATTCATCATTCTATCTAGCAGTGATTTTGCTTTCTGCAGCCAAGTTAATTGCAGAGAGTCCAACATTTTTCGTGTTCCGAACTCTTTACTTGCATGCCTGTCGATATTTTTCCACAGATCTTTCAATATCAATGCTTCATTGGAAAAACCGGAATATGATTCGTTCTTTCACTTGAGTATATGAGTAGTTATGTCAAATTGCACCTGAAGACATTTTCTACTGCCCTAAAACCCCTCTGTAAAAAAAGAAAACAAAACCGACACCAATTTTATCACATCCCTGTTCTACATCATCTATCTTCTAGCACCTATGTGTAGATAGCTCCGTCGTTGTTCCGTGTTATTCCATTCTAGTGTTTTTTTTTTTTTCTTCTTTATTATTATTTTTCATTTGATTCCCACTCACATTCACCCCTTTTGTCTTGTCCATGGCCTACGACATGGTTTTTCAGTTCAAAGAAACATCCTACCTACACACATTATGAACTTTTTCCATTTAGAAAATGATGCATTCAGTGGCCTAGATCCTGAAACACCATACAGCACACACATGGCTAAAAGTGTAAGAGCATTCCGATGTACCAAAGACCGACGATAACGATGGCGATAACGACGCCTCTGTATACTAGTATATTCGATTTTGTATCCAGAAAAAGCATCCATCTCTAAAACCAAAGCATAGCAAAGCAAAGAACAAAAATCCAAATGCAATGACCAGCATCAGGCCAACTTATAAAGATCAGATCTAAACTGAATTTCAGGATACTACCGTTAGCGTTAGTTGGTTGTGAGAAAAAGCAATGTTCAAAGCAAGCTGGCTGGGTCGTAAGGCGCAGAGGAGTTTGATGTTAGAACTTAGAAGAAGGAGCTGGAATGTGGGTTCGAGTGGGTTGGAAGATGTTAAGAGATATGGACTTATGGTGTCACACACATTTTTCCTAAACCTCATCCCCAAACAATAACAACAACAACATCAACCTGCCTTTGGCCTCTCAATTCGCGGTTGAGTAAACAAATAATGATTTTTTTTTCCTTGTTGCGCAATGTTTTTTTTTCAGGGGCAAGCTGTCCATGAGCTTAGGAAAATGTTTGGTGTGGTGAAGATGGCATAGCACAACAAATGGAAGGTGTCAACAACTTCGGTTTTTTTTTCATTGTCTGAGGTGATATGTGGTTGTGGATTTGAGCTTGAAATAGACGTTGACCTGTTTGTTTATAGAACAAAAATGGATGAAATATGCTTGATGGAGGATTTATGAGAAAGCAGATGATACGTTTTTGAAAAGAGCTTTTAATAAACGAAGATATGTAGTTAACAATTTACTAAATATTAAGCAAGTACTTCCGTTTTACTAAAAAACGGTACATCTGAACACATCTATAATCAGTTACACTGACAGACAGAAAAAAAAGCAAACAGCCAGCCACATGAATAGCTGAGGAAGTTCCAAGCCAGAATCTTTTTGTTTTTGCCTCGTTGATATTGATTTGAGTCCAATGATTTCAGCTTCTCTTCCCAGACGTCGTGAATGTTTGGTGATTGGAGAGACCACACAATTCCTCCATTTTTTGCGGGCAGCAAAACTTATTTGCAGTAACTGCCATAGATTTTTGGTTTTAGATAAATATATTTGTGGAAGAAGTGCAAGAAAGCTTCGACGCGCAAGGAGCTCAAGATGCTTAACACGCTTAAGACGCTCAAGATCCTCACGACCCTCAAGGCAGCTGGTCCACCGCCCAACTGCTCGAAAGATCAAAGACGCTCAAGATGTATAAAGGACACTCAAGAGCCCTAAGATGCTTAAGACGTTATGAAACTCAAGATGCCGAAGGCGCCCCAAAAGCTAAGACTGTCAAGACGCCCAAGAATTTTAAGACAATCAATACGCCTAAGACGTTAAAGTTGCTCAAGATACTAAAGACACTTAAGTCGCCCAAGATACCGAAGACTCCAAAAACAATCAAGACGCTGAAGAAGCCCAAAACACTCAAGACACATATTGCGTTCAAAACTTGAGAGAAGCTTAAGACGCCCAAGAATTTCAATACGAAATTCTGAGTTTCAAGGACCCTAGCTTTGATCCCCAGGTGTATCCACCTTTGTTGGGTTGAATATAGTCCATCTGGCTACATGAGGCCGTCAGTGCAATAGTGGCGTAACCCACTTTTTTTGCCAAAATAATGTTGAATTTAAAAAAAAGTTTGCCCTACAAAGTACATATGTCTTTTTTCAAACTCTTCCACGTTTTTAGATTAATCAAAAATGTCGAAGGGAAAATACAAAAAATGTTTAAAGAAACCCTGTTTCTTAAATCTCTCGTAGCTCTAAAGTGAATTTTATGGGTACGCCACTATTGCTCTCATGGCCTGATATACAGCTTATATAGTAGGGTGTGATGATTGAACTTTAATGCGCTTGGAGGAATCTTACCCCGTGCTCGTTGTCCCATCCCTAAAAAATAGGGCTATCTGAGGTGTATCAAATTACAGTTCACCCCTAATTCCGTTCCCATCACTATACTACCAGATCAAATTCATTACAATTAATCTCAATATTCAATATTGGTTAACCATCAGTAATCCAGAAAAAGAAACTTGGAGTAATAATAATTATTAATCAAATGGATGTTGCCTCGTTAAAGTGAGGCAATTCCATTTATTATGAAAAGGCCTCTAGTGTGCAATTAAAGCACGTTTGTAAACAAAAAAAAAATAACTAGACATGGCTAAAACTGTTCAACTATAGGTTCATTCTCAAACCAATTCAAAAGTCATAAACCTTAGAAACCATTAAAAAAGAAACATTAAAAACTAAAAATAAAATAACACCGAGAATTCTTGACCATAACAACTTTAATAAAACCTTTAATTTCCAGGAGAATAAAATAATGCCAAATAGGTACATACCTTTCTAATTTTTGGTTTCTTTTATTCTTACTATTCCCTCATAAAAGCCATTTTGGAAACTTAAAAGCCTCAATTCTCTCGAGTCACGATTGCACATAAAATTAAAAAAGTTCTGAAAAAAAATTTGTCAATTCCTTACGCCTTCTCCCGAAGCCGTGTCTTGCCCTATCCTGGACTGGTCAGTGGTCAGTGGTCACTAGTGGTGTGCATCCATTACAATTATTCATACAAAACTTTTTGTTTTTTTGTTTTTTAACTTGCTCTGCCGCGATTGGCTTTTCTCTCTGTTGCGCTGGACAAAGTCTTCAAATAAACATCCTGCCATAAAAACATGAGTTTCCGTTCGACCACTGCAACTGGACAGAGTGTTGTTTGCTTGTGTGG
Organism: Syrphus vitripennis; assembly: GCA_958431115.1. NCBI lineage: Eukaryota > Metazoa > Arthropoda > Insecta > Diptera > Syrphidae > Syrphus > Syrphus vitripennis. The sequence continues at coordinate 75,076,872 of OY288110.1, forward strand.
CAGCTTAAAAATAACCACTAGCTCATTAAATATTGCAAAGTATGCACACCGTATTGTTCCAAGTAGCAGTCAGTCGTGCCCTGGCATGAAGCATGAGCTTTTATGCACGCGCAATCACGACCAGCAAGCTTGCCGCAAATTAATTTTTTACCTACCTCTGGCTATGATCCCTGGAACAGGTGAAATGCAGGCAAAGCAAAGGCAATAAAAATATAAATATAAATAAAAAAGTTAACAACCTATAGACCCGGCTAGCCTATAAGAGAAAAGGCAGTGGGAGGATTGTGAAGGAGCAGCACTCGAGTGCATAAAAGAAAAAACTTTCACCACGTAACAATGGTCACCAGAGTGCTTCAGGTATTTTGTCCTCATTGTGGGTTCCGGTTACAATAATTTTTGGTGAAGAAAAAAATAAATAAAACAAAATTAAATAAAATTTTATTCATGGACCAGTTAAAACGAATTGTTCTCATAGAAAACAAGAAGATTGGAAATTGGATAGCCCAAGTAGTAAAACGTTTTGTTTCATTATTTGTGTTGCTGTTTTTTTGCTATTGTTGGCAGTACCAGTCAGTAAGTTCTTTTAATCAAATTTATCCAGTTATATTGTTTCCAGTAAACACAAACTTCACCGGTTAGCAAAAAACATTATAATTAAAGTATGCATAGTACGAGAGCAACAATGTCGAAAAAAAACATTAATTTTCCCAATGCTGATTTTCGTATACATTTTAGTTCACATGCAGGTAACCTGGCTAATGGGAGATGATGGAAAGGGGAGAGTGGGGCTAAAAGTAACATTTTTTATTAAATTTGGTGCTCTCTGTATTTTCTAATGATTGAGTCCCGCTTCAGCTACAGAATTCATCCCAAAGCAGAAGAAGTCAAATTATGGAATTTCGAAGGAGATTCGTGTTGTTTTAACTTACCCCGTCTTCACGATAAATTGTAATAAAAAATTGTAGAAATAATCTTCTTCTTCTTTTTTCACTAACCGGCAGTTGTCAAAATCTCGAACTAACTCTCTTAATCTACAGAGCTTCCTGCTTAACTCTGAGGATCCACTTGTGGTGCTTCATCCACTTGTTCGGGTGGCCGGTTTCACCTTGGCAAACGTCAGCAGTCCTCCCAGATTCGGATCGTTCCATGTTAAAGGCCAACTAAATGCAGGCGTCGTTGCCTTTGCTTGATCCAGGATTTTTTGCGCCGATAGTGTTTGAAGGTCGTTTGCTATAGCTTTGCTTTTTGAACTGGGTTTCCTCGGAATTTCTTGCCTCTTATTCGATCACGCTTTGTCACTCTTGATCACAAGTTCTTTCCCTTTTGATCACAGATCGAAGATATTTATACTTTGCGCATTAAGGAAAAATTGTTCAATTCAATTCGGAATGGGTTTGTGTGGATCAGAAAATATGCAGCCCAGGTATTCGGCCTTTTTTCGCTCTAATGCTTTATTTCCCTACAGAACATCCACCTGATGTAGCATATTCACTTACGATTATCAGCAGGGAACAACTGATAATAGTCTAGGAAAGACAGGGTCTGATGTACCTACTTACTTAAATTTATTTCAGCTATCTCCAACTTTGTGCTCATTCTCCCCAGTTGTGCCTTACCGCTCATCTGCCTACCTGAGCGAAAGGGTAAGACTGCACTCGTTTCAATTTCAAAACTTGTCCACTGGCTCTTATGTCAATGAGTTCCTGTCCTGTTCTCGCATGAAGTTCATCATTGGTTGGGCCAGAATTTTTCAAGATATTTTGCAGATATCTTTTTCGAACATTCACAGCTTTCATGTTATAGCGGATGTAACTTTCTAAACGTTGCACTTATAAGAAAGTTGAAATTCAACATCGAAGCGGAACAGTCGTAGCTAGGTCTTTAAACTTGTAGAGTAGTTTCTCCATATTTTGGATAGCATCCCAAAACCACCCTTGCTTTCTTGCTTTCTTGACTCTTAATATCTATTAAGTTCCATGAACAGTATCGGTGACATTATACAGCCTTCCCTAGCCCCATTTTAAAAAGGTAATTATTTTCTTGCAAGATTGGAAGAAAATCGACACTTGGTAAGTTGCTTTCCACGCCCCCTGGAAGTCAGCACAAGAACCCCCGCAATTGGAGACAGATTTTTTTTTCGATTTGACGTTCAATGTATTTCCCATAAGAAAAAAACAGAAGGGTTCGAAGAATATTAACTTTACTAATAGAACTTATATGAACGGGTATTAATATAAGATTTCTTATGGGAAATACATTGAACGTCAAATGGAAAAAGATCTATCTCCAATTGCAAGTTCACGCTTTGACTGCCAGGTGCCAATAGGTTGCAATCATCATGAATAATAATATTAAAGAATCGCAACCTAGCAGACGTTACTGTAAAATACACTTTTTCTTTGAATGACAAATTCAGAAACACAATAAATTATAACCCGTGAAATGATATCTCTCAACAAAAAAAAAGTTTCTTTTTCTCTTTTAATTTTAACTGTCATAAACATTTTATTACGGTATCCTGAAATTGTCTTTGAAAATTTACTATGCTAATAAAAAGTACACAAAATCATTTTAGTAACCATTTCAAAAAATTCCAAATATCCTGTTGCAGGCTCGCTCAATTAATTTGTCTGTCAACCAAACAGTGCAACAGCATCTAAAATAAAATTTATGAAACACTAAACTGTCAACCATTATCATTGCCACTGATGACGGAAAACAAAAAAAAATTGTTAGATTTTTTTTTAATGAATATCTCCATATTGCGTTGGTCCTGACAATAAATGTCGTATCATATGTATGCCCAGTTAGAAAGCCTTCTCGTACTCATCCATGCAAACCCATTAAAGCTCAACAAAAATATAAAAATACTTGACAACAAAAGAGCAGCAAAATGACACAGACAAAAAAAGAAACTTCTATCATATCATGGTTCATTTTGCATTTTTGTTGGTAACTTTGCCTCTAACCGCGCCCTGCCCGCCGCCGCCGCGCTGTGCAGACCGCCTCGCCTCCACAACTGATGCTGACGACCCATGTCAACTGCTTTAACTCTTTCGGTTGCCATAAAAATTTGTCAGCACAATGGCGATGAAGCTGACAAAGCAGATATAGCTTCATACAAAAAAAATTATATAAAGGCACCAGCACTAGGATGTGAAGCGTGAAGGATGTGCATAATGATATCCTTGGAAAGGAGTTTTTTTAGGCTTTTAATTGTGTTGTTATTTATTTTCTCTTTCGTTTGAGCCGAGTTCTTTTCCAACACTAAATCGAAACCATCAGAGGAACAACCAAGACTGTTTTCACCAAAAAAAAATATCTGTCTGCAGTCGATTCAATGGGGTTTCTCTGAATTTAAGTAGACGATTGGATTGATTTAAAAATATAATCGATACTCGTGTTTTGTTGGGAAAACTATCCTTAGTATTTTAGTAGGATTTTATATGAAATACAAATAGACACAACCTCGGCATTATGAATACTCAAATTATAAATTATAAATAGAGATTTAACATTTTTGGGGGTTTGATTTTCGAATTTTTAGATGTTGGTACCAATTGGAAGCTTTCACGAGTCTCGATTGCTATGTTCATAGAGTATGGTCATCATTGTCGTTTAAAACTTATCTAACTTAATTACTAGTTAATTATTCAACGGAATTTGACAGTGTATAGCGTGGCAAATAGGTAATGAATTAAATTTTGGGGTGAATACAAAAAATTAAAATGTTATCCTATCAGATTTAAAAAACTAAACTTTGAAAAATTCGAAAAAATAATAAATATTTTCTCTTTACAGTTTTGATATTTGAACAAAAAAGAAATCGTTCATTTTCTACCACGCATGGACACGGTTACTTTCAGCAAAGTAAATTTTTCTACCGTGTACCTGTACCTATGTTTAAGTTTATGAGTAAGTCTACGAACACACTCTTTCACTTTTGTTTTTTGTTTAGTGGCCGAAATCAATGTTTCAATAAAGTAATTTTTTTTTGTGACAGCTCTTTAGGGGTATACTGCGATACTGCGGATTCGTTATTTGGGGAATTTTATTCCATACTAAACATGAAATCGCTGTCTTCAAATTTATTTAAATTTTTATGGCAATAACAAGAATGATTTGAAACTTGTCGATTTAGCTGTTGTGAATATTATAAAGAAGTAAAGCTTTTTAAATTTAAATTTTTAAATTAAATTAAAATTCAGGTGCCAATAATAATTATCAAATGAACAAATTCCAAACCATGAAAACAAAACTAAGTTATACTCCAGTAGGTGTATCTAGTGATGCAACGAAATGAATAAAGCAGCAAGAAAATTCTGAGCTGTTGCGGGAGTCAATTTAGAACCTACGTAGAAATTTATGGTATTTTGTTTGTTTTTAAACGAAACTTAATTAAATGATCACGTCAAAACAATAAGACTTGAACTATGTACGTGCCTTTACATAAAAGATGAACAAGTAGAGACTCCGCTTTTCGCAGAGTCTAGTATAATGTTCTCCAGTGTAAGCTCAAACGTGTTGAATTTCGCTCGAATATTCTATGAAATCAGAAATTATTTAACTGGTTGGATACAGTTTATAAGTAATGCAGACAAAATATCTAAAATAATTTGTAACCATTCGGACGTACCGCAGGGCACTCATTTGCGCCCTCTTCTCTTTTTGCGCTTGATTAAGTCTTTGAATACGCTAAAAGTCTTCTCTTCTTTTTAAATTTTGCTTAAATAAAACAGATATTGTTTTCACTTTTGGTGGTGAACTAAGAACCAACGCAAAACAATCGTTGATGACGATGAAATAACAACAATATGTTTCGTCGTATTCAGTCAATGTTTAATTTTGGTTTGGGACAGCCTAAACTTGTCAAAAAATTATAGAAACCTTTATCATTGATCTTCTACGTTACCCTGCATTACAGAAAGACAATAAATGCCTTAATTTTGTAGATCATTTTAAACATCATCAAGCTTCTTTAACTGCATTCTTCTTGTCAATTTGTCGAACAAAATATCTTCTTAGATTTTGTGTTTCACTAATTTTTGAAATTCTTTTTGTCTTCTACATTTTCGTCATCATTCAGTTTATTTTGATATCTTCTTGTTACTTTCGTATATGCAATCAGATTTTCATTTCTTCTACATTTCTCGGCTTAAATATTTCTTCTTCTGTCAGTTTGGAAAAATATTAAAATATTTTTATCCAAGCTTCTCACCCGGTTCGTGTCTAAATAAAATATATTGAAATTAAAAGGTACAATTTTTTTCGTTTTATAAAATTCACAGTTTTTTTTTCGAGACCGGACGAAACTAATGAAAATTAGACGGTGATCCAGTTGGGGATCAGTTGGGCAGTTAGATTAGTCTGATATGTATTGAATGGGCAAAATTTTAGTATAATAATGTTTATAATTTGTTTGTGTCAAAATTATTAGTATTGAAAATGTCCGGAAATAGTTTAAGTTTATGTTTGGATGTAAATTTGTGAAATATGTTAAATTGGTATTAGATAAATAACTGCGATCCCATTTTCATTCACTTTCAACATAACTTAAACATATTTAGTTCAAATCACTGATTGTAATTTTTTTTAATTTTATTTTGAAGCGTTCGAAAAATTAAATGGGTAATGAAAGTGGCTTATAGATGGACTAAAATGCAATCTGCAAACTTTTTATTGATTGAGAGAAAAATCGACGTGACAAAAATAACGTGACACGATAGTGGCATGTTATTAAAAAAACAGATGTAACTGCATGGTCGATTGCACTTCTTTGTTTTAATTTTTCTTATTTTAAAAAGACTTATTCAAAATTGAAGTCATCGCAGAGGCAAAAATAATGGAACTTATGACAAACGCCATGAAAACGATTTCTTATAGGAATTAAAAAAACCATAACACTTTATTTCATGTTAGTGTACGCTTAATTTTGAGAGTAACTGTAATTTTCAATGCGTTAGAATTTGAATTTTTTTTTTTAATTTTTTAAAAACATTTTCATCCATTCATATTGTCTTATGGCTTATATGAGTATGTACATAGATATGTATGTTGGACAGTCAACAACTTTTTGCTGCAAAAATTAAATCAATAGAAATATCAAATTTTTTTAATTGACATATTTCGTACATAATGGTGATTGGCCAATCTTTCTGGGTTCTTTTACTCTCGTTTTCTTAAATGCTGAAAGTAGAAACAATTCTAAAAACTTTGTAAATTTAAATATTCAACCGACTTGATGCGTTGCTTGTCTCCATCCTCCTGATGGATTTAGCGTTTTCTAGTCCCTTCAAACTGTTTCTTGAATCATCTTTGATATAGTTCATAAAAATGTAGATTGATACATACAAATGTATTTGTAAATATGGTTATAAAAAAAAATAATTTTCTTGTCTTTTGAAAAAAAAAGTTTAAATAATTTTTGACACATTTAAAATAGTTTTTAAAAGCCGAGTGAAGTGTAAGTATTTTATAGGAAGTCTTCAACAAATAAAATTGAAAGGTCTCCCGATGCATTGCTTCGATCCACATTGAGAATGTCGAATCGAGTTGTTGTCCAATATTTCAGCTTATTTCAGTTTGTCGTTTTATTAATGTAACATAATGTTTACAAGCTTTAAAAGTTAACAATTAATAATGCTGCAACAAGAGAAGTTCGGCAGTTCAATCAAAATCGTGTTTTGTTGGGAAAGTTGTCCATAGTAGGTATAGTAAGGTTTTATTTGAAATACAGACAACATCGGCAGACACCAATGGTAACATTTAAAGTAAAAACATACTATGGATAGAGATTTGACGTTTTTGGGTACTTAATTTTTAAATGTTGGTACCAGTTGGATGCAGAAGTCCCGATGGCTGTTTCAATAGGTTAATTTTATTTGATCTTTTTCTTTGTGTTACACAACATGACGAAGTTGTCGCACGAAAACATACGACATGGCAGCCAAAGCCACAGATAAAAAGTACTAATACGCCACAGTACACCAATGTACCACAGGGTCGCATTTTGAGAATTTTCCTCAGTTATTTTTACTGAAATTAATACAAAAGAGGATGAGCAACAGGTGTAATTTATGTTTCCAACATACGAGTATTAGAATATTCAACAGACTTCCTTTATTCTTCTCTATGAGGTGATGAGACTAATTTTAGCCAGCTTGACATTCAAAGCAGTGCAACTACAAAAGATAGAACAAAATAGAAATTGCAGTAAAGTTCTCTGAGGCGAGAAGTTATTAACCTTTGAAAATAATGTCCTCTAATTACCAGATTTAACTGCACCTATACTTCTTCACATCCTTGAAACAAATTCACTGTTTTAAGTATGTGGGAGGTAGGAGCGAGAGGTAGGTCTCAAATATTCATTGAATAATCAAAACAATTTTGATGTCAACATCTCCCATGATTTTCATGTACACGAGTACCTCTATGCATCCACCATATTTATTATCATCATCATTGGCCTCCAAAAAAACAACCTCCTCTCGGAGCAATTTATTCCGTGACGGTGCTTTTTTTCGGGTTCAAATAAAAGACTAGATGGCGTTGTTGGCAAAATTGATGCTGTTTTGCTTGCTCTCTGTTTTTTGAGCTACTTTTTGTTTTTGTTTATATCTTGGAAGAGTTAATGCTTTAGGGGTGATTATCATGGATGCTACTTGGCGAATATATATTCACCAACCAACCAACAACAACAGACCTTGATATCTCTCTGTGCTTTAAGGGGTATATGTACTTTAGTCATAGAAGCATATATAGATATAGTCAATGTGTAACCTTAACCCAGTTATATGTATGTAGTATAGTGAGGAACATAAAATTAATTTTCGTGTAGTGTGTACCCACTTAAGTAGCTAAGGAATGCTCTCTATCTCTATATATTATATTTTTGTTCGTTGTGTGGTTTTAGTTTGTTTTTCAATTTCTATTGTTATGCACAATAGCACAATAGTCTTGGGTTTTTTTTTTGTTATTTTACTATGAAAGAATTGGTAACGTTGCTGCTTAGTAATCAAGGCATTCAAATCAAACCCTTAAATACACTAATGTATCCCCTTAAAGTACCTTTAGATACTCCTATAAAGGTATATGTACATAAAATGGTAAAAAGTTTATTCAAAAGACTTTTATTGTTTGTGTAACATTTGTGGTAAGTGTGTAGTTGGAATATCAATTCATTTTAGATGGAAAAAGGAAATAAACAGATGTATATTTCACTTTATTTAATGAACTGGATGCTGGCATCTGCTGGAAAACTTAAGCTTATTGTTGAACTTTAAGCAGTTCGTTTTTTTTTTGTGTATTGATTGGTGTAGCGAGATGATTTAATTGAGGCTTACCACTCACTTGGTTGGAAAATAAGATTTAGTTTGCTTTTAGGCTGTTTGTTAGAACAAAAATAATTTCATTTTTATACCTTGATATTTATTGAACGGTCTCCATGATGTATTATGTTTGTAGCAGATTTATAGCCGTTTAATATTTAAATTCTTAATTTGTGGAAACTAAAGGTTTTTTTGGTTTTTTTTTTTTTTTTGTTGGTCTTCAATGCGCAATAAGAAACCTTTAACTGATGGAAAATATTTTTAAGACTTTAAGCTTATTGCCTGTACTATAGTTTGTATGAAATTTCAAAAGTTTATTTCACATTTCAAATTTCAAAAAAGAGGCTGGGTGCGACCCACACTAATAACTTCCCATTTGTGATCTTGAAAACTTTGTATTTAGTTTTTTTCAAATAACCAAATTTTCTGCGAAACAAACTTTAGCTGTTAAATTCAAACAATCATTATTTTAAGATTGAAAAGCATATTAATCAGGATATTCGAGCTGAAATACAATTGTAACTACTTTTCTTTAGAATTTTTAACAGTTTTTGATTTTTTGTTAAAAAACTGCCCATTCAATATTCGTCAAAATTTTATCAGTTGCTAACAATTATGTTAAGTAGAAAATAAAACAAACAAGAAGTCAATATCGTTACCCGTTTTTAAGAAATTTGAGTCGAAAGACAATTTATACCAATTTTTGGTGGAATTTTTTGTAGTTTTTAATTTTTTGTAAAAAAAACTATCCATTGAATTTTTTTGAAATTTTCACCAGTTGTCAAAAACAACATTTTTCGTAAAATAAAATTATTTTAAGGTTTATATCGTTTTTCCATCCAAGGATATTCGAGTTAAAAAATTTTTTTGTTAGTTTTTTTGATTTAAAAAAATAACGGTATATTGATTTTTTTCCAAATTCATATTAAATTTGTATGACGTCATAATGTGTCGAACAAAATTTATTTCAAATCGATATCTCTACTCGTTCTTGAGATACCGACGACGAAAAATGGTACCAGAACGTACGGACGAACGAACGTACACACGCACACACAGACATCTCTCTAAAAATGATTGATATAGGCTCTAGGGACCTTGAAACGTCGAGAAATGTTAAAAATTTCAATTTGACAAATCGAACCGATTACAACAACTCCCTATGGGAAGTTAATAATGGTTTCAAATATGTATGGTTTAGTTTCAGTGAACTCTGTAATGATAACAAAGATATTTAAAATCAAAAATATGTATTTATCACAGTAAGCTAAGCTAAACAAAAGCAAGTTGTGAATCTAAATACAATTTTCGAAGATAAATGCGTATGGGCCAATAGCGCAACAAGCAGTCACGATGAAGTGCTTGCTTTCGCTTTGCCTTTTTGTAGTAATTCCCGGGCAAGTATTTTGGCATTATACCTATACCTATATGTACGTAAATTTGGTGCAGTGAAATAAGTCCCCAGAAACTAAATCTACAGACAAACTTAGTTCTCACTTGTGCAGGGAAATAAGTCCTCAGTTAATAGGAGCGAAATCCACTTTAAAGACGTTTCTCAGTGAAAAAAGGGCCTCAAAATTCCAACTCTTCCAGTTAGAGAAAAAGTTCGTGCGGTATAAAATGGACATCGTTGAAGTAAGTAAAGTGAGGTCTATGGGCTCCGGAAAGTTTAGGATACAACCTCTTAAAAATGTACTCTTCTATTATTTAAAGGCACCTGCAAGCTCTCGCTAATCAGGTATTGGATTGGTGCTCTACAAAACAACTTTGATTTTCTTGATTTCCTCCTCGTGAAAACCAGGTTCCGCACTGAGTAACCATCATACAGTTCTACGCTTCAATAGAGTTCTCTTCTGACTAGCAAATTAAGGCATTCTACAACCGATTGAGGAGGATTCCGGAGACGTTGCAATCATGAATTGTACGCAATCTACCTTTAAGCAGAGATAGTGACAAAAATTAAGCTCGGTAGACTTCGGTGGGCAGGGCACCTAGCTCGTATCCAAGAGGAACCAGATCGGAAAGTCCTTTGTGGTACATTCTATGGCAGACGACAGCGTGCTAAACCATGCTTGCTCTGGAGAGATGGCATAGACCAGGACGCGCGAAATCTTGGGGTGCGCAACTGGATGACGTCGGCTCGAGACCGGACCAGGACCGGAACCCGGTTGTCGAGCCGATGATAACGATAACTGATTGAGTGCAGCTAATGACACGACATCATAATGGTAATGGGACACTTAAATGTCAAGTTCGGAACGACAATGGTCGTGTAGACAGCCACAATGACAATCGCAAACGCTTTTTTCATTTTCTGCAATGCCAACCGCTAACGCCAACAAAAAGACGTTTGACAAAATCAGTAAGATGACGACGGACAGACAAACAACTTCCAACTGAATAAACCAGTTCGTGATGAGTCAGCGTTTTAGAAACAATCTTTAGGATGTCCAAAATAAAACAGGTGATGGTTGCTATTATAAGATTATTCACACCTGAAGTTCGGAAGTTTCAAAAAAGCACAAAAAGAACAATCAATGGCACAGAATTCACCTCAACCGTAGTTTGCGGCAAAGAGCCCATAGTCCTTGGTTATCCGAACAACCATTGGCAGATTAAGGTAAGGAAACACCAATGATCGTAACTCTCAAAAATTCCGGACTTTTTTTTTATATTAAGCGTGCACTAAAGGGGATTTTATGTACCCTTTTTATGTCAGAGACACAGTGCGAGCTTTAGGTAAGTAGGGGGGGATTTGAAAGGAGATGCCGGTGAACATTAGTCTTGAATTTTAGTATATTACAATGAGAGGGAAACACAGAGCGTGGAAGGGTATTCCGCATTCGCGTAGTACGGCTAAAGAACTAATCTCTGTAGTTGTCAGTACGACCGAAATTGGGTTCAAGAGTAAACTTATAAGCATTCCTGGAAGCGCGTATTACGGTTGAATTGTTTAAGGGGAGGAATGCATCTGGCTATTTCATCTGAGCACTTACCGTAAAAGTAACGATAAAAGAGTGAGAGACAGGAAACGTTACGCCGGTGTTCGAGTGACGTAAAAGTATCGATGATGTTCCTGTCTCCGATCATTTTGAAGGCTCGGCTTTGTATACTTTCCAAGAGACTTAAGTAAGTTGCTGGAGCACCAGCCCAGAGATGGGAGTTATACTCGAGTTTTATAGATAATAGCCAGATCAGAAGGGGAAAAGAATTTCTTGCATCTCCAAAGGAAACCTAAACATCTTGCGGCATTTTTGGCGACGTTAAGTATGTGATCATTCCACAAAAGATGATTTGTGATACTCATACCTAAAATCGCAAGCTGATTAGTTTCTTCTACGTCTCGCTTTAACGACAGGAGACAGCATTGAGTTTTCGAAACATTAAATTCTACGCGATCACCATTGTACAATGCTGTTTAAGTCATAATTTAATGTTCTTATCATATTTTGCCGTTTCAGTTCCACGACCGAGGAGGAGGGATGTGAATCTGAAAACGAATATAAAAATAGCTAAGAGTGCTATCGTCAGCGAAACAATTTAATGGATTAGTAGTTACAGACAGGAGATCATTAATGAAAATGAGAAAGAGGGTCGGAGAAAAAACAGAACCCTGTGGCATACCAGGGTTTTGTTATAGGTTTCAGACTTGAATCCGTCTAATACTACTTGTATAGAGCGATTCGAAAGAAAGTTACTGATCCAACGAAGAAGGGTTTCATCGATACCAAAAGTACGCATTTTCGATAACAGAGCAGGATGCCAAACTTTATCAAATGCTTTAGAAATATCAAGTGCAATAATCTTACTTTCTCCAAAACGATGTAAAGATTTGTTCAACTGTTCAGTGAGATAAACCATCAAGTCACCAGTGGACCTATTGCTGCGAAAGCCATATTGCCGATCATTAAGAAGCTTTCGATCTTCGAGTATTTCTTGAGCTGATAATTCATCAGCGTTTCCATGACCTTGGAAAGAAGTAACGCACATAAGTGCAATTGGTCGGTAATTAGAAGAAGAAGAAGATTCGCCTTTTTTGGGATTGGTTGGACAAATGCTGTTTTCCAACTGCTCGGAACAAGCCCAGAAGAATAGGATAGATGGAAAAGCTTACGCAGGGGTTTTGTCAGCGTGGAAGAACACCTCTTGTGGACCACATTTATGTACATTTTGCGGATAATAATCGAATATAGAACACCACATCACATGTTATTCATCGAACTTGAAATTGATTGTAATAATCAGACTATATATGTTGGATCCAAATGTTACGTTCTGCCTAAATAAAGGTTGCCAGAAGAGTTTGAAATCCAAAGTGGAACAAAGCAAAATTACCTACAGCTTTGTCGAATGCAAACTGAAGGATTTTTGAAAATGGTTGTACATTAAGTACTATTTCCAGCGACACCCTTTTTAACCATACAATAAATTTTCGCCATCAGTTTAAAGAAACCACCTTCAAGGAAGCAGTAGATACTCGAAGAACAAGAAATATTGGCCAACAAATAAAATACACTACCATTAGATAGATACTCCATGCCTTTTCATCTAAGCACTCCACCAGTGGAACATATTTATATCCTTGACTCAGTATGTTCGTGGTCTAAAATACTTATACTATCCTAGTATCCTTTATAGTCCTTTTATTTAATATTTTCCCACAATGTCATGAAAAATAGCTCCCTTAGCGTTAAAAAACCATACCAACCGCCCGCCCGCGCACTTCCCTAAAAAAAAAATAGTATCAAAAAATTTAAAGAGATAAACACCATAATGCTATGTCTTATTCTTCTGTCCCGTTCTGGGTTTACCCCTTTTTCGACTGTTGATATATAGTGATGGTTGGCGTCTAAGGAGTCTCAACACAAAAAAAAATGTCATTACATCTTATGATTCCTTTTATAGAAAAATATATGTATAGAAGATGAAAACAGAAAAAAAAAAACAATCACATACATTCACCATCAGGAAGACGAATAAATATATAAAGAACATCCTAAGGACCCTTCGGCGCGGCTATCTATGGCATTTTAGAGATATTTTTTCTGGAAGTGAAAAGTGGTGAATTTTTGTCATTTTCTTATCCCCCTACACACCCGATGAGTGTGCAAGCAAGGGAAGAATAGAAAGAAATGTCCTTTCGAACTGCTGCTGGTCCACAAAAGTACCTACTCTCTACCTAACCTACAATTTTTTATTCTTTTTTTGTAGCCTTGTTATGTCTGTGAGATTTTCAGTCATTCGCTAAAAATGAGCGTTTTAAGGGTAAAAGTGAAAAACTCCCCGCAATTTGTCAATGTCGAAAGTTGTCCTCTTTTACGCTTCTAAATATATCTGTACACTTACCAATATACGAAATGCTCAAAAACCCACCCAATGATTCGTCCTTCTGGTTCTTCTTATTTCTTTAAAGCATTTTCTCATTGCAGCAAGTTGTTCGTTGTTGTTGTCATCGTCATCGTCTTTTGTAAGGACGAAGATTAAGAATCGAGCAGATTTTTTTTTTATTTTTTTTTGAAAAAGGATAAGACAAACTTGTGTGAATCGTTTACGTTTCGAACTTCGAACGTACTATAGAGTTTTCTTTCTTCTAAAAATTGTTGTTTGTTTTTGTTGTTGCCGTTGGTCGTGTCGCAGGAGTTTATCCCAGAAACATAGTCATATATTTCATTCCCTCCTCCGTAGGACTTTCTCTTTGAGCTTCCTCTCGATTTGCGGATTTTTTTTTTTTTTTTTGTCTTTTGCTGTGTCTCTTAAGAAGGAAGGGTGTCCTTCATTTGCCACTTCAAAACGTGTACAAATAGGAATGAGATATTTGTGGTGTCTTCAAGGTTTTGGAGACGAATAAATGGAGACGTGGAGAATAGAGAAGGAAAAGAACATTCGAATGATGTAAAATTTAATATCTTATGAATGTGAATAGGTGAAGGATTGGTGCGTATGTGATAACTTGTTTTTCTTGCACATTACTTTTATAGTTGATGTACTTTTCTACTTGTTGTTTAGACGAAGAATATAAATATATAATTTTGCATGTATGTACATACCAACTTTTATAAAGATCTTTCTAGAAATAATTCCTAACAGCTATGATGTGACATATAAAAATGAGGGAAATATTAGGATAGGTAGGGTAAATCTTCATAGTTGGCAATTGACTCACATATAAAGGGTGTCCCAACAAGAACGCAATATTTAAATTTGGCGCCATTCGAAGTGTCATTGTTTGACATTTGAACAATTATATTATTGTTTATTAGTAGAAGGTATAAGGTTAATAAAAATGGATCGCTACACGAATGAACATCGCATTCTCATTGTGAAATTGTTTTGAAAAGTTTTGCGGCAACAGTTCACAAATTGCGATCAATTTGGGGTTACAATAATGCTCGAAAAGAGTCAACTGTAAAGCGATTAATGGAAAAATTTGTTGGGACTGGGTCTGTCACTGATGTAAAGACAACAACACGCCTTTGACCAGGTCGATTGACCGCAAATATCGCAGCAGTACGTGATGATGTCGCTCAAACTCCATCCACCTCAATTCGACACCCAGCTCAGCAAATTGGTGTTTCCAAATCCACTATGTTAAATGATAACCAATTTTTTGTGCCTAGAATTAAAGAAATGAATGTGGAGGGGATGTGGTTTCAACAAGACGGCGCCACATCTCATACAGCCAGAGAAACAATTCAATTGCTGCACCAGTCATTTCCCGGTCGTGTTATTTCGCGTTTTGCAGACCAGAATTGGCCGCCTAGATCGTGCGATCTAACACCATTGAACTTTTTTCTTTGGGGTTTTTTGAAGTCGATGATTTATGCGAATAAGCCGACGACGACTCAAGCCTTAAAGGAGGAAATTGGACGCTGCATTAATGAAATACCGCAGCATTTATGCAAAACTGTCATTGAAAATTTCATTAAAAGATCGCGTATGTGCCAGCAAAGCCGCGGCGGCGGCCATCTGCCCGATGTGTTGTTCCATACATAACCTCATCCTGTCTAATTTACGATATAATTAAGAATTCGCTATTTTTTCTTAAATATTTGCGTTTTATTTAAAATTTAAATCTTGCGTTCTTGTTGGGGCACCCATTATAAATAATCAAATCATTTAAGTTCTCAGTGAAAGGTAACATTAATTCTATATATTAATTTTTGATAGTTAAAAAATTCATCCTTAAATAATTATTTAGCAGAGTTTGGTTGTAATGGTTTCATTTCATTGATTACAAGATCGATAACAATTACAATATATCAGTAATTGAAGTTATCAATTGAATTATAATTACATTTATTATACTGATAACACATAAATAAAAAAAAATATTCAAAATAAAAGATGTTTGTGATTGATTTAAAAACTTTAAAAAAAAAATTTTAGGGGCCCTATTACGTAAAACAATAGGCACTCGTTGAAATTCTGTCGTTATCGATAAAATGCGATTATACGTAAAACGAAAATCGTTAATGTTTAACGATACTCGTTTTTACTAACGACTGACATTTGACAGTCGTAAATTTTTCATTTTATAATTTGTGTCTCGGTCTGCCGATAATTTTTTTCTGTCTGAAAAATATAAATAGAAATATAATAAAAGTGGAATATACCTATAATAGTGAAAATTAATATTTTATGGTTAATATTTATTTTATAGGCCAGCAAAACAATCAAAGCAATTGGATTTACTTATAGCTTTTATCGAAAGCAACACTCGGGTGTTGCGAAAAATTATTTGCCCAATAGCCAAGCTAGAGCCAAGTCCGAGATACTTTGGAGCACCTTGGTACTTCATGTACCATGTTAATTCAAGCGGGCGGAAATCAAATAAATGTAATTGATTTTTAATTTGCAATTTCCGGTTGATTAACACAGTTTTTGACAATTAAAAGCAAGCGTGAAGTTAGTTGCGCTTCAAAAAAAAAAAATTTTATGTTTTCACTTGGCAACATCTTTCTAGCGCCTTTTTCGTTTTACATAATCGCTCTTTGTCGTGACTATCGTTTACTCCAGTATCGTTTATTTGACGTTCGTTTCGTTTTACGTAATAAGGCCCCAGTCGAATAATATATATCTTCGAATTTCCAAAGAGCAGAAAAACACACTAAGCACAATAATACCAGTTGGCCATTTCACCACCATATTGTTTTTGATGGCAATTTACATTTTCACGTTGTTTTGATTCTAGAAAAAAAGTTGTAAAATATAATTCTATAAAATTAATTTTCTTCAGATAATGTTGAAAAACTTTTTTTTGTTTACTGCTATAGTTTAAAACTTATATTGAATTTTGTTAAACAATTCGTTGATATCTTTTAATCCTTTAAATCAATAACTGTCACGATAAAAGTTGTAGGACATTTCCAACTCAAATAACGGTTCTCAGTTTGCAGCGCAGTGAACCAAGAGAAGAAGGTTTTTAAGGAAATTGTAGTAACTAAAAATGTCTGTCAGTAAATTTGCTGATCAAGTACACTGAGTATAAATATTTAATTTGTTTGTATAGTTAAAACTTAGAATTGTTTTTAGTTTAAGAATGAAAATCTAGGGGTCACCACATGCTTATAAAATTTATCGGCCTGATGAATTTTTCAGGTTGCCGTTACTGTTTGCGTACCATCCCTTGATTTTTTTTTTTGATTTCCAGGTAGGTATAGGTAAAGATGGTAGTCGCTAGCCCTGGCCTTAGCGCTGTTTTGGTACCATTTACTCGTGTCAACCTAATAGGGATATAAAACGGAATGATATGGTTTTTATGGACAATGACGAACAATTGTTAAAGCAGATTCTTGACTTTCTTCTCAGAAAGCTCACTTGTGTCATCGAGGAATGCTTTCCTAAAGGAAGTCATTCTAAAATAAGCTAAGGCCGGGCAATTGCATAGAAAATGAACGACAGTTTCTTTTTCTTGTGGGTCTCCATATCCACATGCATGCCCTTGCAGACTGCTGTGATCCTGGCTATGTCGTGACTGGGTCTGCATAAGAGATCTTTAGAACGTGGGTTGTTGTAGGTAGGCCATATCTTTCTTTGTAAGACTGCTCCACCTAAGGTTGGATTCCTTGAGAAAAATGAGGGATGTTTACATTTACCCCTAATGAGCTATGAAGGGCTGAGCCTTGTCGACCCAACTCGTCGTCACTATGACCTGGGACCCAAATGATAGTGACCCGGATGTTAATGTTCAGACTCCATAGTTTGTCACGACATTGCTGGACAAGTAAAGAGATAGATGTGGCTGATTTGATTGCCTGGCTATCAGATCAGATTGCTGTATTTCTGGATTGATTTTTGTTTAATTTTAGCAATTTGCATGCTTCTCTAATTGCTAGTACGAGTAGTACAGCTTGAAATACACTCGCAAAGGCTGATAGTCTGAAAGTCTTGTAGATGTTGAGAGCCTCGGAAAAAATTCCTGAACCAACACCGCACTCCATCTTAGATCCATCAGTAAAGATTGTTGTGTCGAAGTCTTTCGTCACACTATCGTTTTTCCAATCATCTCTTGTAGGAAAAACGGCTTTCAAATCTCCGATCAGGCCGAGAGGTTGTACGCAGTAGTCTGTGTCAGCTAGAAAAATATCTGGAGGAATCAATTTTGTGATATTTCCATGGCCATAGGGCTTGGGAAACCAACAATAAAATTTCTTTAGACTTACATCACTGCATACCGCTAGATATTTTATGTGAAGGTCGAGTGGTAGAAGGTGCAGAAGAGCGAAGAGCTCCAGTAGTGCCAACGCTAGGCGTTCTTTGAACCTTCTTAAGTTTATTTTTCATTTACCAATATTCTAAAATATTTGTGCCACGCAATTAGTGGTAGAAAATTTGAATAACTACCGAACTTAAAAACAAAACTAATTTGTTTGACCAGTCTCGGTCTCACAAGAGGCAGCAGTCCTTCTGCAAACATGTCTGTTTTTAGGTGAATGATATATATAATACGACCTACGCGCTAAAAGAGTCGAAAAATCCTCTCTCATTTGCTTAGATATATATATTTCCTTTTAATGATCCATGAGTGCTTGGTAAATACCGCCCTAAGTATTGTAAGAAGCTGTTTGCGGTTTGAAAAAATCACGAATCAACTTCTTCGTTGTAAACATAATCATTGAATTCTAGAAAAAGGTAGCTACATAAACTTATATTTGAATTCTATCTTTGTCTTAAGAAATCTTAAATTTTACTGCGAAGTACTGAAAACGGTTAACAGAAATTCATTTTAAATATTACTTAATTTAATAATAAGTTTGAAAAGATACTACCGTCTGCTTTTAATTTAATCAAATTAACCCTTAAGGTAAGGACTTACTTTCAAAAAAAAAATCATACTCTTTTGATGTGAAATTTTCTTTAGCATAAAATATAATTTTCAATCCGATTAGGGCATAAAGACCCTCTTACCTATAAAAAAAATGAGGACATTGGCGGCGCAGCTAAAAAAATAAATACGTCTCCGGAAAAGTATAAAATAAAGTGCACAGCCAGTACTTATGTATACAAACTTCTTTTTTTTTCATTCTCTAAACCAAAGCTTATTGCTACGGTTACTTTCCAAGTGAAACTGATTATTCTAATGGGATGATGGACTCAGTTACTTGAGTTGTTCTTGTCTCAAATGACTTTTGAAACTTTCTGGCGCAGCGTACGTCGTCGTCGGTAATAAAAACGGGACAGAGAGAGAGAGAGAGAAAAAATAAATAAATAAACCAACAATATTTCTTAATAATTAAAGGACTTTTGCGTTTCAAATTTATCATTTTTAAGTATCCTCTTTCAAGGACTGAAACAGAAACACAGAAAAGAACAGAAAAAAAATATAAATTTAAATAAAATTAACAGCAGGATGCACATCGAAATTAAGCCCACGATTCTGGGTGCACGAAAAAAAAGCAAACGCGAACAAAAACAAAAAAAAATCCCCAAAACTTCTTAGGAAGTTTCTTTCGAAAATGAGTCCATGAATTATTATTATTTCTGTGAAACCTTTATACCAACCCTCTATATGTCCGTCCGTTCGTCCGTCCGACCGTCCACCTACATAATGCGGAGAGTGCGGATGAAACTGGATCTGGAACGAACAAGAACAAAAATTCTGAAATTCAGCTGGAAATTTGTGCTGCTGCAGCAAATGCTTTCTTCCGAAGACAGACAAGACTGGAGGGATCCATTTGGTCAAATTAATTACTTAAAAAATGGACTTTTATTTTGTCGTCGTCGTCGTTGTCGTTGTCCTACTGCATCCTTGATATATTTGGTGTTTTTTAATTCTTCAACTGTTGTCATCTGCTTGCAGTAGTCTTCTTCCCCACTTAACAATTTAAAAAAAATGAGAAGAAAAATACTAAAACACAACTGAAACATCCTGAAAATGTAATTCATTAAGAAGCGAACATCCGTTTGTAATAAGGCGGAGCTGCAGTCGAAAAGTCAATTGTATATCCTAAACCACAATGGCGAGTACTCTTTGTTTTCTGACAATCTGTCATTTGAAATGAATTCCTTCTGCTTGACCAAAAGTTAAATTAAATTTCGGAAGGAACTAAAATTTCGAAGCTAATTTTTTGACTTTTTTGTTGGCATACATATACCTACTGGTTATGGCGTACCTGCTCAAAGCCAAAGAAGTCTTACTTTTAAAGTTATTTAATTCCATGCGGTTTAACTTGACTCACCAGGTAAGTTTCACGTATTTGATTTTGTGGTGTTTTTGGCTAAAAAGTTTCTCCCTCTTTCGGCTCAGGGTAGGCACTTCTGGTATAGGTGGAAAAAGTTTATACTGACTTAAAGTTTTATGGTTCCGAGATGAAGAAGTTAACATCACATTTCATATATTATATGAGAAAAAGTTTCTCATACCTCAAATGTAATTTTAGGGCTAACCCCAAATTGCTTATGGTCATTTTATTTTGAAGTTCTAAAAATTGTTGGTCGTATATTAGATTAGGGAGTTTGAGAAGGAATATTTATCATTGGGTAAAAGAACTATCTATATAGGTAGAAGGAGTTTTAAAAGAATTTTCAGCTTAATGTGTGAATTCAACAAATTTGAGGAGTGCGGAATATGTCAATTGGTAGCCTGACTCTTGGAATTCAGTCGATAGGGAGTCCCGAAGCATGGTTTTTACAAAAACGTTTATTCCGCTACTTTAGCACATAGAAGATTCTGCAGTATTTGAGGTTTTCAGAACTTAAATGATTCACCAAAGATTCCTCTTATTCGAAATTGATTTAAAAAGTTTGAAGGAACGGTACAACGGTGGAAAAACCAAAATCTGGTGGACCACTGTCATAAAAAACTGTAGATAATGTAGAAAGTGTTAATCATTCTGTTCACTGAGTCCACTTGTCGAGCGGTCCGTCATAAGTAACAGCTTACTAAATAGATTGATGGACTTTATGTTAGGAAGTGAGTCATCAACTAGATTCGGAGATTTTTCCACCAGAAGATAAATCACTTGAGACACGCCACAGGGTGGAGTCTTCTCACCACTTCTTCAATGATTTACTGGAAACCCTGCAAGCCAAGCGTTTTTTTAAATGATTGTATAAGGTGATGATGTTGCAGTTTCTATTGTTCAAAATAGCCGAACGCCTGAACAACTCTTCCAAATTGTACAATTTTATTTTGAAGTTCACTTTTGGTTGAATGGCTACTTCAATAAACAAAAATGCCGTATTCGGAATTAATATAATCCTCAAATGTATGTTGAAACACCGTTACATCCAGAAAAGCTGACTTTGTGATGAGTTTTATGGGCTGGTGGAATCACAATGTGGGAACGTTACAGTCAATGGGGACTGCTATAGAGCCATGATAACTGACTTTTTCGTTTCTCCATTGAACCGCCATTATGTTCAAGACCTAGTGGTTTCAACAAGACGGTGTAATATGTCACACAGCTCCTGCAACAACTGATTTATTGAAGGAAACATTTGGTCCACAAGATCGTGTGATTCAACGCCGCTGGACTATTTCCTGTGGGGATACGTGAAGCTGCTTAACTACGTCCGCCGTTAAGCCCGAAACAATCGACCACTTGAAGACAATGTTGCAAAAAGAGATCGAAAATTAGACCTCCAGATAGGGTTACCTCCGAGCCAGCCGTGGCGGTCATATGCCAGAATTCATATTTAAATTATAAAGATTATCTTTCGAATGCCGTCAATTTCAAACATTCACCATCATCAGCTCGACAAACGGGGTACGGTCCTGGCCTCCTTCAATAAGTTTCCCAACCTATCCCGGTATAGAGCCGAAGCGTCGCGACGCCATCCAGTTGCACATCCCAAGTCTTCGGGCGTCCTGGTCTACGCCATCTCTCCCGCACAAGCATTGTCTACTACGCTTTCGTCTACCGTAGAATGTACCACAAATGACTTTCTGAGCCGGTTTTTCTTCGCTTATGCGAGCTAAGTGCCCTGCCCACCGAAGTCTACCGAGCTTAATTTTTGTCACTATGTCTGCTTCAAGGTAGATTGCGTACAATTCATGATTGTACCCATCTCCGGAATCGTCCTTTCTTACATATTGGGCCAACAACTCTCCTTAAGACTTTTCCCTCAAACGCGCCTAAGAGGTCGGAGTGTCTTTTGCTAAGCACCCAAGTATCGGATCCATACGTGAGTACTGGCAGGACCATGGTCCTGTACAGCAGCAGTTTCGAAGTTATGGTGAGATTTCTGGATTTAAAGAGCTTTGACAGACTATAGTCAAACATTCATCTTTGTTTATTCCATTTCAAAATTCTATACCTCTGAAAAAGCACACTACCTATAGTATATATATAGCAAATGTAGTGTAGGTCCTAGGATACTTCCTTGTGGAACACTGTAAGTTTCTACTTTAATAGTTAATAAAATATCAATATTTTGAATTCTTTCGACAGCCTTCCATTTCAATCATGTACTGTTTTTTTTTAAACATTCTTGTTTTTAGCCAAAAATAATGCATTATTCTAAATACACGCTGTCGTGCACCTACTCGGTTAAAGGTAAGTAAAACAAAAAACCTCCTGAAAGGAATATTAAAATGCACTTATGTAAGTCTACAAACGTCGTTCTACATTATATCCCACTATCCGTTTGCTATTCACTATATATTACCTCCATTGAAACTTATCGCTAAGGATGAAAATGAAAAGAGTTGGCAATTTCTATTATGTAACGTCTATGGCAAAAGTGCCTTAGTACCTTTTTTATCACGCACCAAACACATCTTTTTAAAAATGCATCCTACCTAGTAACACCACGTAAAGACTTGGTTTTTTAAAATAATCACGTTCATTCAAAAAAAAAAATTTTTTTTTTGTTACAGTCTAAAGTCGAGTCATTTTTATCCTTAAGCTGGGCTCTCTCTCTCTTTGAACCGTGCAAACAAACATGTTATACAAGGCTAGAAAAGTCTTTCTAAACCAGATGGGTTAATACTGCAAAAACTGCAAAATGCGCTAGGAAATTTAACGCAATGAGTTGGATACAGCAAATTTCAACAGGAAAAGAGCATTACAGTGGGACAAAAAGCCTCTTTACTATGGAAGAAAAGCATGGGCAAAACTTAATGAAAAATCCTTCCTTCTTTTGGAGTCTTAAGATAATAATAAAATCTTAAGTTAAGGCGTCTACCAGATGATATAAAAAATGGACGTAATCCTTCTAAGGGTTTTCAACAGGGACGCTACAATCTACATTGCCAGCAAACGACGCCATATTTCGTGCCGCTCCTTTGACACTTCTCTTCAGTAAGGTTTGCCCTTTCATGATGGAAAGATATACGAGCCAACAACGAGTCGAAATTATTAAAATTTACTACCGAAATTCGGAGTCAGTGGCCTCAACGTTAAGAGCGCTACGTCCAATTTATGGTCGTCATAATCGTCCTAGCAGATCAAGAATTGAGCGTCTAGTGAAAATATTTGAATCCACAGGCACAGTACAAAATGTTCCCGTGCCAGTGAGACAAAGAAGTGCCCGTAGTGTATTGCTGCCGCTGACGCTTTAGTTGCAGAAAGCCCAAATGTGTCTCTCACACTATGTTCTCAAGCGTTGGGCATCTCTGTGGGAATCGTTGTGGCGAATTTTGGCCTACATCCTTACAAGATTAAATTGACGCAAGAACTGAAGCCGCTTGACCACCAGAAGCGCAGTATGTTAGTGAATTGGGCTGAGCAACAACTTGAAAATGATTCATCGAAAAATCATCTTCAGCGATGAGGCTCATTTCTGGCTGAATGGCTTCAATAAACAAAATATGCGGTATTGGTCAGGTAGCAATCCATCCACACGTACTCCATGAGCACGTGTAAAAAATTACGGTTTGGTGTGGTTTATGGGCCGGTGGAGTCATTGGACTGTACATGTAAATGGGGATCGCTACCGTTCAATGATAACCGAATATTTTTGGCCCCAATTGGAGATATGTCTTTCCAACAGGACGGCGGTGCCACAAGCCACACAGCTAATGTCACAATCAATTTATTGGAAACCAAGTTTGGAGAACGTCTTATCTCACGATTTGACGGCGTTAGACTATTTCCTGTGGGGCTACGTCAAGTCTATGGTCTATGCCAACAAGCCAGCGACGATTGATGAACTTCGTACGAATATCGAACGTGAAATTGCAGCAGTATCGGCCGATTTATGATTGAAAACCGTCGAAAATTGGGTTCAGGGTCTGGACTTCTGCAATCGTGCCCGTGGCGGCCATGCAAAAGAAATCGAGTGCCATACATAATGGCATCGAACGTATTTATTTAAAAAAAAACTTTTGTAGCGCTCTTATTGAAAAACCAAATATTTATATTTAACCAAAAATTATTTAAACACACTCCAGTAAAGTGAAGATTTGGCTTCAGCTTTTTTATAATTAACAAAATAGAAATCTGTTTGCTTTTGCTCTAAAAGTCATTTGAAGAATTACTATTTTATTAAAAAATAAAAAAAAAACTAGCCAAACTAAAAGCCCGGCTTTCCCAGTGTACTAGGCATGTCAGAGGATAGCACATCCATCAAAATCAACCTAAACGAACCAACGAACACCTTGGCTGAACGCGCATCTCTCCCCATACACCATATGATATGGTATGGCACTTGCATTCCATTCACTATTCATACCCAAAGGACACTATACACAAAAACACCCAATAGCATCACAACCATATGGGTATCCTTTTCATTTGAGCATAAAAGAAACAACAACAAAAAAAATTGTGAATCAAATGGAAAGTGATGTAGGACATTCAATCTGGGGATTTAAAATAAATGTCCATTTGCAAAGAGCACGAGCTACTAGATTAGGAGCAAGTACATGGCATGCACAAAAAATTGGTTCTTATTGCTCTACAGTTTTTTTTTTTTTTTTAGATCAATGTATATCCATCCTGTGAATGAAAGGGCTTTACATTAGAAATACATGACGAGAGGTTTTTGAAGTATGTACTTATTGTACTTGGGTATTTGTATTCTGTATTTGGTATGTTCTCGTATGTTTTTGAATTTTAATTCGCCTTAAAATTAAATTGGGCTATTGATTTAGTAGCATACGCAATTTGTCTGACGTTGGTTGGTTAAATGAAAAATCTATAAAGCAACTATCCCAGACAGTATTCAATGTTTTTTGATGGATGTGTAAGCAAGTTGATGGGAATGGTGACGTTGATATCAATTATAGTGTTTGACAAATGACTTGGAGTTCTGTGGTCATGCCTAGTTCTAGACCAGAATGTTTTTTGCACAAAACCCCAATTTCAACTGGAAACAACCTGAGAAATTCAATGAAATTTAGTGATTTAGTGATAACTAAAAAAAATATTCATGTCGATTACAGCATAGATCTCATGAACTTGCTATTAAAGTACTTTAGAATAAACAATGAAAAAAAATCCAAAAACTAGAGAAAAATATGAAAGAGCATAATTATTGAATATTGAGCAATGTCTAGTTTCGACATCCCTGCCAAACTTGCCGTTTGTGCAGAATGACGATAAAGAATGCACGCTGCTCCATCAAGGTCGGACAAGATCACACCGACGCATTTGATGTCAAAAAAGGTTTTAGACAAGGCGATGCACTGTCATGCGACTTCTTCAACATCGTTCTGGATAGAATTGGGTAAAACTCACTCGTCAACACCAGAGGCACAATCTTCCAAAGGTCCGTCCAATAACTCGGATACGCCGATGATATTGGCATAATTGGAAGATCAAAGCATGATGTCAGTGGCGCGTTTGTGAGCATTGAGACGGAAGTGGAGAATGAGGGCAAGACGAAGTATATGCTGTCTTCAAAAAAGGACATAGAACGGCGACGTCCTGGACAAAACGTCACCAGAGGCAGCTATAACTTCGAGGTAGTTCAGGACTTTGCCTACCTAGGCACCGCTATCAATTCAGACACCAGTGCTGAAATTAAACGGAGAATAACTCTTGCGAATCAGTGCTTCTTTGGACAATTGAGTAGTAAAGTCCTCTCTCGAGCAACTAAAGTGAGCTTAATATCATCCCAGTTCTTATTTATGGCGCTGAGGCTTGGACCTTATCAAAGCAGGATGAGAACGTCTTAGGATGCTTCGAGAGGAAAATTCTCCGGGTGATTTTTGGTCCCGTCTGCATAGATGGTGAGTGGAGGAGAAGATACAACCATGAACTGTACGGGCTGTACAGCAACACTGACCTGGTTGAACGAATCAAAGTCCAACGACTTAGATGGCTGGGTCATGTAGAGCGAATGGACGGAGAGCCTTCGAATCCAATCCCGAGCGAGGGCGCAGTAGAGGAAGAGCGCGGTTCAGGTGGCGCACTCAAGTGGGAGAGGACTTCAATCAACTTGGCGTGCGAAACTGGATACAGCTAGCTAGGGACCGTAAATATATTGGGTTTTTTAAAAATCCAAAAATTATAAAATTTTTGAAAATTTTGATATTATGTATTAAGATAATCTTAAATCTTCTTTTATATTCATTTAAATCATAATCTGTCAAACAGTTTATGAGAAAACCAAAAATCCGGTGAACTAAGAGAACTAGTGAACAGATGGAGTGGCGGGACTTGAAAAAAAGCAGTTGTTCGTCCACCGTTTACGTACGCTTCACAGTGTTGGACAATGTACAAGACGTACATTTTACGTATCCTTATTTCCAGATGATGATTTATGCAAGTATATTTTTTTCATTTGGTTTTCATAAAATATTTCGAAGTGTACCTTTGAATTTTGTTTCGAAATAACAATCAAACAGAGTTCCAGATAAACTTTTTACTTTCTTCTTTGATGAACTTTTTAGCATCACAATAATATTGAAACAAAAAAATACAGCAAAACGAATGCAATTGGATGAAAATATCCTTCTTTCTACCTGTGGAAAAAGGAATATTAAAACTTACAGCTGCAGCTGTTATCTTCAGAACTTTTAAACAAAGAAAGAAAAGTGTTGCTGTGTATCGTTTTCCTCTGATATCGAGAAGTTTTGTTATTAAAAGAAAAATAATTTAAGAATAAATTTAAATAAAAAGCAACTTTAATTTAAATTAACTGACTTATCTATGTTTATTATAGTATATTATTTTTTACCTAACATAGTATCTATGTATGTTGAAAGCTATGTGTGGAGAACTCTGGCAACTCTACCAATGCACTGCTATCTTTAGCTATCTTCAAACTCAAAAATGAAAGCGATAAGCAGAAGAAAAAAACAACACAAAAATATGATGAAACAAAGAGAAATATAGAGGAGCATTATTTGGTATTGACGTTGTTACTATCTTGGTTTTGCCAATATCCATTGACAATTTTTTGTAAATAAAATATGAGGACAATAGAAGGAAGGATAAGGAAGCTATTGCATTTGGCACTTGTAGCTAAAAGTAGGAATATCAGAAGATTGTGCAAACTGCAAAGTGCATGTGCATGTAAATAGCAAATTGAATTTCTTGTTACTAAAAGGATCATTGAAATAATGACCGTTAAAGGATATGGTGAACGTGTGGAAGGAAATTGGTGCAGCATAGCTTAAGTAGTTTGTGGGAAATTTTCATCGATTGTTATATCGCATACTTTGGATATGAGTCCAAAAACAAACTGAATATTTAGAAAGATATATAAATACATAGATATTATGTAGGTAGATGGACGAAAATAATATTTCTAGAAAAAAAAGGTTTAAAAATAAAAGAAATTGAGACAAGAGGATTCGATGAATATTTAAAATAAATTTAGAAAGATAAATTGTTTCGTGGTAAGGTAAATTAATTTACCTGAATACAAAAATGGTTCATAGGCTAGTTGGGCTGTCAAGTATTTTATTATAATTCATGTTCATCTCAACTCATTTTGCGTTGCTTAGGGCCTTCAATACTCCTTGACCCACTTCTACTTCTACTTCAACTTCTACTTCTACTTCTACTTCTACTTCTACTTCTACTTCTACTTCTACTTCTACTTCTACTTCTACTTCTACTTCTACTTCTACTTCTACTTCTACTTCTACTTCTACTTCTACTTCTACTTCTACTTCTACTTCTACTTCTACTTCTACTTCTACTTCTACTTCTACTTCTACTTCTACTTCTACTTCTACTTCTACTTCTACTTCTACTTCTACTTCTACTTCTACTTCTACTTCTACTTCTACTTCTACTTCTACTTCTACTTCTACTTCTACTTCTACTTCTACTTCTACTTCTACTTCTACTTCTACTTCTACTTCTACTTCTACTTCTACTTCTACTTCTACTTCTACTTCTACTTCTACTTCTACTTCTACTTCTACTTCTACTTCTACTTCTACTTCTACTTCTACTTCTACTTCTACTTCTACTTCTACTTCTACTTCTACTTCTACTTCTACTTCTACTTCTACTTCTACTTCTACTTCTACTTCTACTTCTACTTCTACTTCTACTTCTACTTCTACTTCTACTTCTACTTCTACTTCTACTTCTACTTCTACTTCTACTTCTACTTCTACTTCTACTTCTACTTCTACTTCTACTTCTACTTCTACTTCTACTTCTACTTCTACTTCTACTTCTACTTCTACTTCTACTTCTACTTCTACTTCTACTTCTACTTCTACTTCTACTTCTACTTCTACTTCTACTTCTACTTCTTGGTAATATAAGTGTCAGTGGATTCCTTGCCTGTTCTCGTATGAAGTTCATCATTGGAAATTCGGTTGGGCCAGAAAACAAGGTTTTTCGCAGGCACCCATTTACGAACGTTTACAGCTCTCTTGTTACACCGATTTTTACTTTCCCAATGATGGTCTTTTTATAACAAGTTTTTCCCGCCATCATTACGGACAGCACTCCCAGGATAAATTTTCCACCAGGGCAGGCACGAGACGACAGCGAAACGAGACTTTTGAAGTCTTTCTCTCATCGGATCACGAAACTCCATCAAATGAAAATAAGAGTACAGAGATAAGCTTAAATCGTTGATCAACACCACAAAAACAAAAAGGATCAGCCTTGAAACTTCCTCATCTGCTCCAGTTAGTATTTCTGGACTACCAGTTGAGATAGTAGAAAATTTTCAATTTCTCATGAGCATTGTCTCCATTTAAGGCGGAACTGAAATAAATACTAACAGTGGAATTAGGAAAGCAATTTCTGCATTCAGGACGCTATTAAAAATATGGAGAAACAACTCTACAAGCTTAAAGATCAAGCTACTACTTTTTCCGCTACAATATGTTGAATCCATGCTTTCTTATAGGTCCAGCACTAGTAAGATGAACATTCCCTGTCACAAAAAAAGCTGCAAAAGTTTGTAAACAGAATTCTTCTCAACATCTTGAAGATTTGTTGGCCAAATCGTATCTCTAATGATGAATTTCATGCGAGAACAGGACAGGAACCCTAGCATATGAAAAAGTAAATGGCATTGAATTAGCCATAGGTTTCGAAAGGGTAACGAGTGCATTGCGAGCCCAGTGATGGAATGGAACCCTTCACTCAGACAGGTAGAAGAGTGGGTCAACCTAGAAGCATTTGGCTAAGAGGAATCACTACACAACTGGGGAAAAGTTGGGGACAATTGAAATACGTCTTCCCTTTACATCCCTACAAGGGGAAACCCAAGGGGAGTCAAAGGAACCTAAGTAAGTTACACCAGTTATTCCATATTTATTAAATGAAAAACAGCTTTCGGGGAATTATTTACGTTTAGACTAACAATGGTGCTGCACCATTTTGCACTGCATTAAGCATTGGTTCCATTATAGATTTGTTGTTTTATTATTTTTATTCAAGTCCAAATCGAAGTAAATATGCTGCCGCGACTGGACTTTTGAAGTATCGTCTTGGTCTTGTTAAAATTGAAGAATTTCAGAGTCAAATCTCTAGTGAGAAAATGAGAAACAACCATTTTATTCTGAAAGCTGTCTAATGTATTTACATTGAAATATACAATTTTATTTTTTAAAAACATAAGACCGAGATTTTTGGTAAATCTCGCTCCGAGAACTACACTCTGGTATCGATTTCGTCCTGGATGTCTTAAAGCAAGTCTCGTTTTGGTCTCGTGGACAGCCAGTGGTCGTCAACTGCACGACATATCAAAAATATTTGTAACGTTGAAGGTGAGGCAGTCGGTTTTCTAGAATTCTACGTCCATATTTGAAATGTGAAGCATAATGTACCAATTTTTAAGGAATAAACCTTGGCGACGATAAAGTATTGAAGGCTAAATTTGAAAAACAGGAAATGTAAATCTTTAGCACAATTCAAACACAACTCTTTTTGATCTTTTTTATTAAACCTTATTCTTACTTTTGTATTCAAAACCTTGTTTATTGTTGTCTAAAACCTGCTGAACTGAGGTACAATAGAAGACTATTTTAACTGTGAATATCATGATTTTTATTTTCATTTATCAAAGTATATTTCCACCGATTTGAAAATAGTTGGATAGTGTCTAAACAGACAGCAATCTACTAAAATAAAATGCACTACTGGTCGCACGTACTTGCTCTTATGTGCGATAACATATTGGTTTTAAAGTCTGAGTACAAAACAAATTTATCTATCATAGTCACAAGTAAAAATATTGAGTTTGCAAAACAAAATTTGATTTTTTTTTTTTTAATAAAAAAATATTTTTTTGAAAATTTTGATATGCAATATTATTAAGATTATAAAACCCTTCTTCAGAAATATTTTCATCGAAATAGTTTACGAGAAAACCAAAAATCCGGTTCCATATGGCAAGTACCATTAATAACGGTTTTTTCAAAAATATTTTTTAACTTAATTATTAAGATTGCTTAACAAACCCGATTTATAGAATTTCATCAAAATCGTTAGTGCCGTTTTCGAGATAAAAATGTTTTGTCTAAACGGTACTATGACAGGTACCGTCATTTTTTGAGCAAAAAAAAATTCGATATCCCCTCCAAAACCTTTTGTCCAAAATTTCAAAAAAATCGCTTCAGTAGTTTAGGCTGAAGGGCGAGGTACAGACAGACTGTAAGACAGACAGACAGATAGAATTGTGAGAGTCGGGACCCATTTTTTTCGCGTTCTCTATCATCGTAATGTTAGGTCTGATTTATCTCGAGTTCGATTTTTTGCACGAATTCAAAACTTTCCCTACAGTACCTATAGTCGCAAGTAAAAATGTATATTTATAAGTTAATATGAAAAGTTTACTGTGGCGTATACGTAACATTTTTTTTTTAAATTCCTGAAAATAAAAATACTGCAGTAAATGTTTGCTTAAATTACTGTGGTTTTGAACTTTCCTATTCGGTACATACAATTTATCATCATATGTACCCTTAAACCTTCAAAATTTGATCCTTCAAAAATGTCTAACAAGCAAAAAACTGTAACACTTTGTCAGTCACATGGAAATCCTTTTTGCTATGAGTGTAAAATTCACTTGGTTGCATGTTACACAAAAAAAAAATACAAAAAAGAAAAGAGTTAAAACTCATTTCTCTGCAGGCTATCGTCACTTAACTTTTGACTCCTCAAGTACATCACACGCAAATCTATGTTTCATTTTGATGCTAGGGGCTCTTTACAACATGTTTGTGCATTCTCAAATGTAGAGATGTTATAGAAATGTTAAAAGGACTTTTTTTTTTTGTGTGCTCTTTAAGGATCTCTCAATCGCATCGTTGGTCGTTGTGAATGTCTTTTTACTCTAGGTATATTTATCTAAGAAAATGTGAGATTTTATTTGTTTGTTTGTTGACTTCACAAGAAGTGGTTTTGGGTTAAGCCAACACCTGTAGCATTGCTGCAAGATACATCCTTCAAGTTTCAATTGACGATACGTTGATTCAAATTAAGTTGATCCTCTAGAGAGACAGCTTAAAATTCAACGTTAATTCTGAATTGTTTATTTTGTAAGGCCACACACAAAGCCCAGGAATTTTAAATAATTTCTAAAGCAGAAGCGCGCAAAAACTTATTATTCATGGTTAAAATGTCCTTAACCTTGGTTTAATTTTTTTTTTTGTCTATATTCAGTTTTTTTTTTGTGGGCGACATTAAGTGCAGTACGCTTAAAGTGATAAGTGGTGCAATTAATAAGGTAAGTGGTGGAACATCATTTCTCTTTTGCGTACATGTGAAGTAAATGCATTTTAATTAGAGCACTTAGCGGTGTGTGGTGTACTAGTGCTAGATTATGAGAAAATTTCAAGGCTGTTGCTTTTAAACTATACGGAATAAAACGGGAACATTTGAATATTTCAAGCGCACAAACAAAATGTTAATGTAAAGTGTTAAAAAAAATATACTCTCTTTTGGTGCTGAATGCCATCAGCGATTTGAACCAAAAAGTGTGAAGTTCACTCTTGCAACACTTCACATCACATTAAAATTAGTTTTTTTTTGTAACAATGAACATTTGGGAAGTTTTAAAATTTTTGTAATTTTCAGAGAATTTTTAAGCGGGATCTACCATCTCTTAAATATAGGTATCTGGATGGGGTTGTGGTCTCAGAGTAGAGTTCTTTTTTTGAAACCGCAAGAATTATTCTTGCTTTGCATCTCCACTCTATTTTCATAAATTGACAAATTCAATACAGTTTTTCAAAGATCTTCAAATCCAGAAATCTCAAAACTGCCGCTGTGCAGGACAATGGTCCTGCTAGTACTCACGTATGGATCCGAGACTTGGGTGCTTAGCAAAAGACACTCCGACCTCTTAGCCGCATTTGAGAGAGAAGTCTTAAGGAAAATTCTTGGCCCCAAATGTAAGGAAGGACGATTCCGGAGACGGTACAGTCATGAATTGTAAGCTCGGAAGACTTCGGTGGGCAGGGCATCTAGCTCGTATAACGAAGAGGAACCGGCTCGGAAAGTCCTTTGTGGTAAATTCTATGGTAAACGACAGCGCAGTAGACCATGCTTGTGCTGAAGAGATGGATGGCGTAGACCAGGACGCCCGAAGCCTTCTAGTCAATATATGTAGGCATAAGCTATATTGGAACAAACCCAATCATTAGACTCATATAGTGTTTACTCGCTCTGCGATCTTTTTAATGAAAAAGTTGTCTTCGGCCAGAGGCAAATCTAGTTGAATTTACCTATATTTCTAATTCCAACATGAGCCACCTAAACTGGTTCGCCTGCTTATTCCTATCGATTGGCCTGCATTGGACAAAGTCTTACTGAATCGAAGTCTCTTAGCGCTGCCAGCACGAGCCCGCCGATCCACAGTTCTACGGTCGACGTGGCAGATTAGCGGAATCCATCTTGGATCAGCCCTCGATTGTCTAAATAGAGGAATGCATTAGGCGGGATATAGCCACTCAGACACACACCCTCAATATATTCAACTGTGGTACTAAGCCCCGAAGATTTAGCTATCAGACGAGGACATCGCTCCTGCAATGCGACCCCGAATCCGCTTTAGCAAGAAATTTTCGAATCTGTTTATGTTGGCTCCATTGTATAGAACCTGGCACTGCCTTTCAAACACCCGAATCTTTTCCATTTGAGATGGGGCCTGATAAGATCCATGTACCAAATCACCTTTACACTGGAAACAAGACGGCTGCTATAAATCAATTGTTTCGTCAGGGCAAAAGCTTCCCTTGCTCTGGTCAGAGTAGCATTTAAGTGTATGTATAAATACAAATACTGATCCACCCAGATGCCAAAGTATTTTACCACACTTTTACTCTCCAGTGGAAGTTCATGTGGTCCCACGATCACCACCTTACGCCAGTTCTTTCTCGTATCCCTTGGGGTTCCAGCCAACGGATCCCTAAACCAAATAGTTTCTGATTTCTGAAAGTTTATTTTTAACTTCCAGTCATCACAATACCGCTGAATTTGTCGAAGTCACGCTGCCAAAGAATTCTAACTACCTCAACTGTTGGAGCTTCCACGATTAGATCGTCATCGTACGCATTTGCCTGAATAAGACTATCTGTCAGATCGATGGTGTAAAAGCTTAATAGAATCGGCGAGTTAGGCGCTCCCTGCTGAAGGCTGTTTTTAATTTTATAGACGGTGGTAGAAGTTACATTGACACTCCTGACAACAAACTTTTTACCAATGAGGACGTCATCATCACCTGTTCAGATTTAGATAAGGACCCTCTAACCATACGGTGTCGAAGGCTTTCTCCAAGTCAACTAGATAGCCCCTCGAATACTGGCCTTTGGTTTTTTCCACTGGATATTAGAAACTAGTTAAGACGCGGCATGAATAGTGTCAACTCCTACCTTAAAACCGAACTGATTATCCGGGATGATATTTTTGTCCTCCGTGCACTTTGATAAAGCTATGTTCATAACTTTTTTGAGTACCTTGCTGATACTCGGCAGAAGACTTATCGACCGGAGATTTGACGGATTTGAGAAGTCCTTTCCCTTTTCGGGAAGGGAAACCATTATTCCAAGGCCTACTGCAAACCCAGCCAGATGATAAATTCTACCCAGTGCAAGTGGCATGGATTATCACATCCCTATAGGACTGAGTTTCAGAAATATTATATTTCTTTATAGAAATCAAACAAACAAAACCTTTAAAACCTACTGATTCAATTTTTACTGAACTAAATCCTACACAAAACATTATACTAGTCAAAGTAAAACCGTTTTATTTCAATTTTAAATAAAGTTTTTTTTTATATGGCGATGGAAATCCTTAAAAAAAACATCTAACAACTTATTCATCTTATTTTAAAGCATAAGAAAAGTGAGTGCATTCATTATTTCTATACAACACACAAATAGTGCTGCAATCTATTTACAAAAAAAAAAAAATATACAAAACTCAAGTGCTCTCTCTAAAGTAGGTAATGTCCCTTCGGTTCAAAAGTTAATGGTTACTAAAAAAAATTAAGCTCACTTATTGGTCGCACAAATTTACTCAAAATGTAAATAATACTAACAGATTTTTTTTTCGTACTCCTTTTATTCTGGTGTTCCTTGTTTTTGGTAAAAAATTGCAAGACCAAAATAGAAAAACTACGGCTCTCTTTGTTTTTATCAAAAAGTCAATAGGAGGTTTTTAAAAATCTTGCTTCGAGTATCACAAAATGTCAACTCAAATGTTGATGGTTTCTTGATTTATGATATCCAAATAATAATTCTTAAATATAAAATTTTAAACTTTTAAGTAACCACAACTAGCACAAATTTAGAGAAAGTTTTTTTTTTCTTTAATTCCGTTAAACTTTTTAATTTTAATATCAAATGTAATTTTTAGTAGGAATACATAATTTGACTTTAAAATTCTTTTAACCCAAGTCAGAGGAAATGATTGTATTTAAAATAGTGTTGGAGAAGTGTACTCGTGCATGAAGTTAAAGAGAAAAAGAAAACTCCCAGACTTTGTGCAGATTTTGAATATAAAAAGCGAAAAGCCCAAAGGATATGTATTATATACAATGCATGTAGGTTATATTATTTTTTAGCTAAAAAAAAAAAAATTAAATGGATGAATATTTGAAGTTTAACAATCCGATAAGTAAATGGCTTTGTAGTTGTTTAAACTGAGTGCTGCAACACATTCCTTAAAGCTTTTAAGAAATTATAGGTTACTCAAGTCTTTAAGGTGCAGTTCATGTCTGCTACTTAAATGTAAACGCAACCTAAAGAATATCTTCTTTTTAATTCAGCGCAAACTAAGGGGGTTATGAGTATAGTGCTATGATGGGAGTTACATTGGTTTTGAAGCTCTGGCAATTGTAATGGGAGGAAAATGTAGACGCAGCGATGCCAACCTAGGCTTTTTTATGCCTATTAGGCATTATTTCATTAGCTAAGGCTTTAATGCTTATTTTTTCTTCAAAAGGCATCTTTTCTTATCAGTTATTTTTATTTTTGTTTAATTCAACATCCTGACTTTTATTTAACGCAAGGTGAAAAAGAATTTAAAATGTAACCTCGGTCTTAAAGAATTTGTTTCCACCTTAAAATTCTGTTAATTTTCGGAACACTTTTTCTGGTTGTAAAATGTTTCCTTTTCTGGAAAAATTAGTTAACCATATCTTTTGCTTGTCGCATTCTTTGGCAACTGTAGAAAGGATTTTTTCATCCATCAATTTAAACAAGACAAAGCTCAGAAATAGGCTTAATACAGATACCTTAAGTGGAATTCTGCATGCAAAGTCGCTGTTTAAAGAAAAAAAAATGTTATAATTTGGAATTTAATCAAACACATATGTCATTATTTCAAAAATCAATGTATGATTTTAAGTACGAAGACGATCTAATGGGCTAAGAATATGGTTGTTTTGTAATCAACACATTTGTGCCTACTTATGAAACTAAAATTCAAAAATGTTGTTTCTATAAAGAATCCTTTTCTGTGATTAATAAATTTATAGTTTAATATTAATATTATTTAATAAAAATGTTTTTGTTATTTTTTTATATTTTTGTTTAACTTTTAATCTATTGTCAGTTTATCACCAAAAAATATTTGAGGCATTATTTTATTGAAAAAGGCATTTTTTTTTCAAAGTAAGGCACTTTTTTGTGAAAAGTGGTTGACAACGCTGAGAGCCGAGTAGAGTAAAGAAGTTCGGTTCAAGAGCATTCTTAAGAGCGCGAACGGTTGCATGATAGCCGGTTCAATTCCCACTTGGGTGTTCCGTCATTTTTTTTTTTTGATTTTTTTTTTGTGACAGAACTTTTTTGCTGACGAAATATTTTCACAAATTTTTTCTTGACTAAATATTTTCGTATATTTTTCAGCTTTTTTTTGTAATCATTTTTGGAGGACAAACATTTTTTTCAAAATTTAGCTTTATTCCCAGAGTTTGAAAACTTAGTGCCAGACGGTCTAAGCAACTCATATCTCTGAGAAGATTGCATATTCTCTACGTTATAGGTGTCTTGACTAGAAACTGCTTAATAGGTAGACGTGCACATCGATTTGGAGCCCCTGCAAATGATTTTTGTAGGAGTTACAAGGACGAAGAGGAAGAAGAGATAGTCACCTGTCCTACCCTGTCACAAAAACGAAGACTCCACCTTGGAGACATCTACTTCAATGACCCCAGCGATCTAGGAAACTCCGACATCACTAGTCTATGCTTCATTCGAAGCTCCAAATGGTTCATCGAGTAAGGTTGATCAATTAATCTAAGTGGTATCACAAGTATAGTCGGCCTAAGTATGTTGGATTTCCCAACCAAAAACCAATTTAACCTAACCTAACGGGTTCGAAACACATTTTACTAGATTCTTGCATTAAACTGTTTAGTAATTTATTTCTCCCAAATTAATCTTCTGCAATTTTTTTTTTTTTAATTTTGTCAGCCATTATTATTATTATGAACATTTTTTCAATAAAACTTTTTTTAAAATTTATTTTTTACCAGTTTTGATTCTCGCAGTTCAAAACCACCTATTTTTTTCTGGATATTTTTGTCCACCTATTTTTTTCTGACAATATTTTTCTTGTAACGATGAAGAATTATTTATTGAAGTCAGATTTCAAAATGTTCGTTAGGAAAATATAAAAATCACATAACTTCTTTTAGCATTAATATATTATGTAAAATGACGTCATCAAGACTTAGAATTTAGTCGCAGACATGAGCCTCACCATATTTGATTACATAAATGCTTCTTTATATTGGAAAAAATATCCGATTAATGATTAATAACAGTATTCACCCCAATCCAAGCTCTGTGTTTCCCTCTCATTGTGATATACTGAAATTCAAGACTAATGTTCACCGACATCTCCTTTCAAATCCCCTCCTACTTACTAAATCACGCACTGTGTCTCCGACATATTGAGGGTACATAAAATCCACTTTAGTGCGTGCTAAATATAAAAAAAAAGGAATGAGTTATTTCAGCGTTTACTCCTATAAATTATCAAAGGACTATGTTAGACTGCCTTATTAGAGCAAATACTCCCTTTTTCTAATATTTGAGCAAATACTCATATAAATATCTAAGAAATAAGTCATATCAGCGTTTACTCCATGAAATATTTTTAAAGACTGACTTGTTACGTTTACGATTGATTAATAG
Source organism: Syrphus vitripennis (assembly GCA_958431115.1). NCBI lineage: Eukaryota > Metazoa > Arthropoda > Insecta > Diptera > Syrphidae > Syrphus > Syrphus vitripennis. The sequence goes on from OY288110.1 coordinate 75,114,657, forward strand.
TCCCTTTTACTTGTAAGGCATGAATATGGTGCAAATACAGAACAATTGATGGAATGCATTTATAACACTTATATAATATTGAGCTTCAGAAAATATGTAAGGAATTAGTAATATCACCATCTACTCCAATAACAGTTTAATTCAAAAGGACTATATAATAATATTTCTTGGTCAATTTTTTTAAAAATTAAACTACTCAACCACAATCAATCCTATGAATGAGGTTTCCAACTGGTTTATGATCCGATGATGATTACATGTAAATCAATATGAAAAACTAACCTGCATTATACAAATACATAAATATCCATCCCTTGGCCATTATATAACTTAATAATTACATTGTCCACGTAACAGGGATCCTCCTTTCACCATCATCCACTATAAGTTCATATCTCTCGATAGAAAATATATTATGCTTGGATAACGATATTTCCCAAAAGACCAAACCAGCATGGATTCAAAACCATTCATTTGTATTCAATATCCAGAGCGAGGTTTAAAGCTACAGATATATGTAGGTACAATGAAAAATTGGAGGCAATATGATGATGGGCTTTTCAAAAACTTTTTCAAGGTGGCCCATAGCGTGAGACAGGCCTTTTGAGCACGCACCAACTGTGTGGTGCCTAGGGCTATTGCATCGTTGAAAAAAAACCGCTAATATCATTTAGACCATCATGGCACCAGTCTAACCTAACCCACTGCTATTGAGTTTAGTCGATTTTTTTTTCTTTTTAAGTAGGTACACCTCTAATTGTAAAAATTTACCATAAAAACCGATAGATGGCGATGGCGGTGTTTTTACCATGCCCATTCCATCTATTTTGAGCTTTTGGTCGGAGGCAAAATTGAATCTGCTTTGCATCGAACTACTACTGATGGTGATGTTGGACGCTGGGAAACAATTAAATTACACAAATGAAATGAGCACACGTTTTTGGGTGGTACACGGTACTTTTGCGATAGGTGAATTTCACATAAAACACAACAAATTTATTTCATTTGTTAATTTATTTTAAAAATTTATTTATTAGGTATGCATAATTGGGTATATTAAAGGTAGATAAGGAAATTATAATAATATTAAATATTTGAGTATTGAAAATTCGATACTCTCTGCAGATATTTTTTTTTAACTTGAAAATCTAAATTAAAAAATTCTGTATTTTAAAAATTTAATTTTAAATAAAATTATAAATACATAGCACTTGATTAGTGTTTCCATTTCACATAAAAATTGGAAATGAAGTACACTTCTTTTTAAAAAAATAAATATTATTTCATAAAATGTTTGTTACACATGCATTGAACACAAAAAGCAAAAACCCACAACATAAATGCTGATGTGCCACAGGGTTCTGTTTTGTCTCCGACCCTCTTTCTCATTTTCATTAATAATCTCCTGTCTGCAACTTCTAATCCATTAAATTGTTTCGCTGACTATAGCACCCTTAGCTGTTCATATTCGTTTCCAGATTCACAGGAATGCTCATCAGTTTACTCATTAACCCAATTACAAGGATTCGTTCTTTAGCCGTACTACGCGAATGTGGAATACCCTTCCACGCTCTGTCTTTCCCTCTCATTGTGATGAACTGAAATTCAAGACTAATTTTCACCGACATCTCCTTTCAAATCCCCTCTTACTTACCTAAAGCTCGCACTGTGTCCCTGACATGTAAATGGTACATAAAATTCTTTTGAGTGCGCGCTAATTAAAAAAAAACAAGGGAAAAGTATAACCCGCTTATATGCACAGGAAAAAAATCGCATAAACGGGACCTTAAGCTGTTTTTTTTTTTGTACTGGTCTCAACTGCAGCTGGTCGTTCAAGACGGTGAAGTCATATTCTCGGGCCACTCAAAGATACCATTTATCGCTTTGCTTGTAATAGCTGTAAGGAAAAATTATTGCTCTTAAATATTACATTTGAAATTTATTAACAATATTTAACAAAGTTTTATTGTAAAAATTGCAAAATTGTAAAATTGTGTGATAAACGACTAAATTGCGAATTTGCAAAGATGTTATATTTTGTGAGACTTAAAAAATTAAAAATTTCGAATATTCATTTTTCAAATTTAAGTTTTATATGTACGTTTTTGTATTTTAAATTTTAACCTAGCAACATTTCATCTGGTCAAATTCTTTCACCTTTTAGTTCTCCTTTTTTGAGAGCTCATATAGTGTGAAGCAGATTTAACCATTATGTAGATGTTGCTGCCATTCGGGCTGCTTTGCCTCCAAGAATATTCAATTGGAAATTTATGTAAACCTCCAAATTGGATTATCTTCAGCCTTTGAATGGACGCAGCAGAAGCGCCAGACATAAACATGGTTTGACAATTCTGCAAGACCATATAATGGAAAAACGTAATCAACAGCCTCAATATGGTAGCCTCGTTGGTCGCTACCTACAGTACAATATATTCTAGATTTTGAAGGCTACAGGAAAGCTGGGTAGCGAGGTCACCCAAAAATGATGTATGACTTCGGTACTTTATGTGGTTTGTAAATAATGTATATGCAGGATGATTTCTATAAGGTGTGACAAAAGAATGGAGCGTGAAGGTTGGACCAAGACAAGAGGGCAGGGTTTTCCCCGATTAGATGGGAGCGTTGCAATTTTCTGAAAATTTGACTAAAAATAGCAAAATAAATATTAATAAACAACAGGAACCCTAAAATATTTTTCAGTATTTTTAAAGTCAAAAATAAAGTTTTAAATTTGTTTAAAATAATAATTTTCATTCTCAAAACTTTGAAAAACAAAAACTTAAATAAATTTTTTTGTTCAAACTAATTTTTAAAAATTTTACGTTAAACGGAAAAGACCGCGCTCCTATACGATTTTTTTTATCTTGCAAATGTAATTGCAAATCACCCTGTATTTATCTGCATCCAAAGTATATGGCCTATTCTTAATAGCTTATTACAAATTTTGCTACAAGTAGATGCATGCATTTCTGGTAGGTAATGCAGATGAATACAATAATATCAGTTAGACGTTGCGTTGGTGCTGTTATCGCTGCTCAATACCCGATACGCGATACCTCTCCATAAAATTGATGATATAAGCTTGAGAATATGTTAATACGACTATCTGCAAAAAATTTGACTTAATATTTCAGCTCATGTAGCGCGTTTTGATTTAATCAATTTTGGTATGTCACTTCTTCAACACGATGAAAGAATGTAAAAATTTTAAAAAATGTACAAGCATAGCAGTTAGTTCATTTTCCATCTTTATTCACGCATTCAAAGTTTTTGATCCTTGTCAAGAGGAGAAAGTTTGATGCAGACTCTGATGTACATTAACTTTATCATTAATTTATAACGCTTTTAATTTTTTTTTTTTTTTTGTAAAGAGTGATTAAAATGAGAAGGTTGCTTTTAATGAAATTTAAATTAACTTCTTTGAATAAATACAAAAGTTATGTCAATGCATAAAGTTTCAATCAAGCAGTGGCGGTGATAGGTTAATTAAATAAAATAACTATGAATATGTCTTTTTAATGACAAAATCGATTTTCAGTTTTGTTATTAAATAAATCTCTTGAAATATCCGTTTACTGTTTTGTCAAAAAATCACAATGAATTTTTTAACTAGCAATTATTTTCGTCAATGCACTTTTTTTATTGACAAATGATTTTACTCATATCCAAAACGGTTATTAGTTATTATTGTCACCGGAAGAAATGCAACATGCCCAAGTTGAATACCGATAGACTAAAGTATCCCAAAAGGGATCACCTTACACAAGTATTGAGAACAATCCTGAGCACGAAACCAACCTCCATCGAAAACCATTGGTGTGCTGAGAAAAATGTCTTTATACCCAGTGCTGAAAGTATAGCAGTCGGTCGGTTTCTAGGAAGCAATTGGTTATCCGAACAAGCTTTGGCAAGGATAGAAGAAAGAAAACAGATCAGAACTTCTATCGCAGCTACTCGAACAGCAGGGAGAAACGATCTAGGGCCTACGTATCACATTAAGATGAGAGAAGTTCACCCGTAGCTAAAAAACCAGAAGTTTTGGATGAGGATCAGATCAAAAAATGGAAGGAAGTAGATTTGAGGATATCTGTGCAGAGCTCTTACGAACAACGCCAAGTAAGCTACTGCATGCAATTATTATAGCTTGGGAAAATTTACTGCAGAGTTGGCAAAATAAATGATTGACAAGACCAAAGAAAGCAGATCTCATCTAATCCAGTGCGAAAACTTTAGAGGGATTTGCGTGCTTCCTGTTACAAAAAAAAGTAGTATCTAGAATCATTATGGAATGGGTGATAGAATACCTTGAAGGCACACTTTACACCAAGCAGACAGGATTCTACACAGGATGTTTGTGTGGGCCACATTAACACCAGCGGATCATCATCGAACAGTGCTTTGAATAGCGATCATCTCATCACCTGCTGTCAATGGACTCCGGAAAGGGGTTCGACAATGCCAATAGAGAATATTATATCTCCCTTGCTATACACGGAAGGGGCATTCCAGATAAATTGATTGCTTTTATCAAGGCTACATATGATGGATGGAAATGAAAAGGCTGAACTTGAAGCACTTGGCGAAAAACGGTCAGAGCACAAATAAGGAAGAATTGGATAAAACTGAAACCGTGCATGTTGGCGCGCAGGAGTAATGGCCAGTAAAAATAAACTAATGGACTGATAAGTCCGAGGACCTTAGTAAGTGAGTCTCTTAAGAAAATGTGCATTCAAAAAAAGTTAACCTATAAATAGAGGAATAAGAATTTGCAACATAACCTTTCAAAAACCTTTCATTATGAATAAATTTCTTCACGCTTTCATTCAACATTAACCAAAAAGAAAATATAAGAAACTTAATAATCTCTCTCTCTTGTTGAAATCTGTAAGCAAAAAGTGTTGCTGCCTCATTGATTCTCTTTCTCTGAAAGACTCTGAGTGTACTTCACTTGAATTTCTGGGGAAATAGTTACATAGGTTTGGTGTTCGATAAAATAGTTCCATTCGCTGAGTCAGAATCGTATGTGATCGACGACGGCGGCAGCGAATTTGAAAACAATTCATTCGACTCAATTTTTCACAAAACTAGAAAAGAAATTCATTGTGGATTATGATTATTGACTTCAAATTTTACAAAATACATTTGGTCTTCAAGCTCCTGTTCAAATGTAAAAGTTAAAAGAGACTGGAATTAAATAATTATAACTTTCATTGGTACCCTTGAAAACTATGTAGATACCTGAGTCATTTTGTCTTGACTTGCCTTGACGTCTTGAACCGCCTTGAGCTCTTGACTTGCCTTGACGTCTTGAATCGCCTTGACATCTTGACCTGCCTTGATATCTTGAATCGCTTTGACGTCTTGACCTGCCTTGACATCTTGACTTGCCTTGAGATCTTGATTTGCCTTGACTTCTTGACCTGCCTTGACATCCTGAGTCGCCTTGACATCTTGAATCGCCTTGAGCTCTTGACTTGCCTTGACATCTTGAATCGCCCTGACGTCTTGACTTGCCTTGATATCTGGAATCGCCTTGACGTCTTGACCTGCCTTGACGTCTTGACTTGCCTTGAGCTCTAGATTTTCCTTGACGTCTTGAATCGCCTTGACGCCTTGACATCTTGAATCGCCTTGACGTCTGACTTGTCTTGAAGTCTTGAATCACCCTGACGTCTTGACCTGCCTTCATATCTTGAATCGCCTTGAGCTCTTGACTTGCCTTGACGTCTTGAATCGCCTTTACGTCTGACTTGTCTTGACGTCTTGAATCACCCTGACATCTTGACTTGCCTTGAAGTCTTGACTTGCCATGAGGTCCTGACTTGCCATGACGTGATGAATCGTCTTTACATCTTGACGTCATAAATCGCCTTGACGTCTTGAATTGCCTTGAGCTCTAGATTTGCCTTGACGTCTGGAATCGCCTTGACCTGCCTTGACATCTTGACTTGCCTTGACGTCTTGACTTGCTTGCCTCGAATTGTACTATAGTACTTTCTATTTACCTAAAGATGAATGAAAAAACGTTTCGATAGAACGAATTGACTCTGGACATTATATCGTTCGTTATACTGGACCATCACTGTATATTTTTAAGGTACCGTGGACATGGTATATAAATTTGCATAGTACTATTACAGCACGTTCCACACGTCGGCCCCCAAGCGATCACACCACTTACTAATTTTTTGGTTGCTGTTTCTGTTTATAAACAAGTGCGCCCTCAAACGACCACACCACAAAGCTGTGTGGAACGTGCTGATGATAGTACTATGCAAATTTATATACAATGACCATGGAGGAAAACCAATGTACCGCCACTGCGTAAAAAGTCAACTAGACATTGCTAGAAAATTTATTCTGGTATTGTATAGTAAAAACCAAATTAGGTTCTGATGGTTTCATAATTTTGAAGAAAAAAAATTAATTCACATCTCTTAAATGAATTTTTCTAAAAATCTGATTCTCATATTCCTTGGAAATTCTACCTAGGGAGTCGCCTGTATATGTATACTTGAAACATCCTGTTTAAAAAGACATCCCGGACAGAAACAGTATAATTCATATTATTTTTTTATCCAAACATTTTTTTAAGTTCTTTTTTTAAGCCTAATGATTTCATACAAAAATAAATTTCCTTTTTTTTATTTGCCCAACGTCCAACTGTCCACATTTTAAAAATAAAGACTGAAAATAAAGAGAGAACCAAAATGGTGCACAATATGTGCGGAGTCCACGACTTGTTTAAACTTTGCAAAAAAAATCTCCAAACTTTTACTTAACAAAAAAAAAATATACAAATCCTTATAAAAAATATAATCCTGGCCATAGTAAAAAATTATATATAGAACAAAAAAAAAAACTTCAACCTGCACTTTACAGTGTGCCAAACTCTGAACATTTCCATGCGGTCTTTTCTAAATTCTGTCCGCAGGATAAACTATAACCGACCGCAACAAACTGACCAATCTATCAGTGTGAGTCCTATATTGTAAGAGGAAGAGATAGACAACGCAGAGAGAGAAACAGAGACAGAGAAATAAGATTAAAATGAATGACCGCAATAAAATACGAATGACATCAATTTGAAAGGAAGAAGTATATTTTTCCTCTTGCTTTTGATGCATCAGAAAAGCTTCAGCTTCACCATCATGTCCTTCCTCTTCAACAAATCCTCTGCAAAGTTATTATACAAAACCATAAAGCCCAGTTATAGCAAGCTTGTTTGAATAAGAGGAGTTTGTGTGGTGTCGTTTGATATTGGCCATCTTACGGCTATTTGTTGTAACCTTGGGAAATGGCTCATTCTTATATCCCCACACTGATCAATTTAGGGTATTCCCAAAAACGACAGAATTCATAATAGATTTTCGAATGGTTTACCAAAAGGACGAATATAAAGGATACTTTTATTCGTATTGAATAGAAATAAAGTTTTCCATTTTATTGACGAGTATCCTACCTACATAATATGAACTATAGGTACACTCTCGTTGGTATGATGTATGAAGGATGTGTTGTAATTCTATTGGTCAATACCTTCTGCTATAAGTGGTTTTTGGGGAGCTTATCGAAATGGAAATGGAATCAAAATTGTGGCAGTTATATGCCTGATGGAATATGTTTTGGGGATAAATATTTATTAGAATATTAATACGATAGCGACAAAAACGAAATTTTATTTTGAAAATTATTTTTACCTTGAATATCTATCAGTGTATTGTTATGAAAACGCTGGCTGTAGCGGAAACAATTGACGAAGGGAAGAATGTCTTGTTTTTGCATAAATTGATGATTCAAAATTTAACGACTTTCCCATAAAATGTTGGTTTAGCATTAAAAAAAAAAAAATCTTTGCATAATGTGACAAAAACATTTTACATCTAAGAAGAAAAACCGAAGTTATGAATCTGCTTCCGACAGACATTTCTATTTTAATTCAAATACATATACATATGTACAAGAAATTTTGTAAATATGTAATTTTATATACCTATCTACCTTAATGTATCTAGGTATACAAAAAAAAAACGAAATCTTCAAAAAGATTTAACATCTGCCAATGACGTTCAAATCACTTGAGGTTCTGCAAAACTCTTGACAAAAAAAAAAACCAAGCAACGATGGCACTCTATTTCCTCCTCTTCATTCAAGAGTGCCTCACTGACTGACTGTGGTGTGGTGTGATGGTGTATTCCATCCATGATGGTTTTCCATCATCAGGACCCTTGATGGGACAAATGCTCTTTATATCTATCTTCTACCTGTGTAAGCAGAGCTCTTAGTAATGACTTTTCATTATCCTGGAGAATCGCTTTTGTTCCACCCAAAAGTCCTTGAATTAACTTGGACAACACATAGTAGTGGTACCTATGAAGGATAGAGACATTTTATAAATAATAAAATATAAGATAAAATGACAATGATGGCAGGATATTCATTACATTGAGAGCGAAACATGTTTTTTAAAGCTTTATTTGGTCTTTGGTAACTGTTTCAATATTAAATTAAATTGATTCGATTTTTGTTGTTATAGTAGATGTTATTAAGATCGAGGGACTATTGTTTTTGGAAGAACTTTTTACAAGTGAAGACAAATTATCCGGTATAAGCTGATGAAGGTGGGGTATTATGTTGCAGATATTTTTATTTTTGACTTGGGTCTAGTACACAAAAAATTTCTGTTCAAGCAAAAAATCCAAAAAAAAACTTTATTTTTAAAAGCTAAACTGTTTTTTTTAAAGTAGGCTTGGAATCATACTCTTGATTTTGAGGAGTAAGAATAGAATAAATTCTATTTTTTTATTAGAAATTTATCGGAAACCGTTTTTTGTTTTTTTTTTTTGAAAATTTCAGATTAGAAGATCTAGCCTGTACATTTCTACTTAGAAAAGAATCAAACACTTTTTTTGTTAAAGCTCTAGATTACTTAGAACGTACGCAGACGCAAGGGGTGGCAAATTAACATATGTAACATTAAAGCTAGTAGTAGTATTTTTCAACGATTTTTTAAAAACATAAAGCTCTTTGAGAAAAAAATGTTTTAATTAACACCCAAATTTTTGTTAAGTTTAGTTCATCCTCTAAACATGAAAAAAACCTACTGTGAACTATTTTTAACAAGATTATAATTGCTTAAAATTAAAATTGTATATTTTTTTTTGCCTAGTAGCAAAGTCCACAAAAATTTGGCGTTTCGAAAATTCGAATTTTCCTATAGTCTTTAGTTTTGATTTTTGGTTTGTTTGAAATACGTCACTGAATTATTTCAATTGAGACTCGTCTTTGCAATGTATTCTAAACGGAACAGTAATGCCAACTCAAAATTTAAAAATAGTTCTGTCCGGAATTTGACGTTGTCCCTTCATTTACCAAAATGTATTCCAGTCAAGAGCAATATAACTGTATATAAAAAACATAGAACTTACTATCATGGCGAATATTTTTTAATGTTGCCCGCCCGACCCTTGTGGTGGCGCTGCATTTTATAAGTGTAGAATTCGATTTGGAGATTTCAACCATCGGAAATTGGAGTATGAGCAGGAGGAGAATGTTATTTCGACTGCCGTAAGCAATAAATATCAATTAAAACCTCCATAAGCTTTCCGCAAAAAAAACTTGAGAAAGGGTTGTCCCCATACTTTAGATGTCGCCCCATTCGACTGTCATCATGATAGTACATACTATGTTTTACATATACAAAGAATATAACCAAAAATGTTTCGCTATTTACACTGAGTGTAAAAAAAAGTGGCGCAGTCGTACTTTTTGAAGTGTTGTTATCATTTTGATAATATTGCATAATCTCTTTCCATTTTCTTTGTAATACGTGCATCATAATAAGGAGAGCCACATTATAATCTTTTCTTCATACAAGATGAAATAGATCAATTTTGGCTTCCGAAATCCCGTAAATGTGGTCTCACAGACTTCAATCAGTAAGAGGAGGAACTGTAAATGCTCAAACAGTGAGGTGGCGCGGCGCAGCTTTTAGCGGAGAGTGGCCTGAGAGCAAGGAGAACTACTTGTGTACCAAGACTCATGGTACATCACAAGCGACGTCGGATGGAATTTGCTCGCCTTCACCAAGGTTGGACCGACGCCGGCTGGGCTAGAGTTCACTGATGAGACTAGGTTTTGTCTATGTTCACCAGATGGACGTAGTAGAGTGTGGAGAATATCAGGTGAGAGATGCTCTTCGGCAACAGTTGGCCCCAGGGACCGTTTCTGGGGAGGTTCCGTCATGGTATGGGCAGGAATTTTTGTGCACGGAAAAACTGAGCTGTGTATCGTGGAAGAATCGGTAAACTAAAATTAATACATATATCAGCAACATTCTGGAAGAATATGTGGTTCCGTTCGCACCATTTATAGGTGAAGACTTCTTGCTGATGCACAACAATGCTAGACCTCACGTTGCCAGGTGCGTTACGGACTACTTAGAAGAAGTGGAAATCGATGTGATGACTTGGCCTGCCATGAGCCCGGACATGAATCCTATCGAAAACGTTTAGGACCTTCTGAGAAAAATGACAGCGGCCTGCAGTTCCCGAGGCACCCATTGTTGCCCATTTTCGTTATTTTATGTTTTATTTCAAAGTTCTTTCTATTTATTTTCAATTTTTATTTTTGTTTTAATGTATTAGAAATTATTGCGAAATTTCAAAGTGTGCCACTTTTTTGGTAACTCAGTGTAGTTGAACTAGAGTGTATTTATAAAAATTCAAAAAATGGTATAATACCACCTTCAAGTACATCATTTGCAAAAATAAATTCATATTTGTTTCATAGTTTATTCTTGGGGAATTCTCCTTTGCCTTGAATTTTGAGCTGTTCCAATTGTATTGAAAGGTTACCGGTGTGACTATTGTCTCAAAAACGCGAACATGAATTTAAGTAGTGCCAAGTATCTCTATCTTATTTACAGTCTATATGTAAATCAAACTTAGGATAATAAATTTGAAAATGGATTTGTTAGCTCAGCAAATCCATACCTAAGAACTGCCAAGAAATGGTATGAAAACTTGCGTCACTTGATGAATACAAAATTAATAATTTTTTTTCACAAGAGAATTGTAACATAGGTTTAAAGCAATCTTCTCCCAATATTTGCAAAAGCTTTTAAATGTGACATAACATTATCCAACTTATTACAATAATCTTTTTGAATAATAAAAAAAAATATCGAAAAAAACTAAAGAAAAAAAAATGCTTAAAATAACCGAACACGTTCCACCACATTATTAACAAATTCAATTCGAATCTTTCCATTGCGGATCATTTTTCCCTATCACGTTTTTGTCTTTGTCATGGAAATCAAATAAAAACATTTAACCAAGCTTTAATTTAAACCAATTTACATCAAATATGCAAATCAACTTATCACATCTTCCTTTTCACATCCTCTCTTCTTTTTCAATTTCAAAGGCTTTCAATTTTATAGACTAAAAAATAAAAAAACTTGGTTTTGATATCAAATTGAAATTTCCCTTTTGAATTTAATTTTTCCCGATGGATATCGGATAGATGAAGATGAAATTAAAATAAGAGACTATTTTTCTTCGCGACGATGGTCCTTCCAATGTCCAATTGAATGTTCCGCCAGAGAGTTCATCAATTTACTTTGTAACTATGATCTTATATGCACAATGCACAATAGCTTAGGCTACTATTAAGACCATCAACCAGGATGCTTCAACTTCAACAATACTCGTATTCCGGATGGCGTTAGGTTGGAGGGAGAGTCGGTAGGACGAAAATTTTTATTCCGCCAATTCCACAATGATGATGGCGATGACGACGAACGATGGACGTTGAATTTTAATTCATTTTTTTAAATTAAAACGATTTATCAGTTTACACTTCATCTCTCATCAATTTGTTGGAAAATTGGATTTCATCAAACTCATATCCTGTTTGTTCTGTTTTTCGTTTTTATCCATTAAGGATTTTCATGTTCTCTGTTCCAGTTTGTTTTTGTTTTCTTCGTTTTTTTTTTCTGTTTGACCAAAATGTTCATCATGTCAAAGGACTTTCCATGTGAAATTGAAAAAAAAAATACATACAGGTAGGTGGATGATACCCCGTATATGATTCTCTAAATGAAAAAAAAAAATCAAGTAAAAATCTATATCAGAAGTATGGTCGTTCCTCTTGGTTCAATCGTTTTATAGTTGGTTATCCTTGTGAATTTTTGTGCAATCGCTCCCTATATCGAAAGAATTAATAAATCAAAATCAAAGGTCGAGACAAGTTCGACAGTTCGTGTATGGAATAGAGTTCTTTGCAGAAATCTTCTTGAGTGAAAAATAGTTTTTTTTTTTTTTCTTTTCAATCTTATCATCCACAACGATTCATCATAAGGATTTATGGATATGGATATGGATATACTTCCTACACTTATGATGTTGGTGTTGGTATATCTACATAAATGTGCACTTTGCAAGGATTTTTTTTTATTTTTATAATTGAATTATTATCTTTGAGCTTTGAACATAAATATACTCGTACACCAGAGTCAGTATGGGAAAGAATTGCTGTAATTTAAATGATTTTTTTTTCTCTTTAAAGAAATCATAAGTCATGGGGACATTATTCTGTGTGTTTTTTTTTTATTGGGCCCGATATTTTAAGTCTTTCTAAATTTAGGGTACAGGGGGAAGACGACAACGAGAAAGAAAGGCTGATGTGGAAAACATTTTCAGTGTTTTCATTTAGTTTCTTTGTTCAAGTGCATGCATTAAAGTAGCAGCAGTAGCTACTGGAAGAGCCATCGGCACCATTTTGCAATCAAGCATTTCTATTCCCTTATTTTAAAGGGTGTTTTTGAAATTAAAACTGAAATTTTACCGAAACCTTCTTTTACTATACCGCGCTGTTAAATCAACTAAAATAAAATATTTGCATACTAATGATGTCCGTGAGATTCCCTTTGCGGTTTCTGGAGATGCATTGCAGATCTTTACAACTATTCTCCTGTTCTCTTCTCTAGCTCGACAGTTCTTCGGCAAGTGCTTCTAACTTGGTCCTAGCTCTTTTCAAGCGTAAGACCAATCCAATGCCACTTATAGGTAACCGTATGATAGAGTGAATGGGTTCTGCATGGATTAAGCCCCAAATATGTTGCTCCAGATGATAAGCAGAAATCTACTTACGAAAGTCTGAAGCTTTCTTGGGACAGCAAATGTGGATTTCCAAAAGCTGCGACCATAAAAGAACACGAATTTAACATTGGAACGGAACAGTTGTGGCTTGTTCTTTAAGCTCATAGAGTTGTTTTTCCATATTTTGGACAGCATTCCGAACATAGCTTTTGCTCTCCCGATTCGACTGTTAATATCTTGTTGAGTTCCGCTTTAAGGACTTCCGTATTAAATATATTCTCCAAAAAATTAACTTGAACTTATGAGGTTCTGATCCTTTTTGTTTTTGTTTTTCGTATTGATTTTAAGCCCGACGATTTCAGTTTCTCTCTCCATGTTATTTCAGCCATTGGAGTTCCATGATCCTGTGAGAGAGGAAGCATACTTCTGAGTAGTCAAAGTATTTGAGGAATGATGACAGAGTCCACCGAATTCATGCATTTCCAGTCGACAAAGCTGCATGTAGACTAATCACCATCAGGCACAATTATGGTGAAATTATGCAGCCCTGCCTAACCTCACTTTGGATTTGAAATTCCTCTGTTCACCCTCTAATATGCAGAACGAGACATTTGGATCCATCATATGAAGCATTAGTCGGTCAAAGCTCTTTCAATCCAGAAATCTCACCATAACTTCAAAACTTCTTCTAGCCGCGTTCGAGAGAAAAGTCTTACGGAGAATTGTTGGCCCCATATGTGAGGAAGGACGATTCCGGAGACGGTACAATCATGAATTGTACGCAATCTACATACCTTGAAGCAGACAAAGTGACAATGACAAAAGTAAGCTCGGGGTGCTCTGCTCACCGGAGTCTAGGTGAGCAGAGCACCTAGCTTGCATGAGCGAACTCGGATAGTCTTTTGTGGTACCTTCTATCGTAGACGGCAACGTGGTAGACCATGCTTGCTCTGAAGAGATAGCTTTGACCAGGACACCCAAAGCCTTGGGGTGCGCAACTGGATGGCATCGACTCCATCGAAAGCTAGCTGAATTCTCTATTGGGTTATGTCGAACGCCTTTTTGAAGTAAATAAACATAGGAAGATCCAATGCGGAAACCTGATTATAGGCGTCGAGTGTGACTTCGAGGTGTTCATTTACTCGGTCCCGGACGACTCTATAACGTCACGGTTTTGCATAAATCACTTCAAAATAATAAAAAAAAAATGCTAATGATAAGATTTCGAAATTCAGTTTTATAATTAATAATTAAGCAAAAAAAAAAAACTTCAGTTTGTTCAAACCTTTTTCGTTTTTAACAAAATCTGGCTCCACATTGGGCGCCAGTTATAGAGTGCGTTTTTCTTCCTTTTTCCCTTATAAACAACTTTTTTAAAATATTAAAATGTGTAAAATCTCTCTAAATAAGTTTTATGTTGGGAACATCCTGTTTTCAATTCAGCTATAGTGGTGAAATTAGAAGATTTATAAGAGGGAACAGGAATACGAATGCGACACTCTACTTACCTAAACGTATATCCTTGTGCAAGCGAGAGTAACTGTATCTTTGTATTTTTCTTCGAAGCGAATGCATAATTAGTGCATATGTTTTCGGAAAATTTATATTTAAGCAATTGTGTGCTAAATTATCCTAATTGGGCTGCAGATAGTAATTTGCATTGGAAGTTAAGGGTTGTATAATGTACATTTAGATATATGTAGGTATGTGCAGTGCATAAGTGCGGAAAAAAAAACTCGAGAAAAAGAATTATGCGGGCTTTAGGAATGATACTTTTTGTCCTTAATTTGAAAGAATAAGGAGAAGTTGCAGTAAATGAAAATTATTAGGATTTCGGTAAAATATAGCTAGTTTATATATAGGTAGCTATTTAAAAAGATTTTGTTAATTTAGAACTTTTTAAATAAGTTTAGGAATTTACATGCAATTTAGATTAGATAAAGTATTGTTTTAGAAAGTAAGAAAATCAATGGTTTTTACTCCATTTCCAGGAGAGTTAGAAATATAAACGATAAATTGTTTCGCTGACGATAGCACCCTTAGCTTTTCTTACTCGTTTCCAGACTCACGTCACTCCTCTTCGGATGTGAAATTGCAACGGCAAAATATGATAAGCTCATTAAACTCTAACTTAAAGAGCATTGTACAATGGGGAATTAAAAACCGCGTAGAGTTAAATGCTTCGAAAACCCAATGCTATCTTGTATCGTCGAAGCGAGATATACCCCCCTTGCCAATGTCCATCAGTGGCACTTGCATCAACGAGACCGAACATCTCTAGATTCTCGGTATGTGCATCACTAACCACCTCTTGTGGAACGAGCACATATGCGATGTTGCCAAAAATGCGGCAAGATGTTTGGGTTTCTTAAGAAGGTGCAAGAAATTTTTCTCCCCGTCTGAGCTGGCTATTATCTATAAAACCTATGTAGGTCCAAAGCTTGAGTACAATTCCCATATCTGGGCTGGTGCTCCAGTTACTTACTTAAGCCTCTTGGATGAAATACAAAAAAGAGCTGTAAGAATGATTGGTGATAGAGAGATCACTTTAGTCCACCGTCGTAACGTTGCGTGTCTCCACTTGTTCTACCGTTACTTCTACGGTAATTGCTCTAGTGAAATAGCCAGTTGCATTCCTCCCCTCAAACAATTCGCCCGTAATACTCGCGCTTCTAGGAATGCCCATCAGTTTACCCTCGAGCCCAACTTCGGACGTACCCTCAAGTATAGAAAATCATTTTTTAGCCGTACTACGCGAATTACAATGTTCAAGAATTCAGGACCAAGACCGACACTTCCTTTCCAACCCCTTCCCTTCTTCCTAATGCACTCACTGTGTCTCTGGCATAAAAAGTGTATAAAAAATCCCTTGAGTGGGTGCAAATTATAAAAAAAAGCCCATAAGTAAAAACTTAATTTTGTATTACAGTTAATTACCCACATTTGTACTAAGGGAGGAAGGTTCTTTTACTCCCCGTTTAGGCAAGAGGGGGACATTTTATCAGAAAAAACAATTGTAATTCAGACGAAAGGAGACCATCAGGGACAAACGTAACAGTATACTATAGAACGAAGCTATATTATGATTTTTTTCGTTCAGATGACAGTTTTCACTAAAATAAAAACTCGTCTGAGTACCTACTCAGTATCATTTCGGTTTTATGTTTTCTTTGGGAAATTTTTTTTATTGAAATATTCAATTTTGACTTTTTTTTCTTCAGTCCAGTGGGATTGGAGATTTCGAAAGTCTCGTCTCAGTCCACGTCCTATTTTAAAGCCAGAAATTCTGTCAACAATTTTTGAAATCAATATTTTTTTTAAGTAGGGCCTACAAACATTGCATTCTACTTTCAAATTAATCAGCGACTTTGTAATTTTGGGCTCTAAATTGCAATGTTTTTTTTTAAGAGAAATGCTAATAGTAGTTACATGTCTCAAGAGTAACGAAGTGGAATAAATTGCACCCATCTGTTTGATGTTCAATTTAGCATCTTAGTAGGTAATCATAGATACTCATGCCTCCATTCTTAGCTCTGTTCATCACTCAATTATATCTTAATGTTATTTTTAACTTCCCATAGGGAGTTATTGTAATCGGTCCGATTTCTCAAATTGAAATTTTTGACATTTCTCGACGTTTTAAGGTCCCTAGAGCATGTATCAATCATTTTTAGAGAGATGTCTGTGTGTGCGTGTGTACGTACGTTCGTCGTCGATATCTTAATAACGAGTAGAGATATCGACTTGAAATAAATTTTGTTTTACAGATAATAACTTCGAAAGAAGCTGAAAGGGCGTTTATTAATATTCAATATTTGGTTGGACTCAAATATCTCACGAACAAATAATGCTTGAAATAAATTTTATTCGACACATTATGACGTCATACAAATTTGATATGAATTTTGAAAAAAATCAATATACCGTTATTTTTTAAAATCAAAAAAACTAAAAAAAAAATTTACAACTCGAATATGCTCAGGTGGAAAAACGATATTAACTTTAAAATAATTTTATTTTACGAAAAATGTTAGTTTTGACTACTGGTGAAAATTTCAAAAAAATTCAATGAACAGTTTTTTTTACAAAAAATTAAAAACTACAAAAAATTCTACCAAAAATTGGTATAAATTGTCTTTCGACTCAAATTTCTCAAAAACGGGTAACGATATTGACTACTTGTTTTTTTATTTTCTACATAACATAATTGTTAGCAACTGATAAAATTTTGACAAATATTGAATGGGCAGTTTTTTTAACAAAAAATCAAAAACTGTTAAAAATTCTAAAGAAAAGCAGTTACAATTGTATTTCAGCTCGAATATCCTGAGACCGAACAACGATTGTGCCTTCTAAAATATTTTATTTTATACATAGTACAATTTTTTATGATAGGTTAAATTTTGACAAATATCTAATTGACAGTTTTTACAAAAAATGTAAAAAAAAAGTAAAGTTTTCCAGATCACAAATGGGAAGTTATCAGTGTGGGTCGCACCCAGCCTTTTTTTTTTTAATTGTGGTCCACCCTGCCGTACATATTCTATACCAGGTAGAAATCCGCAAATTACGGACCGCGTGATTTGATTATTTTTAGTTCTGACTCGAAATAAAAAATATTCTTTACTTTTTACACCATTCAGCTATATTTTATCATCTTCTAAACACTTGATTTCGCTTCTTGTATTACAATTATTGTTCTCTGGATTGTTTCTTTTTTTTTTACAAGATTCTTATTTCGAAAATGAAAACTTTTCATCTGTTTTTAATCGCTTTTCGAGTTCAATTCAATCACACAGCGAAAAGTTGCCCAGCTCAGTTGTTCAGTTTTCTTAAGTTTCAACAACAAAAATCTTCATCGATTAAATTAGTTTCAAGTTCCTTACATTACACCACGTTTACATGCCGAAATTCGCAAAAAAAAACAACTATTTAGTACTAGTAACTAGTATTTAAACACGAACAAACTATTTTTTTATTTCGAAAATATCTTGCGATGCAATTGTTTCTGAATTCACATCAAAGACTTTTATAAAAATATATTTCTATATTAATATTTTTCTTTATTTCGTAACTAATAAATAAATTTTGTTGACCACTCTGTCATTTTTAAAACATTTTCATCGTTTGGACCGCGCTTGAAACATATTGCTGACCCTTGCACTATACCACGAGTATTCTATTTTTGAATATAAAGCTTTAGGTTTGATTGATTAAAACTTATATAGAATTATACAGAATTTTTAATTACGGAATAGATGGTTATAGAAGTACCAATCTACGATAAGTTTGAAAACAAACATAATTTCATAATTCAACTCAACTACAGGTACTGCAGCTGTTCAACACCAAATTAAATTATTGATAATTAGAGATATAAAATTAAACAATACCTTCCCACTTGCAGAAATATTATTAATAAATATACAAGGATATCTATCTCCATCTCGCTCTCTCTCTTTCACTCACTGCAAAAATAAAAATAAAATTTTAAAATATTATCACAAAACCGTTGATATATGGAGCGGGCGTGAATATGAAAACCCGCATCATGGAAAACCCACAATACGGATTATATTGTGTTTGTGTATTGTTAAGCCGTGTGAATTCTCGCGCATTAAAATTGCGGCCGGACATTTCGAATGTAAATTAAAATTCATTGATTCAACTCCTACTCAACTCGGCTCCTCTTTGCCGGAAGATAGCGAAGCACAAATTGTTAAAGCCACTACTTTTTTGTGTTTTTGTATGTTTTTCATGTTGTTTTTGTTTATATAGAATTATATTTAATATTTCAGAATTGTCCCAATCGAGGCAGAGGTTATAATTTGTCTTTAAATTCGAGTATATTCAGCTGTGAAATTGAATGGAATCTCCAATGTGAGTGTCAATTTTTTTTTTTAATTTGTTTTTACTATTTCTTTTGATATAATGCAATAAATTAAATTATAAAAATATTCTCAGTTCGCAGTTGAACGAAGCAACGTGTTTTGAAATTGAATGTGTAATTTTATTGGCATTAATATTGTCTACCTACTTATTTTCCATTCAATATTCTCATATCTGAGAATTATAGTAATCGAAATTGACAAACTAAATTAACTGTTAATTTGATTATGCCAAAAGGAAAATCAAAATAAAATAAAAATATTTAATAACTATATTAATCCAAAGTATTTTACTGGCATTTTTTTTTTTTTTTTTTGTTAATTTTTATTCTGATAAACTTGTTTTCTTACAATTTTATTAGATCAAGCCTTGGACATATGCTAACACAAAACATATTTATCTCTAAAATTACCTTAATGATTTTGATGAAATTTTCAAAGGAGGGTAAAATTAAATAAAATTATTTAATTTAAACCAAAAAAAATTAAAACAAGTCAGGAAGGCCTGCAACGCCCCTATTCGAAGAATCTTCTTTCGTACTCGAGCTGTGGCGAGAGTCCTAAATGATCTCTACATACATAAATTCGCTGGTCCGGATGGTATCCCCGCCATTGTTCTGAAGAGGTGTTCTTCTACGCTGGCAAAACCCATGCGTAAGCTTTTCCATCTATCCTATTCTTCTGGGCTTGCTCCAAGCAGTTGGAAAAAAGCATTTTTCTAGCCTATCCCAAAAAAAGGCGAATCTTTTTCACCCTCTAATTACCGACCAATTGCACTTACGTCCCTTCTTTCCAAGGTCATGGAAACGCTGATAAGTTATCAGCTCAAGAAATATCTCGAAGATCGAAAGCTTCTTCCGGCAATACGGCTTTCGCAGCAATTGGATCCACTGGTGACTTGATGGTTTATCTCACCGAACAGTGGAACAAATCTCTACATCGTTTTGGAGAAAGTAAGACTATTGCACATTGCACTTGATATTTCTAAAGCATTCGATAAAGTTTGGCATCCTGCTCTTTTATCAAAAATCCACAACATAAGTGCTGGTGTGCCACAAGGTTCTGTTTTGTTTCCGACCCTCTTTCTAATGTACTACTGCAACTACTAATCTATTAAATTGATTCACTGACAATAGCACCCTTAGTTTTTCATATTCGTTTCCGGATTCACATCCCTGCTCTTCGGACGTGAAACTAAAACGGCTAAATATGTATAAGGAATCTCGATTTATTCGGGTAAAGATGCGTCAAGACAAGGTGTAATGGTCATCTTCTGCTGAGCCCAGCCATTACATCGGGGCGAAACGCATATATGAACACTTCATAGCTGGTTTTTTCATAATTTTTCATGATTTTCAATCATATTTATTATTATTATAAATATGAGTTACATTAAATTCTGACTTAGACAGCATTGTTCTTATGTTCTAATGCTTCGAAAACTCAATGCTGCCTTCTGTCGTCAAAGCGAGCCGTACCCCTTCTGCCATTATCTATGAGTGGCACTTGCATCGAAGAAACTTGCGATTTTAGGTATGTGTATCACAAACCATCTTCTGTGGAATGATCACATACTTAATGTCGCCAAAAATGCCACAAGATGTTTAGGTTTCCTTCTGAGCTGCAAGAATTTCTTTTCCCCTTCTGATCTGACTATTATCTATTAAGGTTATATCCGTCCAAAGTTTGAGTACCTCCCATCTCTGGGCTGGTGCTCCAGCAACTTACTTAAGCTTCTTGCACAGTATACAAAGACGAGCCTTCAAATGATCGGCGACAGGAACATCATCGATACCTTTACGTCACTTGAACACCGACGTAACGTTTCCTGTTTCTCACTCTTTTATCGTTACTTTTACGGTAAATGCTCTAATGAAATAGCCAGTTGCATTCCTCCCCTTAAACGATTCACCCGTAATACTGGCTCTTCCAGGAATGCTCATCAGTTTACTCTTGAACCCAAATTCGGTCGTACTGTCAAGTACAGGGATTCGTTCCTTACCCGTACTACGCGAATGTAGAATACCCCTCTACGCTCTGTCTTTCCCTCTCATTGTGATTAACTGAAATTCAAGACTAATGTTCACCGACATCTCCTTTCAAATCCCCTCCTACTTACCTAAGGCTCGCACTGTGGCTCTGTGTGGAATGTCGCTCGAATATTCTGAAGGAGCTCAGAAATTATTTAACTGGTTGGATACAGTTTGTAAGTAATGCAGACAAAATATCTAAAATAATTTTTAACCATTCAGACGTACCGCAGGGCACTCATTTGCGCCCTCTTCTTTTTTTGCGCTTGATTAAGTCTTTGAATACATAACAATCGTTGACGAAGATGATAGAACAACAACATGTTTCGTCGTATTCAGTGAATGTTTCACTTTGGTTTGGGGCAGCCTAAACTTGTCAAAAATTTGAAGGAACCTCTACCATTGATTTTCTACACTACCCTGCATTTATATTTCAAAGCTGTTCAAAGTAAAAAAATTAATTTTAAGAAGAAAAATATGTTCAAAGATGCAAAGTTTATTCCAAAAATATGTACATATAAACAAAATGGCGCACAAAGTTTGTAGATCTTTTCAAGCATCGTCAAGTATCTTTAACTGCATTCTTCTTGTTAATTTGTCGAACAAAATATATTTTTAGATTTTGTGTTTCAATAATTTTTGAAATTCTTTTTGATTTCATCATCAGTCATTTTAATTATTAGGTCTTCTTGGTCCTTTGATCCATGCATTGACCAGATTTTCATTTCTACATTTCTCGGCTTATATGTATGTAAATATTTCTTCTTCTGTCAGTTTGGAAAAATATAAAAATATTTTATCTAAGCTTCTCACCCGGCTCGTGTCTAAATAAAATATATTGAAATTAATAGAATTTTTCGTTTCTTACATACCTACAATTCACAGTATTTTTTTCGAGACCGGACGAAACACATGAAAATTAGACGCTGTCCCAGTTGGGGATCAGTTGGGCAGTTAGATTAGTCTGATATGTATTGAATGGGCAAAATTTTAGTATAATAATGTTTATAATTTGTTTGTGTCAAAATTATTAGTATTGAAAATGTCCGGAAATAGTTTAAGTTCATGTTTGGATGTAAATTTGTGAAATATGTTAAATTGGTATTAGATTAAATAACTGCGATCCCATTTTCATTCACTTTCAACATAACTTAAATATATTCAGTTCAAATCACTGATTGTATTTTTTTTTATTATTTTTTTTACGAATTTTACAAAGAAGACCATGAAGTGATAAATGTTACCAATTGTCATTATGAAACAAATTTTATTTGAATACGATTTTTTCATTACGGTGAAATTGGTCGGATAATTTTTAGAAGACGCATACATTTTGGTCCAATTTAGCATTATATCTTAAAAACATTATGTTGGTTTGTCAATTATCCATTTTTCTTCCCATCCATACAAACTGCTTGCTGAAATTAAAATTAATTTTAAAAATTGTGATACTCCAAATAAATATTAAACCAACTTTATGTATTCCTTCTCTCCATTACCTCGGTGGCTTAAGACTTTTTAATAAGTATTTTCAATATTTTTTTGAATTATGCATCAATTCTTCAAAAATACTAATTTTCTTATCTTTCAAGAAAAGTTTGAAATACGTATGTACATACATATGTACATAAATGTACAAATGTATGAACATTTGAATGATATTCAGGTGATTTTTAATAATTTTTGACACTTTTAAAATAGTTTTTGAATTTCGAGTGTATATAGTGTAGTAGGTATTTGATACGAAATTATTAGAAGATAAAATTGAAACAATTCCCGATGCATTGCTTTGGTCCATATTACGAATGTGGGATCAAGCTTTTGATGACGTTGTTTTTGGTTTTTAATATAATAGAATGCTAATAACTTAAAATCCTCTTTTTCCAAAGACTAACTATTAATAATAATGGCAAAAGTGATGTTCACCAGTTTAATCAAAATTTTACGTTGGATTCGCTATTTATAAAGCTCTTTTTGTTAAAATCCCAATTAAATTAATATCAAACGCTAAACCTGTCCTTGCCAGTTCATTTCCTTCTTAATTTTCCTACACATTCCACAATTTACAGAGACCCAGTGCTGCGTGGGAAGAACTCTTAGCTCTTGGCTTAGCCCAATAACTTACTTTGCTGTTTCCATTATTTAGGTAGTTGTACTGCTTCCTCTTCGACAATTCTTCGCCAAGTGCTTCTTGGCACTTCTTTCTCATGAAGACCATAATTTAGAATACCATTTGGTCAGAAAATTCTTAAAATTTGCTCATACATCTAATAACGAACGTTTTTGCAGCTTTCTATTAACAGTGGCTGTGAATTTCGAAGTTCTGCAACCATAAAGAACCACGGATTCATCATTGGAGTTAAAAACAGACATAGTATGGTCTTTAAGCTTACATAGTTGTTTCTCCAAATTTTGGGCAGCATACCGACGCAGCCTTTGTTTTCTCGATTTGGCTATTAGTATTTTTAGTGTAGTTAACTTCCAAAGGAGCCCAGAGGGGTTTGCACTACTACTGTCCTACTAGTGGGATTTAGTTTATATTTTGTTAGGAGCTAGTTCAAAAAATAATGGGTCTTTGTTCATGATGAACCAAATTCCAACTTTATTGGGAGCAAGTTCATTGGAAGCTAGTTTATCGGGAGTTCATTTGGGACTTATTTCATAAAGAACTAAGTGCTACTGTTCATTTTCATTCTGGCACTTTGTTCATTCTGTGTTGGAAGTTAGTTCATTTAGAAGTTTGTTTGTAGACCTAAAAATGTAATACTATATTTTTTATCTCAAACGAATCATTTTTTTTTTTGTTGCTAATTTTAATGTTGTAAAAATAAAATTGGTTAAAAAAAGTACGAATATCTTAAAAAATTTGATTGCATATTTTTTTTTCTATTTCAAACAATCTTACCTATAATTCAAAACTTTATTTTTTGTTCTTCTGAAAAAAAGCTTTCCAAATCAATTTCCCAAATTTTTTTGAGTAATAATAATTTATTCCAAGGAAATTTCTTCCTCCAGATATCGAGTCCTGATAATAATATGAAAAACTTTAAATACATAATATTATGAAAGTTTAGAAGTTAGGTTGGGTATGTGACCTTTCTACTGGATTTGTGTTTCAGGAATAAATATTTATAGAGCCATATTTTGTGTTTGTCTGCGAATATATGTACATACATGTAACCTGTGGAAATAGTGTCTTTTATATACTTTTTGGTATTCACTGATCCTTTTCAGATATACATTTGTCCCTTTTTATGGTTAGCATAGCTTTTTAATGGTAGGTATAAAAAATATTCATGTAAGTTTCCTCAAATGCACGGGACAGAGAACTAGATATCAAAAGCCCTGCATCTTACCGAATATATTATTATAGCTTATTGAACATACAACAAGTTGTCTCAAAAAAAGTTTTTATTTAGTGGATCGATTAAAAAAAAACTAAACCGCGTATATTGTATATAAATTTGCATAGTACTATCATCAGCCCCAAGCGATCACACAACTAACTAATTTTTTGGTTGCTGTTTCTGTGTATAAACAAGTGCGCCCTCAAACGACCACACAACTAAGCTTTGTGGAACGTGCTGATGAGAGTACTATAGATTTCTTATACAATGACCGCGTATTAATTATTAAACTTTTGATGTTTCTAAAGTATTTGATGAAGTAACTTTCTTTCGAATCGCTCTATACAAGTAGTATAAGACGAATTAAAGTTTAAAATACACCACATAAGTGCTGGTGTGCCACAGGGTTCTGTTTTGTTGCACTGCTGCAACTACTAATCTATTAAATTGATTCACCCTTAGCTTTTCATATTCGAATCTGTCTATAACTATTAAGTTAAGACATAGTTAAGATAGAAATATAATGGACAAAAACTATCGTATACTCAATAATTGGATAAGTCAAAGTGCTTCCGCCATTTTGATGTCTCTTTCTAGCTGTCAGTTTGCTTTGAAATGAACGGACGAAGAGCGCTCTGACTATCGACAGTGAAAGTTAACGAAGACTAAACGAAAAGCACCATATTTAGATGCAAGGGTTTAATAACTTAATTCAGTTAAAGCATTTAAGAATGTAAATATATGTTTAACATTTTTTGATAGCTTGGCAAGCAATATACCAAACTCCATTTAAATGCAAATTCCAAAGTAGATTCCTTTTTTTGGGTACGAGAAACAACTCTATTTCGAAAGGGTAACGTCATCAGTAATAAAGAGATATCAAAAATTCCCCACACTCTGCCCAAATTCTCTCTCATCGCTATTGCGTTAGTTTTGAAGAAGGATGATGAAACACTTGCATTTATTACCTAGATATAACTACCAGTCGTTTCTTTGATTACATGTGGCATGAGATTTTCATACTAAATCCACAACCCATATAATATATTCGTAAGGAAATAAGGAGGTCCTTGGCACTATATTTACAATTTCCGCATCATTTCAACCTTTTTGATTCGCTATCTTCTTCTTCTGCTACTTACAAGAAAAAAAAAACGGCATCTGTTCTGGTGCTGATGCTGCTACTGCTACTGCTGCTGCATGCGGAGCATCTAGCTTTTGTAGGACATGAATTGCATTTTTGAGTAGTCGACGACGACGACGCGACGATAGATGCCAACTTTTTTGGGTTATTTATGTAGTTTGAAGCTTCGCGTCGCGTGTATAGGATGCTAACTTGTACTTTAGCTAGCTAGCTAGCTAGCTAGTAAACACAGCCAGCATGCCTGATGTTCAAAATTTACATAATGTAGTTTCTTTTAATCAGCTATGGAGATGTGTTCCTGTTCTTTTTCATGTGCATGATGTGAAGGATAAGGATGTCCCTTGATATTATGAATTGTGTGCAGGTGTATAGAACAGAATGAAAAGTTTAATTTTGTTAGGTGTACGGTGTACCTATCTATTCTTTGTTTTATTTATATTTTGGTATTTCGGAAGTGGATATACGTGCATAAGACCGAACAGCGATGTTCTTGTAATTTGAAAAGTAAAAATGTTTTGAGAATTTGAGAGAAAAATATTCTGACATTTTCAAAGATAAATCCGTGGCAATTCTAAAATTCTAAAATTTCAAGTATTAGATCCATTGCTCAAAAAATCGAAATGTATGTTCTAAGTACTTGCGGATGATCATGGAAATATACGAGAAAGTTAAACAAAGGTAAGATGTTCTGCAAGAGTCCCCGAATAATTCCCAAAGAAGCGCCCGTTGCTCTTTACCTATTACAATTCTTGACATTCTGTTTGAAGGCTAGGAAACTGACCCAGAAGTGAAGATCTGACAGTCTTGTAAAGAGTACTGGGTGAATGTTCTTTTTGTTTTTTAGAAAGGCTTACTACACAATCAACTGATTGCATTCTTTTGAGTCTTCATGCATATCACTTGCATTCCTTGATAATCTTTTGCGTTCTTTGCATTTTTTTTTGTGTGTTTTTCAAGATATTGAAAAACACGTTCCAAAATGTTAGCGCGCAGTACATTAAGTTCTGTTTCGTCATTTGACGACGATAGTCAAGATATCTAGTGGGACCGCAACTTTACTACTCTACTGCTTCACTCAAGGCTCCACTTGTGGGGTTCAACGGGTTGATCTCAGTAAACGTCGACAGGCCTCACGGTTTTGGATTGGTCCATGTCTGAGGCCAACTAAATACAGGTGCGTTGCATTTGTTTCATCTAGAAGTTTTTGCACCTGGCCTTCTTCAGCTATAGTATTGAAACGCCGCCGTATGCTGTTGCCTTTTGAATTTATACTGGGTTCTCAGGGCATCTTCCTTTTAGATGATAGTACCAGCTAAGTTGGCCGTGATTTATTTCACCTACATAGATGGATTTTTTGACGTGAAGTCTTCTTTGGATTTTCTTGTTTCTTATTCGATCACGCTTTGTCACTTTTACTGTCATGCGAAGCATCTTCATTTCAGCTGCCGCCAATTTACTCTCATACTTCTTGTAAATTGTTCAACACTGTAAACCGTATGTAGGCAATGAACGAACAACTGCCGTATAGAGCTTTCCTTACAGAAGGAGGTACAGATTTCTCGCCACTTCATCTACCTTACGCTTACGCGATGTTTAATGTTATCATCACAAGATCCTTTGCTATTGTTCACAGATCCAAGATATTTAAACTTTATGCAATTGGGAAGCATTGTTCCATTCAAATAGATGTCTGGAATAGGCCTGTGTGGATCAGAAAATGTTCAGTCTTTTTCACGCTAATGCGTTATCCATTTTCCTTCAGAACATCTTCTCTTAGCAAGGACATACGATCTTCACTAATGATAGCTCCATCGTCATCAAAAAATAACTGATTAACTTTGGGGTTTGTCACCTTATCATCACGCAGAAAGAGCAAAGGACTCAAGATACTCTCCTGATGCAAACCTACTCTACTTGGGAGCTTTTCGGTGATTCATGTGGGACATCCATTGTTTTAACTTACTCTTACATGTCCATGATCATCCGCTCACAGACTTCCAGAACTCCTCGTTGCCTAAATGGAACCGTTTATTTATCTGAAACAAACCCTCACTGTCTTCAGTGAGCCAATACCCGCTCAACAATCTTCATGTTTTGTGAAATAAGCTTGATTGAATGGTAACTGTCCCAATATCGTGTAACTTTTCCTCCAATGACTGGGCATTCGGTCACCGCAAATAAGTTTGGAGATGGAAAATATGACCAATCTACACCTGATGTCTAACATCTAATTCCAGAACTCACAGTTGTTAATTGAAAACGTAGATCTCTTCTTGAAGTTGAGCACACTTTTTGTTTACTACATTTTGTTAAATCGTTTTTAAAGAAATGCATTTACCGTATGTAATGCGGCTTTTGAAATCTCTTTCTGCTGTTTCGAAAATACAACTTCATATCTTAGACTGGAGGCTCTGGACCATGACCACCGTCACGACAATCGGTAAAATTAGTGGAGAATGGAGAAGGTAAAAGACCATATCTATTAAAAATGGCTACGCATGCCAGTTCCGATCTCAAACAATCTCAACAAAAAAAAAGAATTCCCCGTGAAATGTATTTTCTTTTTGAAGAAAAAAAACTAATTATTTCTAAAGCGATCTCTACTTTAAATATTTAATCACTTGCTAAAGTTTAACACTTAACCCAAAACCTTAGTTTGCATAGTTTAAATTTTTCTCATATTTCAATTTTTTTATGTAGAATAAAATGCAATTCCGGTCGGTTAGCTTATCACACTCCTTGACCACATTTGGCTTCTATAATCATTCCTCAATTACATTCTCTAAAAACATTGAATTGGCCTCTCCTACCACTACTATATACCCATCCCGCTCATACATCGTACAGCTATTCAAATATTAAGGAAAGCCATGATGGAATTACATTTACACATACGAGTTTGCATATGACGGCAATATAATCATCCTGCCACATCTGCTGCTGCTGCCGCTTGCATGAATAGCTAATATCCATATGAACCACATTGTTACATGCTGCTGCCACACCAAACCGCACTATACCACGTTGTCTAAGTTCCCCAAATTCTACGCAGACCTTCCTTCTCAATATCGCTTCGAACTTTGTAATTAAAATTCGCAACTGTGCAACTCTATCAGCCATCAGGACTCTCTATGACTATATCACTATAGCCTGCTCCGGATGTTCCATGTAATTTCAATATGCAATGAATGAATGCATCCAGCAGATATTATAAGAACTGGGATCATGCTATCTCTGCATCAAACAAAACCACATGGAAGATACAAAATTACAAAAAAATAAAAAACATAATACGAGTAGCAGAATTGTGTATCAAAGTTTGGCATTGAATCTGTCCCGGAACCGGAACACTTAAATTCATCAACCATTTCCCAAAACAATTTCTCTATTAGTACATCGTTTTTATGTGTATGTGAATGTGTATGTGTGTGTGTGTGGTTTTAAAGAGGTATTGAAAGTGGTCTAACATTGACCTAACCGTAACCAATAACCATGGTCCTGTAAATTGTTCCAGAGTCGTCAATTATGGTGGTACTCCATAAAAGCTATATGCAGAGGGAATGCTTTGAGAGATGATTTATGGTTGTGGTGTACGTTGAATGAAGTTTGATGTGAGATTGAATTTGTGAAATTGGCCCACAGTGAAAACTTTTGAACAAGGGGTTTATTAGTTTATTTCAATATTAAATGCAATTGATTGAATATTCATTTCAATAAATTATGTAATTGCTTGAGGCGTAACGTTTGGGTCCCAAATTCAACTCCAGCAAAAAACAAAATGGTTTTATCTTCCGAGATATCGACAAATTTTCAAAGAGTTCCTCTTTTTCAAGAATAGAATGCGGCATATAGCAGCCGTTCTCCTCCACGCACACAGGAATGGTTGAGAGTTGTAAGTCACTTAGGCCTTGGACCCTAGTTCTTAACGACCTGTCGCACCAAACGTTTCTAGAGAAAAAGTGTCCAACTGTATAGATCGAAAGTGAATGGTCTAATGAAGTCTTCGAATCCAATCCTGCGAGAGGTGCAGTGGAAAACAGCAGCGCTCCGGTACCTCAAATAAGAGGGTTCAATCGACTCAATCTGTGAAACTGAAGATATTTGTTGGTTGAGAACCTGGTACACCCTGCATTAAAGGTAGAACTATAATCGTCGAACGTGGTCTTAAGAAACGAAGCGAATACCAGGAATTTATATGACGCGCCCATTATTGCGATTGGGTGCCTTTCGTTAGGCTTGGATAACTTTTGCTGTCGATAGCAAGAACGCTCATCGACCGCTCCTTAGGAAGTGAATTGACAGATAGATACAAAAATCAAAATGGTGGAAGCACATAATATGGCTGACTTCTCCACGTCCGACTATTATAGTTCTACCTTAAAGCCCTACTAGAAGTAGATAAACAAATTGCTTTTGGATTTGATTTCGGGTAAAGGAAGAACTATAATATTTGAATTTTGCTTTCAGAAGTTAGAGCGCTTCAAGTTTCTGTTCAGGATCGGGATAAATTTGCGCAATTTGAACGATTTAGCAAACGCTTATTTTCCTGCAGAACATGTAGGATTGTTTTTGAGGTAGAGCCTTCATTTCTTCTTTTAATCGCATGGGGGTTTATCTATATAAGACATCGGTTTGATTTTGGATGGAGTTGTGTTTAGTGTGGGCTAAATTATCAAAATATTGCTGTTGATTTTTTGAACCAAAATCATTTTTTTCATTTCAATTTAAACATTTTTTCTGATGAATAGATTGTCAAACATCATTGAGCATTGTTTTAGAGAAGGGATGGGGCAGTTATTTTAGAGGAGGATTGTAGCCCTTAGTGATTATGTTCTCGCTCCAAGTCGAATTCGATATTGAAGTCTTTATAAAAATGCTTAAGAATTCTGTTGTCGAAAAAATATTGGAAACCCGAACCAAATCGACGCCGCCGACGCGACGGTCAGACCTAAAGAAACATGCAGTCGGAATTGTGTTAATCTAATGGCAATTTTATTATTATATAACAGCCAATTGTTTCGTTAAAGACAAATTCCGTTCTCACATTTATCAATGGTTTTGTTTTCGATTATGTAAAAATTTGCATTATGTTTTCTATGTTTCTCCCGGCGCTGCCTGGTGAGACCTTCAAGGATGTCAGTATTTTCCTACTAAAAGCATGGCTTTAGATTTTACTGAAAAGAACAGAGTAGAGTTATATGTGGTCTTATGGTTAAAATGTACATTGTACACCCATAAATAACAATTGCTACTACTTCACTAAACATTTGGTACAATAGCTAGTAAAATTGAAAAGCTGACTTGATTCTCCACAACATCAAAAGACAGTTTATCTTGTTTCAAAACCAAATCCAAACATATGTACTTGTACAATGTACATATACATATATTGCATTTCCTACCATTACTTCAACATAAAGTTCCTTATAAACTATCCCCGCTTACGTTTAATGTTTCAATTGCAATCAATTCAGAATGTGTCCTTCTACCCAACTGCTTCCAATTTTCGTTTTTGCACAGCTTTTCTACTTCCATAAAATACCCACCACATCATCGCTCAGAAAATGATTCATTAGAAATGAGCTATACCTACCTACCAGGACCACGCTCCGTTTCATGGAAGTCCTTTACACTCTTGTTACCGTTGCCACGAAACTAAAGGTAGATATGTACTTTGATGAAGCCGGAATCTACCTTCTCTTTGGTTAACTATATTTTATCCTTTGTGACCTTATACAAGCTGGCAAAATCGGCGCGACGCGACGGTGAACATTTCCAATATCCTATTTGGCACTCGAATTCTCAACGAATTCAGCACCTTTGCTCCACCTATAGTCTGATGTATTTCCCAAGGACCAAAAACACATTTCCAAACGCACACGTATCACCGTCTGTAGTTTAGTTCGTTCGCATTGGTGACACACGGACAATTTGTGCCAAAAAATATACATGCGGAGATTCGGTCGTTTATCTCTTGTTTTTTTTTTTTTTTAAGAGATATCATCGGTTTCGATAAATCTTTGGTATTTTTGTCTGGGTATCCTCTTTTGTGACACACAAAAGAAGAGCCAGTTTTGTGAAAACAGGATCAAGGTCATTTTGTTGAAGAAGGACACATTTTATTTTTATTTATTTTTTTGTTTGCCTTGTTTACATTCCAACAAAAAATAAAAAATATAATTTACCATCTGGGTATAGAGGTGGATCAACATTACGTGCGTAAATAATGTTCATCAAGGTACCGCAAGAAATGCTGAACTGTAAATTTGAAGAGAAAAATGTAGTATCAGGATATTTTTCATCAAGGATAATAATTTATAACAACGGATAATGAATGCAGCATCAGCAGAGATGAACTGAGATATGAATGTGTTGTTAAAATGAATTTACGGTAAATTGGACAATGCATATCATATACATAAATATCCAACTTTGATGATTGAACACTATGAAGAACTTAATTTGAATAAAAAAAGATAGGTATAAGGTTTTCGCTAAGAAATTTATGAGTTGTAGTTCGTATTTTTATCCCTACATATGTTCGTATTGTACAGGCTGTTTTTTTAGAGGTTAGAAATTTATATTGGCAACACTTTATTAATTGGCGGACATTATACACATAACACACAAATTTGTGTTTAGTTTGGCATTTCAACATGAATAGACTGACGCTTCAAAATTATGCAATTTTGACCCAATCCTCACTTTTGGTTGAGTAGAGTAGAGTATCTATGTACGTCAATAAGCAAAACCGACAGTATTTGGTGTGAAGATTATTCTCAAAAGTAAATCTTACTGTTTGATGTGCTTTATGGGCTGTTGGAATCATTGGTCCGTACTTTTTTAAAAACGATGCTGGCCGGCCGGAACGTTACAGTCAATGAGGCATATTCATAGTCAAATTTTAAAACCGAGTCCAACTGGCCTCGAGTCTAAAGTAACACACAGGTTAGAAACAGCTGCTATTCATAAAGAATTTGGCAGCTTTGTTTAGTAAAAAACAGAATTCTACTACAATTTTAGTACTATTGCCTGTCAATCCATTGAAACCAAATCCATTTTTTTGACAGATAGAAAAAAACAACTTAGTCAAAGAGTCAACCGTTTTTAAGGACTGAGCTCCAGTTTATCTTTTGGACCCAGATCTAAATTTTCTATGAATAACAAAGAAACAACTTGTCAGACGACTACGAATATGCCCCAATGGTGGCCGCCATGATTACATGATTTATAGAACCATGATTACTGACTTTTTCGTTCGTCAATTAAACAGCCATGATGTGCAGGAGCTGTGGTTTCAACAAGATGGCGACGGGACAACATATCACCCAGCTCGTGCCACAATTAATTTATTGAATGTAACGTTTGGTAACCGCATAAATTCACGTGTCGGACCTGTAAATTGGTCTCCAATATGGTGCAAGACGCCGCCGCCGCTAGGCAATTTTCTGTATGGATATGTGAAGTCGATAGTCTACGCCGATAAGTCCAAAAATGTTGGAAAATGTGATCGAAAATTTGACCTCCGATTAAATTAAAATTATAATGCCAAAAGATTGTCTTTTGAATTAAGTCAGTTTCATATCAATGTAAACAAATTCATCATTGTTTATCCCATTCCAAAGTTATAGAACTCGGAAAAAAAAACCCTTTATACAGGGTGAGTCACAAGCAATGCGACAAAATGGGCGTGTGGGTTGCGTTGAGACAAGAAAAAAAATCGTATGGGAGGGGGGTCTATTCCCCCGGTTTAGCCGGGAGGAGCAATTTTCGAAAAAATTGATTTAAAATCAACGGCTTCATTCACAATGCTGTGCGATACCTTTTTGAAAAGCCATCAACTTTTTCTTTCATTCTGTTTTTAAACAAATCTATTATATACATATAGATATAGATATAGTACAGTAAGGGGTTCGTATTTTTTTGTTGAATTATGAGGAAGAACAAAATAGACTTTTTTTTAGATTAAAACGAACTAAAACGAAAAAAAATGTAAGTTATTACATAATATATACTTCAGTTTCAGTTTTTGCACATGTTTTATCTTTCCTCGCACGAAAATTGATTTCGGCCATTGAACAAAAATCAAAAGTTAAATAGTGTGTTCGTAGAATTAAGTTTTATGGGCCAATTTTGTCTAAAATCAAAATATGTGCACGGTAGAAAAGTTTACCTTGCTGAAAGTTGCCGTGGCCACATATAGAAGAAAAATGATCGGTATTTTGCGAAATTCAAAAGATTTCTTTGTTGCTCCAATATCCAAATTAGAAAGAGAAAAAAATTACGATAAATGTAGGAAATGCCTAATCAAAAATTTAAAAAAAAAACTGCGACGGGGCAACATTTGGAACGAATTATTCTATTTGCGTCAGATAATTAACTGAAATTTGTTTTAGACGACAAAGGGTCATCATTGTCATCAAAGCAATCGAGACTAATGAAAGCATCCAATTGGTAAAAATGTCAAATCTCTATCCATCGAATTTTTTTACTTTAACTTTTACTATTAGTGTCCATACTGCCGATGCTGTGTTTCTATTTCATATGATATCTTACTATACTATGGACAGCTTTCCCAAAGAAGTGAGGAAGACAAAAGGCTTTTAAGCTTGTCAGCCATGATATATTAATAAAACGTCATTCTGAAGTAGCTAGAATTTTCGACAAAAGCTCAATTTGACATTTGTAACGTGGATCAAAGCAATGCATCAGGAGACCTTTCAATTTTATCTTCTGAAGACTTCCTATAAAATACCTACACCACACTCTACTTTTAAAAATTATTGTCAATTGTGTCACAAATTATTTAAAATATTTTTCAATAGACAAGAAAATTAGTATTTTTGTAGAAACATTGTACATACCATGATTCAAGAAGATTAGAAAAGGCTAAAACCATCGAGAGGATGAAGCATTGCATCAAGTTGGTTGAATATTTGGACTTACAAAGTTTGTTCTACTTTCAGCATTTAAAATAATGAGGGTCGGTTTATTTGGAAGAACCTATGTAGAAAGATTGAACAATCAACAATATACATACATAAATGTAAATTAAAAGTTTTTGACTGTCCAACATAAGCCATAAGACAAAATGAATGCATGCAAAAGTTTTTAAAAACTCAAATTCTACTGCATTGAAAAATTATATTCAAACTATGTACATATATGAATTTGTTTTAAAATCGCAATTCGTTTGAAATTTTCATTTCAAGGAGTTCGTCATAGGTTCCATTAAATTGGTATTTGCTATGGCTTTCATTTTAGATAGGCCAAATCTTTTAATTGCTTAAATTAGCTAAATTAAAACAAAGAATGTCAATTAGTGCAATCTAGTATGCAATTTCATTTGCTTTTTCATGTCACATTCAACATCATTTCACGTTATTTTTGTCAAATTCTGTTATTAAGTAGATTTTTCAGTTCATCAACAAAAAGGCTGCAAATTGCATTTCAGCCCATCTATCAGTCATTCCAACACTCTTTCTTTACCCATTAAATTATTTTGAACGCTTAAGTTCTCAGTTGAAAAAATAAAAAAAAATATTAACTGTGATTTGAACTGAATTTCTTTGAGTGATGTTGAAAGTGAATGAAAATGGGATCGCAGTTATTTAATCTAATACCAATTTAACATATTTCACAAATTTACATCCAAACATAAACTTAAACTATTTCCGGACATTTTCAATACTAATAATTTTGACACAAACAAATTATAAACATTATTATACTAAAATTTTGCCCATTCAATACATATCAGACTAATCTAACTGCCCAACTGATCCCCAACTAGGAAAGCGTCTAATTTTCATGTGTTTGGTCCGGTCTCGAAAAAAAAACTGTGAACTGTAAGAAACGAAAAAATTCTATTAATTTCAATAAATTTTATTTAGACATAAACCGGATGAGAAGCTTAGATAAAATATTTTTATATTTTTCTAAACTGACAGAATAAGAAATATTTAAGCCGACAAATGCAGAAGTGAAAATCGGATCAACGCATGGATCAAAGGAACAAGAAGATAGATAAATAAAATGACAGATGAAGAAATTGTTTAACTGAAAAAGAATTCTAAAAATGAGTCAAATTCAAAATTAAAAGAAGCTTGATGATGCTTGAAAGGATCTACAAACTTAAGACATTCTTTGTCCTCATAAGAAAACCTTTGATGATAGTTGTTGCTAATGAAGATTATGTTGTTGTTCCAACATCTAGGAATGTTTGGCAATGGCTTGGGAGAGTCTTTAAATAAATTTTTGATTATTTGCAAATAGTTTTCGAAGCTTTAGAGTTTTTTTTTCTTCGAAAATGAATTTTGGTCGTGATATGGTGCCATTCGTAATATTCGCTATTAACGATTCTGATAACGACTTACTATTATTAATTGCTTTAATGTTTTTGTACGGGAAGGCGGTAAGAGCGATAAAATTAATTTATTACCAAAAGTAAAAATAATAAAGAGAAGATTCTTTACGAATGACTTCATATTAGTCATTAACGAGGGGCAAAATGATGAAATACACCTGAGTTTAAAAATGATTTTAGATATTGTGTCTCCTTACAAAAAATTCGTTCCTTAATTTTTCTGACTAGTGTATAATTCAAAAAACCTTATTTTTTATAAATTAAATTTATGTACATACATATGTATGTATGTATTTTAAAAAATAAATTGAAAAGTTTCAAATGTGACCGTTCTTTCAGAAATGCAGGAGGAATTAAGTAACTGGTTTTGAGCATGCTTAGGTTCACAAGAATAATAAATTGTAAAAACTCTTGAACATATTTGTTCCTTTCAATAATGTTAATTCAACAGCCTATATTGTAATACCTATACTTACATTATAAATATTAAAAAAAAAAAACTGTTCTGTGTTTAAAATAAATAACAAACTTTTATTAATTTTTTAATATTCTACCTAATACAGAAACTGCCATGATATTATGCTTAGTTCTTCTTTCTTCTTTGTTATGTACTTTTTTATTATATTTATAAAAAAAAAATAATAAGAATAAGGATCAAAAAACAATTTTTCTAATACGAATACAAACATAATAATTTAAAAAAATTAGTTATTAAATTTTTTTTATTTTTTTTTATTATTTTACTAGAGCAAAAATAATCAAACACAATAGAATTTTATAACAGAGAGTAACACTGTTAAATATAGCTTTTCATTTCTGTATCCCTTAAAAGCCAGTTGGGCAGACCACCAGCGGCAAACTGAAAACAAAAATCCAATATAAAATATAAATTTAACACAAAAAATCATAAGGGGGCATATTCATAGTCAAACTTTAGAACCAAGTCCAACTGGCCTCGAGTCTAAAGTTAACAGACAGGTTAGAAACAGCTGCTATTCATAAAGAATTTGGCAGCTCTGTTTAGTAAAAAGCAGAATTCTACTCCAATTTGGTACTATTGCCTGTCAATTATTTGAAATCCAATGACAGAATATTATTGAATAACATAAACTTTAGGTTAGCTTCTAAGAGACAAAGAAACAACTTGTCAGACGACTATGAATATGCCCCAAGGTTTTACCAAAATTGGTGAATTGTTGACTGACGTTGAACAAAAACTTCATTCTTATCATCATCTGGTGGTTGTGGACAGATTGTGTGGAATGCGGTGCAGTACGGAAAAGGAGAGATTCTTGAATGTCTTTCTATGAACGCAGCCTTGGCTTTCCCAATTTGACTGTTAATATTTAGTTCAGTCCCGCCATCAGTAAATATTCATAATTTTCCACCGTCTCTGAATTCCTCCGTTTTCATTCGACGAAGATGCGAACATTGCATCACTAATCACGATGAGGGAGTAATATTGGGTACAGTATACACTATACAATACAGCCTTGTCTAACATTACTTTGGATTTCAGGCTTCTCTGACAACTTTCCTTATGAAGAACGTGACATTTGGATCCATCAAATGCAATCTTGATAATAGCCCCTCCTGCGGAAAGCAAAACAAATAAATTCTCTAGGACTCTGGCACTGTTCAAGATGTCACCAGCTGCTGCTTTTAAAGGTTGTTGATAATAATGAAGCGTTGTTGTAAATGCTGATTGATGTCGATTGTAATAATTGAAATGCCCATATTATTTGTTTGACACGAGGTCTATGTCGTGTGAAGAAATCATGAGGGCTACATAGGTATGTCACCCGTCTGCTGCTACTGGCTGTCATGGTGAATGGTGAACGTCAATTACTCATAATGTCGTCGAAAAAATTTTGTTGCTTGACAGTAGACATTGTCGATAAATATGACAGCGGCTTCATTTCGTCGGTCAGATTGAAACTTTGTGTTCTATGCTGAAGATTGTTGCAAATGACGTAGTCTTTGGATTATGGTGGATTCTGAAAAATAATATGAGTCATTAAACACAAATCAAAAAAATTCCAGTCGATGGGACTTACTTTGACAAGGCTTAAGCGGTAGTATTTGATCAGTCATTTCCAGTCGATGTCCAGATTTTAAGGCTTCTAGATTGAGGAAATTAAAACTAAAATTGGAAAAAATTAAATAATTTGAAAAAGCTATGTATCTATGTTTCTTACACTAAATCAGTGATTGATTAATCTCCGCCGCCGCCTCATCACCATTTGATTAAGAAGCCGGTGCACACGGGACCATTGTATGTACGACTTTGTGGTGATACGAAAATACACAGGTGCATTAAATATGAGCGATGTAACACATATGTCATGTATCTCGTCCTGTGATTCGGGAAGTCCACAGATCCAGCGTGAAATGAAAAAAAAGAAGGTAGACAAAAAATTAGTATCCTTTTTTACAGTAAGTACTTGAAAGATTTTGGTTCTAAATAAATATAAGAACGGTTACGTTCATTTATTGGCAATTTTATGTATTTACTGCTTTTGGGATGCCATCCAGGCCCCTATCCAAAGAGTGTTGGAATAAAACGATTACTGGTCGGAAACAAATTTATTTTCAAATAAGGCCAAAAGGGTTAAATCAAATTACTACGTTGTTGATGATGGAGTTGGTGATGGTGATGGAGGGTTCTACTAAGTCCATTGGGTGTGGTTGGTTTTAAATCGTGTAATTGAGTTATTTTTGCAAACATTGTATGTGACACAAATGCCCTTATGGGAACTCTCAATTTGTTTTAAAAGACATTAAAATCAGGGAAAAATTTAACATCGCAATTACAGCGTTAACGGTTTTGTTTTAGGTGCCGAGGTTTTTGATTTTATGGCGTGGAGATTCGGGTTTTTAAAATCAAATTCAAGGTTGAAGCTTGAGGAGGCCATTTTAGATGCACTTAGAAAGCTTTACTCATGGAAAATATTTAAGAAAATGAAAAATGATTTTTGAATATGACTACTCGCATAATGCGAACTTTTAGCCTGCAAGAAGTTTTACAAAGTGTTAAGGAAACATTTTATGTTTTCTATAACGCGAGACGAAAATGACGTGTAGGGGATATTTAAGTTAAAGTAATTACTGATGAATAAGTTGGTTGTTGGCAATTTAAATCGTTTTGGAAAGGAAATAAAAATATGAAGAAGATACACCTATTTTGTAATATTCATAATAGTTCTGTGATAAGTTCTTATTTAATATTCGTTAAATTAAAGTACATAATTAGAATTTAAGTTTTTAATTGAAAATAATTTTTAGTCAGGAATAATTTCAGTTCTTGTTATAACTCCAAGGTGGTTAGATCACCTGCATCTTTAGACAGTTAATATATTAATGCAATTTTTTGATCAATCATTTTGGACGTAGATATTTTTTGGACCTTTGGCCAAAGTATTTTTCGTTATTTCTGTTAAAAATATTGGCAAAAGTATTTTGGACATTTTTTTTTAAATTGTTTTCGAAATATTTTATTTTTGACAATACATAAATTTATATTATTGACGATGTAAAATACATATACATACCTAACTTTTTGCATATTCGAGATCCTTAAATAATTTTCATGCCACGCCTTTCAATATACGTATCGCAAGAAACAAAAAAAAACTATTTTTATCTTTATACGCGATTTTTCGCTAAACCCCATAAAGTTGACATCTTTGTTCTCATAAAATGTGATTTGTTATAAAACGTTGTTTCAATCAAGAAAACTTAGAATACCCCCAACGAAGCACCTAACCCAAATCTTATAGAGAGCAGGGCAAATCTCACTTTTTCCATATTTGAACGAAAAAAAATTTGTACTACGCAAATGAAAATCCATACAGATACAGTCCTTTAGTATTGAAACAGAAGTTATTTTATAACCCAACCAATAATTGGGTCAAAAATTTGGGATGCCAATAATTTTAGTCGGTACGCTATTTTTCGAACTGACGGGGAAATTCTGAACTAAGGAGAATTGTGTTGAAAAAATTCTTTGGCACTGTAACATAATTTTAAATGTACCGAAAAAAATTATTTTTCAGTGTTATTCAATGTTTCAACGAGAATATCCCGAAAATCTAACGTATAGAATCCTTCCAATTCAAAATATATATTTTCGTTTTAGTAACAAAAAAATCGGATCGTTCCGCTGAAATTTCTTATCTTGTCTTATAAAATCTTTCGTTAAGCTGTTTTTGGTTTTACCTTGAAAATGAAATTTTTTGAACCTTTAATGAAAAACTAGATTGTGAAAAAAATTTTATCAAAAAAATTAAGCTGAGGATCGCTGCATTCGAAGTTTTGTTTTTTCTTTTAAGACTGCAGCTTGCGAAAAGTATCAATATCAAAAACATTAAAAATGGCCGAACTTGTCGGGATACGTAAAAGACATGAGTACCAACATAACGGCACCAAAATATCGAAATTCGAATACACGTAAGCCGCGAAAATTCAAACTTCGCGATACTTTTTGAACACATCTCGTTTCTGGACAAAAAATATCCAAATCCAGAGACGCAGGAACAACCATTTTGGGAAAATGCCTTTTCTTTTCAATAACACCATGGTAATTTAATCCCAACGACTTATAACATGCGACACCAGCAATTATTTCTTATCTATAAAACATACCATAAAAATTCCTTAATTACACAATTTCACTTAGAAATCACCAAAAGTTTTCCTGTTTACAGTTTCTATTTGGGTGAAATTTCTTTCTCTCTGCGTCTCACAAATTGAACTTATACCACAAGAGGGCCCATTGACATGGTTGAGGTAATAACCCTCATAGCTCTAGTAATGATCTCAACCGCACAACACCATTTCTATAGCACCACATCATTATACATGGCATGATGAGATAACTTCCACCTCAGAATTGACGGCGGGATACAGGAAGGTTATCAGATTAAGAAGGATAAGTACACAACACCACGTCAATCCTTTTGAAGACAACACTCAGTTATGACACGTAAGAACATTTTGAATGACAAAATACGGAAGCGTTAGCGGAATTTGGTAAAAAAAAAATGTCTGATAATTTTTCCCTCGGAGGTAATTTTAAGAAAACATTATCATGTATTTCTGTTGTTTTCCGATAGAAGAAAACGCACATTTTGTCAGTCAATTAGTTGTTCAGAAAGTGTCTTAAATGTTGGAATAGAGAAATGTCATTAATTCATCAATCAAACCCTTATACTCACTAAGAAAACAGTTTGCAAGAAGCTCAAATCCTATTGAATACTAATACAAGGTGCCTCAAAAGAAAGTTTACATTTTTTTAGAGGACCGATTAAAAAAATAGGAAGGCGTGTATCGAACAAATGTTTATTGATTATTAAAGTACACAATTTTGGAAATTATTTCTTAAAAATAATACCGTCCAAATGTAGACCCTTGCGTCCGCGGCACTCATTTAATCAAACAGTAAAATTACTTATGACGGCTCGGCAATTGGACTTTCCTATTTCGTTTCCCCATGAATGGAAAATTTTTTGACCAAATCATCATAACCTGTCCTCAAAGTCCTTTATTCTTTGAACTAAGCAAACAAAAAATGAGAAGAGAAATGAAAGAAGGAACCTTTTTTGAGCTGATTAAAGTTAAAACGTTGCAAAAAATAAATAACCCAACCGGACTTGCCACAGGTAAATATTTATACAAGTTCTTTAATGAAGTTTGTAAAGCTAATATTTGAGTTCATTTTCAAATTGAAATCATCAATTGACTTTTCCATTTTTCATTAAGGAAATGAAACCATTTTATATGTTTATGGAAAAAAATGCCTTCTTTAAACACCTTCACATGCTCTTAACTAATTTTAAACATTCTAAACCTTTTTTAGAAAAATCGTCAAATCTTTTTATTGAAAAACAATTCACGATACAAAATATCAAATAAAGCATATTAATAAAAAGCCATTCTGAAATTAGCTTTAATATTTGACAAAAGCTCGATTCGACATTCGTAATTTGGAACAAAGCAATGCATCGGGATACCTTTCAATTTTATCTGCTGAAGATAAGACTTTTAAAAACTATTTAAAATGTGTCAAATATTATTTAAACTTTTTTTTTTCAAAAGGCAAAAAAAATATTATTTTTGTAGAAACATATGTACATACGAGCGCATATCTACATACGATATCAAAGATGATTCAAGAAACAGTTTGAAGAGACTAGTAAACGCTAAATCCATCAGGAGGATGGAGACAAGCAACGCATCAAGTTGGTTGAATATTTAGATTTACAAAGTTTTTAGAATTTGTTCTAATTTCAGCATTTAAGAAAGATTGGACAAACAACATTATGTACGAAATATGTCAATTGAAAAAATTTGGTATTTCTATTGATTTAATTTTGGCAGCGAAAAGTTGTTGACTGTCCAACATATCTACATACTCGTATAAGCCATAAGACAATAATATGTACATATCGATGAAAATGTTTTTAAAAAATCAGAAAAAAAAATTCAAATTCTTACGCATTGAAAATTATATTCAAATTAAATTTGGTTTAAAATCGTAATTCCTATAAAAAATCGTTTTCATGGCTTTTGTCATACATAAGTTCCATTATTTTGGCCTCTGTGATGGCTTTTGTTTTGGATAAGCCAAATCTTTCAATTGCTACAGTTAGTTAGATTGAAACAAAGAGAGTCAATAAGTGCAATCCGCTTTTTCATGTCACATTCATCATCATACGTTATTTTTGTTAAATTCGGTTATTTGGTCGATTTTGTAGTTCATCAAAAAAAAAATCTGCAAATTGCATTTTAGTCCATCTATAAGCCATCATTACCCATTTAATTTTTCGTATGCTTCAAAAGAAAATAAAAAAAAATATAATCAGTGATTTGAACTGAATTTATTTGAGTGATGTTGAAAGTGAATGAAAATGGGATCGCAGTTATTTAATCTAATACCAATTTAACACATTTCACAAATTTACATCCAAACATAAACTTAAACTATTTCCGGACATTTTCAATACTAATAATTTTGACACAAACAAATTATAAACATTATTATACTAAAATTTTGCCCATTCAATACATATCAGACTAATCTAACTGCCCAACTGATCCCCAACTGGGTCAGCGTCTAATTTTCATGTGTTTCGTCCGGTCTCGAAAAAAAAACTGTGAATTTTATGAAACGAAAAAATATTGTATTAATTTCAATATATTTTATTTAGACACAAACCGGGTGAGAAGCTTAGATAAAATATTTTTATATTTTTCCAAACTGACAGAATAAGAAATATTTAAGCCGACAAATGCAGAAATGAAAATATGATCAATGCATGGATCAAAGGACCAAATTCAAAATTTAAAAAAATATATTTTCGACAAATTAAGAAGCAATTAAAGAAACTTGATGATGCTTGAAAGGATCTACTAACTTAAGACATGGTTGTTGCTTATGAAGATTATGTTGTTGTTCCATCATCTAGGAATGTTTGGCAATGGCTTGGGGGAGTCTTTAAATAAATTTTTGATTATTTGAAATAGTCTCGAAGATTTATAGTTTTTTTTTTTCTTTGAGCATATTTTGGTCGTGATAAGGTGCTATTCGTAATATTCTCTATTAACTATTAATATAAAA
The DNA here is from genome assembly GCA_958431115.1 of Syrphus vitripennis. Lineage (NCBI taxonomy): Eukaryota > Metazoa > Arthropoda > Insecta > Diptera > Syrphidae > Syrphus > Syrphus vitripennis. Next base: position 75,158,153 of record OY288110.1, read on the forward strand.
AGAGGCTGGGTGCGACCCACACTGATAACTTCCCATTTGTGATCTTTAAAACTTTACATTTAGTTTTTTTCAAATAACCAAATTTTCTGCGAAACAAACTTTAGCTGTTTCAAACAATCATTATTTTAAGATTGGAAAGCATTTTAATTATTTAAAGAGATTTACGAAATGCAAATATATTATAGAGATTGTTGATGTATAAGTTGTTTCCACGTGACCCAAGAGGTAAACTTCCACGCATTTAGTGGAATTTTCTTAGTTCTGTTTAAATTTTTGTTTAAAATGTCAGTTAAGTATATGTCAAATATATACCCGCTGTAAAAAATTTTATTATGTATAAAATTAAATACCTAATGGCAAAGTCAATATCATTGCTCGTTCTCAAGATATTCGAGTTGGAAAACCAATTTTACCACTTTTTAGTTTATTTTTTTAAATTTTTTTTGTCGAAAACTGTCAATTAGATATTCGTCAAAATTTAACCTTTCATAAAAAATTGTACTATGTATAAAATAAAATATTTTAGAAGGCACAATCGTTATTCGTTCTCAGGATATTCGAGCTGAAATACAATTATTGTAACTACTTTTCTTTAGAATTTTTAACAGTTTTTGATTTTTTGTTAAAAAACTGCCCATTCAATATTTGTCAAAATTTCATCAGTTGCTAATAATTATGTTATGTAGAAAATAAAACAAACAAGAAGTCAATATCGTTACCCGTTTTTGAGAAATTTGAGTCGAAAGACAATTTAACCAATTTTTGGTAGAATTTTTTGTAGTTTTTAATTTTTTGTAAAAAAAACTGTCCATTGAATTTTTTTGAAATTTTCACCAGTAGTCAAAAACAACATTTTTCGTAAAATAAAATTATTTTAAAGTTAATATCGTTTTTCCATCTAAGGATATTCGAGTTATAAAATTTTTTTTTTAGTTTTTTTGATTTTAAAAAATAACGGTATATTGATTTTTTTCCAAATTCATATTAAATTTGTATGACGTCATAATGTGTCGAATAAAATTTATTTCAAGTCAATAGAATTATTTGTTCGTTAGATATTTGAGCCCAACCAAAATTTTCACTTCTTTTTTAAACTGCTTTAGCAAAAAAACAACTGATTGAATATTAATAAACGCCCTTTCAGCTTCTTTCAAAGTTATTATCTGTAAAACAAAATTTATTTCAAGTCGATATCTCTACTCGTTCTTGAGATATCGACGACGAAAAATGGTACCAGAACGTACGGACGTACGGACGTACGAACGTACGTACACACGCACACACAGACATCTCTCTAAAAATGATTGATATAGGCTCTAGGGATCTTGAAACGTCGAGAAATGTCAAAAATTTCAATTTGACAAATCGGACCGATTACAATAACTCCCTATATGGGAAGTTAAAAAGAGAAGATTCTTTGCGAATGACTTCATATTAATGAAGGGCAAAATGATGAAATACACCTAAGTGGAAAAACGATTTTAGATATTGTGTCTCCAATACTTACAAAAAATTCGTTCCTTAACTTTTCTGACTAGTGTATAATTCAAAAAATCTTATTTTTCATAAATTAAATTTATGTACATATGTATGTACATATGTATTTCAAAAAATAAATTGAAAAGTTTCAAATGTGACCATTCTATCAGAAATGCATGGGAAATTGAGTAAACATTGGGTTTGAGTATTCTCATAGACCGAGAGCTGAAAGCAAAATTTTAGTTTGGAGGTATAACCAAAATTCACGAACATTGTATGTGAAAGTACTAGGGCCTTGATTTCAAATTTAATCCTCTGGCAGGGTTATTTTGTCGCCGGGGCTGGAAGAGCGAGGTTGAAAACGGCGTTTGGTTTGGATTATATACTTAACCACTTGAATATAAATATAAACTACAGATAACTACGCTCTGATTAGAAATTTCGAGATTCCAGACGATTTGAGTGTCGCCAGACCAAGCCAGACGCCCTCAAAGGAACAAACAATCTTTTCATTTCGAAGGTATAACCATACAAAAAATAATATATCAAAAAATCAGCAAATATCTCTTCGTCCCAAATATTTCAGTGTCCTAAAACAAATAAAATTCAAACCCGCTTTATAAATAAGTACTCGTATATAAAAATAATCATACCTTTTTCCTTCTTTTTTAAATTGAAAACTTTTTATTTTTAATTAACAAAGTAATAAAAATCTCTAGAGTTGGCCTTTGAAGGTGTAAATGGGGTTGGGGTTTGGGGCAGCCTAAACTTGTCAAATATTTAAGGAACCTCTACCATTGATTTTCTACACTACCCAGCATTATTAATGTCATAGCTGTTCAAAGTAAAAAAATTAACTTTAAGAAGAAAAATAAGTTCAAAGATGCAAAGTTTATTCCAAAAATATGTACATATAAGCAAAATGGCGCACAAAGTTTGTAGATCATTTCAAGCATCATCAAGCTTCTTTAACTGCATTCTTCTTGTTTATTTGTCCAATAAAATATCTTTTTAGATTTTGTGTTTCACTAATTTTTGAAGTTCTTTTTGTGTTCTACATTTTCGTCATCAGTCATTTTATTTATCTGTCTTCTTGGTACTTTCGTACATGCAATCAGATTTTAATTCCTTCTACATTTCTCGGCTTAAATATTTCTCCTTCTGTCAGTTTGGAAAAATATAAAAATATTTTTATTCAAGCTTCTCACCCGGTTCGTGTCCAAATAAAATATATTGAAATTAATAGAATTTTTTCGTTTCTTACATACAGTTCACAGTTTTTTTTTCGAGACCGGACGAAACACATGAAAATTAGACGCTGACCCAGTTGGGGATCAGTTGGGCAGTTAGATTAGTCTGATATGTATTGAATGGGCAAAATTTTAGTATAATAATGTTTGTTATTTGTTTGTGTCAAAATTATTAGTATTGAAAATGTCCGGAAATAGTTTAAGTTTATGTTTGGATGTAAATTTGTGAAATTTGTTAAATTGGTATTAGATTAAATAACTGCGATCCCATTTTCATTCACTTTCAACATAACTTAAACATATTCAGTTCAAATCACTGATTGTATTTTTTTTATTATTTTTTTTTTACGAATTTTTCAAAGAAGACCACGAAGTGAAAAATGTTACCAATTGTCATTATAAAACAAATTTTATTTGAATACGATTTTTTCATTACGGTTAAATGTCGGAGAATTTAAAGAATACGCATACATTTTGGTCCAATTTAGCATTATATCTTAAAAACATTATGTTGGTTTGTCAATTATCCATTTTTTCTTGCCATCCAAATAAACTGCCCCACGATATCGATTGCTGAAATTAAAATTAATTTTGAAAATTATGATATTCCAAATGAATATTTAACGAACTTTATGCATTCGTTATCTCCATTCCCTCGGTGGCTTAAGACTTTTTAATAAGTATTTTCAATATTTTTTGAATTATGCATCAATTCTTCAAAAATACTAATTTTCTTTTCTTTCGAGAAAACTTTCTTTTAAGAAAAGTTTGTAATTCAGGTGAGTTTGAATAATTTTTGACACTTTTAAAATAGTTTTTGAATTTCGAGTGTAGTGTAGTAGGTATTTTATACGAAATCATTAGCAGATAAAATTGAAACAATTCCCGATGTATTGCTTCGGTCCATATTACGAATGTCGGATCGAGCTTATGATGGCGTTTTTTAATATAATCTAATGCTCCCAAGCTTAAAATCTTCTTCTACCAAAGACTTAGGTACTATTAATATCCAATATGGCAAAAGTGAAGTTTACCATTTCAATCAAGATCAAATGTTGGATTTGCTATTCATAGTTTGATTGAATGTGCTTTTTATAAAAATCTATGTTTGCCAAAAATAATGCTTGGTTAAAGATGATCTCCTGTCAAAATCAATAGTATGAGTTGTTAATCATAATTAATGTTTATAAAGAATGTTTTTGTGGTTTTAAGAAAGGTATAGTATGACATTTTAAGTACTCCAATATTTTTTGTCTATAATTTTGTTTATTCGTTTCCGGCTTTAAAAAATGCTCCTCCCAGTTTGACGAGTGAAATAGTTTGTTCATTCATTTCAACGATATTTGGGGTGATAATAATAATTTTTATTTTGAATTAACTATCTTACATTAATAGGTTCCATTAAATATCTATCTACATCCGATTTGACTGATGTGTAAAATACTACGAATAGGTAAATAAGCACCAACTTAAACTATATATTTACACCTCAAAATAAACAAAAATGCACAAGACAACAATACAATTTAAAGGCATATTAAAATCATATAAAAAAGTACGGTATGCATATATGAAATTGTATACACAACAATTAAGTTATTATTTATAAAAAAAAATCTCAAAGAGCAATAACCACCCATTAAAATAATAAATTATAAAGGTCCTTCAGCAGACGGGTCTTTCCCCCATATAAAATACTTTTAAATCAATCGGTTCTTTTGGCAAATAAAAAAGTAAAAAAAAAACTAATACAACAAAAAATTAAGGACACAGCTGACAAGGAAATTCGAATTTGTGAGCATACTATCTGAAAAGAAATTAGAAGAAGAAAGAAGGAAAATATCAAGTCAAAAAAAAAGCGATTTCAACTTCTAACACACAGTCTCTGATTGCGTCTCGTTTTTTCGTCCTTTTTAAACACCTAACAGAATTTGTTCGTTTTTACATTTTTGTTTCCTTCATATTTCCTACTCCTGCTATACCGTACTACTGCCCAAGTGCCTATGCCAATTTTTCTCTCTCCCTGTTTCCTGTCGAAAAGACTCCTTTACCTATTCTTCATTGTTTAGTTCATTTCATTTGTGAGAAGTCAAATGAACAGAAAAAAATCTTGGCAGCCAGAAAGGAGGAAACGTTTAAAAGAGCAACAAGAATGGAAGAATTGTTTATTTAAATAAAAAAAGAAGTAGGTATATGTATATCAGTACAGTAGAAAGGATATTGGATTTGCAGAAACAAATTGCTGATAGGATATCTTCTAAGGAATCCTTCGGCGATGACAATACCTATACTATCATCACACCTGTCTTGTCAGATATGCAGGACGCAGGTCTTTGAATGCTAATCCTGCAATGATGAAAATCAATACAAAGGTAAAAAGGAATTAAAAATATCACAATTTTTCTGCAACGCTCTGAACGGACAATCGCACATGGACAAATGTAAAGTTTTGCTTTTTAATATTTCTTTGCTGTTTTTTGTTTAACTTGAAAAGTATATTCGTGTTTCGATTGAAATTGTTGCTAAAAAAAAACTAGTACCCTAACTCCTTTGGCTGTAAACTGCTCTAAAAAAAAGACTTTGTTGTTCTTACGGTACAGCTCAGAAACTTGGAGGATTCGGCACCAATTTCCGTTTATTTTTCACTTCTTGGTATAGCCATTCCCTCCGTTGCTGGTACTTCGCTGACTAAAACATACATATCTAACTTTTCGGCATCAGCAGGAGTGATTGGTTAGGACGGTATCAGAACAGAAAACGCAAAAACGAACTTTTTAAATAAGTACGTTATTTACCAGAGGAGTATTGATTCGGCATGGGATTTGCTTGTAGTTTGAAACGTGCCTTCCCGGCAATTTCAGATAAATTGTCGAAAAGATTTTGTTGAAAAAAACTTTTTTTTTAAATATACGTGGACAGCAAGCTGTTGAAAGCTTAAATGCAAAAAAAATACTAACGTATACTAAAACACGTAGTCAAATTGCAGATGTTAAAATATTTTCCAAGAACAAAAACGAAGTTGTCTTTTATTACTTTCTGTCACAGTGACGTGTGTGCTGCATTATTAAATGGATGGGTTTTTTTATGAAGCTGAAGTCCGCTTTACCCGAAGTATAATTTTCTTTTAGGATTACAGCTGGCGATAAGTTTCTTACACAAAATGTGGCAACAAATCTTCCGAACCATTCAAAATTGTAAGTGCCGTTTTGAAGAAATTAAAAATGTTTGAAAACGATTTTTTAGCATTTTTATGGAACTCACCGTTTTTTCGAAAATAATTTTCAAATAAATAATTTTTTGTTTTCGAAAATTTAATTATTGCATATTTCTTATAAACTTAAGATGCTTTTGCACATAAATTTTGGTTAAAATTAGATGAATCGTTTTTGAGAAAATCTAATATGAAAAAAAAAGTTTTTATTGCAGGTAACGCATTCCAACATCCGAATCCAAAACTTTCTCTGGTACATATAGTAGCAAGTAATTTCAAGTAAGAAAATCCTTAAGAGCCGTGTTTAAAAATAATTGAAGAAACACAAATGTTTGTATAGTTGCATCCGCCCTAAACAATCCATCATTTTATAAATTTTTCATCCAAAAAAAAAACTTGGCACCAAATTTAAAGAAAATCATATAAGCTCAATACATAGTGTAATATAGACGTTGAGATATTCCAAAATACCAATATACAAGTATGCAATGCAAAACGAACTAATTTTGCACCGGGATAATGCAATTCAATGCACAGTGCACAGTGACTTACATATTCAATTATTTGAATCTAAATTTCATTGAAATATTGTTGGTTATGTAAGTTCATTCAATATTCAACACATCCTTAACCCCTCTTAACTAAAATAACTTTTTGGCAACCAACAACTAATTTGAATTATCCCAGAGTGTGCTGCAGTGATCCGTTAAGCTTCTTATCCTTAAAATGCAGAGATTTAAAAGGTGAGAACAGAGTAACTAATATTACTAGAAAATCTATTAAACCAGAAGGACCGAACTGAATTAACCATTTATTTTCCGCGAAGCTGCGATGTGCGTTCTTTTCATAACTTTATGTCCATGGAGACCAACATTCATAACAAAAAGTTCAAATTGAAAGTTCTTGTAGTCCAGAAAAATCAGGCAAAAAAATTCCAACAAAGCTGAATTTTGGTTATGTGCTTTATTTTTTTTTTCGAACTAAATCAAATGTATTGGAAATATGTATCTCAAAAAACATATTTCTCGACTGTGAAATAAACTTTTTTTCCCTTTTCGCACTTTCCCAAAAAAGTTAAGCTCCTGTTCAAATTTAGGGTACTATGATTTGCTCAAATCGTCAAATAAAGCACTAACCCTGAATTCAGGTTGTTCAAATTTTGAACGAAGTGAAAGTCTAATTTTCCTGGACTAGGGCATCATAGTATTATCTTTATGAGAAAAAAAAACCAACATCCATGTACTGCACACTACACTCTATGTACAGTTGGATGCAAGCGTGGTTCTCATAAAAAATGCATCACACTCCAGACTCAACTCTAGTCCACCCAGAGCGGAAGAGAAAAACATCGTTTTTCTTCTGTGGGAGTTTGGGAGGTAGAAGTAGGTGACTTAAGAACTCGATTATTATAATAGAACTGGCAACATAGCTTATGAGGGTATATTAAACAAAAGTACTTGCAGCCAGCGTCCCCACTTTACTTCAATTGAAGTAGTTCATTTTTTCAAAAAAAAAAACTTCCTACTTGGCACCATAACCAAAATATTGAAATCTACTTCATTTTAAGAATTTAAAAAAAAATGCAAATCTACTTCATTTTTCTTTATTTCACTCTTGTCTGTAACCCCAGATTATCCATAAAAAAACACATAAAAATATCTAGTTTTTTAGCCAAACGTCAAATTAAAAGAAAAAAATTGACAGATTTGTCAAAACCCAAGGGCTCGGATTGAAAAAAAAATGAAAACTGAATTGTTGTTGCTTTTAGTGCATTTGATTTTGATTACTCTTCTAGCGGGATTTGAATTTTCGTTATTTAACGGTAAAAAGCAGAAGGAGAAGCGATTAAGACAAAATACTAAAAAGGTCAATTGAACGTTCAAAACAATACAAACACACAATTGATAAATATTTCAAAGTATAGAAACATGAAGTCTGAAAAAACTTTGTTTTGTGTAATCAATGAACATTTTATTAAAAATTCATTGAAAAGTATAGATTTTTATAAAAAAAAGGCCCATTTTGAAATTTGGTTTCCTTTTTCTCAATCTATGTACTTTGCTTTTTTCTTCAGATCTATTTGCACTTTCTTTTCGGGAAGTGGTAACTCTGTCTCAGCTCCACCTAGCGTAAGTCCCTCTTTATCGGGATGAAGTGATCCATATGATGATAAGGAACATTGGAGTTCTTTTATTTGAACATTGGAGTTCTTTTTATTGTTGTTTTTGTTTTTCGCTCACTTGGCATTCAATGACGGCGAATATCTTAATGGTAATGGTGCCAGTACCTATCAGTGGTAGCTTTGCTATAGTGGACGCAATAACGATAGCAATTATTGCTTTTCGAGACCATTTAGACTTTAATTGAGCTTACTGCGGTTGATTTCTTTAAAGATTTGTTCATTTAATTCCCCCATCTGACTTTATTTTTTTGAAATGAGATCAATTTAAAAAGCTTTCCGTTCGATTTGAAATTTTTTTATTAATTTTTTTTTTCATTATTTAAATAACGTTGTTTAAGAGATGGGAATAATTTAATAATAAAATATAAAATAGATCCCCTAAACTTATTTCATGGTTTATGTTCCCGCTGATTCAAAACCCATACAAATATTAAACAACTGTAATTTTGTATGCATGCCGTTCTATATTTTATATTTTTATATTTTTTGGATTCATAATTGATTTTTCGACCAATTATTTTAGACGAAAAAATGCGATTTGAATTTTGAGGCGCGGTTTATTTTTTGTTGTGTCTTTCATTAAAGCATGAAAAAAGTTCTGAGTGTTGTACTCGATTAAAAAAAAATATTTACACTTTAAATTATTTCCATTGAACTCGGTCTAAAATCATTTTTGAGTTTGAATTGCATACCTTGTTAAACCGAATTCTAAGTTTCTAGAGTTTATACAAATTCTAAATCAAACTGAGATCTAAATCAGATATCTTAATTCTTAAAACTTCATCTTCTAACTCTAAACTCTAGAAAGTTCTAATTTTGGTTAAACCGTTTGCTGTAAGTTTGTCATAAAATTTAATTCCATTCTTAACTTACAAATCAAATCAGTACGATCTATTACTTTTGCAAATCACTTATTAAAATTAAAATTTCGCTTGACCTTTTATTTGAGAAAAAGGCCATAACCATTTACCTATGTATTCAAAGGTTGATATATTGACAAATCTGATAAACCTTAATATTTTTATAAAAGGTTAAAGAATTAAGAAAGAAGTTGATAAAAAAATATTTAAGTAGTTAATTTTTGTTTAACAATTTGAAATATTTATTTGTAGTTCTTAAAAAAACAGTTTCAAGCTTTTTTTTATACCAATACTCTGCAAAAAATATGCACTCTTTAAAAGTTATCTGAAACAATACACTAATTTTTGCATGTTTTTTAACATTTGAAAATCGATGACGATGGAGCCATAATAAGTGAAGATCCTATGTTCTTCAAACAGTTTAACCCCTTCTAGTATTTAGCAAAAAAATCTCCAAATTCGGATATGCTCCTTAAAAGTTGGAAGTAAAAAAAAAAACCTATATTGACTCAAGTAAATGAACCGTGAACCATTTGTTTTGTTTAGATCTTTTATTTTCTGACACGAATTATATGAGTAAATAGAGCTTTGGCGTGTCTATTAATAAATTTAATATCCTTCATATAATTGCTCTAGATAGATTATCCATTTTTTGAAGATGTTTTATGAGAGAGGCAATACTTTTTTGTAATTAGAGAGTAACGTTTGCAGAACATTTTTCCACTCAATAAATTATTTAAACTCTCATATTTTTGCATATGGGTATTTTTTTTTTAATTTTTAGCTTAAATAAAATGAATGATAAATGATTTTGCTGTTTGTGAGCTGCCATGCTGAATACCGAATATTCTGCTTTATATTCCCAAAAAACCATATCGATAGATTTGAATGTTTTGTAACTTTTCTTTATAGGATTGGTTTTGGATGAAAGAAATAGTACATTTTACGTTTTTTTTTTGTACACAAAGAAAATCCATTTAAGCTGATAATGGAATATTTTAAAGGAATTTAAATAATTTTAGGAGTTAATTTTATGATTTGCTAGTATGTATTTAAATTTCAATCAATCAATCACGTACCACTCTTTAAAGGATACATTTTTAATGAACGTTTAATTTGATACACCTAGGTACGAGTATTTAATTAAATATAAAGTAGATTGGTAACCAAAATAAAAAAAAAACTAAACCATTGAACCCTTACTAAATATGTTATTATCTATCTATTTAATTCACACCCACAAACACTGAAAAAAAAAACTTAATTATTATGCGTTTCACTCTGACAGCTTCAGTGACTCGAAATAATTAAAATCAAATTTTTAATAGAATCAGCTGCAATTTGACTGCAACATTTCAACCCCGCATAATTATATCCTCTAAGTCTAAATGTCACACAATTAAATTAATTTTTATAGCTGTGACATCAGTTTAAGCTGAATTACAGCTAAATAAATTCTCTCACTCAATATCACAGTGATTTTCTAAATTATGACAAACAAAAATTCAGTCCCAAACAAACGGTTAGAATAACGTTTTTTCTCATCATTATCGCCCTGCAGTATACTGTAGTGTATTTTGTATGGCGTGGAAGTTCCTAATGGGTTAATTACTTCCTGTAAATTCTATAAAGCTGTCATTTTTTGTGTAGTTTTAAGCGCGTGTGATAGGCATAAATAAAAGGAGAATTGTTGGCCCCATATGTGAAGAAGGACGATTTCGGAGACGGTACAATCATGAATTGTACGCAATCTACCTTGAAGCAGACATACTGACAAAAATTAGGCTCGGTTGACTCCGGTGGTCAGGGCACCTAGCTTTTATGAGTGAAGAGGAAACGGCTCAAAAAGTCCTTTGTGGTACATTCTATGGCAGACTGCAGCGTGGTAGACCATGCTTGCGCTGGAGAGATGGCGTAGACCAGGGCACATTGACAGGTGACAATTCTACAAATTTGTCGCATTTGTCTGACAATTGCTTGGATTATAAAAATAGACAACTGACAAATTTGTCATAGTATGACAATGACAAATTTGTCACGAAAAATTTGACATTTGTCACGACAAATTTGTCATTGTCATACTATGACAAATTTGTCACTTGTCTATTTTTGATCCAAGCAATTGTCAGACAAACGCGACAAATTTGTAGAGTTGTAGAATTGTCGTTGTCATATTATGACATATATGTCGTGACAACTTGACAATTGCCATACTTTGACAAATTTGTCATTACGTTTGAACACAACAGATTAAGGTACATAGAAAAAAAAGGACCACCTAAAAACAAGAAATTTGGCTTATTGCGTATGAGCAGTTTTAATAAAAAGTCTTATTAAAATGAATGCAAAGTAAAATATTTTTGTAGAATAAACTTTTCATTAAATTGAAAGTCACTTAATGCTATAAAAATCATTGTTAATTCTTTCTTTAAAAATTCGAGGGCGTACAATCTGTGCGAGCTACAAAATTAATTTTTGCGCAACAAATTAGCATTCAAAAAGCTAAAAATTTGAGCAGAAAAAAAAAATTTGGTTTTCTTATTTTCTTCCGCTAACTTCAGTCTTATTTTAGCGGAAATTTTAATATTTAATAAACCGTTAGAGCTACAAAATCTGGGTTTGCACTAAATGCAAGCATTCAAAAAGCTACAAATCTTGGTGCCTATTAAAATAACAAATTTGTATTATTTAAGATTTTTACCGCTGCAATAATAAATAAGATTTAAATAAAAAAAAAGATTGCTGCGTACAGCTACGAATCGAACTCGAGACCTCTTAGGCTAGATTACAAGCATCCTTATTAAGAGGTAGAGAGTTCGAAACCTGGCTATGTTAAGCATAAAAAAAAAAAATTAATTGTTTTTTTTTTTTTTAATTCAGTTCACATTAAAAGAACTCAAAAATTTAAATTTTATAAAAAAAAAAAAACTATGAAGAAATCAGAGGCCTCACAACAATTTTCACATCAGATATTTAGCCCCCCCCCCCTTAATTTGGGATACCAAAAAAATTTAGGGGGTTTCTGTGCACTTACTGTATTTACAACCCAAATTTCAACTTTCTAGGACTAAAGGATATATGAGCCAACAATATTTGGCCCCAAAATATACGGGCAATATTTTAAATAATTTTTTAATTTTTTGATTGGAAATCTAGAAAATATTATTAAAATGTCCGCAAATTTTGTGTTATCACAACGGGGTTCTCCAAAACTACATTTTAATGGTTTCATATATATTAAATATAGATGTGATGTCATCAAAACATTTTTGCGGTGTGAAAAATTTCAAATAACCACGGCCCTTCCCCGGTATTGTCCAAAATTGCAACAATCGCTCAAAGAGTGAAGAGCCTGGCAACTACTTCTTCTGAAGCTCCTAGAAATATAGTTTCAAGAGCTTTAGAAGGAGTTTCCGCACCGGCTGCAGTCTATGAGCCAAGCGTCATGTCGATGTAGAAGGCGGTTTCGCAACGTCGGCATCAATGAATGCCCATCCCACATACTCGATCCGATATCAGCTTTCCCGCTGAGATGTTGACAAGAAGAACTTCACACCCTGAAGATTTTTTGTTGGGTGATACAGGCAGCGGTGATGTAGACCGAATAATTATATTCGGTTCCTATTCGGATCGAGTAAGGCTGGCCCGGTGCGAAACGTGGTTGCTGGATGGCACCGTCAAAGTATGCCCTGAAATGTTTTTTCAGCTTTGGGTAGTCCACGGACTTTTTGACAACAAAGTCCTTCCTTGCCTTTATTGTTTGCTCCCTAACAAACTGGAAAGTACCTACGTACGTGCTCTAATGCTTATTCAGAGTGCAAGTGGGATGGAAAGTATGCAGCCAAGGAACTTCCTCATAGATTTTGAGAAGGCTGATGAAAATGCTCTTCGTCTTCTTTTCTTTAAGGCGAGTATCCATGGCTGCTTCTTCCATTGCGCTCAAGCCGTGCGTAGGAAATCCAAGCATTAGGGATGCAAACAAGGGATGGCAATGACGTGGACTACCATTTGTGCCTCCGGAAATTTGTGGCGTTGTGTTTCTGCGAAACCACTGACATTCGGGATCGTTACGACTTGTTGGCGAATGCGCTCGTACAAAATTTTGGTGATACCGAGGTACATCAAAATTTAATTTTCTCGAGTATTTCGAAAATACTTGGGTAAGGCGCACTCGCCGAAGTCCTCGATTCCGTTTGGAAATGTGGAATTGCAAAGACACAACGACACAAAATCTTCCGAGGACCAACAACAGTGTTGAGTCTTGGCACAGAGCATTTCAGGGATCCATTGGGTGCCATCATCCGAATGTATACAGGCTCTTAGATGCGTTGCTTCTTGAGCATGTGCGTGTGAATGCAATTTTTGAAAGGCTGAATGCGGGTGATTCCTTGCCTTTGTATTCGCGAGCCCAATACGCTCGTGCGAATGAAAGGCTGTTGAGGATCATTAGCCAATACAACGAAAAGACCGCTGATGGCGCACAAAGTTTTAAAGTTTGTAGATCATTTCAAGCATCATCAAGCTTCTTTAACTGCATTCTTCTTGCTAATTTGTCGAACAAAATATCTTTTTAGATTTTGTGTTTGACTAATTTTTGAATTTCTTTTTCTGTTCCACAATTTCGTCATCAGTCATTTTATTTATCGATATTCGTCCGTTGACCCATTCGATTAATAATATTTTCATTTCTTCTACATTTTCTCGACTTAAATATTTCTTCCTCTGTCAGTTCGGAAAATCTGGAAAATATAAAAATATTTTTATCCAAGCTTCTCATCCGGTTCGTGTCTAAATAAAATATATTGAAATTAATAGAATTTTTCGTTTCTTACATACAATTCACAGTATTTTTTTCGAGACCGGACGAAATACATGAAAATTAGACGCTGACCCAGTTGGGGATCAGTTGGGCAGTTAGATTAGTCTGATATGTATTGAATGGGCAACATTTTAGTATAATAATGTTTATAATTTGTTTGTGTCAAAATTATTAGTATTGAAAATGTCCGGAAATAGTTTAAGTTTATGTTTGGATGTAAATTTGTGAAATTTGTTAAATTGGTATTAGATTAAATAACTGCGATCCCATTTTCATTCACTTTCAACATAACTTAAACGTAGTCAGTTCAAATCACAGTTAAAATATTTTTTTTATTTTTTTAAACTGAAAACTTAAGCGTTCAAAATAATTTAATGGATAAAGAAAGAGTGTTGGAATGACTGATAGATGGACTAAAATGCAATTTGCATAGTTTTTATTGATGAACTGCAAAATCAACTCAATAACAGAATTTGACAAAAATAACGTGAAATGCTGATGAATGTGACATGTTATGAAAAATCAGATGTAATTGCATACTTGATTGCACTTATTGACATTCTTTGTTTTAATTTAGCTAATTTAAGCAATTAAAAGATTTGGCTTATCTAAAATGAAAGCCATAGCAAATACCAAATTAATGGAACCTATGACGAACTCCATGAAAAGAAAATTTCAAACGAATTGCGATTTTAAAACAAATTCACATAGTTTTAATACAATTTTCCAATGCAGTAGATTTGAGTTTTTAGAAACTTTTCATCCATTAATTTTGACTAACATTTTACATTTAGATTTAGATTTAGTTTATTTTCAATGTTAAATGTTCATACATAACTATTACACAAATATATAGCATGGCTATTTGCCGTCTGCCTGATTGACAACTCTTTATTCTATAAACATATGTATGTGTCTTTTAACAATCTTTAAAAATTTTCGTTAATAATTCTATTTCTATATTCTAATGCGATTTTACAATATTTATATAACAAGGGAGCATCGACTTCATTTAGATGATGAGTGATCAGCTCTTCCGATAAAACATCGCTTCCAAAGACATGTCTTCTTGTTTCTCGTAGCACTGGACATCTACCCATGAAATGAAAAATGTTTTCTCTCTCACCCATATTGCATAATTCACACCTCAAAGGTAAATCATCTCTATGCGGAATGAAATTTAGATTAAGCAGTTCACCTCTAAGTCTAAATATCATAGATATTTGATCCGTTGTTAGGTCATCTCTGAAGTAGTTCTTTTGAGTAAGATTGTAGTCCAGCTTGCTGTAAGACATTCTGAAGATGGATTCTTTTGCTTCGGATGTGTACCTCATTCTATATCGATCGTCTACTGCCGCAATCAATTGATACAGAAGGGGTTTCCACCTAAGATAGTCTTCCGGTGCCAGATTTATACCTTCTTCTTCAGCTAGATCAAGCCACTCTCTGAACCAACCTGATTTTTTCTGTATCACCTGCAGTGCTGCTATTTTCGGGAGACGCTCATCTGACATCTGAAGGACCTTACAAATGTAGTCCACATTCAATTTCAGTGTTTTAATAAACAATGGACAGATTCCCGTTTCCAGTATTAACATGTAATTCGGTGCATTCGGTGGTAATCGAAATATCCTTTTTATATAAAATCGGAGCAATTTTTCAACAGTTTCATATTTTTTGCTACCCCACACTTGAGCTGCATACATTAATGTTGACTCCACTATCGATTCAAATACTTTGTACTTACTACTGTGAGCTATATGCTTATTACTGAAGATGTTTTTCCATGCAACATTCATAATTGTTTTCGCATTTTGTAATTTCTCTGCAAGATGTTTTTCGATGTTGTTTTTATTGTTTATATTGATGCCAAGATATTTATATTCTTTAACCACATCAATTCTTTCATTATTGTATGTCCACCGTTCATGACTGCTTACTCTTCCTCCACCTTTTCGAAAAACCATTATCTTCGACTTCTCAAGACTAACCACTAATCTCCAGGTTTTACAGTAAATACCTAGTTTATTTATCATGAGTTGTAGCGATTCTGGTGAGTACGCAAACAACACTAAGTCATCCGCAAAAAGGAGAGCCTTGATGAGAATACCAGCATATTCTACTCCTCCTGGAAGACAATCCGTTATATCATCAATAAAGAGTGCAAATAAGCTTGGACTCAGCATACAACCTTGCCTTAACCCTGTCTTCGTTTCAAACCATGTCGAAATATTTTCTCCATCCCATACTGCAGCCTTTGTTTCCAGATAAAGATTCTGAAGTACCCGTCCGAACTTATATGACATTCCTAATCCAAACATTTTGTACATCAAAGCATTGCGATCAATCGTATCGAAAGCTGCCTTAAAATCGACGAAGAAAACATACAGCTTTTTGTTTCTTTCCAAATAGCAATCCGCGATACTTCGTAGTACAAAGATGTTATCAATGGTGGAATATCCTTGTCTGAAGCCAGCTTGAAATTCCTTCAATAGCTTGTGTTCGTCTATCCACATTTTAAGTCTACTGTGCAAAATTGATGTGAATATTTTGTAGGATGTATTTAAGAAGGAAATTCCTCTATAGTTTGCAGGGTCTATAGTATTACCTTTTTTGTGGATTGGAAAAATAAGCGCTTCTTTGAATTCTTGCGGTATAACGCCTGTATCCATGATGTTATTGTAGATTACCATTATTTTGTTTATCATAATCTCTGTTCCATATTTATAGAATTCTGCAGGTATTCTATCAGATCCAGCGGCCTTTTCATCCTTAAGTCCATTGAGAGCTGCATAAATTTCCTCCTTCTGTATTATCCCTTCTAAAATCTCATCATTAAAAGCTGGCTGCGCAAATTGTATCATATCAGTGGAGGTAGGTACATGATTTAGCAATTCGGTAAAGTATATGCTTAACGCCTCACAATTTAAATTGTTATTAATAACATATACCTTGCCATTTATTTTGTGTATTTTTTTCCAAAAACCACTCGTACTCTTACAACTTACTAAACTTTTTGCATCATTTTACATTTTACATTTTTCGTACATATTGTTGATTGGTCAATCTTTCTAGGTTCTTCCAAATTAACCGACCCTCATTGTCTTAAATGCTGAAAGTAGAACAAATTCTAAAAACTTTGTAAATTTAAATATTCAACCAACTTAATGCGTTGCTTGCCTTCATTCCCCTGATGGTTCCAGCCCTTTTTCTTTTCTTGAATCGTTTTGCGTTCTAATCCAGATATGTATGTACATATGTATGTATGTACTTATGTTTGTATTTTTTTCCAAAAATGTATAATATATTCAAATCTTTTGAAAAAAAGAGTTTAAATAATTGTTGACACATATAAAATAGTTTTTAAAAGTTGAGTGTAGTGTAGGTATTTTATAGAAGGGCGTCAGCAAATAAAATTGATAAGTCTCCTAATGCATTGCTTCCACCCACACTCTAGGAATTTCGAATCCAGCTTTTGTCGAATACTTCAGCTAATTTTAGTGTGTTGTATTAATTAAAAGTCTTTTCGCCTTTTTTATTTCAATTTCGACATACATATGTACATACCTGCGGAACCTTACAGATGCCTCCTGCCTAGATGGATACTGTCCCCTAAAACTTTGATTTTAATTTTTTTTATTATTTTGGAAAGTTAATTTTTTGTGAGTACATGGAGGCGTCGAATGCGAGAAGAAAAGTTGGTCAAACAATCAAGGTAGCGGAGCACGAATTTGAAGTGGTGCAATCCTTTAAATACCTTGGGTCAATAGTAGCAGCCGATAATAATATAGAAGAAGAAATACGCGGGCGGCTGCTCAATTCCAACAAAGCCTACTATAGTCTGTCAAAGCTCTTCAAATCCAGAAATCTCACCATAACTTCAAAACTGCTGCTGTACAGGACCATGGTCCTGCCAGTACTCACGTATGGATCCGAGACTTGGGTGCTTAGCAAAAGACACTCCGACCTCTTAGCCGCGTTCGAGAGAAAAGTCTTAAGGAGAATTGTTGGCCCCATATGTGAGGAAGGGCGATTCCGGAGACGGTACAATCATGAATTGTACGCAATCTACCTTGAAGCAGACATAGTGACAAAAATTAAGCTCGGTAGACTCCGGTGGGCAGGGCACCTAGCTCGCATGAGTGAAGAGGAACCTGCTCGGAAAGTCCTTTGTGGTACATTCTATGGTAGACGGCAGCGTGGTAGACCATGCTTGCTGGAGAGATGGCGTAGACCAGGACGCCCGAAGCCTTGGGGTGCGCAACTGGATGGCGTCGGCTCAAGACCGGGATAGGTGGAGAGACTTGTTGAAGGAGGCCAGGACCGGACCCCGGTTGTCGAGCCGATGATGATGATGAATTTTTTGTGAAAAGAAGTCTCTGATGTTTTTATTGGTAAAACTAGCTAAATTAAAACAAAGAATGTCAATAAGTGCAATCCAGTATGCAATTACATTTGGTTTTTCATGTCTCATTCATCATCATTTCACGTTATTTTTGTCAAATTCGGTTATTGAGCCGATTTTGTAGTTCATCAAAAAAAAGTCTCCAAGTTGCATTTTAGTCCATCTATAAGCCATTCCAGCACTTTCATTACCCATTTAATTTTTCGAACACTTCAAAAGAAAATAAAAAAAAAAATTACAATCAGTGATTTGAACTGAATATGTTTAAGTTATGTTGAAAGTGAATGAAAATGGGATCGCAGTTATTTAATCTAATACCAATTTAACATATTTCACAAATTTACATCCAAACATAAACTTAAACTATTTCCGGACATTTTCAATACTAATAATTTTGACACAAACAAATTATAAACATTATTATACTAAAATTTTGCCCATTCAATACATATCAGACTAATCTAACTGCCCAACTGATCCCCAACTGGGTCAGCGTCTAATTTTCATGTATTTCGTCCGGTCTCGAAAAAAATACTCTGAATTGTATGTAAGAAACGAAAAATTCTATTAATTTCAATATATTTTATTTAGACACAAAACCGGGTGAGAAGCTTGGATAAAAATATATTTATATTTTCCAAACTGACAGAATAAGAAATATTTAAGTCGAGAAATGTAGAAGATGTGAAAATCTGATTGCATATACGAAAGTACCAAAATATAGCAAAATAAACTGACTGATTACGAAAATGTAAAACACAAAAGATATTTTGTTCGACAAATTAGCAAGAAGAATGCAATTAAAGAAGCTTGATGATGCTTGAAATGATCTACAAACTTTGTGCGCCATCAGCGGTCTTTTCGTTGTATTGGCTAATGATCCTCAACAGCCTTCCATTCGCACGAGCGTATTCGGCTCGCGAATACAACGGCAAGGAATCACCCGCATTCAGCCTTTCAAAAATTGCATTCACACGCACATGCTCAAGAAGCAACGCATCTAAGAGCCTGTATACATTCGGATGATGGCACCCAATGGATCCCTGAAATGCTCTGTGCCAAGACTCAACACTGTTGTTGGTCCTCGGAAGATTTTGTGTCGTTGTGTCTTTGCAATTCCACATTTCCAAACGGAATCGAGGACTTCGGCGAGTGCGCCTTACCCAAGTATTTTCGAAATACTCGAGAAAATTAAATTTTGATGTACCTCGGTATCACCAAAATTTTGTACGAGCGCATTCGCCAACAAGTCGTAACGATCCCGAATGTCAGTGGTTTCGCAGAAACACAACGCCACAAATTTCCGGAGGCACAAATGGTAGTCCACGTCATTGCCATCCCTTGTTTGCATCCCTAATGCTTGGATTTCCTACGCACGGCTTGAGCGCAATGGAAGAAGCAGCCATGGATACTCGCCTTAAAGAAAAGAAGACGAAGAGCATTTTCATCAGCCTTCTCAAAATCTATGAGGAAGTTCCTTGGCTGCATACTTTCCATCCCACTTGCACTCTGAATAAGCATTAGAGCACGTACGTAGGTACTTTCCAGTTTGTTAGGGAGCAAACAATAAAGGCAAGGAAGGACTTTGTTGTCAAAAAGTCCGTGGACTACCCAAAGCTGAAAAAACATTTCAGGGCATACTTTGACGGTGCCATCCAGCAACCACGTTTCGCACCGGGCCAGCCTTACTCGATCCGAATAGGAACCGAATATAATTATTCGGTCTACATCACCGCTGCCTGTATCACCCAACAAAAAATCTTCAGGGTGTGAAGTTCTTCTTGTCAACATCTCAGCGGGAAAGCTGATATCGGATCGAGTATGTGGGATGGGCATTCATTGATGCCGACGTTGCGAAACCGCCTTCTACATCGACATGACGCTTGGCTCATAGACTGCAGCCGGTGCGGAAACTCCTTCTAAAGCTCTTGAAACTATATTTCTAGGAGCTTCAGAAGAAGTAGTTGCCAGGCTCTTCACTCTTTGAGCGATTGTTGCAATTTTGGACAATACCGGGGAAGGGCCGTGGTTATTTGAAATTTTTCACACCGCAAAAATGTTTTGATGACATCACATCTATATTTAATATATATGAAACCATTAAAATGTAGTTTTGGAGAACCCCGTTGTGATAACACAAAATTTGCGGACATTTTAATAATATTTTCTAGATTTCCAATCAAAAAATTAAAAAATTATTTAAAATATTGCCCGTATATTTTGGGGCCAAATATTGTTGGCTCATATATCCTTTAGTCCTAGAAAGTTGAAATTTGGGTTGTAAATACAGTAAGTGCACAGAAACCCCCCACATTTTTTTGGTACCTCCAAATGAAGGGGGGGCTAAATATCTGATATGAAAATTGTTGTGAGGCCTTTGATTTCTTTATAGTTTTTTTTTATAAAATTTAAATTTTTGAGTTCTTTTAATGTGAACTCAAAAATACATTATTAAATCTTAATTGGTATAGATTTAAAAAAAAAACAATTAATTTTTTTTTTTAATGCTTAACATAGCCAGGTTTCGAACTCTCTACCTCTTAATAAGGATGCTTGTAATCTAGCCTAAGGGGTCTCGAGTTCGATTCCTAGCTGTACGCAGCAATCTTTTCTTTTTATTTAAATCTTATTTATTATAGGTCCGTTTCTTGTTATCTCACATATCCTCTGTTGAAACAAAAGAATAAAGTGATTTTTAAATTTTAACAGAGTGAATTATGATTATGATGATCACATATATAAATTACATTTATAAATACAAATGTTTCTGATGACTAGAGAGGGTGTCCTAAAAATCATGGCTCCAATTGAAAATAGTGATAGGCCAGGTTATGACCTCTGAATATATTACAGTAGGCACTTGTTTATACGCAATCATATCTAACGGTTTTCGACTGCCGTTTTTTTTTTTAATTTTGGACAGATCCCCAGTGTTTCGCTTGTCGCGTAGTAATTTTAGCAACTTAAAGCAATCTCTACATTTGACCAAGCCAAATTTTAACCTAAATTTTAAAATGGTACCTACTCTGAAAACAAATCATCTCATAACTTAATAGGTACTTTGATTTTTAAAAAATTTGCTACATACGAGTATGTTTCCGAAGTTTCCGGAAAAATAAAAATAAACGTTAGGTGAAAATTAAAAGATATAAGCATCAGAATACAATCGAGCACGGTCTAAGAACATATTAAACAATTTCTAATAGCCTTATAAAATTAGAATTTCAATCAAACAAAAAATCTAAATTACAGTGGGTGACTTTATTTTTATGTCTCATGTTTGGATGGTTCTTTTGATTTTGCGGGGTAAAAATTGAGCACATTTTTTTTTATTTCCCGAAAACCGTTATTTTTTTGCAAAACTTTTTTGAAAATTGCTGCACACAGGATAAGTTTTGATTGTTTCAAGGTTTTCACCTATTAGCCCAGTTTGAAAAAGTTCTGAATTTGGGAGTTCTTCCTTAATACATCTATTGCAACATCATCGGTGTACTCAATCACTTTGAATCCCTCCCCTTCAAGAGTTGTGAACACCAGATAGATTCCCATCCTAAGACGTGCCTCTTGTGACTGATCATCTTGATTAAAAGCCTCCCAGTCTAGAGTTGACGTCCACCTTCAGTCTTTTTAGTTCGGTTGTAATTGCAAGGCTGCTGACGAGATTTTGTGATACAAGATCGAGACGACCAAGCAATAGAGCAGATGAGTAATTTGTGTTATCAAAACCAAGTCATTTGTAAAAGAAAAAAGTTAAGGACCTATATTATCCTGGGGAACTGCTGGATTAAGAGAAGATTCCCGACTAATTTTTCGTGAAGAAGGATTATAATAAACAAATGAAACCAGTACTTTCCAGCTTCAAATTAAAATAATGTGGGTGCCCACAAAAGTTAAAGTGGGTGAAATGGCACGGGCGCGTTGTACCCCGCAGTTATCAGGTGCCAGCCTTTTGACATTGTCTCCTGTATTTTTCAAATAATACGGACAAAAACGTTTGATGAGTTACTAAACGATTAAGTTTTTCTTTTTTTCCTGTATAATGAACCCCTGGTATCTAATACTTTGTTAACTCCACGTTCCTAATAGTAGGGGAGCCCAGGGTGCTAAATCGGGATTTACTCGAGCGTCATTGAGACCTACTGGATTGCGAAGCTTAGATTATAGGAAGAAAAAAATGTTCTATGTATATACACTTTTATCAGTGGGGGGAGCGGCTATAAATTTTTAAAAATGTAAAAAAAAACTGTTGCACAGATATACTCGAGCGCGTCAGATATTGATAGCATCCATGATTTTCGTATTTTTGAACATGTATGAATGTTAATCTGACTGTTTCCATAGTGGGGGTGGTCGTACGTAAGGGTTGAAAATGAAAAAAAAAAATAATGTAATCGAGCGCGTCAGATTTTCTGAGGGGGTGTTAAGTGAATCTTAAAAAAAGCTCTTACATAATAATCTGACGATTTGGATGTGACCCAAACTTGCGGCCATTATTTGAATGTGCAAAAAAAAATCGCCATTTTGAAATACTCGAGCGCGTCAGATTAAGATATATACGGTTCATCTATATACCCTAAACGTACTGTCTCATAATCTGACGATTATCTTAAGGGATTCGCCTAATCTGACAATTGGAAAATTTTTTTTTATTTTTTCAAATCTTTGAACTTAACAAATTAAAAAGCTAGGGGAGAGTACGATAACTTTTGCGCCAAAAATTGATAACGGATTTTTGTAGAGGGGTCCAAAACAAGCATTTTTTACTATGGGAGGGGGGGTCTATCTTGCCCCGTTTGGGCGGGAGGGGCAATTTTATGAAAAGTGTACTAAAAGTAAAAAAAAATCATTAAAAAATAACGGTAATACTTACAGTTAAGTTTAATATTGTTTTTTACAGCCAGTATTTAGTACTATTAGCCACTTTTTAAATCAGGCAAAATGTATGCACAGTTTTTGAAAAAATTAGTTTCAAACACAAAATTCGAGAAAAAAACACAAAAAAAAAGTTTGAAGTGTAATTTCTCAAAACCATAAGATTTAATATAATTTTTTTTATAGAATTCGGTGCTCTTATTGATTCCTAATCAAAAACTGAAAACTAGATTATTTATGTCTTCTAGTTTTCGAGAAAATTGAAAATTATTGATTACTTTTTTATGAGATTTTAGCTTTTTGACTCCATGCCTCTCATACATACCTCAACTCTTTATACTTTACTACTGTTTAAATATCAAATTTTGCATACATGGAACCTCGCACATACCCCAAGTCCTATAGTGAGGCCAAGCAGGGGGATTGCAGGGGGGCAGCATGCCCCTAGAAGACATAAAATAATCTAGTTTTCAGTTTTTGATAAGGAATCAATAAGAGCACCGAATTCTATAAAAAAAATTTATATTAAATCTTATGGTTTTGAGAAATTACACTTCAAACTTTTTTTTTTGTGTTTTTTTCTCGAATTTTGTGTTTGAAACTAATTTTTTCGAAAACTGTGCATACATTTTGCCTGATTTAAAAAGTGGCCTATAGTACAGAATACTGGCTGTGAAAACAGTATTAAACTTAACTGTTAGTATTACCGTTATTTTTTAATGATTTTTTTTACTTTTAGTACACTTTTCATAAAATTGCCCCTCCCGCCCAAACAGGGCAAGATAGACCCCCCCACCCATTGTAAAAAATGATTGTTTTGGACCCCTCTACAAAAAACAGTTATCAATTTTCGGCGCCCAAGTTATCGTACTCTCCCCCATTTTTGTAATGTTTCTAGTATAAATTTAACAGTTTTTTGTAAATTTGTTTCACCACAAAATACACACTTTTTGTTTATGTCACTCATAGTCAATTTTTTATTAATTTTAATTCACTAATTTATATTGAAATCACAAAATAAATTAAGGCCTTAAAAAAACGTTGTGAACAATACTATCTACGCGGTCAGCTGTCATGGCGTCATCCCTACTACACAGCAACCAGAGTAGGGACGGAGTGAGAGAGTCATAGATAGAGAAGAAGTGAGAAAAGAATAGAAACACGGGGACGGGAATACAGACATCACATAGCTGCACCTTTGTATAGAAAAACTATAGTACTATCATGGTGGAAGTCGAATGGGGCGACATCTAAAGTGTGCCGGCAACCCTTACTCAATTTTTTTTGAGCAGAGCTTGTGGAGGCTTTAATCGATATTTATTGATATTTTTTGGATGCAATAATCCAAATAATAGTCTCCTCTTGCTCCTACGAACAATTTCCGATGCTTAAAGACTCCCAAATTTTAAACCTAAAATTTTTAAGCGCCACCACACAGGTCTCGGCAACATGAAAAAAAACTCGCCATGATAGTACTATAGTTTTTATATACAAAGGCTGCACGCATTAAACTTTATCGATTGGTTTTTCTTACTTCGGCTTGTGGAAATCGTCAGATTATATATTTTTCGTGAACGTTGAATTATTTCCTTTAAAATAAAAAAAAATTTAGCCACGCTCGAAAAAGTCGAGATGTCGTTTTTTTTTTACAAGTTTGTAACCCACCTACTTCTTAACGTCAATCAAAAATTGTCAGATTAGTGGAATATACACTTTTTAGCACGTAACTAGCTCACCCTACCTTAATCTGACGCGCTCGAGAATTTCCGATGATCAATTTTTTTTTACTAATCTGATCCTTTATCCTTGACGGGCGGCCACATATACGGGGCTAATATTTGGTGGAGGTATTTAGCCGGGTACAAGGTACCTCCCTGTATGTTAATCTGCCGCGCTTCAGTAACTCCCGAAATCCCCTCTTGGGCTCCCCTACTATAACCGCTAGGCAAAAAAGCTATTTCCTACTCACTTTTTTTTCGGATGTCATAACTACAATCAACGGCTTATACGGAAGACTCAATTTAGTAAGGTATAATCTCCTTTTTTTTTAAAAAGAAGTAATTATGTTTACTTACAAGTGATATTTAAAGGGGGCCATATCACCTGACTTTAACCATAGAGTAAGAATATAACAAGAGTCCGAATCTCATGCAAAGAAATTTTTATATGCTGGGTGTTTGTGGAACACCCAAGCAAGCACTAAGCAGCGAAACCCAAGCAAGTAGCGAAAACCCAAGCAGAGCTGGGAGCTTCTGAAGCTCAGCTTCAGTATTCGTTTGACTGTTGATCAGGCAGGACTGCTGCACATTTTTTCTTAAATTAAATATTTCCGTCCCACTTGTTCAACAGTCAATTGAGTGCTGATCCCTTTCAACATGAATGAATGAAGCACAGAGTACAGAGAGCACAAGCAGAACAAAACACAAGCAGAAAAAAGCGTGAGAGAGAGAGATTTACAGCCCTATTCTCCCCAACATCACTGATACCTCACAAGTCACAACTAGTGGTGAAATTGATTTTGTGACTTTTTCGTATTCTCCCCCACGGTCACAAGATGTGAGAGTCACAAAAACTATCGAAATTGTGATCTCCTTATAGGCAGGTCACAACTCACAAATTTTTTGTGTTTTGATATTTCGGTGTGGATTTTATTTTATTCCATCTTATTCGAGAGTTTTATCTGAAAACGAAAAGTATCTACGAATTGTATGGCTCCAAAGAACCTATTGTATTTGTAGATTGTAGCGAAGACGACTCTTAAGAACTATGACAGACGCAAACGATCCATTTGCCCTACAAGAAAGCATTTTCATGTAAATATATTAATTGTGTTACCTGGCGCTTGCATTATTGAAATAAATTTTGTTGTTTTATTTTTCAATTTGGAAATCTGTTCTTGTTTTTAATTATCAGCTGTTCCAAAAGTCACAAAAAAAATTCATCTTTGCAGTGGTGAGTTTCGTTGTGAGTTTTGTTGTGACGATTAGGGGGAGAATACCAAAATGTTATCGAATCACAACAATCCTCACAAGGAATAGTCACAAGAGCTTGTGACTTATGACTCCTCACAAGGGGGAGAATCGGGCTGTTAAATGACTGATGTGCCGCTTTGTGCCTTCGTCCCGCAGCTCATGAAATACGCAAGGCTGATTTTTCAGATTCGGACTCTTGTTATATTCTTACTCTATGCTTTAACCTATTCAACAAAAAGAAATCTCCGCCAACTGATTTTTGAGCAACTTTTCACATCCATCAATCCAATTAAAATCTCAAAAATTTTAAAATAATACGATTAAATCGATTTACACGAAATCAATCGCACATCGAAATTTTGTTACATTTTATATCATGCTTTCACAGTTTTACATCAAAACAAAAAATAACAACATCGAGCGACGGTTATCGCACGTCAATGCGCTTAAGCTGACAGTAACTCTTCATATTATACATATAATATTATGTAAGTAGATATAGTTTGCAGATAAATTTTTTTTTGCAAAAATGTCCTCATATAGTAACGCGAAAGGTTTATCTTCTTGTCAAACATAAAACTTACTGTGTCCTTTTTTGTTTTGGGTTCCTTTTTTATAATGCCTATAAACGTTGCGGGAAATAAAAACCAGAACTATTAACAAAGCAATCAAAATTAATACCTTTCAATTTCTAAGCGTACCACCACTCTTGTAGGCGCCACCACCACAAATATTCCTTCCATTAAATATTAAACCATCATATTTCCGTCAGACTCACCCCATTAATTCTTCCATTCATCTTAAAACCGGCTGCGGTTGTCGTCACCTACAGTGGGAACATAGTGGAAAAAGAAAACTATGTTTTGAAGTACTTAATTTATTGGGGTGTTGTATCAACTTTTCTGAAACTAATTTCCCAGAAGTGATTATGGTTCGGGTTAAATAAAATTGGGATATAAAAGGATTATTGGAGCACTGATTCATAAAAGTTTGCTTTTCTGATATTAAAATTAGTTATTAAACGTTTCAAGCACTATACCGGTACCCGTAGTAGAGAAATGATCGTTACCGCAATCAAAGTACTAAAGAACAACACAGCGTTAGCAATTCAAGATATTACTGCAGAGCTCTTACATACCAGTAGCACCACCAACATCGATTGAGCTACTGAACCCAATATTAAGAGAGCTTGGGCACATGAGAACTTTCCTGAGGAGTGGAAAAAATTAACGATTGTCGAGCTTTCTAAGAAAGAAATCTAACTCAGTGCGAAAACTAGAGAGGGATTTGCGTGCTTCTTGCTTTAACCAAAGAAGCAAGAATCATTTTGGAACTAGTAAAAGAGCACCTCAAAAACACACTCGACGCCAAACAAGCAGGATTCCCCACTGGATCTTCCTGTGTGGACCACATTAACACCTTGCGGATCATCATCGAACAGGGTGTCGAATATCGATCACCATTTCACCTTCTGTTTATTGACTTCGACAATGTCAATAGAGCTTGCTTCGCGCAGGAGGTTGACAAAGAAATTTTTTTGTCTAAAGATGCGTTAGGCAGGGCTGTATGAATTCATCAATATTCCTCAAGTTGGTGATTACTTTGTCCACAAGAAATGGAGGAAATTAGTGAACCCTGCAATTATACCTCAAACGCTTGCTCTCTCATAGGATCATGGATCTCCACTCCACTCTCCACCAAATGATTGCAAAGGTTGAGAGAGAAGCTGAAATCGTTGGGCTTAAGTTCAATACGACAAAAAACAAATAGGTTCACTTTCTCATCTGTTATCAGTTATCACTATTCAAGTAAATATTTTTGGACAACCAGTTGAGATAGTGGGAAATTTTGAAAATATTGTAAATATTGTCTCTACTGATGGCGGGACTGAACTAGACACTAACAGCCAAATCGTGAAAGCAAAGGTTGCATTTGGGAAGCTGTCCAAAATATGGAGAAACAACTCTATAAGCTTAAAGACCAAGCTACGTATGTATGTTGAATCCGTTTTTCTTTGAGTGTGCAGAACTTGAAATGTCCGAACCACTGTTAGAGAGCTGCGAACGTTAGTAAATCTTGAGGATGTCTAGTCCAACCGCAACCGTAACACCAGTGATTAATTTTATACGAGAACAGTACAGGAACCCATTGAATCTGTCATACGAAGATGTAACTAGCAGTTGATTGTCATTACGCTCCGAATGGGTAACGGGTGCATTGCGAGCCAAGCGATGCAATAGCGGAATCAGCACAACTACGAAAAGTTGGAGAGAGCTGATATACGGTGGCGCGTAAGATTAGTGTAGACCGACCCTATGTCCTGCAAGGGGAGATTCATAAGGACGGATATTCGGTCCGAGGACCTAAGTTAATCAGTATTCAAATCAGCAATAAAAAATATACATATATGCTAAGAAGAAAAAGTACTAAGAGGTTTTTCTTTTGTGAGAGGACCAACATTCTGCTTTCAAACTTCTACCCGCAAACACAAAAATTCTGTATCAAAATTCTGCTTTTCCAAGAATTTCTATAAAAAGTCGGCATTTAACCCCAGCATTTGTTAAAAAATTTTCATTAACTATGCAATTTCTTCGTAGCGTTAAAATAGTAGTTCTAGTTGTAATTTTTGTCGTGAACACACTGATGTGATTTTCTTTAAATTGAATAAAGCTTTTCTAGAAGTAATAATAGAAAAGCGGAAATGTTAAAAAGCAGAATATTGTAAATCAGAAATTTGGAAAGAATAATTTTGAAAAATAGAATTTTTAAAGTAGAGTTTAAAAAAAAATTATTTTGAATTTCGGCTCCACTGTGCTTCGTCCGTTCGTAATAATATTCTCAAGTTATCTCTAGAACAAGATGAACGTATAGATTTATTTATATGTAATTAGTTTTGCTCTATTGCAGCATTTGCATGCCCAAAGGACTCGTTGACTTGGAATTTGTTTGCGAAAGGAAACTATCTGCACACATACATACTTGTTCACACTCTTCATTATATCTATGCATTTGTATGTTTGTATACAACAGCATTATGAGTGAGTAGGTATTACATCAGGTAAACTCATTTGCTGTGGTTGATATATAAAAATAATTCTCGACATAGTATGGTCATCCAGGCTGAATTCCTGGGAGACCCCGAAAATGGTTTGCTTAGTGGTAGAAGAAGAATGATTAGTGTTGGGGTAGAGAATAGATGAAGAGTATGGAAGGTTTTATAACTAGTGAAATAATTTCTCTGTCATTGCGTGAATTTTGTTAAGTCATTTGAGGTATACACATTACACAAAAAGAATTCAGGCTTATAGACAGTTAATAATACAGATGTTTTGTGACATTGCAGGAGATTTTGTTTCTACCATCTTTCAAAATTAAAAAAAAAAATATATCCACCTGTTTTCAATATACATTTTGCGTTTTCAAAAAAATGCAAAAAACATCGTGAAACTGTTTATAAGAAAATGAAAACCAAAAATCCGGTTCTATGGTAGGTACCCATTCCAAAAAATTAACCAAGATCGTTAACCAAGACAAGCTTTCGAGATAAACATGTTTTGTTTTAACGGTTTACCGTTATTTTTGAGTAAATTTTGCAACAAATAGTTTTCGATGATTTGGCGCATAAATCAGGCTGAATTTGACCGATGTAATCGATTGTGTTGTCTTTGAGAGCCGCGGTCGTTTGCGAATTGAGAAAATTTTTACAAAGTTCAAAACTAATAGATAGCTAAGTAGGATTAAAATACCAAAATATAGTATAATTGGTCCCATAATATCTTTTCGTAATTTATCAACGAAGTTTCACCTTAAATTTTTCCAATGCATTGTAAGCGCCAAACAAGCAATAAGCAAAATGGGAACGAAATATATCATCATCACAATCAATTTCAATTATAAAGGTCATTTTTTCATTGAAAAAATCCTTTTCATTTGGAAGCAACGCATAAGTCTGTGCACAGTTCACTCCTTTTGTTGGCCATACCGTCACACTTAGTGTGCTACTGCTTTTGCTTTCTCCCTTGTTTATTTTAACGGTAATGTCTTTTTTTTGTTTTTTCGTAGGTAAGGTACTGTTTTCTGCCGCTGTGATGTCCTATATCTAACAAAAAAGGTGAAGTGGCGTCACTGTAACTTTTTGAAATTATGTCTTCTCAATATCATCGCGTTGTTGTTGTGTGCTGGATGGTATGGTTTTTTTTTTTTTTGCTGGCTGAAGAGCTAAAAGCAAAGCAAACACGCGGCAGGATTCCATGCTGTCCTCCATATGGTTGTCATCTTATTTGAAAAACTTTTGAAAAATTGCTTCTGTGGGAAACGGAATAAAAGCAAATTTATCGCACCAGCTGATATGTCTCGAAAAGTTCACAAGCACACGAAATAAAATGCAAAACCAACCATTGGAACTTTCCACAATCGAATTGACAACTGAGATGATATTTGAAAATTTTGTTTACTTTTTTTCTTGATTTTCTTATTACCTATAGGTACATATCTTGTTCGGAAACGCGGATTGTTTTTTTATAATCTTGGTTTTCCTATATTTAATGGCTTTCTAAATACATTTTAAAAAGTCTGCACACATAAAGGTTGTTTTTTAGAGGTAGGTAGGTATAGAACTTTTATTTACCAACAATTTTTTAACTGTCGGCCAATTTAACAACTGTTAAGTGATCTATATTTAGTTTATATTGGCATTTCAACATTAGATAATAGACTGACGCCTGAACAAAAGCATCCAAATTCTGCTAATTTATTTTGAAAATCCTTATTCTACTTATTCGAAATACCTACGTACCGTGTAATTTTTGTTAAGCGATGAAGCTCACTTTTAGCTGAATGGCTAGTTCAATAAACAAAACTGCCGTATTTGAAGTTACGACAATCCTCAAGTCTATGTTGAGACACCGTTACATCCAGAAAAACTGATTGTTTGGTGTGCTTTATGAGGTGATGTAATATCATTGGTCCGTACTTAATTAAAAACGATGCTGGCCAGAACGTTACTTACAGTCAATGGTGACCGCTATAGAACCAAGATTAGTGATTGTTTCGTTCCTCAACTAAACAACGATGATGTGCAGGAGCTGTGATTTCAACAAGAGCGCAACATTTCACAAGCACTTGCCGAAATTGATTTATTGAAGGAAACGTTTGGTTACCGAATAGTTTCATGTTTTGGGCCACTGAATTGTGTGATTTCGATTTAACGCCGCTAGACTATTTTCTGTGGGGATATGTGAAGTCGCTACTCTACGTCGATAAACCCAAAACGATTGACCACTTGGAGGACACCCTTCACCGCATTATTGGTGATGTTGGACAAAATGATCGACAATTGGTCATTTTTTTAAAATTCCATTTCAAAGTTGTATGCCTCTAAAAAAAACACCCTTTACCAACAAACAATCCACAACGAATGTGCAACTTATCTATCGAGAAGAACAGAAAAAAACGCACAAAAGCTCACGCGTATCCTTTTCTTTAGTAAGTAATCACACCTTGTGTTGAGTTCCCAAAGACATCGATATTTCTATGAATAATTTATTTGCCTATGATCTATGAGAATACTGAAAACACCGAAATAACATTTAAGAGATTGACATTAAAGAAGATTTGTGTTGTTTTTGCTGTCATTTTTTTTGTAGCTCCCTTATCCTAGCCTCGAAATAATCTATTTACAGAACACCCGAATTGGTGTCATCTTCGAACGATGTCATCTTACATAAGCTCTAACAAGATTATCATATTTTACCCGTTTTGTTTGACAGAGATAATCACAATTTTCGATCACGTTTATGGTGTTAAGGAAAAAATTAAAATACACCTAACGACAAGGGCGCCCGAAGGGTGGGATAAGAGGGTCAGTTGCTGTCCTCTGTCTCTAAAAAAATGCCGTGTCCATAATATCTTTAATTTTTTACTATGGGTATTTTGAAAATACGACTGTTTTTAGTTTTTTTGTCTGTTATAGTAAATGTTTTGACCCACCTTGGTAAAAGACTTCTTAGTTTGCCCTTCCCGGATCCTGCGAGTGCTTACGCGTAACGACAATAGTAAGACATTTTTGACACTTCACTATTTAAAATCACCGGTAGACCGTTACTACCAAAACATATGCTTAGGCGTAGGTATATTCTTTTATTCTTGTGAGTTTTTTTGTTCAATTTTTTGGTTTAAATAGGGACGGAAATCCGACATAGAACAACCGGGAACGCGACATAGATTTCGTGCAACTTATAGTATGTCCTGTTACGAACTAATGATACAAATTCTTCATCGCACAGGACGAGGACCTACATTAAGAAAAGGATTTTTTGGAAGATATTTGTTCCTTTCTTTTTGGAATAGATGTAAAAGAGCACATAATTCTGAATTTCTCTGATATGGACTGAATCTATACTAAGGCTGATTTTCAGGATAATACAATTTACGTTAGTTGAAATTTCTCTCAAAAGAGGACCTGCCTTACAAAGAAAGAGAGACAGTACCAACAAAATCATGTTCAAAGAGAAAAGAAAGTTTAGGAAAAGCTTTCCTTAGATTGGACAATTCTTGTGGGTTTGTGCGAATGTGTTCGCCAAAAAAGCACAAAAAAGCTTTTTTGTGGGGGTCTTTAGGTCAGAAAGATTTTGTTGTGACATATAAAAGTGCGCCCAAAAAAAACTTCTTTTTTTTCGTTTCATTTGAGTCAAACAACAAAGGCTGACCCTATTTTGTTTACGTTTTTTTTTTTGCTCTTGTTAATATTCTGTTACCACAAGCGTAGATGTGCAATGCAGGCATCAATTTTTTTTTTTGGCTTTGCTGTTTGTTGTGAATGATGGCATAATTCATTTAACATTCTGTGTGTGCTGCGGGGCGACGCACATGATGTAAAGCGTTTATAATAAAGGATCTAAAGTCGGGATATTATGCTGCCTGTCGAGTTGAACCACGCCAGATCGTTGAGGGTAATATATTGTAATAAATTTATGGGAGAATGAAAAGAGAATATATAAAAAAGTTGGATACAAAAACAAAAGATGGGAGAAATCCAAGAAAAGCGTGAGTTGATTTATTTGACGTTTGTAGACTGCTTTCTGTGGGGGTCGTCTCAGCACCGAATCAACATCTTTTTCATCTATTTGTTGTTTATTGAACTATTCGATTTTATGTTTTAAAACACACAATTTTTGAATAATTTTTTTAATATTGAAAGAGTACCTGAGAGTCCGGTAAATCCCAATTTCAAAACCGAATATTTTGTTTTACTTTGAAATGTACCACAAAAAGTTATAGTCATCTCAGATGGGAGATGAAAAAATAACAATAACAATAGGATGCTTCTTAGGGTACAAGTAGAATTAAAAAAAGTCGTTTTCACAAAAATATTATGTATTTTTTGTAGTTTTCAATATCAATTGAAAGTGTAACATTACACAAGCTCAACAACACATTTTTCAAATTTGTAACACGTTTTATTTGGAAAATTTAGATTTTCGCATATAACTCGAGTAGTTTTATTCCTAGAAGAAAAAGTTATGAGCAAAACTTTTAAAACAATAAATTTTCTACAAAAAATGTTAAATAACTTTTTTCGATAGCTGCTTTTGTTTAAAAGTTATAATACATTTTGTCAGAGAAATAAAAATTAAGTTGGTTTTTTTGATTTTTTGGTTGTTGCTCAAATCCAATATAATTATATAATTAAAGTTGAATAAAATTAAAGTATAAATGTATATTTAAATTCCACAAAAAAATATGTGAACCATAAACGTTGAGAAAAAAAAAGTTTAAAATTCTGTTTATTCACAATAGCGCAACTTTTAAAAATTATATTTTCCCTGGTTTTAGGTGCAAATCAATGAAATTCGACGTGATCAACATAAGGAATAAATAATTGAAGGATTTTTTTTTTGATATTGAGGGAGCAAGCGTAAAAAAAAATAATTTCATTTCAACTGTGCATTTATCGAACAGAAGAAATAAGAGACAACATTTGAAAAAAATCACTGTTGAAAAGTAATTAAAATAACGATTTTTAACACATTATAATTAAATTTTTCATTTACAGAAATCATAAGGTACCTTTAAAAAAACGGGACTTTATGCTGACCAGAGCCAAGTTTAGTGTGTATCATACGTTGCACGTATGTGAAGAATGATGTAGAAGAGAAGAATAGAGACTTAAACTAAAAATATAATTGATTTGATAAAGATGTTGAATGCAAACGTAATTTAGAACGGTAAATCTTGTACCTAGCTCATTTGATAAAAGCTCTCCTATGCTTTGAATTAGAATAATGTTTTGTTTTTATTGAATTGATTCACAGGTGCTCTGATGTGTGCTAAAAACGGTTAAACTTCTGCTTGTTGTATTTGATTGAAGAGATCGAATGGTAAAAGGTATTCCTTAACTGTTTAACAAGTTTTGTTTTATTTCATTGAATAGTGTAATCAGTTCCTTGCTCATTATGATTTGTGAATTGTGACTTATTTATACTTATCTGATCCATTCCTGTCTGTTTGTGTGTTAAAAAAAAAAAATACAAAACTAATTCAAACTTAAAATGTGTCTGAAAACTTAAAAGCTGGGTTTGGCGACTTGCCAAATTAAGTGATGATAGATAATCTGTGATATGTAATTTGTGTAATACTACTGTTACCTATCAATCAAACACCATCATCAATAAATAAACATTTACGATATTTTCATAAATATGACCCCAATAGTTCATTGCCATCTGATGCTGAAAGCTATGAATTTACAAGGTAATATATTTTCTAAGCCATAATCATGTGCCTATTTACATATATAGAAAGACGTTACATCCAATAGTTTGGACTTTATACCTACCAATGCATTGGAGCTCCACTGCGACGGCACGTGGCGGCTGACATGCACTTTTTTCTTTTTTTTGGTTCCTCCGAAACGGCTCCAAAAAAAACATTAATTGTATTAGTTTATGTATATGTTCAATGTGATAGGCTATTGATTAAAATATTTAGATCCTTTATATTATTTGAAGACATTTTAAAGCATTTGTATTTTTAAAATGCAATTTTCAATGGTATACAACTTCTATGCTATAAGTTCTTTATAATCATAATATTGGGGACGTGAGAAAAAAGAGTTCGTTTTGAAATCTAGAAGTAGTCTGTCTTTGGATTTTTTTAAATCACTTCCTTGTTATGTTCTCTTACACTGAGATATTATTTAGATGGGCGTGTGCAAATAAGGTAAATTTTGAAACAAAAGTTTTCATATGGAGATCGTTTTTATTCTTAAAAAAAAAATAAAAAAAAAAAAATTAAAAAGAAATTAGGGAATTTCATCAAACTTCACTCTTCTTTTTTTTATTTTCAATTGATGAGTCGATTTTCCAAAAACTTTTTACATTTGGGCAAAAAGTTTTACTATCTCATACTAATAGTCGTTAAAATTTCCTGGAAAAGATCAAAAACACAAGCCCATCAGTTCTAGGCCTCAAAACTGAAAAATCCAAAGATATCTAACCATGTTTGAAGACTAGCACTTTTTGGTTATCTGTTTCACGTGAAATACTCTATTCGTATACATATACATATACTTATACATATAATCTATTAAAAGTAATTTATATATTTAATTGTTTTTATTTAGTAGGTACTGAATCTCAGAGTTCTGACGCTCCAACATCGTCAAACACAATATTGATTCGAACCAGCAGCTGCAGTAGTTCCTTAGAAGAACCTCCAAGAAAAAAAAAAACGACGTAATGACGCAAACTTCAATCCTAACCAACAAGAAGATATTAACATGGCAACCGCATTAATGATATCTTCAAATGGACTGCCAATTTCATTTGTAGAAACCCAAGGATTTAAACATTTCATGTCGAACCAAATTACAAGGTACTATTTTATCCCGTTTGCAGCTACTTTATAGTCAGGTTCGGGCTCAAATACAAAAGGCCTTAAGTACTGCAGCGTATGTAGCTTTAACTACAGACGGCTGGTTATCTCAACTACCGTACACTACATTAATAATGAGTGGCAACTTAAAAGTTATACGTTGTGTACAGAATACATGGAGGAATGGCATACCGCAGAAAATCTAGCAAGAACGTGAATGCGGTTGTTACCGATAACGCTGCGAATGTTTTGGCTTCTATTCGGCTCATTGAAGAATTGCAGAATAGTACCACCTGTGCAGGACACACATTGCAAATTTGTGTTAGACGTGGCCTAGAAAGTGTGGATACATACTCAAAAGTCTTAAAAAAGTAAGTAGCCTGGTTACACATTTTCACCACTAAAACACTGCAGCTTCCGCTCTCGCTACAAAACAAAGGCAACTTGGCATGCGAGAGCTCAAATTACTTCAGAGTTGCCCAACTAGATGGGATTCAACATATTTTATGTGTGAGAGACTCTTAGCCAATCGAAGTGCTATTGTTGCGGTTTTAGCTGATAGAGAAATAACAGCTTTAAATTCAACTCTAAAGTTCGAAATAAGCGAAAGAGAATGGGCGCACAGTGATTCTTTAGTAAAAATCTTAAAGCCATTCCAAGTTGCAACCACCACACTTTGCCAAGGAACATAACAATTTCTATTCTAAGACCTATCATTTATGGACTCATTAATAAACACCTGACATCAAACGTCAAAGATAATGAAAATGTTTTACATTTCAAGGAGAGCATGGGGGAGAATTTGAGCTGCCGGTTTGGAATGGCTAAGAATGCGTTAAGCAAAGTTCTCCCAGAAAAAAATTCCTCTTTCTTGGATCCAAGGCATAAAAACTTGGATGTTGAAAACGAAGATGTCAAACAAAGTATAAGGAACCATATTCGAAACATAATAGAAAATATTGAACGAAAGATGTAGCGCCATGGATTTTTTGTTGGAAGCAAAGACAGATGCTGAAGTTCTTAATGAGTTTGACAGATATCTTGGAGAGACACAGTTAAACCACAATATTCACAACCCTTTAACCTGGTGGAAGGACAATGCTTTTAAATATCCAAACTTGGCACCTGCAAGCTAAAAAATATTTATGCATACCAGCAACTTCAGTTTCTTCTGAACGTTCTTTTTCCACAGCTGGTAATATAGTCACAGCAAAACGCTCTTCTCTTTTGCCAGGAAACGTTAACTTGTTGACATTTTTGAAAATGAATCAAAAGTTGATACAATCAAGTTCAACATAAGCAATAAGAAAAAACAAAAAAAACTTACTTTGAAACAAGAAAATTTGTTTAAATTATTTTATTTTTTATTTATTTCATTTTAGTATGGAATAAGTCTTTTGTTTGAAATTTAATTTTGGTTTGCGGTTAAGGTTTAGTTAAAGACCTGTAAAAACGTGTTTTTATGTTAAATTCAAAATAAAGTGTATTTCCTGTGTTCTAAGAATTACTTGTGTTTCAAATAAACAACCAATTAACAAAACAAAGTATTTTGTAGCCGTAATTTTAAATTTTTAACTTAAGGTTTCTTAAAAACCTCTGTCTGAACCGAGCATGCTATAGGCCTTTCCAAAAGTATGTTTTCGTTTCAATGACAAAAACTAAATACATTTTGTTGGCCATGGTTCAAATGAAAAAGAAGTGCGGATTTCTTGACAAAAGTGAGAACCATTATTCTGCAGTAGTTAATAATACAAATACTTTAATTTTATACAACTTTTATTATATAATTTTATTGGATTTGAGCAACAACCAAAAAATCAAAA
Organism: Syrphus vitripennis; assembly: GCA_958431115.1. Classification (NCBI taxonomy): domain Eukaryota; kingdom Metazoa; phylum Arthropoda; class Insecta; order Diptera; family Syrphidae; genus Syrphus; species Syrphus vitripennis. The sequence continues at coordinate 75,195,899 of OY288110.1, forward strand.
AACCAACTTAATTTTTTATTTCTTTGACAAAATGTGAGTGTGTGAAGTTAGCCCCCCTTTTTTTGAATTTATATTTTTTCCAGGTTGTTACCGGTTTGTTCTAAATTTTTTTTTGAAAAATATTCAAAAATAGGGGTTTTAGACCCCAAAGACCATTTTTGACGTAGCCCTTTTTTCAAAAATCGAAATTTTGAAAGTTGTTCCAGAATGTTTTAGTTGTTCTGAGCACTGTTCCAAATTTTTGGACTCCTATGTTCAAAATTTCAGAAGTTATAAGCAAAATTCAAAAAAATTCTAGCCCCCCTTTTTTCGAAATTCTAACTTTTTTCATTTTTTTCCGCTTCTAAAATTTGTTCCAAGTGCAGAATCACTCAAATCCAATTGTTCCAACGATTCATGCAAAAATATTGAAAATTGAAGATTTTAAGCCGAAAAAACCCTTTAAATTAAAAAATCGTGTTATCTTTGTTCTGGCCCCCCTTTTCAATATTTTCGAACGAAAAATAATTTTTTTTTAATAGGGGGGCTCAGAATAAAGATTTTTATTTAATATCGTAAAAATAGTTTTTAGCCGTTAAATCTTTGACTATGGATATTTATTGATGAAACTTTTGAACAATGGGGTTGGATAAAATGTCTATTTGGAACATATTTTAAGTTTGGGTTTTTTGAAAAGGGGGCGATGGGGATAATTTTTTGAAATTTTTTATGATTAAAATAAATTCGAAAGAAACCAAATTTTACATATTTGTTTATAGCTACTAAAAGAAGAGAAATCAAGTTTTAAATTTTCAAATTTAAGGCTTTCCAGATTAGTATGTCCTCTGTGGCAAGCCAGCAGCTCCAACTCTGTTCAAAAAGAATAATCCAGGGGATTGAGATCTGGAGATGAACTCAGGAACATTGTTTTCCAGCCACAGCTGAGTCGTTTTGGCATTGTGGGCTGGTGCTGAGTCCTGCTGGAACACCCAATGCCTTTCATTAAAGAGAGTTATGTTGAGTGGTTTTACCACTTTCTCCAAAACGTCTTCTTGGTAGTTTCTTGCGTTCGTTATTACCCCTTGTTCACAGAAATGCAACTTGGTGGTACCTTCGTAGCTCACTCCTCACCAAACCATCACAGAACTCGGATGATGACCTCTTTCGACTCTTCCAATTTTTTCTATTGCTTCCAAAGAACTCCGAGCATAGACTTTATTATTTTGGCGGTTGAATTTTTCCTCTATTGTAAAAATTTTCTCATCCAAAAACAAGATTTTCCGATGGCTCCCATCAGCGTAACGTTTGAACAATGCCTTTGCTCTTTCATGCCTAATTTTTCATGCCTAATGGTTCATTGGGACCAATTATATAAATTCCCGGGTACCCGACACCTGATGGGTACCCGGCAATGTGTCGGGTACCCGATCATGTTTCGGGTACCCAGGTACCCGACACCTTGCAGGTACCCGGGTAACCGGATAATACCCTTGAAATTGGTTACCTGGTCAGTGTACCGGGTGCCCGGTTCAAATCAATAACTCTAAACTTTATTGTCTGTGGTATATGGCTGTTGTCGTTTATATGTAAATTACTCAATAGCGTCAAAACTATTACGTCTAATCGTCCAAATCCTGACTTTCACTCCCAAAGTGCCTCCAACTGGATAGTTTATACTATCCCATAAGGAAGTTCATTCCCATGAAAGCCAGCAGTTCACACTTCTTCAAATTTAGCACCTTATATTTCTGAACAGCGTACAGATTGGAGTGATAAACAATATTATTGTGCGCACCTTCAAGAAAACTGACGAAAAAATCAGTAAAAGGGCAGCGAATTTTTAGGAATTTCTGAAATCCTATCGTTAGCTTTCCATTGACGATGTGTTTCGTCTACACGTATATATTTCTTTCAATGGCTACATCCAGGACAAATGTCTGAAATTTCCAATCGTCCAGCAACTCTTCAAGCTATTCTTGAAGCAAAGCCCGACGGTACTTACCAGTCCACTTTTTTTTGAAAATATATAAAAATTACTCATAAATTCTATTGATGTTGTTTTTTAGAAAGTTAGATATTCAGATTAACTAATGAATTGAAAAAAATTCACAAAACTAGCAAATCCAAATCTAAATTGGAGTATGGATATGGAAAAACTGTTGTGTTTTAACTCGGCGAATATGTAAGGTATTGATTTGATGACCTGATGTCATTTTACTCCACTTCAATAAAATTTAAATTTATTGACCTTCGTTTATATGTATGGCATGTCTGGCAGTGTCTCTGCTTTCTTACCAATGTTCTTCCATACTCCTGAGCGCAAGTGTCATAAAAATTGATTGACGTACACCCTTAAGCTGCAGACATACAATTTCTGGAAGAAACCAAACAAAAAAATAAGACTTGATTGAAGAGGATGAAAATTGTTTGGTTTTGGTCCCTGAAGTGCTATATTTATTTATGATCTATAAAAACTCACCGACGACGCTACGCCTCTGCAGTAATATAGTTAAGAGTAAATAGAAATATGTTAGAAATCCAATGGCCTTGAGTTCTTGGTGGTATAGGATTTTCACAAACATCTCAGCACTATTGACAATTCAAAAAGTTGAATGCTGATCCCTCATTTCATAGTGAAGATGACACAATAAAAGTACCGAATTTGAAACGTCAAGTCATTCGTTATTAATTTTATTGTATTTTCACTTCATATAATATATCAAGTTTTGGCTTAAGATGACGTACATCGCCTTCAAAGCTTCCTCTTAAGCATTAAAATCTCAGTAAAAGCAGGATACATAAAAAAAAATATCAATGAAAATCTTAAATTTTTTCTTTCTCTATATTCGTTCAGATAGCACAAAATATTGCAATATCTCCTTTTCGGGATTAACGAATGAAAATTATAACAATAATGGAACCTATCCTTAACTCGTTATTATTATATTACAACATGTATGTTAGTGTGAATCCTTGCAACCAGATGACAAAGGGTAAGTTGGTTGTATGCTTTTTCTTCATTCGAGAGAAGGATAAACTTTGTAATATTTATATGAGTTCAAGTCGCCTCCTCTCATTTCAGAAGTAAGATGTGTCATTCCGTAACAGTGGCAGATAAAGTAAAACTTTAAATTATTATTGTTCTAGTTGGTTCAGATGCTTTTGTTTTAAAATAGAGATATTATTTACCAAAATAGGTTCACTTCAATTTTGTCATATATAGAACTATGGCCCTAACGAGTTATGTTATGCAGTCAGGTCAGGTGCCTTTGGGGACCAGCCAAAAAATTTGTTGGTAATTTTTGTATGAGCTGTTCAATGGGAAACGCTTTCGGCGAAGTTCTGGGTAGCAAAAAAACTCATTCAACTTCTTTAAATTGACAGTTACTGTTGTACCGTTTTCATCAAAGTATGACCCTACAGTACACCTTGTTGAAACTGTGACTCGTCCTTTTTGCAGATCCGTCTCATGGAGTATTTCTGGATTAATATCGCTCTATTTACGGCAATTTTTACATTGCCGTTTAGATCAAAATGGGTTCATCAGATATGAAAAAAAAAAAACAATTTATCAATGTGTTGTGTTCAGGCAAATCCTGAGTATTTAACTTGAATTGTAATTTGGACTTTGTACAGAAATAAATTTAAGCCATCATTAAGCATCCGTTGTAATGGCCGTCTGCTTACTCCAATTTGCCCCGTTAAGTTTCAAGTCGAAACGCTGGAATTTACCTGTGTAGCCGATGCTACAGCCGCGATTGTATCCCGAACCCGAACATTGGGAACTCGATGGTTCGGTCTTCGTGCGATGCTTCCAGATTCCCATAATGGTATATCTACTTCGGGAGGTACTGCCAAACTAAATCTCGTAAATCACTCTTTGGATGGAAATTACGGAGTGCAAAGCTTGGTACAGTTGCACTATCCAAATCCTTTTTTCAGTATCTTAAGCATTCATTCTGAATGCTTTAGATTTATAAGATCTAAATAGAAACCTGGAAAATAAAAATAAATAAGCCTATTACTCAGATGTAAAAAAAAGTTATAACGTTTTATTTTTGTAGCTTGATTTGTGCGCCACCCAGTATAACAGTGAAATGATTTCAACAGGATTCCTGCAACCCAACAATTTATAAGACCAACACTCTCTATTTTGTCACCCACCAAGGATGCGAATAACATTTCTGGAATATTCTTATAGCAAAACTATGTCCACAAACTGGAAGCTAGGTAATGTAAATATGTTTTTATCACACCCAAAAAAGCAAAGCGATTTACATATTGCTGATAAATGTGCCAATAGCAAATAGGAAGGGGGATTACGAATATAATATTTGTGTTTAAAGGAAGGTTAACGAACTTTTGTTTAGCGTTTCTTCAGCATCAACATATGGGCATGGAGAATTATGAAGTAAATAGAAAACATATACATAACTTTGAAATTAATTTGCTAGAATTTAATCAATCAAAAACCATTTATAACTTTTGAGGCTTTTACGTTTTATTATTAGCTATACTGCCGTCATAAGGAGAAAGGGCGCCATAACTCAAAAATTGAATTTGAGGCTTTATTATTTTTATTGTACGATTTTGTACATAGAATGTCAGTTTATTAGACTTAACCATTCTTTGAGGCATTTTTGGAAACGTCACTGCATTATTTTTGTGTGAAAAAAAAAAGGATTTCAAACTGATGTAAAAGGCTAAAAATCAAATGTACATTCCTCGAATGGCTTTGAGGGCCTTCTAGGATTCGATGCAAGCTTGTTGTTGCAACGAGATCATAAAATTGAACAAGCAATTTAATTTTATCATCCCTCCCTGATAAGTTTTCCTATCCCGATTACTTCGTTCCCATCTTCCATGGATTCTACAACTTATAGAAAAGTTGCCATCACTCTGGGGGGTTTATCTAAGTCCACTATAGCCTTCCATTATATGAGCTTTTCTTTTAGCTTTTCCATACCTCAAAAATTTTACTAATTTTCATTTAACTGTATGCGGCACCCAAAAGCAAAAACTCTAAATGGATTCTGACAGAGAAAACATTGGAGAAGAATATTTCGACGTATACATGAGGATACATTTTTAAAGTCACAACACAAAATAAAAGACACCAAAACGCAGGGTTTTAAACAAAAAGAGATTTTCACTATGTTATAAACTCATAGGAATTTATTTCTTATCTTAAACAATTCTCAGATAACACAAAAAATAAAAAAATATTATTTAGGGGCAGCACTACTAATAACTTAAAACCGCTAAGATCAATTCGACTTACGATTTACAACTGATCTTTAATATTTGTTTGCTCTTATTTCACGTTTGTTTCTGATTTTGGTAGCTGTACAGTTTGTAACGTTTTCATAATTTTTTTTTTTTTGGTCTACGGTTCTACTTATGTATAATGTCACACCAAAATATTTTCATGTTTACAACTTTCATATTAGGTATAGATTTTCAAAATAACACACTGTGCGACGTTACAATAGTAGACAAGCACAAAAATTATGTTTAAAAGAAAAAACACAACATTTTTTATGAATTATATTGAAAAGTGGTGTTAAAAAATAATATTTCATTCGCGAAGTTGGGTCACGAGGAATGATGGCCATGTGAAAAACGGGAACTCACGAGAAACCTACCAACCAGAAACAGCTTTAGAAGCAGAATGCGAAGAATGCAATAACTGGAAAATTCACGATGAGAGGAGCGACGCAGCGCGTCATCAATATGGAGAAGATTGCCTTATTAATGGAAACGATGAACATGAAATTGTGTCAGCTGATCTACAAAAGGTAAGATTTACAAAAATTTCCAATTGGAGTCATTTTGTATGAGAGTATAATCTGGAAGATCAAAGAAAGATATTATCTCTGCATTTTATGCTTTCATAAAGCATCGTAGGGATACAAAACCTTCGTGTTCTGGTTAGATAATTGGGCGGCTCAGAACAAAAACTAGTCATTGCTCTTTGAACAGGGTCAAACTTTTATGTCGGCTGATTATTTTCACTACCAAGTTGAACAATCTTTAAAAAAAAACAAAAAAAAAGTGTATGACATAAGAGACCTTAAGAACTGTGTTCAAAGAAGCAATTCGGGAAAAGTCGAAGTTATTGATGTGAGTGCCCAAGATTTTTTTGCTCACCACGAAATATTTGATCTACTCGCAAAAAATACCTCGTTCAGAAACTAAGTAATATTTTACCTGAAAACTGGTTTGATTTTTGGAAAACCCTTCATGAAAACCAAACAGAAAAATGCTACAATAGCGATTTAAATATATGTTATATTTAGAATGGATTCTTTATAATTTTATATTCGAAGTCTTATTATTTTTTTTTTTTGTTTACTAAGCAAAAAGGGCGCAAGTCCATTTTATCTTACAAATGACCAAAATAACTTAATTTCATTATTACCAAAGAAAACAACATTATTAACAAATCATTTAAAAAAAAACTTATTGAAAGGTGCGAAAACCAAAAACAGTAAAATGCATTCATCTGAAAACTACAAAAATGGCGATACGCCCTTTTGGCTTAGGAAGGCATGGCAGTATACATACGTGTTCATTCGTCAAAAACTGCCCCCAGGTTTGTTTCCTAAAACTTGGCATACAAATTTGATTCTTTTAACATCACAGTTTGATCTTTTAATCCCAAATAAGAAAAGATAAAATTTTTTATTTTTATTTCTGTGAACTTTTTATCTTAATGTCGAGTTTTTGGTTCAAAGCAGTTAATCAACAAAAAAAGAAGGTTTTAATTCTCGAATTAAAAAAGGAGAATTAATTTTTAATTGTAAGGATTGCGCAATTTTTTTTGAAAGAGAAATAAAAATCTCAACCTCCCCCTCCTAAACTGTTCAACCAACGAATATTTCTAATTTTTGTAAAAAAAAAATGAATCAAAAGAAAGAAAAAAAACAATCTCATGAAATAATTTGTAGCCTGTCTAAAACTTCAAATGAGAAAAAAAAAAAACTTTAATCATGAATTTATGTCTTATTATAATGTCTAAAAATAATATACCACATCGTGTAAAGGTATATTATGTACATAGGTGCCTCTCAAAACACGTGTCACAATTTTTTTTACGAAGAGCATTTTTTCGACATTTTTCTGGACATTTTCATACGTATAATCTTTGTTAAGGGAAAACGTGGTCGCACAAAGGCTTCTCTTACAAATCAATTAGAGTTTTCGGAAACAATTGATGGTTCCACTACAGTTGCTACTTTAGAAATTCATTTAGCTAGGCTTTTGGAATCCTGGTCAGAATTCAATTCTTATTCCCATCAGCTTTATGAATTTGTCGATAAAGAAGGGTTCGTTGACCCAGAGCTAGAATACTCCGAATATGAGCAAAAATATTTAACCTCACATGCGGCGATAACCGACGCGAACCGTGCTAAGATACCCGCTCCGAATCCATCTCCTCCGGGCTCTAAGACCGTTGCTTCAATTGGCGAATCGCTTGCCACGCAACAAAAGGAGTTTTTACAAAAAACTCGAAAACAAATCACCAAAAGCTGTGCATCTGCCCAAACTTCAAGTGCCTACTTATAACGGTGATTGCAAAGATTTGCCCGGCTTCAAAGATATATTTCTCGGAACAATAGATACTAATCAATCACTCAGAAGTTTCAGTATTTAAAATCATTTCTCAGGAAACAACCTGGTGACTTGTTTAAGAATACTCCATGTACGGATAAAAACTACGTCGAGGCATGGGACAAATTAGAAGAGCGTTATGATAAGTTCAAAGTCTAATCCTAAGTTGCTTCGCAAAATAACTGACGATGCGGATAAAGTGCTAGGAGGTCTTAACTCGTTACAGGCTACGTCTAGGGACCCTTGGCTAATTTATATTTTGATGCAGAAACTAGATTATGATACTAAACAAGCGTGGGCTCTTGAGGTAGGAACTAAAACTGATACAACCATCCAGCAGTTTCATGAGTGATCTGCGTAAGTTGAACTTGCGATGTCTGAGGATGACTTCCGTAAGGAAGTAAGGCTGATTACCAGCCAATGGAACGTTAATTCTGATGATACGGTTAGCGTAACAATTGAATGTAGCAATAGGGTGTCTGAAATTCTACTTAGGGAAGGTAGGTGTTACATTAAACATTTTTCTTTCCAAATAAGGGAAGCTTCTCCGGTGATGCATTGTTTTAGGTGCCTTAGTTTGGAGCATACACGTGCTCGTTGTAGGGTATTAGAAGATGTTTGTTGGAGATGTGGTCAATTCCGTCACTCTTCATACAGGTGTTCGGATGAGATTAAGTGTAGGGATTGTGAATTTAAAGGTTTGCCTTCGACACACTTGATGTTGTCATCTAACTTAACGATTTATTGTAAGGCTGTTGCTAGGGCGCTTTCTAGACATTAAAATGGTTAAGCTTCTCCAACTAAATTTGCAGGGTTTGAAGGATTTGCAGCTGAGCTAGGGAAATTGATGATATTGTGTAGTTTTGCACTGGTGCAGGAACCATACGTCTTTCCAGGGGCCGTAAGGGGATTGTCGGGTATGACAGCATTTCTAAACAGTAGCTGTAAAGCTGCTGTTATAGTAAATGATGTCAATACAGTGTGTATGTTGGTTGATAAGAGTGAGTGGGGCATTTTTGTTAGTGTTCAGGGCGTTTTTGGTAGGGTTCTGCTCTGCAGCTTATACTGCAAGTTTGAACATGAAATAACACCATATTTGGATTATATGAGTAGTCTCGTTGGGTTGATTGGTGGCTCAGTAAGCTCAGAGAAAATTCGTCCGAAGATCGGAAACGCCGAAGGGGTTATGAGTTATGCGACTGGATGACTGAGAATCGGGTATTTGCTGTCAATTTGCCAAGCGAGTTCTACACTTATCATAGCCTTAACGGCTCTAGCGATATTGATGTGACTCTTGTCAACAAGGTTGCGTACGATAACTGGAATTTTCACTGGGTAGTCAGGGAGGGCGAAGACAACAGCGATTATTCAAGTTGAGTTCGGAAATGCCTTCGACCTTCAAGATGCTCGTGGAGATTCTGGGGAAAAACGCTGGAATCTGGGCAATGTCGATTGGCATTATACCAAAATCAGATAAGGGGAAGTTTTTCTAATATTCCACTTGAAAGGTTTAATATTTTAAGCATTGATAGTAAGGTTGATAGGATAAACGAATTGGTTTGCATTGTAAATGACACTCTTCTGCAAAAACATCGAAAGGTGAATAGAAGAAGGGTGAAATGGTAGTCCCCTGAGTTAGATGGGAAGCGTAGACAGATTAGATTAGGAGACTTCGAAAAGATTTCCAGAGCGCGATGCGATTAGGTTGATTCGTTCCACTAAGGAAAACGATTGGAGGTCCTTTACGGAACAACATAGAGCTGATCCTTGGGGTCAAATTTACCGTATTTGTAGTGGAAAAAGTTCCACCAATATTGCTTGTATTCGTGAGGGTGATGTACTACATTCTACTTGGAATGACAGTGTAGGAGCTTTAATGAGGTCGTTTTTCCCTTGGAGTGAGCACCAAGCTGCCCCGTCGGTGGGCGGGCATACTGCTCCCAGTCTGAATTTCGAAGAAGTTGAAATAGCGGTTGATAGGTTGAGATCCCCTGGTTTGGATGGGTTGCCAGGAGAGATGGTAAAAGCCATCTGGGCGGCTGTTCCAGATTATCCCAAAGCAACTTCTACTAAACGCCGTATTCTCTCCGATGCTTAACGTATGTTTGACCAATTATCATTCCTTTCACCAATAGTGGTTGCGATCAAAATATTCTTTCAGGATTTATGGCGACAAAAATTGGGATGGGAAGAAGAAGTTTCTTACAAGCTTACTAAGCGCTGGTACAACATTCGTGATGAACTTCAAACTGTGGAATCAATATCCATTCCGAGAGTCTTGTGGAAGACTTTGAAAGAAGAAGAATTGGGAACTGCATGCATTTTGTGATGCATCTCTGGATGCTTATGCAGCTATTGTTTACTGTCGAAGTGTAAACGAAAATGGAAATATAGAGATAAATATTGTAGCCGCAAAGAGCAGAGTTGCTCCAATTAAAGTTTTGTCACCTCCAAAACTCGAGCTTTATGGAGCTCTTCTACTTACTCGATTGGTAAACAAAATTAATTAGATGGTATTCTAGAACTTCCCCATTCCGGGAATTAAGAAGAAAATTTACATATATAAAACTATAGTTATTATTTAAAGTCTTCAATATTAAAAGAAATTTTTGATACCAGTCTTTCTGATCTTCTGTTTTAGACGAATTTAAGTATTTCATTTCCTTGAGAAGTTTTGTTTCTGTAAAGTGTTTTACTACTGTGGGATCCAACTTAATTATACAAAGAGGGAGAAAAAGTTTTGTATAGTATGATTGTACCTCTTCTTTATAGTTTAGTTAATGAATTTGTTTGGCTAACTTTTAAGGATAAAGAGTGAACCTAGATCAAATAGTTTAATAGTTCTAGTGTACTGATTGCATTTAAATATGGTTTACAGAGTCATTTGCTATTGTTTTCATACTCTCTATCCGCTATGTATTATGTAGTAACCTTGAAGAATGATGTATATTACTTCTAGAAAAGCATAGGAGAAAGTTTATATTAAAACAAAAAAAAAGCAGGATTTTAAACAAAAGTTTTGCAGAATTTTGGAATGCGAGTGCAAGCGATTATGTCAGAGATATCAGATGTTTGCTTACAAAAACTTTATACATCAAACAGTTTAATTGGGAAGAAGCGAGACTAAGAGCATTTATAATTTGTGCATATAATATTGACTGCACAGAGTGAACAAAATTTTAAATTTCAATGGTCTTAACTTAAGTATTCTCTTCTAAAGTTTTATAATCTTTCAATTCAATTGTGTTTAAATACTTTCATTAATAATTTTAAAATTAAACTTTGAGTCCACTTTAACTGAAACGATTTGAATAGTAGTTTCTAGTTAGATATGTTTGAGAAATTATTAATATAATTAATTGAGGCCTTTTGTTCCCTTTATCGTTTAAATGTATAACTATAAAAAATTTCGGGTCGTATAATGAACACGAGTTATTGCTTTTATTAGTTTAAAATGTGTTTCTGACAAACTTATGCAGTTACCGACAGACCTGGGGCCTATTTCACAGATTTTACATCATACAATGTATGATTGCCAAAATTGACTACAGACAACTCAGTGTAAATTCTATATTTTTAAAGCATTTTGTGATTCCTGTTTATGCGAATAGTTTAGTTTTTTATTGCAAATTTGCACTGTTCTTCATATGAGACCAATTCCAAAAACATAAACTTCATACATTGTACGTGATGTATGTTCTGTGAAATTGGTCCCTGGGTGGTTTTCGACCGACTTAGTTGGTTTCCGACGGTGCTGGCCAGATTTCTATACATCTGGGTGGTTTCCAACAGACCTAGGTATTTTCTAAATGACCTGGGCAATTTTCAACAAACCCGGAAGGTTTTTGACAGACTGGTAAGTATCGCACTGTAGCACATAACTGTTCTCTGGCCTCTGATCCAAATTTCTTTTAAATCCTTTCTTTTTTTAAAAGAAAGTTTGAAATCCTTGGACACTAAAATTTCTATCGCAACACTGTTCTTGTAAACCAGCTTAACAATACCACCGTAATAATAACTCCGCGCCGCCACACTTTCAAGTATAGCGATTTTTTTTTAGCAGCACTACACATTCAAAAAAACACATTTTAAAAAATCTGATATAAAATACATTATATTTACATAATATGTCAATTCCGTTCATTGTCCTTAGGTCCTGTGTCCTGTCCTAACTACAACAAATTTGGTAAAGTTCTGCTGTTCTGTTGTGGTTGGTGCAACAATTACATTTATTCATAAAAAACTTTTTAACTTTCTGTGGCCACTATTGGCTTTCTCTCTGTTACAGTGATTATACAAAGTCTTCAAATAAACATCCTGCCATAAAAACATGTGTTTCCGTTTGACCACTGGGACAGAGTGTTGTTTGCTTGTGTGGTAACTTAAGAGTAACCACTGGCACATTAAAAATTGCAAAGTATTAACATCGCCTTGTTGTTCCTTGTTGCTGACATACTCCCGCAATCATCCCTATCAACCTTGACGCAATTAATTTTTACCTACTTCCGGCTATGATCCCTATGAACAGGTGACACAAAGGTAAAAAAAGGCAATACAAAAATATAAATAAAAAAGTCCAAAAGGGAATGGAAAAAAGGACAGTGTCAGTGAGCGCACTTGAGTGCAAGCAGGAGCATTGTGCTTGTGTATTCATTAATAAATACACTTTCACTAGGTAACAATAGTCATCAAAGTGCTTCAGGTATTTCTTCCTCATTGTGGGTTCCCGTTGCAATAATCATTTTGTCAAATAAAGTAAGTTAATAATACAAGGTGTCTCAAAAGAAAGTTTCGATTCAGTTGATCGACTAAAAAAAGTAAGCACTCACAACGCGTGGCCTGCTCCCATAGCGACCGGTTTCCCAAGAGCCAGGCTACCGGTTGACACAACCCCCGCGCCTCACGAGTTCGTTGCATTCAGGCATTAAGCTTGAGACACCTTGTTTAATAAAAGAAAAGAAATATTTTATTCGGTGCCGTGAAATAAAGCCAAGTGAAATAAGACCAACTTTCAAAAACTGGCCTTATTGCACTTTGCAAGCGCCAATGTCAACAGTTTTTTTTTGTTCAAAAGTGCCTTGGGTGGGCTGCGGCTCGCTTTGTCAAAGTGCAATAAAACTAACTGTTGAAAGTGAAATAAAACCAATTTGGCCTTATTTCACTTTGTCTAAGTGAAATAAGACCAACTGCCGCAAATTGGCCTTGTTTCACTTTCGCAAAGTGCAATAAGGCCAATTTTTGAAAGTTGGCCTTATTTCACTTCGCTTTATTGCACGGTACCATTTTATTCATGGACTCGTTGAAAGTTGAAACGAATTTTTGTTTTGTTTTTTTGACTTCGATATGATTTTTCATAAAACGCGTTATTAAGTACAATTTTTGCTTTTTTACTATGGATGCCAATTTGTTCCCTTAAAAATACATAACTGTTTTTTATAATGAATAAAAGAAAAAACGAGAAAATTACCTCATACTTTTCTTTTGTGACGGTGATTTCGGGACACCCTGTTATTTCAAACAAATTAGTATCCGTATACTAAATACGTATTATAAAATACCACACAAAAATTGTTACATTAGTGTTCCAACTACATATATTATTCAACTGATATGACAGCACTATTTTCAAAAACATTTTTGTAAATTTTGTATTATTTATATTTTGTTATGCGGAGTTTTCATGTAATTCAAAACGTTCTTTAGAATGTTGTTTCCAAGTACGAGTAAATAGAGTTTTTTAGGTAAACTTTATACTTTTGTCTCCGATGAACTTTTAAACAGCACAATAACAATGAAACGAGAAAATATACTTTTAAACAAAAGCATACAACAAAACGAATGCAAGTGACTGAAAATATTTCGTTTATTTGTTTCTGGAGCTAAGGTACATATAAGGAAGCTGCAACTGCCATCCAAAAAACTTTTCCCTCAATTTTGTTTAACTTTACTGCAGAATCAAAAACAAAGAAGCAAAAATTGTTGCTTTGTATTCGTTTTTAAAATATTTTTTTAATAATTTAAAATAAATGAAAATAGTAAGTTGCATGAGATGCATATCAAATAAACCATTATAAACGGTTTTTTTTAAGTCATAGTATAGAACTTTGAAATGGAAATTTTTTAAAATTGACATAAAATTGACTTTATTCGAAAGATAATCTGGCATCTTAATTTAAATATGATTTCTGAAGTGGATTGGCTGGCTCGGACGTAAGTTGATTTGGAGATCCAATTTTCGATGACTTTTTCCAACATTTGTGGCCGTTTATCGATAGTAACGTTGCGAATGTTGTCCTCCGTCGACTGCTTGGGGTTTACCGGGTTAAACTAGTGACTTCACTTCTTGAAAGCCAATTCACGAGTTCAAAATTGTATGGTTTCTAATACGAAATTAGTTGTGGCACGAGCTGTGTGACATGTTGCACCGTCTTAAAACCAAGGCTCCTGCACTTCATGGTTATTCAATTGAGAAACGAAGAAGTCAGTAATCATGGCTCTATAGCATTCACTATGTAACGTTCTGGTCAGCATCGTTTTTAAAGAAGTACGGACCAATAATTCAGTCAGTTTTTCTGGATTTAATGGTGTTTCAACATAAACTTGAGGACTATGTACACTCCAAATACGGCACTTTTGTTTATTGAAATAGCCAATTGACTAAAAGTGAGCTTCATCGCAAAAAATCTTTTATAGGGATCAACGGCAATCACTGTTTTCAAAACTCTTATCTGTTCTTTAGTTCGCGAAGAAGTCTCCTCCCAGGCTTTCAACATGCCTGGATGATCTCTTCTCATTATCAAAACCCCAGTGCTTTCCGCCAATCAGTGACTTGGATTCCCGTGGCGTTATTTATCAGCAACACTCGGCATATTTGCGAGAGTGGGCCAACGCAGTAGCAAATCCAGTAGCCTTTTCTTATTCGCACTTAAACTCCCCAGCATTATGCAAGTCATCATTGAATTTGTCGCTCTCTGACATGACTTGCAGTGGGCGGCAATTCAATAGCTGCATTGAGCCACCTAAAACCACGATTTAATTTTAATGGAATAACTTATGGAACCTAAAAAAAACTATATCGTTTACACGTGCATTTTTCCCAGTAAAGCAAATATGATGAGTAGGTGGAAGTTGGTTTCAAAAAACTAAAGTTGGAAAGGATAAGTTTAGGAGAAGTTCCTATTAAATCGATTGAATCTACAACGTTTGACTTTCGCGTAGATTTGGAGGAATAGGAACCAACGTTACCGTTCTATCTTGTACAATAATTAATATTATGATATGTTAAACGTTGGGCATGCAGCCATTGTCATACAGAGTAACTTCGGCATTCGGTGGTCAAGTGTGTTCCGTGCCATCTTTTAGATATATTCGTGATCAGACCATCCTTCTGTCACTCATTGATGAAGCCATGTCAAATCGGGGACCAATTGCCACCGGCGCTTTAGTTTTGAGTAGACCCCCCGTCTGTCAGTTTTAATGGAGGATCCATTTTATATGTCGACATCAACGATTATTTTTTCTTTCCAAAATTCTGAGAGAGTGAACCGATGATGGCTGATGGACCATAGCTGCCCTTCTCTCTCCTAGTAGATCGTAGTAAGCACCTGTTAAAAAAAAAGAAATGGAGAGGGAGGAACAACGATTTGGAGATCCACGTCATGGTACATAAATTTAACCGTTCTAATACTTCGATATTTTCAAAAATGGACAAAAACGTTTTTTTATGGTTCTAGATAAATACCTATATTTTTCTTATTCTTGAACTTAGGGCTCTAGATTTTTTTTTTCAGTTTCCTAGAAAAAATTATGAATTATTGAATATTTTTTTCTAGCGTGAAAAAAAAACAATATACGATTATACGATATACAAACGAATTTGATAGAGCCAATTAAAAAATAATATTCAAAAATTGTATTCCCATCCACGCACCTGTTCCCAGCTACAAACATACTAATCGGCGATGGTAATGATAACATCCGTTTTTTATATATCTACATCAATTCTAATTCTTAATTTATAATTTTGAAAATTTTAAATTGACCTAAATCTTACAAATAAATAAATTTCCATCCATTTTCAATATAACATGATTATTGCAGTACCCACGTGACAGGGTATATACAACATAATAAATAATTCGCATCCCTCGTTTGTAAACATAATATTATGGCAGAATAACAATATTTCCCAAAAGAACTAATCAAACTTATTAAAACAACACGAATTCAAAACAAAACCATTCATTTATTATTAAATATCACAGCAAGGTATATTATCTACAACCCAGGTAAAATGTAAAATAAGAGGAACCAAATAGATGGCTTTGTGGGCAATGATGATGGTCTTTTCAAAAACTTTTTCCTGGTGGCCCGCAGCCAGAGGCAGGCCTATTAAACACGCACCAACTGTGTGTCAAGGGTTATGGCATCGTTGAAAAAAACCGCTAATATCATTTGCACCATGGCACCAGTCTAACCCACTGCGTGATTCAGTTTTGGCGAATCTATTTTCTTTTTTCAGTAGACCTCTAGTTGTAAAAATCTACCACAAAAATCGATAGATGGCGTTAATTTTCCCAAGCCCATTCCACTTTTGTATATTATGTTGAACTTTTGGTCCTAGGCAAAATTGAATCTGCCTGCCTCGCATCGAACTAGTGGCAATGTTGCAGTCTGGAAAACAATTGAATTACGCAAATGAAATGAGTACTCGTTTTTCGATGGAACACTGTACTCTTATGATGGGTGAATTTCACCAACAGAAGAATAAAATTATTGCATTTTCAGTAGCTTTCTTTGAAAATGCAGTGCATTTTTAAAGGGTTTTCCAATAGGGAACATTTGATTTTGAAAGCTCGTGGCGGCCATATTGTTTCTTTTACTTTCTGTCAAAACATCGTCTTTTAATCAGACACTAAAGATTTGAACGATGTTATATTTCACACATAATTACATTGGCTCTCAAACAAAGATAAAATCTTATTGGCATCTCATGTACAACTTGTTTTATTCAATTTTAAAATCGATCTGCCCTTGATTTAAAACTTTTCATAAGAAAATAAACAATTCGAAATTATAAGAAATTGGCTAGGTGCGAAGATTTGGAGTGCGAAAACTGCCCCATTGCGAGGTTGTACAAATTTGAATTATGTGAAATTTAAAAGTTGCAATTTTAAGTCCTAACATTTTGTCTGCTGAAATTTTTCACCTCTTAGTTATCGTATATGAGACTTGAATTGCAAAGCAGATTTAACAATTATATTGCCGTTACATCACCAAATAAGATTATCTTCTGCCTGTGTGTTGGTGGATAAAGCAGAAGCGCTAGAAATAAAAATGATTTGACAATTTGCAAAACCATAATGGTAACATATAGCATTAAAGCTGACAAAAGGTCATCCAAAAATGATGTATGACCTTGTTCTTAGTAGCATTGTATAACAGCATTGTACAATAGGGATTAAGAAATCGCGTAGAATCCAATGCTTCGAAAACTCAATGCTGCCTTCTGTCGTTAAAGCGAGACTTGCATCGAAGAAAATAATCAGCTTGCGATTTTAGGTACCTATGTGTATCACAAACCATCTTTTGTGGAATGATCACATACATAACATCGCCAAAAATGCCGCAAGATGTTTAGGTTTCCTTCGGAGCTGAAAAAAATTCTTTTACCCTTCTGATCTGGCTATTATCTATAAAAGTTACATATGTACGTCAAAAGCTTGAGTTGGTTCTCCAGCAACTTACTTAAGCCTCTTGGACAGTATACAAAGACGAGCCTTCAAAATGATCGGATACAGGAGCATCATCGATAATTTTACGTCACTTGAACACCGGCGCGGCGTAACGTTTCCTGTCTCTCACTCTTTTATCGTTACTTTTACTGTAAGTGCTCTAATGAAATAGCCAGTTGCATTCCTCCCCTTAAACGATTCACCCGTAATACTGGCGCTTCCAGGAATGCTCATCAGTTTACTCTTGAACTCAACTTCGGTCGTACTGTGAAGTACAGGGATTCGTTCTTTAGCCGTACTACGCGAATGTGGAATACCCTTCCACGCTCTTCCCCTCTCATTGGGATGTACTGAAATTCAAGACAAATGTTCACCGACATCTCTTTTCAAATCCCCTCCTACTTACCTAAAGCTCGCACTGTGTCCCTGGCATATAAAGGCGCCCCTTTGAGTGCGCGCTAATTTAAAAAAAAAATATATTGCTATATCTGTAGTACTAAAGAAAAACAATGTTTATGTCAATTAACAAGACGCCGACATAACTCTTCGTTGTTGCTGAAATCCGTTACCTCTGCTAAAAATGATGACAAGCTTGTGAATTTGGTAACACAACTTACTTCAAAGTTGACTGAAAATTTTAGCTCCTGTTGCTCATTTTACGTTAATCAGTTTAAGATGTCATGGATGAGTATAGAGCATCGTAGTATGTATATCATCCATCTTTATTAGTAGAGTAAACATTTTTGATCTTTGACAAGAGGGCAAAGTTTGATGTAGACTTTGATGTATATAAGCGTCATTAATTCATTCTTTTATTTTTTTTTAAGAGTGATTATAGTGTAGAGGTTAAATGAAACTTAAATTGACTTTTCTAAACATATGCAAGAGTTATGTCAATTTATTAAAATTCAATTCAATCGTATTTATAATTATATAATTTAATTTGTATCTTTTGTTTTTTAAAACTGATTTTCATGTACTTTTAGGTAAAAACTCCGTTTATCCAATTTTTTTTTTAAATTACTTTTTCTGATAAAAAAAAAAATAAAAAAAATAAATTTTCAATCAATAGCTAATTAAAATGTTTTCAAACACCTACAGGTATGAGGAAGACAAAGTAAAAAGCATAATATTTGTATACCTTTGTTTCTAAGAAACGGTTACAATGTTTTAAATAAAATTTAAGAAAAATTCTTTTATAGATGTACGAAAAATTTCTCGCACACTGCCTGGACATATTTTTTTCTTGTATCTTAATTTCTAAGAAAACTCATTACAATTTAAATTTAGGGTGGTAGTGGGCGTATTCACTAAAATATAATATTTAATCTTGTTTCCATCTATAAGAACACTAGTTGGTAGCAAGACATTAAGATGTCCGTGGTTTTATCACTGTTAACTCCATTTTCAGGGCACTACCCTGCTCATTTGCCATTATAATTATTTGTTCTATGGGTTCCAGGGAATTTTTAAGCAAAAACGTATTTTAATAATAAGAAAAAAATTAAACAATTGGCAAACAAATTAGTCATAAAAAAATGATAGGTCTGTTTTCTCGAAAAAAGGCATACAAAAAGTGGGAGGGGTGTCCTAAATTATCGAGAGGAATTCCGGGCCCGGGACGGGCCATTATTTACCATTTTGTACCATTTTTTTTTTCGAAGTTCATGCCTACTGATATGGTTCGTTCTAATTTCAATTAGGTATAGCATGAAATTTCGTTCACAGCAGAAACAAAAATAGAAGAAAAGAAATTTTATAAAAACAGAAACTGAAATAAATATTTGTGTTTTGTTTTTAGTTGCCGGGCCCCTTACTTTGACTTTAAAAATTTTCAAAATAAAATAAATTTGAAATTTACGTTAAATTAAATAAGAAAAGCGAAACAATTTACTATAATTTTCTTTCTATTGAAAGAAGTTGTCCAGAGTTGCCCAGTTTTTCATTAAATATCAACAAAAATGTACGCCAATAATTGTACATACCGTGCAATAAAGCCAAGTGAAATAAGGCCATCTTTCAAAAATTGGCCTTATTGCACTTTGCGAAAGTGAAACAAGGCCAATTTGCGGCAGTTGGTCTTATTTGACTATACAAAGTGAAATAAGGCCAAATTGGTTTTATTTCATTTTGACAAAGCGAGCCCACCCAAGGCAGTTTTGAGCAAAAAAACTGTTGACATTGGCGCTTGCCTGATGATTTTACATACCCTACGCAGAGCGACGAAGACGCGTGAGCGCCTGAGCGGGTGTGTCCCCGAAAAAGGGAGTTAAATGCAGAGGACCCGCGCTGCGGGCCACCCAAGGTACTATTAAACAAAAAAAACTTGATATTGGCGCCTGCGTGGCGACTTTACATACCCTAAGCGGAGCGACGCGACGGAGTGGCGTGAGCGGGTGTGTCCCCGAAAAAGGGATTTAAAATATTGAGGACCCGCGAAGCGGGCCACCCGAGTTACTTTCAAACAAAAAAATCTTTTTTTTACAAAAGTTCTGTAAATATGTTGTAAAAGAGTTATCGTTTTGATAATGTAAGGTCGATTTGGTCTTATTTCTCAAAATATTTTGGCCTTATTTCACTTTGTCAAAGTGTAATAAGAGCAAAAAAACTGATAACTACTTTTGCAAAGTGCAATAAGGCCAATTTTTGAAAATTGGTATTATTTCACTTGGCTTTATTTCACGGCACCGCCAATAATAATCAGGGGCCCAGATCGGCAAGCTTGTGACTGGTAGATTGGTAGCTATGCAAACAGGGGCCCGATTGCGAAAGCATGAATGATTTTAAATTTTCGGGCCCCTAAAAATAAGTGGGAATAGGTATGTTGATGATGAATATAGAGTATGTATATTGAAAAAAAAACACTCTCCTCATTGCCTTCAATTTTATGGGCCCCTAGAAAATCCCTGGTTTCCCCCCTTTCCCCCCTCTCTGGATGGGTAAAAAGGTCAAATAAAAAAAAATGGACAAAAACTTCCTTTTGAAATTTATTCGATAGGTGTAATTGAGAAAGCTTCTTATTTTTAGATAAATTGATGATTCTAACACAAAACTCATTCTTACAAAATGTTTGCATTTACCTAAAAGAAAAACAGAAGTTATGCATCTGCTTCCGAGAGACATTTCTATTTTCATTCAAATATTATACCACACATTTCATATAAATAGATAGTATTATATATTTATGTCTATCGATATAGAAAAAAACTAAAACTTCAAAAAGATTCAACATCTGCCAATGACGTTTAAATCACTTGAGGTTCTGCAAAACTCTTAACAAAAACCAAGCAACGATGACACTCTATTTCCTCATCTTGATTCAAAAGTGCCTTACATGACTGTGGTGTAGTTCCTGATGGTTTTTCATCATCAGGACCCTCAATGCTTTAAATATTCCTTGTATCTGAATTCTACCTATAAGCAAGAGCTCTTAGTGATTACTTTCATTGAGAATCGCTTTTGTTCACCAAAAAAGGAATTCAAAAATAAGTTAAAATGGAATTGTAGATGTTGACGAAACAAGTTATTAAAGCTACATACATATATCATTGGGAATTGTTTTGATTTGAATTAAATTGATTGATTTCTAAAATATGTAGTATTTTAGTAATTAGTAGAGCGATCGATGGATGCTAAGTTCTGAGAAAAAGCAAACAAATAGGTACATTAGCCTATGTCTTTTGGCAGCCTATTCTTTCGTCAACGGGTCGTTTTGGAAGTAGTGAAAAAAATGTTTTCAGTGCTGCGGTTGGCACGGAAGTCTTTGAATCTTAGTCATGGTTTTGAGATTTACTGCTTTGTCTAGGACTGGCCAAAAATGCGTACGTCAGTATGGGCTTTTTAATGGCTTTGTACATCCAGAATTTTTCCACTGGGCCTTCATCTTCTAACAAAAAACTTACTAGGACGCTATTGAAGCTTCCTTCCTCCTTCCTCGTTTCTCGTTTCCCTTCAATTAAGTTTACGAATAATTATCAAATAAAGAAATTTGTTCGTTTCGGTGATATGGAACGTCTCCCACTTTATGGTGGGAGGTGTTATATTCGGTATGTTTTGTTTTCTCGTAAAAGAACTAGTTGTGCCTTGTGTAGATTAGCATTAAGTCCGCAGCTTATGGCCCAGATACTTGTTAAGATTGAAGCTATGAGTCCTAAATTTTAGCTCGCTGTCACTTATTTTTACCTTTACAATTCTGGTCTGAAGCATGGCATTGATGCGGTTCGGCAGCATTTCTATTCGAATGGATTTGTTTTCAACATTACTCCCCCTTTCATGTATACGAATGCTTCCGACCATTTCATGAAGTGTCGTGAGAGAACTCTGTCATTTACCTTAAGTCGAATGTACTTTTCAATTAGTATTTCCAAGGTTTTGAGTAGAAATCATAAGTATTCAACATTAGAAAGCAACAGTATTTAAGTTTATAGATTTGTTTTTTTATATTTTGGATAGCATTCCGAATGGAGCCTCTGCCTCAGCCCGGTTCGTCATTACAGACAATTTTTCCAATATATTGAACAGCTGTCCAGAAATATCTGTTTGAACTCAACGCGTGCATAAAGCGTGCATAATAAATGATAAAACAATGTTGAGAACCTATTACATTTTTTCATTTAATTGTTTTTTAAAGACTTTTATCGCAATGGATTTTTTTTTTTTGTTAAATTTTTTGTAAAACCTCGGTACTACTACAATAAGTGTCGTGATTAATATTTGAGATTCAGAATAATTTTTTTTCCCCTTTTTAAAAAAAAATTAGGTTGGACCCACTTTGAACTGGTAATTTGAACAACGTAATTTTTTCATAAACCTCTGTTTCAGATTCAACGCCCCAAAAACATATTTTGGGAAAAAACAAAACCAACCCACAACTTCACTACCCCCTTGTGACATTATACCCTTGATCACGTTTTGCTTTTGTCATGGAAATCAATGTAAGTACTCGTGTGTACCAACATTCAACCAACCTTTCATTTAAACCAATTCCTTGTTCCTCCTTTAAATTTTTGTTTTCAATTTCAAAGGCTTTCAATTTTATAGACTTTTGAATTTCATTTTTACCGATAGATGTCACAAATGGAATTAGAATAAAAGACTATTTTACTTCGTGATGGACATCCAATTGAATTTTCATGCAGAGAGAGTTCATCAATTTACTTTGTAGCTATGAAGTTATAATATGAACAATGCTACAAAGGTACTATAAAGAGGTCATCATCAGGATGCCTGAACAATATGCCGGATTTTGGTGGACGGGGATTTGTAGGATGATGATTTTTATTCCGACATTTCCACGATGGACGTTAAGTTTGAATTCTTTTTTTTTTCAATAAAACGATTTATCGGCTTACAGTCTTCAACTCTCATCGATTTGTTGGAAAATTGGATTTTTATCAAACTCATATCCTGTTTGTCGTTTTTTTGTGAATTTAGGACTTTCATGTTCTCGGTGTTTTTTTGGTCTGATAATTTTCCATGTCAATGAACTTTCCATTGGAAAAAGAAAAAATACAGGTAGATAAGATAGCTTTTTCTTATGAGTTTTATATATGAAAAAAAAAACAATTCAGAATCTATCTGTAATGCCAATCTTTTTATAGTTGGTTATCGCCTTTTTTGAATATTCGCAAAAATATTTTAATTTTCTCTAAGATCAGTAATAACTTAACTTAGGTCGACTGGATTCAGTAATTGGTCAACCATGGAGGATTTATTAAGATATTATATTTGTCAAAATCGCAGTATAATATCAGGCGTAAACCTGAACAATCGTTGTAGGGACATTATGGAAAAGGTGCGTCTTTCTAGTAATTTATTTATTCATCCATTTTGTTACCGTCATAGCCACTTGGCGATAGACCAAGTATAAGTTTGCACGAGACTCTTGAGCACCTTATTTTAGAAATTTCCAAAAAATATCTTTAAAAATTGAAAACAAAAGATATTGTGGCGGAACTGTTTTGAACTGTACATAATATGGGTACTCATGCAACGACGGAAAACTCAGATAAACCTCAGAAACCAGCGGTTCCAAACGTTTTCTTCAATAAATCAATTGTGGCACGAGCTGTGTGACATGTTGCGACGATGTCTTGTGCGAAACACAGCTCCCGTTGTTCAATTTTGGAACAAAAAAAGTCAGTTATCATGACTCTATAGCGGTCACCATTGACTGTAACGTTTTGACCAGAATCGTTTATTATTTATTCTCCAAGCTCATAAAGCATACTAAACAGTCAATTTTTCTAGATGTAACGGTATCTTAACATACACTTGAAGATTATGTCTTCACTCTAAGTACGGCAGTTGTGTTTATTGAAGTGGTTATTCAACCAAAAGTGAGCAACCAAATTCTTCAAATAAGGAATAGAATGTTTCTTATAAGTTATATTATATAACAATCTCAAAATACCTAGGTACGTATTTTTAAAATACGTTAAATACAAAACAAAAATCCACACTTCATCTATACATCAGCACCATATAAAATCGTTCTTGCAGAAATATTAATTAATAAACAAACACATGATGCACTCTCCCTCTCTTGTACTCTATGCAAAGTGAAAAATATTTAAAAAATAATATCGCAAATCCGTTGATATGGTGGGCGTGAGTATGAAAACCCGTAGCATGAAAAACCCACAACACGGATTATATAAAACCGTGTTGGCATAGGTATTGTTAAGCCGTGTGAATTTTAGCGCATTTAAATTGCGGCCGGACATTTCGAATGTAAATTAAAATTCATTGATTCAATTTTTACACAGTTGGGTCTGACTTTTTGCCGGTAGATAGCAAAGCAAATTTTTAAAGCCACTGCTTTTTTTGTGATATGTTTGTGTTTTTTATACAATTTTAATACACTATTTACTATAGATGCGTAGATTTATTTAAAATTTCAGAATTATACCGATCCTAGGCAGAGGTTATAATTTTTCTTTAAATTCCAGTACACATTTAGCTGTAAAATTGAATGGAATCGCCACTTTGAGTATGTCAACTTTTTTATTAATTTTATTTTTTTTGTATGCAATACATTTAATTATAAAAATATTCTCAATTGAGTGAAGCAACTTGATACTTATTTTCAATTATCATCATTAATATCATAATTTTATTTTTTAGTTATATCAAACAAATGATTTTCCATAAAACACCTGAACTAAACTCGGCTTTTAAAAACTATTTTATATGTGTCAACAATTATTTAAACTCTTTTTTTTCAAAAGATTTGAATATATTGTACATTTTTGGATAAACATACAAACATAAATACAAATGTACGTATCTGGATTCGAACGCAAAACGATTCAAGAAAAGAAAAAAGGCTGGAACCATCAGGGGAATGAAGGCAAGCGACGCATTAAGTTGGTTGAATATTTAAATTTACAAAGTTTTTAGAATTTGTTCTACTTTCAGCATTTAAGACAATGAGGGTCGGTTAATTTGGAAGAACCTAGAAAGATTGACCAATCAACAATATGTACGAAAAATGTAAAATGTTAGTCAAAATGAATGGATGAAAAGTTTTTAAAAACTCAAATCTACTGCATTGGCAAATTGTATTAAAACTATGTGAATTTGTTTTAAAATCGCAATTCGTTTGAAATTTTCTTTTCATGGAATTCGTCATAGGTTCCATTAATTTGGTATTTGCTATGGCTTTCATTTTAGATAAGCCAAATCTTTTAATTGCTGAAATTAGCTAAATTAAAACAAAGAATGTCAATGAGTGCAATCCTGTATGCAATTACGTCTGATTTTTCATAACATGTCACATTCATCAGCATTTCACGTTATTTTTGTCAAATTCTGTTATTGAGTCGATTTTGCAGTTCATCAATAAAAACTATGCAAATTGCATTTTAGTCCATCTATCAGTCATTCTAACACTCTTTCTTTATCCATTAAATTATTTTGAACGCTTAAGTTTTCAGTTTAAAAAAAATAAAAAAATATTTTAACTGTGATTTGAACTGAATTTCTTTGAGTGATGTTAAAAGTGAATGAAAATGGGATCGCAGTTATTTAATCTAATACCAATTTAACATATTTCACAAATTTACATCCAAACATAAACTTAAACTATTTCCGGACATTTTCAATACTAATAATTTTGACACAAACAAATTATAAACATTATTATACTAAAATTTTGCCCATTCAATACATATCAGACTAATCTAACTGCCCAACTGATCCCCAACTGGGTCAGCGTCTAATTTTCATGTGTTTCGTCCGGTCTCAAAAAAAAAACTGTGAACTGTAAGAAACGAAAAAATTGTATTAATTTCAATAAAATTTATTTAGACACAAACCGGGTGAGAAGCTTAGATAAAATATTTTTATATTTTTCTAAACTGACAGAATAAGAAATATTTAAGTCGAGAAATGTAGAAGATGTGAAAATCTGATTGCATATACGAAAGTACCAAGAAGATAGCAAAATAAACTGACTGATTACGAAAATGTAAAACACAAAAGATATTTTGTTCGACAAATTAGCAAGAAGAATGCAATTAAAGAAGCTTGATGATGCTTGAAATGATCTACAAACTTTGTGCGCCATCAGCGGTCTTTTCGTTGTATTGGCTAATGATCCTCAACAGCCTTCCATTCGCACGAGCGTATTCGGCTCGCGAATACAACGGCAAGGAATCACCCGCATTCAGCCTTTCAAAAATTGCATTCACACGCACATGCTCAAGAAGCAACGCATCTAAGAGCCTGTATACATTCGGATGATGGCACCCAATGGATCCCTGAAATGCTCTGTGCCAAGACTCAACACTGTTGTTGGTCCTCGGAAGATTTTGTGTCGTTGTGTCTTTGCAATTCCACATTTCCAAACGGAATCAAGGACTTCGGCGAGTGCGCCCTACCCAAGTATTTTCGAAATACTCGAGAAAATTTTGTTGTACCTCGGTATCACCAAAATTTTGTACGAGCGCATTCGCCAACAAGTCGTAACGATCCCGAATATCAGTGGTTTCGCAGAAACACAACGCCACAAATTTCCGGAGGCACAAATGGTAGTCCACGTCATTGCCATCCCTTGTTTGCATCCCTAATGCTTGGATTTTCCTACGCACGGCTTGAGCGCAATGGAAGAAGCAGCCATGGATACTCGCCTCAAAGAAAAGAAGACGAAGAGCATTTTCTTCAGCCTTCTCAAAATCTATGAGGAAGTTCCTTGGCTTCATACTTTCCATCCCACTTGCACTCTGAATAAGCATTAGAGCACGTACGTAGGTACTTCCAGTTTGTAAGGGAGCAAACAATAAAGGCAAGGAAGGACTTTGTTGTCAAAAAGTCCGTGGACTACCCAAATCTGAAAAAACATTTCAGGGCATACTTTAAAGGTGCCATCCAGCAACCACGTTTCGCACCGGGCCAGCCTCATTCGATCCGAATAAGAACCGAATATAATTATTCGGTCTATATCACCGCCGCCGCGCCGCCTGTATCACCCAACAAAAAATCTTCAGGGTGTGAAGTTCTTCTTGACAACAGCTCGGCGGGAAAGTTGATATCGGATCGAGTATGTGGGATGGGCATTGATTGATGCCGACGTTTTCGCTATCGCGAAACCGCCTTCTGCATCGACAATGACGCTTGGCCCACCGACTGCAGCCGGTGCGGACCTTTAGAAAAAGTAGTTGCCAGGCTCTTCACTCTTTGAGCGATTGTTGCAATCTCGGAAAATAACGGGGAAGGGCCGGGGTTATGTTCTGCTAGCATAACCACGCTAGTTTCTTGTGAAACTACCCTCCCACGGCATTTATCCATTTGAAATTTTTCACACCGCTAAAATGTTTTGATAGCATCGCATCTATATTTAATATAAGTATATGAAACCATTAAAATGTAGTTTTGGAGCACCCCGTTGTGATTACACAAAATTTGCGGACATTTTAATAATATTTTCTAGATTTCCAATCAAAAAAATTAAAAACGGTCTTGTCACGTTGAAGGCTATCAAGAGAGTGAAGAATTAATTCAAATTCAAAAATTATTTAAAATATTGCCCGTATATTTTGGGGCCAAATATTGTTGGCTCATATATCCTTAAGTCCTAGAAAGTTGAAATTTGGGTTGTAAATACAGTAAGTGCACAGAAACCCCCCATTTTAGTTTATTGCCCATTTGTCAAGCTATTAACTTTCAAATTCCTCTGAATAATTAATTAGATAATAGTTAGATAATTGTTTTAAACTTATTGGTACAAACATCTAAAAATATATGTAATGCCCAGAAATGTCAAATCTCTATCCATAGAATGATTTTACTTTTACTTTTCTTTCTTTCTTTCTTTCTTTCTTAATATACCTATACTATGGACAGCGGCTGGTAAGCTTCACTTGTGGCAGTATTTAACTTTTGGGCGAAAAGACTTTTAATTAATAAAACATACTAAAATTAGCTGAAGTATTCGACAAAAGCTCGATTCGAAATTCCTAGAGTATGGATGGAAGCAATGCATTAGGAGACTTTTCAATTTTATTTGCTGACGACTTCCTATAAAATACCTACACTACACTCAACTTTTAAAAACTATTTTAAATGTGTCAAAAATTATTTAAACTCTTTTTTCAAAAGACAGGAAAATAAGTACATTTATGTACATATTTTTGTAGGAACATTCTACATACTATCTACATACGATGATTCAAGAAAGAGATTGAGGAGATTAGAAAAGGCTAAAACCATCGGGAGGATGAAGACAAGCATTGCATCAAGTTGGTTGAATATTAAGACTTACAAAGTTTTTAGAATTTGTTCTACTTTCAGCATTTAAGATAATGAGGTTCGGTTTATTTGGAAGAACCTACATACTACATACATATGTACAAAGATTGAACAATCAAAAATATGTACGAAAAAAAATAAATTAAGTTTTTGACTGGCCAACATAAGCCATAAGACAAAATGAATGGATGAAAAAGTTTTTAAAACTCAAATCCTACTGAATTGAAAAATTATATTCAAATTATGTAAATTTGTTTTAAAATCACAATTCGTATAAAATTTCCTCTTCAAGGAGTTTGTCATTATTTTGGATAAGCTAAATCTTTTAATTGCTAAAATTAGCTAAATTAAAAAAAAGAATGTCAATAAGTGCAATCCAGTATGCAATTACATTTGCTTTTTCATGTCTCATTCATCATCATTTCACGTTTTTTTTTTTGTCAAATTCTGTTATCGAGTCGATTTTGCAATTTCACCAGTAAAAACTATACAAATTGCATTTTAGTCCATCTATCAGTCATTCCCACACTCTTTCTTTACCCATTAAATTATTTTGAACGCTTAAGTTCTCAGTTCAAAAAAATAAAAAATAATATTAACTGTGATTTGAACTGAATTACTTTGAGTGATGTTAAAAGTGAATGAAAATGGGATCGCAGTTATTTAATCTAATACCAATTTAACATATTTCACAAATTTACATCCAAACATAAACTTAAACTATTTCCGGACATTTTCAATACTAATAATTTTGACACAAACAAATTATAAACATTATTATACTAAAATTTTGCCCATTCAATACATATCAGACTAATCTAACTGCCCAACTGATCCCCAACTGGGTCAGCGTCTAATTTTCATGTGTTTCGTCCGGTCTCGAAAAAAAAACTGTGAATTTTATGAAACGAAAAAAATTGTACCTTTTAATTTCAATATATTTTATTTAGAAACAAACCGGGTGAGAAGCTTAGATAAAATATTTTAATATTTTTCTAAACTGACAGAAGAAGAAATATTTAAGCCGAGAAATGTAGAAATGAAAATCTGATCAATGCATGGATCAAAGGACCAAGAAGACCTAATAAATAAAATGACTGATGAAGAATTTAAAAAGAATTTCAAAAATTAATCAAACACAAAATCTAAAAAGATATTTTGTTCGACAAATTAACAAGAAGAATGCAGTTAAAGAAACTTGACGATGCTTGAAATGAACTACAAACTTAAGACATTCTTTGTCCTCATAAGAAAACCTTTGATGATGGTTGTTGCCAATGAAGATTATGTTGTTGCTCCATCATATAGGAATGTTTGGAGATGGCTTGGCAGACTCGTTAAATAAATTTTTCGCAAAATGAGCCCTCTCTCGTGACTCTGAATGACTTCCCTGCGGTAGGGTAGAGTAGCCTAATGGCGGCCTCTTGTTTCCTATTTCCGACCAGCTGATGTCCCATCTTCGGCCACCTAGTAAATAAAAGCCTCAAATTGTTTAACATTTTTAATTTGAACGTTTTAATATAGAAAAGCTAAAAAAAGTAATTTGTCTTGAAAAAAATAAATAAAATAAAAATAAAAACATAAGTTAAGTTAAGTTAATTAAATCCATTTTTGATGCTTAAATTTAATTCAGTTAGGAACATTTTTTTAAAGCTAATTATGAATTATCAAAAAATAATACATAAATATTATTGTTTTAATACACTTAAGAATGTATAAATTGCTTAATAGAAACAATTTATTAAAGTGTTTTATCACATTTTATATAGGTAAAGTCTTTTAGTTCAGCATCTGCAAATGGCATGGATGAAAGATTTGTACATTGGAGATGAAACCAATTTTTGCAGCTATCACATCCTATATTTTTCAGTCCTTCTTCTTCCACGTCGCGCGTCCGTAAGGACATCTTCATTACAAGAAGGACATTTCGGAACAGTCTTTTTTCGTTTAATTGTTTTTTTCTTCCCTTCTCTTTTAATTTGTCGCTCAAGCTTCCTTTTTCCCACTTCAGCAGCTTTAAATTTTTTTTCGTCTTCTTTGTTTTTTTGAAATGTTTTCCAAGCCTGAGATGAAATTGACATAGGTGGTTTTTGAGCCTTAAAAAATCTTCGGACGGAGTTTTGTATGGGTTTTGGATACTTAAGATACTTTTCAAAAACGGATGGGTTTTCAGCGCTTTTTGAAGTATGAGGTTCTGTAAAAAATAAAATATGAACAAAAAATAATTTTAACTTGTTTAAGATCTTAAAAACGGAGTATGAAAATTACCGATAGATGGTTTATTTTCTCTCATAATTTGGGAAGGAATTTCTTGCAAAGTATTATCATTCACGATTTCCAACTGCATGGTATCTTATACAAAAAAATCGAGTATTAAAAAGGTAGATTCATATTTATAAATTATATTTAGTTACCTATGACTGCTTCCCAATCCTGTGGACTATTATCCGATAAGGAAGCAATATCTCGATTGGGTTGAGGAACTTTTAATAATGTACCATCAGAAGTTACTTCGTAAGTCCCTTCAATGTCTTAGGGTATCTTAGAAACCCCAAACATGTTTTGCTTAGCCTTACGAATAACGTCAAGCACAACTTTACTGTCAATATTTTTAACTTCTAGATCATCTTTTAGGTGATTTATTACTTTTTCGGCTTCTAAGAAACTTGTATTTGAGATATCTTTAGCAGTAGTACCATCAACGTTCAAAATGCAGCCTACATCGCAATCGAAGTTAACCACAAATTCCTCGTTAACACCTTTTCCAAGATCACCACATACATCAAAATCCATAATACCAGCATCAATATCAGTACCGCGAACAGATGCACCACCAGGATCTGCATCAAGATTGCCCTTAGAATCCCCATCCCCACCAGAATGAACGCCAGGACACTCTCCAGATTTACCACCAGGATCTTCAACATTTGAACCCCGAACATCACCACCAAGAACTGAAACACTAGCATTTGAAGCTTCTAAGGCATTTTTGATACATTTTGAGTAGTCTACGGCATTAGGGTCGAATGGAAATAGTTCACATTTTTGAAAGCATTTTGTATGATGTTAGTCCTATCACAAAAACTCTGCTTGTTCATTGTGCTGCCGTGACTACCCGGACGTTTGCGCCATTTATTTAAAATATTTTTGTAGTCTGATTTTATACCTTTAAAGGCACCCACATCAGCCGGTTGAAGGATATGGGTGGTGTTGGGAGGAAGTGCATATAAAATGATTTTGTTGCTGCTGCAAAAGTTACTCAAGTCAATGGACATGTGAGAAGCGTGTCCATCGACAAAAAAAAGAACAGGACGTTTGACATTATTCTTGAATATCCAAACGTTAAGACCATCTTTTTTATTGAAGAAACGTTTCTCCCCGCATCCATCCACTCTCAGTCTTTCCAAAAACCCAGTCAGGCTTCTTATTTTGGACTGCTTTTAACCAGTTGGGCGACCTTTTGCAACACAACCATAGGAGGAAGTGTTCTTCCATCTGCAGAAAATGTCATCAGCACAGTTAAATTCTCTTTTTCATTTGATGACTTAATTTCGTACAGATTTTTGATATCTTTTGGGGCAATGACATTTCCCGTTTTTGGGGCCATGCTGAATCCCGTTTCATCGGCGTTAAAAATTCAAAAAAATCCTCAAGAATGTCTAAGGCTTCTTCTTCGGATAAATATTCCTTCAGCTCTCTAAACCATTTTCGTATACCTTCTTCTGTTATTTGAGCACCGCATTTTGGAAACAGATTCAGCATTTCGTAGACTTAGATCGGGATGGCGTCGCATAAAGCTATAGTACCATTTCTTACCCGGTTTGTTATCTTTAAAAGGAGTTTTGCGGCCGTCTTCTTGCAGAATGTCTTGGACTGTTTTTAAGAGGTTTTCACATGTTTGTGGAAAGCCACATTTTGCTAAATTTACAAGCCACTTTTTTAGCTTATTTTCTTCTTCTGCAGAGAGCACAGGACAAGGACCAAATTTCCCAAGGTTGTCTGCTGTTCTATTGTGAACTCGATTCTGGAGAGTTGTCCTTGGAACATTAAATATTCTGGCTGCTGCTCTGATTGGAAGTTTATTTTTTATTTATTTCAAATAAGGCTTGCTCTAAATCAGTGCTTTTATATGAAATGGCACGCTTTTTCTTGTCATTTGCATGCTTCTCATTTACCCTCGTCATATTTAAGTCGCTTAAAACAAGAATTTAAATATTTGAGGACCAAGAAGTAAGTGAGAACCTTATAAACATTTGATTTAACCCTAAGATAAAACAAGAGGCCGGAGTTGGGAGACTTGTTTCCTTTATCCGGCCACGAAGACTTCTTGTTGAAAAGAGAGGGCCGAACACTGGAAAATTTTAAATTATAAGGATTTTTTTTTCTACAAGATGATCAGAGTAGGTTTGTTCATTATTTTGCGTACTCAGTTAAAACAAAAAAAATAATTGAGTTGCCTATCTCCGGCCGGGGCGGCCGAAAACCAGCTTTATTTTTGTGTCCTATCTCCGGCCCCCTTAAAATCAACAATAAATTAAAAAATTTCACATTTTAAAGTTAATTTTATTGAAAAATAATATATTTTATAAGAAAAACAACATATAAAAACACTTACCATCAAAATGAACACACAAAACACTAATTCCAACAGCAATTTCACTAACGATTTTAACAATAAATTAACACAAAAACCTTCCCCGACTATATGTAGGTGCACATGAATGGAAAAACGATTTTAGATATTGTATCTCCAATCCTTACCAAAAATTCGTTCCCTTACATTGCTGACTAGTGCATAATTCACAAAATCTTGTTTTTTATAAATAAAATTTACATATTATGTATTTCAAAAAAAAAAATATTAAAGTTAACACACAGCTGCTATTCATAAAGAATATTGCAGCTCTGTTTATGTTTAGTAAAAAGCAGAATTCTACTCCAATTTGGTACTATTGGCCGCGTTCACATTGCTCTGAGATATGCTATCTCAGATACTCGAGTATCCGTATATGTTTGTGAACGACTTAAACCGGATAGGTTAATTTAGCTGTTTGATTTGAATTCAAGTCAGCTGTTTTTGACATTTCTCTTCAGATAGCTGAATATACGAGAATTTTTTAGATCGGTTTTTATTTTGAGAACAGATGTTTTATAATCAGCTGTTTTTTCTCAAGAGATTACAACAACACAAACCAATCTGGATTGCTTTAGATAACTTTGTGAACGTGGCCATTGACTGAGCTCCAGTTTATCTGGCAAGAACTTTGCAGATTATGGTGATCGCTATAGAGCCATGATTACTGACTTTTTCTTTCCTCTATTGAACGACCATGATTTGTAGGAGCTGTAGTTTCAACAAGAAGGCGCAAAATGTCAGATCACTCGTGCAACAATTGATTTAGTGAAGGAAACGTTTGGAAACCGCATAGTTTCACGTTTCGGAAAATCGTGGGATTTAAGGCTAGATAAACCCGAAATAATCGACGACTTGCTAATATAAGGCTACATAAGTTGGAAAAAGTGATCCAACATTGGACATTCGGATTAAATTATTACCCAGCCTAACATGATGCCAAAAATCATATATAATGCCAAAAGATTATCTTTCGAATAAATTCAATTTCATGTCAATTTAAAAAAAAAATCATCTTTATTTTATTCCATTTTAAAGTTCATTTTAAAGCACTAAAAATAACACCTACTACACCTTGATGTGCTGCTTGCATAAAAGGATAATATCCAACCGAACCACATTGTAATATGTTGCTGCTGCCACACCAAACCACACTGCACCGCGTTGTATTAACTCCCAAAATTTTACGCAGATCTTCCTTCCCAATACATCGAACTTTGTTATTAAAATTCGAAACTGTACAACTATATCAGGCACTATAATTATATGAATAAAAATTCCTCCGGAAGCTTCATGCCTACTCTGCATCAAACAAAACAACAAAAAAGCAAATGATGGCAGGATTCTATATGAATTTGTTATGTAGCAGCATCAGGATTCAAAATGTTTGCATTTGTTCTGTCCCGGAACCGGAACACTTGAATTCATGAACCATTTCCCAAAACAATTTCTCCACCGCTTTTGTGTGTACGTGTGTGTATGGTATTAAAGAGATATTGAGTGGTCTAACATTGACCTAACCGTAACCGATAACCACGGTCCTTTAAATTATTCAAGAGTTGCGAATTTATAATGGAACTCTATAAAAGATTTATGAATTTGAGCAACGAAAGGTTTTGGACAAAGTAAAAGGGTTTCTTTCTGATTATTTTGACTGATTATTATTTATCACTAAAATAATTTCAGGTTTTTCATAATTTTATTCAATTTTTTTTTTTAATGTTAGGGAGATCACTTTATATAATGTTACTTGCTTACTTTAGATGACGCTCACAACCCTGTATAGGCTACGGCCTCAATCAACAAGCTCCTCCAGCCAGCTCGGTCCCTAGCTAAATAACAGCATGCGCAATCCAAGTTGGTTGAGGTCGTTTTCCACTTGTGTGCGCCACCTAAGTTGGGGTCCTCCTCTGCTATGCTGGTGCGTTGGAGTCCATACGCTCCACGTGTGCCAGCCATATCAGCCGTAAAGCTCGTTGTTGAATCTTCTCCATACTTCATCGATACAAACGGGACCGAATATTATCCAAACAATCTTCCTTTCAAAGCACCCAGAGATTATCCTCCGTTTTTTTGAAGGTCCATGCTTCTGCCCCATACAGTAGAACCGGGATGATAAGGGTCTTATATAAGGTCTCCTTGGTTCTTTGCCGAAGAAACAAAAATTGGCAAGAGTGATTCTTCGCTTGATTTTCGCACTGATGTCATTTTGCGATGTTATAAAGGAGCCCATTAAGACAAAGTCCTTGACGACTTCAAAGTTGTACCAATCCATCGTGACGTTCTGCTCGATTCGACGACGCAGAGAGTCCTTTCTCGATGGTAGCATATACTTCGTCTTGTCCTCATTTACAGCCAAACCCATTTTCGCCGCCTCCGATTCCTTGCAAACGCACCGGTAACAACTTCGTTCTTCCAATGATGTCAATATCACTTTTTGACAAATGTACCACTGTTGTTGACTTGCGAATTGCGTACAAATGCCTCAAGTACGATGTTAAAGGGGTTGCACGATAACCTTTCTCGACATCAAAGGGTTCGGTGGTGTTCTTGCCGACTTTGACGGAGCAGCGAAATTTCTCCATCGTCATCCTGCACAAGCGGAAGAGTGTTGAAAAGTGTTGTCTAGATCCTCAGCACCGACTGTGTGTCTACCACCATATTCCCACTCTCATTACTTTATGTTACGCTTATATAAAATAATGAAGAGTACAGGAGAAGATATAATATACCTTTGTATATATAAATTATAGTACTATCATGGCGATTTTTTTTTAGGGTTGCAGAGGTCCTGGTGGTGGCGCTGCAAAATGTGAGGTGTAAAATTCGATTTGGGGAGTCTTTAAGCGTCGAAAATTATTGGTAGGGGCAAGAGTAGACTATTTTTTGGATTATTGCCTCCAAAAAATATCAATAAATATCATATCATATCAAACCTCCATAAGCTCTCCGCAAAAAAAAAAGAGTAAGGGTTGCATAGGTAAATTAGATGTCGCCGCATTCGACTTCCACCATGATAGTACTATAGTTTTCATATACAAAGAATATACCCATAAATTTTAATATAAAACTCACATTAGACCTTATTATATATAGACCGGAAGTGAAGCTTTGCCACCCTCTTCTCGTAAGCGAATATGCGTCTTAAACATCCGTCACCTGTTTTTGCTTTTATCGTTTTTTTTTTATCTACTGACAGTGCCTTCGAGAAAATGGCGGAAACCAATTAGCGGATTAGCTTCACTTTTCAAAGCAAAGTTATTTAGTTAATAAATTGAAATCTAACAGTCTTATTTATTAGATTTAACTATAATACTCCCTTCAACCTCGAAATAGCTAAACATCTTGGAAGGATTTACTCCGTCTTTAAGCCAAGTCAAAAAAAAATTCTTATTTATACATTTTTTTCTGAGGCGTTCTAGTTGCACCCTTTTCATGTCAAAATGATGTCATGTCAAAATGACATTAAGATACTAATAGCGTTATCAATTGGCAATCCGGAATTGTTTTTAGATTCGGATTATGGTTCTGATTTCAAATCCAGAAGAGAAATTATCTTCTTTTTCAAAATCAGAACTGTCACTTTTGCCCAATTGAACGCATTCAGAATGCTTTTTTCTGCTTCCAGATTGCCAATTGAAAACGCCCTAAAGCGGCTTTACTACGGTTTTATTCCTCCTATGCAGAGCTGTAAAATTTCAAGTACCAGTACCAGTACCGGTACTGGCACTGGTACTGCAGTCCTGAAATACTTAAGTACTTTACAGGTGGGGCGACATCTACGAAGTGGGGGCAACCCTCCCTCAATTTTTTTTTTTTTGCGGAGAGCTTATGGAGTTTTTAATTGATATTTGATATTTTTGGTTGCAATAATCCAAAATAATAGTCTCCTCTTGCTCCTACTACCAATTTCCGAGACTTAAAGATTGTTGATATACAAATGGTACTAAGCATTTCATATACAAAGAAAATTTATACTTGGCAGTGCTTCAAGCTATTACATCAAACACACTGTAGCGGACTCGTTAAAAGTCACTACTTTACTATAAATAAATGCAAGACCAAATCGTACTTAATCAAAATACCATTTATTTATTATTTACTGAATAATATTATCCAGAACAAATGACTTTACAAAAATTACTTTTTACGAAGAGTTTTCTAGACACGTCTTGTCGCGCTCAAAAATCAAAAACCAATAATGCGTCTGCATTAAAATTCGTTGTAAATCAAATCGCTTTCTAGTTGACACACGCGCTCCTGTGTTTCAAACCTTGCAACTAAATGTTCTCTCACAGTCGGCGGCTGAATGTGTTCACCACAGCACTCCTCCCCAAGTGACAGCGATGAATGTTTTTTTTTTTTTGTTTGTTTTTATTTTTGTTTTACAAATCTAATTTGTTTTAGTTTTTTCTTTGCAGGATATGTTCTAAACTCGCCAAGAAGATTTGTTGATGTGGATGTTGGTCGTGCTGCTGTGGAATTGGTGGTCGATGCTGTACTCGTAGCTGGTGGACTTGGACGTGGGATTGAAAAAGATGTTCTGCCTTCTGGTCGTGGTGGAACCATTATTATATTTGAGCTGGTCGGTGCTGCTGTTGGAGCTGATGTACACTCATATTGTGTCGGTGGTGTTGTACAATCTCGTCGTGATGGAAGATTCATTGGAGCGTAGCTGCTTCTTGCATCGTTTGTTCCCGCGAAGTTTTCATAAAATGCTGGCTTGAGACGTTCTGTGGAGATTGTTGTCGGTTTTCCATCGATGTTGACTTTGAACGTGTAGTCTGAGATACGTTCCAGAACTTCGAATGGACCTTCGTATGGCTGCTCACAAGGTTTCTGAACTGCGTCAACTCTCACAAAAACATGCGAGCAAGTGTAGAGTGTTTTATGTGCGAAAGGTTTTGTGCGGCAGTGATGAGCTGATGGAGTAGATTTTACCTGTCGCATATGCTCTCGGAATTTTTCTACGAAGATTTCAGGCTCAAGTGAAACTTCCTCGTGCATGAAGAATTCACCGGGCAATCTCAGAGTTGTTCCAAGAACAAGTTCTGCGGCGGTCGATTTTAAATCTTCTTTAAAACTCGTGCGTAGTCCTAATAAAACTGTAGGAAGGACACTAACCCAATCTGTTGCTTCCTGGCACTTTATTGACGATTTTAATGACCTGTGCCAGCGCTCGAGCATTCCATTAGAAGCTGGATGATATGCAGTTGTCCTGATACGTGTGCTTCCGATGAGTTTTGTGAGTGCTTCGAACAATGCAGATTCGAATTGTGTTCCTCTGTCGGTCGTTATTGTTTGAGGGGCACCAAATCTACATACCCAACTATTGAAGAATGAGCTGACGATAGTTTCCGCTGTTATGTCTTTAAGAGGTACTGCTTCTGGCCACCTTGTAAAGCGATCTATCATGGTTAATAGATATCGGAATTCGTTTACAAGAGGCATTATGACGATGTCGATATGAACATGTTCGAATCTACTACTTGGCATGCCGATGTGTAGTGGTGTGTTCTTGACGTGACGACTTATTTTGCTACGTTGACATTGTATGCATGATCTGGCCCACGAAAGTATGTCCTTGGACATGTTTGGCCACACATACTTCTTGCATATTTGTTGTTTAGTCGCTCTTCCACTGGGATGTGACAGCTTATGTACGCTATCGAAAACTTTTTTGCGAAGAGTTATTGGTACATATGGACGAATGTCGTTGCCTCCAACATCGCAATACACAGTGGTGTCGGTATCATCTAATCGTAGTCGTCGTAGTTGAAGTGAATTCTTACCTGGAGTTTCAAGAAGAAGTTTGAGTTCGTCGTCATCTTGTTGCTTCTCGGACATGTCTTTAGTGCTGATTGTGACAGGCATGTTGATGGTTTCGATGCGAGAATATGCATCGGCTACGACGTTCTCCTTTCCAGAGACAAATTCGATTCTCGTTGAGAAGCGGCTAATTTCCTCGAGTTGTCGTGCGATGCGGTCACATGCGTGATCGGATTTCTGGTCGAAAGCATATATCAGCGGCTTGTGGTCGGTGAGTATGATGAGTTCTCGGCCTTCGATTAGGTGTTGAAAGTGTTTAATGGCTCTGTAGATGGCTAGGAGTTCTCGGTCATAGACTTTGTACTTCGCTTCTTTGGGGTTTAGCTTTCTTGAAAAGAAGCCGAGAGGTTGTAGTTGTTCGTTGACGCGCTGGTCGAGTGCAGCTCCAATTGCCACGTCAGAAGCGTCACATCGCAAGACAAGAGGCACATCTGAACGTGGGTGAGCTAATTGCACTGCGTCCCTCAACTTAGCTTTGCATTCATCGAATGCTCTGCTTGCTTCGGGGTTCCACTGAACGATTCTCTTGTCGTTTTTCTTTGCTCCGATGGTTAAGTTTACAAGAGGAGCTTGAGATTCTGATGCACCGGGCATACAACCTCGATAAAAGTTCCACGAACCTAAGAACTTTCGTACTTGGTCCATCGTTGTTGGTTTTGGATAGCTTGTGAGTGCTTCGACACGATCGGATGGAGGTTTTATACCTGATTTGTTCACGGTATAGCCTAGGTATCTCACCTCTGATTGTCCAAAGCAACACTTGGATACATTGATGACGAGACCGAACTGTTGGAGTTTTTCAAAGACGGTGCGCAAATGTTATTGATGTTCTTGTTCATTAATTGACGCAATGAGGATGTCATCAATGTAACAGAAACAGAATTCAAGTCCTCTTAGAGTTGAGTCCATAAAACGTTGCATTGTTTGGGCGGCATTGCATAAGCCGAATGTCATGGCGTTGAATTCAAATAGGCCAAAAGGTGTTATGACGGCAGTTTTTGGTCGATCCTCTGGAGCAAGTGGGATCTGGTGATATGCTCTTTTCAGGTCGAGGGTTGTGAAAATGTTGCATCCGTTGAGTTGATGGCTGAAATCTCGGAGGTGTGGAATTGGATACCGGTCTGGCACGGTTATGTTATTGAGGCGACGGTAGTCACCGCACGGCCTCCAACTTCCAGATTTCTTTTGAACCATTTGCAGAGGCGATGCCCACTCGCTTTTAGATGGTTTGCAAATTCCTTGCATCATCATGTTTTTGAATTCATCCTTGGCTGCTATGAGTTTTTCGCCGGCAAGCCGACGAACACGTTCCGCTACTGGATGTCCTTTGGTGATAATGTGATGCTGGACGAAGTGATCTTGGACGCAGATCTGTTTTTCATGTGTGATGTCGATGAAATCTTTTAGGATGCTGGCAAAACGGTTGTTTTCGTCTATGGTTCTCAGCGTCGGTTGTGAACAACTGATGAGACGGCCTTGAACGCTGAGATCGACTTTGTTGTCAGTGATCATCTTTTGGCTTAATCGGATGGTTAAATCGAAGTGATGAATAAAGTCTGCACCGATGATAGGTTGTTTAACGTCAGCAATTGTGAATAGCCAACGAAACTCTCGACGAAGACCAAGATCAAGTACCATAGTTTTAGTACCATAAGTTGGTATTGTAGTACCATTTGCACCGTAAAGTTGAGATAAAGCTGGTGAGTCGCAATTGGAATATTTTTTGGGCAAAACGGAAATGTCAGCTCCGGTGTCGATTAAGAATGACATTCCGTTGGTTTTGTCTGCTATTTGTAGGCGGTGAAAATCGCTGTTGCCGTGAGTGACCGCCTGTACACTCGACGGCGATTTTAGTTTTCCGTCCAGTTGCGACAGCCAGCTTTACATTTTCGTGCCTCGCTGCCAAACCTTTGATGAAAATAGCACAGGTCGGAATCTTCACTTTTCATAGCTCGTGGTCTACTTTGTGATCTGTTGCGAGATGATGATCTGTTGTTTGGGTGTTTGCTTGACTTTAGGTTCTGAATTTCCTTACGCAAAATTTCAATCGACTTCTTGATTTCGTCCAACGCTGTTGTGTCCACTCTCGAAATAGCTTGGATGTTTTTCGCTGAAGCTGTTGTTGTCAGTGAATTAGAGACGGGACACAAGTGATGCGACGCAGTCATCTCAAACATTTT
The DNA here is from genome assembly GCA_958431115.1 of Syrphus vitripennis. NCBI lineage: Eukaryota > Metazoa > Arthropoda > Insecta > Diptera > Syrphidae > Syrphus > Syrphus vitripennis. Next base: position 75,236,617 of record OY288110.1, read on the forward strand.
GTCACCCACTTCGGCTAGCTTACCCAGGTCCTCTTGTCCGATTGCTAGGAGAACTGTAGCTATATTTTCCGGAAGACGATCGAAGAAAAGTGTTCGCATGATCGACGGGTCGCAGCGGCCATCAGAGAGATGCTTCATGTGTGCTAGGATGGATGAAGGTTTTTTTCCGGTCATGTCTTCTCCTCGTAGCATCCTTCTTAGCTGTGATTCTGGAGTAGGAGCGAAATGATTAACTAATGTTCTTTGAGTGCGATGAATTTGTTGTTGCCAGGTGGATTATTTGCTAAATCACCAACTGCTCTTAAGGCATCGCCTTCAAGGCTAACGAGCAAATTGGCGTAGCGTTCATCGTCGTTGTTGATATCAGCGAGTTGAAATGACATTTCCACTTGAGTAAGCCAGAGTTGTGGATACTGTGGATTGAATTTGGGCAAACGAACACGTTGAACGAAGGGCTGGTGTTGTGCCATTCGATTTGGAAACGTTTGCAGCAAGTTGCTTTGCAAGTTTTGTGCTTGCGCAGCAAAAGTTTCGGCAGGAATCGTTCCTTGTGGAGTAGAGGCACTAGCTTGAACCACGTTAGCTTTCTTCAGTTGTTCTATGGCGTCGTTTGCATCTCGGAGTTCATCACGTAGCTTCTTAATGAGCTCCATGGTCGAGTCGTCCACGGGGTTGGCCATTGACTTAGGAGGTTTGTTTTCTTTGTCGGAAGACGCTTCTGGACTTGAGAAATTGAGTCTACGGCCCTTCAAACTACGAAGATTATATCGCATAAAACTGAAGAAAAAAATGTAGTTTCCTATAGGTACGTGCCTAGATGTGAATATTTGTCTGGATCACGTCGGGGTCACCAGTTGTAGCGGACTCGTTACAAGTCACTACTTTACTATAAATAAATGCAAGACCAAATCGTACTTAATCAAAATACCATTTATTTATTATTTACTGAATAATATTATCCAGAACAAATGACTTTACAAAAATTACTTTTTACGAAGAGTTTTCTAGACACGTCTTGTCGCGCTCAAAAATCAAAAACCAATAATGCGTCTGCATTAAAATTCGTTGTAAATCAAATCGCTTTCTAGTTGACACACGCGCTCCTGTGTTTCAAACCTTGCAACTAAATGTTCTCTCACAGTCGGCGGCTGAATGTGTTCACCACAACACGAACCACAAATCTGCCATCTATTTATCAAATATAGCTTCACATTTTACCACTTCAAACACAAAACTCGTCTAAAAACAACAACTTTTGGCAGATATGTCAAAAAATTGACAACACAACACCGACTTCCAGAGAGACGTCAAAGAAAAAAAACGAAGAAGCTAGAAAAGAACACCAACTGAACAAACAGAAAAAAATAATAAAAAATCTATTTACACTTTAATTTTTCTGTTGTAGTGGACACGAATCATTTCAACAAATAAATAAATCTTCCCAAAAAACTAAAAAAAAGCCGCTTATCCCGGTATCAAAAACACAATCCTAAAAATAGTCAAAAAGTAAAACAACTAGAAAAAAAAACAATACAACTTAAGAAAAGACGATAAATCTAATTTGGAAAAATGTCCGGCGACGAAGAGTCCAACGTAATCGATGAAAAAAAAGAAGAAAAAGTCGCAGAAATTGCTGCGTCAAGTGTAAGTGGATGGGTTTAAAAAACCTTCATTCTAGATCAAATTTAAGATAACATTTGGGCCTTACCTTTTGTTTTATATAGATTCGTTCTGGGTTGGCAGAGTTAGAATTGAAGACGTCACAAGTTCTACAACGTCTTGAAAATGTCCGCACAGAACCCCCTGCCTCCAATGAATCACCCGACACAACAACTCAACTGTCAACCCTTTTAGAGGGTGACCGCAAGCCTCCATCGGAAATTCTTCGATCTCTTGAGATCCTCATAGCATATTCAGAGTCAGAAGATGATCCCGAATTCCCACTTCCAGCCTTGGATGACGTTTCACATCTGGCTTTGATATCTCACAGTATTATTGCCTACATGAGTCACTTGGATCGACAGCATCTGCTACGCGTCACTGGACACATTGCCGGTGACACTACTCGATGGTTGTGTAGTCTGTTTCGTTTTATCGATGGATCCACAAGCTTTCACACTGACAACGCTGATGCGACCCTCAGAACAGTTCGGTTGGCCATCGTTGCGAGGTGTCCCGGATACCTGGAAGGTGGAATCCCAGCTCTCGCCAATCCATGCTTCTATATTTCTGAAAATACGACGCCAATGCGACTTCAATATGCATGTAGACAACTTGGTATCCCTCTGGAGGCGATCAGATTGATACCATCGAACTCTATTCTGGGCACAATGGATCTGAATCTTTTGCAAAAACAAGTTCAAGCTGACTTGAATGCAAACCGCACTCCGTTGTTAGTTATTGCCGATGTAGGATCATCGGTGTGTGGCTATGTGGATAACCTAACAAAGATGAAAGAAATTTGTAAAACAAACAACATTTGGTTGCATGCAACTGGCCACGGACTGGCCTCCTTGGTCTGCACTCAAGGACCTGGTTCAGTAAGTCTAAAAAAAATTGTCTAAAAACTTCCAAATTTTAATTGCATTGTTTGAATTCAGATAAGTTCAGTTGTCGATTCGATAGTTTTGAATCTAGGATTTTGGTTGGGAGTGCCAAGTCTGCCAATAGCGGTAAGTTTCCTCCATTATCATCTGTTTCCTTCCTAACCTGTCTTCCTTACAGCTGCTTCATCGTCAAATGCAAAATAGTGCCCTCACAGCCTTCGAATCTGATCCAATTGTTTCGAAGCGACTTAACTCGTTGGCATTGTGGACGAGCTTACAGGCACTCGGACGAGAAACAATCGCCGAAAAAATTCATGTTGCATTCCAGACTTGCAGTATCTTACATGAGATATCGGCAAAGTGTGAAGGCATTCGAGTTGTGGTGAGTTTGTTTTGTTTTAAGTTGTAATGATAAAAGTAAACATAAGATAAAGAACGTTTTAATTTAAAATTTTTGTATCCAAAGATAAGATAATGGAAGTTCGGTGCACCGGATGATTTATATTGAATTTTTTACGTGTCGCAATTATCACAACAATACGCCTTGAAAAAAAAAATATAAAGGGCGATTTGTACAATTTCTGACAGGAGCGTGTAGGTTGAAAAAATACAGAATGAAAATTGTAAGAAGGAATGGGCCCATTTGGGCTCCGTTTATTCAGTAGGGACAATTTACAAAAAAAAGTATAACATAGCAAAATTATCAAAAAACATGATACCACTTTTGTCAAAGCCGAAACTCCATTCTTAATCCTTGAACGACTAAGACCGCCTGCGGAAGGTCGTCACTGAAATGCAATTATTTTAAAACTCAATCTATAATGCAGTAGGTACTTCGTCGTTGAATTAATTTCGTAAGTCTTTTATGAAACCTAGAAAAGAACAATTGCGTTTAAAAGTTTTTATGTTTATGTGAGACTTAAGGATGATTCCAAATTCAAAAATAAATAATACATGTTTTCCAAAGTTCCTACAGGCAGACAAACTTTATACTTTTAACTGGAATTACGTACCAGACAAAAATTTATCAAAATTGTTGAAGCTGGTTTTGAGTTTTAAAAACTTTAACTTCAAAGCTTAAAAAAGATCGCTCTATTGGAATGTCGAAATAAAGCCATAACTTGTCCTATACATATATAGCACCTTTAGTCGTAAGTAAATAGGGACTTATGAGCAAAAACAGCTAAAGTAAATATTACAAAGGACCATGGCACTTTTGTAAAGGGAATATTTTTTTTTTGGGCGTTCCTTCTCATATTAATTTTTATTAATTTTATTTGGTCTTGGAAATTGAAAATATAGTACAAAATGAAAAAAAAAATCAACAACAATTTGATGAGAAATTAACCAATTGAGTACGATTAAAAACTATCTGACTCCGAAGCATTGCCAAAACACCATCCTTCTTTAGTAGCTTCTTGTATCATCAGAATCACTTCCGATTTACCAGACTTTACTTCAAAGACTATGTATGTAAAATGGAAAACGAGTGACATGCATCCGCTGCTAAACAAGTTATTAAAATGGTTATTACCTTGGAAGTTCGAGCTGAAAATAACATACTCCGCCTTAAAATTTAATAAAAACCTTACAAGTTCATTTATTCTAGATTTAAAGTAAAACTAAATCGATATGTTTGGAACATGGAGTATGAGAAAATAAATACACAAAAAATTAATAATTTATAATGACGAGCTGACACAATTAGTGCAAAGTGAATCTTAAAAACACACGTGGTGAATTTAAGATTTTCTTGCACTTTTCGATTTTTCCTGCGATTAGTGCAGAATATCCATATTTTCATTACATGTATTATTTGGAGCGAAACTAAAACTAAAAACTAATCTGTTTATGTTGCAGCCAAATCAAAAGTCCATTTCCAACACCAAAAGAAAAAAAAACTGAACATCAAAAAATTTAATCAAAATTCTAAATATACCTAACTGAAAGGTCTTCAAAGTTGAAAAAAACTTGAAAAAATTAAAAAAATTTTAATTTAATTCAAAGATTGATGTGTTGGTGCATTATTGTTCAAATATTTAACGACGTTTTAAGATAACTGAACCCTTGGTAATGAATGAATTGAATAACTTGATTTTTCCAAATACTACCATCCCTGAAAACTTGTTGAACCCATAGGTTTGTTCGATCATAGCACTGGGGTGCTCTGGGTCGGCCTGAATTGACTCTGAAGTTTTTTTATAGCTCCTTTTTCACTCTATGTTAGCTCGAGGTGAGCTCTGTATGAGTTTTTAAGATTTGCAAACAGCTTTTAGAATTAGTTATCGAAACTGAAAACAGATATTGAAATTTTGTGAAGCGGTACACTTTCAAGAAGAATTTTTACTAAAAATGTTGTTCAAAATAACCTTAAATTTTAATACGACCCAACGTACCTTAAATTTTACGATGATGGAGAGGTTCCAAGATATTTAAAAAAAACCATGCTTTTTATAACTTTACTTTGTAAATATTTTTGAATCATATATTTAATCAATTTATAAATTAAATATTATTCTAGAGTCGTGCTCCAGGTGGCCAAGCGGGAATTAATTTAATTGACATAGTCAATAAACCATTGGATGTAAACGTAAGTACAAATAGCTACACAATAAACAAAATCTTTTATTTCCTATACTCCACCAATAGGTTCTCTTTGAAATTGCAACATCAGTTGTGGTCTTTCAATTCGATGGAAGCATCACCACTCCGACGACAACAAAAGATCAACAAGATCTTAATTCAACATCATCATCCACTGATGCAACTAAAGGTGCCTCATATAGCAAAACAGTGGAAAAACTTACGAATGCTTCATACTACGATCGTCTTAACTCATGGTTAGGACAAATCATTCAGCGGGATTGTCCAAATGTAATTTTATTGATAGTTTTTTTTTAAATTTAAAATCAACAACTATATATTTTTCAGTTTGACTTTGAAATTATCGAACACGGCGTCCATGGCACTTGTATTCGATATTGTCCTCTAGAACTTGGTCTAGGTGAACAGCCACCGTCGGCTGAGAACTTAGAAAACTTTGCTCAGAGCTTGGAATCTCACGTGGATATTCTTCGAGCAACAATAAGACACAAAGCTACCTTTATTCGTTTAGTAGAAAAGAGTGATGTTTTACGTATTGTCAATTTACCAGATTGGGCTGGTATGGGTGGTGTGCGATTTGTGCCTGAAGGTTGGGAGTCTTTACTCACAGACCAGGCCAAAACAGAATTAAATAAGCTCAATGCTGATCTTGTGGAAGCTCTTAAGTCGACAGATAATGCTTTTTCCCTTGGCGAAGGTACAGATGGACTGATTTGTGTTAGATTTGGTATGGTCACCCATGATACAGATGTTGAAGAGTTGCTTGACCTGGTTGTCTCAGTTGGTAAAAGTGTACAAGAGAACTCAAGAGTCCTTGACACAATGTCAGAAATTGTCAAAAAGGTATATTTTGTGAGTTGTAGAAGAAAAAGTTGTTAATGCAAAGGGTGTTTTTGTATTGCTTTTTTAGGGTATTGAAGCAGCAACAGCTGATTTGCAACGAGAGTCCGATGAGAAACTTTGGCAGGAAGGTATTCTCCGACACGTGCCGGTAGTCGGACGAATGGTGAACTGGTGGTCTCCACCAATAAAAGAATCTGGAATTAAAGGAAGAAGTTTAAATCTGACACAGGGTGTTGTCGAAAGCACGGAAAATATTTACAAGTAATTTTAAACTCTCATCTCTTCATTTGATTGCCGAATATAAATTCTTATTTTAGATACCACATGCAAATGACCGGTGCCCCTAATCAACTTCCTGCCAACAAATCACCGCCAACGCCAATGGTTCAGACACCAGTAGGTGCCCCAACAGCACCACCCTTTGCCACTCCACCATCGGCTAATCACTCAAGAACTGTGAGTCAAAGCAGTGGCGCTTCATCGTCTGCTCCCGAACTAGTAGCAGCGACTCCAGTTGCGACGATAAATAATTAATTTAAAAAAAAAACAAATTTTTTTTTCCAATAGTGCATATATTACCTATTATTATAAATACCAAGGAAAAAAAAACAATTATTTAATCAAACATACATAGCTCTAGAAAGATATTTAACAACAAAAGTGTTTGTCTGGCGTTAATTTTTTCCCTTAATTTTTTAAATACCTACATAGTTAAAATTTTAATATAAAAATAAATAAAGCAATAGGAAATAAATTTCTTAATTTATAAAATACAAAAATGTTCTATATAGCAGTGCGGAAATTCATGATTGAATTTAAAAACAAAAACACATTTTGTATTTTGTATTATTTATAAAATTAAAAAAAAGAAAAGAAAATTCATTCCAAAGTGACGTAAAGCGTTTGTTAACATTTTTAATTTATGTTTAAAAAATTAAAATTTAATTAATTATATGAAGTGTTTTTAGTTTGTTTAATATGTTTGTGTTTTTTTGTTTGTTTGTTTAGTTATTAACATTTTCGAAAAATATTTGTTTAAAATAATAATACTTTATTGGTCGGTGAATCAAGTTGTGCAACGTGAATACAATCTATACTATAAAAAAAAACTGAAATTTTCAAAACACATTTTTCCAAGATCAGGACTTTGTTTCACACATCTTAAATCCATTTTAATATTTCATATTCCTTATTTCAATCGGTTTTGAGGGGATGTTATGAATTTATGAATCAAAAATACTTTCAAAAGAAAATATCGGTTTTTAATGCCCAGCTTCAGTCTTTATTCAAAATAATGTAACTGAAATTTTTTCAGTTATGAGGGCCAACATGATTTACTGTATGAGTTTGCAATCTGATATTAACAATCTCAATTTTAAATCTTCAGAAACTTTATTTTTCATAATATTATCTTGATTTTCAGTGCATAGTATTTCAAGGATAAAACTATTTTTGTTAAAAAAAAAGTTAAATTTTAATTATATTTATTTATACATCTTATTAAATTGATTTTTTTTTGTTTATTCTTTTTTATATTTACTATGATTTTTATTTCATTCGATGAAATGTCAAGTAATCATTATATTAAAATAACAAACAATAAACAACTATACAAAAAAAAACGAAGTAATAAGAGTGTGTTAAAAATAACAACATTTTTTTTAGTTTAATTATGTAGACATTTATAATAATAAATAATAAAAACAAATCTATTGCTGAATTTGCACAATAAAATGATGAAATTCAAACCAAAAAATGGTTTTATTTAACTTGCTTTGGTTTTCAAATTTCCAATAATGACTAACAATACATGCATAAAAAGAATCCCTTTTTTAATCGCTTTCGGAATTTCTACTTTAAAACCCTGTTTTAATTTTACCCTTTCTATGTTTATGTCTAAAGGTAAAAGAGATAATTCAACATTTTTTAACGTTACCTACTCGTAAATAACCCTCAACAGAGGAAACTTACCAACATCACTATTCTGTTATAGGAACGAATCTTTCCATTAACCTGTTCTTTTTAATTAAATTTGAACACATTATTACTTGCGAAGTTTTGGATTCGTAACAAAAATCACGAACTGGAGACTTTAATCAAAGCTCACAGAATGTGGAAAAAAGTCATGCAATTCTATGTATTATTTTATTTGGCTGTGTTTTCGACCTACTTGGAACTCAAGGGATTTTTAAAGCTCCAAAAATAACGGTTTGTCAGCCTGGGGTATATAAAGAATATCAATGTTCTTCTCCATGAGTATCACTTTGTCGAAAATTGTGTGCTCTAACGATTTTTTTTTCGATTTTTATGAAAGAGGTCCTACACAATTTTAATAACATTGAAATATCAATGTAAAAAATAAAAAATAAAGGATTGGATATATGAAAAAAAAGTCAAATTATTTTGATTACCTTGGGTGTTGAAGATTAAAAATATGACAAAAAATTCGATACAGTAGAAAGTGCTTTATACTCCCTGGTGCACGGAAGTTTCGTTTGTATAGGGATGAATCAAATTACCACCTCACCGATTCTGTTTAAAATTATTGTTTGTTGCTACCTTGTGATTTAGTTCATGGACTGAGGTTTTGGCTTTCAAAATGTAGTTTGCATTTTTGTTCATCCAGTGAATTTATGAGGCCTAGAGTTCGCTTTTCCATATGTTCATCGCATCAATTTGCAGTGAGAGTAGGTTAGGTTAGTACTAAGCTAAATCTCTCTGGAATCGAACCATTTTTTTTTTCGAAAGACCAGCATCGTGATTTTCCAAGGTACTGTCGTCCATCTTGATTATATTAAAAACATGTTCAATTTACCTACATTTTTAGTGCTGAGGTCAACAAGGAAGAAGGCTCGTCTTAAGCATCAAGCATAAAATAACTTAAGAGTTATTTATATAACTCAAGCAAGTGAATTTGATAATACAATTACAAAATTATTGTTGTTTAATTAAAACCTTCGAGTGTAAGAACAGTACAATTCATTCAATTAAAATCTTAACTTTTGCATTATGAATTATTTGTTTTCCAAAATTGTAGAACTTGTTTATTACCATCCAGCATTACACATCGAGATCTATCTTACCTGTGGCTAAGTTTTCTTTAAAGGCCATCATAAAAACAAAACATAAACTACTAGAAACTTAAGTTATTTTATTTCTTTTATTATTCAACATATTTGTCATATATAATAATATTTATATATATATATTTTTTGCATTAGTAAACACTTTATCATAATACAATAATAAAATCAAGAATTAATTTTCAATGCTATTCAATTTACAAATCGAATTACAGAGATTTTATTTTGTAAATATATTTTTATATATATATATATATTTATGCGTGTAATCGTATGGGTCTAAGAAAATTTATAAATAAATCACAATATTTAAACAAAAGCCTAAAAGTACATCGATATGAACAGAAATTTAAGATTAAAATTCCTAAAAAGTATAGACAATAATATATTTATTATACTTTACATTATTATTATGTATAAATATTTAACCAATTATTATTTTATTTATTTGTTAATAGATAATTGATCACGAATTATATTATAGTTTACATGTTATAAGTTAAACTTAAAACAAAAAATACAAAGTAAAAAATTAGAAATATATTTAAAAAAAAGGAAAAACCACAAACATCTACAGACATAATACATTTCACAATTGTTTTGAATACATACACTTTTTTTTAATTTTTCTTTTGTTTTAAATAATTTAATGGCATTTTTTACATATTTTTTTTCTAAGTATTACAACATTTAACACTGAATTATAAGCGAATATAAAAAATTTAAATAAAAATGTACAAATTTGTTTGTTTATTTTTGTTGTTTATTGTATGTACAATGAAAGAGTAAATTTATTTTTTTTTTTTGTTGTATAAATGTTTGTTGTTATTTTTGTTTTTTTTTTTCTTTTTATGTATTGATAAATTTTTGCCTTTTGTGACGATTTTTGTTTTCCATTTTATTTTAAATTTGTTATTTTTTAATAATTTTTATACCAGTCTACTTAATTGTTGTTCCTTGAAAAAGGATATTTCTACTATTGCTTTATTTGTTGTCTTTTGTTAAAAATTTACGAAAAAATTGTATAAATATGTATTTTAAAATTAAATTGAATGTTATGTCTTTTTTTGTATTGTTTCGTTTAGTTTTTTTTTTTTGTGAAAACATGCATACTTTAAAATTGTTCATATAAAAAATTTCGATGTTGTTCCCGGTTAGTCCATAATAAATTTTTCTTTATTTTTCAATTTTATTTTTTTTTATCTTACTTCTTCTGTGTGTATGCGTTTAACTTGTTTCTTAATTTTATTTGATGGATTTTGAATTCTATGAATATATATGTATATTGTTTGTCACGTAAATTGAATATCCTTATGAATGGATTTGAAAAATATGTCTGTATCATGTATTTAAATATAATAATGTTGTTTATGAATTGAATTTTTATTATGCTAAATAAAAATATAAGGAAATTATTAGTTTTGTTTGATAAGATCATTTATGTATATATTTGTGTGTGTAGGCAGTTGTCAGTTAAATTAGTAGGAATATTTATAGTAGAAATATTTTAATCACTACAATATTGTTTCTATTTTACATTAGTTTTTTTTTTGTGGTTAAATATATAGTTTTTGTTGTATTATTATTTGTTTCAATGTTTTTATTTAAGTTATTTTTTTTATATTTTATACCTACGAAGCAATTTTGTTTTTAGTATTTTGAGTTTATTTTTTTTTATTTCTACCATCTTAAGTTCTAATTATTATTTTTTTTTTGTTTTAGTAGTTTTTTGTAATAATTTAAATTTGTTTTTAAAATTTATTCGTTATAAATCGTATTCATATTATACCTACCTATTAAATTTTCATTAAATGTATGATTAGACTGCATTGAATAAAATGATCGTTTTCTAACCATCAAGGACACCGCCGTTCATTGTTCATTTGTCTATATACCTAGCTCAAAAGAAATTTTTTTTGATCTTCACAGGGTGAAATTATTTTTTGACAGTATCTATATTCACGTATGACAAAGTACCGCTCATACCAAAAGAAAATAAATAAAAGAAAAAATAAAACTACTTTACATCTATCGATTTTTTAATTATATAGGTACACCTTAATTAACAATATTGTGCACTTCCCGTTCCTGTTTTTTTTTTTTAAAGAAATTTACAAATTTTATTTACATGCAAATAAAAATTTGCTTCGAGCTTATACCAGTATTAAATAGAGCCACTAACATTATTTTTCTAAAATTTAAGAGTTCTTTGTATTTCTTAGTCATTTTAAATAAAATATAGAAATTTGGTGAACGTATTTAGTCAAATATTAATTTGGTTTCTATTTTGAACCAGCCGCATAAATTTGAAATTTCTATGTGTGACAGGAAGACAAAATAACAATGAGCTGTCAAACGAAATTACTACATTTGTAATGTGAACGCTTTTTTCATAATTTACGAAATTACCTCATTTCGACTGTAATGAGAACGTAGTATTACCAAACTGTCACTGGTTCAAAGTAAGGATTTTGACGTTTGTTTGTAGATCATTGGCCTCGTTCACAAAGTTATCCTAAAGCAATCCAGATTGGTTTGTGTTGTTGTAAGTCTTGAGAAAAAACAGCTGATTATAAACAGCGGCTGTTTTTTCTCAACAACACAAACCAATCTGGATTGCTTTAGGATAACTTTGTGAACGAGGCCATTGTCAATTTTTCAAACCAGACAGAGATGTATGTATGTACATGTATATTGCTTTGTATTTTTGAACTATAGATAAATATTTCTTATCAGACCCCAGTTTTATTGATTTTGTGAAAGGTGGTAACGATGAAAAAAATCTTTTGACACATCGCATGATCATGCGTTTTAAATTCATGAAAATTTAAAAATCAAATCAGTTATTTTTACGATAAAGTTTTTTTTAGCACAATTATCAGAAGTTGGGAAAATTTTTATTTTGTTTCACCAATAGAAGTATATGAGTTGTATCAGCTTCTAGAAATTTTTTGATTATACCTACAAAGAACTCTTTAGATTGTTGTTGTATTCATTTAGGAAAAATATATGGAAGACCCTTACCTAATACGTTACTAAAAATAATACATACATGCCTACTCTTTTTTTAAAGAACTTAGCAGATATCTATATTTTAAATTAAAAATAATAAGCTACACAGCTTTTACCTATACAGTTTTTAAATCTATACTTCACGTTTAAAAACACACAAAATGTGCCTTTTTTGATTCTTCGTTTTTTTTTTAATTCGGTATCTTACTCATCAATTAAATCACAATTTTCATACATACAATACAGTGTGTCGAAAGCAATATGTTTATGCCATCTTTGCTTTTCAACAAATTTAGTTTGGACCATTTTACTTTCGGCACACACTAAATATTTTTAAATTTAAACATCCATTAAATTGCAAATTAGGTTTAATTTTTTTAATAATTATTTGATCAGCCTGTAGCGCTATTTGCAACTTTCATGGAAATAAAATTAATCATCATCGCATCATCATCAACAAAAAAAATGGGGCCCTTTTCTGTTTTCCGAAAGCAGCAATTAAGGATAAACGGGCGTGTTTTGAAATTTAAGTGCTCAATATTTATAAATCTTACCAGCAGTTAATTTTTTTTAAATATTATATTATCATCGAATCTTACGGCTTAAGTTTTGTTTAATTTTTAAAGTTCAGTCACAGCATAATTTGATTCATCATTTAACGCTGGTGGCGGTGGTGGTGGCAAATCTTGATCATCTCCATTCGGCAAATTATTATTATTGGCACCCATTAGAGGGGTACCGGCTTTGGGTGGGGAAGAGCTCATGCTGACCGCTGATGGGGGTGGAGGTGATTTCGTTTGATTATTTGTTGCACCAGGTTGTGGTGTGGTGGCCACCGTCGTTGATGGTGGTGATGGATTTGTTGATGCCATTGCTTGACCATTCATATGGCTGTTGCCTCCATTTTGAGATTGTGAAGTTGTTAAAGAAGGATTTTCAATCCTAGGCGGTGATATCACCTTCATATGTGGCGGCAGTTTCATCGGTGGCCTTTGGAGGGTTCTGAAAATGTGTAAACATACGTTCAAATAATAGGATTAACATTAATTTCGTTAGTTAGAATGAAAAGAAGAGAGCTCGAAAAAATTAAAATAAAATGCACAACTAAACCTCATATTCAAAAACAAACTTGGATTCTATCGTGAATCAGCCTGATACATTTAACAGAAAGGAAAAACAACAATAATCTGTCAAACGAAAGCTGATTTGTGATGAAAACGCTTTTTTCCTAATTTGAAAGGCAGTGAATAAAAAAATAAAGAATAATTATGTCAATTTTCATAAAAAACTTCAATTTGCTCTTTGCTGCATCCGTTACTTTTTTTGGCGAACAGCAGAAACACAGTTTTATAATAATAGGGATTCTTACATAGCTGTCATTGAGATAAAGTGAAGACTTTGACGTTCGTGATTTGTTTATTTTGAATAAAATAATGACTTTAAGGTGAACATTACCAAGCTTAACACGAAAACAAATAATTTTCAACAACGTATTTCTCCGAAAGTAAAATATATATTGAATTTATTGATTTAAACTGAAAGACTTATTAAAAATGCTACTAAGAACTATTGCTGACACAGGAGATTTCAGTTTTCAATGCATGACTTTAAAATGATAAGAGCATTGCATTTTGAAAACAAATATTGCACTTAATGCAAGATTCAAAAATCAGTTTGAACAACAAAAATTACATGCACTTGCTTAGCTCATATCTTCTATACCACATCGATCCCACTTTTCAATCAAAACTTTTTCTTTTATTTTAAAAAATCGAGTTATTTTTTTGGAATAAAACAAATTATTGTAGGAACTAACCGAGAACTTCTTTTGTTATGTATTATTCCAGGGACGGAATAAAAAAGGATTTTAAGAAAAACTGGATTAAAAGAGATCGGGATTTTGAATGAACGGTATTTTAAAAAGCGGGATTTCCGAAGAAAGAGTAGGGATTTTCTTTTTTAATTTGTTTTTTTTATAAATGTCTTCAAGTTTTAAAAAAAACATTTTTTTTTCACTTCAGAAACTATTTAAATTTGTAATTTAATTTTCGAATACTTTTTAATTTTAATGTTTCATTTAAAAAATAATGTCACTCCTAGATAAATTATGCTGGCATTTTACACCCCTGCAAGATTTTTTTTTTTATTTTGCGCTGGCTTGGGTTATAGCGGTCGCATTGTTATGTGTTGTTTGGTTAAGTGTGTTCCGCATTGAAATGGAGATTTTGCAAGTTAGATTGAGAAGTGTTTACTTGTTCGATCATAACAATTAATATGTGCAATATGGAATTTTATAATCAGTTACTTTTTAAGGACTTTTTGGGGCATATTCATAGTCGTTTGACAAGTTGTTTCTTTGTCTCTTCTAAGCTAACCTGGAATTTATTTTATTCATAGACAATTTGGACCCGGTTCCAAAAGATAAACTGGAGCTCAACTTTCTGTTTTTTACTAAACAGAGCTGCAAAATTCTCTATGAATAGCAGCTGTTTCTAACCTGTGTGTTAACTTTAGACTCGAGGCCAGTTGGACTCGGTTCTAAAATTTGACTATGAATATGCCCCAATGATACAACTAAAGAGATCAATAAGTAAAACGCAATATTTTATTAAACAAAGTATCCAACGAAGGAGAAAAAAAAGGTGCACAAAAATTTAGCAAAAGAGAATTGGTCACTCCGGCTGAATTTTAACCGGATGTATCTCTAGTATGAGACACTTTAAAGTTCATTGGAAAACTAAAGGGACCTTAATCAAACTGTCATTGGCCAAAGTGAAGACTTTGACGTTTCCGACTTCCTTATTGTGAATCATAAAAAGTCCAAAAAGCGTTTCGTAGCTGTCATTGTGCCAAAGTTGAATTTGATGTTTGTTTGTAGCTTATTGTGAATTTTCCAAAAGAGACAGAGATATACACTGTTTTTTTTTTTAACCCTACAAAATAAATAAACTGATTATGTAGTAAAAATTTGAAATATTTCACAATTTGAAGAAGAAATAAAAAAGGAAAAAACTCACTTTGAATAGTTATTGCTTGGTTCTTCCCGTTTGGGCGATTCTCCAGCATCCTTTGGAATCTCTGGCAGAGGGCAATTCAAAATAGATGGCTTATATTTAGGATCAAATTTGCCACCCTGTCTCAGAGTCGAACACTTATAGATCTGTTTGTCTCGTTCATACATAGCACTATCTATGCTATTCGAACTTGGAACTTCTATAGTTTCGTTCGGTGGGGACTTTGCTGTTAGTTGATTGGACATTGGTCCTGGATGCTGTTGCATATGTGGCGGCAGTATTTGGTGTGACTGCTGATGCTGTGGATGTTGGCCGTACAATGAGTGTGGGCCATTGCTACCTTGTGAGCTTTGTCTTCGCATAGTCGCCGAATTGGAGACGTAAATAGGTGCTGCCCCACTCGTTGACTGATAGATAGAGTGTGGATTACCACTGGTGACTGGCATTGGGCCAAGTTGTGCTGGAATTTGTTGATAGATTTGATTTTGCTGCTGTTGAAGTTGTTGAGCACTTGCTGGAACATATGGATACTGCTGCTGGTGCTGGTGTTGATGATGATAATGAGCATGCGCGGCCGCTGCTGCTGCTGCTGCGGCATGTGAATGCGGATGAGGATGATGGCAGTAGATGGGTTGCTGCGATGGTTGACGGTTGTTCATGTCGCTACAGGCTGACGATTTTCAGTAAAAATCATTTGCTTCCAAAGTTTTGCATTGTTTGCTTAATGTTGCATATTTACCGTTATTTGGGCCTAATCGATGTAAAAATTCAGTTAGCAAAATTGTTTTTGTACGACTCGTTGTTAAGAGTAACTTACCAGTTAGATGTGTGGGGCTATGATTGTGCGATGGCAACCTTCCCAAAGTATGGGTGCCCATAGCCCTCATGTTCTGCTGCATGTGCGCGTGCCCCATCATATCGTGCTGCTGTTGCCTCTTCGATGGATGCTGCAAGGTGTGTGATCCACTGATAGCCGGTGGGCTGAAGTGTCTGAAAGGAACAAAATAAATGGACGCAATGGAGGGTACGTCATTGCTTACCCATTTGGATTTCGAGGCAGTGTTCGAGCATTCATCATCTGTTGATGGTTTTGTGGTGCTGGATGAGAGATGTAAGACGGTTCATCTACCTGTGCGTAATCGTTGCGTTTTCTTATGTAAATCCATGTATGTGAGTCCACCCAAACCATAATTGTGAGTAAAATTGCCGCAATAAAGCTAGCAATCAACATCAAAACCAATCCAAGTAATCCACCCTCACAGAGACCTCTGGCGGCAGTTAGGAAATTGTGATGAACCACCTTACAATCAACCAATGCAGTTAGCTGAGTAAGAAGTCGCTCACTGCTATTGAGGTCTGCATTCACTGCACCAAGCTTTGGCTGCAAACCGGACGATTTAAAGAGAACCAACGAAATTTTCATTACGGTAGCCATAGCACTACGAGCGTTGTTAAGGGAATTCTGGGACTCCCTTAATCGCTGGGTAAACGGATTGGTATGACCTGGTTCACATTGAGTGTAATGAAGTAGCACATTGGTTGGTAGATCCCTCGGTGCAGTCAAAACAAGAAAATCTGCTGGATTGATGCAAAGGTCTCCAACTGCTACGGATGACGAAAGATATAGACCGGACATCAACCACGATCCAGTAACTGCAAGGAGCCCGCATACGCTGAAGAGAATAAGTGCACAACGCGAATGGCGGGCAACACCAACCAAGAGCACTGCACATAAAACCAAAAGCAAGGCCAATGTTGCCACTGTGCCTGGCCATCGAATCAATTCCCACTGGTCTCCTCGCTATTGAAAGAAGAGGAAGCACATGATTATAATGAATTTATTAACCGAAAATTAAAAATACTTACCGAAAGGTAATGTGTCATTGAGATTCCCATCAATGGTCGACGAATGTCTCCAGCTGCATTTGTCGCCGAAGTGACATTTCCCTGAACGATATTGAGCGAAACGAACAGAATCGAAAGGGCTGTTTGGTTATTCACTGGCTGATCAAAGATGTCAGCCAATTCGACTAATTGCGGTCGGATTCGATTTTTCAAGGTATTCTCAAGAATATGCGTTTGATTTCGAATTGTTGTTACCAAATTGTCAACCTTACGTCCAGCAGTCAGGACTTCCAGAAGTCCATTGTGCAAATCATCGTTACCATAAAGTCCTGTTGATATATAAAATAAAAATATAAATTTTAAATATTATAAACAATTTTTATTAAAATTGCACTATATAATAAGGATTTATCGTAGGAACATGTAAAGCGGAGAAGAGTGATCAAATTCCTCCTGTAAAATATCAGGTTTTTAACGTATTTTTATTTTAAACTACATTTAATTGATGGACTATTTTTGTCTTTGCCTTTGTCTTTCTTCTTGAGACTAATACCTATAATGCCGTTCTAAGCAAAAACGGTGAATCTCTATTTCCATAGCCTTTACATTATATTAGTTCAACAATTCAAACTATAATGTTATAATATTTTTGGTACCTATAAGCTTCAGTAATTTTAGAGATTACTTATTACTACTTGCTTAGTGTAGCCATTTAAAGATATTAATTAAAATTTGCAATGAAATCGTGATTTTGAGGTATTTGTTGTTTTTCAAAATCACTTTTTAACGATTCCAAAAATTCCTTGAACTCAAACGTTTTTTTTTTTTTTTTGCTTAGGACGGAATTATAGGAACTACATATATGGGAAGTTTTGGATTCGTAAAAACTTCAATGATACAGAACGCGAAAAAAGTAGGTCCCACAGTTCTGTCTGTTTTTCTGTCACCACTTCGACTCACAGCCTAAACTTCTAGATACTTAATTTTTTTAACTCCAAAAATAACGGTAACCGTCGCATAACTGTTAAAACAAAACATCTCGGAAACGGCTCTAAAGATATTAATGAATTTTTTCAGTCTAGTTTTGTTAGTATATAATTTAAATTATTTCGTCAAAAAATAAGGTCAGAAGAAAAATTCCAAACAGAATAATGAAAAAAAAAATTCGAAGAAAATGTTCATCGTCAAAAAGAAAGTTGGTTGAGAAAAAAATGTTGTCAAAGAAAACTATAAAACAAAAATGTTTGAAAACAGTATCTTCACACATAGAGAATTTCGACACCAGTAAATTTTATAAAAATACAATTTTTTTTAAAAGCTTGGCTCTAACGATTCCTGAATTTTTAAATCCATATTTTTACTTCCTACTGTAAGTCTTTATAGAGCAAATTTTGGATTCTAAAAACAAATCGATATTAAGATATTAATCAGACCTTACATTGGCCTGATAGAGAACGCGGAAAAATGGGTCCCGCAATTCTGCCTGTATGTCTATCGGTCTGTCAGTTGGTCTCTCTCGGTCTCTTTGTCTGTACTTCGAGCTACAGCCTAAGCTGCTGAAGCGATTTTCTTCAAAATTGAAAATTAATGTTTAAGGTAATTCCCTAGTGGCAAAATTAATTTTTTTTAGCTCCAAAAATAATCTCTCAAAAAAATAATGATTGAATTTCTTCTGTGGTTTTTTGTACGTACCTACATATACTTAATTCAAATTATTTGATCAACAAAAAAAACAGATTTTTGCTTTTTGATTTTCTCATGGTTAGGCCATCAAAATTTTTGCGGAAGAGGCCCTATATAATATTTTTAATATTAGGTACATACAAATTTTCAAACATTTTTTGGGATAGGTAGTGAAAAAAATAAAATATTTTTTTTAAGCTCAACTTTTTTGGAAATAAATACTAAAAATTTGTTTGCCAATTTCTAAAAATACTTCAATAATTTAATACTGTATAAATAACCACTTTTTAAATAAATCCCTCTAAAGCTTTTTGAAATTAGTTTTTTTCAATTTTTTTCTGGATAAATGGCGTCTTTAGTTTTGAGCTTAAGATTATTTTTTTTTCTTATTTTGGCAATTCAAATATTGAATTTATTCTTTTTATATTTTTCTTTTTTGTTATTTTTTTTATTTATTCTTTAACATAGGTAGCAGCAAATTTTGTATGGTCTGTTAATTACTCGTACGTTTATTTGAAAAAAAAATCTCACTGAAATAATTTCATCAAAATCGTTAAACCCATTTTCAAGATAGATATTTTTTGTGGATGCAATTTTGGAGTCTAAAACAAAAATACAATTTTGTATTTTGTATATTATTAAATATAAATAGAATTGCATATCAATTTTTTTCTAAAAATAATCAAGAAATTTTAGGTATTTATTTTTTGAAAAAGCCCCCAAGTTCGTGCCATCCAGTCGTGTTTTTTTAGACAATGGCTTAGTTCACAAAAAAAAATGTTTGTACTATAATAAAACTAACTATGACTTCTCAAACTAACTGTTGTCGTTAAATAAAATCAGTTTTTTCAAGTTTGTCAGATACTCGTATCATAGAAATTTCAAAAAATTTAATCTGATTCGTAGAAAAAAACTTTTTATTACTTGATGTCTTAATTGATCAGATTTGTTTAAAGGGATGTCTTAGAAAAATTATCATCTTTACTCAAGCCTTAGAAATCCTTTGGATAATCTACCTATCCCATGTACTACGTTTGCAAATAAAAAAAGTCTTTATTGGATAAATAATAATGTTTTGTTTAGCATGACTCACCCTACATAAAGGTAAACTTCAGAGAATGTAAAATGACTCAATAAAAATTCTTAAGTGTTCATAGTGGGAGTGTTATATGTAGTTTAGTTCAAACCCAATGACACAAAATATTTTTATATTCTTTATCCTTTTTTTTTATATTTTAGATTGCATGTGTTTTCATATTCAATCGAACAACCCGATTTTATGCTAAAAAATTAGGAACATTGCCAAAACCATCAGTTAAACAGAAAATAAAAAAAAAAACTTTCCTTTTATAGTCCAACAAAGGAAAAGGTACATACTCGTATATTGCTGGAACCGAACATACGAAAGGAGAAACAGGATACGCCCAAACCCGTATGCAGAATATATTAAAATACTATACGCGCATTTCATTCGACGATGTGGAAAATGGGTTATGTCCTGAAATGAGGACAAAAGTCTATGGTCGATATCGGGATAATACTACAAAAATATATGTGTGGAGTAATTTATAGCTATGCTGCTATTATATGGGAAAACATAACCAAGGAGCGGTTATGTCATTTGTCTTTAATGTGATTAGAAACTTTGCCTTTACACAATTTGTCAATGCTTTTCCGGTAGATTTGAATAATTTGAATGATGTACGCAAGCAAAACAAAAATGGCGATTTATTACACAAAAATGTTAATTTCCATACAGATGCCTATTGCCTATGCCTATGTATGTATCTACATAAATATAGGTCAAACGAACTTTGAATTCTCGGTTTTTCAATGATATTTATTTAACTCGTTTAGACGTTTTTAAGGGTTGGGCTCACGACACGATACGGCACAAAAGTGCGAGCTGTTAAAAAAATCAAAGTGACTGATAAACTCCTAATCAAGAAGTGATTAAAATAAACAGGACATAAAAGCAAAATGTCTTTATCGTCTTTATGGTGGGAAAGGCGTGTTATTCTACTCGTATATTAATGAGGGCAAATAAAACATGCTAAAAATAAACTAGACGGAAAATGTTTTGTACAAAAATAGTTGACAATTAGCGATGTTTTATTGCTACGAGTCTAAGGAGTGTGAACAGAGAACAATAAAGACAAATATTTAAAAGAAGTTGGTCTTTAGGAACGTAGGAATTATTTTGCCATGTTTAAGATATTTATTGCTGTAAAAGCGCAGTTAAAAATGAGTTTTGAAAAAGGGGTGCATTTTAAACATACCTATTCAATATATTTCTTTTTTAGGTACTTCCAAAAAAAAATATTTGTTTTTTGACAAAAATTTACAATGTATATCAAAACCTTTACAAAATATATGTTCGACCCTTTTCGACCCCATTTTGTAGGTAAATTTTTAGGTTACTTTTACCTTCAACTACTACTGCTTTTCTGTAATCTATGTATGTTTATTTTAAAGTCTATGAAACTCAATTAAATCTTTGTCCTCTATAAAAACAAAATAAACTTGTAGTGTAACCAAGTATATGTGGGTGTGGGGCTGTTTTATATCCTGTCGCGGACCTAAGTTGCCGCACGACGTAAGTGGCAAGCATGTTATTTCCACTGCCTTAAATGTTAAACTAACGGTTCGAAAATGTATGTCAGCACTCTGATCATCACTGATCTTTAATAAGTTTTATTTGTTCCATTTTGGGTTGACGCAGTGACAGAAGTACTTTGCGGGGTTTGTGTGTTTTTTTTTCTCAACGTATTCTAGCTAACATCCTATCGAGATTTCAGGGCTACTCATCTTAGACAAGCGATATCCTTTTTTCTTGTAACTATGAACATCAATTATACAAAATTATGGTTGCAGCCGCAGGCCAGCGTAAAATAAGATTATAGAAAACTGGTCCCCAAGCTATACTCACTCCATTTCAGACTCAGCAGCCGATTAATCGGTCAACCCTAGTCACCCTGCCGAAATACTATCAACTTTTCCTCTAAAAAGACAGTCGCTCACCGGCAAGCGGACACAACCAAACCGACGCGACGTTTGTACATCAGAATTAGCAAATTTTAAATACGGCAGATAAGTTTAATTTTTTAAACTTAACTTAATTTTTGTTTGTAATTTTTTTTTCAAAAGCATGCACTAAATTAAAGAAAAATTAAAAATGCGGAATGTTAAATGGTTTCAACTAGATGGTATTTAATAGAATTTTGAATAAAGCTTACGTCAAGTTATGATCGCTTTCGGCGGAACTGCACTTCAACGTTCAGTTCAGTTGCTGTAATCTGCAACTGAACTTCACACAATTTCATACTAATATGTTGTGTTCAGTTCCGCATTTCAGATTCGCCGACTGCGGTCTAACCTTTATGGTTGAACAACTGTTGGCATACGTGCAATTTTTTCGTAACGGACTGTTTAGGTTTTCTAAAACCAAATAAACTAAAATATTCTCAATTGGTATTTTTTGAAAGGAAAAGATTATTTTGCCTGGGTGTGGGGATCAAAATAAAATAAAAGGTAACAAAAGCTTCAAATTACTTTTAGTTTTATTCCACGAAAAGGTACGCGATGGAACTTAAACTAAATTTTTTACATACATAGGTAGTAAAACAACCATTATTTTAAATCTTTCATAAGGATATGCTGGATATCATAACTAACTTAATATCCTTTGTATCTAGGTCCCCTAATTTTCTAAAGACGTCTCTAGTCATTGGTGAGTAAAAAAAAACAACAAACCTAGAATATAGACTCAGAGGAAACATGCTGCAAGCTGCAGTTGAGTTTGTTTGTAAAAAAAGGTGGCATATGCAAACTTTATGTAAGGTCGAGCTATAAAACAAATTGAAATGTACACTCAAGCAAATACGCACTTTTTTCTTGTTTTACTCATTTTAACAAAAAAAAATTTAGTTAGTTTATGTTGATTTAAATATTTTTATTTAAAACCAGTAAATGACTTTCAAACAACAAACTATGAAAACAAAAAGTTTTAATTCATATCGTTTTTTTTTTTAATGATCCGAAGCCAATTTGTATAATAGTACCTACATTGAAACTAGGACTTGACATCACAGGCGAACTTTATGTTAAAACATTTTTCTTTGATCTGCAATTGCATTTAAGTTTTATTGATTTTTTTTTAATTAGCGCGCACTCAAGGAGATTTTATGTACCCTTTATATGCCAGAGATACAGTGCGAGCTTTAGGTAAGTAGGAGGGGATTTAAAAGGAGATGTCGATGAACATTAGTGTTGAATTTCAATTCATCACAATGAGAGGGAAAGTCAGCGCCTGGAAGGGTATTCCACATTTGCTATTTTTGGATGTATGGAAAGTATGTTCTTTTACGTACCAATTTTGTTTCCAAACTTTCAAATGGACGTGGCCCAAAAATAACATACTAATTGTCAAAACATAGTTCAATAAAGCTAACGTTAATTAATCGGTACCGTCTGTCTTCCGTCTTAAAAAATAGTTTGAGTTTTTAAATCATTGCCCCTCACACCTTTACGAGATCTATATCTTCCCACTCTTCTTTCCTATAAGATTTTTTCCTGTCCTTATGTTTGCATGCTCTAGCCTCTTGCCAATCCAATTGCAATGGCGTAAGCAAATCTAATCATTTAAACTTTTTGTTTTAAACTTTTTTTTAATACATATTAGGTTTGATAATATTCTTTTAAGTACATAGATAATTACTGAAACAATTTGATGAAGGTACCACGGCCCAGTAATGCAACAGTTGGTGCCGTTTTTTTTTGTTTTATTTAATTTCCCGCTCTAATTAATTTTCTTATCAGGTTGTTCCTTCTACATTCTGCCACACAGACATCTTCAACTACATTTTTTCTTGTATTAATTCGCTCTGAAATAACCAATAAAACTAATAAAATCATCATCATCATCTCCGGCTCGATAACTGGGGTCCGGCCCTGGCCTCCCTCAACCTATCTCGACCCGACGCCATCCAGTTATTAATAAAATACGTGATGTAAAAAGTCACGGAAAAATTTCGGTAACTCAGGTAACTCCAAAGCCACATAACATTTTTGCTTTTGGATAATATTTTGCAGTACTAATTTTAAAATTACGAGAAAAGAGGTATGAGAAAAAATTATTTTTTAACACAAGTTACATTTGGTCCGTTTTTTCATGGAAGTACCGAAATCGGATTAACCCTATTATTTTACACCAAATGGCAGTAATACTAAATTCATATAAATCCAAACCACAAATATTTAACGGTATAATGTGGGTAGGGTAGATACACAATATTTTATAATTGTATAATTTTCTAAATTTTTAATTATATTTTATCAACGTTGGCTTACGTCAATTAAATATTTTCTATCAACACAATCAATTAATAGGTAGGTTTCTTAAACTGAAGTCATTTTTTAATATTACTATATTGTTAACCTAGTATAGGTACTTACCCAATCCAATAGCTGCACAACACATCACTGTCACAATGGACAGTGCCACTTTTAAGCTCGTTATTGAATGTGCCGGCCGTGGTTTTCTATCACAACATCTTGTCATCAAATATAATAGCAGTCCCAATAGTGATATAATTAAAAGTGCAGCCGGTGCTGATCCCAAAATTCCCAGGCTCTATAAAAAAAACAACAATAACAAAATTTTATTGAGAGATAGAATAAAAAAAAAAGAAAGAAAACACACATCATTTTTATTTTAAAGAATAATACTACATATGTATGTATATGGGAACAGAGCTGCCAACACCTAAAAAATATAAGATTTTCTTAATAGCCCAAACGTTATTTAAGGTACCTACTTTTTACATATTTGGTTTAAACATTTTTTTTAAATACTTTTGCAGATTAGATCGGAAATAGGGTAGGTTTAGTACCTATTTAAAAAAATCTACACACAGCTTAAGGCGGTAGCCACACAAACGCACATTTTTCTACTCATGTTAAGTTTGAACAAAATCTGTAGCTCGATTTTCCAACAAATGCAAGACTTGCCGTAAGTCCCACCTACCAATACGATATATCACTAGAAAAAATTATTTATTATTTGTATATCTAGCTTTTGATAGAACGTATATAATGTAGGTAAGGTACCAGTTAAAGCTATCATTAAAAATTTTAATCATCAATTTTCTTCACTTTCACTTTGAACATTTGAATTTGAAATCCCTGTTTTTCAGTGCGAGATCAAAGTTGAATCCGAACGGAATCATTTTATGGCAACAACAAAATTTTCAAATCAAAGTGGAATTATATTATTTCACTGTGTTTTCTTATTCAATTTCATTTTAAACCCACTTCGATGATTTTTTGTACAGGTCGAAAATGTGTGTTGAAATATAATAATTGTTCTAAAGCAAGGGCAACTGCTGTTGCCTGTGATGTTCCTTGTTAAGCATATTTTTGATTTGATATCCAGAATTTCATGAGGGATTCGGCTTGTGGGGCCATGAAATTTCTTATCGAAGGCAAATGTCTGGTGGGTTTATTTTTCCGCCGTGGTGGCCGACATATAAAAGACCGCCTTTGAAACTGGTTAGGTTTGTAAAAAAGTCGAACTCAAGATATTAATCAGACGATTCAGACCTTACATGACGATGATGGAGAACGCGAACAAATTGGTGTCCCGCAATTCTGTCTGTCAGTCTGTGTCTCAACTCAACCTATAGCCTAAACTACTGAAGCCAGTTTTTTTTTTTTGATAATATCCCATATTGATTTTTTCCCAGATCCAAAAATACCGGTACTATGTCAGGTACCAGTACCGTTACGACAAAAAATATTTTTTATCTCTCAAACGGCTTCAACGATTTTGTGGTGAAAATTTTTGTGACCAAATTTTAAAAACCGTTACATAACGGATTTTTGAATTTAAATTTTGTTGTAAGCGAATTTTGTATAAAAAAAAAACCGCCGATTTTTTTTAAATTTTAAAAGCACAAAGCTTCTTTTTGTTTTATTTTAGCAATTTAAATAAGGAAATATTTTTGAAAATGTCTATTATAGCTTCTGCCAACTAAACAACTAACTACTAATAAATTCCATAACATATCCACAAGAGGGCGCTGTGGTAAAGTTATAAATGAATAATGGAAAGTGCAGAATAACGCCTTAGAGTCTCCAGTAGCCCCAAATAATGCAAACAAACCCCTAACTATTAATTCTTCTTAAATCACACAAACGTTTCTCAGAAAAACGTCTCTTAAAACAACGATAAAGTTGTGGTACACTTAGAAGTCTGGCGGGCCAGCCAGTGTTACCATAACACTTTATCTTCATAAAGTATATATTTTACAAGACACGAAGATTTAGGCATATAAATTATCTTCGCAAAATAAATCACAATTATAGCGGTTCAAATGAATCCAAATTACCACCTTTGCAATTAGGTATCTAAAAATATAAAAAATGACAACACTGTTCCCATAAACCAAAAGAATTAAAAGGGTGTACATAGAGAGAATAAGAAAGTAAAAAAAAAACTATGGGAAATATTAAGGACAATTGACATGGTAGAATGACGATGAATATATCAGGTGAAGCTAATTCTAAAGGATCTCTCTAACAACACCAACCATCAATGTGCTAAAAAACTATATACGAGTATAATGATGCTGTTGGAAGGACTCACCTCTAAATAAATCTCATCATTTGGCCTAAAGGTGCTGTTGATTTTGTGAAACGTGATGTTATAGTGTGGCAAGGCATGCAAAAGCTTCGCAATCACAGGCACTTTATATTGATCCGTATATTCGTGATAGTCCCCCATTTTGTATTTTTTTTTTTTATTTTATGGTTTTATTTAGGTTTTTAGTTGTTTTATTATATGTTTTTTTTTTTGTTGTTGTTGCTTCTATAGTGTTGTACTACCTTCAACTTCCACTTGCATCAAAAGCCGCTCGTGATGATGATGATGTGTTGCAAGGACTATGTGTGTCAAGTGTTATCCTTGAGGTAACTTTGCCTAGACTTACAATCCACATTCGTGTCCTTAATTATTCATATATTTTTCTTCTAGCAAAATGTTGAATTGCATGCATTTTTTGTTTGTTGTTTTTGTGTAAGAAAGAATATTATACGGTTTTGTCAACAGGACAATATATAGGTACACAAACAAACTCACATCGATTATACAAAACGAGGTAAGAAACAAAAAAATAACATAATTTTTTTTTTCAAAAAGGGCCGCACAAAATGTAGCTTCTCTTGATGAAGATTTTACTGCCAGTGGTGCTGGTGGTGGTTTTTATGAGGACGATAGGAGTGGTACTGCATTTATCCTTGCTTCATATGTGTGTATATCTTATAGGCAAATTGCATTTAGCCCAAGAATGTGTATATATATTCTTTTTTGATGGTGACGACAACGACGACGACGGCCGCTCTATTATCCTAGAAGAAGAAGGCGACACGACAAACGAAAACAAGGAGGAGATGATGATGATTATTGTTATTATCCTACTATCCTAGCCACCATATTAGGTACGTATACGAGTATATAATATATAAGATGAGATGCCTTGAAGCCTCAATTATTTGTTCTTGTTTCTGGAGTGTGTGTATATTTCTTAATTTCCATCTTCATTATCATGATATCCTGGTGCAACGTTCCACATACAACAACAACAGCAAAAAACACACACCTCTTGATTAAAAAAAAAACCGACAATGTTACAATAAAAGCCCTTTAAAAGGACTTCCTTCTTCACAACAACAAAAAAAAAAAAGGATTTTTTTCGGGTTGTTTTTTTTTTGTTCCTGTTTTTGGTCCCGTTTGAAAATTCTCAAGGATAATTCAAACGAATTCTATGTATAATAATATCCTTGAAATATTTTTAATTGTAATTACTTTTCGCGTCCTTCTTATAGGTAGTTATGCAGTTAAATAGATGGCAATCCACTTAGTGTCCTTTGTGTCCTTATGGTTAGTCAGATGGGAATAATTAATATTATATAGGTAGATATACCTAGATTTTCTTTCCTTTATTTTTCTGGAGCAAAGAGAGGTCCTGTTTTGTAAGTTTTTAATTAAATAATAGATTTTTTTTTCGTCTACACTCCCACCATTATTCGCAATCGGTATCGGTGGGTGGGTGGTTAGTTGGTTGGTTATGTGGTGTGAGAAGCAAAAAGGATGCTTTTTGCTAAATCTCAACTCCTCTCGAGATAGTGCAGCAACCACCCATCCTTTACACACAAACACTTGCAGACATATTTTATTGATTGAAGTTTTACGTTCTTTTTTTTTGTTGTTTGAATTTATATTCCTGCCGTGCGTCCCGGCGGTAATGGTGGTCCTAAGGACTCTATTGCAATACACTCATACACTCGCATCAAGGATAAAAACGAGGATATGATGAGAGAATAGTGTAGAAGAAAAACAGGGAGAACAGTACAGTATAAAAAAAAAGAAGAAAAACTAAGTGAACCTTTTGAAAATGAGAACTCGACGAGAAATGAGAACTACAGCAGCACTAATGCAGGATGGGGAGGCGCAAAACTGTGACACAACACCACCACCCCATTTTATTTTTATTTTATTTCTATTTTTTTTTTCTATCCTAAAGAAAGGACTCAGCGAACATTTTTTTTTTTATTATTATTTCTGTTCGCTCGTTTATTTTCTTGTACTTTGTCCCTTTCCTCGGCGTTTACACCATCATCATCATCGTATCCACTAATATTATTCTCATCTTTAAAACCAACGGCATAGTTGCATTTCGTTTTTTTTTTGTAACTTTTTTTGTTATCAACAACGGCACAGAAAAAGGAAACACTTTTCACGCATACACTAGGAGATCCTTGATAGTGGGCGGTTTGGGTTGGGATTTAATGAAAAAAAAGGAGTAAATTTTCACACAATTTTTTTTTTTGTATCCAAAAAGGAAAATAAAACACTGAAAATCGAACTTTAACGGGAATTAATTGTATAGAATTATATCCTCTTGATGAAATTTTCTTTAAGGATATCTATCACACACTGGGTACAAATTGAATTGAATTTTTCATAAGAACTTCTTTTCTCCTGAACGCAAAACGATTTGATTTTTTTTAAATTCAATTGTTTATAATTTATCCCGAAAGGATGAATATTAGTATCCTGTTATTTCTTCTTTTTTTTTTTAATATTGCTAAATAAAAATTTCCTTTCCGACAAACGAACCGTCCGCCGAACTGTGCAATTTGCGAAGACGATAGGAAAAATTATTTTTTCCTAGAACCCGGTCACACCCTCTAGTTTTTTTTTTTTTTTTTTGTTTCTTTCATCACACACAATATGTATCCTCTCTCTGTGCTCTCTTTGGTCCTTAGTATCCTTTAAATTGATTGCTCTGAATTTCTCATATGAATATTTTTTGTTTTATTTTTCAAAAGACAGGCGCTGTTGGT
The DNA here is from genome assembly GCA_958431115.1 of Syrphus vitripennis. Lineage (NCBI taxonomy): Eukaryota > Metazoa > Arthropoda > Insecta > Diptera > Syrphidae > Syrphus > Syrphus vitripennis. The sequence goes on from OY288110.1 coordinate 75,265,651, forward strand.
TGTTAGAAATAATATGAGTCTGCTCATATTTTTCTAATGCATTTTTCTAGTCGTCAACTTACTCGCTCAATTCTCTCCCATTGTTGTTGTTGACTTTTACAAGAGGAAAATTATTTATTTTCTCTTCATTCGCACTGTATTTTTGAGTTGATAGTAAATTTTAGTCACTTGCGCTCTAGGTTTATTTTCTATTTTTTTTCTTCTTGTTGTAAATTGTTGTCCTGGTGATTATTTGTCTTTTTTTGTTTTTATTTTGTGAATCCAATCCACCACCCTCTCTTTACCACCTTAAACCGGGAAATGTTTTTACACATTACACCACCACCGCCCGCTAAGGAAAAACTTTATATTTTGTTGGTAGGTAGGTATATTTGCTGGGACGAAGAATGTTTGTATTTATGTGTTGTTATTTTGTGTGTGAGTTCCATACTTGTGGGAAAACAATTATGGTGGGATATCCGGGAAATAAAAATGGGGTTCGATCAGCGACAACGTTATTAATCTGCGATGTTTTGAAATTCAAATTTAAAATTTTCTTTTGTTTTAAACTTGAATATTTACAGAGTTATCAACATTTATTATTCTATTTTGATAATAGGTATAATAGGTTAAAAAAAAGTTGTTCATGTTGATGACATCATGTAATGTTGTTTTTGTTATTAATACGACTTTTAAAAATAAAATAAATAAATACCACGTATTTCAAATAGATAAGTTCATCCAAAATAAACACTAATCATTTGGAGCAAATAAAAGTAGGTTGATGCTAGCAGATTTATGCGAAAAGATTTAGGAATGTCGATATCGTCTTTGGCTTTATTATTATTTAAAAAATCAAGTATTTTACTTTTTTGTACGCAATGTTTTTTTCAATAAATGTCATAGATCTCATTTAGGAAATAGAGAATACTGATACTAAACAGTTAGACCATATAAATTGCAATAAAACGTTGAATAATATTATGGCTAGGGACTGTAGACGAGTCAACATAAGATTTTTAGCAGGAAAAATTCAAACAAAAAGATTTTCGACAGGTTTTTCCTCTACATTTCTATTGAATGTAATCTTCGCAGAAAAAAAAATTAAACGAAATCATACTCCTAAAAGTTTTTTTTTTAAAATGGTCAACGGGTCACCCTGAAAATAAAAATAAAATAATTTTGTTTCATGCGACAGAAAATGGTATATTTTTGCATACATACATTTTTGTGGAAATTGCGAAAGTTACCGTTCACTAAGGCCGAATAGTTCCGGAAAATTATGCTCTGAAGTAAAGCTCTACAAGGTTTCCATACAAGAAGTAAATAAAGGTGCTTCCCATGACAGCAGGAGTTATAAAGCCTTATCAAATAAGGATCAAGCAAATCCCAGGAAGCTTTCACGTCAAAAACACGGCCAACCCGGCGAACCCTACAAGTGGTAGAAGTAGAATGAACCAATGGAATAGGAGAGTTGTGGCCCCAGGCAGGAGAAGAAAAGAAGATATTTTTGTGCAAAATGTTGCAGAACTGGTGCTTTAAATAGCAAAAACTGCAAATAAATGAGTAAACCATTTAAATACGAATATACACATAACATTGTTTTTGCTAACAATTTTGTTTTTGTAAAAATATGAATGATGAGATGATTTAATTTGTGGAGATATTTTTTTTGTTTATTGCTTGTTCCGAAGTAAAATTTTTGCACGAATTCTTTTTGACAAAATTTTTGTTCGGAAAAAAATTGTAAACGAAAATTTTTATCGGAATCAATTTTTAAAATTTATCGGTTAGATAGTTAATTGCTCACTCATTATGAATGAAGAAATATAAGATGACGTCACTTTTTTTTCTCTTTGTTCTTTTATTAGTGCAGTTGAATTTCGGCGTCTATCCTAAATCAATTCACTTTTTCAATTCACTAGAAAAATATAAGTGAAACATTTGTAAACGACGATGATTGACAACAACACGTTGACAGTTGTTTCGCACCGGTTTTGAAGCGGTTTGGGTTGGTCTTAACAAGTTGATATTCTTAAGGAATAGTTGATACATTCTTAAAGAAAATATTTGCGCCATCTAAGAAAAAGAAAATATGTTGTTCCTTAAACGGAAATACTTACTTTTTCTTAGATGTTACTCGGGGCATAATGATGAAAGAAAGTGAATAATTTCTTGAAGAATATGAACTTGTTATAAATGAATGAAAAAGTTATTTATCAAGCCTTAAGTCGGTACAATAAAATGCATATACCTATAATGTTACTAAAATGAGTAAAAATAGCGGTAAAAGATTTTTTAAAATTATTTTTTGACGATTTATATATTTTAAAACTATTTGTTTTATTGGGTGAGTTCAGTCGACGAAGGGACTGCAAGGCAAAGGCAATTTTCTTGTCTCTGATTGGCCAGCTGTCAAAAAGTTTCCTGCAAATGCAGGTGACTTTTGACTGGATAGTAAGGGAAGAAAAATCTCCCTTCATTTCAATTGCAGTCCCTTAATTCTCCTGAACGTACCCATTATCAATATCAATTCAAATTTTTATTTTTAGAATAAGTAGTATCTCTAAAGGATTTTTTTTTATTTAAGCATTTGGTTTCTTGTTTTGTATACTCTAAAGTAGAAGTGGCGTAATCTTGTATTCTTTCATTTATGCTCATTCGAGTATTCCCATTCTCTGGCAACTGAATTGGTAAACAAAAATAACGTTAATTTTTAAATACAACATTTCAACACAAATTCTATTCAAAAAGTCAAGACAACAACCAACTGTGAACTAAAATAAAATTCACCATTTTCCCATCATCCCATAATATATCTTTCTCTGTTTGTCGTACTATAACTCCTAACATTCCAATACATACTACTCTCTTCACACTTTGTTTTGATTTTCCAGAATCTGTCAAATATCTGACATTTCCCAGTTCGCTGTAGAAAATCCGACAAGTTTAACCCCGCAAGAGTCAAGTGTATTTTTTCCTTTCCACAATAATTATAAGGATTTTCTCACCAAATCATTTTATTTAAAAATTACAATCATTTTTATTTCATATCCAAGTGCCCATAGTGTTAAGTGAATTATGAAGACAAAATAAAACCCACAACCTCGCCATAATTCGCGAAACAATCCAAAATATACAGAAAAAAAGCAATAGTTCCAAGTAGTGCCATCAGAGATCTACCTATCTAGACCCATAAGTTATGTATTAAGAAGTGAAGAATACGAATACCCCCCACCGCAGGAGCACACATCACATAAATTATTATTACATCGAGTGTTTATAGTTTCATTTCATCGAAAAATAGAAATCCCAACTCAATTAAAGTGCAATTGATTGAAAAAGAAAAAAACAGTCCAAATCGAGACAAAATAAACGAAAAGGTTTCCGCTTCAATGAGCATCACATTACAATGGTCGTATCGTCCGAAACAAAGACCAGCAGCACCACCACCAACTTCTTTAACACAGCCAACAAATCCACCAACGACGCCAGTTATGGATTCTCGACCAAGACAGCACTGGCCCGGCTGCACGATGAAATCTTGCAAGTTGTCCTTTGCTATGAATCCAAGTACAATCAGGAGAGGTAAAAATAAACTCAATTCCATATACCTACTAATTGACCAGACAAATAAACAATAAAAATTCTATGTAGAGACCGTCGTGTCAGGGTCATATTTATCATAACAAATAATTTGTGGATACAATAAAATAACAATATACTTATATATAAGATTAAAGATAGTCCGATGTAGTGTTGTAGTGATATAAGGAGTTAAATATATATAAAGGCTGGCACAAATGCCTGACGCACCGAAACTAGAATATTTTTTTTTCATTAAAAGCGTCTCGTTCTCAGGGCCGTATCGGAACGTTCTAAGGCGACGTTGAAATTTTTTATTTGTTGAGCAGTTCTTATATAAATTTTATCAAATTAAATTAGATATTTCATTTTGAATCGCGGCTTTATTTCACTCTGCCATATTTTATCAAAACACTCAAGCTGCAGGTCGATTACATCCTCAAAGCTACTGATATGCCAAGTTATCGTCTTGCAAAGAAAGTAGTTCTTCAAAAAATCCAATCACGAATTGGATGTTGACCAGTTGGATGTTGACCTGAGATATAGTAACCATCCCTAATGGAAGCCAACATTATATCGCTTAATAGCTCGTCTGAATGAAGCCTCAAGAGATCTGCCCACGGAGCCAAAAGTTCAATGCGCCGTATGATTTACAGAAGACTATATTACGATCCTTGGGAAATAAACTACTTCCACGCCGACTATACTACCGAAAAATTTCGTGCATGTTCAGGTTAAAAGGAAAACTCCTTAATCTGAACTACATTCCTCACCGCGAGGACTTGCCGATTTTGTGCAACTTAAAAGAGGATGTTTTTCATTTTTTTGGGCGATGCGCGATATTGAGAGAAACAAGAAGACATATCCTAGGCACTGATTTCCTTTAAAATAATGACGCCTTCTACAGGAAATGGATGTTACAAAGTTATATGCATTTGGCAAAACAGCACTAAAATATAGAAACGAAATAGAAGCGTTTTAATCTTTGTCAATCAGGCAGACGACAATGCCATGCAACATATTGATTGTATTAACCAAATTATTGTTTAAATTTATGTTGAAATAAAATATTTGCACGATACTTATGCTCTGTTCTGAAATCGGAATAAGTCAAAATTAAGTGTAACTTTTTCCAATAAGTCAGCACTGAACAAGTTTTTCAGTTTAACATTAAAAATAGTTAACCCCGATTTAACTCACCAAATATTTTGAGTAAAGCCCGAATCAACTTCAGAAATGTGTTTACTTTCTTAAGTAACGAGTACTTTAGGCCCTGCATATGTACATCTAAAACATAAAATTAGCTTGTGGAGTTAGCTATCTTTTATTTAATTTGCACGATTAACTATCTGTGGTTTAACTAATCTCTCAAAAACTGGGTCTTAGTGACATATAAAAAAAGTTACACGTCTGTGGCTGTGAAACTAGTCCTTAACATAAAGCACTTGAACTAATTTAAATATTTTAATAAGAGTAAATAAGTAAACTTAATTCAAAATCCTCAAATATGTTTGTACCGATAGTAGTTATTAGATCATGAGAATGTTTGATCTAACCTCTATCTGCTGTTTCAGTTTTAACAGTTCCATTTAGTCTAATTAGACCTTTTATGACGACCTTCCACAATCTAATTACCAAATAACTTGTATGCAGTGTTCTAAGAAAGTGTTGCACATGCGTTTCCTAGAGAAATGTATGTAATGTAATGATTGCTCTCTCACAATTAAAATAATTTTTTTTTTTCAAAATAACTTCGCCATTTCGTCCAAGCAACCTCAATTGGACTCTAAAGCTAAAAGTGATGCGGTTGTTTCAGTTCATCATACATAGATTAAGAAGATAATCTAGTGTTAACTATGTAATCCAACAAGATAAGGATTCCTAATCATTAAAATGATAAACCCGTTCAAACCCGTGATAAAAACGTTCAAAAACTCGGGTGCCTACTCCACCCACTGCAGCTTCTTATATTTGTATTCCAATACAGCTGTTTAAAAAAAAAAAACACACAAACATTTATAGGCCAGGAAGACCTAGGGTCTTATAAATTAGGCATTGTTTGAAGGAATAGAAGGATAGGACAGATTTTTGTTGGCACAGTGGATTGAGAAATTAGGTTTTGATTATCTCATTAAATCCCAGGGGTGGCGTTCAGTTGAGGGAATATAGAATAAATTGCTGCCTAGACTGGGGATCGAACCCACACATCCAGGGTAGCAGTCAAGCACTACCTCCACTGCGCCGGGGCCACCCCAACCCTGTTTAGCGAGCTAAACTGAATGCTCAAAGAAGTTGACCGACGGCCCCTTCAATTCCAATCACTCCTTCCATTCCCCTCATATTAATCTTTTTTTTATATTAAATTATTTTTGATCAACGTATTTTCCAGAAATATGTGTTAGAAAATCATCTACCCGCCATCGCATGGTCTGCTAAATTAGTTTTTGGGTTTCAGAAATTCATCCCGATGAAAACATTGACCCAGACCCAAAACCCACATGGAACGCGGCTAATGTTTCGTTTCAAATCGATTTTAAAATTTGTCATGCAAAAAGCGAAATACGTCAGTCTCTATATGTTACTAATTTCTTTTATCATTTTGAAGCCCAATACAGCATTAAAATTAGAAAATACGAAGTTTATGTTTTTGAAAAAGTTAAAGAAAAATATTTAAATAATTTTTTTGTAGACTTTTTGATTAATTTTGAACAAAATATGTCTACTTTTTTTCGTTTCGACTATGTATAATAATGTAGATCCGAAATAAAATAGAATTTTAAAATGAACAACCTCACGGCCCTGTTCTTTTGAACGTATATACATACATACGTACGTACATTATGTGTTGCGTTTATTTTTGGAGGAGCAGTTGCCGCTTCCTCTTCCACTGTCTAATCTATTGCTTTCCAAATTCAATTGTCAGTCAAAAAATAAATTAAGCTGCGAAAGCCAAAAGAAAAAAACTTAAAACTGGAGCATGTGACGGTGATGATTGGTGAATGAAGCCAGTTGAGACAGATTATAGAATTTATTATAGACACAAATAAAAACAAAAACCCTGACATTGAACTGGTATTAAAACGAAAATTCGGTGGATATATTAAATAGTTTTTCATCGTAGCTATTTATTTCACATAAAATTAATTAATCCAAATAGAATTTTATAGTTCATAACATCTGTTCCAACAAAAGACTACTGATGGGATGGCTGTTTAATTATTTTTGTCCCAATTTTAAAACTGTCATGCGAAATTCACATACCTATGAAAAAAAAACACTTTTTGCTTGAGAAAAATATTTAAAACTAAAATAAAGAACACACATTTCTTTTTGTGCTTTGCACTCGAAATAGAAAAAACTACCTGTTCGCAGTTGTTTGTTTCTTTTTTTTGCATTTTTCTATTACAATTTTATATTTGCACCTGCTTTTATTCAATATTGCGTGTGAGGGCGTCTAAGGAATACAATTAATTTAATTAAAAAGAGGACAATCAATGGGGGTTTAATTAGACATTTCAGTTAATAGCCGATGGAGTATAGAACACCCTAGGGTTGATTATGTTGTTCGATTAAAAGTACAGTTAAAATTTCGTATTTTATACGCTTTAATGTTGATTTGTGTGAATCCAATTTTTTTTACAAAAACTTCAAATATTTCAATTAGGAATTGATGCCTGCTAAAATTAAATGTCACTTAAAACATATGAATATGTACCTCATACAATTTTTTTTTTTTTGTATTTTTTGAAAAAAAAAGATCTTATCCAGATGAGAAAAATGTTTTCTCAATATTCATATTTCTTGTTTCAATTTTATTATTTATTTATTTTATTTTATATTATTTGAATTTGTAGAATTTCATATTAATTTATTCTGCTTCTTTAATAAGAACATAATTTAATCTATCCAAAATTTAATATCAGTTACCATTGACTTTATCCTACAGTTTAATAATTCACCGCTAAATGTTGTTAGTGTTATAAAGCTTAAACTATGAATTAGAAGTAGATTGAATACTACATCAATGAAAAAATACTATTTAATGATAAACTAGTCATATTGAAGGACCAATTTGGGTTATACGTTTAGCTTCTGGGCGCCAAGAACAACTCCCGTTCTTATAAAATAAAATCCAAATTTTTTTTCCCCATGAACAAAAAGTGTGTATTCAGAAATATGACAACATTGAAAATTATTTAAAAATAGAAGCCTCATCTAGACCTTTCTTTTCGAGTACTGAAGAATGTTTATTTTAGATTACTCGGGCTTAGCTTCTACATAGGTTCCATGATCAAAAAAATTTCAAATATTTTTTTTTCACTTCAAAAAACGACATCCGTGAAAACTATTTTAAATTGAAAACTTAGAATAGGTCTATCTTTTAAAATATTTTTGAGTTATGATTTAAGATTCTAGTTTTAAGAACAAATCCGGTTTTTTTGAAATTGTAGAAACATGAGAAGTTTTTTTTTTTTATTTTTCTTGAACGAAATCAAATGTAACATAAATCATTTAACATATTCCTATTATTTCATTAAAACAAATTTCTTTGGTTTGAGTTAATTTTTTGTGATTTTCAATTTTTTATTAATGGCTAGCGAAAATCTATAAATTTCTCACCTTCAATAAAAATAAATGACAAAGTTTTTAATTAAATAAATATTTAAATGTTGTTTGTATGTCTACATATGTGTAGCATCGGAGCTGATTTTGAATTGTCCACTGTAATTTTGATCTTCACATGAGAATTTTTATCTCAAAATTCGGGCAAAATGTAAACAGATTCAGATTTATTAAAATTTAGCACTAAACGTGTCCCAAAAATTCTAGGTACCAAGCTTAAAGACCGACGCATTAACTCTTTAGTAGATTAAGTTTCATCTCATAGTTATGTTATGTTTTATCAAAATTTCGAGTTCGATATTTTAGCAATCATTTCATTCCAAAAGATTTTTGTATACCTTTTTCCATAATATCTTTTTAAAATAAATTCATTTTCTGTTTTCCTACAGCTTATACCGCAAAATCCGGTCGGCTTTTGTCAAACGCTATGACAGCCCTTTGGGGTGGTTCGCCATAGTCACCTCAATTATCACTACCATCGGTCTATTCGTAGCTGAAGACTATATAGCTGGTGTAATGCTAGCCCTCATTCTCGTATTTGATCTCTTCCTTGTCGTCAGAGAAAATAACTTAAGACGAACGGAAATTTATCGAAAAACAAGAAAAGTTCTCGCTGAAATCAAACTGGCCGAGGAAGAACTTTGTGCCGAATGGGAACCAAAGAATTATCCACACGTCTGCTGTCCTATTTCGCCATGTGTCTCTTTGCAATGGACGTATCGTGATGGTGTGATTGTGAATCTTCCATGGGCATTGCTGGTTAAAGGAGATCATATAGTACTTCGCCCAGGGCACACATCACCCGGTCCGTGCTGTGAGTTGAATGGCAAAAAAACATTTAAAACAAATGATTTGTATGGTGTAGCACAGTTTCAAGAGCCTCCGCTTAAGCCATTAGCTAGAACACCTTTGCCCGATATAATATGCTGCCTCGAGAATACTCCGTTTTTGGATAATTTTAAAACTATACTAGAAGGTTCATTGAAACGACCACCAACCATTTACAATCAGCAGAGATATTTGGTAAACGATTTTATCCATATAAACAATTGAGATTTTAAAATCTAATTTATTTATTTTTCAGCTTGCCACAAAGTACATCCAACAGTGGGGTTTTATACTTAGTGCTGCCACAACATTTCTAGCCGGTATTTTGAGAGTGTATGACTTGGGATTAGGAGAAAATCCCAACCATACTTGGAAACATTTCTTCATTGAGTCACCTGTTGCAGCTGTTATTCCACTCCTTCCACTGTTCTTTCCAATCATGTGGATCGCAATGAATCTCTGGGGTGTAGCGCGTTTGCAAGCATTCCTTCGTACACCACAGCTGCTTTTGGCCAAAGACTCTGAGAAATCCTACGAAGGAGATCTCGACACACCGACATATGACTATGAGGGTATATCCTTGCTGAGATCAAATGTCTTCCGAATTTGGTTGCAGCTTTGGAATGGAGAAAGTGAATTATTGCCCCGAAGTGCTAATGTTGTCCAAGTCCTTGGCTCAATTACAGCTCTGTGTTGTGTTGACAAGAAGGGCATTCTATCATGGCCAAATCCTACCGCCGAAAAAGTCTTCTTCCTCCATGACACTGAAAACGATCCAACGGATGTTGATCAGTCAAGCGTTGATTCAGATAGTATTCACAACAATCAGGAAAATAAAGATGGTGGAGTTGTTGCGGAGGTTTTGGATCTAACACATGATCAACATTGTCCGTTTCGATTGGAATTCGACGATCACGAATGGAAAACGCACATTAAATCATTGAAACCCTTAGGTGAATTACCTTGGATTTTTTTCGTTTATAACTTTTTATCTAACTTTTTTAATTCAGGTCTAGCAATTCTTCTCAACACTTGCAGTGCACAAACTCATGCACACTACGGCCAATTCTGTGGACATGTTACGGCTGTAGCTAAGTTGGATAAAGATCTTGTTCCTGTCACAAATCGGTATGCGATCGTTGAGTCCAGTTTGAATTCCCTATTGCATGGGTACGTAGTGTCATTTCCATTTGCTATTACATCCATTTGATTATTAATACATTTTAAAAAAAAAGTATTTCATTTTTATAATTGGAATTTCTTCAATTTTTGAATTATGAAAATGTTCGAAGACCATTAGGAAATAGTTTTTATTTAAATTTGATATTTTTTTCACAGTATTGAGGTAACTTAATTACATTTATTTAAAAAACTGTTTAATAAAACAAATGTCTATAAAAATTCAAAACAGCAAAACTTTAATAAAATTAGAAAGCTATTGTCATAAGCGATCAAAGAGCAGCTTTTCGATTTATCAAATTGACAACTCTAGAGTATTTGATTATTTCCATAATTCTTATTAATGGCATAAGAGAAATTCGATTTGGAAATAAGTTAGAACATATTCAAAAAATTCAAATCATTTTAAAATAAAAAAAGTGAATCGCTTTTGTTCGTAACAAACTTAGTTGAATCGAAAAGTTAAAGAAATAAATTAACGTTCACGCAATTGTTTATGATGAAAAACTTCATGCTTGTCTGAGACGTGATGCTTATTTAAATATTTCCTTTATCAAAAAAAATCCATTTATAGTAATACTTTTCATAAGCACATCATTATTACGAAAATATCATATGCAAATTTCATTAGCTTTAAAAAATGTTTTCAAACAAATTGTTTTAATCACGTTGTTCTACAGTCTACACATTCACAAATCGACCCTCCCAGAGTTTTTCAAGCTCAACTTCATAATTTAGTAATTAAATTTTAAAACGTATATTAATTTCAGTTTCAGGGAATTCAGGTTTGGTATTGAAAGTTTTTTTTATTTAGAAATCTCTTGCCCCAGGTTTATACATTTTTTCGCATCAATTTTCATAAGAATGATAATAACAATTTTTATTAAAACTATAGAGTTGTGATCAAAAATTAAAATATTAAAATTAATTATTTTTAACAGATACATATAGCCGAATAAGAAGAAAGACAACAGTAGTAATATAATTAAAAACTTTGCATCTCTTTTTCCCTTATTTATCATGAATTTATTGTTTTCTTCTTTGCAACCGGAACGTAAGAACTGATTATTAATTATAGTGTTCAACAAAGCTTCATGCCGAAGAACAAAATTATACTTTTGTAATGGTTTTGATGCACTGAATGCGAACATGGCCTCAGAATTTCTCTAATATCAAATTTAAGATATTTGATTTTTAAGTGCGAAAACACGTTTTTATGTATGATGCAAAGCTATCTTAGATACCTCATCAGCCTTTCACTCAAACGCGATCATTGGTATTTGTTTATTTGCAACAGGTTCCCGTGAAAATTCGACTTGAACAGGAAAAAAAATCCCATCCCATATATCTTGATTATTCGATTCAAGCAGTACGACATAACACAGGGTCCAGATCGCGTTAAAAGATTCGATCGAACGATCTTCGTTTTTTACAATAAATGTCTCTATTATACATTCTGAAAAATAAAGGCAGGTTCCTGCCAGTGTTAATATGAACAAATGAAGTCAAAAATTCGCCTATTTTTCGTTCTATGTACCTTTTTTTCATATTTGAGGACTAAAATTATATAAAAATAATACATCCATTGATATTCAATTCCCATTGCTACCACTTAGTGGATATATTTTGATCATAAGCTCTAGGTTATAATAACCATAAATAACAACCCATTTCACTTGAAAAATTCCTCTCCAACTGAAATACATAAAAAAGACACAATATATTTTTTAGGAAACCATAAGTTTAATTTAATTTAATTGTTTTGAGCACAAACTTTGTTTTATAGTTTATGTCCACTTCTTTTTTTAATGTTTTATCAGTTGAGTTTTGCGTTCTGAATGTGTATTCAGTGATACGAATAAAATGTGCACGTAGGGTTCTTTTTTGTTAAAATCTCTTACAAAATTAAATAACTGTTCCATACACGCTTGTGAGTTATTTTCACTAATTTGTTGACATATTATATAGATGTTTGAGAGTATCAAAGGAGTTTTTGACTAATATAAAAGCAACATCATATGAATAATGTGCTTCCTCGAATACTAAAGTTACCTGTTTCGAGGTGGCACTCGTGAAACATGTAACTAGCCTTTGTGGTAGCACAATCGAATTTTTGTTGTTGTAATATTCATAGGATGTTTGAGAGTTGGTAAAATGTGATCCGAACATCTTTATAGTTCTCCATTTGCGTACAAAACTTGTGTTACCATTTAGTTGCACCATCAATCTCATACATCCATATAAATAAGTACTTTCTTCTCATCTACCCGTGTTCTGTGTGTTAAATTTCCACAAATTACTAGTATTCTAATCTTGAGTTGTTTTCATTTTACTGTGTGATCTTTCTTCTTGGCCATTGAATAGACCTGAAAATTAAGAGAAGAAAGGAAAAAAATCGTTCAGAGGTTTTACGCTTGATTATGTTTAATTCACACGTGCGATTCTGAAAGAATTGTCAGTCTAATAATTTTTCAATATTTTTGGAATAGTTCGATAACTAAGTGAGAGAGAATTTAGCTGAAAAGGTTTTTCTTTTAAGTAGAGAATTAGATTTTCTGTTCAAAAGTCTCTTGAGCTTAATTCTCAAATTTGGTTTAGTTATACCAAAAATATTAAAAATTGACAAGTGAGAAGTGTGGCCGTTCTCTGAGTAACGCACAGCTGAATTTAGTAATTTTTGTTTTTAAGCATCCTTAAGTCACAAACATAATCCCTGAACAATTTTGTTCCTTTCTTAAAGGTTTATTAAATAGCTTTGATTTTAGTTTTGTTTTATACATTATAAGCATTCCACAAAAGCTTGCTGATATACTATACCATCTAGTTTTTGGTTTCGAGTTCATAGTGATTGTTATTTGCTTTTAATATGTTTTTTCTTGTTGTATTAAAAACAAAATTAATAAAATTCTTATCATTTTTATAATAGACGTTGCCTTTGTGAATTGGCAAAGCAAATTGGATTTACTGAACATGCTTGCGATCGTTTCTCACTGGAAGGACAGTTGGCAACTTATAGGCATTTGGTAAGTCAAGTCTTGCGATGAACCAAGCAATCATTACAATCAAAACCAAAAATAAACTTTTTCATTACAGCAACCCGATGTGGTGCGTCGTGATATCCGTTTTGCACGACAACTCCAACTTACTTCCAAAGTAAAAGTACCTTTTCCGCATTCACTATCAGTGGTAATGCGAGAAAATCCAGGTGGCTATTTATCGCTCTTCACCCAAGGCACTGCCGATATAATTCTAGATTATTGTGATGACTTCTGGGATGGTAAAGATTTAAGAACACTTAGCCAACATGATCGCAAGCGCGCTCAGGACTTCTATCAGCGTAGTGCTCTGACTGCATACTGCACAGCGTTCGCCTATCGTCCTTTGCGTCATGGCATCATTGGAGCTCTGAGTGGTTCAGAAACTGATAATATCGCTTACCTAGAACTGCCGCCAGAGTCGAAGTATCGGATGGCACATGTTGACAAGTCGCACTGTGATTTCGAAGGGCACACCAAATTAAGCCACTCGATCAGTACGGACTCGTTGCTATTCTCCGAAACTAAAGACGATCACGATATCAACGATGTGAACGGCTGTTTCGAGATGCAGTGCCATCAGGTTTTCATTGGTATGGTGACCATGCAGTATCAGGCGCAGACGGACATTGTGCAGTTGGTGGAGCAGCTGGAACGGGCGTGTATACGTTTTGTTCATTTTAGTAAAGAGAATGAGCTTCGATCGAGGGTGTTTTCGGAGAAGATGGGTCTCGAATCGGGTTGGAATTGTCACATATCATTATTAAGTGAAGATCCGAATCAATCAAGTCCACATTCACCCAAGAATTCGGGTAAATTCGAATTCACCGTTAATTCAGTGAAGAGAAATCCTGGCGAACGACTGTCTGGAGGAGCAGCCGAACTTAACTGCCTGTTAAATCCTCTTAATTTGGAATCTTCAAAAGCACTTAGCTCATCAGCACCGGGAGCTATTTCTAACCAGGAATACAATATGATGAATTTAAATTCGAATCGAGGATCGAATGAGTCCATCAATATGGACGTCTCTGGTGAACAACAACGATCACAAGACTCTGCAATGGATGAACCCGGGCGATCGATGAGCATCCTCACTGATAGCACTGAACAGAGTGCCCCTATTCATTTTGACATGTCGAATCGAGCAAAACTGCCTCGAGGAATCGAAAATATTCGTCCACATCTGGAACAAGTCGACAATGTTCCTCTGCAGGTTTCTCTTTTCACTGATTGTTCCGCAGAAGCTACGCGTGAGATGCTAAGTATAATGCAATCATATGGAGAAATTGTGGTTTGCCTGGGTTCCAGTGCAAGCAATGCGAATGCTGAAATATTTCTCCAAGCCGATTGTAGTATTGCTGTTGAACCTCTCTATCCACAAGTCTGTCAGTCAATAGACGCATTCACAGAAACCAACATCCTAAACAACAAACTTAGACTAATGAAATTAAAGAACTTTTCAAGCAGCAACCTATCTAAGCAACAGCATTCTGCGTCCCTGGAGCTGTTAGAGGGCGCCGATGCACGTCCCATGCAGTCACAGGGACACACTGTATCACCGATCTATATCAGTAGATTGCTCAACTCACTGCCATGTTCGATTTCAGTGAGTCGAGACGATCCACTGTCGACGGTGGCTCTGATAGAATTGTCAAGAAGATTCTCTTCTGGATTGTGGAATTGTATACAATTCTGGGCATGTTGCGCTGGATCCATATCAGTTATAAACATTCTAAGTGCCTGTCTATCGCTGCCAGCTATACTGACACCGTTAACTGTTATTTATTTGATGTGTTTTCCAGTGCCGATGATATCAGTGTCACTGGCACACATTGATGTCGATTCGAAGACAATGAACCGGGCAACTGCCAAGAAGCAAACAGAATACGATTCAAAGGTGTTTGGTTTTGTTCTCTGGTGCTATGGATGCAAGTTTATTACACCTGTTTTGATTATTGTAAGTATTTTTTAATGAAGCGAAAGTGATTTTTTTATTCCCATATTCTAACAAATTTTAAGCAAATATGTTTCGCATTGGCCTTAGCTATTTCAATTTTTCCTTGTAGATATTTCATTTTTTAAAGGTTTTGGTGGTTTGAGTAGGATGTATAATGAGCGTATTTAATCAATGTTTTCAATTTTTTAAGGTTCTAGGATTTTGCATATTTACTGCACATCCTCTTGAAATAGTGGACATCGACGAAGAAAAGAACCATATCCATTTAGACATCGCTCGCATTTTCTCCCTTTTGGGAATAATTTTACACTTTGGTAAGTACTCATTGTCTACTTTCTATTTGTGGGAATCTTGATTATATTACCATTTTATTGTGATTATAGTGATAATATCCGCCTCATTTGTACATCGTGATCACTCCATCTGGCGGAAGAACCCATTTAAAAATCGCATATGGAGCTTAAGTATTTTATCAGTTATCATATTGCACATGTTGATTTGTGTCCTTCAATTGATTGCACATGGTAATCTCACAGATGAGGTTATAGCGGTGTGGTCAGTTATTGTGTTTACATGTGGTGGTTGTTTATTAAGCTTCGCTGTGACGGAAATTTGCAAGTGGCAAGAAATTAAGTAAGATCATTTAGTAGTGGAATTTATTTTTTTCTTACAAAATCTTATGGGTTTTCATTTTGCATTATAGAGTCAACACAAGGTATCAACGAAGAGCAAGATTAGATTTTGGAACTAAACTTGGAATGAATTCACCATTTTAGAAATACACAGAGAGCTAAAAAGACGATAAATTTATTAATTCAGTGTTACTGTTTTAAAATAGGCCTAGAACTTTTTCGTGCAAATTGAAATGTTTACTGTCAAAAAATAGACAATGTGTTGTTTTGATTGTTTTTATTTTATCTAACTCGATTGTATTTTTGTAGACTATTAATTGTATTTCACTATTAAGCTATTTTTATATAATTTTGTAAAAACAAAAAATCAAATTAAGAGTTTATTATTTATTTAAATTTTAGTATTAAAAATGCCAAAAAAAAGTAACAGTGAAATGCAAAACTAATATTTATATGTGTTTATGTATTTTTTTTTTTAATTGTCAATAAATGTTTTGATGATTTTTCTTTCGAAAATAATTTTAAAAAAATATTAATGTTTACTTCTCTTTATTATTTATGAATGCCTATGAGGAAACAGAAATTGTACATGACTGAGTACATCATATTACGCCACAGTACACAGAAAGAGAACTGTCACTTAAACTTCAGAACACCATTTCAGCCATCTTGGATTTCCTTCTGACACTTCTCGTTTGCGAAAACCTGCGCAAGATAATACCTTCTTTATGTGTACTGTGATATTACGCCACTTAAAAAAATACCATGCACCCTAAAAATTACAATTCATTGTCAATAAAAGTTGTTGATGCTCCAAAGATTTGTCGTGTAACTTGTGTAGATTTTTGGTATTGATTCAAAAAATTACAAATTTTTTCATGTTTGGAAGACTTTTTTTTATTTATTAATATTTTATATTTTACCCTCATAAGTAAACATTGTGGATGTAACAATTTAAAAAAAAAGCATTTTCCCAAAAATCTCCCGACTTCATTCAGTTACATTTAACACCTGATAGCGTTTTCGAAGTCCTTGAACTAACGCTCGTCTTTTAACAATAAAATATCGGATTTCTAGTTTGCGAGGACAATAATGGGAAGTTATGTTCCAAGGTGGGTTGCACTCAGCTTCTTTTTTAATTTTGTCTTTCATAATAAACTGTCATAACATAAGAAGTGAGGACAGCTTACTTTGGTAATTCTATTTCTAATAAAATCAAAATAATATGATCGACGAAAACCATTTTATCTTTTTTTTTACTAATTTCAAGATCGCGTAATTGCACAAAAGTTTCCCATCTAATTAATATCGGAAGCAAATTTGATTTGAAATAATTATAATAAGAAATGATCATACAATTTAAAAAAAATCCAACAGCAAGGAAAAACAATTCTCATCTTAAGAGATCGTGCTCTGGAACGACGAATTCAGTTTTTTAAATCTTCGATTCGGATGCCAATTAATTAACATTTTGCTCTGTGTAATTAGCTTTCCACCACTGTATAATCATAATATGAGTTGATATTATGTTCATAAGAATCAAATATATAAAAGTCTAAAAGAATTTGCAAATATTCTTGGAAGCTTCACTATTAACGAAAGAGTCCAGGTGAGGTTGCTGGGTCGAAAGGCCATTAGAAGTTTTTAGAGAATAAACTTTGTTTGAAATTATAACATTTGTATTTAGTATGCATTAATAAATTTATTTGTAATAACTATTTTTTTTATTCAAAAGTTGTGGTTATACATAAAAATTGGTTGGTTTATTTTGCTTAGTATATTAAATCCTTATTTTTTTTTTTAACAATTTACATGTAAATATGTACATGCAAAAGTTACGCTTATTGTTTCAATCTATTATTTTGTATAATTTTGCATTGTTGTTAAATATTTAAATTCAATATATTATGTTATTGGAGAAAGGAATATAAATAATTTATTTGCAGTTTATATAAAGTTGAAATATAAAGATTTATTATAGGTAACAAAAAAGAATAAAAACAATAATATTTTAACATCACGAGATGACTCTACTGGTCTCTCTTTTGGTCTAATCGGAACAGATATAAGATAAGGTATATAAAAAATACTGTTCCTTGTTTTCTTTGATTTTTTTTGTGTTTTGTTTTAATTAACTTATTAATTCATGGCTGCTAAAGGAGCTTCATGTACCTTGAAAATATTGGATAATTCATCTAATAGGGTTTCCGAACGATAAGCTACACGGATATCTGGCACATTGGTGCGAGTGATGTCATTACCAGCAACACCCTCGCGAGTGTAATTAGGTCCAAGCCAATGTTGCTTGATCTGAAAGACACAAATTACTTATTGTTTTTGTTTTTTTATAGAACCATTTAAACTCACCCTATGAGGAAATCCGCTCATCAGAACACTGTTCCTTGCCAGTTCACACATATCACATGAGCTTAGTTTCCACACCTGAGCAGCAATGCTGTATTCCTCCATTAGGGGTTCCTAAAGTTTTAAATATAATTAACACACAATACATTAAAAAGAAAATTTAATCAAACTTTTGTAAAGTGGAACTGCAATGGATCATCTGTAGAAACCGACACGACTAGACCACGAGCTAAATACTCTGGCAATGGATTTCTATGATAGTCCAAAAACAGGGAATTATTTGACAGTGGAGACATGGCAATACCAATCTGTGCTAAATAATAGAGATACTGTAAAACCGGAACCTTCCGAAGAAGCAAACCGTGAGAGATATTTTCGGCCATAAGGTATCCACAAACTAAATGCTGCACAGGTCCTGCCTCACCACAATGTGGTCGAAGAACAAATGTGTTCAATCCACGTTCTCTGTTAAAGAAAATTTCATATAAATAATATTGTGACATGAAGGTGTATTTCTGTACTTACTTTCTGAACTGATTTAAAACACTTATGTTTGCATACATGTAGTAGATGTAGTATGCATAAGGTGGGTTATCTACATCAGTCCAATTCGGTGGTGTTGCAATATCTCCATCAAATAGTGGATTCTCTGGCTTAGATTCATCATCGACAGAATCAAAGCCAATTACATATTGCAAGAAACGATGTAGCTCTGGATGACTGTTGGGATCATTGGTGGCTTCGAATAGGGGTAAAAATATATTGTCTAGAATTTCCTGGAATGCATTTACCAACTTATTTGTTTTGAAGATATCGCTAAAGATAAAAACATCAGAAACAATTAGTAAATAATTTGAAAATATAATTAAATTTGCACTTACAATAAACGTGGCATTTGAATAAGCCAACGAATGTTTGTTGAATAAACGTTATTGTCGATTGCCCATTTGGCTAATTTAATCCACTCATCTCGGGATTTGCCATAGATTGAGAGACGCAATTCTGCATTTTGGTATTTCGATTCTTCCAAATCAAATGCCACTTCCTAACCATTAATAAATTTAATTTTCATTTAAAAATTTTGGTGGCTATTGTGGAAATTAAATAAATTACCTTGATTATTTGTGCAAAATATTTTCCATTTAAATAATTGTCGGTCTTTAGGAAAACTTCACGTAAACGCGACTCACCAATTGGATTATATTTGGCATTGAATTTATCGAATCGATGGAAGGTATTACGATCAGCGTGGACATCCAACATATCCACAGTAAGATCGTATGTTGTAAGATTCATTGATTGAAACACTTGTGCCAGTGTCATTGGTTGGCCTTTGGTTATGGTGACCACTTCATTAGCACTCTTTTTAATGGCTCTTTTTATGAAGCGTAATAAATGTTTTTGATTCATACACGATGCTGCATGGATGTGAGTGTCGACTTTTCTGAAAAATTCATTAAGAAATTTTATTTAGTTAAAAGAATTTGTTTAAAGGAATTGAACAATAGTATTGTACTATGGTTTACCTTATGTTGTAGAAATCCCTGTGAGCAGTAGTTTTTTGAGAGGCAAGTTCACGCAATTCATTCAAAAGAACATGCAATTGAAACTTAGATGATAAATAACTCAAACGTCGATAGCAGAATGATTTCCTAGAATAAACAAAAATAAATAAGAGGATAAATAAACAGCTTTTGAAGAAATATGGAATCTTACAATGGTCCATCAGCGATCATGTTGCACATGACTTGCATGTCATTAACAAAATCCTTAAGTTTGGGGTACTCATATTTAACAATAGATGTACACGCCTGTAAAAATAAAAATAAATTAATAATAACTACAATTTATATTAACTTTTAATTAAATAACTTACTTCATCTTGAAAAAGATTAAAAACACCATCAACTGCCTTAATGGTGTATCCTTTATTTGAAGGGAATTCAACATCCCAAGGATTAGCTGTCTCTGTTGGTGGATGTATAGGATGATCTAGATGAGGGAAAAATTAATTTAATAAAAATTATTTAAGAAACAGTTTAAATCATGAAAAGGTAAAAAACAAAAACAGGAATAAACAAAATGTCAATCAGCAAACAAAACGAAACGTTTTTAACTCATTGTCAATATTCACCAAAATCATTTGGACAGGACTCGTCATAGTGTAGAACTGATTGAGTGGATTTTATATGTGTTCTTTTTTTTATTTTATCACAGAATGCTTTGTTAGTCAATCAAAATAACAAAAATTCAAAACAAATATTTGATTGAAATTCGGGTTGTATACCGGGTTTATTGTGACATGTAAGTAGGTTTTGTGTGGTAGGTAGTTTGACTTTGTATATATTGTTTTGCGTGAGTGAATTGTGCAGCATTGAAATAGTGGTTTAATTGAAAATACTCATTTTGAAATGTCTAATTAATCAATAAAAAAAATATAATTTTAATGCGCAATATACTTTAACAGAAAAATTAAACAAATTTTTAAAATATATCATGATTCGAAGTTTAAAAATAAATATCGTAAATTCCTGATTAATGGAACAGTGCTATAGTGAATCCTAAGGTTCAAAATAAGAAATTATTCCTGAAAATCCAACAAAAAGAAATACCAAAGGTTCTTAAAAATAAACGCTTAGTTAAAAATGAACTGTCGTATTTATTAGATTTTTGTTTACTTAGACTACTCAGACACTGTATGACTATTTTCAAATTGGGGGAAATATGCTTTATTTAATAAAAATAAATATCACTTTATTAACTGTTGTATTAACCTGCTACTGTCTCTTGGTAGGGTAACTATTAGAAAGTTAAAGTTAACATTTGCGAAAGTTAGGTATTTAGTTGTCTTAAGTTAAACAGCGTTTATATAGAAATGTTTTGAGTCCCAGAAATAATAAAAACTAGTCATTTCTTTTTTGGGATTTTTTTTTTCTCAATAAAAAAAAAGTAGTTTAGTATTTTGTAATTTTCGTGGAAAAAATAAAAATTATCCAACTATAGACCAAAACTCAAGAGAATGTATGGTAGTTTGGATTTACAGAATTTTTGAAAACAGAGTTATAGATTTAAATAATCTTGAAATACATAATTCTGTGCTTGCAGAATTTTGAAAAGGCAGAAAAATAGAATAATGAAATACAGAATAATTGTTTTCAAACAGAATTTAATTTTGGTCATATACAAAATAATGACTAAAAATTAACCAGATATTTATTTTCAAGATATATTTTTTTAAGAAAATATTGAAAAAGCAACTAAATAAAACGAAAAAATAAGATACAAATAAATCATAAAAAGCAAAATAAACAAAATAACAATAAAAGAAAAAAATATAGAAAAAGCAAAACAAAACAAAATGACATGCCTCTCGTTAAGAATTCGCTTGAAATTTGTTCAATAAACGAATTACCTTTCGACAAGCTGGGCAGACTGATCTTTCGAATAAGTTCTATAAAAATGTTTAAAGAAAATAAAATTGTTTTTTTTTTCACAAAACCAAAACAAAAAAAATCAAAATAATAATAAAAAAAAAAACAAATAAATTGAAATTTAAGTTTAAAAAGATAAAAAAGATTGGTGCCTTTTGTAGCATACACGTTTCATTAATATTAAAATCGTGATATCGGTGACGAAAAAAAACTAAATTCTAAAACTTAAGTAGGTACAGGTATTATTGTTTCCTTGGTGGAATTAAAATCTCTATTTTACTGAATTTTAATTAAATTGTTACATTTGATTGTAGAATTCAAACATTACCTGCGATTGTCTTGCGATCTTCATATTCAATATGATTAAAACGATCACGTTCGTGTACTGTTTTTAAGAAACGAGATGTTGTCGTTGGGAATGACTGCTCCGATTGTGACATATAGCGTGCTCGAAGTTCTAATGCTTGTATCAAAAGTGTTGATGCACGCTCCAAATCTTCCAGTGGTACACCACTGGTATCCTCACCAGAGATTGATACTCTCTGAAAATTCGGAACAAAGTCATGTTCATCTATAGGTAAACGATCGTCAACCGTGTCAGCTATAACTGACAATCCACCTTTGCCTCTGAAAAAAAAAAAAAGATTAATTTTATTTATTCAATTAAAAGTATTTCATGGATTTTTGAGGTCAGATTCCCAAATTCCGTACCTTTCTGCCATAATAAGTAAATATTTGTATTTGTAGGTACTATAAAGATTTTGATGAACAATAAAAAAAAAGTATAAGTTAAAGAATAAAAACAATTAGTTAGGTTAAAGTAGGTCAATATGGTACAAATCTGGGCCATGAGGGTAAAATTAATACCAGAAAAAATCTCTTGGGATATTTTTGGCACAGTGGATCGAGAAATTAGGTTTTTAGTCAGCCCTATCATGAACTCCATCTTAATCGGAAATGACTATTTGTATTAGATTTTCCACTGCGATAGATTCTCATATAATTTTTTTTGGGCTAATTTTCTTATAAAACCCTTGGGCGTGTCGTCCACTTGAAACTAATAAATTTAGATATATAGGTAAATATACATAGCTTAGCATTTTCTCTTGAATTTCCGACCCCAATTATAAGGATGTTACTCCTAATTCTCAAGTAAAAAAGCATCGAAGACTATAAAAATCGGCTTATTTAAAGATTTTAATTTAATTTTAAACTAAAATATTTTTATTTTCTGAAAAACTCTCCTAACCCGAAAAATGGCTTATGCCACATTTGTAAATATCATTTTTAAATTTTTCAATTTTTTTTATCAAATTTTGAATTTTTATGATGAAAATCGATGAAGCGAATTTGGGAAAAAAATTTTACATATAAATTAGTTTGATGTTTCTTCTTTCTTTGTTATTCTTAATTTAGCGAAAAACCTTGAACTCGGAATACTCATTTGCCAACGCTAGTTACTGTTTCATGGAACACTTTTTATATGAAAATTTTGTATTGAGCCCAGAGAATACTGACTTGAAGATAGGTACTTTAATTTTTTTAAAATTATTCGACCAATTTTGCTAACCGCTGAGTAACAAAACAATTAAATGAATACCAATACACATTTTAGAAAATTTATTTGGAATATCTTTAATAATAACCTCGAAAAATTGCTTTTTCTATTTTCAAACTGTTAAACCTCAAAAAATTTTGAATTAAGCATAGGATATTTTATTATTTTTATTTGCCACTGTACTTGAAATCGAACTTGAGACTGAATCGGAGTGGTCCCGCAATTCTGTCTGTTTTTCTGGTTAATGTTTCAAAAACACTTAAAAACGGCACAACTTTATTGAAAAACTATAAAAGACTTATAAACAAAAGAAGAGCACTTGGTACATCGGCAACAAACTTGTAGATAAAAAATACTTTCTTATATATCGTAAACGACGGTAATGATTTTGACGAATTTTTTTAAGTGGTATTTTGTAAGTGATTAAAATTATTTATTCATAAAATATTGCCCAAAGTAACGGAACCTTCCATACCCCCGAATTTTTTATATTTTAGTTTTGAGCTCTGCTCTGCAGTTCCTTTCTCTTGATTTTGACTGACCTAAAGCTTTTTTTTAATTCTAGGATTTTTTGATTCGATGTTAAAATCCGTTTAGAGGCCACGTTCACAATTTAATACATTTTAAAAAAAATATGACAAATCTTAATTTTGTTCGTTTAAGAAAATATAGCAAATTTAGTAAATAACTAAGAACCTGTTTTTTCATGAATTTGTTTTTTTTTTTATCAAATTCTTACACAGTATTTACGCAGAAAAGAAATCTTTCTTCCGCCATAGAAGCTTTAAAATCAAATTGTTGCACAAAAACCAAACAAAAAAAAACTTGAAAAAATGTATTAAAAATTATTCTCTTTTCGAATTTAATTGTTTTTTAAGTGCCGAATATTTTTGTGCAAATTATTATTACTACTATCAAAACCCGATCAAAAAACTAACAACGACACTCAACACTCTAAAACTCAACAAAAACTGATGATCAACTAAAAAATATCTTAAGATACATAATGAGGAAACACATATGTAATATATATTTTCTCTACAAGGTGTATCACTATTCAATAAATTTTGATTGAATTTAATGTGAAATTAAATTTGAAAATTAAAAAAAAAAAAATAATAAGAAAGGAATTACCTGTCATTATGAAAATTGTAAGAGTCATTGACAAACGACATTTTATAGCTTTGATACGTCACTCGACTTGGGCCAAATAAAGAAAACTGCAGCCGTTAATAAATTTACAGCGGCAGCAGCGCACCTTTTACACAAATCGTATGATAGAAGAAACAAATAAATTTCTATTAAAATTAAATTATTGTTTTGGCCAGAAGTCAAAGGCCATTAAGTACCTCAGTTGTTTGATGGATGTTTTACATTAAATTATGATTAATTTACTTATTTACCTTACCCTACTCCTAAAAATGAATTTCAATAAATTTTTATGCTAGCACTTAAAATGTTTCAATTGAAAAATAACTATAACTATAACATTCAAATGAAAGGCTTTCTATCTTAACCGAAATACATTCAGGGACGGACTTGGGCTAATTGATGTCCTTATTATTCTTTAGGTACCCACGTAATTATTTTTATTTGTCATACAAAAAAACAAGAACTATGGTTTGGTATAAAATGTTATCATGCTTAAGCAATAAGGGGCCATAATATTCCTTCTTTTACATTTGGTCGTTCCTCTGCCTACATCATATTTTCAAAAAATCCGGCACTGTCAAAAACCCATCAATTAAAACAAATTGTTCTTTATAATTGTTGAGACAATGAATGCATCTTCTAAATTTAATTGTCATTTTATTATTACTCAGTTTTACCCTTGGCTTGAAGAAAATTTTGACTTATGATCAAGATGCGTGCAAAATTCAAAACACAGTATTGCGTTTCAAATTGTTTTAATGGTGCAATTATACTACCCCTTCAAATTTTTTTTTTTTTTTTGTGTTGAAAGAAATGAGAAAATATCGTGCAACACGAAGTAAGGGAAGATAGTTGAAGGATTTCGAAATAAACTGCCTCAGTCTGAATGTCGCTCCTTATGACTTGTCGTGGCTCTTGTTTATACCAATTGAACATTGCAAAAGAAAAGTTAGCGTGTTGTATATAATATAGTTGTAAACTTTTCGTGAATATTTTGCCACTTTAAGTGGCATGGAAACTCAATTTGGCATAACAAGGAAAAAAACTTATTTTTCATATTTTAGTGTGGTAAATTTAACGCAATAGGCGGCATCGGTTATGAATGAAAAATAAAGCATTTTAGGTAAAAAAAAGAAGGAAACTCAGGAAGTTAAAGTTGGAATTGAATAAATTGTTTTATAAGGAGAAAACTATTCAACAAAAATCAAGGATACAATTTTTTTTGGGGGAATTCTTTCAGAGGTTTTGTTTTATTTAAAAATACTTGTGCATTAAGCAAAATAAAATGTTATTTGTAAAAATTAAACAAAACTAATTGTACAAACACGATTTTATTTTTTATTCTTTTTGAGATTTTTGAATTTAGTGAGTATCGAAAAAAGCAAAAGAATCAAGTTCTTTAACAAGCCTTCAAAAGAGATGTTTTTGCAAAATCTGTTTAATCAACGTAACATGTGAACATATTTTATAAACAAAGAAAATGGATATTAACATTTTACATGAAAAATATGAATATATTTTTTGATTCAATACAAAAGCGATTGGAATGTCTTACGGCGTTTTCAATTGGCAATCTGGAAGCAGAAAAAAGCATTCTAAATGCGTTCAATTGGGCAAAAGTGACAGTTCTGATTCTGAAAAGAAGAGAATTTCTCTGCTGGATTTGAATTCGGAAGCAAAAACAGAATCACTCACAATTCAAAGATTTAAATGTCACACTTGATAAATGTCAATTTTTTTTAAATTTACAAATTGTGCGAACTGTGAAGTAATTGCCTGAAATACTAATACAGTCACACCAAACTTCAAATTTTTCAGAATCGAAAAAAACTGTTCAATTGGGTTCCCGAATCTAAAACCAATTCCAAATTACCAATTTAAAACGCCATTACATTAGGGGCGAAGAAAGTGTTTTCGTCTGGGCGATTCACGGCTAACTTTTATTTTTTCAATAATTTTTGTTTTCAAAAATACATTTTCTTCAAACTTGGAACTTCAGGTTTTTTGATCCGAAAACTCGACGAACATAAAACTAGCGAATACGTACCACTGATCAGAAAAATTGACCTGTAACCATTTTTTGTAAGGGACATTGTCCGAAACGTTCTTTTGTTTCAATAAGTTTTAAACAAAAAAAAATGATTTGATTTTAAATAACATTTCATCTGAAAAGTTTACACGCAACCAGAATAGCAAAATTGTATAAGATAACCCCAGCAGGAATCACCTTTAGTAAGTGCGCCTTGAGTTCTTTCTGCTTGAGGATAAGGTGAATCAGAAATTCTTTGCACTTGATGTATGGCGGATGTTCTGGAGGGAAGTGGATATTACATTAGCGCGAAAAAGACCGATTACCTATGCTGTACATGCCTATTCTGGACACTTATTTGAATGGAACAGTGCTTCCCAAGTGCGAACAATTTAAATATTTTGAATTTGTGTGATGAGGACATCAAACATCGCGAAGTCGTAGGGTGGATAAAGTGGCCAAGAAAATCTGCCATCTTCTGTGATCGAGTTTTTCGTCCAGCGCTTGCACACAGTTCACAGTGTTGGACAATGTGGAAAAAGTATGACAGCTAATTGAATTGAAATGAATATATCCCTCACATAAGAAGAAATAAAATCTGAGGAAGCCTTAACGTCAAAAATATCATCTTGAGCAAATTAGAACATGGCTCAATTCTTAACTTTTGAAGCTTGCATCCTTTTTGCTTAGGACGGATATGTGGTTTTCAAGGGCACCTATTGGAAGTTAACAGTGTGGTTCACCAGCCTTTATTTTAGAGTGGTTAAATCTTTAAAATCATCAGTTTTTTTGCAATGATAAATGTTAAAATGAATGATTCAATTATTATTTTTTACAAAACAAATAGAGCAAAAGAAATAAAAAAACACAGACAAAAGAAAAACCTACTTATCCATTCTTCCTTTCAAAATTCTTCTATATAATGTTAAGCCCAGGAAACACTCAAATATAATTTGTGTTCTAAATTAGCACGTGTAACAAACGCGTAACGTCAAATTACACTAATTAGGTTAGATACAGTAGTTACGATATACATATGTATAAAACCCAATGACAATCTATGCACTAAGTATAGATGTACATTAATAGATACCAGTTACATGTTATTAACATATTATGACGACGAGCTTAATATTTACACAAATTACTATTCTATTTCAAAAGAAACTACACCAATCACTGATTCTCGATTACTAATCACTTATAATGATTCACTTTTAAGCAATAATGGACAAACAAAAAAAATGCAAACCATCAATTTATTTAAAATCGCACAAAGTATGTATAGAGAGCAATTCTATAAAGTAGCTAAATGGGGAATAGCATTTAAGAGCTCGAATAGAAGACCGTTCGTCCGAATTGCACTGACCATACTACCGCTTTTGTCAATATAATGAACTTGAGAGACACACTCAAATACCGGCCACAAATAATCCGTAGAAATGGTAAAGTATAAAACAGCCTTCCCCCTTGAAACAAAAACGTGCTTTCTATACCCGGAATTATGTCATTAGAACAATGTGAATCCTACCACCAAGTCCAACACCCATCACAAAAGCACGCAATGCGCCTCCCTGCTTAAAACTAGAGGTACCATATATGAATAGCACCACAAATAAGCCATGTTTTTTGTCTTTGACAAAATGGAATTACCACGGCAGAATAATACGTCGATCAAAGTCTGTCGTAAGGGCAATATTATTATATGGGGTATAGAGGTTATGACCGTGCCGTGTTTTTTTGCCTGTTAGCTTAACGTTTTTTAAAGATTTTTGAAACTGAGTATGAATTTTTCGACAGTCGATTAAAAAAAATTTTCGTTAAATTAGGTACTTAATCTATAACCGATGATATTAATTACTAGGTAACGACTGTCTATGACGCCTCCAGACCATCAACAGTTTGTAGGAGTCACTTAAAAAAGAGAATCTTTATTGACAAAATGACAACAAACTATAAAAACTAATGAAGCGAAGTGTGTAGAATTGTAATAAAGCAACAAGCCACTTCTGTTTTCGGAAAAAAATAGACTGAAAAATTTTAAAATGGAAAAGAGAGCGAACTGTTACAGGTTTCGGATTCTAAAACTTGTGGGGGTGATTATTGTCTCTGGTGTAAATTGAAGAATACAAGAAACAAGAAAATTTGATTTTGTCAATAAATAAAACACATATAAAAAATAAAAGGTGTTTTTTTAGCGATGTAGAACTTTAAGTTGGCAACACTTTTTTAACTGGCGGCCATTTTAACAGCGGTGAATGGATCCAAAACAAGAATGCCGCTGACCCCTATTTTCCCGGTCCCGATAATTACATACAATTTTGTTCAGCGATGCAGCTCACTTTTTATTGAATGGCTTCGTCAGTAAACAAAACTGCCGTATTTGGAGGGAAGATAATCCTTAAGCGCGTGTTGAGACACCGTTACATCCAGGAAAACTGACTTTTTTGCGTGCTTTATGTGCTCGTGGAATCATTGGTCGGACTTAATTTAAAAAAAGATTCTGGTCAGAACGTTACAGTCAATGTCGACCCTATAGAACCATAATAACAGATTTCTTTGTTCCTCAATTCAACGACCATCATGTGCAGGAGCTGTGGTTTCAACAAGATGGCGCAAAATGTCACGTAGCTCCACAGTTGATTTATTGAAAGAAACGTTTGGTAACCGCATAGTTTCACGTTTCTGCCAGTGAATTGGCCTCTGAGATCGTGGAAGAGCCCGAACGATCACTTGGAGGACAACATTCGTTGAATTAAATTAAATTACGCCCGAGCCAGCCGTGGCGGTCATATGACAGAAATCATATTTAAATTATAATGCCGAAAGAATCAATTTTAAAAATTCATCTCTGTTTTATTCTATTTCAAAGTTCTACAAATTGAAAAAAAAACACCCTATATAACATGCTTTATGGTGTGTACGTGATAACAGTAAGTAAATATTTTGCATTAAAAGAAAACGTGTCATTTGATGAGTAAGCTTATTCGATCAAAGGATTTTCTTTTTAATTTCAAATAAATCAATCTTATTGATTGTACTTATTTTAATATTGATAGAGATTTATTGCTTTTGTGATGACGATAAGTCAACTTTAATTTTATTCATATTTGATAATTAAAACTGAATGCAAAATAATCAATCTATTATTAGTAATTTTAATTTCAATAGAAAACGCACATTTGCAACTTAAAGTTGCCGGCGCAACCGCCGCTACCGCAGACGCAGTAATAATTATTTTTTTTTAGAAATTGATCATAAAGAAATTTTGTATTGGAAAAAAATGTTTGTACTTCAAATGGAGTTTTAAATATTTTCAACGACATTGGCTGTTAAGTTATGTATTGCAATTCATTTCATAGTTCCTTAATTTATAAAAAAAAAGTCTTCAAGCAAAAAAGGTTGAAAGTATCTAATAAAAAATTGATTAAAGTTAAGAATCTTTAAGATATACAAAAAAAAATATTAAATAGTTTTAGTAAGTTCGGTAAGTTATTTAAGGGAATTTTGAAAATAAATTATCTAATTTTAACAAAATAAACATTTATTTTTGTAATCAAACATGTTTTAAAATGTTAATGTTATTAAATACTATCAATTTTAAGTCAAACACTGACAACCAGTATCGAACTTAAGCTATTTTGGCGAGTAAAATGAGCTGATTCGCCTAAATTACATAAGCGATTTAGCTATTCAGCTTAGTCCGAATTCATCTACGAACACCAGAAAGAAATTATTAAGTCAGGGAAAACAAATGAAAGAAACTAAAACGTTTACAATAAAACACAATTCACTCACTTTTACTAGTTAAATCGATTTTCAATCAAAAGTGATACATCTCACTCACTTCATGTTTTTTTTTGTTTTTATTTCGAGTTTGTAAAATAATTTTTCTAAAACTATTTGCTAAAAAAAAAAAATTTATTAATGGATTTCTGGCTCTATAAAAAAGCAGTTGTTTGTGTGTTTGTTTTTTAATTCTATTTTTCCTGTGTTTGTACTTTTTTAAGCTTTGAACAATTTTTGAAGGAATGAAATAAATGAAGGATGATTATTTACATTAAATTTAATTAATATAAATAAAGATAAATATTCATGACAAAAGAATATTGAATAAATATTTAATAAAAATGCACAATGCATTATTTACAATTATTAATCTTATATATATAAATAAGTTGTCTTATATTTTATGAGTCTGTATGAAAAATTATATTGGTCATACAACTTGAGTCATCAATAGTTTCGATGGACTCATACTAGAGTAGGTATATTAGATGCAGGTAGACATACAAATAGGATATGTAACTCACTGTGATGTGCCGCCCCCGCCGCTGTAGGTGGCATAGTCAGTGCCCGGGAGTGGTGAAGTGTCAAGTATTAACATTTTTTTTTTTGTATATGCATATATCGAAACTATTCCGGTACGACATGAGCTACTTTTTCATCATAATCATCCAAAATAAATGGATTTTTTTAAAACTTAAATTTTATTAGATTCTCATAAAGAACTCTTTTTCTTGTATAATTGAGGTTACTTAATACAATGTAGCAAATAATGGTGTTTCTTTTCTCATCATTATTAACAATCTTCGAATTATGACATCATGCAGCAATTCCAACTCAAAATTCGATTACAGTATATACATAAACCTACAGAAAAGTACATACCCCTGTTCTGATTCTCATCCCGACTTGAATTCGTACACGAAATTGATTTATGTACGGATTCACGAAAACAGTGCTTTTGAAAAACTCATAGGGGCATATTCATAGTCGTCTGACAAGTTGTTTCTTTGTCTCTTCTAAGCTAACCTGGAGTTTATGTTATTCATAGACAATTTGGACCCGGGTCCAAGAGATAAACTGGAGCTCAACTTTAAAAACGGCTGACTCTTTGACTAAGTTGTTTTTTTCTATCTGTCAAAAAATGTATTGAATTTCAATGGATTGACGGGCAATACTACTAAAATTGTAGTAGATTTCTGTTTTTTACTAAACAGAGCTGCAAAATTCTCTATGAATAGCAGCTGTTTCTAACCTGTGTGTTAACTTTAGACTGGAGGCCAGTTGGACTCGGTTCTAAAATTTGACTATGAATATGCCCCATAGATTTCAACTACTTGCTCTGAGTAGAATATGCATTGGAATAAATCAAAATGGGGTTGAAAGAAAAAATTAATAGGTATAAACTTTAAGATTATTCAATTCATTTGTCCAAACATATTGAAAAAAAAAAAAACAATGATTTAACTTTTTACATCCAAAAATCTCAAAACAATACTTTACTACTACTCTTATACTCCTTTGTACATATATGAAAAGCATAGTATGTACATAGTGGTGTTGAGGTGGAGAATTTGATTTGGGGAGTCTCTAAGCATTGGAAATTGGTGGTAGGGTCAAGAGAAGACTATTTTTTGAATTATTGCATCCAAAAACTCTCAATAAATATCGATCAAAGTATCCACAAGCTCTCCGCAAAAAAAAATTGAGGAAGGGTTGCCCCCACTTCTTAGATGTCGCCCCATTCTACTTCCACCATGATAGTACTATGTTTTCCATATACAAAGAATACTCTAGCTACTTTAGTGGATTAAACATAAACATCCATTTAGTTGGTTTTGTAGACACAAGAATGTGTTATACCATTTTGTATACTAAACAGATCACTTTGAACAATACTTTGTATAACAATTTTCATATAACTCTTGCGTTTTTTTAGTTGATTACTCAAATAATATTTTGATAATAAGACGTATTTGTTTATTATGAAGTCAACAAAATTGAAAAAAAATATTGTGTGTTTGTAAATTCCATTACTGATAAGCGCACAAAGTTATCTTTTATTATTATGTATTTCGTTATCAGCTCATATCAACCAAAAATGTTTATGAATCTTGGATTCTTTGAGTCTGAATTGCATTTGTTGAAAATCAAAATGTTGGCAAAGCTAACGAAAGTAATTCAACAAAAAAAAAATAATAAAACTGATAAACCTCAACTGTTTAATTTTTATGTTTAAATAACCCATATGGTTCAATTCTGGGATTTAACTGACAGATGTCTTATCCGAGTATATTCATCTCGTTTCTTTATAGGTCAATTTTTTTTTTTTTGTTATATTTCCAATCTTTTCTATTCCATTTTCAAATAAGCAAGCTTTCGGCAATGCTTCCATGTGAAAACTAGTTTCTGGGTTAAAGAAACTAACACAGAGAGAAGGCGTGTCAAAAATTAACCTAAGCCCCGATAAGATAGCTCATGTGGGTTAGTTAAACGCTTTTACTATGTTTATAAATACTCCTTTTTAATATAAAAAAATTTATCGAATGAATAAAGTTAATAACTTTAAATTGTAGAGCAATATATACGATTTTGATGAAATTTTTTCGAGGCAAGAAAAATATCGGAGGGGTGTTATTTTCTCTTTCTAGGTTAGGTTAGGTTGATCGGGGGAAAGTGGATCTTGTTCCCGTCACACTTAAATCGATTTGATCATTTGTGATACTCTGATGGATTGTACCATCTCTTTAAAAGTATTACCTACGAAACCCTATGGAGCATCGAGCTACACAAATATTTATTCCTCAGATTGCAGAGTGCCGGACAGTGAGCTAGGTAGTGAAGGGTGTCCTCCTCTACTTATTCGTCTTCGCAGCCTCTGCATACATAATATGTCTACAGTGCATATATGTCTCATGACCTGTGATAATTCCTATTATATTCAGGGTTTATGATTGTGTCTGTTTTTTCGTATTGTAGCTATGCCACAGATGCTTTGTAGTGGTACAAGTTGCAAGTTTGTTCCATCAATCATAAGTAAGTTCCACTATCTTCTTACCAATTCCTGTTTTATGACACAGAGTGCAATTTTAATAATTGAGTCTATTAGTGCTGAACCATTTTTTGTGAGTTAATCTGCTTTTACATTTCCTAAAAATTCCAGTATTCAGTGACCCAGCAGAGTCTGATGTTGTGCTGAGTGGCATAAGCCCTTAGTTCTTCGCGACAGCACGAATACATCTTGCATTTAATTTCTGTAGCAGAAATGGATTTGATTGCTGCCTCATGGTGTCACCATTGATGTTTGTTCGGCAGCCTTAATCTCTCCCAGAACCTCGGCTTGGAAGAAAATGTTGTAATCAGGGGTCTAGAGATTCTGAGAAGATGCCCGCACCTATATCCATCTTCGATCCAGTGTATATTCCTACCATCGCATCGGTGTAAATTTGTTGATAATAGGTGCATGATCTACAGAGTTACTTTTCCAGCTATCGATCTGGCTTAGTCTTAGAGCACTGTAGGCTGCTGTTCCTTAAACCAATAGATCTAGGGGTCTTAAGTTAAGTATGTTATCCATTCCCGCACTGGGTGTGGACTTCATTTTTTCAATATTTCTATTTACTATACACGCTAGTCTTTGAATTATTATAATTATTTATTCTCCTCCAAACCCCGTCTGGGTTAGACAATGCCATTTGGCACTAAAAAAAAATAAAAGGTGGCACTGAAAATTTTGTTTCGGCTGCAGCTCCGTTTCGCATTGGTTTGGGGAAGCCTTAACTGTTTACCTGCTTTTCATGGATGTCAACCATCAGTTTAAATAGGAAAAAAATATGACATTTATATTTTTGTCTTCCGAAACATAAACAAAAAAAAAAAAAACAATAACATGCCTTGTCTACGTATATCGCTTCATTATAGGTTTGTTTCAGTTTAGAATAATTATTGTTTGGATCACGTCCCGGATATTCATTATAACACATTTGAAACTATAAGCTGTTAAACGAATGGCTGCGTTGTAACAACTATGACAGCTTATTATAGAATCTGCCTCTTACCTCTTGTATACCTACATACATATATGTACTTACTTGACATTGAGAAGCCGTTGAATTTGTAATTTCTTTTCAATTTGTTCGATGGGGAATTGTGGCACCTCATAGGGGGCGGAAATTTCATTTGGCAAAGCATCATCGGACACTTCTTCGGGGCGTGAAACTAAAACAACATTTGATACATCATTGTCACTGCCTGGAAAAACGTAAAATAGAAATGAAAAATATTAATTAGATAAATTTTATTTTAAATTACATATTTTTATAATCAATCAAATTTATACATTAGATTTTTCGCGGAATATAATATGAAGAAAATTTAAAATCTCTTCTATCGAATCTATTTTTTTGGGTTAAGCTTTTTATTGCAGAAATACAAGAACGATGAAGGAAAGATGTGAATTAAAAAAAAAATTGCTTGATTAACAAAGAAGATTGGTAGATTGAAATCCAAAGTGGTGTTTGACAAGGCTGTATATTGTCACCAATACTGTTCCTGTTGGATATGTACTACAAGCAGTTCTGAAGACGGGAAGCGGGTGAATTCAGTGTTCATTGCAATCATATTTCAGTAATGGTTTACGCACATGACTTATGCTTATTGGATACTGGATGGATCTCTATTAGATTAGTTGACAGTCCAACCGAAATTGGGTTCAAGAGTAAACTTATGAGCATTCCTGGAAGCGCGAGTATTACGGTTGAATCGTTTAAGGAGAGAAATGCAACTAGCTATTTCGTTAGAGCACTTACCGTAAAAGTAACGATAAAAGAGTGAGAGACAGGAAACATTACACCGGTGTTCGAGTGACGTAAAAGTATCGATGATGTTCCTGTTTCCGATCATTTTGAAGGCTCGTCTTTGTTTATTGTCCAAGACGCTTAATTAAGTTGCTGGAACACCAGTCCAGAGATGGGAGTTATACTCAAGCTTTGGACGTTTATAACTTTTATATAGATAATAGCCAGATCAGAAGGGGAAAATAATTTCTTGTATCTCCAAAGGAAACCTAAACATCTTGCGGCATTTTTGGCGACGTTAAGTATGTGATCATTCCACAAAAGATGGTTTGTGATACACATACCTAAAATCGCAAGCTGATTAGTTTCTTCTACGTCTCGCTTTAACGACAGGAGGCAGCATTGAGTTTTCGAAACATTAAATTCTACGCGATCCCCATTGTACAATGCTGTTTAAGTCATAATTTAATGTTCTTATCATATTTAGCCGTTTCAGTTCCACGTCCGAGGAGCAGGGATGTGAATCTGAAAACGAATATAAAAATAGCTAAGAGTGCTATCGTCAGCGAAACAATTTAATGCATTAGTAGTTACAGACAGGAGATCATTAATGAAAATGAGAAAGAGGGTCGGAGACAAAACGGAACCCTAAGGCAAACCAGCATTTATTTTATGGGGTTCAGACTTGAATCCATCTAATACTACTTGTATAGAGCGATTCGAAAGAAAGTTACTAATCCAACGAAGAAGGGTTTCATCGATACCAAAATGCGTGCTATTTTCGATAAAAGAGCAGGATGCCAAACTTTATCAAATGCTTTTGAAATATCAAGTGCAACAATCTTACTTTCTCCAAAACGATGTAAAGATTTGTTCCACTGTTCGGTGAGATAAACCATCAAGTCACCAGTAGAAAGCAGAATTGATGGAAAGAATCCGTTGGAAATGTAATATTGGCCACACAAAGCTTAGAAAGGGGCAGTGTAGTATGTACTTAACTACCAAATTGTCTAAATTTTTAACAAAATGTCCTTTTTATAAAATAATTTGTTTGTAATTGAACGTTATATAAATTCAAAGCACGAATGAATAAAATACTTTGTCATTCAATGTAGCACAATTTAAAAAATACAAATATTTATTATGTAGAATTTGTGTGGCAATAAACCTTTCAACTTAATTAATTCGATTCGGTCCATAAAATATAAAATATTACGTATATGATTTAAAAAAAAATTTAGTAAAAATTCTTATTTAGTTCAAGAAAGTGAAGAATTGTAACAATTATCGTAAAAGGAATTTGACAGAATAGCAAACAAGACAAAGATCACGATTAATGGCTAAAATATATACACAATTGGTAAGCTGCCAAAACCGATCTAACTACTTGGTCAACAGAAATGTTTTTTTTTCTTTTGGTCTTGATTGGCGCTAATGGCAAGGGCAATATACAGCATGATTATTTTTGAAAGCTTAAAAGTATTTGTCACAGATGTAATAATTGCTGATAGAAAACTTAAATCTTACAGAATGCATGTATTGAAAATGTAAATATGTTACGGTAGATGTTTATTTTTTTTTTTTTGTTATTATGATGAAAATAAATTTTTACAAATAAGTTTAAAGTCTCTTAATTTTAATCCGTTTGGCATTATTTTTACAAAGAGAGTTTTCTAGCCTTTTGCTTAAATTATAAAAAATTAAATAAATAAATAAAAAATAAAATAAAATGCCAATTTTTTTTTGCGATGTCAAGTCCTAGTTTGACAGTTGATGGACAATTTTCACACTCGGTGGAAACTAAATAGTTTCAATGTTTTTAAATAATGTTTTTAAATAAAAAATATTAAAATATTATCAAAACAATTGAAATGTAAAGTTTCATTTATTTTATTTATTTTTTTTTTATAAAATATTATACTACCCAATAAACAATAAACAAAAACACCGATTTTCTTTTAACGACTGGGTTACAGTAACCTGTTCCTATGTTAAAAATCTTTAGAATTAATTTTAAAAAAAATACAAAAAACTAGAATGTCATTAAAAAAAAAACAAAGAATTCATTATTGGAATTGATAGAATAAGCAAATAGAAGTTTGAGCTCAAAACTGAAGATGAAAGCTGATAAATAAAAAGATTTAAAATGTATACGAATTATAATTACATATTATATGAGTAATAATAATTTTTATGCATAAAGACAAAAAAAAAAAAATATAAAATTATTTTCAAAAAATGTATGTTTTACAAAAAAAATTGATTTTTTTTTCAATCCAAAAAAAATATTTTTCAAGATTAAAAATGACATCTATGAAAAAATTGAAATCAAAAAGCTCTCGTTCTATTGCAGGTACCGTTAATAAAGTTTTTTTTCAGTGAACTGAGATGTAAAATGCAACGCTGGGAGCAGGACCGTCTCGGAAACGACATTTCTCCTGTAAACCTATATAACAATTTGCGAGCAATTTGACATACAAATTTATAGATATTAAAGTTTTCTATGAAGCGTCTATATTTAAAACTTCATCGTATAAAATTGAGATTTAAATGCGTTAGTTTCCTATTCTCCTAAAACTGTTAAAATAATTTTTGTTTTCATGAAAGTTTTCTTTACGAGAAAAATAGGGTTTGTTTTTGCTCTGGTAAGATGAATTAAGGACAATTATTTTATTTAGCGGCGAGATACGCAAATCAAATTAAAAAATCAACATTTTGCTTTTTACTTTAGAAAATTCTTAAAGAAATTCCAGGAAAATGAAAAGCTTTACAAATGTTCAATTTTTAAAAAGTTCTATTTCATTTATTTAACTAAGTGCCATATCAGATAATTTGTATTTACCTCCCGTTAGGTAAAGATTTTTTTTTTAAATTCGACAAAGCAAACTTTTAGCTATAAAACCAAAATTTTTCACGTAGGTAAAACTATTTTTTATGTAATAAGTAAGAAACAAGAAAATCGCATTCAGAATCAAAGTGCTATTGACAGACAGTTTATTACGATTAGTGTTGCCACTTTGAAACAATTGAAATATTAGGTGAATATTCAATTTTTAACACTTCTGTACCTGTAAATAATTTGTAATTACTTTGCGTGAGTTAAGAGAATGTTAGGTATATACCTACGTTATTACGTTAGGCATACAATTCAGCTTATGCTTGAAGAGAAAAGTGCAAACTAAAGTTTAGGAGTAAAGTTTAACAATGCTCGTTGCATTGGATCGGGAGTTCCCCTCAATAAATACAAGTTTAAAGAATTTGACCAAAGATTTTTCTTTATATACGTATAACCTTCATGAGCAAACTTCATCAAGAAAATAAAACTGATTACTTTGCAATTCTTTTTATTACTTTTACATCAATTGTTTTTATACTTATGTACATGTTGTTTACTAAATTTTCATGCGAATTAAACAAATGTCAAACTTACTTGAATTTAGTTCAAACTTTGGTGCAGATTTCGCCGAATGAGAACTAACCGGAGTGACAGGTGTGTATTGATCTGCATCGAAATTTGATGGCCTTCTGACGTCAAGTGTTATTCGGACACCCCGAGAACTCATTTTTTAATTGAACAGGACAATTTTCTTTTTTATAATTGTTGAATAAAAATATTTAAAGCCTTTTAAATGAATCACTCTTTTTCACAGTTGTTAAAACCTTTCAGTTCTAGGTGATAAAAGATTACGTAATGCACAATTTTTTTGTCACACAAAAATAAGAAAATTTGCTATTTCTGATACGACACTTTTTTGAAGTTTCACAAATCTAAAAAAATTACTTTATTTTTTGATCACTTTTTTAATGAAATTTGCTATTATGTAGAATTAATTTTATCTTTAAAACGACGAATATAGAAAACAAATACTACAGTGCATTCTAGCCGATCCGAAACTAAATAAAGCTCTGTGAATTCTCTCCTCGATAAGTAAGTTTTTTTTTATCACGAAAAAAAAGCAACTGTCAGTCTGACAATATTGTACACACATTAATGGCATTTGCAATTGTGTTTATCACAAGAGAGGCAAATAATATTAACCGTTTCAATTTGCAAACCGCTAATTAGCAGATAATGAGAGACCTACATACTCCAATACAATACAACGTTGAACGGTGATTAAGATAAAAAAAAATATATTCTCACATTATCGTGGCGTCTGTCAAATGTCTCTATGTACAAATATAATAGAGTTACGAGCCCCCGAAATGTTTACAAATAATGGTTTTAGAATGTATTGATTGAGGTAGTTTGCAATTGTTTATTTCCCAAGTTAACACAGCCCGGAAAACAAAATGTAAACAAAAGTGGAAAAAATATTCAAGTCGCTTAAATTAGGAGTAGGTACTTCAAAGGCGGACAAATGATTCAGATTAACTAACTTGTTTATTTATTTAATAATGCCCAATTTCAAGAATTTGGCACTATTTAGTTTTTGAAGTACAAATAAATTCGATTCATAATTATTTCCTTCTAGAAAACAAAGTAAGGCCCATTTGGATTTGTTTGGTATTTATTATTTGAAGTTGCGACAGTAGGTTCTATAGGGCAAGTTTTAGATTCGAAAAAAATCGAACGAAATCTTTATAAAAGCAACAATGCAAATAATGTTTCAAAATATTTCCACAAATAAATCGGATTGATGAAGAAAAACTTATGGAATGAATTATACTTAAAAATAACACCTTCAAATATATGTACTTCGAAAAAAGAGCAAGAAAGAACTTACACTTGAAAAAAATAGTGAAAATACATTTAAAATTAATAAATAAAAAAGAAAACATGTTGCCTGTTTGTTTTAAACTTATTTAAAGAGTGATCGTTAAGATTTTCTTCATTGTTTTAATAATGACTAACCTACTGAAGTGTTTTCTTTCAAACTTTGAGCTTCAGATGTTTAGGTTATTCTTTAGAGGAAATATTGAACTTTTTGTTTGGCTCCAAAAATAACATTACTTGTCTAATTGTTACGACAAAACTTATGTATCTTGAAAACGGCACTAGCAATTTGCATACATTTTTTTCTGTGAGTTTTAGAAAGCAAAACATTTAAAAATTTAAATTTTGTCAAAACAAACTGCTTAAACAAAATATTGCCGAAAAAATTCCAAAAAATCATTAGAACGAAAATTCCTCAGAAAAAACTGTTTATGAAGGAACGAAGTGTACATTTGTTTGTCCCACAAACATAAAAATTGATAAAAAATAAAGTTTTTTATCAAGGTGTTTTTCAAATGCATTTTTTTGAACCGCGAAAGTAAAAATTATTGTAAATCGCTTCAAATGCATCATTTCTATTATTCTATATTTTAAAAATATATTTTAGACTAAAAATGAAAAGATGAAATATAAAAAGTTTTGGACTTCGTGACCTTAAAGGGAAAAATCAAGAATGCAAGAAACCAAGGATCACTTGGAGAGTCGAGAACCTAAAAAAATTTAAAAATATTTTTGAAAAATAAACCACATTTTTAAAATTTATAGGTATTATACCAAAAGGTGACAAATCTTGAGTTGAAATTCGATTTCAGTGCTTAAAGTAGAATTTCCAAAAACAGATTTATGTACAATGTACATGCATATATATGTATTTTTATTTTTCTACAAATTTTCCAAGTGACTCATGCAATTTTATTTTTTAAATAATTTGGCGAAGAAAACAAGAATGACACTCGGTTTTTTTTTTTTGAAATTATAAATAAATTAATTGAAGTTTCATACGCAATAATTTGTTCATTATTTAAATACGCAGATATTCATTATATTAACAGTACAGCAACACATACATAAATACTTTGTTTAAAAAAAAGTATTCATATTTGTATGAATAAAAATAAATAAATAATAACAACACAGTCTATAAAGACTTTTGCAAAAACATCAAAGAGAAATAATTTTTCGATTCCTAATTTTATTCGCACACCCCATGCAAACGTAAACCAAACATTTACACAGCTGAATCTTATGAAATATGTAATAATTTTGATGTCCTTCTTGAAACTGTCAATAAGTGTTCAATCGTATTTAAATAATTCCTCAAATAAACAACCGAAATCCCACCCATCAAAATCACTTTGGCATTTATTCAAATAATCTATTTAAAGAACTTTATGATTAAAATCGCTAATTGCAAACCGCGGCAATTAATTTTATAAACGACAACAACAAAACCAATAATAATTATAATTGTCGCCTCCAAATGTCTTCTTTTTTTAACGCGTTGCTGCGAAACCAACATACATAAATTGCATAATCAGATTTGACTTCAAAAATTGGCATTAAAAAGGCGCATTCGTTTTAAATGTAAATGACGTAGGATACGAAACAATTAATAGAAAATAAAAACTATAGAATGCACTGTTGTTTTTTTTGTTTGTTTTGTTACATTTATTAATATGAATTCTGTTATTTACGTTCTCACATAATTATTTCTTGACAAATAAAAAATATGTATATTTTTTTTTTTGGTCAGCGGACCTTACCGATCGTATATTCGATAAAAACTGACAAAGCAGAATTTTCGGCAAGAGAACAATCGATTGAGAGAACAATTTGGAGTGCATTCGCGTGTTGTTAGGGAATATTTTTTTTTTTTGAATATGTCGCCGTGTACGAGACAGATGCAGTAGGGGTATAGAAGAATATAAACAAATATATCTTAAGGCTATTACAGACGGGTGATGGAAAATTATTTATTTCAAAGAATTGTCGTGTGTGACTTTTAAAATTATTGCCAAAAAATTGTGTAGGCCAGAAAAATCTCTTCAATTTGAAATAAAGCTGATAGTTTGTGTAAAAATGTTTACTGCCTTTGCAAACCCCAATTTTAAAGTCTGATTGGTTAGCTATCAGGGTAAGTATCGATGAAACCCTTCTTCGTTGGATTAGCAACTTTCTTTCGAATCCCTCTATACAAGTAGTATTAGACGGATTCAAGTCTGAAACCCACAACATGAATGCTGGTGTGCCACAGGGCTCTGTTTTGTCTCCGACCCTCTTTCTCATTTTCATTGATTCACTGACGATAGCACCCTTAGCTTTTCATATTCGTTTCCAGATTCACATCCCTGCTCTTCGGACGTGGAACTAAAACGGCTAAATATAATAAGTACATTAAATTCCGACTTAGACAGCATTGTACAATGAGGATTAAAAAATCGCTTAGAATTTAATGTTTCGAAAACTCAATGCTGCCTTCTGTAGTTAAAGCGAGACGTACCCCTTCTGATATTATCTATGAGTGGCACTTGCATCGAAGAAACTAATGGAAATGTGGAATGATCACATACTTAACGTTGCCAAAAATGCCGCAAGATGTTTAGGTTTTCTTCGGAGCTGCAAGAAATTCTTTTCCCCTTCTGATCTGGCTGTTATCTATCAAAGTTAGATACATGCAAAGCTTGAGTATAACTCACATCTATTAGTAGGGGAGCCCAAGAGGGGATTTCGGGAGTTACTTAAGCGCGGCAGATTAACATACAGGGAGGTACCTTGTACCCGGCTAAATACCTCCACCAAATATTAGCCCCGTATATGTGGCCGCCCGTCAAGGATAAAGGATCAGATTAGTAAAAAAAAATTGATCATCGGAAATTCTCGAGCGCGTCAGATTAAGGTAGGGTGAGTTAGTTACGTGCAAAAAAGTGTATATTCCACTAATCTGACAATTTTTGATTGACGTTAAGAAGTAGGTGGGTTACAAACATGTAAAAAAAAACCACATCTCGACTTTTTCGAGCGTGGCTAAATTTTTTTTATTTTAAAGGAAATAATTCAACGTTCACGAAAAATATATTATCTAACGATTTCCATAAGCCGAAGTAAGAAAAACCAATCGATAAAGTTTAATGCGTGCAACCTTTGTATATAAAAACTATAGTATTATCATGGCGAGTTTTTTTTCATGTTGCCGAGACCTGTGTGGTGGCGCTTCAAAATTTTAGGTTTAAAATTTGGGAGTCTTTAAGCATCGGAAATTGTTCGTAGTAGCAAGAGGAGACTATTATTTGGATTATTGCATCCAAAAAATATCAATAAATATCGATTAAAGCCTCCACAAGCTCGGCTCAAAAAAAATTGAGTAAGGGTTGCCGGCACACTTTAGATGTCGCCCCATTCGACTTCCACCATGATAGTACTATAGTTTTTCTATACAAAGGTGCAGCTATGTGATGTCTGTATTCCCGTCCCCGCGTTTCTATTCTTTTCTCACTTCTTCTCTATCTATGACTCTCTCACTCCGTCCCTACTCTGGTTTCTGTGTAGTAGGGATGACGCCATGACAGCTGACCGCCTAGATAGTATTGTTCACAAAGCCTTAATTTATTTTGTGATTTCAATATAAACTAGTAAATTAAAATTAATAAAAAATTGACTATGAGTGACATAAACAAAAAGTGTGTATTTTGTGGTGGAACAAATTTACAAAAAACTGTTAAATTTATACTAGAAACATTACAAAAATGGGGGAGAGTACGATAACTTGGGCGCCGAAAATTGATAACGGTTTTTTGTAGAGGGGTCCAAAACAAGCATTTTTTACTATGGGAGGGGGGTCTATCTTGCCCCGTTTGGGCGGGAGGGGCAATTTTATGAAAAGTGCACTAAACGTAAAAAAAAATCATTAAAAAATAACGGTAATACTTACAGTTAAGTTTAATATTGTTTTTTACAGCCAGTATTTAGTACTATAAGACACTTTTTAAATCAGGCAAAATGTATGCACAGTTTTCGAAAAAATTAGTTTCAAACACAAAATTCGAGAAAAAAACACAAAAAAAAAGTTTGAAGTGTAATTTCTCAAAACCATAAGATTTAATATAAATTTTTTTTTATAGAATTCGGTGCTCTTATTGATTCCTTATCAAAAACTGAAAACTAGATTATTTTATGTCTTCTAGTTGTCGAGAAAATTGAAAATTATTGTTGTTAAGTTCAAAAAAAAAATTTATAGCCGCTCCCCCCACTGATAAAAGTGTATATACATAGAACTTTTTTTTCTTCCTATAATCTAAGCTTCGCAATCCAGTAGGTCTCAATGACGCTCGAGTAAATCCCGATTTAGCACCCTGGGCTCCCCTACTATATGGGCTGGTGCTCCAGTAACTCACTTAAGCCTCTTGGACAGTATACAAAGACGAGCCTTCAAAATGATCGGAGACAGGAACATTAACGATACTTTGACGTCACTCGAACACCGACGTAACGTTTCCTGTCTCTCACTCTTTTATCATTACTTTTACGGTAAGTGCTCAAATGAAATAGCCAGTTGCATTCCTCCCCTTAAACAATTCAACCGTAATACTCGCGCTTCCATGAATGCTTATCAGTTTACTCTTGAACCCAATTTCGGTAGTACTGTTAAGTACAGGGATACGTTCTTTAGCCTTACTACGCAAATGTGGAATACCCTTCCACGCTCTGTCTTTCGCTCTTATTGTGATATACTGAAATTCAAGATTAATGTTTACCGACATCTCCTTTCAAATCCCCTCCTTCTTACCTAAAGCTCGCACTGTGTCTCTGGCATATAAGGGGTACATAAAATCTCCTCGAGTGAGCGCTAAATATAAAAAAAAAGTACCTAAGACAGGGGAAATCTCTTTTGTTCTTTTATTTCAAACCAAATGAAATGGTATTATTTTTTTGTGGCAAATTAGCGATCGGTTTACCAAAACTACTTCGGTTCTTCTAAAAGCCAAATACTGCTACAAACTCTTGTATCCAACACTATACAATACAAAGTTCTGGCCTATGATCGTGAACTTATAAGACATACCTAACACTGTGCCAATATTGAGCTTTTAGAATTAGTATCAAGAAATTACAAGAAAAACAAGAAACTGCGCCAAAATT
Organism: Syrphus vitripennis; assembly: GCA_958431115.1. Classification (NCBI taxonomy): domain Eukaryota; kingdom Metazoa; phylum Arthropoda; class Insecta; order Diptera; family Syrphidae; genus Syrphus; species Syrphus vitripennis. Next base: position 75,310,438 of record OY288110.1, read on the forward strand.
AAATTTTAAATAAATCATTCTTTTAGTACCGTGACCGTCTACACCTACCCTTAAACAAAACAAAAAATATTCGGCTTTTCTAAATATAGTTTTTATCGAATATACCTACTCGTATAAGTATATATGAAAATAAAAATAAAATCAAAACAAAACAAAGAAGAGCGTTAATTTTGTTTATAAGACCGACAAAAATTTGGCATAGAATATTCCTTGGAAACGCAAGTTCTTGATAAATAAATAAAAACCAAAAGAATTTAGTTGCTTTGCCAAACACCATGTTTAAACAAGTTCGGTGTACCTACTTTGTATGAATTATGATGATGATGGAACATGGGAAAGTGACGTTTTACAAAGTTCATTTAGTGGGAAGAGGCGCGTTTGCATAAAATGGTTCTGCATTGTTGTTTTTTTTTTGTTTTTTTGGCATGCCAAATTTTAAGTGGCCTTTTGGGTACTGTCAAAAAATCTATCTAAAAATTAATAATTAGAAATGACGATTTCAGGTCTATTTTTGGGGTGGCCGGTATTTGGCTAAATTTTTGAAAATAAGAAAAAAAAATAGAAACATTTTAAGATTATTATATCCATTTACATACAAAAATAATTATCTAAAATAGACAAATTAATTGTGATGTTTAAGTTTATTGGTTTATTCTGCTAAATTTATTTTCATTTTTCTCAAAAATTACAAGCTCCAAATAAATGCTCCATTTTAGTAGGTACTGTTATTTTATTTTCCAAGATAGATCTTTGAGACAGATTAATAGTCAAAAAATAAAGGTATCACGAAAAAAGACTTCGTAGCTAATTTTGGGGTAATTTTGATTTTGTCCCTTTTTTTTTTGGGGGGGGGGGGGGGTTTGCTAAATCCAAATGTAATGTTTAGCAATCGAAATGTATTTTTTCACATAGGTAGATGCATTTTGAATGCAATCATGATGCAAGATATGCACCAATTTTTAGCTTGAGTCGAACCAAGAAAAAAATATGATATGAGGGGCTGTCAAAATTGAAGTTAAGACAATATTAATTGTACCTGCCATACAAATGTTTAAAAAAACTACATATTCATAAAAACATAAAAAAGGTTCACAGTTCTATTTCAAGTCAAATTATTGTTTTACACTTATAACCGGTTACACCAAACGCTTTTAAAAAATGTTAAGGCTCTTAAATCTTAAAATTGCATATATTCCATACGAAACACGTCGTTTTAAAATTTTGAAGCCTGTTGAATATTATAGCAATCAAACATTAGACTGAAAACGACGATGTGATCGCACATAGGAGCAAGTACCTGCGACATATCAGTTGTGCATTTTATTACTAATAATTTTTTGTTTTTGACTAAAGAGTCTTAGTTTTTTTTTTTAAATAAACCCTCCCACTTGAACCCGTACTCCCATAACAATAATTTTTTCTTGTTTTGGCTCAAGCTAAGGTTTGGAACATCATATATATACATATATGTATATGTAATATTTTAATTTAAAGGCACTTCATAATGTCGGATTATATCGGAATATTTTTGGTCACTCGGTAACAAATAAAACTTCAAACAAATTTCTTTGGTATTAATTAGTTCAGAGTCAAACCCTGAATTTCAGAAATTTTCTTTTCAAAATAATGCTTTCCCATAATCTTAAACGCATAATAATAATAACATTATTCAAACCATACTCTTATCACTGTGGCTATATGTTATACTTAAACTGACACTTTATTGATGCCTGACAGCAAGCCTTTTAAATCATTAAATCTCTAATCAGAACTACAATGTACATATCACAGTTTCATGAAAACCAAAAATGTTTAACAGTCAGCTTACATAGATTATATTATCAAAAGATTATATTAACTTTCTATTTTTAGACAGACACTGCGACTACCGTCGGCGACGTCGGTTGGTGTTATCGTTTTGTTTTTATGTTGGGGGGTCATTAAATCGGCTTATTTACTTTGCTGATACGTCAATCAGAATAGATAAGAAAAACAGTGTATACCAACAAGATGACAAAAAAAAAGACTAGCTATATCAAAATTACAATCAAATTTCGAATTTGACAAGCATATAGAAATAATATTCCATTCAGTTGCAAACAAAGAAGAAAATCATTGAATGAATCATCATTCAAGGATATTTTTCGGATTCCGGCATGCACAATGCAGACAATAACTTAACAATTTACTTCTGACAAATTTGGCATTGCTCCAAGAAACAATTGAAAAAAAAGAAATATCACGAACTTGTAATATTTCAGTCTGAAGAAAGCCTCTTTTTTATTTTCATTATTCTATGAGTTTCTCGACACATCGTGGATTACGACGCACATACAGCAGGTCATAAATTTAAACCATTATAACTTTTAAAGTGCCAATGCACTGTGTCGTTAAAGTTGTTTGCCAAAACGAAATAAAAAAAAAACATAAAGTTCAAATTCATTATTTCATCGACTTACAAATATCACAATTTGAAACTAATTTTCCATGGATTCATTTTATTGGAGAACATTTAATACTTTATTTTTCATTTTGTTTGCTGATCGATTTTTTAAGGCGTTGTTCGTTGGTTTATCCACATAAAAAACGCAAGATAAACAGAAAGTAGCCAAATTAGTGGCTATATTTATATAACTTTTTTTATATTGATAAAATATTTGTTTGTGAAGACACCATAAGGTAAACGAAGAAATGAGAAACAAATATAAATTGAGTGGGATTTGAAATCAAGCGCTTATTAGTAAAAAAACAGAACTACCTACATACAAAAAATTATATTATTAAATAAATTCTACAGTTGCATGTTGGTTGACTTTCGCCAACGGAGTTTTTATACAATTAATTAAAAATACATCAGAAGATAGACTGAGAGCATGGAAAAATACAGAAGAGTAAAACATTTTGTTCAGTAAAATAAAACAAAAATATATTACAGTCAATAAACGGAGATAATTTTGTTTTTGTTTTATAGTTTAAATAGCCGTGTTTTGGTTTAGAGTGTGTAGCTTTTTATACAAAAACAAAACTGATTGTTAAACTTTGTTCAAGACTGAAAAATAAAGATGGATGAAAGAAGAAAAGTGAACGCAATATTCAAAGAAACCTTCAATATAGACATCTTAAATTCAAATGAAAATTAATTGTATAGGAAAATATCCATTCCTTTTCTGCTTTTCACTAACCGGCAAATGTCACGATTTCAACGTGGCCATACCTCTCGCACTCCACTGCTTTTTTTGACGCTCCACCTGTGAGATATGCCAGGTTACATACAGGCTTCTCGGTTTTGGATTGTTTCATGCCTGAAGTCAACTAAATGTAAATGTTATAACGCCGTGTTCCAATGCCTTTTGGACTGCGTTCTCAGAGCATCGTATTTTAACATAAGAGTACTAGCTAATCTTATGTTAAATCTTCTTAATCTTCTTATTTGTCAATCCTACTGTCGTGCGAAGCATTTGCATTTCAGCTGCTGTCAATTTACTCTCATATTTCTTGTACATTGTCCAAAACTGTGAACCATTATGTATGTTTCATTCAAATAGATAATCGGAATAGGCCTTTGTGGATCAGAAAATGGGCAGCATTGGTATATAGTCTTTTTCGTGCTAATCCATTTCCCTTCAGAACCAGGCCTTATAAAATAAAAATAATATACAAAGGTATAGATCTATGGCGCAGCGCTTTATTTTCCGCCTTTGATGCAACGTTAAGGCGCCTGGGGCAACTACCCCTCTTCCTTACCACTACCAAAGGCGTTGAACTCAAAAAGTCTTTTCGAAGTATTCTAGGGCGCCCTGGGGAATGTCATTCAATTGTCAAAAAACCCAGGGCTACTCACGTTTTTATTTAACATCGAACATCGAAGGTACCTACTCTAAGAGCTAAAGGTTTCATCAGATGTGCTCTTGACTATGCACAGATCTTAGATTTTGTCTACTTTTGTATATTTTCACAATATTTTGTGCAGTTATTTTATAAATTAAATAAATAACACATTTGTAGTAAAAATTCTCAAAATTAGAAATGAAAGTAGGTATACTGCTTAACAATATTTTAACAACTGCTTTAGCTTTTCATAGCTCTGAATTCTAAAGCCAAAAAAAAACCTGGATTCGTTTAGAGCGCACTCGGAGTTTGCTCCGGGCACACACCGAACTCAGTGAAAAAAAGAGCTACAGAGCGGATTCAGGGCGACCTAGTGCTAACATCAAACAGACCTAACATACACCGAACGAATTTTTCATGTAACACCTTTAAACGAACATCATTCGTAACACATACTGAACATGCACCGGAATGAATTCATAAGTTATTATAATATTTTATTTTATTATAGGTAAGTACTTAAATGTACACAGTTTTTATTCGTTATGATCACATAAAAAAATATAAATTATGTTGTACGTTCATATTGTAAGCACCTATAATATAACCGTCTTCCTTTTCCGTGAAACAAAGTATGTAGTAATAAAAAAAATCACATTAATAGAGACAGGTATAACACCGGTACCGGCACCTACAAAAGAACTCAACTTAACAACAACAACAAACAAAACTCTCGCCGTCAATGAAAGATAGATAGATGAAGGTAGGTAAACTAAAATTCATATTATAGGTAGGTACATACATACCTAACAACACACAATATCGATTAATGGACTCAAATGGCAAATGTGATATCTAATACGTATTTATATCCAATCTAACTTGATTCTCAATTTAACATTCCAATTGAATTTGTCACAAAAACAAACATGAAAGAAACAAACAGTGAAATTAAAACAAAAATAGGCACATAGATATGGGTACTTACCTACAACTAAACCAGCTGTGGTAAGTACCTACTTGATAAATTGTAATTTATAAACTTACTCACAAAAGCTCGGAAGTACACCAGACTATCTATATTTAAAATGTTTTAAAACGTGTTGAAAATATGTAAATTGAGCTTTTGAATGACCTCGACCTACCCGCCCATGACCACAGATTTGTGGGATTACCTACCTGCTGTTTTACCCCGTTTGGCCCTTTCATAGTTTTCATCCCCTATTATTGTACATACATACATATAGTACATAATGTGATGGCTATAAAAATGTGCCTTTAATGAGAAAGATTTTGTGATCTATGTAGATCTTTATCACTATAGGCATGCGAATGTCCTATTAATCAATAAATTTAAGAAAATTGCCTCGTTCGTTTTAATGGAGCTCTTTGATGATAGAATAAAAATACTATAATATAGCCCACTCCAATTAGATTTCTTGTATCTTCAGGAACAACTTTAAATAGAAATGCGTCATTTCCTTTGCTAGGAGGTAGGTAGGTATGTATAATATATATACCGTATAGGTACATATGGTTAGAATTTGAATGAAGTTAGAGATTAACTATTCTTACCTGTTTTGGACTTAGTTTCACAGTGTTCCATGTCCATCTCCATATCGACGTCGAATGCAAAACTTCTGGAACCTTTAACGTTTAGAGCATCGGTATAACTTTGCATCCTTGGTACCAAGAACTCACTGAACCCTTAAAACACCTTGTTTTTTTTTTCTTTTTGTTCTGTGAAAATGGATTTTGTTTTACTTTCCACTTGACCAAAAAAAAAATGTTCTTAGAATTTTCTGCTTATTTTTTTCTCTGTTTTGACCTAAATTCCACAAACCACAATCAACTCCGCAAAACCGACATGTAGAGTGAAAACTTTTATTGAATTATTTCACCTTATTTTCCAATTAAATGAACAGAGAAAAAGAAGGCAACTTATATTGATAAAGTGTAGTAAAAATAAACATAAAAATAAAAGGAATATTTATTATGTTCTTTGTTTTAAATGCGATTTTATTGTGCGCAGTCCTAGATTGTTGTAAAAGTTTATTAATTTTTTTTCTTAATTTTCAACTATGTAATGTAGGTATAAAATATGGATGAGTTTTTTTGTATATTTTCACGAATTGACACTATTACTATTGACAGACGAAAAAAGACTGCGCCGTCTATCCACTACTGGATTCGGAAGAAGCAAAGAAAAATTGCCAACGCAAAAAATGTGTTTTCACATTCGCTTTCGGTGCGGTTTTTCTCATGTTTTGTTGTTTTTGTTTTCTTCTGTTTGTTGTGTTTGTCTTTATCAATTTCTTTTGTTGTTTTGGTCTTTTTGATGTGAAAGTGACGTTTGTGCTCACTCCGTATTAAATTTAAAGAGAAATTAGAAGAAAATTAAAGAGAAAGCTCCTTACAAAGTGGTCCCACTTTTTAGATTAGTAGTACTGAAATTCATGGTTCAAAATATTTTGTTAAATCTTATAAAAAAATTAGTTTTCTGATAATATGCATCAAGTTAAATTCAAGTCATATTCCATATCAGGTGCCACAAGAGCTGAGTAGACGTCAAGTCAAGTCATTTACCAGAAAAAAAAACTATGGGGGTTTTAATTGGTAAATAAAGATTTCTTAATTAAAAATTGATTTTTCATGACGAATGGAACACAATTAATAATTAATTTTTTTTGTCAATGATTCTGTCGGTGTAGATGTCAAAATCTGCATTCAAATTTGTTTTCATTTTAAAAGCAGATAAAAGCAAAATAAAAAAGAAATAAAAATGAATGAACAAGTAAATTTAGACTTTTCAAAGTAATTATTTATTGAGTCCATGACGAAATCATTTCAAAAATTGGAATAAATAGATCACAAACCACTTAATCAAACTGACAAAATATTGTTTTATTTTATATTGCATAAAGGTGTAAATCTCTCGAAAAATTTAGATCTGCAAAATTGATTATAATCAAAAAAATAATCAATTATTTCTGTCCAATGATTTTGACAACTATAGCGTTAGTTGTCAGCTTTTTGATAATTGGCCAGTTTATATTTCTAAGATCTCTGAGAATATTCTCAGTGAAAATGACAGAGATTGAGAATGAAATATAAACAACAATTCTCAAAGAAATAAAAATTGTTGTTGTTACGCCTTTTAAAAATACAAAAGCAAATAAAATTTATTCAATTTCAAAAGTAAAAGCTGTCACTTTGTAAAATTGAGAAATCGAATCCAAAAATTTTCATTCTCAGAGTTTTGACAGTAGAATTGAGAAATTTGTATGAGAATTTTTGTTTATATTTCTGAGAATACGAAGATCTCTGAGATCTTAGAAATATAAACTGACTAAATATTTACCAATGAAAAACTCCATTAATAACATGTCAAGAAACAATTTTTAGTTTGAAAGAAGTTTCTGTAAACCGAAAAAAAAACTATTACCACGGTAATTTGCTGAGGTTACAAATTGTAATGTTTATTAATTTAGTTAGTTTACTAGTTCATTATTGAAAAATCGAAATAAATACAAAAATATAAAATTTTAACAATAATTGTGACATCGCCCAATGCTGTTAGACAGAGTGAAATTAACATACATTTTTTTCAAAGCAAAAAATTATAAATACATTAATTAAAATAGAGGAAAAATAGGAAATGATTGTTGTTTCATCGTCGGTCGTATCCGAATTGGTCTGGGCAGAACGTCATCAAATTTTTATTATATTTATATTTACATATATATTATTGATTTTCTCTTAGTTTTAATTTGTGCTTATGTGCTCTTAGAGTTTTGACATTTACTTACAATAGACAGATGAAACGTACACGACATTACAACTACCTTCAATACGTTACGTAAAAAAACCGTTTAATTAATTTATAATAATTTACCATTATTTGCTGACAGGAGTTTGAAGTTGGTTAATCGACCATTCGACCCGTATGGTGTTGTTATACTGTAAATAACAATTTTTGTATTACGCCACTGATATGATTTATATCTTACATAGTATGGTTATCTTGGTCTTCTTGAACAAAATCAGAGAAATGTACTCCCAATTACCTTAGCCTGAATTCAAAGTATGTAATTATGGAGTTTTTTTGAAAGTGAAAATCTATATCTTTGTCAGACATACAAATTGTTCAAGAATTATAACAGATATTAAAACTTCCTTATGCCCAGCTTTTTAGTGATGGGTTAAGTCAGAGTTAGTTAATCGTGCTATTGGAATGACCGATAGCTAACTCCACAGTTTATTTTTTAGTGTGACTGAATGAGGAAGGGCCTAACGCATAGGACAAAGAAAAAAACATATTTTTGAAGTATAATCAACTGAATTAATCTTAAAAACTAGGTCTCAATGACTTCGACTTCAAATACCTACTGTTATATCTGGTTTCTAAAATATATAACATACTTTTAAGTTTCCATGAAGTGACTTTGTGTTTTATACGTATTAAATAAAAGATTTTTTCTATCCTAAAATGTTGATGTAAAATAAAAAATGTTTCAGAGTATCCGTAGTTTGAGATGGTAATCATAGGTTTAGCTCAACAAACAAATAGTTCGCTCGTAGGGCCATTTAAACAGATCATACGAAGTTGTAGGTATCAGAAAATCAATGCAAACTGAACAAACTTTCGCTGAAAAGCCGGTTAAATTTGTAATAAAAACAAATCCTTTGTACCTCGTAAAGATATGCTTATTTTAAAAAAATTCTAAAAGAATTAATTTTCAACCTCCTGTTTCGTTATTTTGAAAGGAAGTTTTTTTCCGAATCCCACCAAAACCAACAGGTAATAATTTTCTTTAAATTTAAAACTGTATTCTAAATTTCATAATGATTGCAAAAATAAATGGAATAAGTTTGTAATAAAATATTTTATTCTCCAAAATATATGAGATTTTTCATTTTTTCAAATAAATAAATGTTGCTAACTCGTTCATAATATAACTATAATTATACTATAGTTTAACACATATTTTTTAACTGTTGTTAAGTAATTCAAAAAAATATACAGGCAAAATAGTACAAAAGGTCTTTAAAAAAATAATTATTACACTCATCATGGTTCTCCGTGAAAATGTTTTATTTACCATAAGTAAACATGAAGAAATTAATTAGATTAGAATATCAGCGATCGAATGGTTATTTTTGTGAGAATGAGCAGGGTAAGTGAAAAATCGTCAAATTTAAAAACTTTATACTTGTACAATTTAATAATTATATGTAGCAATTTAATTTTTATAATATAGGATTATTTTATACATTTTCTGGCAAATCAAGCTTTCTCAACAAGTTTCATGAGTAAAACAATTGTCCAAAATGCACTATTTTGCCTTGCACTTAAATAAAATAATAAATAACTAAATACTTTCGAGATACTGTTTTGATTATACGATAAAAACAAAATATAATGTTGGAAGACTCGGTCCATTAAGTGTCTTTATAATTGATTCGTCAAAAGACATATTGATACATCGGTATCACACTAACACTTTACGTACTACTAGCACTACTACGACTACTTGTACTTCGATTTCTCGGCTTATGTCTTTCATATCTCCAAGTTGAACATGATTCAGCAAACTCATCCGATGGATCGTCTTCCAATTTACTATTCTGATCATCATCTTCACACAACCATTGTCGATTTTTAGTAATCCTTGTGATATGCATAACTAGAAACTCCTTATCCTTGGCCTCCAGATAAAGCATTTCTTTAAGTAGCTTCACCATGATTCCTCGAGCTTGAGATTTTGATCGAAGATAATAAACCATCACCATCATAGCGAGGAGAATTCCACCAACTACAGCAGGACGAATAAGAGTCATTAATGCCCCCCAAACCCAGTCGTTTTGCTGTAGTTTTAGCACACCATTGATAAATATTTGGAACATAAATACATAGTCTCGAAATGGACCACATTTTTGACTTACAGGAACCTGAGTCATAATATAGCCTAGAGTTAGGATAACACCCAAAAGAGAAAGAAACGTAAAAACTAGATAAAGGGTTTGAGTTTGTGCGGAGCGCCACATGTGTTTGGGTGATTTACAGAAGTAGATAAGGGTAGTCTTTTTCACGTAAAATGTGAGGGCCATTTTAACGACCAACACTAAGGCAAGAAGTGGTGAAAATAAAAGACCTACCCAAAGAAGGGTTTGGTTAAAAACTAAGCCAAGGCTGTTTTGTGATATGTCAAAATTAGGTTTTCCTACTTGTGGCCAGCGTCGTCTGAAAAAAAAAAGAAATTAATGAATATCATGAAGATACGGGAGGTAATAACATACGCCACCACATTCGCTCGAACCACATCGAATAAAGGAACAATGAAAATATTAATTAAGAAGTCTGATATGACCAAACGATAGATTTCTTGTCCTACAGCAGTTTCCCAGCACTAATAAAAAGTCATTATATAAGTTTGAAAATGGACATGGATAAATCATATATATTATTACCCCTTGATACTTTTTGTTTAACCAGAAAAAGACCAGAACTCCAATTATAACTCCTTCAAGAAGAAATGTTCGTATCAGCGTAACATGAAGAGTTCTTCTGGGAGACCTGTAGTCTTCCATTCTAGCAAATAAAAAATTGTTAAATGAAAAATACAATTTTGAAATATATATCTAACTTACTTTCCAATCCATGAAAAGAATGCTTGCAACACCAGCATTGAAATATTAACAGCAGTGGCAACATAAAGTGATTTCCAAGGAGATTTAGCTTTAGCCTCTCCGTAGAACTAAAACAAAATAATGGATTATCTTAAGTTATGTTTTATTTATTTTATAAATTGTAATTAACCTTTAAAAGAATCCATATAGCAGTACCCAATCCAGCGATTAGTGCAATAACTAGAAGATGTGCAGCAATTCGTGCACAAAATATCCATAGCTTCCAAAGTTTTGGAATATTCTTTTTTGCTTTGTCTATGTCACTTAATACTGTTTTCAGTTCATTGTAGATGGACTCATGCTTGATGGCTGCAGCTTTGCTATTTGAGATTCCAAAGTCCCAGGAGCAAAAAATCTTGTGAGCATACATACTGGGGATATTACCCGAAGATTCAATAAAACTTTTTCGATAAGAACGTGCCATACTGTGAATTTAAAAAAAAATGTAGTTTATTAATAGCATACAAAACAGTGCTGTCCTAAGGGATTATGGGAATTGGAAACCAGAAAAATGTAATAAAATGCCGGTGGACCGCAAAAACTTGCTTCTATGTTAAAGTAGTTTAGAATGAAAAAAATACAAAACTTTGTCTGGTATATACCGAGCGCTCAATAGTTTATGAGACTCATAAGTCATAGCTCAAAAATTGGTTCTTGAGATCATAAAAATTTCCTTTTCATGAGCTTATGGGTCTAATAGACTTTTGAGGGACAAGAAAATCAAAAATTTTTATTCAGCAGCAGAAAATGAAATAACAACAACAATTTCTGGCAAAATCATTGTCTTTTAAGATTTCTAATTCAATTTTTTTTTACACTTACCTCGAGGAAATCAAAACAAATGTCACCAAATAGATAAGCAACATAGTAACATAGTAAGCATGTGGAAGGCTATAATGACCTGTGCCAAATGTTATTGTCATATTTGTATAAGAGCCATAGAAGAGTATTGAATTTTTTAAGAAACCCTAAAATAAAAAATAAAGAGTGCTAAACAATTATTATTCGCTAAACTCTTTTTTTTACGAACCTCTCCAGTCAAAAGATCAAAAAACTTCCGCTCAACGATTTTGTCCGCCAAATGTCGGCTCCTCTCATCGAATGTATTGAACAGGATCTGTGGTATGGTGATGAATGAAAATGTCAATGCCAGCACGACCACATTCATTACAAATAACCAGCGAAGGAACTTAAAGTATGTTCCTACACTACAACCAAAATGACCTTCAATTGTTTTCATTGCATCATACCAGATCTCAATTCCACTAAAGAGATTCCCCAGAATTGCCCAAATCTTTAAGCACCAAAGAGCGAGGATGTCCTTTAGACGTTTCATTGCATGAGCTCTTTCTCCGGACAAATGCTTTGTAACCGAGTGGGATATTTTGCTTTTAAGGCGTCGTTTTGTGGACAGCGGATGTGGAAGAGCCCGAATAGTTTCTCTAGAAATTTATTAATGTTTAGAAGCTTCAAGAAAATCTTTGGGGATTTTTCTTACATTCTAATTTGTTTGGCAACAGCAGTGTTCTGCATCAGATAGTCATGCTGTTCAATTTCCTCCACAAGTTGTTCTATTTCTGCATCACAATCCGATGGCATAAGTTTTCCATCGACAGCAAAAACTTTTCGCGAAGGGAGCTTATAGATGGTCTTATCACGAACTGATGTTTGTCTTTTGCCAATTTTAGAGATGTTCTGGGACCATCGACGGACCTGCAACAAGGAAATTATTTGCGGCTGTAAAAGTTGAAATACAAATGACACTGGAACTCACCCTATTCGCCGGCGATTGTATCCTTGCTGCCTCATCTTCATTGTCTGGATTCGTGAATCGATAGTTTGTCTTAGAACCAGTTAGGAAATGATGACTACCTGTCGAATTGAGGTCACTGTGAGAGGAAGCTTCCGTAACGACATCAATGCGATCTGGGTCTTGGGTATTAATGGCGAACAATGAATTAACAACTCCTTGGCGCTGCATTTTCGCCCTAAACTCAAATGATGAATCAAGTTTGCGATGTGTTTTTGGAATTTATTGATAATGCTGACATTGCAACGAAGATGATGATTGGGAGGTAATGATTCTTTTTACAAGGTGATAACAAACAAAAAGAAATGAGCTTTTTAAAACACTTTAAATGAAGCCTTAGGTAGATTCAATTCAATTCAATTCAGCACAAAGTTCTGACGAATGGGCAGGTGGTGGGTATAAAATCAAAATAATAATTTATAAATTAAAAGAAAAATAATTGGTTAAACACAAGGCACACGTAACTCGCTCGGCTGGTTGCCGGACGGAATTTTGGTTCTCTATTTTTTTATTTTTTTTTTTGTCTTTGATGACATTTCGGTCAGCTGTTTGGATACATTTGTAGGGTTTTGAAGAAAATGTCAACTTGGATGTGTTCAAAGAGTAACTCCCTTTACTCGCGTTCTAGTGAACGCCAGATTGGTATGTAAAATGGGAACATTCCTCATGGGGTTTTCGATTCAACCATTTCAGATTGGAAAAAATGATCTGAATAGACATGTGATTATAGCTTAAGGGATTCATAACTTAAAATAATTTCCCTTATTAGATCATAAATTACTTTCTAAGGGGTGCCTTTTTGAGTTATGAGACATTTACACACTTATTAGAGCTCGGTGAAAACCGTCCTATAAATCCACATTTTTTTTAGAAATGGTTATCGCACGCAATTCGTTTTCGTATGATATTCTAATATCTAAGGCGTAAATAAAGCTTGAATATTGGAATGTTGTACGTGAGTTTAATTTGTCGTTCAATTAAGTGCATGTTTTTAAACCTAAACATTTAAATCAAAATTTCAAAAAAAATATCCAATCGTTTTTCAGAAAATCATAACTCATTTTTTTGATATGTAATATTTTTAACATTATATAGGACTTCTATCATAAAAGATATGATTGTAATTCGTCAACCCTTTATGAGAAAATTGAAAACAAACATCCGGTCCAATGGCAGGGGTACCGTTAATAACTTTTTTTTTAAATTCTTTTCTTCACCAAATAATTTTAACTACCACTCAAAATACCTCGTCAAAATCCTTTGAGCAGTTTTCGAAATAAATATGTTTTGTCTTAAGGGTTATATGACGGGTACCGTTATTTATGGAGCTAAACAAATCAATTTTCCCTCTAGGGAACTTCAAGCTTGAAAAATAGGCCGTAGGTCGAGTCATAGAGATAAAGACCGACCAACCGATCATCGTAGTGCTAGTTCTAAATAATATCTTTAGTTCGAATAGAAAACATGCTTCATAGTACCTACTGCTACAGCCTAACTAACTATTTAACTATTTTAACCAAAAAAACAAACAAAAAATTAATAGCTATAAGGTGGTAAAAGTTAAAAAATGTTAAATAAGCGAAGGTTTTCTGATAGCATATTTTATATTTCAATGGTAATTCACTATAAACTTATAATATAACTTTATACTCAGATATCTCAAATATCTATGTGTGTATGTATGTATCACAATCAACAATTGTAATAAAAAGAATATATTTTATTGACCAATGTACACATTTGATCAGTTGCTTGGCAAGTCTAAATGCTGAAATAAAAATTTCTCTTTTATAAAATAATTTGTTATCAATGAAATAATAAATGAAAGAAGAATTTTTAAACACCTGCTTAAAAATGAATTATCAAGTTTTTCAAGTTGAAGAACCGATATAAAAATGATAAGTGCAATAATGTATTGTGTATCGTCATTAAGTGAAGTGGATATACTATATAATGTGGTTCTGTAAGATTTGAGTTTGAGTAGATAATCTTCCAACAATTTGTTTTTACTCTGAAATATGTGTTAGTTTGGAGAAGAGTCGGATAGAGATAATAGTGTTGAAGAAATACAATCATATCTTGTTTTATCTTCCGCTCCCTATCTATGTAGACAGGACCTCTGAAATTTTGCAGGCTTTTGTATTTTTGAATGTAGTATTGTGTATAGAACAAATGTTTTTTTTTTAAACTTAAAAGTCTGCTATTTTTTTTTTAAAGCGTTCGCTTCAACCGGACATAAGGGTATTCACGCAACGTCGTAAGTTAACCAATTCATTTTTTGGTTAAATGCTATTTAATTGAATCAAACGTCAAATATGTGACTAATTGTGTACTATATGTGTGTCAGAAAGCCTCGTTCAGTAAGATAGGTACACAATATTTGCGTTATGTCGTTTTCAATTGGCAATCCGGAATTGGTTTTAAATTCGGAATCCCAATTGAACAGTTTTTTTCGATTCTGAAAAATTTAAAGTTTGGTGCGACTGTTTTAGTGTTTCAAGCAATCACTTCACAGTTCGCACAATTTGTTTAAAAAGATATGACATTTATCAAGTGTGACATTTAAATTTTTGAAAGTGTGAGTGATTCTGTTTTTGCTTCTGATTTCATATCCAGAAGAGAAATTCCCTTCTTTTCAGAATCAGAACTGTCACTTTTGCCCAATTGAACGCATTCAGAATGCTTTTTTCTGCTTCCAGATTACCAATTGAAAACGCCATTAATTTTTCTATAGCCCCAGCATATTTTTCGCAGCAAAATCCGTGGATACTTATCCAGTGTTGAACTTAGTCAGTGTTTTACATCATTGTATGAATACATTTACTAAGAGACTTGAAATAAAATATGTAAGTTAAAATTTAACTTAACCAACTACGTATAAAAGCAAACACTAAGTTTTGTATATATACCAAATTTATCGTAACTTAAGTGGCTTTCAGACAGAAGTAAAAATAAAAATATAAAAGAAATCAATGGCAACGCAAAAAGGCAAAAAACGACATGAATTCTCGCATATTTTTAGTGCTTTAAAGTTCTAAGTTACCTTAATCTTACCAAAAACCAATGAAAGCAACAAAAACGTTAACGACAAAAAAGAATATAATGCACTCACTTTTACTAGCTAATCCGTTTTTCAATGAAAAGTGACTCATCTCACTCATTTGAATTAGCTAAATCTCGGCACAGGATTTACCATTATATAATAACTATATGTGGGAAAACGCAATTTAAAACAAAAATATCTGAATTTAAATATTAGTTTTTTATCATTAAAAAAACTGATTTAAAGTTTTTAAAAATTTTATTTTTTTGGCTTTGGGTTTATACTTATGACTCAAAACTTTGAATATAAAGAATGTCTAGTATAACAGTATAATCTTAGTAGTTAGTACATATGTATATTATATAGTATAACCTATAAGAGTATTATAGAACAATCATTGTTAGAACTACATAATTATCTTTCGGGTGCCACTTACTATTTATTGTTATCCGATACAATGTAACACAATGAACGACATTTATTAATGGAGAAGTAACTTTATTGTTATTGTTATTGTTATTAATTGTTATGTATTATTATAATAATAAAACAAAAAAAAATACTAAATAACCAAGCACCAACTATACTTCTTGCTTATCCGCTATCAATCGAATTCTCAATCCATCCAGGTGTTTATAAGAAATCTTATCGAAACTTTATGTGAAATTATCTTCCATTATAAATACCAGATAAGCTTCTTGTTAAGAAATGCTTAAGCTTCACAATTTAAAGGCCTTGGGTCATTGTTTTAGTCGTGAAAGTATTTGCGGTTGGTTCATAACGAAAACCGTTTGTCGTGAATGTGAAGTCTATCGAAATTTTAATTTCACATTTCCTTCAGCGGATTGCGTTGATATTTAATTTTTTTTTTTAACAATCAGTTGCAAGATGAAAGGTAGGAACTTATTTTCTGCGGTTTAAGTTTTTAGAAAGAAATAATGAACAAATTTATATTTGAAATATGTAGTTCTCTTGACTTTGGTGTTAATTATTGGGCTCACATGTCAATGCATTGAAGCCAATTGCATTTGGTATGGTCAACATCATATTGAAGATTCCTATTGGTTGAATACGTATTATACTGGTGAAGCAAAACCTTTAAAGAATTTAACAGCCTTAGAAATCTTCAAAAAAAGGTGCCCCGTTTTATATCAGGAATACACAAATGGACAGGATGATCGTAAGTATTGGCTTAAAAGACTTTTGAAATGTTTGATTTAGTGATAAATTAAGTGAGTAATACTAATGACATAATATGGGAGTAGGTTCACTGGTCACAATGAGTGCAGAATTGGCTGTAGGGACGTTTATTTTTTATGCCGGAAAGAGAATATTTTTTACTTGTATTCATGCGTCTTGTACATTGACATTGGAGCGAACAACTTACTTCCTTCTATCTATCAATGCTAGCAAGCAAAAAAAAAATATAAAATAGCAGTTTTAGTGATTTTAAATTTTCTCAAAAACTAGAAGAAATTAAACCATTTTGTTTTTTTTTTTGTTCGAATTAGAACTGATATGGAAATTGATCAAAAAAAGCAATTTCAGCATATCGTTTCACAATCCTGGACTATTGAAGTAATTTAATTTAAATTTAGGATAAAAAATCCGACTTCTGGGTTTCAATACCTGTATAATATTTGATTCCAGTTGTTGCAATTTTTTTAAAATATTTTTTTTCTTTTAAAGTCATTTTTTTTTAATTGCTTCCATAATTAAAAATCCTCGTGTTTGACTCAAATCAATTACTAATGGCGCCTTTAGCAATTCTACTTTATCTGTATCTTTTCTTTTTTTCTTTGTTAAAAAAAGAACGAAGTGTTCCCATTTATCCGTAACCAAAATGAAAATGAAACATAAATGATTGAAAAAATTAACGATTTAAAGAACTGCAATTTCCCATTTCATTCGCAACAAAAATGAAAAAGGATCCAAAATGACTGAAAAAATGAACGATTGAAAATACGATTCATTGACTGAATGTAATATGAACGATTGAATCTTTTAAAATGAACGATTGACACACCTCTACTTTAGTTAAAATCCTTAGATCGCAGGAATCAGGAAAGATATTTTAAAGTTTACGTTGACGTGAGCCCCTTTCTCTCAAAAACTAAATAACATAAAATCACATGGTTGCCAGAGTTCAAATATAATTTTTTTTGTATTTTTGTATTCTTCATTAATTCAATATTTTCAATTTTATAAATCTCACTTTAGATAAAGAATCGATTAATGTTTTGAATAAATGCATCTGTATCGAAGATTAAATCTGGATTAAGCGACTGAATGCTATGGTGATAAGGCTCCGGTTTTCAATTCTTGGTTAAAGTTTAACCTAAATTAACTTATCAATGTGTTAGGTTAACCCTGAATTAGCTGGCAAAATACACTTTTTTTCACTGATATAGGTCCTTAAAATTGCCAGCTGTGGATTACATAAATTTAGTTTTACTCACCACTCCAAAACTGGCCATAATAGACAATATTATAAATGCAAATATCAGTATAACTTTTTTTTCTTTTAAGAACCGTTGAATCTCTGCTGTGATGATGCACAGATCTATACAATGGATAACGGTATGTCACAAGCGGATGGTATATTTGGCCGCTGTCCAACTTGTGCCATTAATATGGGATTGTCAATTTGCGCGATGACATGTGCACAAAATCAAAGTGAGTTTCTAAAACCGCATGACGTTGACGAACAATACGTAAAAGCCGTTGACTATAAAATTGACGATGCATTCACTGAAAGAGTTTATGACAGCTGCAAAAATGTCATTCACACTGCAACCGGACGTCCCGCAATGGATTTAGCTTGTGGTGCATACGATGCTCTAACCTGCAGTCATCAGCGTTGGTTTAACTTTATGGGTGACAAATCAACCAATGAATACGTACCATTTCCGATAAACTACGAATTTTTGGATGAAACAGAAGTTGGTCGTTATCTAGGTCCTGCTCAAAGTTGTGGCAGTTCGTTTCCAAATTCACACCGATGCTCGTGTGTGGATTGCGAAGAATCGTGCCCGGTTGGTGAACCTCCCAAAGGGGAAGATGATGGTTTTAAAATTTGGGGTCTCAATGGGGTCACTTTTATTGTGGCTGTAGTCCTTGGCATTTTGATTATAGGACTGGTATTTGTAGGCGCTTCGGATATGTGTCGAATAAATATCAAGCTCCCTTGGATATGTGGAGGCTTTGGGTTTATGAATAACTTGTTGTATAGGCTCTTTAGAGCGTGGGGGACATTTTGTGCCCGAAATCCTGTTCTTGTCCTAGCCATATGCTCTTGGGCTATCGGAATTCTAGCTTATGGTGTGCGTTACATGAAAGTAACCACGGATCCCATCGAACTTTGGTCAGGTGAAGAAAGTACATCACGCCAGCACAAAAATTATTTCGATACTCATTTTGGTCCTTTCTATCGGACTAATCAGCTCTTCATCAAACCAACGAATATGGATTACGTAAGAAAATTTCACCATCACCAAATTCTACAATTTTTCTTAATATTATTGAATTTTCAGATCAATCACACAACAAGTGCTGGAGACGTGCAATTTGGGCCGGCGTTTGAGAAGAATTTCTTGCGTGAAGTTTTTCAGCTGCAGCTACAAATTCAAGACTTGGGAATGAAAGAAGGCTTGGGATTGGATAAAATTTGCAACGCTCCAGTTTTGTATCCAGGAGAAATGCCAAAAATTGAGAAATGTTTGGTACAGTCAATTTTCGGATATTATAAAAATGATATGGAAGAATTCGAACGGGAATACCAACAAGATGGATTAACAGTGAACTATTTGAATCAGCTAGAAGAGTGTTTGAGGTGAGATTGAAGTAATTTGTAGGATTCTTAGTTCTTAAAATGAAATAACGTTTTTCAGAGTTCCAATGTTGGAGAAATGTCTTGGACCTTATGGTGGTCCAATTGAACCAAATGTTGCTGTTGGTGGAATTCCCAAGCCAGCGCCTGGCGAAAGTGAAGACTATCGCCTGGGAACAGGATTGGTAATAACTTTCTTGGTGAAAAACTATGTCGACAAAGAAGCAACCAAACCGGCCATGGAATGGGAGAAGAAATTCGTTGACTTTATGAAAAACTATAGCAATGATAAAATGGATATTGCCTTCAGTGCGGAGCGTTCAATTCAAGACGCAATTGTTGAACTTTCCGAAGGTGAAGTCTTAACAGTTGTTGTTAGCTATTTGGTGATGTTTGTCTATGTTGCAATTGCTTTGGGTAAACTCCGAAGCTGCACCAAGTTCTTCAATGAATCCAAGATTATGCTGGCTGTTGGAGGAATATTTATTGTAATGGTTTCGGTTGTATGCAGTTTGGGATTTTGGGGATATTTTGATGTCACCACCACAATGTTGGCTATTGAAGTTATTCCATTTTTGGTATTAGCTGTGGGAGTTGATAATATTTTTATTATGGTTCACACATATCATCGACTTGATAGATCACAATTTTTGACGGTTGCTGATGCAGTTGGTGAGGCTGTTGGTCAAATTGGACCTTCAATTTTACAAACAGCTGCTTCAGAGTTTGCTTGTTTTGCTATTGGTAAGACTGTTTTTAAAAAAGTCTAAAAAATCCAACAATTATCTGTTATTTTTGTGACCTCTTAGGTACACTTTCTGACATGCCAGCTGTTAAGACATTCGCCATGTACGCTGCTGTTGCAATCGTTTTGGATTTCCTATTCCAAATAACGGCATTTGTAGCTTTGATGAGCCTAGACGAAAGACGTTTCGAATCGGGCCGATTCGATTTGTTTTGTTGCTTCAGTTCAAGTGAAAAACCACATCATGACGAGGATGTAAGTCTTCTTGAAAAATTCTTTACCAAAATCTATGCACCATTTTTGATGTCCAAGTAAGTTTTATTAAAAAGGTTTTTAAATAAAATAATCTGATTTAATTTTTTATTTTGTTCCTAAAATAAGGATTGTCAAAGTTTCGGTATTGGTTATCTTTACCGTTGTGACAGCTCTTTCACTCATTATTGTACCATCTATTGAACTTGGTTTGGATCAGGAATTATCAATGCCAAAAGATTCGCATGTTGTTAAGTACTTTCAGGTAATTTTCCCTTGAAAATATATGATTTGTTGGATTCAATTAATTGAAAATATGTTTTTATTGGTAGTTTATGGCTCAATTACTATCGACTGGAGCACCAGTGTACTGGGTGCTTGGTCCGGGGATGAACTACTCAGAAAGGGCTCATCAGAATTTGATATGTGGTGGTGTTGAATGTAACAATAACTCGCTCTCTACTCAGCTTTATATTCAATCCAGATACCCTGAAATGTAAGTGGAAACTTTTATGTTTTTTGATAGTGACATTTATTTTTTGAAATAAATTACTTCTCCCTCCCTGTATGAACAACGAATTGTTGTCTTACAATAAGAGTCCGGAGAAAAAAGAAAGAAACCGAATTTACAACAACAAAACTTGTGTGAGTTAATAAAAATGCTAGTCGGTTCAGTTAAACTTGATTATTGGAAAACCTGTTCGGGGTTACGAATTTACAAGTGGCTGCGGTGGTGCGATGCGTAGTGCGTCGGCCTCCCAATCGCTAGGTCGTCAGTTCAAGCCTCGCTCGGGCAATTTTCAAAATTAATTGAACATAAGCGACTTAGCACCACTGAAAGGAGTCTGATGATCGGGTTGGTCCCCGTGAAATAGCTATAACTCCAGCCATTGAACTTGGTGGTAACACACACAAGTTGTTGTTGTTCATTCAAAAACCTTCAATATAAATTACTAGAAGTTTTCAAAAGGGAAACTTTACCAGTGGGTCCTTAAATATTCATGTTCGCAATAGAGCTATAATTTTTTTTAAAATGTCAAAGTTATACCAAAATTGATCAAGCAGTTAATGAGATAAACGCAAATAAAACAAAAATAAAAAAAAAAGGTGAAACCAAATTTCTTGCCATAGTATTTTTTGGAAAAAGTCTGGAACCAAGTAAGTTAGTTCTTAATTACTTCACTTTAGTTATAAAGTTTAATTAAAATCCTTAAAGTCGTTTTTGAGTTCCTTTAAATGCTCTAGACTTATAGGAAATTACTTATGTAAATGCTTTGAACCAAATTTAAAGCAAACTGTTTTTTCCGTTTAGGGAATAGATGAAAAATAAATGATATGAGAGCTGTACAGTTTATGAAGAAAGTTTGCGAATTACTTATTTTGTCTGTTAAGGAAATAGAATATTTGGGTAACCCCAAACATGGAAGCAACTTTCTCATATTACATACCGAAGTATATCAAACATTTGAAATGTTGATGACATGATATGAAATATGTTGTAACGATTAAGGCATTAATCATATCACAAACCAAACTTGTTATTAAATGGTTTAGAAGTAGAAGTACTTGATCGGTCCCTTTTTATCGTTATCGCAATCATTATCTTCACGCTCTAATTACATTTTATTTTGAAGTGCTTAATTTTTAATAATTGTTTTTTTTTTTTTTATATTTTTGATACGTATCTTGCACTACCCATTTTTTGGCAAATGATTGAGCTAAAAACTTGAAATAAGGCTCCAAAATGTTTCGGTTTTTCTTGCAGTCTCAAAAATCTAATTCGTATATTTAAAAATCATACTGTATGCCATTTAGTCAGCAACCGCTTAAGCTAAAATTTAAATTAAAGTTAAAAAAATTATAGTTAATTTACATTTCAAGTAAATAAAAATTGAAGTCTTCTTAAAAAAATCAATAAAATCATGTTTTACTCCCGACTTCATTTTGAAGTTACCAATCCCTTTTTTAGAAATCAATTCAGCTAAGAGCTTGAAACATGGTTTCGAATTTGCGGTTTTTCATTTGTTTTTCAGAAAAACTTCAAGGAAAATTTTGAAGTACCTAGTTAATAAAAAAAAATAATACTTAATCCTTAACTTCAATTTCTCAAAATCCATTTAAGCTACAAACTTAAAAAGAGATTCAAAATTTGTTTTTTTTTAAATTCCTTTTTTTCGGGAACCATTTGAGATAGAAATTTGAAATATGATTTTAATTTTGTAGTTTTTAGGGGCGAGTTATAGCGAACAGGAAAATGAATCAGGAAAATTTTTCTGATGGATTATTTAGTAAGTTCTCGATCGATTTGAAACACATAAGCTGAAGTAATCGATGACAAATGCTTTTTTATCAAAAATCCTACGTTCAATAAATTTTTTTTTTTTTACATAGTGCATTAAAATTGTCATTTGTCATCGATTATTTCAGCTTATGTGTTTCAAATCGATCGAGAACTTACTAAATAATCCATCAGAAAAATTTTCCTGATCCATTTTCCTGTTCGCTATAACTCGCCCCTTATCTATATCTAGAAAAACTTGCATCGAATTTTGAAGTCGTTACATAAAAAAATGCAAACTTCGTCTTTAACTTCAATGTGAATTTAGCATGATTACCTTTTTTTCCGCAACTCTTTTAACTATGAACTTGAAATAAATCTCCAAACTTGAAGTTTTCTCGTACTTCAAGAAAAGCTTAATCTAAACTTTGAAGTCTAATGGTCTACCCGACCACTGGATTCTTGAAAAAGACAGTTTTAGAACCTATAAATTATTTTCAAGTAAAATAGACCATATTATTTATTGATGAAAGTATTATTTTTGCAGCACCAAACTGGCACGCCCTGCAGCATCATGGATCGATGATTATATTGACTGGCTTAGCATAGAATCCTGTTGCAAGATCAACCAAACTGATGGAAGCTTTTGTGCTAGCAGTATGTTAAATCCCGATTTATATATCTCATTGAAACCGACATTTAACGACATGTTTTTTCAGATTCATATATTGATGAGTGCATAACTTGCCCGCGATCATTTACCGAAGACGGCTTACGACCAACAGCGGAAACATTCGACAAATACATTCCATTCTTTCTTTCCGATCTTCCAGATGCTGATTGTGCCAAAGCTGGAAGACCAGCCTACTACTCTGTAAGTATAAGATAACTGAGAGCTATTGACGAATCTAACTCAAAGATAATTTTTATATACAGTCTGTCATATACACTCTTGACGAAAATGGTAAAAGTCAAATCCTTGACACAAATTTCATGCAATTTTCAACAACTTCGGTCACTTCCAAGCAATTCTACACAGCCTTGCGAGAAGCCAATCGAGTAGCTGATGACGTTCAAAAAATGTTCAAAGAAAATGGCGTCGATGTCATCTTCTTTCCTTATTGTGTGTTCTTTGTCTTCTATGAGCAATACCTAACAATTTGGGATGACACAATTTACTCCTTGGGACTTTCACTCATTGCTGTCTTTCTGGTTACGTTCGTCATAACCGGATTTGACATCATATCTTCGGTGATGGTTCTTGTGGCGGTTCTGTTGATCCTTATCAATATGGGTGGAATGATGTGGGCCTGGAGTATAACATTGAATGCAGTCTCATTGGTCAATTTGGTAGTTTGCGTTGGCATTGGAGTTGAATTTGTAGCCCATATTCTTAGATCATACAAAAGTTATGCAGGCTCGACCAATGAGAGAGCCAGTAAAGCACTTTCAGTGACAGGAAGTAGTGTTTTGTCTGGAATAACGTTAACCAAATTTGCTGGTATTATTGTGTTGGCATTTTCGAAATCACAGATATTTCAAGTTTACTACTTCCGGATGTATTTGGGAATAGTACTGATTGGGGCAGCGCATGGACTGATATTGCTGCCAGTGGTGCTTAGTATATTTGGGCCACTATCAAAAGCAAAGAAACAAACATTATTATAATATTTTTTTTAAGGGCTTAACTTATTCTTTATATTTTTATTTAATTTGTAAGTGCAATAAAAGAGACGAAGAACTAATTTATTTGTTGAATTTTATTTAGACATATTTTTAATATTAATAAAAGATAAACTCAGCGGATTATGAAGCAAACAAATACGAGGTGTCTCAAAAGAAAGTTTATATTTATTTAGTTTACTGCGTTTCTCGGGAGTAGACCGTGCGTTGTGAGTGTGACGACGCTTTTATAAAAACGGTGATTCAACACTGTAGCAAGTAGAAGATTCTGCAGTATTCGAGGTTTTCGCCACTTAAATGATGCGCCAAGCATCATTCAAATAGCTAGGTCAAAGAGTTTAAAGAAACCAAAACAACTTTGGAAAAACGAGCCGTCATAAGCAATTTTACTGTTCGATTAAATGAGTGCCGTAAACGCGAGTGTCTACATTTTTAAGAAATAAATTCCCAAATTGTGTACTTTAATAATTAAAAAAAAAAAACATTTATTTGATACACGGTTTACTTATTTTCAATCGATCTGCTAAATATAAACTTTATTTTGAGACACCTTGAATTATCTTCATCAAAACAAGAGTTATTTTGAAAAAAAAGGAAACCATTGGTTAACATAAAAAATCCCCAAAAAGCTGGTTTCAAATATTATGGGAAAGCAAAAAAAAGTATGAAAAGCAACTGCAGTACTTTAGTAATTTAAATCCGCCAGTTAGAACAAAAAGCTTGAAAAAAGAAATGACCTGAAAAGGTTTGAGGTTATGATTAAAGCGGAAGTGGAAAATTCTCACGTGGACTAGAAATTAAACTCCAGATGGAAATAGACATGCGCAGGAAGAAAAATGCGACTCTGAATTTATCCCATTATGGCCAGTCTTTTTGTATAAGAGTACTGAAGAGAATATACACAAAGACAATAACTAAGAGAACTGTTGCGTAAAATTCTTGAATAAATGTAGATTTGAAAACTGAGATTTTAAATGTTGTTGAAATTCATTTCAAAGTGGTTGCTATCCATGATAACTTACATCTTTATTCGTGCAGTTGTTTGAACTACTTTACCGAATAAAATGTTATTCGTCAGCAATCTGGAGTAAAAGAATAACTGTCTTCTGTGCTATAAATTTATTTTATTTATGGATGTGGGGGTCTGGAATAGTTAACGCTACTTCAGTAATGTAGATTTGTAGTGACAGTTAAATTTCACTTTTGAAATATGTAATTCACAATAATCACACTTTACTTCAAAATAGTTGCTGAGGAAACTTATGCCTAGTATAAACAAAACGATGAATGTTCCTCAACACAGGCCGAGGAAACATTTAAAAAAAACTTTTTGTATTCATTGCATACTTTGTAAGATAATTGTACACCTAGACGTATACCAACTTTTGTTTTTTAATTTTATATATTTGTTGAGTTTGTTAGTTTCAATTTTAGATTTCTCTTTATAATACCTTTATTGTACGTAGCTAGATTATATACGCATATGAATGAAAATTCCACACTGGGCCACACGAACTGTATAAAAGTACTTTATAATAAAAAAAAATGTTTTAATGTCAATAGAGAAATATACGAAAAATCGATTGAGGTCAAAACTGAACATGTCATTGGATCCTTCCTAAAAATACAAATTTTTGAAAAAGAAATTCAAAAATCGTTAAAGCTGTTTTCAAAAAATAATTTTGTATATATATTATACACTTACACATATCTAATTATCATAATATTTTCAAATTGATATATTTTTTTTTCAAAAATCCAAAACTTTTGCAAAATTTTGCTCATATAAAAATTTTGATCACAGTTCGTCAAACTTTGTTTGGATATCAAAAACTAAAAATCCCGTTCTACAAATAAATTGTTTTTTGAAAAATGTTTTTCGATTAAATAATTTGAATTGCTTACAAAACCCCACACAGAAAAATTAACAAAATCTTTGTAGCCGTTTTTGAGATAGCTATGTTTTGTCATAAGGGTTATATGATTAAAAAGGTATCGTTATTTTTGGGACCAAAAACAAATTTCGTCTCAAGCGAAATATGAAAAATGTTATGCTCCAAAATTGCTTCTGTAGATTAGTCGAGGTAGAGACGCTATGTCTGTCGGTATGGATGGATAGAATTGCGGGACCCATTTTTTCGCTTTCTCTAACATTGTGATTAATATCTTGAGTTTGAGAAGACCAAGATAGCGACGACGCTCAATATGCCGAAAACGCTGAAGACGGCTAAGAAACCCATGACGCCAAAGACGTCGAAGATGACCAAGACGACGAAGATACCAAAATCGCCTAGGACGCCAAAGACGTTCATAATGCCAAGACACCGATGATAGGGCTAACATTGATTTTGATATATTTTATAATTATCGAAATACAGACTTCCAAAGGGGCTAAGTACATGTTACATAATGTCCCTATAACCTGCTTTTTAAGGCCACATTTCACAAACGAAAAATTTTTAATTTTTCAAATTTTTAACGCTTTATGTGCTATCAAAAAATAAAATAAAATTTACTTTAAAGTAAACAACAACAAAAAAAAAATTAACAAAAAAAACATGAATGTCGATAGAGAAGAATATCAATATGATTTATTATTTGATTTACATAATAAGCAGAAAAAGAAAGTTGAGCTCAAAAATTAAAAAGCCTTCTGATTTATCGAGAAAATATGAATTTTCGAAAAAATCGTTGGAGACTTTTAAAAACTATTGTTTACAGATAAATAAATTTTGTCTTAGAGGTTAAGGGACAGACACCGTATTTTTTTGAGCTAAAAGAAATATTTCAATCTCATCTGTAGGGAATACCTTAACCTTAATACCCTAGGTTCCAAGTTTGAAAACAACCTCTGGGATGTAGATGGAGTAACAGACAGGTCTGTATATGCATTGTTGCATTTGTGGCATATTTTGTTACTTGCAACTACATATGTATATACAATGCCGATGCTTCTCTCCAATTTATTAGCAGAAAAAATCAACAAGCGTCTTTATTTATTAATGCAGATCAGAAATCTTAAACCAAAAAACCAACTTATTTAGCACGCGATTGCAAAATCAGTTTGTTTGCATTTTATTGTAATGTAGGTTATTCAAGGACCACGGCATCAGACTCCATCAAAAAAAGAATTACCCACAATACAATATTTAACGATACTAGTTGACTTTTTTGTGTTTAAGCTAACAATTATATGTCATTGTCAGTCAGAATTCGATTTAACAGTAGTTGATGTTTGAAGCTACTATACAATTTTCATTGGCTAGCTGTTTTTAGGTCATGATATCAAATGAACAATCAATGTTAAGTTATGTATATTTTATATAAGTAAATCATGTAAGTACTCGTATCTATTGAAGAATTGGATTCAATCAATTATCCGATGGCATGTAACACGAAATACTCTAATCAAATTTTGTTGTGGTATTTTTTTTGTAAAATCCAAAAGAATTGAATATCAAATGTTGGTTGTAATGTCAAATTGGCCTTGATGGAGGAATATTCAACTGACCTGATAAAAGCTTTTTGCCGTGACATTTCAAAAAGCTCTTTGTGACATTGGGGTATTCAAAAAGGTTATTTTGTGCATTTGACTCAAAAATGTCTTGATGGAACAATTTTAAGATCGGGGACCCACTCTAAGAAGAAGTAGGTACTTTGCCTGTTTAACTTGGGAAGTTATAAGGATTTTGACTGTCACGGTCTAGCAACTTCATTGCTCCGCTTCAAATATGTTTAGTCGCCAGGCAAATAAGCAGTTTATTTTTAAATTAATAGTACCTTGTCTAGGACGCTTTGTGCGTTCCAAAGAATTTTCAGACAGAAATTTACTTTAATAACTAAAATTTACAAATTAAGAGAGCAAACAATTTCGAATGTTTCTGAAAAATTATAATATCGTTTTCAATTGCCAATCTGGAAGCAGAAAAAAGCATTCTGAATGCGTTCAATTGGGCAAAAGTGACAGTTCTGGTTCTAAAAAAAAAGAGAATTTCTCTTCTGGATTTGAAATCAGAAGCAAAAACAGAATCACTCACACATTCAAAGATTTAAATGTCACACTTGTGCGAACTGTGAAGTGATTGCTTGAAATACTAATACAGTCACACCAAACTTCAAATTTTTCAGAATCGACAAAAGACTGTTCAATTGCGATTCCGAATCTAAAACCAATTCCGGATTGCCAATTGAAAACGACATAAGTCTTATCGGTAATCTCTTAGAACTCCCAAACGGTTATTTCTTAATAAGAAACAGGACAGAAAATTGAAAATCCAAGACATTTCTTTCATAATGCCGACGTCATCCAGTTGTGCACCCAAAAGCTTCGGGTGTTCTTGTCTACGCCATCTCTCCAGCGCAAGCACGGTCTGCCACGCTGTCGTCTACCATAAAATGTACCACAAATGACTTTCCGAGCCGGTTCCTCTTCGCTCATGCGAGCTAGGTGCCTGGCCACCAGAGTCTACCGAGGTTAGTTTTTCTCACTATGTCTGCTTCAATCTAACTGGCGCACAGTTCATGATTGCACCGTCTCCGGAACCGTCCTTCCTCACATCTGGGGCCAACAATTCTCCTTAAGAATTTTCTCGAACGCGGCTAAGAGGTCGGAGTGTTTTTTGCGAAGCACCCATACGTGAGTACTGGCAGGACCATGGTCCTGTACAGCAGCAGTTTTGAAGTTATGGTGAGATTTCTGGAATTGAGGAGTTTTGACAGACTATAGTAGGCTCTGTTGAATTTGAGAAGCCGCCCGTGTATTTCTTCTTATATATTGTTATTGGCCGCTTCTATTGACCCAAGGTATTTAAAGGATTGCACCACTTCAAATCCGTGCTCTGCTACCTTCATTGTTTGACCAACTGTTTCTCTCGGTTTGGTTGTTCCGATGATGTAAACCAATATCCCTCTTGTTGCCATGCCAGAGCCACTGATTGTTTTCTCATAAACAAGTTCCACACAGTTGTGTTGTGTGGTCGTTTGACGGCGGACTTGTATATAAACAGAAACAGGAACCAGAAAATTAGTTAGGTGTTTGATCGTAAGGAGGCCGATGACGTGTGGAACGTGTTCAAGAGAGTACTATAGATTTCATATGCAAAGGCATAGTACTATTATGAACAAGTTCCACCCGTCTTCGGCCCCCACCGATCACATTCCTAACTAATATTCTGGTTTCTGTTTCTGTTTATATAAATACAAGTGCAACACACCACTCCTTAAATGTTTTTCAAAGAATTTGTAGAATGGTTAGAGAGAAACACTGTGAGCAGTTTTGCATGAGATAAAACAATAAAACTTGAAATATTTGTTTTTCTCTGCCAAATTAAGTTTAACAACTTATTCATTAAGCCAAAAACAGTTATTTTCATAATTTTTTCTAAATTTTATTAATTCACACTTTTCAAGTACACCCACATATTTCACTAGATTCACATCAAATTAAATCTTACACCTCCAAACTTTGTTCTTTCGGTCACTCGCTCAGAGCTTATCTTCTCACCATGCACCGTCATAGGACAACGAAGTTTTGGTGCCTGCACGTAATTGATCCTTTTTAATGCCACCTTGCTGACGTTCTTCGGCAGCCATCCGTACATTTGACTTTCTAAAATAGGAAACTCTAGCTGCAACTTTGATCCATTACGCCGCTCTTCATCCAATTTCCAGAAACACTGCCTCTCTGTAATGTCCTTGATACGTGCATCATTGAATTTCGAATAAAACTTTCCCTCGATGGGTGTCACTGCAAAGAAGCAAGATATTTTGCATAGAGATGAGATTTTTGTCTTTTACCATTAGGTTGTATATGGAGTAACTTTTAGTTAGAGCCCAAAGTCCTATATACCTACCTCTTTCAGTGGCCATGAATTCATCGACAATATAAATCCTTTTATTCTGGTTTTGTGTGAGTTCCTTTTCGAAGAGATACGGAAGTTCGGCTTTGACCTTTCGCATTGGGGGTGCATCGTCGTCGTCATCATCGTCCTTTTGGGTAAGGTTAGACATAGCTGTCACTCACAATGTGACGTTATTTAAACCAGCTGAGGTTAATAACGGTAAAACACTGACAGAACACCACAACCGAATGACTATGACTTCAAAAGTGGATTCTAGTATATCGT
Source organism: Syrphus vitripennis (assembly GCA_958431115.1). Lineage (NCBI taxonomy): Eukaryota > Metazoa > Arthropoda > Insecta > Diptera > Syrphidae > Syrphus > Syrphus vitripennis. Next base: position 75,340,721 of record OY288110.1, read on the forward strand.
GCTCGTATGGAAGAGCCCAACCGAAGACTGACATTTGGAGGACAGTTTTCGTTTTCCATTTTGTATAGCTTTATTGTCTTTAGGCAATATTATAGTGAGACGGAGGAGGTACCAGTACCTACGTTATGATTTCCATTGTTGAAAAGCTCATAAGGGAAAAAGTTGGATATTTGCGTGCCATAGCTTCGTTCTCATAAATATCTCTACGGCAGAGGTTTATTTCATTCATAAGCTTTATGCAAAATATTCGAAGCTAAAGTTATATTCTTGCCTTTTGCCATCATGGAAGATGATGATAGCCGAGCGGTGTACTTTTAGTTTACTGAGATTATGTGTGAGGCAGGTTATGCTAGAAATGGTTATCCTGGGAATGCACGCAACAAAGATGGCGTGTTAATAAAGCTGTCAATGGGTTGATTTATGAGTCTTGTTTTGTTTAGTTGATTGTTTTATGTTTACTTTCATAATTGTAAACATTGAAACTTATATGTACCATCATTTATGGACTGGAAAATACTTTTGCAGCGATTTGCCAGTATACTGATGATGGCCTAGAAAGTTCAAGCATAAAGTGACTTGAGCCAAAAGAATTATTTATTTTTTAACCAAGGAAATTGAAAGGGATCTGGCAGAACTGGTGACAGCCAGTTCAAGAGAAAAACTATTTAAAAAATTTTCTGCACTAAGCATTCGGAGAACTTCTTCGTTTACCACCGTAACCATTGTATATGAATTTGCATAGTACTCTCATGAACACGTTCCACACGTGCGTCGGCCACCTAGCGATCACATCACTTACTAATTTTTTGGTTGCTGTTTCTGTATATATACAAGTGCGCCCTCAAACGACCACATCACACAACGTTTGGAACGTGTTCATGAGAGTACTATGCAAATTCATATACAATGACCGTGGCCACAACAACATTCAACACTCTTCCAATTTACTGCTTCACCACAAGGCGTCCGAACAACTTTTTCAAGAATTTTATAAATGAACAGAGAAAACTACTATTGAGTTTTTAATTCTAAGTCTTTAATAAGAAGTAGGGGAAAAATAAAAAAAAAAAATACACGAATGAATCGAGGAAAATCACTTCGGTAGTTTAGGCCGTAAGTCAAGTTATAGACATTCCTTATGGCGTTTTATTGAAACGAAAAGGTTTTATAAGTCACAAAAAAATAATTCAACTAATGGAATTTGACACCTTTCAACTTACCTGTCATCGGAATTGTCATTATACTAGTTGAATGCTTGCAATTAACGATAATGGATCGCGTTAAAACTTTCTAAAAAAGTGTAAAACATTTTTCAAGCATTACGCCATGATTATGGTCGTCATAATTCACCGACTGTGTAAGCAATCTGTAAAAATTTGAAGAAAGTGGAAGCGTTACTGATGCCGCAAGGCATGTGCATCGTCGTAATGCACGCTCAGTCGAAAATATTGCTGCTGCAAGTTTGCTGTTTGGTGATCCGAATTTATCGATTTCTCGATAACCGATAAAAAGTATGAGGCTTGATTTTTTTCTATCAATTTAATTGAAGGAACCATGAAACACCATATAATACTTAAATGTTATACATATAATACATATACGAATTATGTAAACAGTATCACCAAAAAATCAAATATCCACATTGTACCTTTTTTCCAACGAAAATCTCTGGGGAACCTTTGAAAACAAAGATATTTATTTTTAGAAATAATTGATTAAAAACAAAACATCTTCATCACTGCCAAGAGAAATTTTTCTCTGCTTGCTATGAGACACAAAGTCTAAGGCTCTATTTATCTACTTTAAAAGATTTTGGTATCGATTTCAATATATTGTATGGTAGTCTTTAATTAAAAACAAACAATCAGCTTTGCCACGAGCGTTGTTAATAATAATTAAATTATATCGACTACTTGCATTTTTTTGATTGAAACTTTTCCAATTATGAATGAGATTTGAAATATGGTTCTTAGATTTAAATTTTCTAAGAAAACAGTCCCGATACAGGAAAGGTAAAATGATTTTAATTTAATTGAAATTTTCTTTTCTTTATTTCATAAAAAAAAAACAACAATTAAAGGAGAGGAAAATACCTAAACCAGTTTATTTTTTTATGTTTTTTTTTTTTTTTTGAAGGAAAAACTTTTTAATTGCCATTTTACACCAAAATTATTTACTGTGGAAAAACTTCGGAACTGTTGAACTTTGACACAAATATTCGTGAAAAGTTCAATGAAATTTGTAAATAAGTGTAAGTACCACCTATTTTACAAAAGAATAAAAAGAAAAACAAATCGATGACAAGTTTCGCAGTGGATTGTTAAAGTTATCAAAAGACTTTCAATTGTTATCAGAAGTTTATTTTTATCAGTTAAATCTTATATTTCCAACCCGACCCTTTTTAACTCTTTCAAAAAATGTTCACAATATATGCCATCAGATGTCATGAACCTTTATACTCAAAAAGACATCTTTCAGTTTCAATGACAGTAACAAAAAAAATAAAAAGTAGCAAACATGAGAAGAAAATTTACATTTCCTTCAAAGCAAACAATCAATAGAATCACTCGGAGACATATAATGTAGGTAGTGCAATCTGAGCTGAATGAAGGAACTGCTCAATTCAGCCATTCAATCGAAAAACATAAACAAATATTTCGTTGGCAGTTCTGTTCAGTTTTTTTTATGTTATTCAAACTCTATTCCTGTTTATTTTGTGTTGTCTATATGAGTGTTTGTTTTCTAGCCCTTTCGTGCCCATTGTGCAGGAAAAGTAGGTCATGTACCACAGAATATTCAAAAAAATAAAAACAAAAAAAGGAGGTAATGTAAGTCTAACTACATTATTATGTTTTGCATTGATTTTTTTTTTTGATTCTTTGATAACGATGAATTCAGACAGTTTTTGGTTTTTAATCTAAAATCTTTTTTTTTCGATACAGGGTGTTCGAGAGGAAAATTTTTCTGAAATTTGGTTTGGACTAAGTCAGTGTTTCCATTCAAACATATTGTTAAGATATCTTAGCTTCAGTGATATCTCGATAACATAACCCCGTCTCATTTTTATGAGAATTATTGTACATATATACATACATGCATATATGTATATATACATGTATATGTATGGGATACCTTTTTATAGAAGATTGTTTTTCTCCGAAGGTGGTTATGGTTAATGGTTCCTCTAGTTTGCGCCGAATAAGTTGCCAATTTGAATCAAATACGTTACCAGTTTTATTAAAATACATCAGTACTTTAAATCAAATATGTCACCATTTTGAATACGACGCCATTTTGAATCAGTTACGTCGCCATTTTGAATCGATTACGTCGCCTTTTTAAATCAAATGCGTCACCACTTTGAATAAAATATGTTGGGAACCTTAAATTAAATACAGTATGTAATTTAAATATTACATTACATTTAAATAAAAGTAGGAATGATGAAATCAAAGCTGCATCTGCACCCACTGATCAAACGAGGCTTTCAAAAACTACAAGGTGCTCTCTATTACTGTTCTTGACTTTTTGCTTGAAGATAAGGTGACGGACAACAAAGTGAATCAGTTATTTTTTTTTGAAGACGGAACCATTACGAGAATGAGAGAAGATTATGTGTCCTTGCAACGAGCACTATATTGGATGTTGAAGAGAGAAATGAATATACCATTAGCGCGAAAATTACCGAATACCATATGCTGTGCTGTAAAATAGTGCTTCCCAAGTGCAATTCTATGATCGAAAAATGCATCCTAAATTTACAAGAAATATGAGCGTAAATTGACAACAGCTGAAATGAAGATGTTTCGCATGGCAGAAGAAGGAGTGACAAAGCGATAGAGTAAGAAGTAAGAAAATCTGATGAATCCTTCACTTAAAAATACCATCTTGCAAAAAATACCAACTTAGCTGGTACTGTCATGTAAAAAGAAAACGCTTCGAGAACCCCAAAAGGCAATAGCACACGAAGCGACGTTCCAATAGTATCGGGGAAGAAAAACAGACGCAAAAACTCTTCCATGAAACAACTGCCACGACACCTGCATTATGTTGAAGTCAGACATGCAACTCCAACTATCCATAACTGGAAGTACTGTCGAAATTTTCTGAGGCCAATCCTGCGAACCCAACAAGGCATTAGGGTGAAGCAGTAGACTGGCAGAGTTGTGGTCCCACTTGAGATCATGACGATCGTCTGTAAATGAAGTTTGGAGAGAAAAATTTATGTTTTTTTTATAAACTTTCAGTTTGAAAATTTATTTTGTAGTAGAGTTTTGGCTTTAAAAAAAAAATATTGGCCGCCTTCAGATTTCAATTTCTAGCTTTGTGTTGTTGTAAAAAATAGCTGCAGCTACGCTGTTCAAACTATCTCAACATTTTTTGGATTTCTTTATTAAAATTTGAAACCGTTGTATTGGAATAATTATTTTTCCATTCCAAAAAAATACGTTTCAAAAACCAAATTTTAATTTTCCAACATAACGTTTTGACAAAAAATGCTATGACAATGACGCGGCGGCGGCGTGATCAGCGGCACCAGCCACCACGCCTCTGCGCCTTCGCCGTCCATCAACGACAGAATGGAATTGGAACAGTTTCAGTAACAGTAATCCGGAACTTTTTTTTTAACTATCCCATAATAAACTTTAAGACTCGTAATCGAGGAATAAGAATGAAAAAAATGGACGAAAGTCTTTGTATTTGAAAAAACATAGTACTATCATGGTGGAAGTCGAATGGGGCGACATCTAAAAAGTGGGGGCAACCCTATCTCAATTTTTTTTGCGGAGAGCTTTTAATTGATATTTTTTGAATGCAATAATCCAAATAATAGTCTCCTCTTGCCCCTACCACCAATTTTCGACGCTTAAAGACTCCCTAAATCGAATTTTACACCTCAAATTTTGCAGCGCCACCACAAGGGTCGGAGCAACATTAAAAAATACTCGCCATGATAGTACTATGCTTTTCATATATGTACAAAGCGAAAGTGAATCTCTTGAAGTGAGAGATAATTTCATTCAAAAAGTCAAACAAAAAAGTTATTTTGTTTTCCATTTCAATTTTGAAAGAACTTCACTTGAAAAAAAGTGAAATTATTGCCCGCACCAATTGTGAAAAGATATTTTCTGTGTGAAGTTATTGTATGTGATGTTATATGACAAAAATAATTTTTTGAAATTAAATCTATAAAAAAATTGATTTCCTCAATTCGTGTGAACTAAGCCTTTCGTGTTAAAAAAAAAAAATGTAGTATTATTTTGATTGTTATGTTATATTCCCAGAAATTTGCTTTGTATTTTCTTTTGCCTACTCGCTTGTCTCCATTCTTGTTTGTTTGAGATTTATATTCAAAAGAAGAAAATTGAATTTCCAACAATGACAAATACGTATAAATTAAGTAACCAATAATATAAATAGGGATTCGCAGATGGGAGTTCATTGACCTCCTCTTGACAATGTTACTAACCAACATTCTTAGCTTTGTCATTAATCAACATGGGTTTCTTATACACAAGCCGATAGAATTTCTTCTTTCATGATGATGTCGTCGATTGATGGCTTCTATTTATTCATTAAAATGCTTGTTCCTGGTGTAGGAGCCTAGGAAGTCATTGATGGTAAGGAACAATTCCTAAATAGGAATTGTTGTATCTATTGTGTACCACATTTTGACTGATTTTCAATTTATTTAAGGATTTATTGATTTCATATCTATATAGCCACATTTTTGGAATTCCATTTATAATTGGAAAAAGTTCATTGACCTTTTTTAAGATGCTGTACATTTATTAAGATTATTTGAGATTTCAAGAAAATTATAGCTAACTTAAGTTATGAAAACTAAGCCTCAATTTGCTTATAACTTAAATTTCTATATATAATTTTGTTAAACAAACTATTTACCTATCCTACTAGAGACTCAAAACAAGGTTATGTATACTTTGTACGTGCGACTTCATGCATTTCATTTTTTGAATAGAGCTCATGTTTTCTTTGTCAATATAATCTTTGTTGTGCATATATTTTTCTATTTGAAAGAATAAAATTATTCATTTTATTGGAAGATTGAAATGCGACACGTTCTTGTATATTTTGCTTGATGCAAGGATACCTTTACTTATTTATCGGGAATACTTATACCAGGATATAGGGATCGGAAACTTTACCTAGACGCTATACTTATTTATCAGAAATATACCAGGTGATTCTTCTTGGCTGGTTGAAACCATTATTTTAGTAATGTTGTTCCTATATACTTATTTGTTTTGACTTGATATTCTTCCTGTAAATGTCAGAAGAAAAAGATATTTGAAAATATTTACATGTCTTGTGTATATCCATATTATTATAAAAAAAAATATATATACAAAGACGTGGGAAAGAGCTTGAGTCCTTGAGTGCAAATATACATCAGGTGTCATTTTCGGAATTCTTCATAAATAAGTTATCAAATCGAAGAACAGATAGTTGAAAACAAAAAAAAAATGCACAACTGGATCGCACGAAGTTGCTTCTACATAAGGTGATAAGGTGCTTAAGGATACACAAAAGAAAATTACAAAAACAAGAACGTCCTTAGAAATAAACATCCCTTTGCGTAGCTTTAAAGCTTCATTGAAGTGATGTAAGATAATGTAAAAAAAAATTTTTTTAATTTTTTTTTTCAAGGTAAATCCAAGAAAATTTTCAAAACATTCAATTTCCCTGAACCAAATTAACTTTAACGAGAAAGTTTTTGAAGTTTTAGGTGTTCGAAGATGTGTTGAAGTATTTCAAATATGAATGTTTACATCCGTTTATAAAATATTAAATTTTCTTGCTTGATGCTTTTACATCTTGATTAGAATCAGATGAACAATTTTTAAAAAAAGCGGCAACGGTACGGTTTTTTTTTTAAATTTATGTGAGCCAACATCTATTTTAATTTATAGATGTTCTTTTTTTAATCCTTCGGGAAATTTTTGAGAAAAATCGTATTGTTTAAATTTTCAAGATTTCAAAAAAAGTACAGACAAGCATTGTTAAAAAAATTGAAAAAGACACACTTTTCTTGAAACTAGTATTTAAAGTCGCAAACAAGAAATGTTGTATCGCCTCTCATCTCACGAACTGACATACGTATATCTGCTATTTTAATATTTTAAAGGGAACAGTTTTTGGTTTTGTGTACCCTTTCTATGGGCGTTATTTCTTATGTCTTAAATAAAATACTAATTATGTACATACATATATGACAATTCTAAATCTCAAAATTAATTTTCTTCTTCAGATTAAAATTTCAATTTTATTTATATAGGCTTATTATTAGGATTTATTCAGCTCTTCACTGGAAATAAAAATTTTCTTGGGGTCTTATATTATATTATATTCCAATCTTTGTTTTATTACAAATTATTTTGCTCACGCTGAAAAAATATGCAGAAAAGTTATCTGAAATATTCAAAAAAGTTTTCAAGCTCTATGATTACTTAATTCAAAGATCTATTTCATCTAAATTCTTAAAAAAAAACGACATACATACATGGATTTCAGCTACGCCTTTTCATTTGAAATATTTTAACAAAAATTGTAGTTATTACTATGTCATACATAATATTATTAACGAATACAAAACTTTTAAATTGCTGACAGAATTTTTTTCACACTCTTTCCTTTTTTAAGTTTTTGAAAAATAAATCATACCATAACTACCACATACGAAATATTTGTTTTATTTTTTTTTTCTTAAAGTTCTTAACGTCCGCTTTCAACAGTTGAAAGGTTACCCATTATTAACTGGAGCCTTGTAAATTTAATGTTTCTTTTAAGGATTTAATTAATTTGGATATTAAATTTATATTGTTTTGGTTCTTTAATCTCATTCCAAAAGAAAAATGTGCGGTGAAGCGATGATATAACTTATTTTAATGTCTCCATTATTCATACTCCCTTACAACCATTTTATTTTGATTAATTAATTTAAATGTTTAAGAATTATTTTTATAGCTGTAGCTACATAAGTGCTTATAATATAAAATAAATACCTACCTATACTATATAGGTATAGGCATATACATAAGCTTAATTTTAACTTTTTTTAAATCGCTTTTTGACCTTTTTAAACCCTATTTTCGTAGTTAAATTTAATTTCTTAAGTCTTGATGTGTATTTTTTTTTTGGAATTTAATTTTAAAAGGATTAAAATGAGTTTAAAGCCCAAATGGAAACAATAAAAATGATTGATTAAAATTGAGCTTCATGGTCCTTTTTTAAATAAACTCAAGAGAATTGTTTCAATTAGACTTGTATAATGCTATTCGAATAAAAAAAAAGAGGCTGGGTGCGACCCACACTGATAACTTCCCATTTGTGATCTTGAAAACTTTTTATTTAGTTTTTTTCAAATAACCAAATTTTTTTTATATTTTTTGTCAAAAACTGTCAACTAGATATTTGTCAAAATTTAACCTTTCATAAAAAATTGTACTATGTATAAAATAAAATATTTTAGAAGGCACAGTCGTTGTTCGTTCTCAGGATATTCGAGCTGAAATACAATTGTAACTACTTTTCATTAGAATTTTTAACAGTTTTTGATTTTTTGTTAAAAAACTGCCCATTCAATATTTTTCAAAATTTTATCAGTTGCTAACAATTATGTTATGTAGAAAATAAAACAAAAAAGAAGTCAATATCGTTATCCGTTTTTGAGAAATTTGAGTCGAAAGACAATTTATACCAATTTTTGGTAGAATTTTTTGTAGTTTTTATTTTTTTGTAAAAAAACTGTCCATTGAATTTTTTTGAAATTTTCACCAGTAGTCAAAAACAATATTTTTCGTAAAATAAAATTATTTTAAAGTTAATATCGTTTTTCCATCTGAGGATATTCGAGTTTTAAAAAATTTTTTTTTTAGTTTTTTTGATTTTAAAAAATAACGGTATTTTGATTTTTTTCCAAATTCATATCAAATTTGTGTGACGTCATAATGCGTCGAATAAAATTTATTTCAAATCAATAACATTATTTGTTCGTGAGATATTTGAGCCCAACCAAAATTTTCACTTCTTTTTTAAACTGCTATAGTAAGAAAACAACTGATTGAACATTAATAAACGCCCTTTCAGCTTCTTTCGAAGTTATTATCTATAAAACAAAATTTATTTCAAGTCGATATCTCTACTCGTTCTTGAGATATCGACGACGAAAAATGGTACCAGAACGTACGAACGTACGAACGTACGAACGTACGAACGTACGTACACACGCACACACAGACATCTCTCTAAAAATGATTGATATAGGCTCTAGGGACCTTGAAACGTCGAGAAATTTCAAAAATTTCAATTTGACAAATCGGACCGATAACAATAACTCCCTATGGGAAGTTAATAACTCCCTATGGGAAGTTAAAAATCCAGAGCAAAAAATATACAGATAATTTAAGATTCTACACTTTTATGACAACAGTTTTCAAATGGAAGTGACAACAAAAACTGTAATTTTTAAATTGAATTTTCTTCATGTTTGCCATACAACCCTTTTATCTGAGAAAAACAAGATGATCAAATGAAACTACTGCAATAAAAGCTATTTTTTGGACCACACATGTTTTTAAATGTTTTCAAAAATTTGTTTTTACCAATAAAAATATCGAAATTTATGATTTCCAAATGGAAATATAGAAGATATCATTTTTATGGCTGCTGCGTTTTTATGAACTTTTTTGTGTTTTATAAACAAAAATTGCTAAAAGAGCAGAAACAAAAAATATTCAAACGCTCTTACCGAATATTTTTTCTTAAATAATTTATTTTATTCCACCTTTAACGCTTACGAAAACTATTTAAAATAGTAAAAAGGACAGTCAAAAGACTTCAAGATTACAACTTCATAAATATTGTAATCAAATGATTGATTTAGTTTTTTTTTCACACTAGGGGGCGTATTTTCGATCCCTTTTGTTTATAAAAAATTAATTTGCTTTTTTGTTTGCCTTTTTTTACTTTATTCTTTTTGTTAATTTTTTTTTGTTGACAAAATCATTCGGATTTTTCAAAATTTTTTATTAAACTTATTTACAAAAATTTTGAAAAATCTCAATGCTAGTGTTGATGATATGAGTTTTTGAAAATTTAGAAAAATCTGATATAAAAGTCGAACGAAAATCGCCTGATTTTTTTACGATTACATTACCAGACGAAACGTTTCAAAATGTCTAAAAAATCATAATAACAAGATTTTAAGATGTTTTAAGAATCTATTATTTGAAAAATCTGAGTCTAATGTTGACAAAATGTCATTTTGAAAACTTTGATAAGATAATCGAACAAAAATAGCACTTTTTAAAAATTTTGCAAGCCCCACACCTTATATGTATTTTCGGCCGATATTTTTAGAAAAATTTCATAGAAATTTCCCTTTGTGAATACATATCGCTCAAATTTTACAACAAAACATTTTTTTGGAAACATCTTCGTAAATTCAGGTAGTTCATCAATTTATTTACGAAAAAAAAAGCAATTTACAATGATAATATTTAGTATATTAATAACGCCGTTTATAGGTGTAATAAATTACAACAATTTTGAAGCTACGAGTATTCAAATAATAATTGAATAAATATAGGATCAAGCACTAACAGCCTTATTTAAAAATATTCTGACTTTACAACACCTCTATGTAATTTTGGAAAGCTTATTAATAAAAAAAATACACAAGGAATAGAGGCAAGGAAAGCTAAAACTGGTTTATAGGAGGAATAAAGCCGTTTTAGTATCTAAATGACATTTATCGATTTCGATCACACATCTAGTCAGACGTGTATTTTATCTCTTTTATTTATCTAATTTCTAATTATTATTATGAATTCTAAGTGCGGAATATGTACTAAATTAATAAGTAATATAAACTCTTTATCTTGTTGTATTTGTGCTATAAATATTCATAATGAATGCACTAAGTTTAAAAAGAATGATCTTAAATTTATAAACTCTAATGACAATGTTTTCTTTAAATGTGAGAAGTGCAAAACAAATAACTCTTTGCCTGCCTACATAAAAAAAATCAATGATCTCTGTGTATACCTACAAGAAACTATTAGAGACTTAAATAAATTCGGTTATTCATTCGATGCTAATGCAAAAACAAAATTGCTAATTGCCAATGCTAAGTCAAGTGCATTAAACACCAGCAGAAACATTCGCGACACCACTCGTGTGCAAAGAATACCAAAGGTCAGTGAACCCTCTGTGCGCTCGTCGTCGCCTATGAATCGCCTTTCAATGAATCGTAATGATTGTTCCCCTGGTGTAAGCTCTCGATTAAGCGCTGCTGGTGTAGTAAACAAAAATAATAGAGACAAACTTTCATCTTCAGTCCCGAGTCTTTTATCGATAAATTCTGTTTCTGATAAGAATCATGTTGTTTTATCTAAAGATAATTCTGGGACTTTAAATAAATTTGTTCCTGATGCTGCTGTTGCCGATGATGTTGCTAGTTCTCTTTCTTTATCTACTTGTGTAGATAAGATTGACAAGAATCAATCTAGTTTACCTTCGGAGAAAACTGCAGTCGTTGATGATGAATCGACCATTATACCCAATGGGTCAATTGTTGTTGACAAAAGTGGGGGTATGATTGCTCTGGAGGTCTACGGCAACGACAAAAATTTAGCTGCGAATGATGAATTTTCTACTGCTTGTGGTGAATTTGTCGTTCCTGTGCCTTCTGTTGTTGCTTATTCTGGTACTAATAGTGGTTGTGATGTTGTTGTTGCTGATGGAGGTGGTGGTGGTGGTGCTGTAGTTGCTTGTGCTGCGATTGAGAGTGGTAGTCAAGTGGTTGGTGCTCAGGCATATGAGGATGACGTTGGAACTGACGTTATTACGAAGGTGCGAAACTATGAAATTGGAACCAATAATGACTTTCTTACTGACAATACCGCTGGCCCATCCAAAATAGGAGATAACTTAAATTTTCGAAATTCGAGTGATAAGTTAAATTCTGTTCCCTCCCAACCATCGATACTAAGCAATACAATAAACAAGAATAATGCGTACTGGGAAATGGTGAAAAAGAAAAAAAATAACCAAAGAAGTCATAATGAAATCATGGGAAGTGGGAAAAGCGAACTAAGTGCTGTAACTCCTATAGTCTGGTTGCATGTATCTAAATTTAATGTGGATACTGAACCTGAACAACTTATAAACCATATCTCAGATAAGACTGACATTCCAACTAACTTGTTTAAATGTTACAAGCTTACTAAAAAAGGGATCGACAAATCAAATATTACTCATGTGAATTTTAAGCTGAGTGTTCCTGCAATAAGTTACAACAAATTGATGAGTGACTCTTCCATATGGCCAATGTACGTTAAGGTAAAAAAATTCGTTAACCACTCAAAAAACGACGTTGCGCGACAAATAGTGAATTCGACATGATACCAATAAATAATGCTGCTACATTGAACTTCGATGAAATCGATACTGCTGCATCTATTCATCCTGGATCATCAAGTAATTTATTATTATATTATCAAAACGTAGGAGGCATAAGAACAAAGTTAGATTATCTATATCTTGTTTTTTCATCCTGTTTTTATGATATCATTTTACTAACTGAAACATGGTTAACTGAAAGCCAATTAACATCTGAATTATTTAACTCAAATTATACAGTTTTTAGAAAAGACAGATCTAAATTATTAACAAGTATGGATAGAGGGGGAGGTGTTTTAATTGCAATTAAATCATCTCTTTCGTGTAGAGAAATAGAACTTAAATCTTATACTTTTACTTCTACACTTAACTTCGATATTGACCAGTTAATTGTTTGTTTATCTTTGAATGATAATACTGAATTGTTCATTATAAATAATTATATTCCTCCTAATAGTTCTATTGAATATTATAACGTTTATTTTGAAAATTGTAACAGTATTTTAGAAAATCTGAGTAGCTCTCAGCATATAATTTGTATTGGCGATTTTAATCAAGGAAATATAAAGTGGGTGTTGGATGGTGATGATAAATGTTTAATTCCATTTAATGTAAAATCTGAAGTCGAAAGTAATCTGATTGATTTTTTTTGTCGGTTTGACTTAATACAAATTAACTCTAATTGTAATGAATTAAATCGAATTCTTGATCTTATTTTTGTTGATAAGGAATTCAATATTTGTGTCGAAAAGTCTGACAGCCCCATTATCCAAAACTCAAAACATCACATTGCACTTGAAGGAACTATAAATTTTTATAACTATATGAAAAATCATAATATTAATAACTTTTTTGTACCAAACTTTAAAAAAGCGAACTTTGATGCAATGAATGAATATCTTTTATCTTTTCCTTGGGATGTACGAATTTCCAAAATCAATTTAAACAACGCAAATGAATCATTCTCATCTATTATCAATGAAGCTGTTCGTCGATTTGTTCCGCTTAAAAAATCTAAATCTTGTACAAATCCAGCATGGTTTAATAAGAGATTAATTAATTTAAAAAATAGAAAAAATAAAGCATTTAAATTATTTAAAAAAAATAGGGAGAACAATGAACTTCGGTCGGTTTATTTAAAATGCCAAAAAGAATTTGACATGCTCAATAAATTTTTGTATCGATCCTATATGTTTACTATTGAATCTAACATTAAAAATAACAGTAAAAGCTTTTGGAATTTTATTAACTCTAAACGTAAATCAAACGGGTATCCAAGTTGTATGAAGTACTTAAATACATCAACAAGTGACTTGAATGAAATTTGTAATCTTTTTGCTGTCTATTTTCAGTCGGTTTATTCGTCAAACTCACCTTCTAATCTTGAAATACCACAGGTCCAGGCATCCGCTAATATAGGTTTAATGGTATTACAGGACTCAGAAGTCATGACAGCCCTGGTCAATTTAGACACAACCAAAAACGAAGGTCCCGATGGGATTCCACCCATATTATTGTTTAAATGTGCATCTGCTTTAGCAAGACCGTTGACGACAATTTTTAACTTGTCGCTTTCCCAGGGTCAGTTCTTAGATTGTTGGAAATTGTCTTACATAACACCAGTTTTTAAGTCAGGTTCTAAACAAGATGTCACTAATTATAGACCAATCTGTAAAATTTCAGCTTTACCAAAGTTATTTGAGAAGATAGTCTTTGATAAACTATCTTTTCTAATAAAAGACATTGTTTCAGTATACCAACATGGTTTTATATCTGGCAGATCTACGGCAACTAATCTATCGTTAATGACCAGTTATATTATAAATAATTTCGAATCAAGTTTTCAAACAGACATTATATTTACCGATTTTGCCAAGGCTTTTGATCGCGTTAACCATCAAGTTCTTATGGGAAAACTCTTGCAATTTGGTTTTCATTCAAACTTTTACGATTGGTTAAAATCTTATCTAACTCATAGGGTTCAAATAGTTAAAATTGACGACAATTTTTCAGAACAAATCTTAGTGCCATCTGGTGTCCCTCAGGGCAGCCATTTGGGACCGCTCTTATTCCTTTTGTTTATTAATGATATTCCTGATATATTCAGAAATTCATTATGTCTTCTATTTGCAGATGATCTTAAACTGTATCGAATTACAAAATCCTTACAAGATTGTATTTTATTAAATGAAGATTTAAGTAGATTGGCTGGTTGGTGCAATATTAATTTTCTGCACTTAAATGTATCTAAGTGTCAAGTAATGTCCTGTTACCGTAATAATTCACCCATATACTTCAACTACTCAATTAATAATTCTAAATTAGAACGAGTTGTTCAAAAAAAAGATCTTGGCATTATTTTAGATACAAAACTTTCCTTCTTGCCACATATGGATTACATTATCAATAAATCTAATCAAATGCTTGGTTTTGTTAAGAGAAACACCAAAGAGTTTAATGACCCTTTTACACTTAAGTCACTCTTTAATTCACTGGTTCGATCAGTGCTTGAGTACTGTAGTACAGTTTGGAATCCGTATTATAATAATTCATGTGAACGAATTGAAAAAGTGCAAAGGAAATTTACAAGATATGCGTTTTTTAAATTAAATTGGAGAATTGATACTCCGTCTTATGAAACCAGGTGCCTGTTATTTGGAATGCTTAAATTGGAAAATCGACGTACATACTTTGGAATAATGTTTATCAGGGATATACTTTCATATCATATTAAATGTCCTCCATTACTTTCTTTAATTAGTATACGCGTTCCTAGAAGCAATTCTCGTGACTTCATTTTATTTCATGAGCGTTTCCATAAAACGAATTACGGTCGTAACGAACCAATCTCTCGTTGCATCAGAGAAGCTAATTTGGTTTGCAATGGATTAGACTTTTTTGATAGTTGTTCCAGAGATTCTTTTAAACTACATGTACTTAACTTATTAAATTTTACACCATTATGATTTAGAATCTTAGTTAATATTAACAAAGTATATAAAATCATTTATAATATAATTGTATCTTATTGTTATTAGCAATTTAGTTTTTAAGAACTAATGTATTAGTCTGTAAGGGAAATTGTTTCTCTGTTTGATGATAAAAATAAATAAATAAATAAATAAACATTTTGACATGACATCGTGTGAAATTTACAATGAGGAAATTTTTGTTTACCCTTTTGATAAGAAAACAAAGCGAATTCTTTTTTTGCATTAATAAAAGTTTTTTTTAATTTCCTTAACTTTAACAAGTATCTATGAATGTTCAAATCATATATAATTTTGAGAACTATCCTATTCAACAAGGGATTTTTTTTCATACATTAAGTGCATTATCCAGATGTCATTGATCAAAGTGATTGTACTAACACTTCTTGAATCTCCAAAGAAATATATTATTTTTATTGTTTCCTCTTTCTTCAACCAGTTTATACGATTTTTAATTAAAACTTTTATATTGTGTATGCTGTCTCAAATTACTTCTATCTGAAATCAACTATTTTAAAATATCCGTGTCCTAACTTCCTAAATAATACAATCAGTTTCAATTTACAGTTCACAGAACAAACAATCAGCATCAAGGTTACTGCATCAAAATAATCTAATTTTAAACATTACCCAACAATGTTTAAAACTGTTTATTCACATCCATACATATGTACATATGCGAAATAGTTTTACAAATTAAATTTCAGGGACATCTCTTTTGATGATGCCCGATTAAAGTTTTATCTTAGAATTAAACATAAGATTGCAATTTCCTAGGAGAAACAAAAAGCAGATTGAAGCATTCCAATGAAATTTGCATTTAATTTACAAATTGTCTGGTGTGCATTTTACCATGATTAAAAATTAACGAACCATAAGAAGCTTTACTTTTCTTATATATATAGGGGAAGTAAATTCACTTGCAAGGAGAATGTGCTGTTTTGGAAAATAAATTATTATGCAGAAGATTTTATTGGAAGACTAGTCGTTGCCAGAAATGAATCAGTCAGTAAGTACGGTTTGATCTAAATCATGCCACCACAATTGGAGAATCTTCCCCTAGTTCTAGGTCGTAAAAAGGCCCTATTTTTAAATACAATTACAACTTTCTGTCAAATTAACAAATTTCGTGCTGAAATCATAACAAAAAACAGCGCTCCTAAAAGACTTCACTTCCTCGCAAAAAGCAGTTCTTGTGAAAAAAGAAAACGTTTACAGTTTTATGATATTTTTTCGGGGAAAAGCTAAAATAACATTTTTTATGAGCTTTCAATATTATTTTATTAGTGCAGTTTAATTTCAAAATAAAGGGTGTTTTTTTATATAAGTTTAGAACTTTGAAATGGAATAAAACAAAGATGATTTTTTAAAATTATCATGACATTGACTCTGGCATATGACCGCCACAGTTGGCTCGGAGGTAATTTAAACTGAAGGTCCAATTTTCGATCACTTTTTTCGAACAGTATCGCGGCGAATGTTATCCTCCAAGTGGCCAATCGTTTTCGAGCTTATCGGAATAGACTACCGAGAAAAATAGTCTAGCGGCGTTAAATCGCACGATCTTGGAGGCCAATTCACGGGTCCGAAACATGAAACTATACGGTTACCAAAAGTTTCTTTCAATAAATAAATTGTGGAGCTGTGTGACCTTTTGAGCCGTCTTGTTGAATCCACAGCTCCTGCACATCATGGTTGTTCAATTGAGGAACGAAAAAGTCAGTAAGCAAGGCTCTATAGCGTGCACCATTGACTGTAACGTTGTGTCCAGCATCATTTTTAAGGAAGTCAGTTTTTCTGGATATAACGGTGTCCCACATACACTTGAGGATTATCTTCACTCCAAATACGACAGTTTTGTTTATTGACGTAGCCATTCAATCAAAAGTGCACTTCAAAGCTAAATTAATTTCTCTTATGAAAATCGGGATCAACGGCAATCTTGTTTTAGGTCCTTTGACCGAACCGAAATAACCAGTTGCATTCTTCCCCTTAAGCAATTCCACCGTAATACTCGCACCGTTAGGAATGCCCATCAATTCACCCTTGAGCCCAACTTCGGACGCACTGATAAGTAAAGAGAATCTTTCGTTAGCCGCACCACACGAATGTGGAATGCTTTACCCGACTCGACCTACCCATTTCGATGCTCAAAAATTCAAAACCAATGTGCATCGATAACCCCTTTTTTACTCCTGTCTCATTGCCCTAAACGCTCGTTTTGTGTTAAAACATTTTAAGGGTATCCCCTTTAGTGCGCACTTAATTAAAAAAAAACCTACGAACATTGTTCACGCATCAAACTTTTCATGTTGAAATGACGTCCAGTTAAAATAGTGTTGCTAACTTAAAGTTATATGTGATTGTAAAAGGTAATTATTATGTAACGTCAAGATATCGCTTTCGAATTTGTACAAATTCTAAGGTTACACTGTTGGAAAGCAAGCAAGCAAGAACGCCCAAGGAAATAAATGATTATTACAAAATGTCCACACTCTTGAAGAAGATACACAACAGTTATGTATGTATAATTTTTTTCTATAAGGAAATCGAAAACAACAAAACACCAATAAAACAATAATTATGATTACTTAACAAAGAAGAACATTGCAGCATTAAATTATTTTTGTTATAAAACATTAATTTATTATGAAGAATTCCGTTGGCGTTTATTTCCAATTATTATTTTCATGTAACATAATATCAAATAACTTCGGTTTTACACAGTTGAAAGAAATGTTCATTAATCTTTTGTAATAAATCAATATTTGTTCTCTTTCTCAGATATAAAAACGTTGTGAAATATTTTTTTGTTTGTGAAAATTTAAAGTAATAAAAAACTCATTAAATATTTTTTTTTTGGGGGGAGACATAAAATTTTCTTGATATTTTTAGCGCTTTAAAGATGGAATTTGGATTATTGATTCGTCAATATTTTACGATGCATCTATAAAAGTTCACACAAAGGAGTTGTGATGCAAAAGAAATATTGATGTGTCATTTAAATTTTAACAAGGTAATAATGTATGCATAGAGAAAAAGTCATCGGTTTTTGTTGCTATTTTATGGCTTTGAGAAAATATGAATAAAGTTAAATTTAAATTTTGGTTAAATATTTCAAGAAATCAATTATTTGATCTAATTCAACTGGTTTAAATTTTTTTAATGTCCCTAATAAAAAAAATAAAAGAAATATACGCAGAGTGAATATCTTCACGTAAAATTTAAGACAAGTTGATTTTCAAAATTAAAATATTATTGCTAAGTTTATGAATCAAGGGTAACAACTTAAAGGCTCTAAATACCACCAATTGTTCTTACGGATTAATTTTTTATTAATTCGTTTATATTTTATTTTGGCCAGAGTTATAGCTATTTCATGCTTGCCAGACAATCATTAGACTCCTGGTGGTGCTGAGCTTTAATCCAATTTTTATTTGATAAACTGTTTACCACTGGTATCGAACCCACGTGCATCAGATGCCTAGACTTGTCGTGTGCCCCACGCACTTCACCGCTTTGGACCACTGATGTCGCATGTTTATCAAATGCATTTTTATAAGCCCCTTTAATACGCCTCCATTTTTCTCCATACCTTACTTCGATAGACTACAATTTGTAGCAACAAGAAAATTCTAAGCTGTTTCAGGAGTCAATTTGAAAAACTACGTAAGAATCTAAACAAATTTCACAGATGGTTTTTTTTAAGCTTTAGGTATTTAAAGTAACTTTTTTGTTATTTTTTAGAAAAATTAAATTTGACTTCCCGAGCGAAGTTGATGTGGTCCAGCTAGTGATAAAATAAAATGTTCCAAATTGAAAAGATAGATAAAAACATATAATGAAATTTTAAAATCAATATGAAAAAGGAAATATAATTATTACAACAGTTCATTTGTGTATAAGCAAAATAATATTTGGATTTTTTCGCAAGTCCCGATACAATTATGTGTACAAAACGACAGACAATTTAAAACAACTGTGTCCATATATAATTAAGCTAACTCCAGATAATTATCTGTATGGATAGATGAGGAATTGCCAGAACTGTATTATTGATGTGTTATCGATATTTCGTATGAAAAATAGTCTGTAAGGATAATGGTGGACCAAGGAAAAAGGAAAATTACTAATTACAGTACAAATTCGATTTACGCAACTAATAGAAATTGGGACAGTTGCAATAACCGAGGTTTTTGCATTTACTGGGTTTTTTTTTTTGATACAAATTATTGTTTTAATAGACAATTATGTAATATTTCTTGTAACACCCATCCTGTATAAAATTTCATTTTCCGTAGACACTAATAAAATTGCAACCCATTCAAGGAATATTGTTCAGACAAACGAGGTGTAAATTAACGGCAGGAATACATAATTAAAAGGAGAGGATGCAAATAGAAAACAGATGAATAAACACAAAAAAGTTGCACAAATCGAGGTAGCAGCTTTGAAAAGCAGCATTTATAGAGTCAAGAGTGCTAAAAATTTAGTGTTCCGTAAATTGAGTTCATAATGTAATTGTAACAAAATCAAATATTTTTATCAAGAAGTATTCGAATTATAATTGAATTTTAATCTGAATTTTTGTAATTGGATAAAGTTCATGAGTTCCAAACAACTCTATATGGAGTGGCAAAAAATGGCTAGTATTTATATTATATGTGCCATATGTGGCCAGATAAAAAAATATTCAAAAGCATTTTGTTCATTTTTGAATGGAAAAAAAAGTATTATAACTTGCCAAGTTATGAGTATGTTTTATAATAGGTTTAAAAAGTTTCGTTACGAGAAGTTAAGTTAAGCACCACATGCCACCACTCTTCTACTTTAGAAGGTTGCTGCTTCTAAAGTCATTTTCAAATAATCAGAAATTTATTTAAATAGTCTCCCAAGCCATCGCCAAACATTCCTTGACAGCATAATCTTCGTTGACAACAATCTTTGTCAATGGGTTTCTTAGCCATTACTTTGTAATGAGCCCTGCCTATCCTACAAAGCTATGGAGGATATGGGCTTCCTCAAGCCAATTATAAATGCTGGCTAAAGAGCCGATCTGATTTAATAAATTAAAGAAGGCTAATAAGCCGAGTTTCTTTGTTTAACTTCCAAATTAAAAGTGCTCTTTATTTGATCAGACTTAGGCTATTTATACAAAATAATTTCCTTACACACTAAGAACTTAAAGCTGTACATATTATTACTAAAACATATACATTGTATTGAATTCTAATTCGGTGGGAAACAAATGACAGAATCAGGCAGCATACTTGCTATGTCATCAAAAATCATAACAAATATACATGCCCCTTTCACAATGCACAAACGCATCCAAATTCGTTCAGGCATATTTACTACACAGCATGCAGTGCGTTGAACCTTCACGAATAGGTAGATACACTTGACCATAGTAAAAGTAATCTGAGACTCAAGTGGCATTGAACATTTTTATTAAATAATTTTCTGGACTGAATGAAATGCGAGTGCATATGAGAAATGGGTTGGCTATAGGAACGTGGAGTATAGATCTATGGCAATGACCTGCAATAAAATTCTTATGCAATATAGTGTAGTGTATGCGCACTACATCCTCACTCTTTTAGAAAAAAAAAAAAAAAAAAATTTTTTTTTTGCTTATTTTTTTAATCTATTATTATGTACCTCTTTGGTTTCATTATTAATCTTAATTTTACTATTTACGCCCTTTAATTCAATTACTTCGTATGGTCCTTTATATGGGTTTTCTAATTTTTTCTTATTTCCTACTTTTAAATATACCTTATCTCCTACTTTTAATTGTAATGGGTTGGCAATCTTATCTACTAATTCCTTTCTTTCTATTTTACTTTTATCTAATAATCTCTTAGCTATTACTCTTATTTGACCTAATCTAAATTTTAATTCTAAACTGTAATCATCAATGTTATATATAGGGCTTGTTATGTTATGAGCTAAGCCTTCTGGTAGTTTAGCTAATTTTCCATAAACCAATTCAAAGGGTGATATACCTATGATAGAGTGTGGTGTTGTATTGTAACTAAAGACAAAATAGGGAATCCACTCATGCCAATTGTTTTGTTCTGCAAAGGCAATTAGATATTCATTTAATACTCTATGGTTTCGTTCTATAGATCCTAATGTTTCGTGATGATAGGGTGTTGATGTTATGTGATTTATCCCAAATAATGTGTAAACGTTTTTCATTACTTCGTTGATAAATTCTGTCCCCATGTCTGTTCTTAATGTTCTGAAACTACCGTGTCTAAGAAGGAAATTATCTACCAATGCTTTTGCTACAGTGTTTGCATCTTTGCTTTTAATAGGAATAGCTTCGACGTATTTTGTTAACTCACATTGTAGAGTGAGTATATACCTAAAGTCGTTTGAGGGTCTTAGTGGACCTACTGTGTCTGCTGTTACTACTTCAAAACTTGTTGTTGGTGTCTCTGTTAATACCAATCTTTCTTTTGTATTCCTGATTTGTTTGCTCTGTGCACATATTATGCATTCATTAACGTATTTCTTCACCATTTTGTTTAAATTTTTCCAACAATATCTCTGTTTTATTTTATTTATCGTTCTTTTTATGCCTGAGTGCCCACCGGCATGTGGTGTATTATGAAAATTCTCTATTATCTTTTCTTTCTCTTTATCATCAATAACTCTTATTGGGGGAATATATATCAATATTTTTAATCGTGCTTTTCTTTCAATTTTTTGTTGTAATTTATTATACAATTTTTTAAATTCATATATACTTATGTGCTCAAATATTTCGTCATTATTAGCAATTGCTAATTGGTTAATATCTTCTTTATTCATTCTAAATACCAGTTTCTCCAAGATCAGACCTAAATCGAGATTCGGATTATCACTGTATTCTATCACCACATCTGTAATGTTTACATGAATTTTTGTACAGGCTTCTCCTGAATTAAACCTTAGTTTATATGAGGATTTTCGCTGATGTACTTCATGTTTTTGTAGCACTTTTTTGAATTTTAATTTTTTATTATTTTTAACTTCTGTAAGGGAACCACATTCCCAAATGTATATAGGTGTATCATTCGTTTTTAACTCTATATTTTGGTTTTTTAGATTTTCATTTGCTATTTTAGCTGATTTTGATCTAGTCATAATATTTACATTTGAAGTTGGGATCATTTCTTTTAATATTTCAGAATCAAGCTTGATACGTGATAACGCATCAGCATTTGTGTTCATTGATCCCTGTTTATAAATAATATTAAAGGTGTAATCTGCTAGATCCAATCTTATCCTTGTTAACTTTGATGATGGATTTTTGTGTGTGAAGAGACTTACTAACGGTCTGTGATCTGTTACCACAGTGAATTTTCTTCCATATACGTATGGTCTGAAGTAGTTTATTGCCCAATGTATGCCAAGCAGTTCCTTCTCGATTATTGGTTTATTCAGCTCATGCTTGGTTAAACTTCTACTGGCATATGAAATCGGGAGATCTTTACCTATCTCACCTTGTGATAGTACTGCTCCTAAGGCAACATTCGAAGCATCAGTTGTTATTATGAATGTCTCTTCATGATTTGGGTACTTAAGGATAGGTGGATTTATAAGCTTGTTTTTCAAAGTGATAAAGGCATTTTCACATTCCTCGCTCCAAATGAATTCTACTCCCTTTTTAGATAGTATATTTAGTGGTCTGGCTACTGTTGCAAAGTCTTTTATGAATCTCCTAT
This sequence comes from Syrphus vitripennis, assembly GCA_958431115.1. NCBI lineage: Eukaryota > Metazoa > Arthropoda > Insecta > Diptera > Syrphidae > Syrphus > Syrphus vitripennis. Next base: position 75,363,855 of record OY288110.1, read on the forward strand.
AATAGTTGCAGAACGCTACAAATCTTTTGACTTCGTCTGCATTTTTTGGTGTTGGATATGCAGTAATAGCTTCATACTTTTGCGGATCTGGTTTTATTCCCTCATTTGTTATTAAATGTCCAAGATATGTTACCTGCGTTTGCAGCCAATTGCATTTTTTGGGGTTCAGTTTGAGATTGTATTTTCTGAGCCTTTGAAGAATCTTTATAAGGTTACTGTTGTGATGATTCAGGCTGCAGCCGAATATAATTATATCGTCAACATATAAGAAAGCTTCTGTGCTAAGACCTGCTAAGGCTACAGATAGCATACGTTGGAAGCTATTCGTTGATATTTTTAGTCCAAATGGTAACCTATTGAAGTGAAAATGTCCACGGGGTGTTGAAAATGCTGTTTTTGGTCTTGATTCTTCATCCAATTCTATTTGATGGAAGGAGCTAGTTAAATCTAAGGTGGAAAAGTATTTAGCTCTGCCCAGTGTATCTAGTACATCATCCAGTCTTGTCAAGGGAAATTTATCGTCTATTATTTTTTTATTCAATTGACGGAAATCCACAACTAAACGCCATTTCTTTTCTCCCTGGGAATCTTTCTTCGGTACCACGAGCAAAGGTGAGTTAAATGGGCTGACTGAAGGTTCAATTATGTTATCTTCAAGAAGTTTATCTACTTGTTGGTTGATTTCTTCTATCTGTCCATTGGGAAGTCTATAATTTTTAATGTAAACAGGATTGTTGTCTGTCATAGAAATTCTTTGTTTGTAGAAATTATTTACTGTCAATGTATCTCCATCTAGATGGAAACAATCCGCAAATTCCTTACATATGTCTAAAATGGAATGTTTTGCTTTAATATCTGATATGTCGATATTTAGTTCCTTTATTAGTCTTTCATATTGATTTTCTTTTTTGTTCTTTTCAAAATTCTTTTTTAGATCAATAACATGAAAATCAGTGAGTGGGACTACATCTGGCTTGAATGGTTTTAAAGTTACGTCATGCTCTAAAGTGTTTAAAAATGCTATTTGAGTGATGCCTTTTGCTGGGATAATTGAATTCGCGATAAAAACTCCATTTTGTATTTCTTGATTGAGCACGATGCTGTCTTCCGGTACTTCAAGATTTATTGGATGCAGTGATTGTGTTCTTGCGGGTAAAATAATATTTTGTGATTTAGGAAGCTGTGTGAACATTGGGAAAATGAATTCATCATTTTTGAATAAAATAGATAGTGTAAAGTTTTCATAATCTATTTTACAATTGTTTTTTATCAAAAAGTCTCTTCCTAGAATACCATTTGTATTGATTGGGAAACTGTCATCTACTACTTGGAACTTTTGCTCGATCTGCTCGCCCTCAATTCTTAATTGCCCTTGTATTGAACCTATAGAATATACTTCCGAATCTGTGACTCCTTTTATCGTTATTTTATCTATTATATTTATGTTATTTTCTGAATTTAAGCTACTTCTCTTCAGGATTGAGATATCAGCACCTGTATCAATTAAAAACTTTTGATCTTTTCTTGTTATGTCAGATTGAGCTATTATATAATTTGTAAAATGGAGGTTAAGATTCAGGATTGCCCTTATTGGTTGTTTTCTAAACTGAAGTCGGAGTCTCTCTGGGCTTCGGAGACTCCTTGTGTGTTTTCCGAACCTTCAATATAGTTTATTGTTCTTGGGTTTTGTGTATTGTAGTTTGCATTATTATATCTATTATTATTGAATCTGTTATTACTATTATTGTTATATCTATTGTTATTATAATATCTCATATTGTTGATATTATTACTACTATTGTAACTGTTATTGTTATTTCTATTGCTATTATATCTTGTGTTGATTCTAGTATTGTTGTTTTGAATTCCTGATCTACTAAATCTGTTGCTATTGTTCCTGTTAAAATTTTGATAATTGTTACCCCTGGAGTTATTTACTCTGAAATGGTTAACTTGTGCAAACTCATTAGACGAATCTAACTCTGCTGCTAATTGAATTGCTTCATTGAGTGTTTTCGGTCTAGCCGAGAAGACCGTTGACTTTGTTGGTTGTTGCAACCCATTTTTGAATGCATTTAAACCTAATTGGTCATTCATTTTGCAGATCGTTTCCCTACTTTCATCTCCTTGCTCTAACAATTGCAGTGAAGTGAGCTCCGATACCAGAGTTTCTATTTTTGTTGCAAAGGTAGTAGTTGTGCTTGAATTTTGTTGTATAGTGGAGAGTTGTGAAATTATTTGAAGAGAATTTTTTCTACTTTTAAAAAGTTGAATAAAGATTTCCTTCAGTTCTTTGATTGTTTTGGGTTCTTTAACAGTATTTAGCTTATTCCTAACTTTGTCGGTTAATTTTGTTCCTAAAACAAATTTTATGAGCTTGTTTTTTTCATTTTCATCACTTAGAGAGCTGTCAACATAGTCTACTAAATTTAAAAAATTTGTTAGTTTTTCTGCTTCCCCTCCATACTCTGGGATAATTTTTATACTTGATAAAATGTCGAATTTTGCCATTTTTAATTCTAATTTATTTATTTCTTCTTCGATTAATTTTTGATCAATTTCAATATATTCTTCTCCTATGTTTTCTATATCTAATAATTTCCTTTTATCATCTAATATTTGTTTCAATCTGACCAACAAATTATCTATAATTGTTTTCAATGCCTGCTGATTTGTTTCCTTAGGTGAATTTTCATACTTTTTATTAAATTCTTCTTCTAATTCTAGTATTTCATCTCTTTTTTCGTTTATATATTTTTGCGAATATTTTCTTGTTGGAGTTTTATTAAAGTTTGCTATTATTTCTTTTAACGTTTTTATTGTGTTCAACATATTTTTAAATATACATTTTTATCGTAACAACAATTAAATTTTTATTTGTTTTTTTTTTTTTTTTTTTTTTTTTTTTTTTATACTGTTATATTTTTAACTTCATTACTTACAATCTTTTGTACATTAGTTTTAAAATAAAATTTAAAAAGTTTTAATGAAAGGTAGATTACAAATATTATTAAAATTATAATTAGAATATCTATGAATAATAGGTTTGAACTAAATACAGTTGTATTATTATTGTTTGAGGCATTAACAATCACCTCTTCTTTGGACGTTTTTCCTCCCATTTGTATTAAATTTTTTTTTTTTTTTTTTATATTTACACTTTTTTTTTTTTATTTATTTTTGTTTTTCATTATTTTTCATATTTGCTTGTCGCTGCAAATTTCTTGCTTGTTCAATAAAATATTTTTTTTGTTCATTGTTGGCTAATCCAGCTAACCTGTATAGATTACCAACTTCTTGTCTAATTTTAACCTTGCGCCCAGCGCGTTTTCTTTTGTTGGCTCGCCCGGATGATATGGGCTATCCATATACTCAAAAAGTTTGTCGAGCTCTTCCGGACTATATGACATAATATCTTATCCAAGAAAGACTGGCAAGATTGCCATGTAATGAGCCCTGCCTATCCTACAAAGCTATGGAGGATATGGGCTTCCTCAAGCCAATTATAAATGCTGGCTAAAGAGCCGATCTGATTTAATAAATTAAAGAAGGCTAATAAGCCGAGTTTCTTTGTTTAACTTCCAAATTAAAAGTGCTCTTTATTTGATCAGACTTAGGCTATTTATACAAAATAATTTCCTTACACACTAAGAACTTAAAGCTGTACATATTATTACTAAAACATATACATTGTATTGAATTCTAATTCGGTGGGAAACAAATGACAGAATCAGGCAGCATACTTGCTATGTCATCAAAAATCATAACAAATATACATGCCCCTTTCACAATGCACAAACGCATCCAAATTCGTTCAGGCATATTTACTACACAGCATGCAGTGCGTTGAACCTTCACGAATAGGTAGATACACTTGACCATAGTAAAAGTAATCTGAGACTCAAGTGGCATTGAACATTTTTATTAAATAATTTTCTGGACTGAATGAAATGCGAGTGCATATGAGAAATGGGTTGGCTATAGGAACGTGGAGTATAGATCTATGGCAATGACCTGCAATAAAATTCTTATGCAATATAGTGTAGTGTATGCGCACTACAACTTTCTATCTAGTAATTGAAGATCTATCAGCAACATGCAAGCAATCGAGAGTATGAAGACTTACTCGTATTATAAATGCCTGAAATTTGTAGATAATTTCATGTATGTACATACATATCACTCAACTTCTTTAACTACATATGTATGTACATTCTGCTTCTGAAATTGTCGAATTCTTTTTCTGTTCTACATTCTCGTCACCTGTCAATTTGTTTGGCGATCTTCTTGGTCCTTTTGTCCATTCATTAACCAGGTTTTCATTTCTTTTACATTTCTCGGCTTAAATATTTCTTCTTGTCAGTTTAGAAAAATCTTTCTTATGTCAGTTTGGAAAAATATAAAAATATTTTATCTAAGCTTCTCACCCGGTTCGTGCCTAAATAAAATATATAGAAATTAATAGAATTTTTCGTTTCTTACATACAATTCACAGTTTTTTTTTCGAGACCGGACGAAACACATGAAAATTAGACGCTTACCCAGTTGGGGATCAGTTGGGCAGTTAGATTAGTCTGATATGTATTGAATGGGCAAAATTTTAGTATAATAATGTTTATAATTTGTTTGTGTCAAAATTATTAGTATTGAAAATGTCCGGAAATAGTTTAAGTTTATGTTTGGATGTAAATTTGTGAAATATGTTAAATTGGTATTAGATTAAATAACTGCGATCCCATTTTCATTCACTTTCAACATAACTTAAACATATTCAGTTCAAATCCACTGATTGTATTTTTTTTTTCATTTTTTTGAACTGAGAACTTAAGCGTTAGAAAAAATTTTATGGATAAAAAAAGTGTTGTAGACTGATAGATGAACTGAAATACAATTTGCAGACTTGTTATTGAAGAACTGCAAATAACCAAATTTGACAAAAATTACGAAAAATGATATGAACATGATATGAAAAAGATGTGATTGTTTGGTCTATTGCACTTAGTGATATTCTTTGTTTTAATTTAGCTACAAAATTAATGGAACTTATGAAAAATTCCATGAAAACGAAATTGCATACGAATTGCGATTTTAAAACAAATTGAATTCGATTTTTTTTTTGGATTTTTTAAAAACATTTTCATTCATTCATTTTGTCTTGGGGCTTCTATATATGTTGGACGGCCAAAACAGAAATACCAAATTTCATATGAAAATAACATTCTTTCTATTTTCTTTCAAATAAACCGACCCGATTAACTTAAATGCTGAAAGTAGAACAAATTTTAAAATACATGTAAATCTAATTATTCCACTAACTTAATGCACTGCTTCTTCCTCCCGATGGTTCTAGCCTTTTCTTATCTCTTTAAATTCTTTCTTGAATCGTTTTTGCTATCGTTTGTATGTACATAGATACGAATACATTTGTATTTTATTTTAAATACAAATTTTCTTGTCCATTGAAAAAAAGAGTTTAAATAATTTTTGACACATTTAAAATAGTTTTTAAAAGTTGAGTGAAGTGTAGATATTTTATAGGAAGTCGTTCAATAAAATTGAAAAGTCTCCTTATGCCAGTTTATATTTCTAAGATCTCAGAGATCTTCGTATTCTCAGAAATATAAACAAAAATTCTCATACAAATTTCTTAATTCTACTGTCAAAACTCTGAGAATGAAAATTTTTGGATTCGATTTCTCAATTTTACAAAGTGATAGCTTTGACTTTTAAAAATAATTTAATTTTATTTGCTGTTGTATTTTTAAAAGGCGTCACAACAACAATTTTTATTTCTTTGAGAATTGTTGTTTATATTTCTTTCTCAATTTCTATCATTTTCACTGAGAATATTCTCAGAGATCTTAGAAATATAAACTGGCCAATTGCTTTACTAGGAATTTCGAATCGAGCTTTTGTCGAATACTTCAGCCAATTTTGGTATGTTGTTTATTGATTAATAGTCTTTTCGGCTAAAAGTTAACTATTAATATAATACTGCCAAAAGTGCAATTCAATCATTATCAAATGTTGGATTAGCTTTTGATAATTTGATCCAAAGTCGATAAGCCAGAAACGATCGAATACTTGGAGGACAACATTCCTTGCGTTATTGCCGATATACCGCCTTAAATGTTAGAAAAAATGATCGATTCAATTAGGTCCGAGCCAACCGTGGCGGTCATATGTCAGAAATCAGTTTCAAATTTTAATGCCAAAAGATTATCTTTCGAATAAAGTCAATTTTAAAAATTCATCTTTGATATGAATATCCGCAAATTAATGTGGCCAAAACTTGATATGAAGAAAACCAGAGGTTAGCTATACTTAGCTCCATAAAAAGTGTCATTACTGGACACTGTCTTATAGGTAGTCATGGAAACCGTCTTGGTGTGCATGCAAACGACTTTTGCAGAAGCTGCATGGATGAAGAGGAGGAGGAAACAATTCCACACCTTCTTTGTACTTGCTCAGTTCTGTCCCATAGACGTAGACTCCTATTAGGAGAATTCTACTACAACGATCCTAGTGATGCAGCTAATACTAAAATTAGTAGCATCGCACGCTTCGTAAGAAGCTCAAAATGGTTTAAATTGTAAATTGTAAATTGTAAATTGCAGATCCTTGTGGTAACCTAACCTAACCTAACCTAATCTAACCTAATTTTTATTTCATTTCAAAGTTCTATACCTCTAAAAAAACACCCTTTATTTAAATAATAAAAAAAATTAATAAATACATAAATAAATTCAATGTCAATATAACAATTCCAGGTCAAACATGTTCTTGCCAATTTACAAATGAAACATCAAGTAGTCTCCCAGGAACATAAAGCTTGGGGATTTGTTTGATATAATTATATTAATTAATTTCATCATATACTAAATATATAATATATCCTTTGTTGTTGACTGGAACAACATAAATCGTTAGATGCATGGCATATCTGCGGTAGTTCGCATGTAGTTTGCATGAACATAACTCAGAAGTTATTACACCCAAGAGTGTTAACGAGTCTAAGTTACAAACATATTATATTTTCAAGCCTTTTCATCCAACAAACGTATTTATTAAAAGCAACTGGTAGACTATGTTATGTATGTATATAAATTTTATGGACGGAGACAAGGACATTCAGAAGGGACCGCAAAATATTTTTATTTATGGTTAATTATGAGATGGCACATTTAAACTTAAAAACCTGTCTAAAATTAAAGATCAAAGTAGCTATGGTTGCAACCAACTTCAAAACTATTTCCTGAATCGGTCGTGGCCGGAGCAAATTGAAAGTTCAAACAACTTTAAATTTTTAAAAGAACAAAATTGTCCATACTTAAAAGGAAGTGTCATTGAATAAATAATATAAATAGAAGTGACACCTCAGAGCTCAAAGCGGCATCGACTACGTGTGGCAAATTTGAGAAACAAAAAAAAAAGATGTGGGGTTTTCATGAACACAAACCAATTTTCAACGGGATATTTATTTATTGTATTTTTATATTTGTGCCTTTCCGTATCCATAGAGATTTAGATTTGTTTTGATTTTTTTTCAAATTTCAATATAGGTTCATGCATTATAAATGTGTGTAGGTAGTTTTCTTTAGGGGTATGGGTTGTTTTTATATTTTGTTTCATGTGTCGATATTTCTTTGTCGGGTAAGTAAGAAACATTTTTGCCTATTGAAATGTGAACATAAGAAATTAATTGAAGATTGTTTGTTTATTTGATTTGTTAATATGTTTTTAGAAACCTAGTTTTTGATGTAGATTATTTTTCGAACAAGGAGATTAAAGCAAATCGAATACTTACATCTTTTACTCAGAAAAATACCTAATGTTAAAATAACGTTTAAATAATGCATTATATTCAGATACTTGTTGGAAATAACTATAACTCAAAATTGAAACTTAATTGTTAAGGCAATGAACTCAATACGGTATTTTATGGCTTTAGGAAACACTTACATACATATACAACGAGGCTACTTTTATACACTTTGAAAATCTAAAAATGTATAATTCAACCAACCGCGAAAACCTTTAATATGAGGTTACCCTTATAAGAAAATCTTTTGTTCCCAAAAATCAATCTTTTTGTTAAATTTTCAAATTTCAATTGAATAAACAAGTTAACCGACGAATGCATTATTTGATTTACTATAAAAAAAGTTCAAGACATTAGAGAACTTTTTTTTGTTAGTTTTTGTTCCTTTGTTTTTTTTTACTAGTTTGTACACCTCCTGTTAGGCCAAAGGACAAAGAAAGTAGGTACATATAATGATTCCGACTTGTAAAGGTTTTATCATTTTTATTCTTTTTACTTTAGCTGGTTTTAACATTGCAAAAGCACAACCGATTCTTTATTATTTTTTATTTAAACAATATAGGTTAGAAATTTGTATGTACCATACACCTATTTTCTGTGTGGATAACGGTTTTCCCGCAATTTATTTGCTAAAATAACTTGATTTAAGTAATTTTAAATGTGAATGAAAAGAGAAAGATGATGTTTAAAGTGATGTAACATAATATACATAGTTGGATCATACCTAGAAAAAGCTTTGGTTAAAATGTAGGTATAGTAAAATAATTGCCGAATTGCTAACTTAAAAAAAAAAAATTTGATTCATGTAAAGTATTTGCTAGATACGAAGATATGAACAAGAAAATAATGTAAATATACTTTAAGAAAGATGCCTTAAATGGAAGTCACTTGACTGTGCAGGGTGCAAGGCTTAAACGTTATAAATGTAACTACATACGTAGGTATGTACATAGTTAAAAATAAGTTCTTCATTTGACCTTAACTTATGAGAAGTTAACTTTTATTAGGTATCAGAAGAAAGTATATTTAATTATTTGTATTTTAAGTAAAAATTTGTATAACGATCATTTTGTATGGAATTCCTTTAATAATTCATATCTTTTACACTACAAAACTTGTTCAAATCGATCTTTATTCTCGTGGCCTATTTATGGATATATATTCATTTACTCTTATGGACACAAGTAAAAAAAAATTGAGGAAATATTTTTTTTCGATTTTTTAAGTCATAGATATTGCGATGAAACAAAATGCATTCTTAAGATTCATATTTCTCAATTTTGAACTTGAATTATTATATAACTGCTCACTTATGTATGTACATAGGTACACATATAAAACAGAACGAGGCAAAAATTTTCTAAAAACTTAAAAAATTGAAGAGATGCATTTTATTAATTTTCTTTTAATTAATGAAATAAATTTATCAGATGACTTATTAATTCAGCCTAAATTTGACAATTTTTTTGGCCTGCAGATTTTTTTTTGTTAAAAATGTTCGAGCTTTAAGGATTTGATCACCAATATCTGAGCAAATATTGATTGCAGATAAAATTTAAGGGCAGTTTAGAAATACTCAGTAAAATTCCTAAAGGACAAAAAACAGGTACTGGTAGTATTTTAATACATTTCATTCATCAAAGCTTTTTTATAAAACATAGTACTCTAATGTTGCCTCGACCCTGTTGATTGCGCTGCTGTGAGGGTGAAGATTTGTCATTTGGCCCTACCAATAATCACATTTAGTGACCACTTTAATATTTCTGTGAAATGGACCATATTGAAAAGAGTTCTAAATAATAAACCGTACATTGTATGACCTTAATATTTAAGTGGACAATAAATAATGAACCATATATCTATGAAATGGCTTTCAAAGAAATAACATGCAGTGTTTGGTTAAGTATTTAGGATCCATAACATAATGGTTAATTTTTTCGAAATATTTAAGTCGTTGCTAAATTTGATTATTGGTAGAGCCCATTATGTCCCTACCTGACTAATGTAACTTTCGTATCAAAAAAAAAAAATCAAAACACAAATGCAACCCCTTTTTTGATTTTTAATTTAGAATTAAAAATAACGAAAATTTTTATAGGCACATATTCAAATACATACATATGTACATACATACCTACATTCATACATATTTGAAAACAAATTATTTTGAAAAAAACAAATAATTTGAATAATAGAAAACAAATAGAACAATCGTTGCCGTAGAAACGTAGATAAACAAAAAATTTTCAAATTGAGAAAAAATCCCTTTCGAATACACAACTCATTTATAATTAAGGAAAAATTTTCTTATTGAATATCCAGACCTATTATATTTTTTCAAGCGATGGTGGCGGCATTGACCACCCATAGTGGCGATTTTCTGTGTGAGACCTTCTATTTATATTTATTCAATGGAAGTGTTCTTCAATTTCAAAATATTTTCTACAGACGTTGTGCTTTGTTGGAATGTGCCTCATTTTAACCTCAACATAGAATAATTGTGCCTCCTTAGTCCTTGAATGCTTTGATCCAAAACACTACACATTTTTATCTTTTTTTCAAGAAAAAAAAAACTCTTTTCCTAATGTTGATGCTAATAAATGAAAAAATGTTGGTCATCATTCATCAATCACCAACAGCTCAACATAATTCTCGTATCCCTTTTGACCAGAAAAAAAAAATACTTCACTTTTTCAAATGGACTTCAAATATGTTCTCATTGTAATATAGCAGCACTATATAAGCTTTCTATAAGTTAAATTTTTATGAATACATTTCCTTCAAATGATTAATAGGCCTATAAATGTGTAGGATATTATGCTGATGATAAATACTGTTTGATCTGTTGTAGCCACAAAATTGAAATCAATCATAGCTGTTAACTCACAATCAATATTGAATGTATGTATATACCTATTTAAGCCCAAAGAACTTTAGAAAATTGTGGTCATTAACCTTTGATGTATAAATATTTAAGGCTGATATTATACATTTTTATGAAATAGATTTATGTACATATTTATCTATTAACGTTAAAAAACATAAAAGTTCAATCAATCATGGCCATAACCTTACTTTATTTTAACTAGCCATAAATAGACACATTTAGATCTAAGAATAATAGGTAATTAATGTTTATCCAAACAAATCGTTAGGGATATCAAAAGCGTAAATTTAACTTAGTTTGAATTTAATCGATTGAAAAATTGTTGTCGAATATTTTCTAAAGCGAAGTTTCAAACAACTTTAATGAATAAGTTTGAAGAAAATTTCGGTTTTCAACATTTTGTTTTGTATCTTAATAAGAAACCAAACTCTCCAAAAACAGCCTTTAACAATCAAAATTTTTGATTCTTCTGATTATTGATTTTAATGACAAATTGATGCCACGGTGCCAAAGTAGAATTATTACTTGCGATCTTTGGATAAGTTAAAAAATTCGAAATCGAGATTTTCTTCTGGGCCGTATCTTTAAAGGTTTTTTAATTTCTTTTTCACCTTTTTGGAAAAACAGATTTTTCTTAAAAACTGCTCCTACAATTTTATTGAAAAAAAAACAAATTTAAATAGATATTGCTTCACTTTTAAAAAAAGCTTCTAAAATTTCAACTTAAATTAAATTACTAAAAAAAATTTGAAAATTAAATATTTCAAAAACGGTTCCATACATATTTTGGAAATTTGGTACAAAAAGATTTTTTAAAACTATCTTTAATAATTTTAATAAAAATTAATTTTATTTTCGAGAATAACCGTGCCTCGCATACAAATGTTGAAAATTCGTTTTCAAAAATCTCAAATTTCTCGAAAACAATTCTGAGGATTTTGATAAAATTTTGTGACATTTTTAAAATTACCGACGATACAAATTGACATCAGCTGAAAAAAACAATTTTTAACATCATAGCAGGAGGGCTAAGGGACAGTCAAATAAGAACCAACAAATCCAAGGAAGGCTCCAAATTTTAAAAACCATTTGAAAAAAATTCAAAAAAGTACTGACATTACATATTTTAGTATTAAATATCTCAAAAATATGACATGATGGAAAAACACAGAACTCAGATTCAGATTAAGTGCACCGAAATCCTTTGCGAAAAACTATTTTAGTTTCCAATTAAAAAATGTACCAACAAGTACAACCGAGTCGAAATTTGTACACTGTGGCGTGAAGTTGACTTTATTCCAAAACTATATTTTGGCATTATAGTTTGATATGATTTTTGGAATATGACCGCCAAGGCTGGCTCGGTACGTCCGATAATCTTTAGGTCTAATTTTTGATGATTTTTCCAACATTTGTGCCTGTATACCAGCCCATAAAGCACACCAAACACCAATCAGTTTTTCTGGATGTAACGGTGTCTCAATCTACACTACCTGGGGATTAACTTCAACCAAAAGTAAGCTTCATCGATAAACAGAATTCTCTTATGAAAATCGGGATCGGGATAAATTTGCTCAATTTGGAAGCGTTGTTCAGGTATCAGTCTATTCATACCAAACTAAACACAAATCGCTTAGCAGCTTTTAAAATGGCAGCCAGTTAAAAAAGTGTTGCCAACTTAAAGTTCTTTACCTTTGAAAAAAAAAACTCCCTTTACATAAAACAAAAGTAAGGAACAAAAAATTTAATAAGCTTTAAGTTTTATCACAGAATATCGCTACCCTAGAAATAAAAATTCTTTTTGTAAGTAATCCCTTGCCCTTAAAAAAAAACACACGTTGTGTGTTGATTGCAAGTTTCCGATTGCACTCATGCACGCTACATGTTTTAATTAATTATACATTCCCTCACTCAGACGTTTAATGTGCAGCAAGTGGTAAGGATTTTATTTAATTCAATCATGTGACACATTTATTTTATTCAACAACATATCCTCGCAAAGTGCAATGGGGAATTTATAGATGAAAACCATGAACTATACTAAATGTGTCAGAATGGATGGCAGATACTAAGAAAATTTAATACCTTAATAATTATATTTCGATTAAAAGGGTTCATTTGATATGATCTAGGGTAAGTCCACACTAATTTTTAGGGTTATAGGGTTTTTTGATTAGTTGTTAAATTTGTTATAAAAAAAAATAGCGCACAAAAAACTTACTCCAACTTCTATTTTTGAATTTTTTATAAACTACAGACAAAAAGTTATTCTTCAGAATAACTCAAACAATTAAAAATAAAGAAGTTAAAATTATACGCCAGAATAAAGTCGACGCAGAAAATATTAATTGACAAAGGAATAAAAACCCAAAAGTCTTATAATCAACGATGCGATGGCCTTGAGCGCATTTGCAGTATGGTGGCGAAAATTTATATAATTGCTCCTTTGAGCGAAATTTAAATTTCTACTTGGTTAAAAGCGCAATTTGGAAATATGAAGATTTAATCGAGTTTATATCCGGTTACAAGGAGAAACCACAAAGGATGTTTTTTTTTTCTTGCGAATACATAGATTTTATATTTGAGGTTCGGAAATGGAACTTTTAATTGTTGATGGGATCTTTGCCTTTGAAATGAAAATCGCTGTTCATTTAGCTTGTGGGTAAATACGTTATTTTGAAAATAAAAATTCCACAGGCACTTGAAGGCTTTTTAATGTCAAAAAAATTGTCTGGAAATAGGTTTGGGAAACCGTGTAAGAGCTTTTACAATTACGAATTTGCGAAATTTAAGAACTCCATATCATGATAAAATTCTATAGTTATGTTTGTTGTTCGTACCTATTCCATTTTTTCTGTCAACAAAATAACCGCCATCTTAGCATCAACATTCAATAATTTATTTTCAAAAGAAGATGGGTTCCTGACCTAATTTTTTTTTTTTTTATATAAATTTCATAAGCTGATCTGGGCTGGTTATGGTTATTCACTCATCCCAGAATAAACTCGGGTATTGTATCCCTAAGCGATTTGTGTGTGTCTGGATACTCTCTCATTCCTAAATTAGCTCTTCTCAATGTTCACTTCATTAAAAGCATTTCCCTTCGGAAAAAACGGAACAGCTATTAAAAGTTGGCTTTTTATTTTATTACCTTTTAAAACCCCGGAAAATTAAGGGATGTTGGTTCTGTACTTTTGTCTTTATATTATTATTCCTACAGGCTAAGCGGACGACCTAGTTTTCTTATAGAAATTATGGTGGCATGACAGTTATATGTTTATGTTATGGGACAGTTTGTTATGTCGACAATGGAGTCACACACCGCATTATGCTCTTTAGTTTCAGGTTTTTAATGTTAATATCAGCTGTGTAATCGTTTTGTCTTTGTTAAATATTCCAGAAATTATTTATAAATTTCCTAATTTGATACTCATCCAATAAATTAGTTTAGAATATATGATTAATTATTTAACATACATTTTGTAGTGTTTTTTCTTAAAATTAAAGTGTGCTCTCCTTAGAAAAAAGTATTTTGAAAACCGCAAAGATATCCGAAAAACGAGACGGGAACACAATTAAACAATAGACTCCCCTATTATATGCTTTATTTTCCATATGCCCTTTAGCTTTTGTCAAACCTTATGCGAATCACCCTATGATGTTGTTGCTTCATTCAGGTCAAAAATTTGACGGTTCGACAGCGTTTTAAGTGCATGCCAATGGAATCACTGGATTTGGTTATTTTTTGTAATTTTGTACTTACTTGGGGCCTAACCAAACCTTCCTCTTGTGGGGTAAAGTGCATCAACTAGTTCATCATTAGGGATATATTTTCATTTGGAGCTTCCTAGTGGCAGCCGATGTGACTTTCCAAGTATCACATCCATAAAAAAAAGCACGTATTGAACATCCCATATTTTTTGGAAAGCATTACAAACACAGCCTGATTCAACAGTTAATTTCTAGTTTCGTTACGCCATCAATAGAAGCAGTACTCTCAAGATATTAACAATAGTCAACCATCTCAACTGGTTGTCCAAAAATATAATCTTGAACAGATGAAGAAGTTCACCAGCACTTTGTATATAAAACTCTTGTGTAAACCTTCATTTATGGAGGTTGAGGTTTTTGAACTTTGGCATTTTACATTGTGAATGTTGAACGCCTTTTTAAAGTCGATGAACAGAAGGTGATTGGTATTAAACGCACTGTTTGAAGATCTGCAAGGTGTTAATGTACTCCACACAATAGCATCCAGTACGGAATCCCGCTTGTTCGGCGTTGATTGTGCCTTCGAGGTGTTGTTTTACTCACTCCATGACGATTCTTGATCTAACTTTGGTTACTGCTGTAAGCACACCAATTTCTCACCAGTTTTCGCACTGCTGTAGATTACCCTTTTTGAGAGGTCGACAATAATTCTTTTTTCAGTCTCAGACAAGCCTTTCCCAAAGTGCTTTGAGGCTGCTCATAAGATAGAAATACCATCTATTGTAGGTCACTTTGCAGGGTTCACTTGACTGGCAAAGACGCAGTTTCATCATCATCATCTTCTCGACAGCCGGGTTCCGGTCCTGGGCTCCTTCAACAAGTCTCTCCACCTACCCCGGTCTTGAGCCGACGACGCCATCCAGTTGCGCACTCCAAGGCTTCTGGCGTCCTGGTCTACGCCATCTCTCCAGCGCAAGCATGGTCTACCACGCTGCCGTCTACCATAGAATGTACCACAAAGGACTTTCCGAGCCGGTTCCTCTTCACTCATGCGAGCTAGGTGCTCTGTCCACTGGAGTCTACCGAGCCTAAATTTTGTCACTATGTCTGCTTCAAGGTAGATTGCGTACAATTCATGATTGTACCGTCTCCGGAATCGTCCTTCCTCACATATGGGGCCAACAATTCTCCTTAAGACTTTTCTCTCGAACGCGGCTAAGAGGTCGGAGTGTCTTTTGCTAAGCACCCAAGTCTCGGATCCATACGTGAGTACTGACAGGACCATGGTCCTGTACAGCAGCAGTTTTAAAGTTATGGTGAGATTTCTCGATTTGAAGAGTTTTGACAGACTATAGTAGGCTCTGTTGGAATTGAGCAGCAGCCCGCGTATTTCTTTTTTTATATTACTCTCGGCTGCTACTGATGTTGATCCAAGGTATTTAAAGGATTGCACTACTTCAAACTCGTGCTCCGCTATTCGGATGCAGCTTTTTCGGTCCTTCCGATGTTGTCAATGTCGTCTGGTATTTTGAAGAACTTCACTTCCGTTGTGAAGAAGCATCCGCAATCATTGTCGTGTTGTCATCCTTATCCGAGGCGTAGATTTGGTTTCGTTGGTGGTCTTGATTTCAAATTTCAAGGAGTCAAAACAAGGACTTCATCATGTCTGATTTTTGTTGTACTGACCCAGGCCAAGTTCTAGCCAATTTCGATTCGGCACAACGCAGGTCGCCCATAGTAAAAAAAAGTTAATAAACCTTAAATTTACAAGGTTTTTCATTTCATATCTATTACACCAACATTCACTTCAAATATTCCACAAAAAGTCTAATCAATTTGAAAAAAAAACTCAAACTTACTCGTAACTTCCTGCTACACTACCGAAGAACCATTATTTCGAACACACATGATAAAAAATAAAACCTTTCTTTTTTGTGTGTCAATGAACAAAATACCTTCTTTCATTTAAATTCCATTTCATCAACTTCAACAATTTTCCTGATGACGGTTTATTCGACTACCAGAAATGCCTAGCCTATTCAATTTAAAGAGCACGTATTGCAACTTCCTGAATGCTCTGTGACAGAGATACGAGTTGACGACATGCATTCTATTTTCAATGCATCCTTCGAAATCAGTGGGGTATTGTTGGGATAGGAGCAGGAGGACATCCTGTAGCAAGACTGTCCTTTTATGATATGATTTTATTTCAACTGCTGTTTTTTTTTTTTGTTAGTCAAAAAGTTAGCTTTGAAAACTACGAAGGACTGGATCCATTTGCAACTATAATTTTGTTTAAATGGATTGTTTACTTACTTTTCCTGTTCAGTTGAATAGAGTTAACAAAAAGTTAAACAAAATTTTCAATAAGTTTGTCTTTTAATGTAGTAACATTTATTTGAGCATTATCATGACATCTGTGAACTAGGAACGCGAAATTCTATTAAAAAAAATGTCTGGACTTACCTGTCATTGCAAGCCCAGGTTTGAAGAAGTTAAAAATGTCTGCTAACACTGATATAGCAAATTCAGTGTTAGCAGACTGATTGATTGTGACCTTGGTTGATTACACTCTGATTAAATGACTTCTGTCATCTCTTTGATAAAGTGACTTCCACTTTCTCAGCCTGCTGTCCTTAAAAATCTCCGGAAGCACTGCAGCCATTTTGTTCACTCTTTATTTTTGAAAAGAATTTGAATTAAAAAAAAATAGTTAAGTTGTTGTGGCTTTAAATAAATTGTCCATTCCTTTTCATTTTTGCATAAATTACCTACCATCTGTCAGCTAAAAATTTTATAAAACATGCTAAGTGACTATTATTACATGAAAATGTCATAACAATAAATCAACAATAATAACAACTGCACTCTATGCACCCCAACTCAGCAAACAGGCGAGAGCGCGTAGTATACAAATATTTTTGTTTAAAAAAAAAAAAAAATCTCATAAATCCCTACCATCCTAGTTAGGGAATGGTTGTTTGGTTGGTTCGTTGGAAAACCAAACCAAACCATGCGATGCGATGCGAATTCTGAGCTTTTCTTATTTTTTTTTTTTTGTCTATATAATAAACCGCAAACAGCAAAGCAGCATTCCCGCAAGGTAACAAGTTAAGGATTTTATTTATTGCAGTCCAGGGACGACGACGATGGCAGGTCCTAGGGTTCTACTATATGTATATATTGCGGATGAGTATTTCTTCCTTCATTGCTTGCTGTTTTAAAATTGCGTTGCAACTTATGTATACATATACACATTGGACTCCTTCCATACTTTTTAAATATTCCCACTGATGACTTCATCGCCTGTGTGTCTCTGTTTTTGTTTTATGTGAAGCCTTGAAGTTTTCTGCTGGGTGTTTTATGTGTTTAATTGGACAAGTTAAGCTAAAATTTGCGAAGCAGATTTCTTTTTTTCTAAAATTAAGTTATGCTGTCATGACTGAGATAACAATGTAATATTTTTTTTTTTTGGAAAGTTATAATTGATTTGAAAGGAATGGATGATTCTCTGTTTAGGACAATAGTTCTCAATACTTCAAATTATAATTAAATTATTACCCAATAAGCAGCAATTCCCAAGAACTACTTTTGATCTAAAAACTGGGACTGGAATCGTTGTCTGAGTTGATAGCATAATTTGCTATTAATTTTTGCAGTTACAGCTCAAGTAATTTTACACGACGCACTCGTCAAATTGCAAGAGTCCTGAAAGATTTTGCGGTACACATATTCGCAAGTTCAATTTACATCCTTCTTCCATCCCATAGTTCTAAAGAGGTGCTTCTTTAACGCTTGCAAAATCACATCATTAGGTTTACCAAGTTTCTCGTTCTTCCCCTCTTTCCTCAAAACGTGGGGACACAGACCCCGCTTCTGCTGGAATTTTGTTCTTGCGCTTATCCAATCTATATGTTTATATTTTTCCCGCATCTTGTTCGGGATTTTTTTGTTGGGTATTAAAACTATCTGGCAAGGCTCTCTGAAAAAGGACTTCTTCTATTTTTCCCAAAGGGGACGAGCTATAATCCTTACACAGCTAATCGAAAGCACACAATGAAATAGTTCCTTTTTCTCAAGCCCTCCTAAACCACCCTCTATGCTACCATTACGACCTCCAGTTTACAGGGTCCTAAAAGGCCGATCCTGGAGTGAAGGGTGTTCCAGTTACTACGACTCGGCATGCTTCAGCCTTGGCTCTGCTCGTCGGGTCCGGGTGGGCTCTTTGTCGTAGTAACTTAGAACGTTTGTTACGTATTAGTTCATGCCGATGATACATAAAAAGATGAATTTATTTATTATTGGTTTGAACGAACGAGAGAAGAATTTAGAGTTGGCAACCCTGGAGAGTAGTCCAATGACAGCGGTCCCTGTAGTGATGCGTGGGTGGGATCGTGGCTACTGCGTTTACTGCGACCTCGAAGTACACTTGCAGTAGCCACCTGAAAGTAGGCGCTGGCCTACCATTCTATACTCAAGAAAAAAATATCGGTGGATTGTTGAAAACAGAGTTCGTTTAACATTCCGAATATGTACCACAGTTTATTTAAAACGGATTTTCAAAGTTAATTCAGAACTGTTATTAAAACGGTCTGGAACGACCGGCGCGCGGCGGCGTTTGTCATGAAATGAGACGACACCGGGGCAAGATTAACTCTTGGGCATCCAAGACGAAAATGAAAATGATTTTTTAACTTCTTTTTCAAAACGCAAAATTGAATATTTCAATGTCAATAATTAAATATCACAACCTCTTGATGATTCAAAGTTTTGTTCCTCATCCTTCCTCAAAACTGGACAAAACCGAAAAGATTAACAGTCGAGATCGAAAAAATGTTGATACAGGACTGAAACAAAATTTTATTTTACGGGACCAAGACCGATACCAAGACGAGACTGGCATTGTTCAATCAACGTCAAGGAACGTCAAGATTGAACACTTTTTTTTCTTCGGAAAACCATTGTCTTTGGCTTTTTTCCGATAAAATATGTAAATAGTTAAATTTCGTGGCACTACAGTTCATTATGAACCACGGCCTAATGATTTACAATTCTCAACATTCCTGTTTTTCGACAGAAATCGAATTATTTTGGAAGATATATGTACTTCTGTTTTTATAAAAAGAAAATGTTTTCATTTCGTTCCAAAGAAAATGTTTTCATTTCGTTCCAGTTGTGCTTGCCGTAATCCAATTTTGTTGATTTTGAATCTTTTTTGATCTCTTAATGCGATTTTTGAAATCAAATGTTTCAATCAGTTTGGTTTTGATGACCTTGATGAGGTAGCGAGACCTCTCGTTTCTTCGTCAGCGGAAGTTAGTGTAAAAAAAAGGGTGCAGACGTTCACACAATACGATAGAAAGGAAATATTGGGACATATTCAGAGTCAACCTTTAGAACCGACTCCATCTGGCCTCGAGTCTAAAGTTAACACACAGGTTAGAAATAGCTGCTATTCATAAAGAATTTGGCAGCTCTGTTTAGTAAAAAACAGAATTCTACTACAATTTTAGTACTAACCCAATCCATTTTTTGACAGATAGAAAGAAACAACTTAGTCAAAGAGTCTGCCGTTTTTAAGGATTGATCTCCAGTTTATCTTTTGGACCCGGTTCTAAATTGTCTATGAATAACATAAACTCCAGGTTATCTTAAAAGAGACAAAGAAACACCTTCTTAGACGACTGTGAATATACCCCATTTCCTTCCTTGAACTACAAGAGCAGGTTCATGTAAATCTATAAGTCATTGACATGCATATAATTATTATAAATAGCGTATTCCATAGTTTAGTTTGTACTTTATTCTTATAGAAATATGTTTATCCAGATTCTGCGACTGGCAAAATTCACACACAAGGAACAAACAAAAAAAAAACTAACTTATTCCTAGAAACAAAGAAACTTAAAGCATAAACGACAAAAAAATGTAGGTCAAATATTGCTGGTCATGGGTAATGTATAACATCCATTTACAATTTTATTAGATTAGATACAGGAAGGATTTTTACCATCTCTGGGCTTCATCCATCCGTCGCGTCTTCGTCGGGGGAATTGGTGATTTTTGCTTATATGGAATTCGATGTACACTAAGGGAATGTTTAGTTTCATGAAAACATGGTGAATTATGAATATAAGATGACATTTTCTGAAAGTATCATTGGTTTAAGATTACAAAGTTATGATCTTCGTCTTGGTATTGATTTGGAATCAGTCCCAATATTTTCACTGGAATCTTCGATATAAAATAAAATTGGTTGACATTTTATTGGATGATAATGATAATATTGATTTGTAATTTTTGTTTAACCCTCTACCGTTAGGAGATGGCGCTTGCTTATGAAGCTTAAAAATTTGCGTGAGTTATGCGATTAATTGTTTTTGACTTTTTCATGGATTTAGCAGACTGAATTTTCTGATTCACATCTACCTTTTTCAGAACTGGAACAGTACTTCCTAAAAGTGATGAGACAACACTGCCATCGTCGGTGACCTAAAATGCCTCCAAAGCTGAAGGGAAGGCTCTTAGCACTTGTTCGACCAGCGCTTTTATACGCTTTAAATTGTTAGACAGTGTACAAGATGTTTGTTGGTAAATTGATGGCAGCTGAAATGGAGATACGAAAATTCCACCTTTGACAAAACACAGCACGACCAACTTCCATCACCACTTCACCTGTTGTTCATTGACTTCGACAGTATCAACAGACAATTGGGCTTACTTTGCGTAGAAGAGGCCTCCCAGATAAATGTCACGTTCTGCAAAAGAAGTTTGTCAGAGGAGATTGCAATCCCAAGTGGACTAAGGCAAGTCTGTATACTGTCACCAATACTGTTTCTATTGAGGATTGGTGATGCACTACTCCACGAAGCTTTGTCGACTCGAAACGGAGAATTTCAGTTGATTTTGCAATCATATACCTCAAACACCTGGAGTACATAGGTACATATAGGTGACGTATGCTAACTTTTACATAGAATCATTAATCTCCATCATTATAAATTGATAACAAGGGTGGAGAGAGAAGCTCCAAACTTTGGGACAGATAACAATGTGGCGAAAACAAAAAAAAAAAGAATCAGCTTTGGAACTTCATCATCAGTTCAAGTAAATATTTCTGGACAAGTAGTTGAGATGGTGTAAAATACTCAAAATCAATACCAATGCAGCACTTGGAAAGTCTCAACTAGTGCCACTCAGCCACTAGAAAGTTGCAAACGTTCATGTATGCGGAACATCTTGAAGATTTTTCTGGCCCAACAGTATCTCATACGAGAACAAGTAAGGAACCCATTGACTCTATCATACGAAAACGAAAGTGGATTGGCCTTACGCTTCGAAAGCTTTACGAGTCAAGTTTGCGAGTCAAGAGATGCAACACAGTGATACAGACAAGCGGAAGCACTTGGCGAAGGACTTTCTAAGAAGAAGAGTTGGAAAGAGCTAAAATAAATCTACAACGATGGCACGTAGGAATAGTGAAGTGCCTTGCAAAGGGAAACTGAGAGTCGTAACAAGTTCCGAGCATCCAAGTAAGCAAGTGGAGCCTTAACATGAAGAAGGAAAGCAAAAAAGTCGAGAAACTTGAGATCATGACATTAGTAGATTGAAGAAGAAGAATAAGAAACTTTCGTTGAAAGAAGGCACAAGTTATTAAGTTTAACTTAAAAACCATTATTATTATGTAAAACAGATCAGCTGATCGTTTAACGTCAAATATGTGACAGATATTTGTGATGGACAAACCTTACACCATTTGTTTTTTTTTTCAATAATTTTTTTGACAGGTACCAAATCTGTCAAAAAGATATATGCGTAATTGTAGAAAGAGAGTGAACTACAAAATGAATTCAATTTTCAAGACTTTTTAAACTTTGAAATCTATGATTTGACAACTGAACAGAAGTGGTCAGTATACTCAGTTCTAGGACTGACCACGAGACCCAAACCAATCTCGATCTCGTCTATGTCTAACCCCGAGAAACGTTACCGTTATGAATGACTTTTTCATGTCCATTTAAAGAATCGAAAACCTATTGATTTCTTTCATCAGTATCACCATTATAACACATTTGTACAAAAATTCAATGAAAAATAAAACTATCGAATGCAAGAACACATGCTTTTACCACAAATACCAAAACAACCACGAATATACTAACCCTCATCATTATCTCCAAAATCAATTATTCCTGTCAAGCAAAAATCAATTTTCAGCCTCACTGCTGAGTGAAGTGCATTGCAAAGGGAAACTGAGGGTCGTAACAAGTTCCGAGCATCCAAGTAAGCAAGTGGTGCCTTAACACGAGGAAGGAAAGTAAAAAAGTCGAGAAACTTGAGATCATGACATTAGTAGATTGAAGAAGAAGAATAAGAAACTTTCGTTGAAAGAAGGCACAAGTTATTAAGTTTGACTTAAAAACAATTATTATTATGTAAAACAGAGCAAGTGGATCAGCTGATCGTTTAACGTCAAGTATGAGAGAGATATTTGTGATAGACAAACCTTACACCATTTTGTAACTGTAGAAAGAGAGTGAACTATGTAATGAAAGGAAAAACTCAAATTTCAAGACTTTTTCTGATTAAACTTTGAAATGTATGATTTGACAACTGAACAGAAAGGGTTCGTACTCAGTACTAGGACTAACCACGAGACACAAACCAATCTCGATCCCGTCTTGGTCTAACCCCGACAAACGTTACCGTTATGAATGACTTTTTCATGTCCATTTAAAGAATCGAAAACCTATTGATTTCTTTCATCAGTATCACCATTATAAAACATTTGTACATACATTTAATGAAAAAAAAACTATCGAATGCAAGAACACAGGATTTTACCACAAATACCAAAATAACCACGAATATACTAACCCTCATCATTATCTCCAAAATCAATTATTCCTGTCAAGCAAAAATCAATTTTCAGCCTCACTGCCTGTCACCGAAACCTCAATTTTCTGCAATAAATTCTTAATTAAACTCCCTTTTGCAAAATCAGTGGTTTACCGCAAAAGCCCGATAATTGATTAAGCGTAGAAAATAAAATAAAATTTATAATGCACACATACAATAATAAAACAGAGCCATCTAGAATTTCCAATGACAAAACTAATTGTTTTTAATGAAAAAAAAAAATAGAATTCATTGGTCAACTTAAAGGTAAAACTAATATCACACATCATTTGATTTCTCTAATCGACATAAAATAAAATGGTTTTTGTGGGGCCATTGACAAAAAAACATTAAACACATAGTTTTGTGATACCTACTCAAATTCCACACAAATATTTTTATAGAAATGCTTTTGTAATTTTAGAAAATGTTGGGATTATAGAAAAACGGAGTACCTAATATAGGAATGTTAATGATGAGTGGGAGTATAAACCACAACCAAAGGATTAAACTTAGTAAATAAAAGGAATTATTTTAAATAGCTACCTACTCCATCTTAAAATATGTAATACTAACAAGAAGCTAATATTTACATTTCCATAGGAAATGTAAGCTTCTTATTCTTAGCAATAAATGTGCAACTGTAATGTCAATGTTTGTGGGAATATTTCCTGGAACAAAAGAATATGGTTTTCATTTCTATAGGGACATTCCTAGAAGTGAACCTCTCGTTTAGTTTAAGCAAACAGAAAATAAATTCTTTCAGCTTATATGTAAGTAGATAAAAAGGAAATGGAGAATTTATGAGTGTGTATGTATATAGTCGCAATATTATATTATGTAGATATGATTTTCTTAGAGAATGGTTCACTATTCCGTATTTCAAAATACTGTATGACTAAAAATCTTTGTATGGACCTATGGACCAAAAATTCAGTATTTTTTTTTTTTTTTTTTTTTTATTGAGGCATTTATAATCAGTATATTTATTCTGCTTAAAAACTAGGATTAACAAATTTGGTCGACTTAAAGATATGTCTGACTTTATTATATTTTAATAAATGTACACAACATTTGAATCATTTGGTTCAATATGAAATAAATTCAATTAATATTAAAGTGTACACTTGCTCCCGGCGTACAATCAAAAATTCAGTATGAACACAATAAATCCAAATTTGTAAATTAAAATTCGGAACTTCTTTTGAACACGTTTTTAAGTCCCGTTGAACAACTTTTGTTTCAATCAACAAAAATTACAATGTAGGTAGGGTAGGGCGGGGTTAGTTGGACTTTTTCTTTGGGAATTTTTCAGAAACCGCAAGGAATGAAGAGAGCGCTCTTATATCAACAGGTGCTTAGACGGTTTTAGTCGCATTGTGTCATCAGGAAAAAAATACGTTAATGGGAGTTAAATAGAATGACTTCATCCGGTGAACTGAAAGCTAAAGCTCTTTAGCATTTGAATCTCAATTGTTCTATTAGAATTCAAAATGTTGTGTTTTAAAATTCTGGATTTCAAAAATCTATATTCCGAAATGTTATAAAGAAAAAAGTTCCCACTTTTATACATTTTTGACATTTCTCGACGTTTCAAGGTCCCTAGAGCCTATATCAATAATTTTTAGAGAGATGTCTGTGTGTGCGTGTGTACGTACGTCCGTACGTTCTGGTACCATTTTTCATCGTTGATATCTCAAGAACGAGTAGAGATATCGACTGGAAATAAATTTTGTTTTACAGATAATAACTTCAAAAGAAGCTGAAAGGGCGTTTATTAATATTCAATCAGTTGTTTTTTTACTATAGCAGTTTAAAAAAGAAGTGAAAATATCAAATATTTCAATAACAAATAATGCTATTGACCAGAAATAAATTTTATTCGACACATTATGACGTCATACAAATTTAATATGAAAATCAATATACCGTTATTTTTTAAAATCAAAAAAACTAAAAAAAAATTTTTTATAACTCGAATATCCTTAGATGGAAAAACGATATTAACTTTAAAATAATTTTATTTTACGAAAAATGTTGTTTTTGACTATTGGTGAAAATTTCAAAAAAATTTCAATGGACAGTTTTTTTTACAAAAAATTAAAAACTACAAAAAATTCTACCAAAAATTGGTATAAATTGTCTTTCGACTCAAATTTCTCAAAAACGGGTAACGATATTGACTTCTTGTTTGTTTTATTTTCTACATAACATAATTGTTAGCAACTGTAAAATTTTAACAAATATTGAATGGGCAGTTTTTTAACAAAAAATCAAAAACTGTTAAAAATTCTAAAGAAAAGTAGTTACAATTGTATTTCAGCTCGAATATCCTGAGAACGAACAACGATTGTGCCTTCTAAAATATTTTATTTTATACATAGTACAATTTTTAATGAAAGGTTACATTTTGACAAATATCTAATTGACAGTTTTTGACAAAAAAAATAAAAAAAAAATAAACTAAAAAGTGGTAAAGTTTTCAAGATCACAAATGGGAAGTTATCAGTGTTGGTCGCACCCAGCCTCTTTTTATTACATAGTTTTTTTATTAATTAACTACATGCTATGCCATAAAGTCATCAACATTTTCACAGCACTAGTTAAAAAGCAGAGCTGTAAAAACTGCAGTATTTTGGTAATGCAGTCAGTTAAGTCGCAGTTAATTTTATCAATTATTGACAGCAAGTTAATACTGTGACTAGGTAATTTAACTGCAAAATAAATAGTCAGCAGTCAAGTACTAATATTTTTACTGCAGTCAATTTACTTAAAGCTAGTCATTTTTGTCAGTCTTCAGTACTGGCATGGTTTTGGATTTAGTCAATAAATCTTTTAACTGCTGTATAGTCTTTTTTAGTCTTTTGACAAAAATACTTCACACTTGTACTTATAAAAGCACAGGTTGTGATACTTTGAATTAGAGCTATTAATTTCGACCGGGTATCCGGTACGCTGAACGGGTACCCGGGTACCGGAGTAACCAAATTTTCGGGTATTACCCGGGTATCCGTGTACCGGCAAGGTGTCGGGTACGCGATCATGTTTCGGGTACCCGGATACCCTGACTCAATGAGTTCTTGACCTGTTCTTGTATGAAGTTCATCGTTGAAGAAACGGTTGGGCCATACACATTTATGTTTGTGTTTTTTGTTTTTTACGAATGTTTGTAGCTTTCTTGCAATTAAAATTATTTAATAAAATATTTGAAAAAAAACTCAATATTTTGAAAAGCGATGAAAATGTGTGTTAGAGTATTTTAAAGTGTATTTTAATAAATACTAAAAACTACAATATAAAAAAAAAATTATGAAATTTAATATATGAGGAGTTATTATACTAAATAAAATAATTTTTCCCAAAAAACTACTCTTCTGATTTAAAAACAAAAATCAATTTCGTATTTTTTGATACATCAAAGAGACCTTCAGATTTGAGCTAAAAGTTCTACTTGCCTTATTTTATCAATTCAAATAATAAATTTTTTGCTTTTTCATATTTTTTTTTAAAGAAATTCTATTGTTTTTGTTTTTGTGTTTATAGTGCTTTAACAAAGGAACAAGGAAGTGGGATGCAGTTTTTCAGTTCCAAAAATGTCTTGAAACAACTTCATGTTTCTTCAAAGAGGTTAGTTAATGAACAAACTTTGTATACTAATATTTTCGATAATATAACATAAATCTAGTTTAATCAGTCTTTAAATAAAAGTTGCATTTTTTTTTTTATTTAAGCTAAATAAACTCTCAAGGTCTCAAGCACCTGGTTCGGGGAATATAAGTTATTTACAGTAGTATTTCACCTTCTAACCAACAAATCCATTTTCCCACAGGATATAAATTTTCATTAGTCATGCAAACATTTATTTTTACAAAATATCACAAAAAAAAACAACAAATACGCTGATATCTACTTCTGCTGTAGTTAAATCTTCTTGCACCCAATCAGCACAATTGTTATCGTCGACCACGAAATTCAATTTTGTTTTATAGCGCATTTTGTGGCAGTCAAACAAAGCAAAAAAAAAAAAAAAATCACGAAGACAAAAACCAAAACGGATGAATGTAAAAAGTAAGGATTATAGATTTTCCACCCCTCTAGTTTTTTTTTGTCGATTTTTTTTGAAAACAGAATCAACGTCATGTAATACATTTAAGGGGATGAAGTGAAATTGACAAATTTAAGCGCAACACGTTTTTGACATACAATTTTTCTAATCGGTGCGATGCTACTCGTACTAGCATTTAAAAGTGATATTCAAATTTAAATATTAAAAGTAATTTCAACTGACATAACTGTTAAAGGAAAGATGAAAAATGATGTCTGTCTGTCTGAGCAATACGTTGAAGGAAAACACTCCAAATCATATGTAAGAATTATTGTCAAAATCGTCGCTATAATCGTAAAAAGTCGAGCGATTTTTGTAGATAATCGTATCAAAATTGCTACCCACTTGTTTTTGGGCTATACAAAATGTGATACATTACCTAATGTATCCCTGCCACCTGTTTGTCTTTTTGGCGTGGATAAAAAATCGATTAAGTCGGGATCTGTTTTAGTTTATTTGAATCTCATTTTTAAGCAAGATTTCTGATCATAAATTTTTTCACAATGGGTTTAATTCGTAATATTTCCGAAATTAAGACCTGCACGAAGACACACAAGAACAACAATAACGTGACATTGCAAGGTAAGAAAAGGTCTCCATGGTGTCTTCTTTTGTTTTGCATTGCTCCGCTCACTCAACTCCGTTGGGCCGTTTAGGGTATGTTTTGTTAAGTCATCAGAAATACATTTGAAGACTTAAAACACAACAAAATTCAGAAAACAAATGTTGTCAATAAATAATTATGCTCGGCTACAAATTTTTTGTGGCAAGCGACATTTTTTTTGGACCACGTACCGAGTCATTCAACTAATTAATTCATTAATAAATAAGTCTAAATCTATCATTGATGTGCATAAATAAAGGGTGTCCCAACAAGATTTAAATTTGGCGCCATTCGAAGTGTCATTGTTTGACATTTGAACAATTATTATTGTTTGTTAGTTTGTTAGTAGAAGATATAAGGTTAATAAAAATATAGCGCTACACGAATGAACAACGCATTCTCATTGTGAATTTTTTTTACCAAAATGGTGAAAGTTTTGCGGCTACAGTTCGGAAATTGCGATCAATTTGGGGTTACAATAATGCTCCAAAAGAGTCAACTGTAAAGCGATTAATGGAAAAATTTGCTGAAACTGGGTATGTCACTGATGTAAGGACAACAACGCGCCTTCGACCAGGTCAATCGACCGAAAATATCACAGCAGTACGTGATGACTGATGATGTCGCTCAAACTCCATCCACCTCAATTCGACACCGAGCTCAGCAAATTGGTGTTTCCAAATCTACTATGCAGCAAATTTTGACGAAAGATTTGCATCTTCATGCATACAAAGTTCAATTGACTCAGGAACTGAAGCCAGCTGACCATACAGCCAGAGGAACAATTCAGTTGCTGCATCAGTCATTTCCCGGTCGTGTTATTTCGCGTTTTTTAGACCAGAATTGGCCGCCTAGATCGTGCGATTTAACACCATAGGACTTTTTTCTTTGGGGTATTTTGAAGTGGTTTATGCGAATAAGTCGACGACGAATCAAGCCTTAAAAGAGGAAATTGGACGCTGCATTAATGAAATACCGCAGCATTTATGCAAATCGGTCATTGAAAATTTCATTAAAAGATCGCGTATGTGCCAGCAAAGCGTCGGCGGCCATCTGCCCGATGTGTTGTTCCATACATAACGTCATCCGTTCTACTTTACGATATAATGAAGAATTTGCGATTTTTTTTTTAAATATCTGCGCTTTATTTAAAATTTAAATCTTGCGTTCTTGTTGGGACACCCTTTATATTTATTATTTATTTTACAGAAGTTCTTAGATAACAATTTTTATCTTTAGGCGTTTCAAAAGCATTTCCATTATAGTTGTACCAATTTTTTTTTTAATAATTTGTTTTATTTTTAAATTCTTGTTGACAATTGTTTTTACCACTTTTATTTTTTTGCAAAATGGTGAATAAGATCATTCAATGGGGATGGGGACTTATTTGAATTAGCTATATCTCGGCTCTGTTTATTGCTATTCCTATAATGGTTCGAAAACAATCCTTAAGGCCAGATTCACCTTAAAGTTTTTTTTTGAAAATTTCATTTGAAAGACATCTGCTTTATAAAGTGTAGTGAATTCAGCAAAAATTTGGACTTGAAAAAAATGTCCTCTTTTACTGAACTATAAAATATGGCAGACCAATTCTAAAGGGAAATTAATTTGTGCTTACAATAAAAATGAAAATATTTTTTGATATAATATTTAATTTATTACCTATTGGCCTTACTTGGGAAACTCTTCAAAAATAAACAAGTTTTTTTTGAAATTTTGTGAAAAATAATAAAAACTCTAGCCCATTAAATCTTCATTAAAAAAAATTTCTAAAGAAAAAAAAAATATTTTCAAATCAAAAAAGGAGATCTATACCGTGATGCCAGTGATATAAAGTAATGGAGTGTGAAGAGTTAAGATATTGATTTCCACCAGGCTCACAGAACAAAAACCATTATTTACAGAAAATATCCTTGCTTTACCTTTTTATTAACTTTTGTGTATTTATAAATTTGAATTGCGTAACGTTACTATTCAAAAATTAATCCCAAGGTCACATACTCATTTCTTCAAGCTTCAAATAGGCCAAACCAATCATGTGAGCAAAATTCTTGTGCCATAAAATTTTCCATGAAAAAGGATCTAATAGTGTGATTGGTATACCGTCATTATAAGATACATAATTTGTTATATAATACTTGTTATGTTATTCCACCTTCTTGGTTCTTGAGTGATTTATATTAAACTTTAACAATGAGAAATGGAAATGACAAACGGAAATATCTACGGATTCCATGTCTGGCATATAATTTTTGTTGCGGGTTCAACGGACAAATAAATTATTCATTTTCCTGTTGATTTCATGACCAACTATTAAGCACCAAGGAGTGAAGCATTCTCTTTGTGACAACAATTTTACAAATTACTCTCATTACAATAAGAAATTACTTGATGTGGGCGGGTGTGTGTGCTTGAGTGTGGAATGTGAATAAAATTGGTTAACCTTGAGGACCGGAGCGGAGGTTGGTTAAAGATATCGTTTCTTGTTTGTGTCTACTTTGGAATTGAAGCAAGAACCTTATATGTAATTCTTAGGTCTTTGTAATAGCATTTCTTTAATTTCATAGGTCAGGTTAGGTTAGAAAAGACTAATGCAATTAAATTAATGGTTTTTATTTATTTATAGAAAGAATTTACTGCATGTAAGGATGTTGCTTTTTTCTATTTCTTTTTCACTTTCTTAGTGGAGCTTCTCAAAAGGCAGACAAATTGTTAGGGTAATATAAAATATAGGATTTGAATTCGCTAAATATTGTAGTTAATTAGTTTTAGTTAGTTAGTTAGTTAGTTAGTTAGTTTTTGTTTAACTCGGTAAAATAAGAAAAGTAAGTATACGCCCAAATGCATTACTTTTTTATCGTCAACCAGTTCATTGATTCACTTTTATGACACTTAACCAACATTACAAGAAAAAAGTTGATCCTGAAGTTCTTTCTGTCTGTCTGACTGTTCCTCAACATACATCCTAAGCTGCTTTAGGGATTTTACAAGATTCCCTAAAAATATTGAATTTTTTTAACTCCAAAAATAATGGTACCTGTCATATAAACCTTAAGACAAAACATATTTGTCTCCAAAATAAATAGAGTCTTGTAAGTTATTAAAATTATTTGGCCAAAAAATATTTTTCAAAATATCAGCGCAAACTTGTATGAAAAAGGTCCTATAATCTTAATATCAAAATTTTCGAAAACTATTTTTTGGATTTTTGAAAAAAAAAACAATATTTTTGTTGAAAACTCAATATTTTGAAAAAGAGTAAATATTTTTCTTATAAAAATAACTAATAGTATATAAGAAATATTAAAAAAAAACTGATCTAACAATTGTTTATTTTTTTCATCAAAATTCGTTTTTTGGCTTCTTTTGGTTTTGACCTCATAAACTTCAGTTTTGACTTGTTTCAGCAATTCAAATAATGAATTTTATGATTTTTATATTTTTCTAATGAAATTATTGTTTTTTTTTTTCAATTTTATTTGTTCATTTTAACGTACTCTATCATAAGAGCAAGTTCATGGGATCCAGTCGTATTCTTTTTTTTAAGTTTAGGGTGCAAGTTCTTACTATTCAATAATAGGTTTACACTTTAATGTTAAATTTCAGAAAAAAATATTCTCCCACTTTTTCAAAACCTTAAGCTTTCAAAAAACAAGTTTATTGTTTTTTTAAGTCCGAAAAATATTTCTTTGCAACTTGTGATATGTCATAAATTGTTTTGTCATATTCATTCAAGATGTTTATGAAAAATTTTAAAATAACGGTATTTAAAAAAAAATATTTTTTAACCAAACAAGTGAAAAAAAATCATCAAAATCGTTAGAGGTGTTTTCGGGACAAAAAAATTTTGACGCAAGTGTTATATGACTGGTACCGTTGTTTGTGGAAGTAAAAAAAGTTTTTAAATTTCGAATCATCTAAAAACCTTAAGTTACAAGCTTGAAGAAAATTTTGATCCAGGTACAGGCAAACAAATCGACAGAACTTTCCCTGCAGTAGGCTCTTTTTATAAAGTATCCCCATCAGGTATCCAATGTGAACTGTTATTCAAACTGGCTCCAAACAAAACAAACTTTTAAATAACTGCTAATAACTGTATAGAAAAAAGTCAGTATCAACCAGCTAAATCACCCCAATCCATATAACAAGTCGAGAAGAATTTCTCTTTGCTTGGCTCTGTAAAGGCACATTGGGGTATCTGAACGAAACTGAAACTGGCTCTTTTGATACCCCAAAATGAGCACACAACAACCCCTCTTCTCACAGAGTTAAAATAGCTGAATATGAAGAGAGAATTTTATTTTGTTTTGGTTTGGTTGTTAGTGAGACTGATTCATTCATCAAACTGATTTATAATCATCATTGTACAACTTTAAATTGTAAGTTGTTAAGGTCAACAAAACATAATACTCTATAAGAAGAAATTCTATCCAGGCACCTGGGCAAGGCGCCTACTTGGAGGGAATGTTTTGATGATGCTAATTGAGAGGTGCAAACGATTATGAGAAAGAAAAAAATCGATTTTCGAAATGTGAATTGTTGGTTTGGTGTTTATGTGTTTACAATGTTTATTATGGCCAAGGCTATGGGTTGAAAAATGTTGCATTTGAAGGCAGTTTTACTGTGCCTATATAAAGGGTGTTTTTTTTTAGAAATAGAATAAAATAAAGATGAAGATAATTGTTTGGCATTATAATTTAAAAATAAGATATCCGTCGCATCTGGTTTGGAGGTAATTTAATCTGGAGGTCCACTTTTCGATCACTTTTTTTCAACATAATGTGGCGGATGCTGTGCTCCAAGTAGTCGATCATTTCGAGCTTATTGGCGTAGACTAGTGACTTCACATATCCCCACAAAAAATTCTATTCGAAAAGTGAAATTATGCGCTTACCAAACGCTTCCTTCAATAAATCAATTGTGACATGTTGCGCCATCTTGTTGAACTACAGCTTCAGCACATCAGGGCTGCTCAGTTGAAAAACTAAAAAGTCAGTAATCATGGCTCTATAGCGATAACGTTCTGGCCAGCATTGTGATTCGACCAGCCCATAAAGCACCAAAAACAGTCAGTTTTTCTGAATGTGTCTCGACATACACTTCAGGATTATCTTCACTCCTCCTACAAAATTTTTACAGCGATTCTATTAAAGCGGCTGAACACGTAGATAGCTTAAATAATCTACTTTGTGAGGTTCAAGCTGGATTCAGGGCAGGTTACTCGACTATTGATCACATATTTGTTCTAAGGAGTTATACAGAATTTGTCTCCGGCACGAGAGCCGCGGTCTGATATAAAAAGCAGTTTTCTGTGTGGTTCCAGACGAATTCGGGAGTTAGGCAGGGTTGTGCACTCAGTCCCACTATTTATTAGCGATATCACCGAAGCATTTCCAGGTGTTGTTAGCTATGCTGGAGAGGTCATTAAAGCCTTACTTTTTGCAGACGACATTGTCCTGCTGGCAAACTCACAGCAATCGCTACACTTATCTCGGAATACTGCAGACCATGGAGCTTGGTAGTGAACCTGATGGTTATCAAGAAAGGTGGGGGAAGGTATAGTTCAAGGGAATAATGGTACTTCAACAATGAAAACATAGAAAGAGTGAAAGAGTGCAAATACTTAGGAGTATATTTTAGCCCAAAACTTTAACATGGATAAAAATCTCATTGAGAAACTTCTTAATTCTAAAACAGCTATTAACGTGGCTTGGAAGGAATACTTCAACAACACAAACATCGCGCATAGCGGTAAATTTAAAGTTTCCAAAGCAGTATCCCAATCAACCATTTCTTCGCAGGCCAAGTGTGGGGATTTAAGGAATTCGAGACTGTTGAAAAACTTCAGTGATCTTATGTTACATGATAATGTTAGAAACAGGCCTATCCCTACTCTTCATAAAAACGTTGAAACTGCGTGTCGACTATATCTTGAAATTACCAAGAATGTCCAACTATCGTTAACCAAAAAAGGCAGCTTTACAAGCTATACATACCAAAGCAGGATGGGTTAAGGACAGGATTGAGCTAGCAGAAATGACAGGTGTTGCTTTAAATTTCAGTGAGCAGAGTACATGGAAATCGTTACCAGATAATGCGTTTGGATGAACATTTAAGAAAGGTGTAAACAGACCAAGTATCCAGCTCACTTCATCGGGTGATCTATAGCAGGTTGAATTATAATCTCAAAGAAAGAAACTACTTCCAAGTTGATTGTACCATAGAGCAGATCTCCAGACATGTTCCGGTTAAGAGGTGAACTGTTAAATATAAACTATGTTCCACATCGCGAAGATCTTACAGTAGTCTGTGATAATTGTAACATGGCTTAACGAGAGGATATTTTACATTTCGTCGGAAGGTTTCCAGTGTTGAGAGAAACAATCTTGTTTTGGTTCCATTCACCAGAATTTGGAACAAATTTGTTGTTTAGGTGTCAATCTATTAATGTTGAAATGCCTAACCAAATTAAACAAAAATCACTTAACATCTGTTAAAGTGGCCGCCATCGCCAGTTAAAAAAGTGCTGCCAACTTTAAGTTCTATACCTCTAAAAAAAACACCCTTTGCCTTCCTAATTTGTATAACTGCATCCTATAATCTCCCTTCAAGAAACCTGACATCCCACTTATGATCCAACATCCCTAACATATTTTCCAAGACGATTGATTATGTTGTCCAAGAAAATATATTTCCGAGACCATTAATCAGACGATGAGCTATTGAGTTATCCTGCCATGGACTGGCACTGGCACTGACTCCACTCTCCACATATAATACAACACACATCATTCAACCACATCGTAAAACAAAATAGTTAAACATAATTTATTCTCCAGACTAAGTAGGTATCTATAATATTTTATACTCCGGCATCCAGATACAAGATGCAGGTGACAAAGTGTCTGTCGTTGGGTGAACAATAAAAAATTATATTTCATGTTGCACTTGCAATTTTTTGTTTGGTGAAAAATGAGTGACAAGACAGGAAGTAGATCCTTAGCTAGAACAAGAACATATTTAAAAAAAAAACAAACACCAAAAATTTTAATAATTAATCATAGTCAAAATTGTTTGCTACACCAAATGCTCGCTACAAGCTGCAGCATCATTTACATCTTTCTTTAGTTTGCAGCGGCTGCGGGGGCGGCGTTGTTCTCTAAAGTAGATGGTGTTAATGTAAAAATGTGTTTTTTTTGGCAGTTTATTTTATTAGTTTTCAAAGGGCAAATTAAAAATAAATAAACACAAATTAAAACATTTACAAATATCAGCATCGACTAATTAAAATAAAAAAGAAGAAATGTTAAAAAAGCTTAAAAGATTTTTTAATTTAAGGGAAACAGTTTTGTTTAGTTAATAAAATGCACAGCTGGATACCAAGAACATCACGCAGTCACGCACAACTCTAATAGAATAATGGCCTGACAGGCTGGTGGACTGATGGCCTGGTCATTCGGAAAGAGGTTAAATTTGCTCGTGGTTGTTCCGAAATTTTTTTTTACAATTTATGAAAAATTTCTGACAGAATTTGTTTTCCCTTTTTTTTAATAAAAACTAACTTCTTTTATTTTGAACTGAACCAATAATTTTTTGGACATAACACGTTTACACCCACAAATCAAACAAGAATTTTTTGACAGTTTTTTTTGAAAAAAAAGTCTGCATTTTTTAAATGATATTTTTTTGACGACGAATATTTTTTACGACAAAACTTTTTTTTTATCAATTTTTTTTGTTGACAATTTTGCGGTTCAAAAAAATTCTTGACAATTTTTTTTGCCAATTTTAATTCTCGAAGTTCAAATTTTTCTGACAATTTTTTTCTTATCGATTTTTTTTCTCAAAGAACATTTTTCTAGTTTGTTTTGACAATTTTTTTCTTTTTCAATTTTTTTGATCAAATTAAAAAAAAAAAATTTGTAGAAATTTTCTTAACCATTTTGTTTTTGAGGAAGAAATTTTTCTCTGGTCAAGGGTTTTTTTAACTTTTTTTTATTTTTTTTTGTCCAATTTTCGAAGTTTTTTTTTGACAAAATATATTTAGCATACCAAATTTTTTTTCCGTTAAAGATTTTTTTAACAACTTAATTGTTGACAAATTTTTATTCTCGCATTTCAAAAACATTTACACTTGGTTGTAACACATAAATTTATAATATTTTTTTTCTGACTTTTTTTGGCGTTAATAAATAACAGTATTTTACATTAGTTTATGTACATAAATACTATCTGTTTAAAAATTTCTTAAATCCCGCAAAATAAATTAACCAAAAAATGGTTATGGAGTGCACCAAAAATTCAGTTAAATTTAAAAAAGACACGGGCAACCTGACCTGAAACCAACTAGCTTTAGAATAAAAAGGAATCAGAATCTTATTTGACGGTAATGTGTCCTCTGCTAGAAGGTTCTATATTGGGAAATCATTTCTCATTTGAATACAATTATTCCACTCTATCCGGAAGGATCTCAATCAATATTGACAGCATTGTTGCTAAAGAAGCTTCGTTTTAATGCAAAATTGTTACATGCATTTTATAGACTTTTTATATCATTTTAAGGTTATAACTAATTTTATGTTGGAAATCCAGATAGGGGAAGAAGGAAAAAATACAGCTAAAGTGATGGATTACTTAATGTTTTGTAAGCAACTAAATATCAAATCAATCAACAACAAAACATTTACCTGAAAATTTAGTTCTTAAAAAAAAAGAGTTAATTTTTTTTCTCGATAATAATATTAGCGTCATGGTGTTTGTGTATTCTCACTTTTCCTGTTAGAAAAGTTAAGTTTCATATATTTTTTTTT
Source organism: Syrphus vitripennis (assembly GCA_958431115.1). Classification (NCBI taxonomy): domain Eukaryota; kingdom Metazoa; phylum Arthropoda; class Insecta; order Diptera; family Syrphidae; genus Syrphus; species Syrphus vitripennis. The sequence continues at coordinate 75,400,692 of OY288110.1, forward strand.
CTTATTACCTAACTCAATGGAAAGGAAGCAATAGGAAATTATTGGAAAAACTTTTAATTTGGTAAACTGAGCACATCCAGTTCTTGTGTAAAATGATGCCGTAAATGAAGGATGAAATTTTGAAAGCGCTTTCATTAAAAAAAAGTTTATCTATCATTATCTTTCATTGAAAATTATTTCACAAACATACTTACATACATATTAATTAAGAAATTCATTGCAATCAATATTTTTATGAAGGAAGCAAATGCATTAAAAATTGAATCAGAAATTAAATGAAGAACTCATACGTCCAAGTGCGCCATATATACGTAATCTAAGATCAAGCCATAGGGCGACCTTCCCTCCCTCTTCTGATTAGCAAATTATTGGAATGCAGTTCTTTGAATGGTGTCTAAAGATAACATTAGTTGAGCATGGGTTCTCTAGATGTACTTAAAGGGTTGCCAGGCATAACTATACATATAAAACCCTAAGGTTCGAAATTGCTCTTTTGTTAAAGTACCTTAGAGTAGACAAAAAAAAGATTACTAAAATAAACACAAACAAAAATTTGAAGATGCCATCTAATGTATCGTAAAAATACGAATTTAAAAATCGATAGACCGTTTTTTTTTTCAAATAGTTGACAAAAAATTAAATTTCTTTAGTATTTTTAGAAAAAAAAAAATGGTGTGCAAGTTCTTAGTTTTAAACAAAATACACTTTAAAATTAAATTTCAAAAAAACACCCCATGTTTTCAAAATGTTGAGTTTTCAAGAAAATTTAAGTTATTTATTAGAAAATCGAAGTTTTTTGAACATAAATTGAATTACCTACTCTCACCTAAACTCACACAAAATTACAGTTATTTGCGTAACCCTTATGTGACAAGATACCATTATTTTTGTACCTGAAAAATATTAATTTTGCCTTTGATGAATCACCCAAAAACTTCAAGTTCTAAGTTTGAATAAAATTGCAGACAAAACAAGACACAAAATTACGGGACAGGATTACTAATTACATATAATTACAAATTCGTATTTGAGTTCAATTTCTTACCATTCTAAAACTTGTTACTATTGAAGCTAGTTCACATTAAATTAAAAGTAATTAACAGCCTCCTTTTAAAACACCGAATTTTGAAAAAAAAAATATTTTCGATTTTTCTGGAAAAATTCAAACAAAAACATTTTTAAATCTTCTGCATGAAAAAATAATCAAAATTGCTTAAACGAATAATGAGAAACTGAAAAAATTAAAGAAACAGTGCATTAAGAGGCATTAGCCGCGTTTTATTATCATAATTAACCTATACAGGTTTTCTTATCCGGTTCTAGGTTATTTTTTAACATGTAATACAATAACAATTTGGGATCTTGCTTTTTATCTAGGTTATCTTTTGTAACCCAGAAAATAGTTTTAACTTCGACGGCTAGGTGGCCACTTTCATCGTAAATGTTGATATTAGTGTGAAAAAAAAAACAAAAAAAGTGAGATGTCAACAACAAAAAAATTAAATCAACGATTTCAGTCAGCCACAGCAGACAAACACAAAAATTTACACCATAAACGAAAATTCCCATACCAGCAATGCAAAGTAAAAATTTTTCATAACCTTGATCGTTTTATTATCACCGGGTAACGCATCCAGGTTATCGGTGATAATAAAACGCGGCTATTGTCAAAAATGTCTCATACCATGTTTACAAAAGGTATTGAAGCGAGCTTCAAGCTCGCTTCGCCCCTTTGTAAACCTGTGTTGAGTTGAAATAAGCTTCAACCGACTCGACTCCGCTTCAGGAGCGGAGTCGAGTCGTAATTTGTGCTAAAAAACCTGAGTTAAGGAGTTGGTATGTCATTGGCAAAATGTCTGACGTTTGTGTGAGTGAGACACCAGCAGCTGTCATCTCTGCATATTTTTAACTAAACTCTAACTGGAGTAATCAACTCAAATGACGAAAAACCTGGGTCGAAAATTCGACCTTAATCCAACTCGAGCTCTCAATTCTGCTTGTAAACGTGGTATCACTCTCATATTATTCATTTCGCTTAATCAAGATTCATGCATAAATCCAGACGTATTTAATCAAATTACATATGTATTATTCTCATAACTTAGTCAAACATTGATTTATGTTTTTAAACTATTCGATTAAAATAATTGGATTAATCAATTTTATTCCAAAACTGAATGATATGACGGTTAATTTAACATTCTTTAGTGTTAAATTGCAAGCCTTTGGTTACACAGTTTTTAATGAGGGAGAAGGTTTTTAAGTTATGAGCGCTCATAAAGTTATATGCTTTTTTTTTAAGCTCCAATGGACTTGTTAAAGAAAAACGGCGTCTGGGCTGAACAACGTTATCTTGGAAAAAAATGAAGTTTTCATACAAACTATTGGCAAAAATATCACTCTTGGACCATCTCTATTCGGGGCAAAGTAAAGTCCCGAGAAATCTCTAGACTAAGTTGTTGTATTTAACACGTTAATTCATAAATAAATAAAACGAAGGAATCAAATAAAAGCGATATTTTCATACATGTTATAGATAGTGCGTATAAAAACACCATTTTCTACTGTTGAAGCGATTTTTCGTTCAATTTCCCTAGGAATCAGAAAAAAAAACAAAACTAATGTGGAGGGATTAGATGTTTTTGCATTTACGCATACTGACTACCAGATGCCGCGACTCAAAGTTCAAATTAAGGTCTGAATACATCCATTATGGTTCATGAAACAACTGCTAGAACTGCTTGAAAAACGTACCAAATACAAAAACCAATATTTGACAATTAATTTGACAGAACACAGCTGTTGTTTGGTTGTTTTGATTTTTGAAAACAAAAATAGAAAATGGAAAATAATTTAGGCTCGTCGGATGTAAGGAGTTTACTTCATCCGAAAATTAAAGACTTATTCAAAATAAGCCAGCACACATATTCCAATGATTTCAATTGCATAAAGCAGGATGGAACTTATAGCTGGGAGGATATAGAAGAGGTCTTGTTTAGAAATGGAAAAGTTTCAAAAGATGGTAAGCTCCCAAAATAAAAACAATTTTCAATTCCAAAAACCTCTTAAAAACTCTTATAGATCCAATTTATCCGAAAACTTACAACGAGTACTTGCCATATGTTCAACTACTCCAACCAATTCTGCGAGAATGCGAATCTGTGATGCCCCAAATAATTGACCATCATTCCTGGCTGAATAAACTACAATGGCTTGGTCAACAGTCGCAAATTTCATTGATTTTGCATGGATACCAAAATCCCTCCTTGTTATCTGAGTGTTCGACAGTGGAAAACATATTGTTACTGACATCAGCTCTAGAAAATGCTCTGGGAAATTTATATCAGACAATTGCTAGAAAGTCTCCTCCACATCTTCTGAAAGATCTCCTTGACACAAAAGAGCTGTGTGATGCTCTGGGAACATGCCCGGTAAGACAGAATTTTTTAGTGCCTTGTACTTTGTTGACTTTTAATAGATTTTCTTTCTTAAAATCTTAATGGGATCACCAGTGTCGATAAACATGAGGAATATAGTTTGGCATGGCTTCCCATTACCTCACGAGATTCCTTCCTGCTTTGTTTCGATAATTCTTATAACCATCGCCAGTCTATCAGATCTCGTACAACACCTTAGCCTTACTCCAAGGCCACAAGTAAAGGATTTCGGTAGATTTCTGAGCAAACTCAAAGCTACACCAACTGATTTCGTCCTTGTCGACAATGTTCCCCATGTGATGACAACAATAGATACCTCTCAATGGGCTGGTCACTGGAATATTTACTGGAAGCAACTATATCATCACTATGAACAACGCAACTACTGGCGCTGTGTTGTTCTGATTCTTCCCCAGATTGAACTGGTTCTTCGTAAAATTTATGGGGAAGTCAACAACTTTGACATCTCCGCTAAACTCAACGAGTACTACATAACGATGAAGATCATTTTCGAACCCACAGACCATAATCGCCTCATCGATTGTGGTTTGTCCAGAGGAACTTTGCATTTTCTTTATGACATCTTTATTTCGCCTTTCGGCATGAGAATTCGAGACAAAGTCAGCCATGGAGAAGTGGATTTGGATTGTGTGGATAGAGAACTGTGCTCAGTATTGATTTATGCTGGACTGAATCTTCTAAACCCATATAAATATCCATTGGAAGGCTATGAAAGTCGTTTCCATTTGAATTACATGGCTTATGAAGCTGTGACTACATCGAAGCGATTTGTTTTGGAATTGATGAACATGGCCACTCCAAAAAGTCTTCGAACAGAATTCAAGTGGAATCATGAAGCCATAGTGATTCTTCAAGAAGTTGCGATCCCTGAACATGTGGCAATATTTCATCGTCCTCGAAAAGAACCTGAAATCATGGCAAATCTGATGAAAATTGCTCAACTTATTGTTCAAGTTTGTCAAAACTATCAGATGTCCTTTGAGAAACGTTTTGGAATGTTCCTCAGTCATGAACTCCGCTCGAGGGCACGGAAGACTTTGGAAAAAATGGTCGAGACAATGAGTATTATTGGAGAAACTCTAGCGACCATTGTTGGGTATTTAGCCAACATAATTGGGAACGCAAAGTTATTCGAAAAAGAATTTGAAAATTGTCAAAGGTTTTTTTGTTTTTATTTTATCTTAAAATATTATTCTTTTAATTGTTTTCTTTTTAAGGTTTTGTAAACAAACTTTAACGGTTGTCGAGAATTTTGTACGTTATTCGGATAGAGAGAGCAATGAATGGCTGAAGGCTTTGGATTGCTGCAGTAGATTTCTGAAAATTAGTTCGGATTTCAACTGCAAATAAAATTAACAAAATAAACAGATTACTTTCTATGGGATGAGCTGCTTTTAATTTACTGACGTATGTCTACTCTCTTATAGGATCATGGATCTCTATCAAATGGTTGAAGATAAAAGCTTAAATCGGTGGGCTATTTTGTTGTTATTTTAATTAGTTTATAATAAAGATTTTAATAAGAAACTAGATACCTATTGAACAAAAAAAATGTATAAAAATAATTTTTTATTGTAAAATCTCATTCAATTTTATAATTGATAACTAAAGCCGGTAATCACCGAACGCTCATAAGTTTATGATAGACTTCCCTCGCAAGCTCATAATTATTTCTTTTGGTCAGTTTTTCACATGCGATACACGAGCGTTTAGCAGTGGAAGTCAGCAACCAAGTTCTGGAGAGTCTAGAGATCCTCACAGGCCTTCATTCAAAAGTAATTTGATCAATAAAATAATTTTGGTAAATATTGAAATTTAATTCAATTTGCAAAGTCACATCCGCTATCACAAGAAAACTGCAAGCTTTCTATTCGAAAATAGATGTCTACGATATGCTTCGAGAAGGCAACGTGTGCATTGCAATCAGGCTATGTAGTAGAACCATCTCCCACTGGGAGGCAGACGAGCGGGCTGACCGAAAGGTACTTAGTCAAGAACGGGCGAAGTGGAATCCGCACAATTGGGGATGGTTTGGAGATAGCTGAAATATATCTCCAAGAGCAGTACATGATGGTCCGTAGGATTAGTGGAGTCCATATGCCCACATTTGGAAACAATTCAAGAAATAATTAAATTCACCGTTAATATGTAAAAACTAAATTGACGGGTAATGTACTCTGAGTTTTAACCCAAATTTATATCTTTACATCTCGGAGTACGATAAACCCAAAAATGTCGTTTATTAATAGTTTATCACTTTGAATAAATTCAAATTATGGCTAAATTGTTCGTTATAAACATTTAATTCAAAAAATAACTCAATGTCCATGACCTCAAGCGTTAAACCAACCCAAAACGTTTTTATCTGGTATACATATGGATGTATCTTTATAACTCAAAAAATAATAACTCTGTGAAACTGTCGTTTAGGAATCATAAAGTTATTCATTAGTTGACATGGTCTATATTAATGTTTAATTGTAGGTGATGGGTGTGTATATTATTTTAATGAACTTTCACTTTCAATTGTATGATTCCGAGAAGATCCAATCAAATCAAGTCCAATATTTTACAAAATTAAACTTGTCTAACCTTTCATTTAAAAAAAAAAAGAAAAAATTGTGCTAAGGTCTCGTTGATGCATCGAAATACTTAGGCCAAAGCCAAACCTACTAGCCAGTCGTTCAGCTGATGGCTATTACAAACGGTTGTAAATCTATAGATGAAATGCAATGCCTTGCAATACTTAACATGGCATTAAATCACTTCGAATACAATCAACACTCCCAGAACAAAACAACACAAAATTACTTCTATCCAAATAGTTACCTAAACCTTTACCCACCTCTGACTTCATCATAACAAGATTCGTTGTACCTATGCGGAACTGCGTCAAATCATTTTGCACTTTCCAACATTTCTATTGTTGTTCTAGGTATTTTTAGATGATCTATTCAAACCATAAACAAAACAAAAAAAAAACAACGACTTCCATCAACCCGACCGGATCTACGGTACGTAACCCTTTTTGCGGTTGTCAACCTTAGCAGCAGCAGCGGGAGTAATATGGTATATATGGCCTGGCTCCACCCGTGTTCTTTAATGAATAGACATTTTAAGGTACACCATCACTTTGAATCCATCAGCATTTTATGGGAGTTCCATGACACAGAATCAGATCATTTTTTACTGGTGATGATGGTAATGGTAAGCGCATCCCATCCCAGAGCTTTGTTAACCTCATGTTCATAAATTTTAATCGCTCCTAATTACAAGATGATGAGTGATGAGAAGAACGGGCAACAGCAGGGGCGGTGAACATATCACGTATGTTACATAAATGTACTGGCAGAGTAGCGAATTTAGTTTGAGCCATATAGATTCTAGATTCGGATTGCCATCAGATTCTGCTGCGAATTGAGTAAAGTAATAGAGTAACTATCAAGTTGTTGTTTTTGATTCCCATACCAGACAGGCCTCATAAATATCATCGGAGCAATGTTTGACATGGTTCTGTTGTTATGTACAGATAAATTCTGGGATGTTTCAGTATCACTATCCGCAGCCCTCTAAAGGTTGTAGGTTGGTGCCGGTGGTGGGTGCTATTGATCGGTTGAGTGCCTTTAAGTAGTAGCAACATCAAGAGCTTCTGTCTGGTTGCACATTACACACGGGGAGAGTGTTTTTAATTCCAATATCGAACCGAAACGATCGTTTGTGGAAGTTCAGTTTGAGTCGAGATTTCAACGAAGTTGGTGGTTCTAGTTAGAGATTAAACTCGGTATTCGATATTCCTTTGAAGGTGGGATTTAAAAAAAAAATTGGATATATACTTAAAATTGGTGAGTGTTTTGAAACTCAAAATTAAATATGGCGTCATTTAGAATTCTTAAAACCATCTTTGTTGGAACAAAAAATATTTATTAAAAATATCGAGTTATTGAATCCTGTGTAATAGCTTTCAAAGGATTCCTACGATATTCTCCGAATAATAAACTAACTGTTTCCTGAAATAGGAATTCTTAAAATTTTTTAAAAGTAGCCATGTGTTCAAGAAAAATTAATTTTTTTCATTGATCATCAATATCTCAACCTACGAATTTTGAAGTTGATTGTTCATTTGTTTTTCATTCCCGAAATTTTTAAGTTTAATCGAAACGAAAAAGTTATGTTTTTTTTTGCTTATTAAAATGAAATAAGGCCGGGATTGAGAAATGAAATAAGGCCACGCGGTTTTATCTTATTTCCGAACTTGGACCGCGTTCCATTCAAACGGTCTTTTCAAAGATTGTTATTTAAGGCGAGATTGATTTTAGGCACGATTGAAAACGTTCAAGAAATTAACTTCGCCACAACTTAATTTAACTTTCCGAACACAAAATTAGTGTTATAAAAATGAAATTAGTCCTCGATCGAAAAATGAAATTAATTTTTCAATAAGACCGTGATTTCTTGTTCTCTATAACTGTTCTACACAAATCCGTCATTAAACTTTGTCCCCTGAGTTATCGTACTCTCCCCATTATGTAAGTTGTTAGTTTTTTTTAACTAGCTGTAAAATATTCAATTTTGTCCGAGCTATGATTTTTTTTTCTATCTTTTCACATGAAACTAGTAAAGCTTCTTCTGAAAAAGGTAAACCCTTTTTATAACGAATAGTTTAAAGCCTTATAATTTATCGATAACTTGTCATTAATTAAATGTGGCATTCGATTTTGTCCTGCTATCGATTTTGTCCTGCTATGTTTTTTTATGTTTTTTTTTTGTTGATAGTTTAATGAGTTGCTATTAAGTCTGCAAAGTAGTACTCCTTTTAAAAGGGAAACTAATTTCTTCGGTTACGGTTTATAAGCTTTTATATAGGTTGCTGCACTAGCTGTCAAGTTAGCAGAAAGCAAAAAAAAATATAGAAAACATGGACATTTTCACAACAAATTCGATAGTAGATAACGGCCAATTCCTAAACCATAAACTAAATTATTTAAAAAATTATGGAAGTATTAAAAAACATAGGAAATAGAACGACAAAATCAGAACTCATTAACAACATATTAATGGCAAATTGTCCAACTAATAGTTTTTCGAATGGGGGAAAGTTGTTTTGCTAACCTGACATTCATCGCGTTCAGCATAATCAAAAAATCTGAGGAAAAAAGCACAAATAGCTGTGTGTTAATTTTCTCAACAAAAAAATACACAATTTTTATTGAAATACTTGGAGGTACTTTCGAGAAATTTAAGATTTGTTCTAATGTTTTGTTATTTTAACATTTGTGTGTTAGCAAGGTACCGCTATTTTTATATCTTGGATTTATTTGTCTATATGCCTAATATCAAAATAATCCAAATATAAAAATTAAAGAAAAAATTAAAATTTTTTTTTTTTAACTTTTGAATAGTTGCTATTTATAGTGCCAAAAAAACTCTTTTTGAGAAAATCGAAAATAAAAAAAAAAAAAATTAGTTTATTAATTTTAAATAAATGAAACCATCCTGTAATATCTACAAGATCGTTTGCCAAATTGACCCTAGGTATCATGTTAAATTCGTTAAGTTGAGATAACCTAGAAAATGCGCCACCTCTTTTGCCATAATAAATTATATAATTTGTATTGAAAAAGAAAATAAATCGAAAGATGAGTTGCATTGTTTATTTTTATTTACAGATAATACATTTTCAATATTTAAATCTCATTACCGGTTTTTTTCTTAAGGCATTAGGAAACTGTTGTAAATGTTATACGTTTCGATTAATTTGAAAAATTGAAATGAGCAAACAACTGCAAAACTTGCTTAGAATCTGTTAAAAAATGTTTATCAGCCCCAATATCTTTAAAACATTTTTAATTTTTTTTTATTCTATAGTGTTCATCGTGTCTCAAAAAAAAACGTCTGAAAACACCACCAGTATCTTCGACTATGCTAGTTCGAAAATTACTCCTCATCCTATGGATGATGGGACACCAAACATTGGCTTTGTATGTCCCTCAGGATGTTGAAATCCTCGATGGTTATGATTTTGAAGAATCTCCCGAATACTACCAATCAGATAGTGCCTACTACGAAGCCCGAAGTCTGGCAGCCGGAAACCCCAGTCAATCGAAATCAATTCGAAATCGTCGTTCAACAGCGGCTTATGATGCAGCAAAAGCTTCAACAATCAAATCGAAAAAGAAAGACATAGAACAGAATGTGGATAGTGAAAAAATCGAGGTAATTGACAAAACCAATCCATCATCAGGAGGCCGTCCCCTTCCCAAAGCTGAAAAACAAGTCATGGAGCCTAATTACTATCGCAAGGACTCGTGGAATGACTACTCGTGGAATATTAAACGTGACGATGATGATTCAATTTCTGATTCAACCAACGATGGCTTCAGAAGGCGTCAACCACGAGTGAACTTTGTAACTCAAGCCAAAAAAGTTGATCTTGATCCCAAAGATCGTACTATTGTTAAGGTTTCTCCGCCACAATTAAAACCGCATTACGATGACTACGAACCATACAAATACGAAATGTATCCATCTAGATCATATGATCAATATTTGCGACGTTATGATAGGTTTGTAGGATTTAGGAGTTCCTTCAACTTTTTCAAAATTCCATTCATCTTTTCAGGTACGATGAACAATACGATCGTGATCCATACAACTACGATGAACATTATTTATTCCGTCGTCATTATGATCCCTATGACAGTTACAGTCCTCGGGTGCCTAACTATCCAGAAGCCTACTACAACTATCCCGATAGAAGATTTGATGTTCCAGAGCCGCGTGACTACGGAGCACTATACAATAACGAAATATACGACCGTCCAAGTTATGATCATCGCAATCGTCGCATAGTTTACTATGCTCATTTACCAGAAATAGTTCGAACGCCACCTGGTGTTGATTACAGCAATCACTACGATCGAGGACGTTATGATAGTAGTAGGAGAAATACTGAAGTGACTGTTCCGATAGCTTATAAGGTTGCAAAAGATACTGAAACACAAGATTCTTATGGATTTGTAAAGCGAGAAAAGAAGGATCATAGAAATTCTGCAACTGTTTCGCCAAGTAAATCCCCGATGAGAGAATAAGAGAAAAAGTACAATGATTTCTCAATTGGTTTCAATTATTGTTTAACATACTTTTTGATACGTTGGTAATATAAATAATGCTTAAGTATAATTATAATTTAATCTAGCTAGTTTACAATAATTTTTTCTTAAAGCCAATTTGTTTAAGAAATAAAAAATCTATACAAAATATTTTTGACTGACTTTATTTTCTTTTACCAAAAAATCCAATTTATTTGTAAACAATCGGTCAATTACAGGCCCCGTTCTTCGGTGATAAGAACGCCGAAAGAAAAACTACCGCCGGAACTAAAATATGGCACCAAACCAAAGTTTCATAGGAAATATTTCTGGCACACGACAGGGGCTGTGATACTTTTTCGGCCTATCTTACATCGGGCCTGTGAAAAGGCTGAGTTGTGGATAGGTTTAAAAAAAAGGGTTTATCAAAGTAGTGTAAGTCGTTTTCGGAGGTGGTGTTCCGACCTCGGAAGACGACGTTATCTCAGTAATCTATCGAATAATCATTCTTTGTACATAGTAGATTTTCCTGGGACTCAAAAAGCGTTTGAGAAGTATTGCCCTTTCTTAGAGAACCGAGTTGGCTACGGCGCAGTAGTAACAAATTTTGTCAGTAACGTATTAAAATTTGGTTTGTTGTCCTGATTTCTGGTAAACTTGGCAACTCTGTTTAGTAAAAAACAGAATGCTACTACAATTTTAGTACCATTGCCTGTCAATCCATTGAAATTCAATCTAACTTTTGACAGATAGAAAAAAACAACTTAGTCAAAGAGTCAACTGTTTTTAAGGATTGAGCTCCAGTTTATCTATTGGACCCGGGTCTAAATTGTCTATGAATAACATTAACTCCAGGTAAGCTTAGAAGAGACAAGGAGACAACTTGTCAAACGACTACAGAAATGACAGTTGAACAAGATTGATTAATAATGAAGGATATCCGAAGAAGCCTTCACGTCAAAAATACCATCTAGCTGGTACTGTTATGTACTATTTACAAAAAAGATACCCTGAGAATCTAGTACAAAAAGTAATGTCACACGACGACGCATCATCCACGTTCCAGGACTATCGTTGACGAAAAAATGGTTCAAGAACTTCTGGATCAAAAAAATGCCTTAGACATAAAACAAGGGAAAGGCCGAAGTTATCTAAGATCAACCCAGGGAACCCCACAAGTGGAGCTTAAGGGTGAAGAATTTAAGTGGGAGAGTTGTAGTCCAAGTAGAGGGGCTCTGGATTATTGCAATTGTTGGTTTGAGAATGTACAGCGACGCTGATCGGTCATGGACCAAATCTGAAAATTAAAACAAATTTCAATTCTCAAGTAAAACAAAATAAATATTTTTGTGTTTACCAAAACCAACAACATTCCGATACTTTCATCGCTCCAAAATTAAATACATGTAACCAAATCCTCAAACGCACACGCACAGTCTTCAAATTCCATCACGAATCCCGAATGTAAAACACTGCTTCCATTCCCCATTTATCTTTGCAAACTCCCCTTCCAAAAAAAAGGAATATAAATTTCCAAATTCGATATTATTTATTTTCTTGACTTTTGCTACTCGGCTGCAACAGAAGCTGGGATAACTCTGTCCGTTCATTTGAACATGTGCCTTCCTAGTTCTTTTGAACTTTCCAAAATCCCGTCTGATGCTGATACTTTGCCGGCCCAAAAGAAATCGGAATAAATCCTTCTGAAACATCACATCACACAGGCAAGGGATAAAGATAAAGATTTTCTTTTTCATCATCAGACTCCACCATCTAGAAAGAAGGAGAAAGAATTATTGTCCTGTTCACCAGTATCCAGAAACCCACCATCATCAGGCCAAATAACCAACCGGTGATGCGGTGTGTAAAAATGTTCTACTAGTGAACAGTGAAGTAGTGAAGAAGCCAAAGAAAAACTTTCCCATGAACTTTTCTGTAGTTTTTTTTTCTTTTTATATTTTTTTTTCTCAAGGCGAAACGCGGAATTCCTGATTTTTGTACACAGGACACGGACATTATCCTTGGAATCATGATGGCGTGGCACAGACGTTCGTTGGGTTAAAAACTTTTCTTTGTCTTTTGTTGCACGTTGAGGTTTTTGTTGCTTCCTTGTCTTGTTCTTCTTCTGCCTTCTATTGCTTGTTCTTGTCCATCTTATTGGGACTGGTGAGAGAAAACATAAACGCAAAACTTTTGCTATCCACCCCATTCCATCACAGCATGCCCATCGTCGACTTCCTCCCGCAGACGTCCGCTGATCCTTTGACTTTTCATGAAATTTTAATTGTGAATTTAATTAAAGATGCCTGGCATTCCTTTGAAGAAGTTGGACTTTGAGACAGAGAGAGAGAGAGAGAGAGAGATGCAGAGGAAGAAAAACGTGAAAGAAGTTTCGTGTATAGTTTCTTATGGATGTTGACAAACGAGATCAAGCTTTGTAGGCAATTCACGATAGTATTTGACTATCGAATTAAATTTAAAAGAGAAAAAAATTCTGCAAGAAATGCCAAGAAAAATACTTCCCTGTTTCTTCTCTGTTGACAGATCTGGAAAAATATTCCAGTTGAAGTTAGCGGACACGTTTTATTTCATCTAGATTAAACAAATTGTGGCGGGGAAAATGGGATAGAGTACCGCTTCCTACAAAGGTTTCAAATCAAATTCAAATTCAAATTGACCGGAATATGATATTAAAATTTCAACATTTTCTTTATTTGATTGTGGCTTATTATAATTTTGAAGCAGGGGAAATTGTATCAAAAGGATTTTGTTAGCTTGTTTGTGCACCAAGTGGGGTTGATGTCAACGATTTAGATCAAAAGAAGTGGAAGCAAAAATTACCGTAATCAATTTGCCGCAAGGAATTTCTATAAAAAAACATTGTAATAGGCATAGGCAAGCTTCTGTCAACATTATTTGCGGGTGAGTTATTTTTTGGGAAGTTGTTACAAACCTTAAGTTCTACAGAGATCGAGGGTTGTTTCGTGTAAATCTCGCTACTACTGATTTTAGGTAAGTGTTTATTTTTGAAGCTTTTTTGTCTCATGATGACCTCTATGTCCTTGTTTTGAGTTAGAGGACAAATACTTGATTGGAATTGTTTGCTGATTGTGACTTGTTCATCGCACAATTTTAATTGAAGCGGACATTTTGTTTGCTTAGGGTTTTGGTAATGTTTATGATGGAAATGTTTTTTAAATGAATCAGATGCCAAGGTTAATTGAGTACACGAGTAATTTGCGATTACCTTGGTCTTTTGTACAGATTTTGCTAATGTTCTTAATCTTAGTCCGGGAATATGTACATAGTTATTTTCTAATTAATTACGAAGAAGTCAAAAGTCGAAAAAAGGTAAATATGCAATAAAATTTGATTTTGAAATAAGTTCAGTTGGATTGTGAATGGATATAAGAACAGTATTTAGTGCCTTAAGGTAGAACTATAATCGTCGAACGTCAGCTGAAGTGGTCGTAAGAAACGAAGCGAATACGAGAAATTTATATAACGCACCCATTATTGCGATTAGGTGGCTTTCGTTAGGCTTTCGTTAGGCTTCGTTAACTTTCGCTATCGATAGCAAGAGTGCTCATCGACCGCTCCTGCGAAAGTGAATTGAGAGATAGATACAAAAATGAAAATGGTGGAAGCATATAATATGGCTGACTTCTCCATTTGAGCGTTCGGAAAGCTAATTTTCGTCCGGTTTTGACATTAGCTTCCTACCACGTTCGACGATTATAGTTCTACCTTTAGTGGTGCCAATCTGAAATTTGAAAGAACTTCATGATGTTCTTTGACATCATCTAATTATTGGAAGAAGTACTCTCTAAAATCAGTTTTTTCTTGTTCTAACTAGACTGGAGCAAAGGAAGTTTTATGAGCCCTCTTTCACCTCTTTGCCTTGACACCCTCTGTCCCATTCAGATGATACAATGTGATGTGGCCAAAAAGGATTCCAAACAAGAGGGATAATTGCACCCTGATTAACTTAAGTACAAATTTTGTTTTACTTTTAGAAAGCGTTGTCCAAAGATTTCTTGGACAACGTCAGTATGGCGCGTCAAAAGCTTGATGCAGTACTGGGGGTTTGGCTGCATAGAATGGCTCAAGGCCGAGTTTTGATCCATTTTTGGCCACTTGAATAACCCATCGAAAAGTAACTGTGTTCGTTGAATAAGAACTGTGAGTTCATAACGACAGCGATTAACCACTTTTGACTTCGCGATAATTGAGAAAATGGCTTTGAATTATAGATTTGAAAGATATTTAGCGGATTCAAAAACTGCCCCCATCTGGGTAAAAATCTTGGGTTTTTATTGAGCTGTGAGTGAAAGGATTTTCTGAAAAGATACATAAACCTACCCTCGTTTATTTTTTGAACCCGTCATTAAATACCAAAACCAAAACTTCTTCGTAAAAAATTCGATGGGGGCAGTCAAAAGGAAAGTTTCTGAGCTGGTGTGGTAATGGGATTAGTAGTATGGCATTAGTATTACACGCATTAGTAGTACACGCCAGTTTTTGAATTTAAGTCATGGCTTTGATGTTATACGTTTTGTCTGGACGTCAATATTGGTCTGTATCTGAATACAATGAATGGTCTTAGAACTGGTATCCCATCTCCTTTCGATGAATTATTATCAGCCCAATATTTTTTGACATACCAGCAGTATGGAGCATTGTCCTAATATGTGAGAGGTAATATTTCGGGTGGTTATACATTTTCGACTTTGCACATCTACGTTTTGCAACATATTTTGCTTAACATTTTGTTCTCCTATTGGAGAGTCCATTAAAAAAAATTAGTTCCGTACTTGCAGCGTATACTAGGCTTAAGGCACTTTGCAAAATCTTTTTAAACAGAGATTTTCTTCAATCCTTTCGGTGGCTAGAGCACCCGTGGCAAAATGGTTAGTGCGTAGGACAATCATGCTAGAAGTCTAAGTTCGATTCCCAACCTCATCCATATAAAAAAAAGGTTTTTTCGCGGGCTGCTGCCTCTTGCCAGAAATTGACAAATTTTTCGAAAGTAGCAATTGTCAAAAATAAAGTGCCTCTCATCCTAGCAGTTCGGATTCGGAATGGTTGAGAGAGCCGCTAAAATCTCCCCGCCGATATATTGCACAATGAAAAATAAAAAATATAATTGCTTCTTTCTTATCGTTAACTATCGTTTAAATGAGAATTTTTGTTTAAACATTTTTGCGATAAAGTGACTTCGTTTAGTAAGAATTTAGTTTCCAACTTATAATAAACAACTACGTTGTACTTGTACAAACGTTTCAAAGCATATTTGTAGAGAACATTTGTAAAGTTGCGATGCAATATTAAATTGATATCTGAAAACGCATGTTATTCAGCATTCACACATCACACCCTTGACTTTCTCCAATCAATGTTTCAATTTTTTTTATAATTTGTTCCTTAACCATCAAGGGAAATGACAAACGTAACGAAAACGAAATCATTACCATAAAGCTGAAATGTGTAGGTTACTTCTGTATAAATTTCCGTTGTTAATTCAACCTCGACCGCTTTGGTGCGTAGGACAATCATGCTAGAAGTCTAAGTTCGATTCCCAACCTCATCCATATAAAAAAAAGGTTTTTTCGCGGGCTGCTGCCTCTTGCCAGAAATTGACAAATTTTTCGAAAGTAGCAATTGTCAAAAATAAAGTGCCTCTCATCCTAGCAGTTCGGATTCGGAATGGTTGAGAGAGCCGCTAAAATCTCCCCGCCGATATATTGCACAATGAAAAATAAAAAATATAATTGCTTCTTTCTTATCGTTAACTATCGTTTAAATGAGAATTTTTGTTTAAACATTTTTGCGATAAAGTGACTTCGTTTAGTAAGAATTTAGTTTCCAACTTATAATAAACAACTACGTTGTACTTGTACAAACGTTTCAAAGCATATTTGTAGAGAACATTTGTAAAGTTGCGATGCAATATTAAATTGATATCTGAAAACGCATGTTATTCAGCATTCACACATCACACCCTTGACTTTCTCCAATCAATGTTTCCATTTTTTTTTATAATTTGTTCCTTAACCATCAAGGGAAATGACAAACGTAACGAAAACGAAATCATTACCATAAAGCTGAAATGTGTAGGTTACTTCTGTATAAATTTCCGTTGTTAATTCAACCTCGACCGCTTTGGTTGAAGGCCTTTTTTATGATTCCAAGGTCTCATGCTTCACATCTTTAGTGAGCCGTGTTACACACCACCCGCCAAAAGCACATAATTTCCTCTGGGACAGAGAAGCAATTCCAGGCCCATTGAGGCAAATCATCAAAAATATATTTACCCAATTGTCAGTTCAGTTGTTGTTCTTTGCTCCCATGCCTACCCTATCTTTTCTCTCATTTCTAGTGACACAGAACTTCTGAATATATTAAGTAGTTTAATCCAAACCGGATGCGTGGAATTTGAATACATAGTCTCCCCCCCCCCCCTTCCGCTCGTCACCGGTACTACACAATGTTGCCACGGCGCGACGACGACGAGGGTTGCAAAATGGCAAAGCCACCTGATGAACATTTGCAATCAACCCTGATTTGAGACAAGCAAGGGCGCGAATCCAATGCAACATTGAACGGTTCTTCAAATTAGCTTTACCTATGCAAATCTGCTGAATTTTTTATCAGATAGTTTGAATTATTGATGCGTTCGATGTGAGGATGTGCGATTTGCGAGTGTTAAATGACTTTTGAGCTTTTTTTTATATAGAGACCTGAAACTGAAAGTCAAATTTAGTGAGCTAACGTGTAAGTGGGAATATTTTTAATCTAACATATCCTTTGGGGATCATATGGAGGATAAATTGAAATTGATATATTCAGCTTAATAAATTACCCAATCGTGGGAAATAATTGCATGCTGTTTTAATTTTTGTAATTCGCAGTAGAAAGTCAAATGATAAAAAGATATGGAATATGGTTAATTTGGTTAGAATTTTTATTGTGTTTAATATCTTCAGTGTAGTTAAGAATTACAGTTAGAAAGTATTTAAGTGTAATAATTTTTATTTTTTAAGTTAAAGAAAAGCAGTTTACACAAAAAAGTGATTAAAAAAATTGCTCATAAACAAAAATTTATAGCAACAGCAAGAAAATAAAATAATATCATTTCTTATAGCAAAAAAAAATATACTTTCATAGGTATTTGTTTTAAATAAATTTTTTTTAAGAAAAAGCTTATGAAAAATAAATTTTGAATAAAACATTTTTAAGAATCAATTCAAAATGCTTCTGTTGCAATTTCACCAGAAGAGTAATTTTTTTTTTTTGGTTTCTTGCATAGTCTTAAATTTAAGTCTGTCAAACTTGATGGACATACATATCTAGTTACCAAACAGACGAAAAACTTAAAAATGTAATATTAATTTCAAAATCACATCAGCATTTTAGATTAACTAAAAGATAAGAAAGTTGCAGAGTTGTAAGAATGCATTTTGTTGAATGCATTTTTTGATTGCATTGAAAACATAATTCGGTTAAAAAAGTTGTATTGCAAGTTGAAAATTATTTGCAGTTACAAAAAAATTCGAATGCAATATTAAAAAATACGAAAATTAGTGTAAGTTGAAAAAAAACTTTGTTCAAAAAAATGTTTATGTAAATTTGTGTTGAAAGCTAAAATATGAATTTTGCATTAAAAATTATTACGGTTTTTATAGTGTCTTTCTTTCTACTTCCAAAAGGTAAAGTATGGAGCTTTAAAAAATGTAGGTATCTGTTCAGAAATGGATCTATAAATCTTTAATTTTTCCTCGTAATTTATTATTTTTTATAAAAAGTATTTACTTTCATTATAAATTTGCTAATTTAATTAATTGTTAAAAACTCCATAAATTTTCATTACAAATTTACATAATTTTTCAATTGCCAAACATATCGAATAATACCCTATGTATTTTATCATTTGCTAATCTCTTAATCCCTTGTTGTTTGTTCAAGTTAATCTTATAATCCTCTTGCACTTGCTATGTTAGTACGAACATAATTTTTTCTGCATAGACTTATACATAGAGTTATGCTTTCTTGTTATAATTTTTTATACATAGTATTTATTGTTGCCGAAAATTATTTTGCTGCAATGAGTTATTTTGTTAACTTTAATCTTTCTCTTTTACAAGCAACCATCATCGAGTTAACATCACAGTCCACTTCTTAATATATTTTGGCTTGATCATTTAAAGAAATAAAAGACATTATAACGTTTTGAAATTGGTTTGAAGTTTTAATTTATTTTCTTTATATTATTGCTGATCAGTATCTATTAAAAATATTTGCCATGAGTGCAACCAACTACCTATACATCAAATTTTATTGAATTCTACCATAAAGTGTTGCAACCTCACCTCACGTTAAAATAATAAATTTAATTTTTTTTTTTGTCAAAGTAGTACCTTCAAAATCTTTTTTCATTATGAAACATATTTTCAATTTTTATTTGTTTTGTAAAGTAAAATATTTTTATTTGGGCTTTCTAAGTGGAAAATATTTTCATGTTCGATTTTGCAATTTTTCCACCCAAAATGTTTTGAATTTTTAATTAGGTACCTACATAGTAGCCTTCATTTTCTAATGCAAAATATATTTAAGTTTTATTTTGCATTTTTTTAATGCGGAGCAATGCGTATTTTATTCAATTTAATCCAAACTGCATTAAATTTGTTTAATATTTTTACTTTCAGTAAATTTACCAGCAATAAAAAGTTAAAATGTGTGTAACGTTTCCTCACGTATTAAAACCTAATAAACAATGTTCTTTATAACTATTGTCCTCATCTACTGTATAATGAATTTTTTGTCTATTCTATAACGATTATTACTCAACCTTTCGGATGATTTTTGGTGTGGGTACTGATTATAAATTCGACCTAAAAATCTTAAAAATGATTAAAATTTATTAAGTTTAAAAGAAAATTCAGGCAAAAAAATATGGTGCACAAGAGAAAATTTTATTGAGAGTTCATTAAGTTATGCCATTAACAAAGTATAGGTAAGTACTTGCTGATTTTTTAACATATTGGGAGACTCTTTTTCACATCTTTTCAAAAATTGTGATAAGCTAATCAGGGTAGCCTATCACAATTTTTGTTCCGCTGTTGTTTTTGTTGTTCTATCATTAGGTATTTTCCTTTGGAGCTGCGGAAGTACTAGTGGATCAAAAAAAAATTCCCCGTTTAGGTTGTAGCTCAACAGACAGCAAAAAAGAAAGAATTACGTGACACACTTTTTTTACATTTTCCTATCATAGCAATGTCAAGTTTGATCAAAACCTCGAGTTCGAATTTTTTCGTGAATCCTAAACTTGCGTCAAAAGTACCAAGTAAAAAAATCTGTAGGTATAGTTTTTTTTTTATTATTTATTTATTTATTTGAATTCTTATAAACATAATGCACAATTGCACATGCTCTTTGAATTGTCCAAGCTGGGCTTCTGAAGGTGGGTTTCTTAATTATTGTGGAATGAATCTTAAATTATTATATATGCAATTAAAGAATGAAAGTCATTCTTTCACATAACGGAACATTATTTTATATATATTATAATTGAATATTTCAAAAATTAAAAATCGTAGGCTCGTTATTTTAACGCCATTTGAAACACACCTTTTATTTGATACCAAAAACAGTTGCGAGTGTCTTACAGTTCCTATGATATATGCACAAAAAGTACATCTGATCAATTAACTTCAAACGAGAAAATCTCGAAATCCCCACCTACGATTTTCCCAAGACTTCACAGTTTTTCACCCTTTTTTTGGTACCACTTTTGTCTCTGCACGTTCATGGCCCAAAAGTATGTCATCTCCTTCGTCCGAATTGTGTCCAAATCAAAAAAGAAAAAATGAAATTTGCTGCAAAATTCTAAAAAAAAGTTATAACATTTTTTTTGGCTTCAGTTCGGTAGTTCAATATTAGGTAGGTAGTGCAAATCCACAATTTTGAATTTAGCAGATGAATCGACACATTCTAATTAATCATCACATTCATTCTGTATGGTCAGGTCCACTTCCTTTCTTTGTATTTTCTTATTCTAAAACTCAATTACCGTTTAACACGCAAAATCGTTTTTCTTCATCCTCTGTTAATGAGGAGTGAAATTCCCAAGGTACCCCAAAAATGACATTCACACATAAAATGTGTATTCACGTCCCTTAAACTCAGAGCCAGCAGCAGACATCTTAAGGACTTATATTTATGGCCCTTCCAGTTGATCACAAAATGACAAAGGTCTTTCTAAAAGATTCTTGATGAATTGACACAAAAGTTGACTGATTTACGCACACGTAACAAACATTTATATAGTTGATCGATTGTTTTGTGGTTAGTTTACTGTGTTGTTATCCTCTGCTCTCCTACTCCCAACTTGATTAATAAGATTCGTCCTTAAAAATGTTACTCTTTAAAAAACACTTCCCCAATCATCCCAATAAAATCTTCAAAAGGGAAAGACTTGTTGATTGAAAATTGCTTAGTAAAATATGTAAATTTAATCAGGATGAGAATATTTACCGAGTAACGTTTTGTCAAGGATATTACCATTTTATAAAGATGAGGGGGATAAGGATTCCTGAAATATCCTCGTATACCATTTATATGCCAATATCTATGCATATGTATCTTTTCAACCCTATTGATACATTCCGTTTTCTGATGGTTAACTACTGTATCTATTGCTTTGAAACAAAAAGAAGATGAGAATCTAGGACGATGTTTGACAATGCATGAGTACTGATACTGACTATCGGAGGGTTTTGTTCTGTTAGCGCCATTTATGAATATTGAATTCCCGCGGGCTTAGTTAGAGTCCCCAGTTTGGTTTCAGCAGTGGAACGCGTTCTGCCTGTCTGTTGCAGAGCGCACAACCACCCCACTTGCTCGTTTTTTTTTTCTATCAATTTGTAAGTTTTCAGCGTTTGATCTTGAAATTAAAATAAGCCCGTTATACAATGGTTGTCTTATTGTTTTTAACTGTCATAAAGAATAATATTTCTCAACGGCAAGGACCGACGACGACTTTCTTTCTGGAAGATGCCATAGCCTTGAGGGTTAGGTGACTAACAATTACCAGAAAGGGGGGGAATTCTTTTACTTCATTTATCTTCACCGCCACGTTATTCTTGTAAGCTCCGCTATCACACGCAGAGAGGACACCAAATGGCATTGAATAATTTGTTTATGAGGGCGGTGGTGATGGCGGGATGTCGAAAATATTGTCTCATTTATGTCTTAGGTTGCTGCCGACTGACACCCGAATACCCTCTGGCATAACGTCGGCTGCGTCGCGTCGTTGTTTTGTCGTTTGCCCTTGTGTCAAAAGCGAACGAAGTTATTAAAGAATAAAACAGTCTTTTATGTTTGTAACTGTACTTTACCCATCTATATGCCGCACCTTTTTGGAGAATCTGATAAATTTTTATTTATTTGACAGGTTAATGTCAAAAAGTTGACTTATTAAATTTTGGGAAACCCCGTTTCTCGTATTTGAATACATTTACACTCCGTGTCATGTGGTTGCGGCTACTACGTCTGAATAATTTTTAGTGCAATGGGAGGAGAATGATTTTTTTACACCAGTTTTAAAGACGGTTTTTGGTTGTTGTTTTTAAATTTAATCGAAAAATCTTATTGAATTTTCCACTTAAAATACATTTTTTATGATAAGTTTAAATAGAAATTATTAAATTAGACCTCAATCAAATGATGCAAAGTGTATACATTTTGTAATGTATATGTTAGTAATATTTCATTTATAACAATGATAAATAAGTGTTGAAAAGTTGATATTCCGGGGGGTTAATTTAGTGGTGTGTACTTTTGCCATTTTGGCTGGTTTGATAAAATTTAACATAAAAACAGAATTAAATTGATAAATGAACAGTAATTGCCTGAGAAAACTCATAAATTAAAAAAACATATGAGAACCTTTACAAAAAACGTATATACTTTAAAAGTTTTAAAATGTATAAAATGGTTTATATTTGGCATTATACAGCTCATACGTAAATTTAATGTATGGAACTTTTCAGAACTCCTTCTCACCATTGCATTGTGTACGGTTTCTCCAACTTTTTTCCAGTTGTGCTGATTGGTCTCCGAACTTCAGACGTTCTTCGCCAAGTTTAAGTGGGTAGACCCCCTTGCTTGCTTCAATTGTATCGATTGACTCGCAATGAACTTGTTTTCCTACGAAGCGTGCTGCCACTTACATTTTCGTATAATTGAGTCTATGGGTTTCTGACCTGTTCTCAAATGAAATTATTTCACGGACATCTATTGAGAAACTTTTGCTACTTCCTTGTGATATCGGATGTGACTTTCAAAGGATCCAACATTGGAGCTGAACAGTTGTAGCTTGGGTTCCTCCGTCAGTGAAGATAGTACTCCCAAGATATTGAAAATTGCTTACCACTCAACTGGTTCTTCAGAAATATCTACTTGAACAGTGATGAAGAAGTTCCGAAGTTGATCCGTTTTGTTTTTGGCGTATTGATCTTTAGCCCAACGATTTCAGCTTCTCTCTCCACCCTTATTGTCATTTGACGGAGATCCATAATCTTGTGAGTAGATTCCACTGAATACCTCCATTTGCAATTTCCAGTACATCACTATAATCACTAACCAACAGGAACAGTATTGGTGACAGTATACAACCTTGCCTAACCCCACTTTGGATTTCGTACTCGTCTGACAACCTTCCAGTGACATTTGGATGTAGTATATATGATAATCGCAATAAATTTGTTTGGGATGTCCCTCCCGCGCAAAGCAAGCTAGATAAATTCTCGATTGACACTGTTGTTTCTTGATATTCAACTCTCTGTTCATGTTAATGTGCTCGACAAAGGAAGATTCACTGCGGAATTCAGCTTATTTGGCGTCAAGTGTATCTTATTCGCTTCAGAAATATTCTTGCCATTACCTTAGCTATGGCAGGAAACACGCACATTCCTCTCCAATTTTTGAACTGCTTAAGCTCTCTTTTCTTTGAGAGCTTGACAATCATTCCTTTTATCCACTCTTCAGGAAAGTTCCCTGCTTCCCAAGTTCTCTCAATGAGTGGGTGAAGTAGCTCAATTGATCTTGTGGGCGCTGCTCGTAAGAGCTCTGCGAGAATACCGTCAAGTCCAACCGCTTTGTTTTTCTTCCATGCATTGGGCATTGTACTCAATTCACTTATGAAAACACGATTTAAGGTTACTTTTATCACTCCGTACTCTACGGTGAACTTCTCTAATCTTCATACGATATGTGGATTCTAGCTCATTTTTCCCTGCTGCTGGAGTACTTGCAATGCGAGCTTTGATGTGTTTCCTTTCTTCGGATAGCCAAGAACTAGGTTTCCTTCTGACCGAAAAACTATACTTCCAGCACTGGATATGAAAACATTTTTTACAGCATTCCAATGGCTTACAATGCAGGTAGATACCATGCTTTCATATTTAAATCCATGTGAAAGGTGGTCTCCTAGATTGTGGGATAATCTTTTGGTATTGAAAGTAGGCACTCTGGCGTTTTCTTGGGATCCCCGAACTGCAACTGAACGTAATCTTACGGTAGCAACCATCAGATGGTGGTCCTGGGCAGGTCCCATGTCTGCACCTCTTCTGTTTCGGACGTCCTGAAGACTGCTTCTGAATATCCAATGGTTCGCTAAGTCGTCAATTTGGTTGGAAGTTGCTCGTCACCCAATTGACTTTGTGACGCATCTGCTGTTCCAATTTTTTCGTACAAAGAAGAGGTAAGATCGAAAAGATGTGGAGTCGGTACCGAGATAAGACCGAGACGAGATGACAATAAGTTTTTTAAGGGAAATCTTAGAGATGCAGGTGAATGCTACCTTTCCTTTTTCAGAAAAAAAAAATGGCCAAATAGGATCACCTGCTTCCAAACTTTAGTATACTCATGGCCATTACATAAAATTAAAGTATAACATAAAACCTATTTAATACTAAAGCATAATATCTGAAATCCCTAGACACCATATTTTTTTTTAATAACTCTTCTCTATTGGGATTATCTTTAACCCTTTAACATCGTCAACAGAATACAAAAAAAAACGTCAGCAGCTTCTTCCTTGGAATGAGTTAATTTTCATTAATTTAATATCAAATTTTTGTCCCAAGTGCACGACATAAAAAAATCATAATTCACGTTTAAAAAAAAAAAAAAAAAAACAGCTTCAACAAGCCCAAGCCCAAGTTCTTGACATATTATCTTTAACTGTTTTCAGTTTGCCCCCAGGGAAATCTAAAAAACCAGGTAAAAGTTCTGTCAGTAGGTACATAATATGTTCTGGTGAAAGTTGAAAAACAAAAGAGTTAACGTTGTAGCTTAATTATTTTTGCCCTTTGAAAATATAATTAAAATTTCTGGATAATTTTTCGGATGTTGTATTTTTACACCGTGGAATAAGATACAAAAAAAAAAAATAATAATAATAATACTTATCCAAGACTCAAAGGATTGCAAGGACTATAATAATGTGAAGGTACATCTTGTTAGGTTTGATGGCAGGCGACGAACTCAAGGGATGTGCGGTGCGTGCGTTTTGCCAGAGTTCCAAATTCAACCCTTGAAGATGTTTAAAAATGCATGTCCTTGGAGATAAATTTTACTCGAGTAGGTAAACTTTGAAAATGTTAAACGGAATGAAAATTATTTTAAGGGATTAATTGATGGTGGGGGATAGAAAAAAGGATGTTTATTCTACAGGTGGATTTCCGAGAGCTTTAAAAGTATTTAGTTTAAATAACTTGTATCCATACATATCTTTAGTCCGAAACAAACAATTATAGGTAACGCTGATGACTAATTGAGTGTGGATATACTCACTGACGGAGAATGTTTAGTTTGTGGTTGAAAAGAAAACGAAGAATAACATTCTCATCTAATTTTTAATCACTTTAAAATGACAGATTTTTGGGAATAAATATTTTTACTTTGAACTGCGATTTTGATATATTTTTTAATAAATACGTTTTCTTATGCGATTATTTAAATTTCGAAAAGTACTGAAAAGAGGAACC
Source organism: Syrphus vitripennis (assembly GCA_958431115.1). Taxonomy (NCBI): domain Eukaryota; kingdom Metazoa; phylum Arthropoda; class Insecta; order Diptera; family Syrphidae; genus Syrphus; species Syrphus vitripennis. The sequence goes on from OY288110.1 coordinate 75,426,288, forward strand.
AATTACTCGTATTTGTGTATTTTGAAATTGACAGTACAGATTTTGATGAACAAAAATATTTTTTTCACAATGCTGGTGGAAAACAGACCTGTAAAATAATTAGCGAAACAAATTGCACCGATTGAAAAATTTGTGGAAATATAGTTGTGAAATATTAAATTCTTTCTTTTTTTTCTATGTTTTTATGCTTCACTAACTATAGAGAAAGCTAGCTAAGAACCCCATAAAGAAGGACTAACATTTTTTTTATAGGGTAAGCTTTATAGGTTAGAATTTTTCCATTAATTAGTCGTTGATTAGTTCTGTTTTTTTTTGTCAGAATCAATTATTTAACTAAATTTTTGTTAATTTTGTCGTTTTATATTTTCTATACGTTCTTTTTCCTGCCTTGCTAATTTGGTGTCAAGTTAAAGAAATGCACCCTAGAAGAGGGAAAAAACTGATTCAAAAATTTGCTTTGAGTACTCTTTAATTATTTTTGACAACTTCAAAATTATTGTGCTGTGTTTTTTTTACATCATTTTAAGTCCCCAGATTTTTTAAAACTTTTCAAATTATTCCAATGTTATTTAATTCTGAAAAAAAAACATAGAAAACAAAGCACGACAAAATATAAACTGTTGCAATAGGTTAGGTCAGGTATATGGGCTGACAGATGATCTTATGTATTTCCGTCACGCTTAGATCAATGTAGATCCATTGTGATAACCTTATTGAGTAACCTTAACAAATCCTATGAAAGAGTCCATTTGCGGTGTATGTACATATATGAGGTTCCAGCGAGCTATAGGCCGAAAGGTCGAAAAATGCCTACAAGTCAGTGGAATATAGGTTTCTGTCGTCGCAAAATCACCTTGGTGAGGAGAGGTTTACGCGTCAAGATTATTCTTGGGCGTGTTCCTCTTCTTTACCCCTTCCAGGTTAAATCATCCCACCCCCAGGCCCGTAGAGGCATTGGCCTCATTCAACGTCTGTTGGATGGGTTAGATAGTGTTGTTTAGTCAAAAAATTTACAGGTCCACCTGGTTAAGGAGAGTTGGAAGCGTCAGGGTGTTTACCTTAGGCTTCTTCCGTCCTTTGCAATCAATTCTGTAGTACGCAATATCTAAGTCATGAACTATTCCTTATGTGACGTTTTCACCCCTTACTTGTTTCCGCTATCTAGATAGTAAATTAATATACTCGTATCAGTTTGAAAAAAACATAAAAAATATAGCACTCATAAATATAAATTTTTTTTGTGAATAACAAGTATAAGTACAATATATCTTTTTATTAACTTACGATCTGGGTTCGATTCCCATCCTCGTCCATCTTACAACAGAAATGCTTCTGCTGCATCTTGCGAATTTGATTTACTTTTTAATGTTTTTTTGAAAAATTGTAATACGTAAAATTATCTAATTTATTTATTATCTAATTCTATGAAAGCGGAACATGAATTTAATTGTACCTGCATAGGTAAATTTATAAAAAAATAAACTGCAATATTTTTTTATGCTCACCAAATTAAATATGAGTAACCCGAAAAGGATGCGTGCTAGTAAATGTCAGACAACACCACCAAAACGACAAAGAAACATAGTGATGGAACAATGAAACCAGAGCAGTGATTAATTGGAAAAGCGGGTTTAAAAACTTGATCAATATGCCCCTCTCGAAGTGGTTTACAAACGTTAGAGAAATAAAGAAATCGAGAGCTGGAAGAAAATATACCTGCTCCGGATGCTAAATGCAAATCATGATATTCAGGAATTGGCCCAAATGAAGAAAAAGTCGCCGACATCGGGTCCAGATGGCTCTCATCTTCAAACTTACTTGCGTTGACAAAATGCCTAATCAGTGGAGGGAAATTTACCTTCTTCCAAGGTAATATACGTACGAGTACCAAATTGCAACAGCTAGCGTTCAATCAAGCAAGTATTGGATGGCTGTCTACGAAAAATTTCGGGTAGAGAAAACACAGATGCAATGCAGAATTCCTCAAGAGTCTAGGACATTGCAATGGTTGATTTTGAAAAAGCATTTAACAGACAACCATGAGATCTCATATGGGTTGCACTTAGCAACGAGGAGTTCCCGAAGAATGGCAAAATTCAAATATTTTACGCCATTTTTGATTTAAGTTTCTGAAAGGAGCAATTTGTCTTTCGATTTGAGCTTTCAGGCAAATTCCTATTCAGTTTTTGGGCGTTATGTGTTTGGAAGATATGAAATTTATACTATTTGAGGTAAGTCCTAGGCGATAAGACTTAGCACCGATTTAATATTAACAAATCATACTTCCCAAATTTAATGACAAAAGAGTCAGGCTCTGTGTCTAAATGCAGTAATTTTTTTATTTGGTTGGCGTTATAGTATATATTTCAGGAGCTAAGGCGAGTTCTACAAAATAAAAAAGTTTGTTTACGCAGTAGTGTACCAAATGTCCACAAATTAAACATTGTAGTGCTTTTACTTGTTTTTAAGAATATGGTTCTGTTGGTGGTCATAATAATTTTCCAATTTTAACTAGTTTAAGGTACCAACCTATATATTTACTGCTGTTTAGCAGAAAATTTCATCATCATCATCGGCTCGACAACCGGGGTCCGGCCCTGGCCTCCTTCAACAAGTCTCTCCACCTATCCCGGTCTTGAGCCGACGCCATCCAGTTGCGCACCCCAAGGCTTCGGGTGTCCTGGTCTACGTCATCTCTCCAGCGCAAGCATGGTCTACAACGCCGCTCTAACATAGAATGTACCACGAAGGACTTTCCGAGCCAGTTCCTCTTCGCTCATGCGAGCTAGGTGCCCTGCCCACAGGAGTCTACCGAGCTTAAATTTTGTCGCTATGTCTGCTTCAAGGTAGATTGCGTACAATTCATGATTTTACCGTTTACGGAATCGCCCTTCCTCACATATGGGGCCAACAATTCTCCTTTAAACTTTTCTCTTTTCTCTCGAACCCAAGTCTCGGATCCATACGTGAGTACTGGCAGGACCATGGTCCTGTACAGCAGCAGTTTTGAAGTAATCAGCAAATTTACGACATGTAAATTTTAAACATTTTTCATCAATATCTTTTTTTCTTTTTCTTTCGTATATAAGGAATTTAAAAGAAAAATCCAAACTAACCGTTAACTATTCAATGTAGGTACTCCTGAATATGTGGTCTAACTTAAACCACGAAACGAAGCTTATTAATATACTCGTACAATGTAAGTTGGCTACAACTATTAAAATTATGTATATTTTCTTTTGTGTTAAAATCTTAAACTCAAAATCATGTTGCTATGAAAAAAAAGTCAGACAACCTCTTCTATACTAGCAAGTTCTTTAAACCCTATGTAGGTTTATAATTACAGTAAAACCTGTGTAACTATTAAAGCTTTAGTACAAATCAGCTTGAAGCAATTCAACAAATTCTTAAATTTTTTTTAGTTATCCATTAAACACAAATTTTAGCTTGAAAAACTTCATGCTTGTATTGGTTTTTCACCACAGAATCAAGAATCCCTCTTCAAGGAGGTCCTTTTTAGTGGAAAAAAAAAATAAATCCTCCTCCATTTGAAGTATAGGTACACAGCGACAGAAGTGGACAAAGGAAAAACATTATGTAGCATTTTAGATAGGTGTGTGTATATTGTACGAGTATATATGTATAAGGAGAAAACGACAACGACGACGATGTGTAAATAATTCAGGACATAAAAAAGGACACATTCAACTTAATATATTTATTCATTTACATAAAATCATCCCCCCAACTATTTTTGCTCCTTCTGTTGTAATACATAGCTAGTTGAAGAAACAAAATAAAATTCTATACCCAGAGACATTGAGGTTACACAGGATATATTCTGGAGACAGACAGAGTCCTTGCTCATGCTCCATCTCTGGAGAGCAATGGTGTGTGTCTTTTAAGAGAAATTCGAGTTACAACCAAGTTTCGTTCTCTTTATTCTAAAGTACATGGTAGATGATGATGATGGTGATACATTGGTTTGGTCCTTTTGGCCTGGCTATATCCTTGCATTGACTCTGATGCTTAATGTGGTGGTTTTATTTGTATTATTTTTTTTTTCTTGTTGTTGTTTTTGTTGGTATTCCTCTTTTTCTTCTTCCTCTAAGGATGTTCTGGTGACACCTCCCTGTGCGCAAAAACATTCTAGGGACACTCGGTATGACAAACCAATTGTGTCCTTTTGCTTGGGTCATTGCCAGATAAATTCTAGCCAATAAAATCGAAGACATACAATTTTTTTCTTCGTCTTTGCTTCCATGTGTGCAGGTTTGGAATATTTGAGTGGGGTATAAGTATAGGGATAGGGATAGGGACACTGGAGCACTATAGAGGTTTTATCGTGTCCTTTTATCTGATGCTCAATTTTTTTTTTACTTTTTATTATTTAAATAAGAGATTTTTCGTCTTTTGGTGTCTCGCGCAGATGTGAAATTGAAGATTGGACCCGGAGGATGGTGGTGGATGCTTTGTAGGTATAAGAATAAAAATGAAGAATCACCCCATGAAACACTCCTTGTAGGAGCTTTTTTTCATCTGCACCTAGAACATTCTGCAATTTATTTTTTTTTTGCTTTGTCTTAAAATCATCGTATTGATTTTTTTCACATACATACCTACCTAGAGATACAGGAATGTGTTAAATGTCTACCCTGACTTAAAGCAGATAGAAGAATTTAATGAAATTGAACATATATAGCACGAGCATTTAATTCATCTAAAGGTATATGCTTTGTGTATAGGAACATGCATCTACAACATATTCTAATAAATGTTTTATTGAATGAAATGTAGGTACCTTAAGCTCCTGTATATTTTCTCCAAAGCTACAACATTTCCTAGATTCTTGTGGGACTAAAGGCTTTTCACTTACGGTCATGAATTCTTTTTCCAGGTTTTACTTTAAATAATATAATTTATTTCAATTGACCTCAAATGTATGTACAGACAGCAATGGATAAGCATTTGTTAAAAAAAAAATTATTAAAAAAAAAATGCGTATACGCCTAAGTGTACGATTGAATTATGGTAATTTGTAGAAAGAATAAGACAGCGGTTTTGTGTGCTTCAACTTAACATGAAGTCGACTATTCCGTTGTTAAGATTTTGATAAGATTGAATCCGTTCATGGATTCAAAACTAAAACTTATGATATCCTTAAAATGAAGTCAATATTGAAAGATTTTTTTGAATTAATTTAGATATTTAAAAATTATTGAAATATTAATCAAGCAAAAGAAAGTTTCTATATTGTATTTAATTAAGAGAAATTATAAATTCTGTTCCATTCTTTAAAAACATTTTTTTTTTGTAGATTGGTGGTTTAAAGCGAAAAAAACTGGACGATTTGTGTACCTACTTAGCTTGGAAATTGAAAGCTGGACAATTTTGATCCACAGACAGATGTTTTTTCCAAGTGGGTTAATTTTGTGTGTTTTTTTTTTCTTGTTAAATTAAAAAACCCTTTAGAATCATGTTTGTTTAAAATATGTTTGATTAAAAAATGGTAGTTAAAATATATTGCATACTTAGCTTACGTATATTATGAAACAATTTTTATGGTTGCCACCTTTCTGGATTTTTTTTTTTGCATTAAAAATCAATATAAAATGAAATTTTTTACTTCATGGTCCGGAACAAAAAAATTTTTATTTGAGGCTTGATGGAAGAGCTCTTTTTAGGTTAAGTATTTAATGTGGATCTTTCATTTTATTTTGGAAAAAAAATATAAAACACATACAGTGGCGTGTACATAATTAGACGCAATTTCTCATAATCGTTGTCTAGTCTTCTTCATTGCTTTTCTAATTTTGATTTAAATTTTTTTTGTGTCTACTTCATTTTATCATTTCTTTTTTTTTTTAATTTGTAAAAACATAAAAAAAAAAACTGAAAAAATAACCGAAACGGGATAAAAACACCCATTTATATGTATTTCTTATGAAATGTTTATGTTACGTTTGATTATTTTTTTTCAATATTTTGTAAAATAACCACGATTATCAATTCCCCACTGTAATGAAATTTTCGAAAAAATTTTTGAAAATGGTTGTTTTAACTTTTGTATGGAAGGTACCATTATTTTCGAAAGTAAAATTACTTTTGTTTAAGTTATCAAAGATAGTTTTCGAAAACAGTTGTGTACCAAATCTGGAAAATATGCATAGAGCCGTTTTTGAAATATTTAATTTTCGAAAAATTACTTTATTTATTTTTCAAAACTCGGAAATTTTTTTTTGAAAAATTGCTTTTCATAAATCTTAGATTATTTTGCATACAAAAATGTGATTACAATCAAATGAATTGTTTTTGAGAAAATCAAAAAATGATACTATGGATGTAACGGTACCTTTCACGTTTTGAGATTTTTTTCAACTAAAAGTGAGCCAATATCCTTTTATGTTATTGAAAAAAAAAATAAGTCATCGTGTGGAGATACGGACCAAAAAACATTCTACCCTGCGTGTCAACAAAATCCACCCACCAGCGCTACTTCCCTATCATAGTAATGGCAATAGTTTAAGCAAAATCTCGAATTTTTTCACAAATGTAAAACTTGCCCTATACAACCAATAGTCGCAGGCAAAAACGAGATTTGTTGTTTGTTGCTGGAAGGTAGACCCGTGATCCAAAAAAAAAACACAAACAATATGTTAAAACATGAACCTTATCTAAGTCTAAATTTTAAAATACTTTTCAGTGTTGCCAACTTTTTGAATTTTTTTATCGCAAAATAGAAAGAATATTAAATTTTTTTTTTGTTTTGATTGGTATGGGTTAAAGTTTAAACCAAACAATCAGTGTAGCCTTCCGGATTAAGTACATACATAATTTATTATTAAAAAAAACAGATGCTTTAGAAAAAGCAGAAGTTTTCCATAGAGAACTAACAAATCACTTTGAATACATCAAAATCCAGAAGTATAGTCTTTATAGCAAATAAATAATATTATGTTTATAAAAAGAAACCATCTGTCACTAATTTATTTGAAGTAACATCGTTTTTAAATCAAAACTATTAATAAATGACATCAATTAAACTTTAGTTATTAATAAGGCCTTACAATTGTTGTCTGATAATTTTATATTATTTTTGATTGCATCTCTTTCGTCCAATAAATCAGGTTGTATATACATCAATGAAAGTTTAATTAATTCTGATTCAATTAACACTGTCGCTGGTGTACCATAAGGCAGTTACATTAGTCCCTTACTCTTTATGGTATAAATCAATATTGTTATTACGGCAGTACAATCCTTTTGGGTTGTTTTCTTCGTAGATATTATCAAATTATTTAAGACAATCAGAAACCAGTTCGTATCCGTACCTCTTTAAAATTAAATTAATGTGTTTCAGGATGCTACTTGCTACTTGCTACTGACATAAAAATCTCTTTCTAAATGCTTCAAAGTGATCTTTCTTAGAAGAAAAAATACAAAAATATAAATAAATTATAAAAACTAAAGTACTCGAAAACACTACATTGGTAAAATTGTCAGTTAGGTCAAATTGTTTTTATTAAGCGTGGGAGCGATCCATATGAAGGCACTAAGCCACCTGAACTGTAGTTACTAAAAGTTAAAAAAAAAACTACAATTTTACTTCTGTTCTCCCGATTTAATTATTTTTTTTATTTTATTTAAAGCAGTATCGCTCAACGCTCACATTTAAGACCTTTTTTTAAATTTTTAAAATAAACATTTTATTTTTTCCCTCATAAAGACTTTTTTTACGGATGGGCTATTCTACGATTCATAAAAATAAGTCAACCCTATAAATCCGTTCGTTATATTTTTAATCACACATAATTGCCTTGTAAAATCTTTAGCAAACAAAAAACAAAAGAAAAAAACAACAAGGTACATAACCTTCAAGATTATCCGTGTAATTTCTTATTTTTTAACTTTTTCTTAAAGAAAATCCTGCAAAACATCTGGCTTCGCAAACAAAAAATTAAAAAAAAAAAAAAAAAAAAAAACAAATGATAGTCCCTTCCTGTCGGCCATTTATCATCGTTGAGTCGCTTTTAACGGGGCGTCTAATTACTAATTAAGGTTGACATGTGGTGCCATAACCGCGTGCTGGCCACCGCGCGTTGGTGGTTGGCAACACCATCACCATCGCCGCCGCCGCGCCACAATATCAACCCCAACTTCGTCGCTGATTAGCCAACAACACTTCAGCTTTTCAATTTACCCACACAGGGTTCTTGAAAGGATGAGTTGAGGTTTTTCGAAGGTATGGTTGCTGTTATGTGGGGCGTGAGGGTGAGGGTGAGGTTGACGGTGGGCTTTTGGCTCTTAGCTCTGTGGGATAACCCAGGAACAAAACAACAACAACAAAAAAAAAGAATCCTCAGCAAATTGTAGAAACATGACACCGCCACTTAATTTACAATTCATTCGACTGGCAGGTTTAATTGGCTTGGTGTAGGTATAGTTGTTGGTCTTCAAGCAAGCCTCCTTTGTTTCAACGAAATGATTTAATGACGCTATTTGTCTTAACAATGGAAAAAAAAATTGTTCAAAGCAGGATGAATAGGTTGAGCGATTAATTGGAAGCCCCAAGGGATGGGAATCTGTTTTTTTTTTTGTTATTTTTTTTTGTTTCCTTCTCAGGAGAGCTAATTGTTTTCGAAGTGCACGACATTAGTGGTAATTGCCTTGAAAATGAAAATTAAAACAGGGCTTCTCTTAATGTATAGTATATGAGATACCATTTCTTAAATATGAAATTATTAAAAAACAAAATTAAAATTGACATATCCAATTTTAGATGTGGTGATAAAGCTACAACAAAAACAAGAAATTGTGGTAAATTGTTGTCTATAAATTAAGACTGAATTTGTTTTGCTACTTTTAAGATGCATTCTTTAGACAGAAATACCGTTTGAAAAAATTGTATAAATTTGGACGAAAATGATAAATTTTGTTTTGCTCGAATCTATTAAACCATACATCAATCAAAAGGTCTGACTCCCTTGATCAGAGAAATGATATTTTCAAATGCAACTGCAACCACTGCAAATGGAACTGCAACTGCAACTACTGCAATTGCAACCACTGCAAATGGAACTGCAACCGCATTGCCAATTTGAACTGCAACTGCAGTTGCAATTATTCAACTGGAAATGCGACTGTAACTACTGCAACTACAATTTTAAATGCAACTTCAAATGCAAATGCAACTAATGGACATTCAAAGTTTTCGAAAAATGTGAGTTTTGTTGCTACTTTTAACCACGAAAGACGCATTCTTTAGCCAGAAATTAGCTTCTAAAAATTGTATATATTTGGAAGAAATTTTGTTTTTCTCGAATCTATTAAAATCATACATCAAGCTTAGTCCTCAAGAAGTCCGTGTCAAGCGGTAATTAAGTGTACAATAGAAAAAACACCAACCATTGCGAAGTTCTTATGAGTGAATGATATTAGTGAAAAATATTAATCTTTGTTCAGTATTAGTTCACGATATTAGCTCAGGAATTTCGGTGGATTAGTTGAAAAACAAACTAGAACCTAGAATCAGAACGAAACCTCAACTAACCTGTAAATTTTGGAGCATACATTTTGAGGTTGATTTCACCTCTTCCCACACATTCAAAATCGAGTTATATACATATTTTTGAAGTTAGAACAAATTAATCATTTCAGTCTCAAAGCTATCACCGATCGAGAATTGCGCCTCTGGCTCTTATGGATATTCTCTAATATTTTGTTTAATAAACTTTAAGGACAAAAAGCTGTTTGTTCTACAAAAATACAAATACAACATTTTAGAAAATCTTCAAAGGACCAATAAATCTACAACTTACCCACCCCAATCTGCAGTCTGATTAAATTTTTGAAATTATTGAAAAGATCTAAATTCACCTCTCATGACTCCCACGCTATACCTACACACTACATGACATGAATTCAGAAGTATATTTGTGTAATTCATGTATGTCCCAAATTTATTAGAAGGTCCAACATTCGACAATACACCCAACATATATATACCACCTGCCAATTTCTTTTGTGTTCTTTCCCAATCCCCTTTACAAAACCAATGATATCCTTTGAAATTCAATAAATTGTCCTTATTACTTCAATGGAGCGGTAAAACTGAAATTTTATAACTCACCAATTTATCGCCAAACTGTTTAAAAGAATATCATCTAATCCTCCCCCGCATCATCTATATTGGATGCTGTATAGAACATACATTTCTTTTATCGACGACATAAATTTCAGAACTGGTCCCTGTTAGCAAAAATGTCTAACCGAAAAGGTCACTCCAAAAGTTGACTGCCGCAAAAAAAAAAGGCACTTCCTTCTTGTGGTGGGATCTGGAATCGAATATAAAATGCATGGACCACTCGGTGGTTGCCGGACGAGCCGTGGCTAGAATACAAAAGGAAGGTATAAGCATTTCTCTGTCGGTTGGTCACATCCCACGGGTGCCGTAACTTCTAAGTTATGAATGAGAAATTGTTTTTGTTTCCCCTTTCCACAACGTGCCTCTGGTCAAGTAAAGTGTATCGGATCAAATCGATTTCGAATTCACAGGATTCGTTCGACCTAACCACCCGCAAAAGCAAAAAAGTCTCAAGTCGTCCTGTTTACACTATGAAAAACGTAGCGCAAGTAATATTTGACAGTTTTTTTTCTTCTTACTTTATCACTTCGGTCCTTAAATCCTAATTTTTATGACAGAATATTATTCATAACACTTCCTCGAGGTTAAAAAGGGGTAAAAAGCTATGCCGAGCATTCCGAATATGCCGGCGAAGATGTGACCCCTTTTTTTTTGAATATATTCAAAACGAGCGGCAAACAAATTGGAGTCCTTTGGGGGTGATATGTGGAATAGTGCTATTACAGTTTATCATTGCCACTCGGTTTTTATGGCTTACTTTATGGGACATTCAGATTGCCAAATGATTTCCTGTTTTTTTTTTTTTTCTTGAAAAACTGGTTTAGGATTTCGGGGCGGAAAGAATTCGAAAGGATATTTATGGTATGTAAATGGGATAATTCTCCAATCATCTGTCGATGATATTTTTTATGCATCCCAACTGGAAGGTATGCCGTCTACTTACGGTGACCAGATCATCCACATGAATATTTTGTGCGGCGGATATGATTGAGACCGACGAAGGCGGACCGCATTGTTTTTGGGGGAAAAGGAAGAGTATAATTCTTTGGTTTTGTTTTAAGAGGGACGTTCATCGTTTATTAAATATTCATCCATATCCCATATTTAGCCGCCAAGGTTTTGGAAGCAATATCCCTTCGCATCAGATGTATCGAAATATAAAATAGAATAGAAAGAATTGGTTTGGAAATCAAAAAATATGACACAAAAAAAAAGTTTTGCGATTGACGGCGCACAGTTACCATATTGACGCAGCGCTGATGTACCTACAATCAAATTGCTCAAAAAATTTGCTGCCCTTTGTAAGCGATGGTAGGTATGCATAGGCCCTCATTTCTGAGCACAAAACACGTTAGTAAGATTTGTTGGAAGATCTGAAGTTAAACAAATTTAGGTATTAATAAAAAAGTGCAGTGGTTACCTTAAGTTAAAAAAAAAATGGTAGTCTTCGGAAATCCAAAGATGGGCACTCCTTTTCCCCAATTTACTTAATAAGTTAAACAGTATAATTATGTTCGTTAGTTGTCCCGGACAGGGAACATGACCTCCACTACTCTTACGCAGCATCGTATACGGTTTCTGGAGATGCATTTCAGCTCTCTCCTAGTCTTCCCCAGTTGTGGTGATTTCTCTTCCACTGTTCTTCGCCAAGTGCTTCTAGGGTAGCCCGGTCGTCTGCCTGTCTGAGTGAAAGAGTTCCATTGCATCGCTTGACTTGCCTTTCACTCGTTACCCTATCGAAGAAGCGTACGACCACTTTTACGTTCGTATGTTAGAGTCAATGGTCTTTAAGCTTATAGAGTTGGGTCTCTATATTTCGGACATAATAGTGAAAGTCGTTAGTAGAGATAATAAAAAACTTGCAAGATATTGAAATTTTCCTACAATCTCTACTAGCTGTCCAGAAATATCTACTTGACCAGACGAGGAAGTTCCAAGGCTGATCCTTCTTGTCTATGTAGTATTGACATTTATCCTAACGATTTTGATTTCTTATGTCATTTCATGGAGATCCATGATCCTATGGAGAGTAAGCATTCCTAGTCCACGTAGTATCTAAAGGTGTTTCAGGTATGATTGCAGAGTCTAAGGAATTTCTCAATTTCTAGTCGACAAAGCTGCGTGTAGTACATCACTAATCAACAAGAGGAATAATATTGGTGAAAGTATACAGCCCTGCCAAGCGCGACTTTGGATTTCTAATTCAACTGCCAACCATTCAATTTTTCGGAGCTGCCCTTTCTACGTAGAGCAAGCCCGGTAATTTTCTATTGGCACTGTCCCTTTTCAAAGTCAATGAACAGCAGGTTTCAATGTGGTCCTTACATCCAATGCGGAGTCCTACTTGTTTGGCGTCGAGTGTGCCCTCGAGGTGTTCTTTTACTTGTTCCAAAACAATTCTTGCTATTACCTTTGTTGCAGCTCGAAAGAAACCATCAAATTATGTTGGATCTCCTTTATTTTTTAACATTGAAAATAATTCTTTTTTTTTCACATAGTTTCCCAGTTTGTCTCAAAAAGTGGGTGCAATAGGTCTCTCGATGTTGTTGGCATTGCTCGTAAGAGTTTTACGGGAAAACCGTCAAGTCCAACCGTTTTGTTTATCTTCAGTGGTGCTTTGAATGCGATTTCTTCTTTACTGGGGAAACAGTGCGTATTCAACAAATTGTTACTGCGGACAGGGCATTGGGTGTTGGGATCACTTCACTGGTGAAAACGAGGTTTTAAATAGCAGAAAAATGCTTCATCCACTTTTTGAGCTGTTCATCATTCGAAAATAGCAGAGATTCTTCTGTGTCTTTTACCAGGTGTTTTAAAGAGCTGTAAACACCAGTAAGCTATTTGCTAGTTATGTAGATAGTTCTACTGTCAGGCTTACTTGTTGCACGGGGACCACCACGGCGAGGTAAAACAAGTACTTCATCGTGATCGGTTGTTTGCACGAAAGTGCAAATATGTTGAAGAACCATGTGGAGAAGAGGAAAGACGATATATGTCCTCAGGTATGACATTATGTTTTTGCAACGCTTTTCTCTAATTCCAGTGGGTAGATTCCCGTTACAAGTTTCTACAGCCTAAGATGATAGCAGCTAGAAGTTTTATTTTAACGACAATTTCTAAATCCAACCAAGAATTTCTTCTTCTATCTCTTCTTCTTCATCCTCTTCTTGTCCCTGTCTTTTTCTTCTTCAGAAACCGTCGATTTTCATGATCTCGAGTGGAACCATAACTCTCCCACTCTACTGCTTCCCCCCAAGGCTCCACTTGTAGGGTTTGACCGGTTGACCTCAGAAAATGTCGACAGGCCTCCTAGTTTTGGATTTTCCATGACTGAGGCCGACTTAGTGCAGGTGTCGTTGCATTCGTTTCATCCAGGAGTTTTTCCGCCTGCCTTTCTTACGCTGCTTCACTGGATTCTCAATTCTCGTTTTGAAAATAATATAATAATACAATTTGTTTTCTTCTTCTTCATTTTATTTTTTTATATTTTTCACCAAAAAATAATAAAACAAAACCTAATTGGTTACCCATTCAATCGTAACGTTAATTGAAGAATTTTGTGTGATGCTCTTTGTCAAAGTTCAATTCACAAAGTGGACATCTTGTGATGTGTCCTATCTTTGTACAAACACTCCTCTTTATTGTGGACATCAGATGAAGTGAGCAATTAAGCGCCACGGAGGAGGGGAGATGGAGTTCTTTTCAAGAAATCCCATCATCCCCAAAAATATACCTACCCACCCAATCACTCAATACAGTAGACTAGGCATAAATGTACCAAAGAGTGATGGACAAAAAGTTAATGCTTCATCTTTAAGGTTTGTTATTCAAAGGGGGTGTGAAAGTATGTGACTTGCAATTTTAGTTCATTGAACTGAAATAAGTGACTTTAAGAACGAAGAGGGATCTCTTTTCTTTTTGGTGACGTACAAAAATAATGAAAAGACTTGATGAGTTAGTGACAAAGCGTTCCATATAATGTGTGCTTGGTGCTTCTTGTTCTACTTGTTCTTTCTGTTGTTGAGGGACAGTGATTTATGGAGCGAAGTGCTTGTGATTTTTGCTGCTGACATTTAATTAAACATCAACGAATGAAGACTGTATTCGAGTGTTGCTATATGTATGGGGGTTGCTTGAAGGACAAGTTGTGATACCAAGAATATGAGTCTCCAGGGTGTATGTACGAGTACCATCACATCACATTCGATCCACAAAAAGTCATTAGGATTCCAATGACATTTTTAATTTTGTTCTCTGTTGATTCCTATATATACATTAACGAGATGAGATTGCAGATTCATCAAAGAACTGAATGGTCTTGAACAGAAATGACGATGTAGGTTTTGTCATCAATGTGGCAAGGAAAGTTTATGCCTCAGAGGTTTGTGGAATTGTGATTTAAGTATTTATCACAACATAAAGAAAAAGAAAACTTTATCTAGGACTAAGGTCTAGACTAGACTTTTGAAGTTAAGTATTAGAAAAATTTCATTTCTATCGCTCAACTTACATTGAAATATTCAAATACTTTTGAAACTAAATTAAAAATGTGTTCCCATTTTCAAAATATTGATTTGTAATATTTTTAAAATCAAATATGTAAAATTGTTTTTTTGAAATGCCATATAACTAAGCTATTTTTGGCGGCTAGCAGTTTCAATTGAATTAGAATTTTAAAAATTTCACTTAAATTTTTTTAAAAGCTTCGGGATTTCCAAAAAATTCCGTGCCGTTATCGAAACGTTCTCCGAAAGAGTTATCAAAATTATTTATATACGATTTTAATTGGTCATGCATTTGGAATAAAATTTATTTGAATACCTACTTTTATGAAAAATTAGTTAAATTTAAAAAAAAAGTTCCTTAATTTTTTTTTTAATGTGGACCAAAAGAACGTATAAATGCTCTAATCATTAAATCTCAATTTTTCAAAATTTAAAATTTTTCCCTAAAGATTAATTCAAATTATAACTTCTTTCCGAAAATCTAGCATACACAATTACCTATTAAAATGGATATATGAATTCAATGTGTTTGAGACCACGATTTAAAAAGATGAAATTCGAAAACAGAAAAAAACCACATTGAATTTTTTTTTTTCAAAAAATCGAAGAGCGTACAAAATTGACCTTACTAAAATTAATGGAGGATGAAATCAAAAATTATTTACCTTGCCATTATTTTGAAAAAATATAATTTGGATGAAATTTGTCTGCCTCAAAATTTTCAAAATTTCACATTTTGAGGTCGCTAAAAAACCTTAATTTTTTTTAAGAAAAAAAGATGATATCAGCTAATCGATTTAATCAATTACTTAATTCAAATTTATCATCAGTTAAGCCCCAAACGTCCTCAGGTGTGACATTATGTCTTCGCAACTGTAGCTAAAAGCGGATTAATTGGTTGAAATCTGTCGAATCGTTTGAAAGAAAACTGCAACTCAAAAATACGGTTCTATATGGAAAGTTTTTTTTTTAATATTTTCTGACCAAATAATTTGAATTACGAGTTAATAAAATTCGTTACAACATAATATTATCGAACCATTTTTAAAATATTGAATTTTCTAAAAGATATTTAGATTTTGTTTTTACAAGAATCAGCAAAATATTTTTTGAAAAATTTTTCTCTAGAAAAGAAAAGAGACCGAGACGACATTAATTTCTGGGAACAAGGAGAATGGACCAAAAACGTGTTTAGTCGATACGGAGAAGAGACTGAAATTTTTAACTTGGACAAGACCGGCAGACGACAAGTATAGTGGGTACCAATTTGATAACGGGATCTTCAAAAAAAATGTACCCCACCCCCTGTTTTGTAAAGCATTACAACCAATAGACTAGCGCGAAGACGAGCAGACAAACCCGTTTACGCATGGAAGGGAGAAAGCTCGTATTAACGCACGTAATGACGAACGCACATGTGGAGGCATAGATGCAGAACCCGTTTTCAAGGGGAATCCCGTATTGACTCACACGTCGACGAACGCACATATATAGATGAAATCGTGGATACAAATGTTAAAATACGAGCGGATGCATGCATTGACGCATGCGCTAGAGTTCCTCCAACGCTGAGACCAGGGCCCTATTTCATAAACATTGACAGGTGACAATTCTACAAATTTGTCGCATTTGTCTGACAATTGCTTGGATCATAAAAATAGACAAGTGACAAATTGGTCATAGTATGACAAATTTGTATGACAAATTTGTCACTTGTCTATTTTTATGATCCAAGCAATTGTCAGACAAATGCGACAAATTTGTAGAATTGTCACCTGTCAATGTTTATGAAATAGGGCCAGCTGGCTCTAGGTTTCAACACCATCAAAGCCCTTTAAAGCAATCAAGTGCGAAAACAAAACCAAAGTCGTAACAATCGGGACTTTTTCCCACATCGCGCCTGATGGCAGATACCTACTGTTATTTTTGGAAAGCAAACAAAATCAATTTCTCATCAGGAAACCACCTAGAAACCTTCAGTCCCAAGTTTGAACAAAAATGTTTCAGCAGTTTAGACTGTTGATCGAAATCCAGGCAGACAGACTGACAGCCATTTCGTTCTATGTTTGCAAGACCGCGGTTACGGCTTACCGCAATAAGCTAGTTTGAGCCAGTGCCCTAGTGGCGAACTCACGCGAACTAACTTACTGGCATTAGCCGTAACCGCTGTCTTAAGTCAGATCTGAGTAAGATCTCAAGTTCGATTTATTCAAAAATCCTATAGAAGCTAGGTAGTAATAGTCGCAAGTACAAAATATTTATCTTACTTCTACTAAACGTTCAAATTTATGCACGACTTTTGAATATTTTTTCAAACTCAACACTACTCATAATGACCAGCCTACTTAAGTAGACTCAATTAAAAAAGAATCAATTCATCTCCAAGCCGCAACTTGTTTATATCTGTCTCCAACAAAACTCATCATTCCAAATGAACAATTTTTACCCCCAAAAAAACTTTTGGACATATCCTCCTAAACGATCAACTTGCAAAATCAATTCACGTTCGCATTTTAGTTGATATTTCCAGCAGTAAACCTAATCCACCGCTTGTTATGACTGTGCCACAAAATTATACACAAAATTACCTCTCTTTAACCTCACATATCTATAGCCATGTAAGGTCAGGTGCAAAGAGGATATAACAAACACGCGCCCCAATAATCCACAAAAGAACTTTGAAGGTGATTAGGATTGAAACTTTCGTATACTCCTATACTTTCGGTTTTATTGGAGTAACTTCAATCTTAAATGTACTTGAACGCACAAAAAGATTACGAAAAGATACCGAACCCCCAGCACCTTTGCTTAAGTGATTCCCAAAACTCCCTCGTCCATCAATGTGTGTGCTTCCCTTCCACACAATATATGTTCCCATCTCTGTACCAAGAATATACATTTTGATGTTTGGCTCCTTATCGGATTCAATTGAGCTGACGTGAGATGAGAATGGAATTTCTTGTACCACAACATCCTATCTTGACGCTCCCCCTTGGTTTTTTTCTTTCTTATGAGCATCACAAGGACACTGCTGCAATGTGATGTGTCTCACAATGTGGTATAGAGGGTGAAGTGTTTTCTTAGAATGAAATGTGACACAAAATAAAAGGATATTTAATTGCCCTCCCCCTTCCCACACTCAACTTCGCATATGTTTACCCTAAGAATATGGAGGAAAAAAGGACCAAATAATGGACAACAACTCATTAAGGACATAGCTCATCAATGATGCGAAGAGGGATATGTGTCCTTTGACAGGTTTTTGTTGTCCATTCAGATCACCTCCTTGCTCTGTTTAACCAAATACGTACGAAAAAATGACATTCATCAGAAGAAGAAATGTCCTTATATAGTCGAAGAAAGCAATTAAGGACATGAAAGGAAGCTTAGTAGAAAAGACGTGAATCTCTATATCTAGACAGGGCCAGCATCAGCATCGCTATCAGTACAGTGGCAGCTCCTTAATGTGTTGTGGTTAATGCGATGTCCATGAAGATGATAATGATAATGATGTGGGCCGCACTGTGTGTAGGTATATCCTTCGTGACCTGGTTGTTGGATTTTACACAATATATAGTTTGCCATTTCCATCGCATCGAATGGTGTAATGAGTCCTGAATTCAAGTAAATTATTGGCCATTTCGAATGGCGAAGGATTAATTAAGGTTGAATCGTGAGAAACAACTTGTGCATTTTAATGGTTGCCATTTGAACAAAAAAAATATCCTTGAGAAATCCTTCTCCTCCAAGAGTTGTGTCATATATATTTCGATGGGCAATATGTAGGTATATAAATTCCAAAATAGGACACAAAGTTTATCCCCTTTTTCGCACCCGTATATAAATGATGTGTCTGATGGAGGACTTCCATCCCATCTCTGTTTTGAGGTTCTATCAGATTGATGAACATACAACAATAATGTTGGCCAGCAAGTTCAAGGAACAAACCATCAAAACAGA
The DNA here is from genome assembly GCA_958431115.1 of Syrphus vitripennis. Taxonomy (NCBI): domain Eukaryota; kingdom Metazoa; phylum Arthropoda; class Insecta; order Diptera; family Syrphidae; genus Syrphus; species Syrphus vitripennis. The sequence goes on from OY288110.1 coordinate 75,444,897, forward strand.
CCATCGCATCAGGCGTGTTGCTAAAAAAAAACTAACAAAAGCAATAAAACGTGTAATCACATGTCACAAGTGGCAACATTCCATCCCATATGTGGGGGCGCTCTGTGCTAATCCCGGATGGATTCATCATTTGACAATCACTTAATTGTCGATCAATCAGGCTTAAAAATCATTTGTAGCCGTTTTGTTTGACATCACATCACATTACAAAAAATAAAAGGGCCATAGTCAGACAACAAGAGAGAGAGAGAGAGTGTTATTTGTTTGCTTTGTTATTAACTTTTTTATGCTGTTGGAAATCGCATTAATATACACAGGGGGTGAAATCAGAGGAGGGTAGTTTTTTTTTAGTTACTAGTGTATCACAAAAGTTCATATATGCGCTTAAACAAGATAAGCTTTCGATAAATTGTTTGATAAGTGACACAAGTTAGCAGGTATAATATTGAATTGAATGTGTTAGGGGATTACTTTTTTATGATGATCGATGACAACTTTTTGTGTATCATTTATGTTAATTAACTATCTCTATTCATACACGGTACACGTAGGTAACCATAAAAAGATATAATCGCTTTAACAACAGAAGTAGCAGATTTCATTGAATGCTATACAAAATTATGCATATTATTATTTTAGTTTTAATTGTTCGTAAATCGTCGCGTTGCATCAAATTGTACACAAAATAAAAGAATATTTAGTATTAATGAAACTTAATATTTCACAGAGAGCTTTTCAGATTTAAATTGTTTTCCTTAATTTATTACAAAGTGTGACTTTATATGAAAATATCGATTTTTTGTTTTAGAGTTAAAATGATTTTATTGTTTTTATTTTTGTAATAACGACTTAATTTTTGTACTGAAGGCCCTACTACAGCTGAATCACACAAACCTGCTCCTATCTGAAACAACTTTAGAATAAAAAAAATGCACGGATGGATTGCACTACCAACTATCGATTAAAGTCACAAGTAAAAATATGAAAAAACCCTGAAATTAATTATTTGAATTGATAAAATAAGCCAAAAAGGAAGTTTAATCTTTAAACTGAAGATGCCATCTTATGTATCATAAAAATACAAATTTTTGAAAAAAAAAATCTCAAAAATCGTTTGAACTTTTTTTTTCAAAAAATTATTTCTTATAGGTATATAATTTTTTAAGTATTTTAATAAAAAAAAGTTGGTATGCATATTTTTAGTATTTGATAACATACACTTAAAACCAAATAAAAAAAAAGTATTTACTAGTTTTCAAAATATGTATTGAGTTTTCAAAAAAAAATTAGATTTTTTATTTAAATACAAAAAATATTTTTTTTTAAATTTTAAAATGCAATTATTAAAATTATATAGGACCTCTTTTAGAAAAATTTTCATCGAAATCCGTCCAATAGCTTACGAGAAAACCGAAAACCTAAAATCCGTTACTATGGCAAGTACCTTTAATAACGGTTTTTTTCAAAAATATTTTTTAACTTAACTATTAAGGTAACTTGACAAACCCGATTTAAAAAATTTCATCAAAATCGTTAGAGCCGTTTTCGAGATAAAAATGTTTTGTCTAAACGGTACTATGACAGGTACCATAATTTTTCAGCTTAAAAAAATATTTCGATATTCAAAGTTTTAAGAAAGTCGCTTCAGTAGTTTAGGCTGTAGGTCGAGGTACAGACAGACAGAATAGCGGGATGTTAGATCTGATTAAATATATCGAGTTCGATTTTTTGCACGAATCCAAAACTTGCCCTATAGTACCTACCTATAGTCGCAAGTAAAATATGCAAGCAAACGAATAGCATTAGAAAAATAAATGAAAAAACATTTATAAAACATAAGATAATTCAACAAAAAAAGAAGGTTGAGTTCAAAACTTAACATGCTTTTTTATATGAGTTATTAGAATACGAACTTTTGCAAAAAAAAATTAAAAAAAAAACTGTATAGCCGTTTTTCCAAAAACTATATTTTTATAAATAAAAATATTAAGTACATACCTACTTTGTTTTAATAAAATTCACATTGCGACAAAATTTAAAAAAAAGATGTGGTCGTTTTCAAAATACGTACATATGTATTAAGTTTTTCAAAAAAAGTTGATTTTTTTTTAAATCCAAAAAATATTTTTTTGAAAAGTTGGTATAAAGGGTCCGCCAAATAAGTTTTTTTTTGAAAATGCTATACAAAAAACTACTGAATATTTTATCAAATTTCTTTTTTTATTTGAAAGTACAATCCTTCCGGTTAATATTGAAAAATAATTTCAATCAAATGGCTGCCTCGGCTGGCCATGCAGTAACCTATGTATAAGTTGTTTCCACGTGACCCAGGTGGTAAACTTCCACGCGTTTTTTTTAACGAGGTTTTGTCAAAAATTGTCAATTAGATATTTGTAAAAATTAAGCCTTTCATAAAAAATTGTACTATGTATAAAATAAAATATTTTAGAAGGCACAATCGTTGTTCGTTTTTAGGATATTCGAGCTGAAATACAATTGTAACTACTTTTCTTTAGAATTATTAACAGTTTTTGATTTTTTGTTAAAAAACTGCCCATGCAATATTTGTCAAAATTTTATCAGTTGCTAACAATTATGTTATGTAGAAAATAAAACAAACAAGAAGTCAATATCGTTACCCGTTTTTGAGAAATTTGAGTCGAAAGACAATTTATACCAATTTTTGGTAGAATTTTTTGTAGTTTTTATTTTTTTGTCAAAAAACTGTACATTGAATTTTTTTGAAATTTTCACCAGTACCAAACAACATTTTTCGTAATATAAAATTATTTTAAAGTTTATATCGTTTTTCCATCTAAGGATATTCGAGTTATAAAAATTTTTGTTTAGTTTTTTTGATTTTAAAAAATAACGGTAAATTGGTTTTTTTCCAAATTCATATCAAATTTGTATGACGTCATAATGTGTCGAATAAAATTTAATTCAAGTCAATAGGATTATTTGTTCGTGAGATATTTGAGCCCAACCAAAATTTTCACTTCTTTTTTAAACTGCCATTGTTAAAAAATCAACTGATTGAATATTAATAAACGCCCTTTCAGATTCTTTCGAAGTTATTATCTGTAAAACAAAATTTATTTCAAGTCGATATCTCTACTTGTTCTTGAGATATCGACGACGAAAAATGGTACCAGAACGTACGGACGTACGAACGTACGAACGTACGTACACACGCACACACAGACATCTCTCTAAAAATGATTGATATAGGCTCTAGGGACCTTGAAACGTCGAGAAATGTCAAAAATTTCAATTTGACAAATCGGACCGGTTACAATAACTCCCTATGGGAAGTTAAAAATATTTTTTTTTACCATTATAAAAAAATAAAAATTCAGGCTTCAGCGATTTCTCATACTTAGGCGTTTTTTTGATCAATTATAGATTTTGTTCACAATTTCAAAAAGACAAAATTTTGTTTTTTTAAAAAATTTATATTCATTGCTTACTACGAAATTGTACGAAGAAAAAATTTTCGGATTAAAATTCCACTATTACAGTTTTACAAAACTTTGAAGACACAATTGATTTCAAATTGATTAATCGATCTCAGATTGTGGAAGTTGTGATTTTTTTGAATATATGTTGATGCATTTTTCGAAAGTTTTTCAATTCTCAAACGGGAATATCTCAATCGACTAATTTTATCTCAATCGAACAATTTTGTAGAAAATCAATAAATTTAGTTGTGTGGTTAATTGTTAAATATTTTTTCATATCAAAATTCTCATAAAAAATTAATTTCGTCCGCTCATTCCCCCGCAGACTCTCCCAAATTCATATCAAATATCAATCCGGCTCATGTAAGCTCTTTTTACAAGCAATAAACAATTAAGACTCCCTGCAGACTGAGCAAACAAAAAGCCACTGTTACCTCCATACATGAATAAAAAAAACCCAAGCACTCAAGAATAAACTTTTAAATGTGTGACATTTATTTTTATTGCTACAAGAAGATTTGCTGCTAGTTAAACGGTATAAAAAAATAACCTAATGTCTCGTCGTCATCATCATCGTCAGGGGGTGCCACGGGAATTCCACCCTCTGGCAACGCGGCCTTGCCTTCAATTCACATATCCCTTTTGACATTCACACGTTTCAAACATCTTTTGTCAGACAGGATATCATATCCTTTTTTTTACAGATCAAAAAAGAATTCCACACACTATGGGGTACTCCATATAATATAGGCTCCCCTTTTCCTGTAGATAAACCTGCAAAAACACTTAACGGTTAACCAATGTACTTCTTTTTTTTTTTGGTATCTTGTATTCTTTTACTTTAACCGTTTATTTTTTTGTTTTGTTTGGTTTGTTTGTTTTCTTCATTGTTATCAAATGCTCCAGAATATCAAAAGGGGTGGCAGGACTTACGATATGTGGTACCGCAGAATGTTTGTCTAGGCCGGTTGCTTGTCCTTCTGGTATATTAAACAACCATGTATGGTTTCCTGCTCCAAAAGAATTTCCTAAAGGGAAAGTATGGTTGGTTTTTAAGTCTTCTGAATTCTGATGGGATAGAAAATCCTTATAATGTCCTGCTATGTTTAGTGATTCTAACCCTTGCGGTGGTTTTCGAATCACAATATGTTTTGTTCTTTTATAATTTTTACCGCAAAGTTAAGATTTCTAGGGGCGTTGGTTTTATTGTTTTTACCTAAACAATGAAAGAAACATGTGACAAGACGTGGCGGCGCTGATGAGGAAGACCAGAACTCAGTCGGTGAACATAAATGAGAGAGGTCCTCAAACAACTTGGCGTCAAATATTGGAGACAAATAGCGTGGGACCGAGCTGACTGGGGAAGCTTGTTGGTTCAAACCCAGGTCAAGTCGGACTCCGAGGTACCTATTATTCACCTTAATGATATTGATAATTTGTTGGAGTCCAACTCAACTCAATTTTTTTTGAAAAATCTTGAAGTATTGCCTCTACTAAATGCGGAACCAAACTAGATATTGGCGAAACGGGAAAGCTGTCCAAAATATAGAGGAACAACTGTATAAGCTAAAAGACTAAGCTACTACCGTTCATCTCAAAGCTGTCACCAGAAATCTGCAAACGTTTATAAATTGTTTTAAGCATCATGAGGATTTTTGACAGGAACCCATAGACTAAATTATACGAAGACGTTAGTGGCAGTGGATTGGCCATATACTTCGAAAGGGTAATGAGTGCATTGCGATTCAAGCGACTCAATGGATCCCTTTCATTTGGACAGTCATACCATCAGGCCGACCGACACTAGGCAAAAAACGGTTCAAGAGGAATCAGCACAACTGAGTTGGAGAGAGCTGAAATACGTTTGCAGGAACCACCATATGCGATTGAAAAATTAGTTTTAGTTTCAAAAATAACGTTACAACTCATACAACAGTAAGGAAACCGTTTTTCAAAAATTAGAAATTTATCCAAAACAGAAGCGACAATTTTGATAAAATTTGTTGAAAGTATTAGCATTGATACGGCCTATTATAAAATAATACAAACATTAAGAACAAAAGTTAAGAACAACCCGTCCTCAAAAATCTCGAAAACGGTTCATAGTATTTTGATAATTTTTTTCCAACTATAGGTATGTAGTTTCACTATAACCTATTCTAAAACAATAAAAAATTGAAATTAAGACAATAATAACCATCTTTTGTGGAATGATCACATACTTAACGTCGCCAAAAATGCTGCAAGATGTTTAGGTTTCCTTTGGAGATGCAAGAAATTCTTTTCTTTAAATATTATATACCTCCAAAGCTTGAGTATAACTCCCATATCTGGGCTGGTGCTCCAGCAACTTGCTTAAGCCTCTTGGACAGTATATAAAGACGAGCCTTCAAAATGATCGGAGACAGGAACATCATCGATACTTTTACGTCACTCGAACATCGGCGTAACGTTTCTTGTCTCTCGCTCTTTTATCGTTACTTTTACGGTAGGTAAGTGCTCAAATGAAATAGCCAGTTGCATTCCTCCCCTTAAACGATTCAACCGTAATACTCGCGCTTCCAGGAATGCTCATCAGGTTACTCTTGAACCCAATTTCGGTCGTACTGTCAAGTACTGGGATTCTTCTTTAGCCGTACTACGCGAATGTGGAATACCCTTCCACGTTCTGTCTTTCCCTTTCATTGTGATGTACTGAAATTCAAGAATAATGTTCACCGGCATCTCCTTTCAAATCCCTTCCTTCTTACCTAAAGTTCGCAATGTGTCTCTGGCATATAAAGGGTACATAAAATCCCCTTTAGTGCGTGCTAATTCATAAAAAAACGGTATCTCCCTTACTAATGTTAAAAAATTTGTCTTTAAAAATCTCAAATTTCTCCTAAACGACTCCCAGAATTGTGATACAACTCTTTGTGAGTAATAGTAGGGCCTGGACAATTTCTCAGGCTCAGTTTTTCTGTAGTCGGTTCAACTAGAGTTACCTTAACCTGCAAAATCAACACCTAACTCCATAAGAAATTTTATAGAGGCGTATGAATGCTAGGAAACTCTCAAAATACAAAAATAATCCAGTTGTAACCCAGATTTGGTGACCTAACTCGGGACACTGAAAAACTGGGTCTCAAAACAAATTTAACGATTGAAAAACACAGTAATTGTTACCCCAAGCATAAATTTTTTTTTCGAAAATTAAAATTCATTCACTTAATAACTCGTCTCTCTTTTTATTAACTGTGATAAATTCTAAACCAACAGCTTGGAATAAAATTCCACAACCATTACTTGCAGCCATCCAGACCTCAAAATGCCATTAGTGTTGGTTTATTCAAATGTTTTTTTGTTCTTAGGCAATTTTTTGAAGTGCGTGTTCTACACACTTTTATTACTACCAACGACCTATGCATAAAATAACAATTCTCAAAAAGCAATAGAACAAAAAAAAAAAATATGCCAAGTGCCAAACCAACCAACAACAAGAACAACTGACACCTTTCCATGATGCTCTGATGTGCCAAAAAAAAAAAAAACATGACACCCGAATTGAATATGCGTACGCGTCATGTCTCATAAACATTTACGACCTTTCACTTTGGTGGTTTTTTAATGTCTGTGCAAATATTATGTACCGCAAAATGTCATTTTCTTCCACCCAAAAATGGGAATTTCAAAGAGATTACATTTTTCTAGGTGGCAATAACTGCCAAATGTTTCGAGGTGTTCGCATTAGTAAAAAGGATTCGGTTGACTTGGTTGAAGTGTTGGTTGGGCTCTTGGCTGAAGCGACTGCGGCTTGATGGCTGGGTTAAGAGCAAATAGAAGTAGCCGCAGCAGCTTGACGTTGAAGGGTGTTTCCTCTGGGAACATAATTTCCTCGCCCGTATACGATTGTATTTTTCGTATGGGAAACAGAATCCAATCCAATATCCTTTGCAGAAAGAAAATATGCTTTTGTATCTCATATATATAACAACCTACATATTCTTCCATTCGGTTGATTGCTATAGCAATCGATATCAACTTGGAGTATTTCTGGGTTTTCACAGAACTCACCATCACCATCAGCCATCCTTGACGAGTATTTATTTTGTTCTTGGAGAAGCTGAGCAGAGATGCAGAGAGTAGAGAAGCATATTACAATCGTTTGTAATTGATTTCGTGATGGAAGTTTTAATTACCCGACTGCCTTTTGCACTGGGATAAGGGGCACCTGCTGGGACTGGGACCGAGTCTGAGAGGTTTTCAAACTAACTTATACTTAATCAAAAGGACGGCATTGAAATCGATATTGATATATCCTTTGCAGATATAAATTTCTGATTAAAGCTTTGAGACTTCTTCCTTCTTTCAAAAGAGCTTCTGGGAAATGTTTTACAAAAAAAAAATGTATTTTAAGTTATCATTTGATTGAAGGAGTGATAAAGTGCAAAGAATTTTCTATTAATTTTTTGGTTGTTTTTGATGAGTTTTTATCAAAAAACTTATTTATTGTGGGACAGTGCCTGTATTCATAAATTTGCTTGCTTCCTGTAGTATCCTAGGTACAGGGTTTTCTAATAAGAAGTGTTATTTTGATGTTCTTTGATTCCAAAGAACGGCGGGGAATGGACAAACCTGGGTTTTCTTCAATACTTTGTTCTACACCAGCAATATTCTCAGTTTTTCTTGAGGGACGTGCACATCGCTTGCTTGTCCCGACAGATCAAACTTGTCCACCAATTTCTGAATCGCGGTCCGACAAGGTGCTTCACTACAACCAAAAAAATGTTTTAGTTTTACGAACCGTCTCTGCCAAATTTTCACCATTTTTATAGTGAATTTTAATAATTTCAATGCGTTATTGTAGCGTGTATCGTTCCATTTTTATTAATGGCGTATTTTCTACTTGTCAAATAATGTGAAAAAATTACAGCTTCGAAAGTGGCAACTACCGAAATAGCGGACTTTTCAAAATAACACCTCTTGTTGGAAATATAATCGCCAGAAGTGTCATATAGCTAGAAAAAGATTACCTAGAAGACACGGTCGAACAAGCACCAATTATTACTGGATCTTTCTATGTGTTCATCTACTTAGAAAAAGCGTTTGACAGCGTCAATAGAGAATGTATATGACTTGGTTTGCGTTGAAAGGCATCGCAAGTAAATTTATTGTTTTTATCAAGGTGGATCCAAATTTCACGTTTCACATACGATGGAGCCAATTTCAAGTTCTAGATATCGGAAGATTGTTAAAGAAGTTTGATAACCAAAGTGAATCAGGCAATGCTTCGTATTCTCAGCAATAGATTGTTCCTGTAGTTGGTGCAGCTTTGTCGACCGGAAATGGAGGAATTTATAGTGAACTCTACAATTATACCTCAAACACGTCCTGTAGTACACAAAGTATTCTTACATAGATCTCCAAGAAATGATAACAAGGGTGGACAGATACAAACCCCAAAACCAAAAGGCCTAGGAACTTTCTCATATGTTCAAATAGTTATTTCTGGACAACCAGAAATAACTCTCTAAGCCTAAATATCAAGCTACGACAGTTGCGTTTATGGGTGCAGAATTTAGAAAATCACAACGAGAATGTGGGTGCTGTTCGAAAAAAGATTTTAGCGCATTACTCCAGACTTAAATGAACATGAACAGAAAAATTCTAAATTGGTGCTGTTGCCGACAAAAATATGAACCTACATTTTGTACCACCCTTTAAATTATGTCAACGCCATCTTCCCGACACCAATCTGAACCTTCACTTAATCTGCATTGTGAATCAACCTATAAAAATTACCTCATGTAAAATAACTTAACTTAACCTAACCTTAAATGCACTTAAAAGTTTCTTGTCTCACAGAAAAGTGCAATTCTTCTTTAATAAAAACGTTATTTGTTTGCTGCACTAGATAATATCGTGCATTTTAAATATTAATTTTGTATGAATTGTTAACCAAGGTAATTAACAAAAATGTATTAATTTTGTAACCTATATTAAATAAATAAAAATTTCAGAATTTTTAAGCCGCTTAATGTGGAAAAACAAAATCAACAGGTGCTATCTCTAAGTCGTCGGGAAAACAACGAGTAGTGTGGCCCAACAAACGAGTCATAACACTCTAAAAATATTTCTTGACCGTGGGTTCGTGGCGCATTACAACCTGTTATGTGGTTTATTTTCAATTCAGGGGCTTCGAGCGATAACTTAAATTTTTGGTTAAGCAAAAACAATTATTCAAAGTTGAACATTTATCGCTGGACACATTCTATTTATTATTAAGCGAGTTTTAACTGAAAGCGTTAATTTTCAGTACTAAGCTATCTTACTTGCCCTGGTGAATCTTTTTCATTCAAAATAAGAAACAGATAATTAAATCCAGGGATGGTCCCAAGACATGACAGATGTCAAACTTTACTGAAAATTCAAATTCCCAATGTCATAAAAGTTTAAAAAACGATACATGTGTTAATACACTGTGGAATGGTGTATTTGTCTCGCTTTTAAAATGTATCTAAAGGAAAATGACAGAATTGTTTGGTGAAACGGATAAAAATCATTTAAATATTTATCAAGTAAATAAATATTTAAAAACTTTTTGTATGACCAGTCATTGGTTAAAAAATCAAGCTTTAAAAGGCATATCAGTACATTTCATATTATTTTCAGAAATCTAATATGATGGTGTTCCATTTGGCGCGATTTCTGCTTTCTTGTTCTTCATCAAAAGTTTTTTCTTTTTCAGACTCATTCAATCACTCTTAATTACCTTTTATCGCTTGATATATTATTATTGTTATGCTTTCATAGGTACTGGAGGTATATTCTCCCCAACCCCACTTTCTATATTTCTCTGAAAATACGAAAGATATTTGTACGTTACTTTTGGTATACCTACATTTCTGTACTGCCCCCGCAAAACCCCACCATTATAGTTAGCTCCCGGGTCCGATAATCACTTTGTTATTGTAATGCAATACCAAATAAATGAGGACTCTCCTGCCACCCACCATTTCCTCGTCCTCTAGTTATTCGACGACGACGACGTTGAGGACACAAAAGGGATCAATTAAACGACCTCCATTCGTTATCCTTGGATGCGCTAATAAATATTATGAAGAACGCAAAAAAAGACGCACAAATAATTGCTTTTGTTTTATGGCGTGCTACGAGATTAATGGCTACATGAGCTTCCTCCATCTCACCGTCGCGTTGCGTCGTTGCCCGTAAATCTACTCTCCAGTCCAATGTGGTGGACAACTTCTCACAAGTAAAATTACAGCATGAGAGGCAGCAGGCAGTCCTGGCTCCTGATATGGAACAAGCCGAACAAGGATTCGTTTCTTTTGTTTTATTGTAATTCCTGATGTTCAGTTCGTGGTCCTTTGTCAAGTACACAGGAATTTTGTCTCATTGGTTCGGAATTGGGTTCTGTTATAGACGACGTAGTAGGTTTAGTGGTCCAGTGTATATTATATCCTGCAGAATCACAATAACTCAGTGAATGCTCTTGGGTTACGACCCAAGTTCTAATTAATGTTTTCCCATTTGACAAATTCTCATCTCATTTACGGGGAGGGGGTGAGTTTGTGAAATACACACGCGATTTTTATACGCGCTCATTTGCTGATGTTCTTCTATGGTATGTAAGTAAAATAGGTACAGGATAATTTTACGAGAAAGTCCTTTTGTCCTTATGGACTGTGCTACTAACTGCTGCATGCCTTTGAAGAGGTGTTCCCATAAATACAATGGGCTTTATACGTTACGTAGAATAACGACTCATGCTAGAGAGAGTATCTAAGATTTATTTCTTTTCACAAATTGAAGTTTGCGTGAGACGAAGTTGGTAGTCCATATTCGGTATAGAAAGGTGGAGGTGGACACATTAGACAATGGTGGGGGCGTTTGTTAAGACATAAAATAACATTGCTTGACATTTATGGCTGTTAGTTTGGCAATGAGAGAATAAGAGCCCCTGATGATGGTTGAGAAGGAATTAGCTATAGAATGTCTCATGAATGCAGGAAATGGGGATGTCCACACCTACTTAATTAGACTTTTGAGTTTTGTTAATGGTGATGGAAAAATTTTGGGGTAAAAAATCTACTGAACGTATATACATTTACCTGAAGGGAGACATTTTTGTTTCATCATTGAAATATTCTTGGCCTCAGTCTTGGGCTTTCCCAAACCAATTAAAAGGTCTGGAAAGAATACGTGTCTATAATAATTCCTAGTACCCTTGACTGTTTGTTTTGCTTATGGCCTAGAAAGCTTTTTTGTGTCAAAACCAAATTTTACAACAAAGAGCCATAACGCAGGTTTAAAGTTTGGATTTGAACTTTGCAAGAAAGACACGAGGAGAAAGTGTGCCCAACTTCAAGCAGAGTACGAAGGGCATGTATCGGAAGTTACAGGAAATCACTAAACCGGCTGCTAACACAAATCACGCTATTCAGGCACGGTGATTTGCCAACAAGAACAAGGGTGCACCTTTTTTCAAAGTCACCGCACTATTTTCAAAATGCAATCAGACGAGATACCCTCTGAGCTCTGGAAAAATATGGGAGACATCGGGTCTATTTGCCTCAAAAAAACTCGTCTACAATCTTCAACGCGGTGACCGAATACCCCATCAGTGGATGGAAAGTGGCTTCCGTTCAATCATGCAAGTATTGGTTGGCCGTTTACTAAAAATAATACGGCGTTACATCTGACGACCAGTGCGGGTTTATTTTGGGTAAATCTACTACAGATGCAGTCCAGAGGTCAAGAGATTTGCATATTGTTTTGGTTCATTTCGAAAAATCTATGGACCAACCATGAGGTCTGACACGGGTTGCACTCAGACAAAGAGGAGCTCGGGTAGTCTACGTGCGGATGATCATGATAAAGTATCTAGGAGCCAGTTAAAACAAAGGCAAAATGCCCCACATGAATCGACAAAGAGTTCCCAATGAGAGTAGGTGTGCACCAGTTTCTGGAAAACTTTAATCTTCTGTGCTCGAAAAATGCCCCTAAGCTGAATGGAAAGCTCAACGTAGCAGTTGATCCGGGGAAGCCTTCACGACAAAAATATCATTTTGGACAAATACAGTATGACCAACTGTCAGGTAAAAACAAAATGCCCTGAGAACCCAGTTGCGGAAGAAAGGCCGACCCTTTATGAAATAAATGCAACGCAACCTGATTTTTGTTGGAACTATCCAAAACAGTGAGGACTGTCGAGGTTTTAAGAGGTCAGCCCGGCAAAAGAAAAATACATAAAGTTGGGTACAAAACCTAGATTTAGCGGGAGTGTATAAACTCTAAGAACAGTTGGTCAAACAATCAAGGTAGCGGAGCACGAATTTGAAGTGGTGCAATCCTTTAAATACCTTGGGTCAATAGTAGCAGCCGATAATAATATAGAAGAAGAAATACGCGGGCGGCTGCTCAATTCCAACAAAGCCTACTATAGTCTGTCAAAGCTCTTCAAATCCAGAAATCTCACCATAACTTCAAAACTGCTGCTGTACAGGACCATGGTCCTGCCAGTACTCACGTATGGATCCGAGACTTGGGTGCTTAGCAAAAGACACTCCGACCTCTTAGCCGCGTTCGAGAGAAAAGTCTTAAGGAGAATTGTTGGCCCCATATGTGAGGAAGGGCGATTCCGGAGACGGTACAATCATGAATTGTACGCAATCTACCTTGAAGCAGACATAGTGACAAATATTAAGTTCGGTAGACTCCTGTGGGCATGGCACCTAGCTCGCATGAGCAAAGAGGAACTGGCTCGAAAAGTCCTTTGTGGTACATTCTATGGTAGACGGCAGCGTGGTAGATTATGCTTGCGCTGGAGAGATGGCGTAGACCAGGACGCCCGAAGCCTTGGGGTGCGCAACTGGATAGCGTCGGCTCAAGACCGGGATAGGTGGAGAGACTTGTTGAAGGAGGCCAGGACCGGCCCCGGTTGTCGAGCCGATGATGATGATGATGTCTAAACTCCTTTTAAGAAATACCTAACAAATTAAATATTTGATTCAAAATAGCTTTAAACGGTCTTTAGTCAACAAAGTGTTTGTATTTCGTCCTAGCCATCTTACTTCACTTGTTTCCAAATTCCAAGTCAATGGGACCATGTCCTTTATAAAGACATTCTGCTTTTAAATTGTACCTACTATAATCATAACCTTAAACTTTTCAGCTAAATTAATTCACCTGACAATGCACATTTACAACCTAATTTAGCCTTTTTTATGGCTCGTACATCAACAAAAACCCCAGAAATAAAGGTTGTCTGCTCATAAAATTTGCCACAATTATAATCACTACTAGATCCATCCCGCTACCGCTCAAACCTCTAAAGTCTCTCGTTTAACACACAAAACATAGAGAAGACGTCTTAGTCAATTTCCTTGGAAAATCAAAAAACCGCACGCACTTTACGGTTCGCATATATTCACCGCTGGAGGCCATTAAATCTCTCAGCCTTGATGAATGCTTAGCATAGCTGACGCGTTTGGGTTAAAGAAGATACTGTTTCTCTGTTATAGCAGAGCACTACGTAAGCAAGCAGATATGTTTGCATTGAAAATACTCATACTCTGATATTTTTAGCGGAATCTAAAGGAAGTTGGCTTTTTGGAAAGTCTTCGTCTTTGTCTACGAAACCCTTGGGAAGAAGGCGGAAAAGGTGGGGGTGTGTGCATATGGCTTTTGGATTTTTGTCAGGCGGATAATTCTATGAGTAAACTGTTAAGGGAGCATCATTGCATCACGTGTGTGTTTGTTGGGTTAAGGACTCAAATGATTTTAAATTGGCTTACATAAGGAAATATAACGATATCAGAGCTTATCTCATGTGGAATGTTTACGAGATATACATAGGTTTTTATTTTTGGGGAACGCCATTTTTGTAGAAAATTTGATAATTTGGTTTATTCCTTTAAGCTTATTAAAAAAAAGTAAGAAATAGTTGAAACAGGGATAAGAATTAATTTAATCTTCACAAAAAATTATAAATATATAGCCTTTCAATAAAATCTTGTGTCAGTACTCAGTGGCATACCTAGTATTTTCTTCTATAATAATTATAGTTGGCCACGAGAAAAGACTAGGCGAGACTTTTGTTAGAAATCGCCCTCATAAAAGTCGACTAATTTCTGTCTTATTCGTTGTCATAATAATTATTTAATCTTGGCTCGGTGTTGTCTCGGTACCTCAAAATGCCATCTGATGTATCGAAAAAACCAATTTTTCAAAAATGGTTAGAGCGTTTTTTTTAAATATTTGTTTATACCTACATATATAAAGTTTCTTAGGTACTTTTATAAAACAAATAGCATTTACACTTATGTATGTACATATGTACTATTTAAATAAAAATAAAAATAGTACAAAAATAAAAATATTGAGATTTTAAACCGCAAATCCGTTTCTATGGAAGGTTCCGTTCAAACGGTTTTTTTAGAAAATATCTTTTGATCAAATAATTTTAAAATATCAAACTCGTTAAAGCCATTTTTGAAAAACGAGTTTTGACGTAGGTATATATAACGGTACCTTTCGTTATTTTTGGAGCTAAGCAAACAAATTTCGCCACTATAAAAATTACGTAAAGACCTCAAGTTCCAAGTTCAGGTAGTTTAGCCCGTTGGTTGAGGTACAGACTGTCAGCTAGATCGACAGACTCACATATGTAGGTACATCAGAAGTCCTGAAGCGAAATTTTTTTGGCGTTCTCTATCATCGTAATGTCTGATTAATACGTCGAGGTCATGTAGGTTGGGTCTAAACATAAAAAGGTGGTTTAGGTGGGAGGAAGAACTTTCACATCACATTTCAAATCTACCTAAAAATTTAGTAAAATAAATCTAGGTGAAAATCAAGGCGTACATTGGAAAGTACAGGCTTTACGTTTTTTTTTCATTTTACTGTTCCGCGAAGTCTAAACCATAAAAAACGAAATTTTCGTATTTTTCCTATCAGCACTTCCTCGCATTTTGGTCCTTTTATATTTAAAATTGATTTTTTTAATTGCTTTTGATTTTGGAAAAAAAATTGTTTCAAGTGAGACTTAAATGTTTAATGTTATGAAATTAATGAAATTTCTTGTGCAGTGCTATTTATTACTAACTCGCTTCAAAACTAATTTTACGCCAAAATTAGACTTGAAGGATTTTCGAAATATGAAATGTGATGATTTTGAGGATTTTTAAACATCGAAATATTTTTGAATAACTTTGTTTTAAACGAACCTTGAAACACACAAGAAATCTGTAGAAATAATTTTGTTTAGGGCTTACCAGAAAACCTAGACAGACCCAACACCTAAGCCAAGACTTACTGGGAGTCCAAGGAGCCTAATCTATCGAAAATTGTGTTTTAAAAGTTTAAATTGATTATTTTTAATGTCAATACTATACGCAGCTTTTTCATTCAAATTGTTTATCCACGAAAAGATATGAAGCCAAGTGACCGAACTTTTGAACGTCTGGGAGTAAGAATCCATTTTTTTTTTTTGAAAATTACTCAATAACTATAAGATTTTTGAAGAAAATTTATCATCATGTTAATTTTCACAAGAAAGATTAAGACGCTTTTTATCGTATAATCAATAGATTTTGAGAAAAATTATGGGTTCTGAGAAAAAGTTAAGATTTCTATTTCATTGTTTATGCTATTTTCTATATAAAAACCAAGAGGCCATCTTGAAAAAGATTAAAAATTTGATTTTGTTCAATTAATCCTGAAAATTGACCCGAACACAACATGTAGAGGAAACAATTATCTTTCCAATTCAAATTTTAAAAATGCATACATATGTGTGAATCGGAGTTCGTGAAAATAACTCAATTCTGCAAACCTTCCAAAATCTAGCCCAAAATTAGGGTAATTTTTTAGAGTTTTCCACTAAATTTCAGCTATGTCCATTTTATATAAATTTGCATAGTACTCTCATGAACCACCTAGCGGCCACCTAGCGATCACACCACTTACTAATTTTTTGGTTGCTGTTTCTGTGTATATATATACAAGTGCGCCCTCAAACGACCACACCACACAACACAAAAACCATCTTGATGATAGTACTATAGGTTCTATATACAATGGCTATGTATATCGGATTTTTTTTTTCAAGCTAAGTATAATTTTCTAGGACTATTTGCAATAACCTCTTTGGATAAGCTTCACACCAAATCAAAGCTAAAATAACTGATTTGTTTTTCCAAATAAATTTTGACCTTTCTATTTCATTCCAAAAATATTGTGATTTCTGAATATCTTTTAAAATTGCTTCTTGTTCTTTGAATTAGAGGTCCAACGTGTCCGCAGAAATATACAAAATTCCCCCAAACTGATATAATTTTGGACAACTTTTTGATCAATTGACAAGAACGCACATAAATGAAGTGCGTTATATATCAAAATCTGCACTCGCTTGGCATTTATTATTTAACGAACCTGCGGACTCACCTCTGAATTCTGTCCATATCGTTCCATAAAAGAAGAAAAAAAACAGTCATAAACATGACTTATGGCCGAGTTAAGTAAACCACTCCACTCCACATAGCGAGCTACTGAATTTAAGAATAAGCTACTTGTAGCGATAAGGACGATACTGACTAACCAAAGGCAAAAATGTGAGTTCGTGTGCTTTTGTCCCTGGTGGATTCCCAAACGGGGACTATAAATCTTTATTCAACTTGTCATTATTGATTTCGATTTTGGTGCGAGAGCACTGCTCCTGGGAACGCACAGTAGTTCGGGCAGCTGGATGGTATTTTTGTATTTTTTTGAAGATTTCAAGTGTGATGTCACCCCAGTCCATGTGTGGACAAAATAATTTTGGCGAAGAGGGTTCCTTGGACAAGGCCAAAGCAAACATGATATTCTATGATTAAACATTTCATATTTTTGCTGGTGAAAAATAGTTACAAAGATAATAAAGTAATTTCTGGTCACTTGCTTTCTTAACACACCATAGCCAACGTGCTGGGTTGGATGGAGCCCTCTTCTATATCACCAAGAGTTCTGTCTGGAATAAAATTACTTGTGTCCAGATTGTTAGGCTCATAAATCACTCATACTTTGTCATAAATATTAAAGCATCTTATCTACGAGAAGGAATTTCGAGTTGTTTGTTTGGTTAAGTAAGTTAGGTGAATTATAGTTAACTTGGGGGTTGCGAGCTATCTTAGTTAATTATTTATGTGGGCCCGTTTGGCCAAAACAGTTCGAGTTAGTAACTCATTTCGTAGCTTATATATCAACGGAGATATAGTTTTTATTTTCAGAATGTGATCGGGTTGTGTTTGTATTATGATATATGGCATCATTTTTTTTATATGACAGATAAATTTGGGGAGGTGGATTTTTGGAACGGGTTCCGATATTGAGATAAAGTTTGTCTTTAATATAAATATAAATAAATGCATGTCATACAGTTTGTATAAAAAAGAACATGCGCCGACATTAACTATTTATTTTTTTGAATTGTTAGATTGTAATATTTGTAATCTGGAAGATACTAATTGCCAAGAACTTTTCGTGGGGCAGGACCACAACAATCAGTCGCGATGAAGTACTGCGAAGTGCGAAAGGCCTAGCTTTCTAGGAAAGGTTACGGAGGTTAGCAATCCTTCGTAACTTAAATGAATCACTGAAACCAACACTAAGCCTCGGATAAGGAATGACAAAACTTTGACAACTTTTGGCTACTATAATGTGAAGACGCTTCTTGAACGGTGAAAACGTTCTCAAAATGTCAGATTTCTTTAATTAGAAAATGCATTCATGTGATACACACTGCACATAACTAGGAAACACACGGAGTTCAAGTCTGAAACCCGAAAATCTGGGAGCGTGCGGTCGGATTGCTGCTTCCCAAACAAGCTCTCACAAGCTTGATTTCCTGGCATTTAGGTGACAATATCCTGAAAGCCAGGTTCCGGGCCTAGACTAGAGTACTTGGCATCACCAACCTAAAGTGGCTTGAAAATGATGGGTTCATGACAAGGTATGGGAAAACATGGTGTGGGCCGCCGTAATACCTATGGCAAACGCTTTCTTGATTTCTGCAATGCCAACCGCCTTGTTGTAGAAGGAACCATGTTTCATCATAAGATGTTCCCAAAGTTAGTTGGGTGTCAACGGATAGACAAGCAACTTTGAACCAAATTGATCACTTCGCTATCAGTAGACGATTTAGAAGCAGTCTTCAGGACGTTCGAAACAGAAGAAGTGCAACGTGGTATTGACCCAAAACTACCACTTGCTGGTTGCTGCTGTAAGACCAATTAACACTGCTTACTTGTCCTCGTATCTATAGTGTACGTGAGTTTCCCCTTGAATTCCTGGAGATGTATTTCAGTTCTCCCCAGTTGGTTTCGCTGATTTATCTTTGGCCATTCTTCCTGAAGTACTTCAAGGACAGCCTAGGTCTTCCTGCCTGCGTGAGACGGTTTTATTTCATCGCTTGATTCGCAATACACTCGTCACCTTTTCGAAACGTTTGCCCCAATCCACTTCCACTTAGGTCTTCGTTTGATAGAGTCAATGGGTTCCTGGAGGAGAGCCCATAAAATCCTCAAGATGTTTCGCAGACAACTATTAACGAACAAGTCTTGTGACAACGGATGTGACTTTCCAAGTGCTGAAGCCATAAAGAAACACGGGTTCAGCATTTGAGCGGAACACTCGTAGCTTGATCTTGAAGCTTTCTAAGTTGTTTCTCTATATTTTGGACAGTATTCCGAATACAGTCTATGCTTTCCCAATTCGTTTTTTTCCAGTTTCTATGCCCAAAACACCTGTTTTAATTGCAAATAAAAATGGATACTACCCCATTAGCGCCATTAACCCTGCCTCTGTGTTGGGATTCAATTAGGATGCACAAAATTGTGTCTAATGTCTATCTTTTATCCACAAAGGACCCATCATGTAATTATTCAAAATTACAATGTTCCAGCCATTCCAAACATCGTGCGCCTTACAGGACATCATTAAACTTTATGTTGTGCGATGCCCCAAACGCCAAAGGAGTAAATATAAGCTCGGTACATACACCTTCCCACCAAGATCATAAAGTAAAATAAAAAGAAAACATCTCAAATGATGTCCTCAGGCCGTTGTAAGGACTAATTCGTTGATTCTTTGGGTTTATGAATAATTTATTCAAAAATTGTACGATGAAATTGCTAAATGGCTTAATTAAAAATGTTACTCCTTTCTGTGCAGTGCGGCAGCAGGAGCACGCAGTTACTTAACCCCATTATCCTTTTTGGAGTTTTCCAATTTTTATCGGCTACGACGACGACGATGCTGACGTCGCTTCGGCGTCGCTGTTGGACTATTTGAGCACAGCAAAAAAAAAATATTAAAACCCATTTTGTTCTCGTACAACTTTTCAATTATCGTCCTGAAAATATTAAGTATTTTCTTTTTTTCATTTTTTTGTTGTTGTTGTTGTTTGCAAAATGTCCTGGAACAGGATCTTATGAGGAGGTTCAACTAAATTGGGTGGTGTGTTTATATACTTTAGACTCTTGTTTTTGTGTCCTCTGCCGTTATTGTCGTTGTTAGCTCTGGCTGTGTTTCCTTGTTACTTTGCATTTATTCCCCTTAACGGTAATTTATGGCATATTAAATTTTATGATGTCATATTTTGCTACCTTCCCGGACACCGCACCAAGACAATGTTGGAAAAGAAGAGCGCGCGGGCCCACGGGTGAGAACAGTGAAAATGAGTTAAATAATAAAAAAGGAAGAATTAAACCGTGTTGTGTTCTGAAGCAAAAAAAAAATAACACGACGGATTTCGCAAAGGAACAAGGCGTGTCATAACTGGTATGAAAGGATAATACCCAGACGCAGTTTTAAAGCTTAAGACACTGTGTCCTCGTTTGGTGCTGTCATCGTAGCGTCTTATTGCTTTTGCTGTGGAAAAGTCTTTTAAAATTTATTAATTTTTTTTTTATTTTCATAAAAGACTGTTATTTATAATTTATTAATAATATAGACACTGGCAATATCTGAAAAAATATGAAGGTATAAATAACTATAGTTTTATATGGTAGTTAGTTTCTTGTCAAAATTATTGCTAAGAAAAAATGAGTTAGGACATAGCAACGGTCAAATAAAATAAAATAAAATAAAATAAAATAAAATAAAATAAAATAAAATAAAATAAAATAAAATAAAATAAAATAAAATAAAATAAAATAAAATAAAATAAAATAAAATAAAATAAAATAAAATAAAATAAAATAAAATAAAATAAAATAAAATAAAATAAAATAAAATAAAATA
Organism: Syrphus vitripennis; assembly: GCA_958431115.1. NCBI lineage: Eukaryota > Metazoa > Arthropoda > Insecta > Diptera > Syrphidae > Syrphus > Syrphus vitripennis. Next base: position 75,465,638 of record OY288110.1, read on the forward strand.
AAATAAAATAAAATAAAATAAAATAAAATAAAATAAAATAAAATAAAATAAAATAAAATAAAATAAAATAAAATAAAATAAAATAAAATAAAATAAAATAAAATAAAATAAAATAAAATAAAATAAAATAAAATAAAATAAAATAAAATAAAATAAAATAAAATAAAATAAAATAAAATAAAATAAAATAAAATAAAATAAAATAAAATAAAATAAAATAAATTAAATTCAAAAAAACGTATGTATCTTCGAATTCACTGTTTTTTGTAAGCTTTATGTATATGTTTTCGAGGTCTAAGCTAGAAAACGTATTTGTATCCTTCTGTCTGTCTGTTGGTCTGTCTGCTGAACTTACTACTGAAATGAGTTCTTTTTCAAACATAACGGTTTCAGATTACCTACATATTTTTAGACGTGAAATTATATATAATTTTTAAGGTTTTCGCGATTGTTTGACATAATTAATAAATAAATAGGTATTTTCGGATTGATCGCGTTATTTAAAAATATAGAGTGCAATTAGGAACTCACCCCGAACGTTTCGCATCAAATTGCATTGAGCGTGGTCCCGGTGACCACGCTCAATGCAATTTGATGCGAAACGTTCGGGGTGAGTTCCTAATTGCACTCTATATTTTTAAATAACGCGATCAATCCGAAAATACCTATTTATTTATTAATTATGTGAAATTATATATTTTTATGGCCAAAAATAACAGTACTCGTCATATAACCGCTGCGACAAATTTGATTTATCTCAACGATTTTGAATTTTTTTTTATTATTGGGTCAAAAAAACCGTTATAAGCTGTACCTGATACCTATTTTGATGAAAAGAGAATATCAAATTATGAATATTATGAATGCATTTATGTTTGAAAACCCAAATTTACTGATTAGATCAACTAACTTTTTCCGACTAATCGGTGTTTGTACTTAATTTTTAAATAAATAATAATAAAAAGAAGAATGCAAAATAAAGAAAAAAACTTACTTTTACAATCTAATAAAACATTATTTAACCGCCTCGCCGCCGCCGGAGTAGATTGTATAGAATAAAATTAAAAGCAGCTTCCAAAAATAGAATAATAAAAATGGAACGGGGCTAGCCAGCTAAAGGGCAAATATCGCTCGCACAAAGAACATCCCCCTACATAAAAGGACATCATACTGGTCTTTTAACTTTTTAATTTCTCAAACGATTTTCAAATAAACCATTTCCAACAGCTTTGATCTTATTATTAAAAAAAAAAAACAGTCAACCCAATCCTCCCGCAATGTTCTTCTTTTTTTTCAAATGAATTCTCAGTGACGCATTTGATTAACTTTTATGCTATACAAAGTGCCTTCATTCATCATGCACGAAAACTGTTCACCCCAATCTAAAAATAATATACGAGTAACAAAACAAAAGGAAAACATCTTCTTTTTGACCTTATCTCATTGTTGCATCAGGAATTCTAAACAATTTGCTTATGGCACACGTTCATATCGTCGTGGTAGTAATTTCTCAAAATACTCTCTTCCATCCATCCACCCCCTGGAGATTTGAAACGAAAAAAGCAAAAGAAAAGGCATTCAGAGGAATCATTGCGGATATACATTTTCTTCTCCGTTTGACAACTTAATAATAATATTATATCCGCCGTCCATTGTATGGCCGCAGTTATGTCATTATGCTGTCTGTAATAATACAAAATAACATCGGTTTTTTATGTTCTTTTATTGGATTTGGTGGAATTTTAAAGTTTGCATTGTGGCTGAAGGAGAATTACTTTGTCACGTGCCTTGACTTTGGGCAAGAAAAATATATAGTGACGAAAAATAACGACAAGTCTATTTTTTTACTTGCGACTAAGGCAAGTTTTACAAACAGTTACAGTAGTAACAAATTCCCGAATACGCACTGTATCCCCCAGTAGAGAAGAAATCTTAACCGCACTCAGAGCAATGAAAAGCAACAAAGCGGTTGGACTTGACGGCATTCCGGCAGAGCTCTTACGAGCAGCGCCAACAACATCATCTGAGCTCCTGCACCTACTCATAGAAAGAGCCTGGGAAACAGAAAATTTTCCTGAGGAGTGGAAAAAGGGGATGATCGTCAAGCTCCCAAAGAAAGGAGACCTAACTCAGTGCGAAAACTGGAGAGGAATTTGAGTGCTGCCTGCTGTAGCGAAGGTTATAGCAAAAATCGTCTTAGAACGAATAAAAGTCCACCTAGAAGACACCCTTGACGCTGAACAAGCGGGTTTCCGCACTGGATCTTCCTGTTTGGATCACATCAACACCTTGCGGATCATTATCGAACAGTGCTCGAATATCGTTCACCACTTCACATGCTGTTCATCGATTTCGAAAAGGCGTTTGACAGTGTCAATAGAGATTTTATTTGGCTTGCTCTGCGCAGGAGGGGCATCTCGGATAAATTGATTGCTATAATCAAGGCTACATATGAAGGATCCAAATGTCACGTTCTGCATAAAGGGAGGTTGTCAGAGGAGTTTGAAATCCAAAGTGGAGTTAGAAAGGGTTGTATACTGTCACCAATACTGTTCCTGTTGGTAATAAGTGATGTACTGCATGCAGCTTTGTCGAATATAAATGGAGGAATTCTGCTATCAAACCTTAAACATCTAGACTACGCTTACTCTCTCATAGGATCATGGATCTCCATCAAATGACAACAAGGGTGGAGAGAGAAGCTAAAAGCGTCTGGCAAAAACAAAGAGGATCAGCCTTGGAACTTCCTCATCTACTCAAATAGATATTTCTGGACAACCAGTAGAGATGGTAGAGAGTTTTCAATACCTTGGGAGTATTGTCTCTACTGATGGCGGGACCGAACAAGATATAACCAGCCGAATCGGAATGCTGTTCAAAATATAGAGGAACAACTCTATAAGCCTAAATACCAAGCTACGATTGTTCCACTCCAATGTAGAATCCGTGCTTCTTTATGGATACAGCACTTGGAAAGTAACACCCACTGTAGATGTCTGCGAAACATCTTGCGGATTTTCTGGCCTAACCGTATCTCCAATGATGAACTTCATGCGAGGACAGGTCAGGAACCCTCGACTCTATAATACGAAAACGTAAATGGCAGTGGATTGGACATACGCTTCGAAAAGGCCACGAGTGCATTGCAGGTCAAGCAATGCAATGGAACCCTCTCACGCAGCAAGGCAGAGGAGTGGGCCGACCTAGAAGTAAATACTTGGCGAAGAACGGTAGAAGAGGAATCAGCACAACTGGGGAAGAGTTGGAAAGTGCTATGAGGTACATCTCCAGAAACCGAACACGATGGCGCGTAGGAGTAGTGGAGGCCCCACAAGGGGAACACCACGGACGTAAAAGGTCTGAGGACCTAAGTAAGTAAGGCAAGTTTGAGATTGAGAGTTTGAAATAATGATCGGGAGTTTTTATCGTTTTATCGTTCACGTAAATTTTTAAAAAGAATTAAAAAGCTCCATCAGCTTCAAAAATTGTTTGAAAATATTATTCGATCTGTAACCCAAAGGTCCTGTTGCACCGTGGTTAAAACAGTGGTTCAGCGCTTTTTATCTTCTAAATTCGACATGGTAGTTGAGGTTTAAGGAAGTCCCCTGTTGCCAGCAATTCCGCTGACTTCCACCTAATAACAATTACTTCCATTCTAATACGACTCCTGCACAAGCCTCTAGCCAAACGGCTTAGTGCAGTTGAGCTAAGAATCAACCAACAGGGATTTGCAAATCTAGATGGCTGCTTTGCCAACACACTCGCCCTGCATAGCCTGATCAAGTGCTGGCACTTGATGTCGCAAAGGCCTTCGACACAATGTACCACCATAGCTTAGCACATGCGCTACGCAGGGCGCGATTTCATAGCGTATATGGACGAGCATTTGAGCTGAACCGGTGACAGTTTCAATCAATCGTGGAGCTAAGCAAGGGGACCCCAGACCCCTTACCACCAATCATGATTTATATCGTCCTAGTAGAGCTCATCTGCCAACTGAACCATCTCTCCGGTATTGAGCTGTCGCTGAAGATTACGCTGCCTCGCTTATGCGGACGATATCCTGCTATTTGCTGATTCCAAGGAGGATGCGGAAATTATGTTAGGAGCGACAAATGAATTTTTCGCTGAAAGAGGGATGTCTCTAAACCCAGAAAAGACCCAAATAATTCATCTGAACACAGTTCCCAGCAAGAAGAAGATGTACGCTGCAATCAAAGGTGCTCCCCTAAAGCCGGATCAGAAGCTGAACTTGCTCCGTAGGAATCCCACGCTACGTACCTGCCCTCCAAAAGTCAACAGTCACAAGAAAGACTCTCAAGGAAGTTGGCTGCAAAATTAGGACCTTCGTGAGATCCATACTGCATCTGCTAGCTCACTGCTTCAATGTGGTTGGTTGGCGCCTGGACAGTTCGACGACATGCTGTTGAATGAACTGACGATCTCCGAAGGTGTGACAGGAGATGATATTATGGTTTAATGTGAGTAACCATCGGCAGTCGGCGATTCGTCTTCCTTAGAAGGCTGCAACTGTGTATTGGCAGAGTACTTTTGAGTAGAATGTGGGGTTGGCAGTTGGAAGATTTCGCTTCCCCATCCCTCACCAGATATTACCCTGTCTTCGTAAGTTGTTCTATGCTTGATGTATTCATTCTGCAAAATTCTGAACTCCATGGCCCTTCGCTTCCTGGCGGATGTTGTTGTACCAAGTCGCTGTACTCTGGAGCCAACGGGGTACATGGGCAGCTGGCTAATTTTTCGGCTCGACCATACTGTACCACAAGATTCCGCGCCTATTCGTCCAATGCACCTGTGCTGGATGCGTTAGTGGGGAGTAGGGAGCATCGAAGGGTTTCATCGTATGGGTCAAGGTTCTCGATTTCACTCATGAAGCTGTATATCTATAGAGAACCGGCGAGGGAATTATTGTTAGAACCAAGGAGTGCCTCTGCTTTCGCCAGCTCGTCTTGCTTGTTGTGTGTTGTGTGGGCACGCTTCATATGTTGACGTAGACCTCTGGTACATAGAGGTTGCGGTCACATAAGGCGCAGGTGTTATCGTCGGGAGCTAGTGGCCCTCGGCAACGACGTATATGCTGTTGTCGACCCTTCTCAGTAAGATAGGCGTTACCACATCTGACACAGTGATGTAGTTGTAACGCGGTGATCTGTTGGGCGATGCTGGCATTGCCGGATTACTGGCTTGCCTATTTTTTTTAGATTTCGTCTAGACTCGTTTATACTCTTCGTTAAGAGCTCCTCTCGTTTGCGGGTTGATAATTGTTTTTATTTCTTTAAATATTATTGCAGTATGGATAATGTTTTCGACGCTCTTGCGAGAAATGGTACAGATGACCCAAAGAAAATTGTTTTAGGCACAACAAGCACCCCGGGCACCTACAATCCGAGGCAGTATCCTGATGATGTTGTTGAGATATCTCTGCTGCAGGCAACCGAGGAAGGCTGAAGTGCTGTACGTCGCCATTTTATGAGTAAATTGAAGAGCCAGAGGTTCGGGTCCTTCCCAATGAACCCCGACGTCACATTAATCCTCTAGTTGGAGAAGTTGCCTTTATGTGGTCCTCGCAGGACCAGTATAATGGCGGATTGTAAATAAAGGACGTGTAGGCTCGGTGGTTAGATACTTGCCATTGCCGGAGTAAGAGTTTTCGAGTTTGCGGGCTTGGTATAATAAGCAGGCGGTCTTGTTGGCTTTGTTTGCCTGTGTCATACCGCGCACTATCTGGAGCCAACTCCAGCCAATGAGTACATATTATGTCTGGTATGATATCATCATTCGACAATCTATCAATGCGTTCCGCCATTATAACTGGAATCCTGCTGCGGAACTCGATCAGTCCGAGGCCCCCCTTCGGGACAGATGCAGTATGGATCCCCGAAGGTCCTGATTTTGCAGTCAACTGTCTTGAGAGTCTTTTTTGTGATTGTCGACTTTTGGAAGGCAGGTACGTAGCGTGGGATTAAGTTACTACGGAGCAAGTTCAGCTTCTGGTCCGGCTTCAGGGGAGCACCTTTGATGCGTTGCAGCTCGACCAATAATGTAAGGGGGCTTAGATAGAATCGCTGCTTGAAGTGAATTGGTTGCCCAGGTACCGCATGTGCTCCTTTACTCCTAGAGCTTTTATTGCAAGGTTATTGTGATTTGCTGGCTGCGTTGCAGCGTACACCTTGCTCTTGCTGGGAACTGTGTTCAGATGAATTAATTAGTTAGTTAGTTGACTTTTTATTCAAATTAATTTTTTGTTGGACATGGGTACAACCTATTAAAAAATAAAATATCTTATCCTTAAAGTTTGCACTTAAAAATGATTTTTTCGCCTCTGAATTGTTCAAAAATATTTTGGTTCCTAAAATTTATCATTTAATATCTCGTCGAACTAGTACTTTAATTATTTATTTCCACAGAAAAAATATGTTCGCCCGCTTTTATTGCATTGGATCTTGATTACTCTTCCAACAAGTTTTGACGTTTGCTTTAAAAGACAGTAAAAAAAATCGTTAAAAAACAAGCAGGAAAACGATAAAGAGAAAAAAGTAAAAAGTATAATGGAAATTATTGACGTGTCATATAAATTATAAGTATTTGCTTCGTTTCTTTGTTCCGACGATTCTCGTTCTACCTAAAACATATTAATAGCCTAAATGTATACTCTCTTAAAACATTACTTCACTTTTAATTTTGATTCTTAGTGTACATGAACATGAATTACAATTTCTAATGTAGATCCACAGTTTCATTAAATTGTGTTGCATACCTCTAGGCTATATTAAATCGAAAGCAGCAGAAGATTTTGTAACGGTCAAATTCATCGGATATCCGCTTTTTCCATTTCTCTACTTCTCCAGCTTAAAGTAATAAACAAAAACACCTAATAATAAAAACCAAATATGACGAAACAATATTTCTCCTCGTCCGTAATACATACCAAATAAATATGCGATTTTGTTTATATTTTGCTATAAGACAACAACAAAAATTGGTCCCATTGTGCCCATGCCCATGTATTTCTTTTTGTTTGATTTTCGTCGCAGATTGCTGGCAATATTTTGTAAATGTTTTTATGGCCAAGATACTCAATCAATCAATCAATTAGAATTTCCATTAGCGCCGGATATGACAACAACAAAACGCCATTTTGGGTACAAAATTGGTCTCGACCATCCATTTATATGTACCTACATGGTCAGGGAAGTATGCGGGACTGGCGGTCGCCCTCGTTCCACATTCGATGACCGGAAAGTTTGCACAAAATCTACATAACTATAAATGTGTTCCAAGAATATTCCATGTTAGATCCTTGCTCTGTCAGCTCAGTCGCTGGGTTTTCCCCACATCACACAAAAATTATACATCATACAACTGTGTTGGATCCATTTTTAATCAACGAAATGGAACCAATATTGATTGTTTATTAACATGCAATTTTGTGGCAACAGCGGGCGCGGTCCTAGACTATGGCAAATCATTGTCGTCTCCATCAGTAATGGTACACATTTACACATATGGCACTTACATTTCCTGTTCCTTTTTTTTTCTTGTTGTTCTTTTAATTCCTCCATTGTTGCTCAGTTTGTCATTTTGGCGTGTTGAAATGATTGATAGATGGCACAATGTTTGCGCAGTTTTTCTGCATCAAATCACAACACCATACAAAAGTTGTGTCATATTAATCAAGGATTAGATGAACAAGAAAGGGGGCACAGATTTCTTGAGACAAACAAAAATTTACTGTATGTAGCGAATAATAATTTTTATTTGTAATTAAGTAGTTTTTCAGATTATTTTTTGGGGGGGGGTGTCTGTCGCTGTTCGTATTCAGTTACTTTAAGAGTGAGGAATATTTTTTGGATAAATTAGTGTTGAGAAGGAGACTGTCTGGTCTCTTGTTAATTTGTCACTGGAACTAAATTATATTCATTAATCACAAGATCAATCTTGTTAATTACGTGTCAATATTTTGAGTATGGAAAATTGTTAGGCTGTCTTTTTAATTAAGATACAGGTTGGATCACATTCTAGAGCAATGGCATAGGTTTGTGCTAATTCGTAATCCATTTAAATTCTAACAGTAAATATAGGGTACCTATAGTGTTATAAACTCCAACTTTGGTAACCCGATCTCATTTTACACATGAATTTTATGCATTTTCAATTTTGATTTGACACCGTTGGACATCTTTCTTTGGAATTATTTAAAGGAAAAGGTGTACGTCGATAAGCTTTGATTGAACTAAAACAACTAGTTGCTGACCTTTTAAAATATATTGTACCTTTTTTACCCTAAAGCCTAAACTCACTTTTTGGGGGAGACTGTCCCGCTCACGCAATTCTTTTCATTTGCTTGGGTATGTACATATGTTTTAAAATTCTTTAGGGAACGAAAAAGTGGAAATTTTTATGAATCCCTGGAAGTAAACTAAGTCAAAAAAATAACATGTCGAAAAAAATTGTCTTCCTTCTAAAAAAAAGGGTTGTAAACAATGACTGGAAAAAATGTGGACGAAAATTTGGTAAGAAGAAAAAATTAAAAAAATTTTCATAAAAGGTTTTATCAAAACAAATTTCCGTTCTCAAAAAAATGATTGAAAAGAAATTTTTCAAAAAAAAATTGGTTAAAAAATTTGTGAAAAAAATATTTGTCAAATATATATTTTTCTCGTGAAAGTTTGAAATGAAAATTGAAAAGCCTACCGAGCCTATTAATTTTACTCTCGCGGTTTTGAAAAAAAAAAATCCCCTGAATTCTTTTTTCAATTTTTTTCCACAATTTTTTGTTAAACAAAGTAAAGTTTTTGAAGAAGGTTTCTTCTTTCTTGTACTTTTTTTTTTGTTAGATTTTTGACATTTTCATTGATAACATTTCTCATTTTCCTTGATAATAGGTATATACAAAATTCTTATCGAGATATTTCAATTTTTTTTCAAATTCTTGTGTCGACATACAAATTTTTTTTTTCTGACGAACATTTTTGTAGGCTTTTATCGTGAGAAATTTTTTTTGTCTTTTTTTTTCAAACTTTGGATTTTTTTACTAAAACACATTTGTGTATTCGAAAATTTATATTAAAAAAATAGGGGAGGTTAAGGTTAACAGTAACAGGGGCGAGATGTAACAGCTAAAAAGAACGGTGTCCCTCTCAATATTAAGAATCGCGAAAAGGAGAAAATTTGTTCCCATATCTACCGACATGAATTCTTCAGTTGCAGATTGATCGTCAGCAAGTGACTTCATAAGAGTGGTGCCCAAAAAACGCAGGTTTGTAACTTTTTTTCTTGTATTTTTGTTCTGTGTTAAATTTCATGCTGGGGCTAGTTGTAACACTTTTCCGGGACAAGTTGTAACATGTTAAAACCTACCCCGTATTCAGACCTACCAGTAGAAGATGCTGTCACCGATCGTCAAAATCCAGACCTACGAATAAAAGATCATATCACCGATAATCCAAATCCAGATCATCCAAATCCACCAGGAGAAAATGCCATCGACGCGACAGATGTCAAGATGCCAGATGCTTTTAACCAGTCAACATCCAATGAATATTTAATTAGAATAAGTATTTATGTTATTAAAAAATGAAGAGTTGTGTTTTATGTTAATTTTTATGACTTATTAAAAATAAATTAATATAAAAAAATAAATGTATTATTTTTCTGTTCGTTACAACCTACCCCGGTATGTGTTACACTTTGCCCCATAGGCGGGGTAAGTTGAAACAACACGATTTTTTTCTTTAAAGCCATATCTTTGCACTTTACGATTAGGTTTTGCTGAACTTTTTTGATGGATATTGTAGTTATAAAGTGGTTCTTTAGTTTAAAAAAAGGTTTGGTTGACTAATTTCAATAAAGATGTAGGAAAACCATCGATTTCAGAATAAAGTGTTACATTTAGCACCACCTTCCCCTATACCCTTGATGAAACAACAGAGTTGCTTGAACGGCACAAGAAATGTAACATTACTGTTAAAATTCTACAAAAAAAAATAAGAGTTATGGATATTGTGAAAAAATGCCCAGAATCAAGGTGTGGACTTTTTTACATGTTACTACAGACAAGCTTAAATCTCTAACGAAGTACAATTTTTGAAAACTGTTAAGCCTCTTTGGAATACTGTATTTTTGAAAACTGTAAAAGACATCAAAATACCCAATATACCAACAAACAAGAGTATAGGTATATAGGTATATGTACTTAAATCCCCATCTTAAACTTTCTGCTGGTTATTAAACTTTTCCATTAGGTACCTATACCATTTCCCAGACCCATAAATAACACTAAAAATTGTCATAAAACACTTCCAAATCATCAGACCTGTAATAAACACTCACCCTTATATTATATTACGTTTTTTTTTTAATTTTCCAAAAATTTGGTTACCAGGGTGCACTGCACAAATATATAGCCCTCCAAAATATTTCCTGTTTAAAAAAATGTTAAAATTCCATTAGAGTTCCTAATTAGATGTCGCTGACTTGGGTTTTTGGGTCGTCGCATTAAAAATTCACATAAATCAGTTATACTACACTTTTCTCCCGCGCACCAAGTAAAGCATAAACTTTTCAATTTTCTTTGTTTTATTTTTCTTTATTTTTCGCGGCAACTTTCACTCTCGTTTTTACCCAAAAATTGGGTAAGAAAATCGGGAAAAAAGTTAATTGATTGAAAAATATCCTTCGCGTGGGGGGTGTATTTTTGACTGTGAGCCCTTCCCATCCCGCAATACGATTTCTCGATGGCGGATAACACAGAAAAAAAAACCTCAACGCGGGTGTATTTGATGATGATTTAAATACCGGATCGTAAATCGTCATCATCAGGCACCCACCGGACAGTGCAGACGTTACAATATTTTAATGGGCGTAATTTTGGTTTCAGATTTTTTTTTTCCAGAACACGTTACACGATGTGGTCGCGGCGCAGCTTTGAATACATAAATGCCTAAGAAGATCATAAATCAATTTGAATTTAAGTTTAAGGGTGATATCCGAGAAGTATACGTTCGATATTTCTAAGCTGTGTTGCAAGTCATCGTACCTGAATTACACATCGCTTCCCATTCAGCTCCCAAAAGCAATTCAATTAAAATTAAACAGCTTCTGTGGCATCATCCTCCATTTAATTACGCTCGAGACAATATCAATTTATCAATTGGGGGCTCTTAGGAAATAGTGTCAATGTCAAAGCTGATTTTTTACGCTAGCAAAACCCTATATTGTTATTGTTAATTGCTCTATGTTGTTTCTCATTTGGTTCTTTGTGCAAAGGGTTTGAAATTTTTTGGGGGTGGGTATCATGGTTCTGGGAGAGAGTGATTTGGCGAAACGAACAAAATCTTGTTAACACGCCATTCATCAGAGTGTCGACATCGGATCGTTGACTCGTGGCACATGGAGCGTGAGGACATTTTAAGTACCAAATTTGTGGCAACAATTTACTTTGCAACTTGCTCCCTCTTCTCAATTATACTCAATATACACGGATGGGGATTGTTTCTCATAACTGGAGGAAAAAAAAAACAAGGAGACAAATTGATGTCATTAATTAGACTGGACGGGTTTTTGTTTTTTCTTGTTGCAGAGAGGTGGTGTGGGTTTGGGTTATTTTTGTCAAGAGTTATGTCTAGATACAAGGATATAAAAGAAAGTTGATATATATTAGGGATTGTATTGACTCATTCATTCCAGAGGATACAGCTTGGGTAAGCAGTCACCACAAAAGTGGAATACTAAAAGCATTGTGTCCCATTTGGTAAATTAGAAAAGTAAAACGGTTTCGATTACAATAATTATGCCAAAGGGTTGATGATTTTTAGATACTCACTCTACGTGTAACATCTACCTACACATAGAAAAAATAAACCATTTAGGACAAAGTGAGTCTTCCCATGAAATATTTGATACGCTATTTTTAAGTCTTAAACCTGGCTCCTGGGTTTTAGCACAGCATTTTTGTGACATTAGTGAAAAAAATTATATTTACTCTTAGGTCAGTAAAAATAGATAAGCTAAGGTCAACTAGTTTCATAAATTCGTCAGTTATAGATTTTTTTTGTATTCATTTTTCAAGTTTTTTTTTCAAGGACACATAAGTAAATTAAAATAAATTTTTTAAATTGTAGGGGAAAGCGGGACATATCGAGCCCCTTGAGATTTTTTTTAAATACCAAAAACTTATTTCTCATGTTAAAAAAAAAATATTTATTTAAACAAACATTAATAATATAACATAAAAAGATAAACAATGAATGACATTAAAAATTCTTCAATTTGTGATAAAACAAACAAATTGTTTCATTTGCCCATTTTGCCCTTTGTCTCGGGCATAATGGACACAGTAAAGGAACGGTGGGAATTGTTTTACGCTGTTTAGCACAGCAAATGTGACTTGATTCTTCATCTGCATCGTCTCTGCCGGCACAAGAGCCATGTGCCCACTTTTCGCACGCTCTGCAGGAAACCCACCATTCTTTTGATTAGGAATATAAATGCCCACAATAAAGGCATTTCTCGTCTTTATCCAATTTTCGATTTGCAAAAAATGTGCTGCAATGTGCGAAGTTTGTAGGCGCAGCCAAAAATTTCTATTTTTGTAAACATTGCATGTTTGAATTTATTTTTTTTTTCAGAGATTCGATTTTTCAAAAACGAATGTCAGGGTCCTTAAGGGCAATATGTATATTCTTCGGGCCCTCTAATTTCCACTTGAGAATATAGGTACTGTAGGGCTTTGTAAATAGAAAATACGAACTCGAGATACTAATAACTAATCACACCAGGCACTACGATCGAACTCGAGATACTAATCACACCAGGCTCTACGATGATAGGCAACCAAAAAAAACTGGATTCCGAAATTCTATTTATTCCGTGGCCTACAGCCTAAACTACTGTAGGAATTTTCTTCAAACTTTGAATCCAAGGTTTTCTGTGATTTCCTAGATGAGACATTTTTTAGCTCCAAAAATAACGTTACCTAGGACAAAACAAATTTTTTATTGAAAACGGCTCCAACGATTTTGATATATTTTTTAAGTAATTTAATATATTTTAGAATCGGATTTTTTACTTTTGATTTTTTTATACGCGATTTGAAAATTGCTTTACAAATTTTAATGAAAGAAGTCCAAAATATTAATAATATTGGATATAGAAATTTTCAAAAAATCATTTTGGGATTTTAGAAAAAAATCAATTTTTTGGTAAACTCAATACATATTTTGAAATCGAATAATTTTTTTTATTTTTGAAAAATGAGCACAAAATAAAACATAAGCTAGATTTTAAAAAAAAAAAATTAAGAAATCAATCACCAAAAAAATTTACAAATTTTAAAAGTTTTTAAAAATATGCCGTGGCACAGCACAAGTAAGAAACATACTTTTTTTTAGAAATCGAAAATGGTGGTGTTAAGTTAACATCTGCAACAAATGGCTTGAAACCACTTCCAAGCCGTTCTATATTTTTTCAAATACACTATTCACTGCATTCACATCTTTCAAAACAAATCAAATGAATCATCAACTCAAACCAAAACAATAAAATCGTGTATTTACTTGAAACGAATACACCATTTGATTTTTTTCTGAAATGCATCGAATACAGCGAGTATATATCGAACATATCGAATACACCGAATCAAATACAACAAATTAATTTAATTTAAATTTATATATTTGTTAATGTTTTCATTGATTTTTTAGTTGTTTTTTATTTTTTTTTTATTTTCTATAGCTATAAGAAAAATCTGAAATTCTAACAGCTCATAAAATGCGAAATTCTAATTATTTGGTAAAAATTTCAAAACTCTATGTTACCGTTAAGCGAAGTTATTAAGCTAAACGTTTTGAATTTTCTAACGTTTTTGAATTGTTTTTTCAAGTTTTTTTTTAAATGTTTTCTATACGTGTTGACATAAAAATCTGAAATTTTGACACACCATGTTATTTATTCTATAAAAAATAATAAAAAAGGAATTAAAATTATAAAAAATCACTAAGTACCGTTATTTGTATAGAATCGATTAAAAACCACACAACTCTTTATTCCTTGAATGTAGTGAGTTAATTTTTTCATATATGGCATTTGTATAAAATATCCTATTTTTTGATATCTCATTTTTAATTTTACGTGCCATACCAGCGTCACAATCATAAAATAAGTTTAAATTATAAATACACTAAAATTGAATTAGAAATTTTTTTCCCGCTTCGTCGCTGCGACCAACTACCATTTAAGAAGTAAAGCTAAGAAGAGAAGAAAAAAACTAGTGTATTTGATTTTATACTCGGTGCATTCGGTGTATTCGGTGTGTTTATGGCCCTCATTATGAATAGCGAAGCGAGCTTAAAAACAAAAACTTGCGAATTCGATAACTCTGTATTATGATTTATGAGTATCGATTCGCTTAAATTAAATTGGCTTCATATGTCAAAACATTATCGAACTTGGCTATCGACCAATTACAATTAGCGAATGTTCGCTAATTTAACCTCTCAAAACGTCGAATTCTATGGAATCAAAATATTCAGTGATAAACCTAGCGAATGTTGAGTCTGGTGTCTGTGTGCTAACATGAGTGACAAAAGGAAAAGGTATTTGAAAATAATTTGTATATTATAACAAAAAAAGTAAATAAAAAATCATATTTTCAAGGACAAATGCAAATCAATTTGCTAGGCTTGTGCAATTGATGAAAAAAAATCCCGATATAGCAAAGGGCATAGGTGTATTCCGTTCATCGAAAAGGAACTATAAATAAAATACATATATATATTTTATTTATTTTTTCTTTATTATTTAAGTTTGAAGAGTTCCTACCTATTATGTATATGTGATAAATTATCAAATCAATTGTACTTATCATTTTATTATTTTTCAATTTAAAATTCACACAAAGAAAAAAACATCAAATTCTTCACTTCTAAAATATTCATTTGACATTTGAGTTATGCCATTTCAGTATGATGATTTATTGGCAGCATTTATTTTTTAGCGAACGATGAAGTTCGCTATTAATAATACAGTGATAATAAAAGTTCGCTAGATCATTCGCAACTTAGCGAATTGTCAATTCGCTATTCATAATGAGGGCCTATAACATGTTAGGCTTGTTCTGTTCTATTTGATTCAAGCATTCAAGCCTAGGATAGAAACCAAATACTGTATTCGTTCTGTTATAAAGGAATCGAATCGTGTGCAGTGTTTGTTTTCAAGAATAGTGTATTCATTTTCAATGTAGGTACACTACTTTCTATGAATGCAACGAACAGAATACACTGAAGTACTGTGCTTGGTCAGAGAAGGCAAATGAATGTATTCATGCAGACCTCTAGCTGTTAACTACATAGGATCTGGAATCTCCTCAAAAGTGTATTTGTCTAAATGAAGAAAACAAAATCAACTAAATTTCTTAAATTTTCAATAAATTTTTTCATAAAGTGTTTCACAAAAATATATTAGTATTATAAGTCACGTCACCCTCTTATTTTAAAAACTTATTGAAATCCATAACTCCCATAGCAGGTACATTGTACATAGCCTCCTCATTAAAAACGAATTCGGCTATTAATTGGACTTGTGCCCTGCTCATTACAATATTCAATTTTATTTTGTTTTCTCTTGTGGGATGGATTTTTTTGTTGTTGTATAAAAACTTTCTCATCCGATAGCTAAGTTATAAATATAGAAGGTGACTTCTGAGGCTTTGCAAGCTCGTTGAAGGCAAACCACTGACGACGACGTCCTCTTGTCGTGGTCGTTTTCCTGTCCAATGGCCATCATCCACCGTTCGCTACCGTCCGCGTCCAGTTGCTCTATAATAGAGTGTGGGTATATTTTTTGCTCTCCTTCCAGAACTTGTGGCGACTAATTAAAAAGTTTTTTTTTTTTTTTACTTGCAATTTTTTTTTAATAGCTTCCACTAAGTACCAAGCAGACGTGGCCATTGCGCGTATATTTATATAACAGTGACTGTGGTATGTTGTTTTCATTTTTTATTTACTTATATAAAGAGGAGCAATACAATGCTCTCCAAGTGCTTTATGACTGTTGAATATATAAAAGTTGAAGGTAAAAATAAATATCTAGGTATGAACGAGTATATATCGACGAAGAGCATAGGACGGAGATGGAGTCCATTTGCATAATTATTGTTTTGTTAGACTTGTGGCGCACTTAATGACCAAGCACCATACTGGGTTTATGTTGTGAGACGTCGATGGAACGGTTTTTTTGTTTGGTGTATATATGAAATGTGGTATTAATGGCTATTTAGCTAGAAGAAAATCGCCCTTCCGAAGAAACAGTTTCGAAAATGTACCTATGTTGTATAAAATAAATTGACAGTAGGAAGTTGTCTTAAACACCAGTGAGAAAATCTAATTTAAGACGAAAAATCTATTAAAAATGGTGTTCAATGTCCATGTAGTCAGCAGGTATTTACGTATTTTTTTTTTTTTGTATCTAATGTTCGACTTTGTATGCTTACTTTGTTAGTAGTTATTTTTTAATGGCTGGAGGTTAAGAAACATAAATTAATATATAGCAACTTCACGACTCTATTCATATGAGACATACAATATTACCTCAATGCACTAATTATATAAGTTATTTATTTAAAATTAATTTGATAGTAGCAAAAATAGAAAATTGTAAGACAAAAAGAAACCCTACGTCACAGGGCACCACCAATTTATTAAGTCATCTTTTTGATATTTGTAGCTGATGATGAATTTATTCTGATTTTAGGAAAGTTTTGGGAGGTTGGGAGTAAACTGGCTCTCCCTGCCTCTAGAAAATGGCTTTCAGGAAAATTCGACATATGCTTTCCAATTTTGGAATGTTCAATGTCTGAGGCCAAGTAAATGCAGTCGTCAATGCATTTCTCTGATTCAGGAGATTACGTGCCTTTCTTCCGCGATACTGTCAGAGCGTTGTGTGCTAATGCCTTTTGAATTCCTTTTTATTTCATCTTTGATGTGAGCGCTTCGTGAGATTATCTCTCCTGCTCGAAATATCTTCATTTCAGCTGCCGTCAATTTGCTCTCTTACTTCTTGTACGTTGTCTAACACTGAGAACCGTATGTAAACGCCTGGACGAACCTGTCAGAACCACTTCATTCATCCTACGCTTATGGGATGATTGATGTTGTCATCAGAAGATCCTTCGGTATTGATCCAAGATGTTTAAGCTTTTGGCAGTTAGAAAGCACAGTGATGTCCGGAATCTATTTTGCCCCAGAACATCCACTCACACATCAATTGCTTTGCTCGTTGCAAGGATACAGGGTTTCTAAAATAACTGGGTCACTTTGGGTTCGGTCACCTTATTTTTAAGCAGAAAGTCAAGGAATGTAACAAATGATTAAAAACGCTTCCCTGGTTGTCCACTTCTCTATTTATAAAAGCACAGGTAGCGATATTTTGTATGTACCTAGCATGTGGTAAAATGCAAGAGTGATATCTGGCATCGGACATTGGGTATGTTGCATGGGACATGTCGTTAACTTTTTTTATCTCTTAACTGAAAAACTTCAGACTTGTATCCATAAAAGAACACGATGTAATAAAAAGAAAAAAATCATATTTTCTGATCTATTAAACAATAAAAATCAACTACGTCACATTTTAACGAATAAAGCCAGTCATGACCCCTTTTGTAACTCCACTCATCGCTCCAGTAGTTTTTAGGCTCTAGGTCGAGGTTCAGACGTACATAGAAATTACAACCGGACGATTTTTATATGAATCGGTTAATAATCCAAAAAGCTCGTAGGAAATTGTTTTAACTTTGGAAGTTCAAAAAAAAAACTTCCAGTCATTAAAACGCAGTAGTAAGATCAATGACTTCTGCCAAAAGTTTGGAGGTCAAACATTTCTCGACGTCGAAATTGAATATTTAGAAGAGTTGTCCATTATCTTACAGCCAATTGCCAAAGTGATCGAATTTTTGCAACATGAAAAGTGTATGCTGTACGGATTTTTGCTATAACAACGTTAGCAACAATCAGGATAAAGTTACGCAAGTCACAATTAAATAGCACTTGGAGGATTATTCCCCTTGAAATAGTAACTAAATTAGAAACTTGTTTGGTCACAAGATTTGAGGAATATTTTAAGTGTCACCACAAATCAATGATGACATCGTTGCCTCCGTGCTATGTCTCTCTGTCAAGCTGAGGTGGATTTCGGCTTTAAATCCGAAAATGTGTGAAATAAGCTCGATAGTACGATTTAAAAGCAACAACTTTTTCTCTAAACCTTTTCCAAAACAAAAAATTCGACAGCACCTGAAAACTCGTATTTTGATTTTTTTTTTTAAATTTAGTTTTGATTTAAAAATAAACATACATACATTAATAAAACCTACAGATGATGTAGAAAATATGGTACAACCAATAACATGGCAGATGAAGAAAATGAAAATTTTGATATTTACCTTGAACAAGTCAACATAACTAGAAAATTTGAACAAATACCCTTATATAAAAAAAGCGTTCATAAAAAATAATACGCTCCTACCATCTTCTGCGGCTGCTAACGCCTTTTTTCAAATGCGGGGTTATTAAATGCTCCTAGACGAGGAGCACTTTCAGACACTAATTTTCAAAAATTGCTGTTTCTGGAGGTTAGCTCCTTGTTTGCTTAAAATAAAGAAGAATTTAAGAATTTTTGATGTACATATTTTAAATTGTGCCACATGGAACATGCCTAGAGCTGTCGTTTCATTTTTTGAGAAAGAAGTACCCCGAGAAAAAAAAGCAGTTCGGTACCAACATTCTTTTTTTACATTTATTTTTATTTAATATAAAAACAATTATTGCGATTTTAATTGAAAATACATAAGGAAGGGGGTACGATAAATTTTGTGACGAAAATCGATAACGGATTTTTGTAAAGGGATTCAAAACAAGCATTTTTTACTAAAGGAACCCCCATCTATTTTGTCCCGTTTGGGCGGTTAGGGCAATTTCATTAAAAAAGTACTAAAGGTGGAAAAAATCATTAAAAATAACAATTTACAATTAAGTTTAATACAGATACTTTTGAAATGGGGTAAAATTTATGTACAGTTTTCGAAAAAAATAAGTTTCAAAAACAAAATTTGGCGAAAAAAAATATTAATATTAACTAAATATTGAGAATTCAAAGAAATTACAATTGCCTAAATCTTGTTCCACCAACTATTTTAGGAATCGCGAAATTTTTCAACTGCAATCTCAGATTTTTATTTCATGGTAACATAGTATCTACCTATTAAAAGTAGATTGTATGTATTTTTTTTTCAATATTAGTCAAAAGAAAAAAGACTTTATTATTTCTTCTTCGTCGTCCGATAAAAATATTGCAATGGATCTAGTTGCAAATACCTTTGGAGATTCCTCTAGTGAAGTTGGCGGTGGTGCTGATGGAGGTAGTGATGAAGCTTGTGGACGTGGTAGAGGTGAAGGTGTACATGCAGGCACTACTAACGTTCCAGGTCTTGATGTAGGTGCAGCTGCAGGTGCAGATTTAGCCATTTTTTCCGGATAACGAACCTTGAGACAAACAAATATTTGTTTGTACAAAATAATTCTTACCTATCCATTTTAATAATAATAATAAATTTTACCGTCTAGTCTACCTATGTACGTCTATGGTTTGATTTTCCGATTTCGTACAGTTTGAAACAAAAATGAGTATTCTCATATTTATCGCTTGACGGACGGCTTGTTTGTTTGTTTCTTTTATTTTGATGGGTGTATTCAAAAAAAATTATGTTTACACAGCGTACAGTGGTAATGAAAAATTTGATTTACGTTCACATTGACGAAAAGTAGTACTTTGGTCGTGTGAGCAGTACGGCAGTATGGATTTTCTGAGCGCAGTACAAATGCTGCAATTGCAGTACTCCGACAGGGCTGAACATTGCACTTGCCACATAACAAATACAACAAGCCAAACAAAAAGGAAAGAGCGATATCTTATTCCCACATATGTATACCTAACTAAGTTCCTAATAACTTTCTAAGCAATAAAACATGCAAACTTTTTTGTTAATTAACTAACTTTCAGTTAATCAACTGCAGTTAAAAGACTTATTGACTAAAACCAAAACCAGGCCAGTACTGAAGACTTTCATCTAAATAAAAAAACTAAGACAAGACAAAAAGTAGGTACTGCAGTTAACTGCTTTTATTAACAGCACAGTTAAAATATTAGCACTGACTATTTTGCAGTTAAAGTACCCAGACACGTTATTAACTTGCAGTCAATTGCGACTTAGCTGACTGCATTACCAAAGTACTGCAATCTTTCTCTGATCAATAACTTCCATAACGCTCTAAATTTTTCTTTTACAAGACCGGTGATCTTCAATTGCATTAACACAAAGACTTGAATGCACGCTTTATGGAAAGCTTAATTTTATGCTATGATGTTATTTGCCAAAATCTAATTTATCCCTTAGCCCCCTGTTATGACAAGCGGAATTCACACTGAGATATTCTTAATCCGTCCCAGAACGAACTAATGGAAATTTATTTCTCGAGCTTGTAAATAACGCAGAGTTTTTTCACTCCATTTTTAACAAAAAAATTGTTATTTTAAAAAAAGGGAAAAAGAAAGTGTTCCAATTTGTTGCTCTTTTGTTGAAATTTTTTGTAATTTACAAAATGTCGAAGATCACAAAGCTCTTATAGGTTTATTAATTATAATTTATAAGCAACTACTACTTCTACTTCTTTCCATTCAATTAATTCTAAAATGTCATAAACATTAGATATAAACGCATTCACATTCTCAAATTGTAGGTATATTTATTTTCAAAATCAAAGCATATCTTTTGAAATTTTAAGGCTTGGGTTTCCACTTAAATTAACATCACCAAAACCAACCCCAAACAAAACAACAATCCTCACAGTAGGTATACCTATACCTACATAAACTGAACAAAAAAATCGCTTAGGTATTAGGTATTTTTCATGAATATATACAAAACATAACTAAATCTACAGGGTGATTTGCAATAGATGTACAAAAAGCTGAAGATGTTAAGAAATATAAAGCAGTGAAAAACTTCAACAATTGAAAAGCGATTGGGTCCAGGAAAAAGGTAAGAGACATCGATCTAGATGCCTCATGATACTCAAGGTTGATACAAGATATTGCGA
Source organism: Syrphus vitripennis (assembly GCA_958431115.1). Taxonomy (NCBI): domain Eukaryota; kingdom Metazoa; phylum Arthropoda; class Insecta; order Diptera; family Syrphidae; genus Syrphus; species Syrphus vitripennis. The sequence goes on from OY288110.1 coordinate 75,486,808, forward strand.
TAGTTATCGCTCAAACAAGCTGATGTCAAACAATATTTTAAGAGTCAGCGACAGAAAAATTTACGTTACATTATATTTTTTATTTTTTAGTGCCTTTTACGGATGACCAGGGGCCACCAAAGGATTTTTTGCAATCTGTCAATGCTAGTGATTAAAAAGTTGCCATCTTCCAAAGCCCCCAGTGTAGGGCGTGGGGGCCAGGGACCCGAAAGGGAGAAATTAAAAAAAATTATTGGAGTAAAGTTAATTCATAACCAATACTTTTAAGTTTTTTAACTCCTTCTAGACCTCTGACAAAAAATACGAATTTGTTAAATTTAAGTTTATAATAATCGATTTCAGACTTGTTGCACTCTCATTAGACCTTTTAAAAAAAAATTTTGGAATTCTGTTAAGCTACAGAATGGGGGATGTGGGGTCAGGGACCCCCAAAGATCAAAAATATTAAAAAAAAAAAAACGGTCTATTAGAAATAGGTTTGTAACGATTAATTTTATAATTTTTGTACTGTCCTCTGACTGACTCAGAACTTCTACAAAGTGACACGTTGGAGGTTAGGGGCCAGGTATACCCAAAGTTCGATAGTTAAAAAACGAATTTATAAAATTTGCACTCCTTCCTTTTAGAAAAATTCTGTAATTCTGCAAAGAGCCAGGTGGGGGATTTAGTGTTTTTTTTTCAACATTTTGAATTTTGAAAAAATTAATTTTTCAAAAGCTATGTCCTAAAACAACTGGGTTTTAGAAAAAAAATTTTAGAAATAAAGTTATGACTTCAAAAAAGTTTGACAAGCTTATAAGTGTTGCCGTTGTTTTTTTTTTTAATTTCTTTTTTAAAAAATTGTGCCTAACCGGAGAAACAGAACACCCCCACCTTCCTCACTCCCATGAACATTTTATGACATTTTATGCAAATCACCCTGTATAAGCAAAGCGGAGCTTGTTTTCCACAAATCGTTAAACAATCAAAATTTAATTAAGCATTAACTAACGTTCTGAACAATCAAACAGTATTTGCCCAATAACCGCTCCCCCATACCCACCGCGGCGTCTCCGCTCTATTTCCCAACTCTATGTAAAATTGCAAAGTCACACAAAAATAAAATAACATTTAACAAAACCAAATGAACGTTTTATGGTGATGCAAAGCAAAAAGTACATACGATATGGAGCTACCAATTTTCGCCTCCTCTTTTAATACCAAACTCTCACATTTTTCCTCAGGCATTTCTGAAATATTCGAAAATCTAATTTCGTCCATGATCGGGGAGAGAAAAACCCACGTTTGCCATTACATGGTAGGCATGGAAACGGCATATTCGAGGGGAAGCAACCTCCACTTCTAAAATTTGTTTTACTATTTGTAAAAATCATTCTCGTGGAAATTAATTAATCCAACATGCATTCCCGAACCAAACAACCCACCAACCAACCAACCACGTCGCCCTCATCCTAAAATTAGATGATTTCCTAACAAAAGGACTCTTTGCTGTGCGACCTTGCAAGCAAAACGTCCTTTTTTTTGTTTCGTTTATTTGGTTAAAAATTGATTCCACAGTAGTGATTTCGGCCAGATAATATCAAACCCAACTGATGGGACCCGCTCCCAGTCTCCCAGTTCGAACTGAACTCAACCGGACCGGACGCGGACGGTGCGCTGCTGACCGAATTCCGATTGGTATCATGTTCGCTAATTCATTTGAACCACCCCCTCCTCTGCCTTTCTGATGTAGAGTCCTGATTAAAGTGCATGCGTTGATTGAAATGTTTACGTATACGTAATCAACATTCCAATGAGTACATGCCGCGCTTGTTGCTACCTATACTACCCGCGCGCTTATGTAATGTATATGCACTTCTCGTCCTGCTCCTGTGTAATTATTGTACACTTCAGTTCCTTCATCCTCATTGAACAGTTACTCATAAATGAAAATTTTAACTATTTGAGAGTCCAACTGGCCAACTAAAGCCATGTGTGTCTGTGTATGTTCGCTTCTTTTCATTATCTCAATATTCATGTGAAGGTCAGAAGCCATAGTCGAATAGGTAAAGAGTTTTTTTTTTGCAGGATAGTCATCAGCAAAATAACAATTAGCGAGGATATTTCAATAATTTTCTGCATGCTTATTTTTTTTTTCTCATTTTTCTACTAAAGCTAACAATAATTGCAGGGATCCTTTTCATAAACAATATAGCATAATATTTGTGTTTCTGTGAAAATGAACGTTTCGTCCTTCTGAAAATTAGACCAAGCTATTGTTCGATGGTTGTAAACTGGTATCGTAAATGTTCCGTCCTTCAATCTTACATGTATCGGGCTTTTCACGAAAATAATATTATGGTGCATTTGTTTTGTTGATTTGCGGGCTTTGTTTAACAAGCTCGTAGATGATTACATCTTATGTTTATTAAGTTCAATGAAATTGAAAGTTCAAATATAAACATACAAGGAAATCAGCAACCAATTGGAAATTTTTCAAAAATTGTTTCTGAACTGAACGATGAATGTTGAAAGGAATTGAATTGGGTTCTCTTTATTTTTATTTTAGAAATTGAAACTGATTTGTGAAAAATTCTACAACAAAAATTTCTAATTCATTAATTCTTTTTAATTTCAATAATGTTTTTAGAAGCCGTAAATATGTATATTCAAAACTGTAAGCAAATTAATGGACACAAACCTCCACTGCCCCGCTCTGCATTGCTCTGCTTAGAGTTTTCTACCTGGCGCCATTATATATATGTTTTTGTTTTATTTAAAGAAATTTTTAAACCTAAATGTTTTTTAATACTTATCAAAATATATGGACCGGGGTCCGGTCCTGGCCTCCTTTAACAAGTCTCTCCACCTATCACGGTCTTGAGCCGACGCCATCCAGTTGCGCACCCCAAGGCTTCGGGCGTCCTGGTCTACGCCATCTCTCCAGCGCAGCGCAAGCATGGTCTACCACGCTGCCGTCTACCATAGAATGTACCACAAAGGACTTTCCGGGCCAATTCCTCTAGCTAGGTGTCCTGCCCACCGGAGTCTACCGACCTTAATTTTTGTCACTATGTCTGCTTCAAGGTAGATTGCGTACAATTCATGATTGTACCATCTCCAGAACCGTCCTTCCTCACATCTGGGGCCAACAATTCTCTTTAAGACTTTTCTTGAACGCGGCTAAAAGGTCGGAGTGTCTTTTGCTAAGCACCCAAGTCTCCGATCCATACGTGAGTACTGGCAGGACCAAGGTCTTGTACAGCAGCAGTTTTGAAGTTATTACTATCGGCTACTACTATTGACCCAAGGTATTTATAGGATTGCACCACTTCAAATTCGTGCTCCGCTACCTTGATTGTTTGACCAACTGTTCTTCTCGCATTCGACGCCACTATGTACTTTGTTTTACCTTCACTAATGTGCAGCCCCAGATTTTTTGCCGCCTTTTTTTCCAATCAGCGTTGCAAAAAAAAAAAATACTGAAAAAAAAACTTTGATAAGAAATAAAATTCGGACAAAAAAAAAATTAACTGGGAATTTTTGTGAACCTCAAATATATAAATTTTGAAAATAATTTTGATGTCCTTTCGAACGTAAGTTATATGGCACAGTGTCGTTTTGGATTTACTCTACTTTTTTCTGCTAGTGTATCGTAGCTCATTACAAACTTTCCTTTTACCACTGAACCATAGAAACCTTCCGTACCAATCTTCGAATCTTTTATGAAGAGTGTTGTCTTGCTTTTTGGAAGGCAAAATGTATGTTTCAAATAAATTTTTTTTCTCAAATTTCGTTGCTCCTCACACTTGGATCGATTCGAAAACTTTAAATTTAGATACTTCTAAGTGCATAGTTTTTGTTGTTGAAGCATTAATAACGGTTTTAGTCTTAACGATTTTTTCCATGTTTACTTTTTGGGTGAAATATACACTTAAGTATTTGTACTTTATTTATATTTTCGTCATTGAAGTACCATTATTCACTTAAGCTATACCTTCCTCAACATTTCTTGGTAACCATCACTTTCGACTTGTACAGGTTCACTCCCAAGCTTCATCGTCTGCAGTATTGAGAAAGTCGATTTATTTTAAGCTGAAACGATTGCTGTGAGTTCTCTAACATAGCAAAGGTCCCCTGGCAATACTTCAGTGATATCATTTATTTATGAATTGTGCGAACAAGCAAGGACTGAGTGAACAGACCTGTCTTAGTCCAATCAGAGTTCAACTCGCAATCGGGAGTAAGACCGGGTTGTGCGCTCTACCTAGCTTGTATTAATGAAGCATTGCCATTTCCATTTCTTTCCATTCCGTGGTTTCCATTGCTATTCTCTGGTTGAAAAAAAAATAATTTAAAAAAAAATTGTTAAGAAAAATCCGTTAAAAAATGGAACAACCAAGTTAAAATTTAACTGCTTACCGAGCAATCAGTTAATCATTCCATCAGGCAGCCACACAATCAGTGTTCTACTCTTTAACCATTCTGTAGAGGGTCTTGCTGTTACATCCACTTGCGGTTTCATCACTTTGCCCTGGCTGATGGGTTTAGACTTATCTGTTTTCGACGGAGGTAGGTTCCGTGCTAAAGCTTTTTCTCAATCTTTGGGAAAGCTGGTCCACTAATTGTTGGTGAACTGTGGGATTTTTAATCCTTCAGTTTTAATTTCAGACACTCGAGTATTCTTTTGGGATCTTCGAACTGCAGCTGAATGTAATCTTTCCTTAAAAACCGTCCCGGTTGCCCAGGGCGTTCCCTTGACTCATTTTCGTCTTCATTTTCGAACGAAAAGTTTCTCGTGTATCTGTCGACACCGAACTAACTATGTGTCAGGCATTAGCTCTCAAAGCACCAATCCAACGCCATAGTCTTTTCAGAATAAAGTAGCATATTCCTACGAGTTTGAGGCCTAGACTCACCCGAGTCTAACAATCTTACTTCACTAACTCTTAAGATGTCCATCTTATACGGCAGGAGTTCCTTCTTCAACTAAAAGAATCTGACATTTGAGGACCTTTATGTCCGTCATCAAGGAAGCGTCCACATTCCATCAACGTATCGCCATTTCCTATCCGAGACGTAGTGTTGGTTCCTGTATTAGTATTAAATTCAGCTGCGAAGCTTGTTATTTTCGTATAGGTATAGTGATATGTAAATATTTTCCAGGGGGAGGTAAAAGAAGCAAAAATATTTTTGTCCAAATGGAATGTTAAAATATAAAGCAAACCCGTGAAGTGCATCAAACGATAGTAATTTTTCTTCAAAAGGTCAATACAGTATCCTTACATAAAAGGACATACAAAGGTATACAACATCCCTTCCAAGTGAATTGAAAAACACAACCACTTCACAAAAGACTGGTAATAATTTCACAATTCTCTACAATATAGAACCTAAGTTCAGTTGCCAAATAATTGTAAAGGCTCATATCTATAACCAAAATTTCAATCTAATTCAGTGGTTCCCCAATGTATTGGTCAAGGCATTCATTGCTACGGCCGGCATCAACATCACAAAGGCTAAATAACCCACTCCTTCCTTTCTTCCTTATGCAATTCATGTGAATTCCCAAAGGTATCATGACCAATCGAATGTGAAAATTTAATAGAAAATCGAGAGCAAACTAAAAAAATATATAAAACCCAAAACCCGCCGCAAACAAAACGGAACTGCTGCCGCCCTGATGTTCTGGTTCTGCCAAAAAAAAAAAATAGAAAACCTGCTCCACTTTACAATTATTTAATGGCTAGAATGTCGAGGGGGTTTGATGTGCGGTTTTCGCTTTATGATTCCTTTAAGGGTCGGCAAAATATCGAAACGAAAACAACACAAGTAAGCCGCCCGGCACGAACCAACAACATAAGTCACATATTTCACGTATGTAACTTCTTTATACCCTCGCCTCGCTCAAACCTAGGCCGGATGTTGAATTGTATCGAATATTGTATTCAGTTCCTTTTTTTTTGTGCGGTGGTCCCGGTTGGATGTTATTGATGCACAGGATGTGACTAGATTTTGAATTGGATATTTGAACTGAATTGGCAATTTGGTTGCGAAGAAAAATGTTCAACTTCCAAAGGAATTCAAGTTTGCTGCTTTTTTTTTTGCTTCTGCAAGTCATGCAAGTCATGGGGACATTCACAACGCCTTTCAAAAACACTGACCCACAGCTAAGTCGATGATGGGTACAAAGTCGTTTCGTAAGTAATTCGGAATTTGGCTCGAATTCAAGTGTGTTGGTCGGGCGTTGTTGAATGATAAAACAATGTGACAGTTTGTTGACACTGACAGTCAGTTGGGTGCTGTATGTTGTGCTGTTGCATGTGTGACACATCAGACATCACCTTAGCAGTGAAGGGAGGTGGGTAGATATATGTACCTAGGAGTGGTGCTGTAGTTGTGGCACACGGTGCTTGCTGATGCTTCAGTGTTAAAATGTTAAAATGCGTTAATGACAAAATGTGCACAAATCCATTAGCGACACGATGACACTTTGACATGATTGACAAGTGATTTCTCATAAACTAATTGTGTCGTCAAGATTTTGACGTTTTTTTTTTTTTTTGTTCAGGTTTATTTGAGTGGCGATGTTTGTGTATATGAAGAACAACCAGAAGCAATGCGACCTAACTTGACTTACGATTATTTTTTAGCATGTAGGAATTTTCATTTAATAGGATGACAAAATCCTAAATATGTAATTATGACAGGGCAGACATTTTCTGTCAAGAGAAGGCACGTGTGGAGGCGCCATTGAATCAATTTTACCATTTGTATTACGGTAAAAATAGTTTAAGGGAATGCTTTGGAGTCGTCTAAGAAAGAAAAAAAAAACAACAAAAACGTTATAGCCATGTACAAAAATTTGCTGACGACTTTAAGCAGAAAAAAAACATAGTAGAATGAACAATTAATAATAAACCGTACGAGTATATTTAAATTGGAGTGTTAGCAATGTTTTAAAAAACAAGGTACTGCAGTGTGCAGTTATTTTAAAATCTTATGCGTGCCGAAAATATAAAAAAAATTAAAGCGAGTGAAATCAAATTTAATTTTAAGTGTACATTTATTAAGTTTTTATATTTAAAAAATTAACTTATGCTGTTTTGCAAATGCTTCCATTTTATGTTCAAACTAAAAATCTGACGAATCTTTTGAAGTTACAAAGTATAAAATTATGTTTTCAGGCGTGGAGTAAGCAACAAAAAAAAAATATAATGCTATTTGCTCTGCTCAAAGTATTTGCCATTAATATACAGGGTGTTTTTTTTTTGTTAAGGTATAGAACTTGGAAATGGAATAAAACATGTCTGTCATGTGACCGCCAGACCACCAAGGCTGGCTCCGACGTAATTTAATCTGAAGGTCCAATTTTCAATCACTTTTCCAACATTTGCGATTGTTATCCTCCAAGTTATCTAACAAAAACTATGCGGTTACTAAACGTTTCCTTCAATAAATCAATGGTGGCACTAGCTTGTGAAATGTTGCATCGACTGGTTGAAACCACAGCTCCTGCACAACACGGATGTTCAATTAAAAAACAAGAAAGTCAACAATAGCGATCACAATTGACTGTAATGTTCTGAATAGCATCTTGATTCCGTCAGCCCCTAAAGCACACCAAACAGTCAGTTTTTTTTTGGATGTAACGATGTCTACACATAGACTTGAGAATTATCTTCACTCCAAATATTATGTTTCTGTTTTACCCATTCAACCAAAAGTGTTTGTTTAAGTTTCAGTCTTAAAAAACATTTGTTAAATAAAAAAAAAAACTGTTATTGGAGTAATTGCTGATTTAACTTACTCCACTGGAGTATTTGTTTCAATGTTAAAGAAGAAGTGAATATTGCGGATATTTAGTCAAATATTATGTATAATTATGTATAAATTTGTGGAAATGCTGGTATAATTAATTTTTGAGATGTTTATAGGAGTATCCGAAACGACTGGTTTTCAATTTATTGACATGTTTCTTATCTGCATTTGTACAAAAATAATGGGGATAGCTCATAATGGAGACAGTAAAAACACGAACTGCTTGTTTGGAATACTTAAAATATGCTTTTCTGACTGCAAAATCTCATTAAACCTTAAAAACCGCGTTCTTAAAACATAAAGCTTAGTCATTAAGAAAAACAACATGGAACAGGGCTTACTGAAAATTCAGCTGAAACAAAAGTGCGAAAGCTCTTTAGTGTGCAATAAATTGCTTCACACGCACTTGTTCGTTTCGCATTTATTGCAACTAAATACCATAAAAAGACCCCTCGCCACTGAACACTTCCTTAAGGCCCACACTCTTACAATATTAGCTTTGGATACGGTAATTTAAAACCGCCAAATTACCGGCATACGTCCCATATCAGGCAACAGCCACCACCATCACCTTACAGAAACAGTTCTATCTTCAACGTCAACGTCCATCCATCCATTCATCCAACCTCAACCAAAACCCAACCTATCTCAGTCCATCGATGAGTGACGACATCGTTCTTCATTTCATACTCAAAAGAGTCAAGGTATGCAATTGCAATTGCACGATGCGTTCTGATGGCGTTCTGGATAATGCGCTTTTGCTGCCACTGCCACTTCTTTTTTTTTCTTCATTCTTGTTTTCATTTGTGTGTTCAGCCAAATGTGACGTTTCTGCTTCGACTTTGGCTAATGTGAATATTTATGACGTTCGTCGCTTAATTATCAACCTGCTGCTGCGCGTGGTAGTGTAAACGTTCCCCCTGGGGTGTTTCTGATGTGTCTTTGGTTGGTGAAACCTGCTGATATGTGATGGCTGGTTCCTGGTTTTGTAATGGTGTGGTGTGTGTGTCTTCATGGCTAAAGCCTAAGGTAATTTCTAGTTTTTTTTTTTTTTTATTCAATAAATAGAACATAGAACGGCTCTTGGACAATTATCATTTATGATTAGTTGCTATTCGTAATATGATTTTGAGTTGGTCGCATTCAGGCTATAGAAAACCAGCGAACTTATTAGGGAACTCTTGGTGGTTATTATAGTGAAAAAAGTATTGGTTTCATAAAAAATATTGCTCAAGAAAGGGATTCAAATGTTTCAGAAATAAGTTTTTGAAGTTCATTTAAGTGCAGGTGAAGGTCAAGTAAGTAAAATCAAATTTGTCGATCGAAAAGTTCTAACACAATAAATTAATCATTAATTAGTTGTTAATTTTTTTTTGTGCTGTAAATTTCTTGTAATTAAATGAAACAAGCGAAGCTTTTAATTAGTTTGGACTATTCAGACATTTTCGTTTGACGCTATCAACGTTATTCTTTTAACTGTTTCGTTTCGAACACCTCCAGAAAGAAAACAAACTTCTTTCCGAGAAGCGTTAACTTATCAATAATTTGCAACTAATCGGTTGTTAATTAACGGTGAATTGGAATAAATATTTCTATGTTTCATTTACTAGGTACGTTACTAAATTCATTTGAAGTTATAAAAGCCCCAAAAAATGGATACAAACTTCTTAAATAGAAAATTTATTGTTAACTGCTTAGAAATTTACCGGTAATTAACTGTGCCAAAGAAATTTTCGGCGATGTTTTCGATGGAACCTGCTTTTTTTAAGAAAGTGTTAGCTGCTAAATACTACTTACTTAGGTCCTCAGACCTTTAACGTCCGTGGGGTTCCCCTTGCGGGGCCTAGGGCCTCCACTAACTCCTACGTGCCATCGTGTTCGGTTTCTGGAGATGTGCCTCAGCTCTCTCCAATTCTTCCCCAGTTGTGCTGATTCCTCTCCGACCGTTCTTCACCAAGTACTTCTAGGTCGGCCCACTCCTCTGCCTTGCTGCGTGAGAGGGTTCCATTGCATCGCTTGACCCGCAATGCACTCGTGGCCTTTTCGAAGCGTATGTCCAATCCACTGCCATTTACGTTTTCGTATTATAGAGTCGATGGGTTCCTGACCTGTCCTCGCATGAAGTTCATCATTGGAGATACGGTTAGGCCAGAAAATCCGCAAGATGTTTCGCAGGCATCTATTCACGAACGTTTGCAGCTTTCTTGTGACAGTGGGTGTTACTTTCCAAGTGCTGCATCCATAAAGAAGCACGGATTCTACATTGAAGCGGAACAATCGTAGCTTGGTATTTATAGGCTTATAGAGTTGTTCCTCCATATTTTGAACAGCATTCCGAATGCAGCCTTTGCTTTACCGATTCGGCTGGTTATATCTTGTTCGGTCCCGCCATCAGTAGAGACAATACTCCCAAGGTATTGGAAACTCTCTACCATCTCTACTGGTTGTCCAGAAATATCTATTTGAGTAGATGAAGAAGTTCCAAGGCTGATCCTCTTATGTTTTCTCCACCCTTGTTGTCATTTGATGGAGATCCATGATCCTATGAGAGAGTATGCATACGTCATCAGCGTAGTCTAAATGTTTAAGGTGTGATAGCAGATTCCACTGAATTTCTCCATTTAAATTCGACAAAGCTGCATGCAGTACATCACTTATTACCAACAGGAACAGTATTGGTGACAGTATACAACCCTGCCTAACTCCACTTTGGATGTTTTCCATTTTAAATTCGATTATTTTGTTATTTTTTAAGCAAATACATTCGACTCATACGCCAGTCAAATAATTTTCATCTCCTTAACTTCGCTCCAGATCAAAAGACAAAAAAAAAACATAAATTTATATCTATGCTAAAATTCGATGAATATTCTCAGAACAGTGGCACAATAAAAAGACATGGATTAAGAGAAGACTTCTTCTAATTTGCATAATGTCAGTCCTCGTCGTCGGCAAGTCTTCGTGATGATAATAAAAGTAATAAGAGGGAATGACACACAAAAAGAGGAGAACCTTGGACAGGTGATTCCGCGCAGCAAAGTGCCAGTGTCTTCCAATTTCAGTTTTAAATGTGGTTTCCACACAATTGTCGCATAGTGACATTTTTTTTTCCGTTTTCTCACGCTGACGAAGAACGACAACGACGATGACACTTGATTCAAATTTGCCTGGGACAATGAATCTTAATTAAATGAATTTATTAATAATTTTAATGTTGCGCCTTTGTGAGGTAAGTATCACCTTATACAGCAAAATTGTGTCTTTTTTTTAAGGCGCAGCAGTGGTGGCGGCAGCAAGCGGTCGTCGGATGTGATGTTTGCTGATCTGGAGAATGATTTGTTAAGACAAAACCGCCATCACCGGGGGCTTTTAAGATCGGTGACGGTGGATTGTATTACTTGTCCAGGAGGGCAATGCTTTTGTTGATGGTGTGGGAAATCGGAAATGTTAACAAAATATAATATTTTATTTGATTTAAGTTTTATTTTATGGAAATTAAAAATTATGTCTGAATTTTAAGAAAGTATAATGGTCTTTTATTTTGTCATTTTTATTGCCTTCTGTTGGCGCGTTCAGGAAACATTTTGTCAACTTTTATTGGTGTCCAAAAATGTTGACCTTGATTTTTTAAAGTATTTTTTGGACAATGGGCTATGTAAGTGATAGATTGCTATGACATGACAATTATGCAATTTCTTAAGAGCTTTTAGAGGTTTTAAGAAATTGCCATACCTATTTACCTTTTTATTTTATTTGTGGAACTTTTAAGTGTTAGACTACAGATAACAGGTTTTTTTTACAAGCGTGGCCGAAGAATATTATGACCGATGAATATTTTCAACAACATTTTAGAGTGGCTCTCTTTTATACATAAATGTCAAATTTTTCACTTTGGCACAATGACAGTTATGAAACGCCCTCTATTGCATTTTTTTTATGATTTACAATAAGGAAATCACAAACGTCAAAACCCTCACTTTGGTACAATGACAGTTTAATAAAGGTTGTTTATCACTAGGAGGAAAAATGGCTGAAAAATAAAAAGAAAGTTCAAACACAAGGCTAACTCTCAAAATTTGGCCTTATGTCGCTTATAGCACAGACAAAGTCTCCCAAATCGGTCTTTTTAAAAATAGCAGGGTATTTTGTTTCTTTTCCGCTTCAAGAAAATAAAATTGATTGCAAAGTTTTTTAAGTTATAACTTTAATTAATAAATAAATGAACATGTTAAAATAAAATATATTAAATATTTTAAATATTATTTTCAGTCTCTGAACTAATTTTCTTCGTAGTATCATGATTGTTATAATTAACTTCACACGTAAGAAGTATACTCTTAATTAAATAAATATTAAAATACTAAATATCTTTTACAAAAATGACTGTTACGATTTCTGTAACGATACTAACAAGTTTTTTTCATTATGAAGTCAGTTAATCTGCTTTAACTCCTTAAATTGTTTTTCTTCAATTTTTCAAATCCTGCTTGACATAAATTAAAATTATTATTTTTTTTATATTCGTCCGTTTTGAACAAAAAAAAAACACCATATCAAACCCAAAATCGACAATCAAATTTAAAGTGAACAAAAAAAAGGAAAGCAAAACAATTAGTAAAACAACAAAGAAGCACTTGTCCGCATCATCAAATCACCCGTCGCTGGCAGTGTGACATTCAAGTGTCCCCTTTTTCACTTCACAAGGATAAAAGGACAATCGAATAAAATTGAAAAAAAAAATACCTGTTGGCCCAAATCTAATTCAGGCATTAATCTTAAACACATTCAGAACCTTTAACAAAAAAAAACCTACTTCGACCCACAACATATAGGATCATGGAAGTCAAGCCATTACTATCATCAACAACAATGCCGCTCAAAGGACAACACCATCAAAAACAAAAAAAAAACGAAAAAACATCATTGTCCTTGTCGAGCATCTCAAACACATGTCGAATCGCTAAATGACACAATCCCATGGCATAAAGGTTAATGGATTCCACTTTTCCATTTGACAGATTGTGTTCCGCACTCAATATGGATGGACTGTGAACACCCAGGATAACGATCGGACAATTCGTTTGGTTGGACGTACAAACGAACGAACGGACAGCCACTTGATCCAAAACGAGGGGTGTGTGTCGAACGGATCAAGGCAAAGCAATGTCAACTTCAAGAACCAGAGAACCAAATCTTTTGTATTGTGATGTCCTTTCACTTCTTCACCCAGACTTAGCTCATCATAGTTATGTCGTAGGTGTCGTGATGTTGTTTTTGTTGTTTGATCAATGATCGTGTGACCCTCAGGACGATCATCCTAATGACACACCGGTGAATGTGCCTTTTATGCCTTAAGATGATCAGTTTTTGTTCTCTTTTGGACACATAATCCTCCTCATCATCGTCCGTCGTCGTCGTCTTCCTGATGAGGATGACTGTTATTATACGGAACGCAGGGGGAAAATGTTTAATTAAGGACGACACAAAGGAGAGAGCATAACATCAGTTCTCTTCCATTGTGTTTTTAATTTTTATATTTTTTAGATTATTACAAGTGGATGAAAAATATCGACACAAATGTTATATACCTTTGCCTCGGCTTCAAGGATAGATTTCCCGACGCCATCACATCTTGCAGATGATAAATGACAAACGGAGATTAAAAGGACCAATGAGCCAAACAATGAAGTAGAAAATAACGTGGATCCCTGAGAAAGTGGAACAACATTGCATTTTGATTGATTCGTTACGCATTTTCAATTTGATTTGTATTTATTGTTGTTGTTGTTGATCAAACATAATAATAAGAAAAATCGCGCTGTGTGATTTCCTAGAAATTCCTTAACCAAGCGCGGTGCATTGCTAAAGAGAAGAAAAAAAAACATATGGTGCCACAAGGATGCACACTCTGCTGTAAACGCTCATCGATTACCTAGTTTTTGAAAGAATTTTATTGGATTTTCCTCGAAAAAATAAAATTGCTGTTGATCAGCAAATAGGAAAAATGTTGTAACAATCACCGCGATTTAGTGCACCCATATTTAAATTGGTTTACAATGCAAACTAATGACGGAATTGTGTCCTTTTGTTTCCCATGGCAAATAAAAAAAAGTCCTTTTTGATCTCTCAATAGCCGATGATATAACACTTAAACGTGTTATCACTCTGCGCGGACGTTATCTGGTGTTGCAATAAAATGTGCGCAAGGCCTTTTTTGAACGGATGTTAGGTGTTAATTTTATGATGATCCTCGTTTGAAGACCAAGCGGTATTGGAAGATAACTGTATGTATTTTTAGAGTATATAGGTACACATGACCTTCAATTGATATACATATGTACTTGTAACTACCTGAACATTTGGACAAAATGAAATATATATATATATATAAAAGTGATGTGAAAAGCTGAACTAAAATCTCGTAAAAAATCCAGGTTCCCTGTCTTCCTTTATTTTAGCTGAACTTATATTTGCTAATAATTTTGCTGTTATAATGTAATGTTTACTTGCTTATTAGATTCCACTGATATTCGTTACAAACTCGGAATAGCTTAACCGCGTTGAAGCACTTATTCCGTCTTTACGTTACGTCGTTATTAGTTACGCCCTTTTTATGCCAAAAAAATGACCAATCTACAACTCTGGTTATTTTAAACGTAGACAATAGCGAATCGAACATTTGTACTGGAATATGATTGTCATTTTCTCAGAAGTACTTATTCCAATACAAAGGAGCATAGCTATTACTGTAAACCTTAAAAAAATATATTTTTTTTTAATTTTGTTAAATTTATTCGATCAAATAAATATTTGAATGAGTTTGTTTGGATTTATTGCAGGCTAGATTATAATATCGAATAAAGTACACTTGAAGTAAAATTACCTCTTACAGGAACCTGAAAATTTTAAATGGATAAATGAAAATATAGTTTTTAGTTTTATGTATAATTTTAATGAAAAAAAAACTATCACCGATATTTTCCTTAGTCAAATACATAATTTGAAATCACAATTTATTTAATACATACATAGCTACATTCCTCTGAAGTGAACTGTTTTTGTCAATTTAGTTCTAAGTTCAACCCAAGAATTTCCATCCACTTTAGTGCTTTCCATTCATCTTTGAAATAACAATATAAAAGTATTCTAAGATAACGTATTTACCAAAATAACATTACTTTAAGTTACTTTTTGTGGAATATGAGCCAAGACTTACTTGTGAAATGAAAGCTTTTTGTTTTTCCGGTTATACAAGTTTTTACAACTTTTCACGCAGCACCTCATTTTGATTTATATTTTAATAATAATATGCTTCAATTTTCAACACAAATTGGTTTTTATTTCACTTTTTTATTAGTTTTGTAGTACGTTTTTCACTTTTTTAAAATCTTTCTACTTCACAACACTAACTCTCAGCAAGGCAAAATGACAGATGAGGTTCATTTTTTTTTTTTTAATTTTAATACTTCACTCACGTACACTGTATATGTGCCAAAAGCCTCTTCCTCTATTTCTTATTTAATGCTCCTTGTTAGGACAAAATGACATTAAGATACTAAAACGGCTTGACTACGGGCTTATGTTTCCTATATGAACCACTTTTAGCTCTACTCATCATTGGCGTTGTAAAGTCTTAACTTATTACGGCGCTAAAACGCGTTACTGTAAAAGTGTTTAGTTTAACTTTACAGTGAAGTTAACAGTAAGTATACATGCACCTTTTGATGAACTAAGATAGAAATTTTCTGTCAACTTCACAGACTTCAGTGATGGGTTTGCAATGACGAATGAGAATCAATTATTCCTTGAGTTCGATGTTTCCATGATGATATTCTAAATCCTTTCCACGAGCATTTGATGGATAGGTGAATGTTCTCAACGGGAATGGATGCAGCATTAAAGCGAATAAGACCGAATACTTATTCAATCCATTTTCTGATTCACGCAAGCCTATTCCGGACATCTATTCGAATGGAATAGTGCTTCCCAAGTGCGAAAAGTTTAAATATCTTTGAACTGTGATCAATAGCGAAGGATCTTGTGATGACGACATCAAACATCGACGAAGTGTAGGGTGGATGAAGTGGCGGGAAAACTCTACCATCTTTTGTGGTCGAAAAAATATACCCAAGCTGATAGGAAACAAAAAACATTATGCTTCCAGGAAGATAACAGCCCTAAAATTGTGATGAAATAGGTAATCTTACAATTGTGGTCACCTTCTGAATTATTATTTCGTGATCAATTGACTTTCTTTCAAGTTAAAAGTTGTATAAATATAAATTTAAAAATGTTTATTAGCTATAGTTGAAATTTATTTTTCTGTAAAATTATTAGTATTCAAAAACTAACTTCACAAATTTTACTGCTGAATCACCAGTTTGTGAGAAAATTTGACTGGCAAATTTGACATACACAATACTTCCTTTGCAATTCTTACTCGTAGGTATAATTGATTTCTTAATATGATATGCGCATTGGTACCTAGCCTTACTACTACAGATTTACTTGGATTTATCATTCAACTGAGAATGCAGAGTCCAACCTAAACTCAAAATTGAAAAATTAATTTAAACAATAAAAGTCTTAACTGAAGTTCCCCAAGGTAGTCATTTTGGACCAACACTTTTTACTTACTTTCTCCAAAGATGTGACCCAATGATTTTTAATTTATAATTTCTTCAATATGATATGATAATTATGTAATTTTAAACCAAAGTAACAATAATGTAGAAGGTGTTTTTTTCCTTATTGAACTGTGTAGGTATTAAAGGACTATCGCAATATCTCAGTAATTAAATAATTTCCGTCAACAAGCGCTTACCCTTTCCTATCAAACTATATTTTGCTATCATCATAAAAACATTATATACCTAACTACCCTTCCCAATCCTGATTAGAGTTATGTACTTCATATTTCTCTCCCCTATCTGACCGTATATTTAAACTATTGACGTCATGAATCATCAAGACTATGATATTCAAAAAAAAATAAAGGTATTGTACGAAATAATTATTTTTGTTGAATAATGCAATTCAAAGTACTTCGCATAATTCACAATAAAGACTCCCAAGGTTCTATCACATAATTCACAACTTAGAGTCATCTCAATCAAAGCGCAAAATATAGATATTATGAAATTACTTTTATTAAAGCAAAGGACTCAATTGCACTGGATTACGAGAACGAGTAGGTTAGGTACATACAGCATCTGGACGAGTTCACATCTTCCTTTTATTCCAATCGTGTCCTTAATATAGTACAACATGCAGCAGACTCGCTCTGAAGATATGTAAGTAGGTGGACCCTTATATAAGTATTAACGAGGTCTGCCAGCAGAGGGAGAAAAGTCTCGCATATATATAAAAGAAGAAAAAAATATGAAAAGAGAAATAACGATTTGCATTAATCCCCTGTTTACACTCATCATTCCCTTTTCATAATTTTGGAACGAAAAAAAAAATCTAATAATTCATATCCTTCTTTCAATTGAAGTCCCCAGGAAACATTCAGGACTTTAAGATGATGGCTCGACATTGATGTGAGGTAGGTATGCATTATACAATGGTTTGCTACATAGTAGGTATTCCCGGTTGCATTAATCACAGCATCGCATGTGTAAACAAAAACACAAATGCAATATTACCAGAGATCTGAAAAAAATTATATACGTAAAGACGGGAAAAGAAAAGGATCAGTGTGTGGTTCTCTGATTTCATAAAAGCAAAACCAATTAGGAAGCCAATCAGGTTCTTGGTCATGGTGATATGGTGAGTCTCTCTGTGTTTTGTCCGCGGATTGCTTTGTTGTGTATATGAAGGATTACATAAAAACTATTCCGAACAATAATAAATTCTTATTTTGTTTTCCTTCTTTGATCCTTGAATTTCTTTTTTTGTTGTATTTCGATGGATGACATGATGTATCGGTGCGGGCGGATAGTTATTTTTAGAAACAAGGGTGCTGCTATAGCTGATCCTGTTTAAATACAAATTTTATATTGCCTTAAAAATTATGAATATAGGGATATAGAAAAAAATTTGCAGCAGGACGAATTTGCCAACCAGAACACATCTGAACAAATACGTGGGAAAATTAAAATTGAGAAAATAGGTATATACAAATATGGCTGACATTGGGCAAAAATCCTAAACCAATACAATTTGAATTGCTAAAACAAGCCACAAAACGAAGTTTGATCTTAAAATGAAAGATGTCGTCTGATTTATTGAGAAGATCAAAAATTGTTACAGCGGTTCTTATTGAAATCGAACATGAAAATACGATATACTCGTACTCCAATTATTCATTCTTTTTTAACTTAAAAAGATTGCAATCATTGATTGGGACTCCGTGTATTCTTTGTATTCCTTTTGTATTCTATTGCGTTCTTTTTACACTCTTTAAATCATTTTTGTGAAAGTTTGACAGATAGATGATCAGCAGAAGAAATAAGCTATAACAAGAAATTTGAAATCGAAACGGTTTTGAAAAAAATCCGTTTTTTTTTCAAAAACAAAAAAAAAATTGAATAGAAATTCTGTGAATTTTTTTTGTTTTAAATTCCAATCGATTTTTTTTTAATGTATTAGTGAGGTATCTATGCACTGCAACCTCCCTGCTTCAAAAAACACTGCAGAATTTTGGGTATGTGTGTGGTTGGGTGTATTTTGCATAAACACATATAGGTACCCCAAATCCTATATTGTACCTAGGCAGATTATTATGCTGCAGTAATGACGTAATTTTTTTTTTCAATTTCTCTCTGATGATAAAATCCTTATCAATTCGTAGGAAATAAGTTCACACAATTTTCAAATGAAATTATTTCCCATTTTTAATGATCTACCAAAAGTTTGCGACAGTGATCTAGAGGTGTTATCGACGACAGCCATGATCTTGGATGGGATCACAACTCTCCCAATTTGCTGCATCACATTATGGCTCCGGTTCGCCGGATTGACCTCAGAAAACGGCGCGGCGGCAGGCCTCCCGGTTCTGAATTGTTCCATGTCTAAGACCAACTGAATGCAGTTTTCCTTGCATTTGCTTTCTCAATGAGTTCTAAGGCCTGCCTCTTCTTCGCGATTGTGTTGGAACATCGTATACTATCGCCTTTTGAGCTGGGTTCTCACTTGTTCAATGT
Organism: Syrphus vitripennis; assembly: GCA_958431115.1. Lineage (NCBI taxonomy): Eukaryota > Metazoa > Arthropoda > Insecta > Diptera > Syrphidae > Syrphus > Syrphus vitripennis. Next base: position 75,505,755 of record OY288110.1, read on the forward strand.
TCTAATCCATTTAAATGGCATCTGTCAAGTACAAGGAAGAAACCCTGAGAAGTCAACAAACCTTTCTGCCATGTAAATAGATGATGATCTAATAATCCAGTTCGAATACGAATACCCGACTTTCAAATAAAACACTATCGTGAAAGAAGACAGGAAATTTACACCAGCATTTAGCTGGGCTTTCAATCATGAAACAATTAGGATGGCATTTTCTAAAGTTAACCCAATGAATGAATGAACCCCTTGAATGGATCCTGGGAGTGGTTGTGATCATGTTCTTATTCATAAACTTTGAAATGAAAAATTAATAAGAAAAGTACGTCTTTATTCATGATATTGCCATTCCAGTCTCAGTCCACACAGTAAATAGGTGACGAAATCAACCATTGCATTATAATCTATACTGGACACTGGACAGACAACTTTGTTAACTTGTAGAATTAAAATATTTTAATCGATTATATGCAAAATGTGGCATCTCTTTTGTAGAAACTCAATGAATTCAAAATGTCTACCATATTATATTCAACTTTAAACTGCAGCACCACTACAAAAACATCAGCACTTAACGGTTTGACAAGAAAAAAGCAAACATGCAAACAAATTCCATTCCAAACAACAATGGCGGCGTCGTCGTGCGTCGTCCGCGTCCTATTGTTTGCGAAACTCATTTAAATAGATGCTTCTACAAAACTCGTGCAGGCACTAAGCAACTGCCTCTCAACAACATCATCCTTCACAATAGCGTATAATTAAACAACATCAGATAAAATATAATATTGACATAAATTCATAATGCACACAATTCACAAATCCGTTATAAGGTATCGCAGGAAGTTGGGAGGGAAATTTTTCAATAACTAGACAAGGACGCGCAGATTTAATTTCGACGCCATTTATCTATTTTCCCGCCCGTCAAATGAAACCCACTCCAATATGGATTGGATGGCGTATGGATGGATTGGATGGCAGAGCACAACCCTTCGCGGTTGATTGACGTAACTCAAATCACAACGCCACGCATTATCGTCATCGTTATAACTTTTCGTCAACCCTTAAATTACCATACAGTAGAACGGTATATGTAGGCTTTTTGCCGCATTAACCAGTTTTTACTCAGAACACACACTCATGTCCCTGATATTTTATTTTCGAAGGATATAGTAATCAGGACAGAATAGCTAAGCAACCGCGTACCGCAATATGGCAGATCATCAGCAAAAAGGGGTGTGGAAATGTGTTTAACATCGATATGCGAATGTGATGATGCATTATAAGGACTCCTGTCATTGTGTAACAAGAGTAGTTAAATATACACACAAAAAAAAACATTAAAGCCAATCCCTTTGCCGAAGGGGGTAAAGCGAATCCTTCATCGTCCTTGTTTCCCATAGTTTAATATGCTTTTGGGCAGTAAAATTGTAGTAACAACGAAGACGGTCATAATATTCGAGAATGCTTAAAACATCAAAATTAATATACCCCATCGTCGTCGTTTGTTGTACAGTACTTGTACTTTATGTGCCCCTAGGAAGTATGTCATTATCCTGGTACAGCCTATGGGCTTAAGTGCACATATTTCACTATATCCTTGAATACAAACATGAGCGTAAATGCGAAAAGGGGATATATCTTTTCATTCAAATGAGTTCTGCTAACTAAACCTACCCCTCTCAAACTCAAATGTCCATAACCAAGGATTGCATTTTCATTATAGGGTTGTTTGTAACGACCTTACACACATTTATATGGGAGTTCACTTCGGCACCCATGTCCTTTTTTTGGGGGTGAAGTTTATTTTATTTTTTTGTAATAGGAAAAGGGTTGGGAGACACCACCAACAAACTGAGGGCACATGCATAGAAATAAAAAAGCTGAAACTCATCATGACAGAATTCACGAATGAATGAGTCCTTTTTGGGAAACGATTTTTTAGAAAATTCTATATGCCAAACGTCCAGCAGAACTTTTTTTAAAAAAAGGCCATATGCAAATATAAGTACATACATATTTGTTTTGTTATACTGAGGCAAAGTGGACGATTTTTCACAATTAAGATGGTGGGTGGATTTTAGACTAAAAAGAAAAAATAATTTCAAGCGACCGCATGTGGAATTTGCAGAAGGACGATGCTTTGAAATTTTTCATTAAAATTTTGTGATTGGAGAAGGATACGAGTATAATGTGCGGCAAGTTAGTGATGATGGATGTGGGAGATGAGTTTTTTTTTTATTTTTGGTCATCAGCATCGTCGTCGTCGGTCGTTGGTCCCTTTTGTCGCCGAAAAGGGATGTGTTCGTAAATGTTTTTTTTTTATTTTTTGGCAAAAGAAAACATTTTTTAATGAAAATAATAACGAAAATCCATCAACTTAAGGGTCATATACGTAATATTGATGAGAGTGGAAATGTTTGTAGGAAAAGATGAAATGCTGAGTCATGAGATGGAAAAATTAATTTATCCTCTGGTCAGAGTTTTGTATATTTTACCGAAATCGTAATTTACTTTTATCTATAGAAAGATCGGTTGACCCCTTTTAATGTCAAAATCATAATTAGAAAAGTTTTTTTTCAAGTTAAGAAATCTGTTCACGTTGGCGTGTACTTGGTGACGAGCATATTCTAAGCGATGAAATCGAGTTGAGTAAGCGAGTACCTAGTTTCTCCAAAAATAGAGTTAAGTCCTTGGAAACTGGGAAGCGAACTATGGAAGGTATATGGTAGCCATTGAACCTAATATTGTATTGTATAGTATTGCCAAAAAGATCTTATCTCGACTCCACGCCAAAAAAAGCATATTAAGCGACCTTGCGGATCATAATCGAACAGTGCTTTGAATATCAATCACCACTTTTCCTGTTGTTCATCGACTTCGAAAAAGCGTTCGACAGCGTCAATAGAGAATCTATCGGGCTTTGCTTTGCACAGAAATGGCATCCCAGATAAATTGCTATTATCAAGGCATACAAATGATGAATCCAAATGTCATGTTCTGCATAACATAATGGAAGGTAGACAGAAGAATGATGTCAGGCAGGGCTGAATACTTTCACCAATAGTGTTCCTCTTTGTGATTAGACATAGACAATAGATATACAGCTTTGTCGATTAGAAATAGAAGAATTCAGGGGTCTCTAAGCCTCATTTGCTGATACAAAACATAAATACTTATGCTCTACATAAACTCTTATGTAACAATTTACGTAGAGGAAAAGGTAGAATATAAGAGCTTAGGTTGAACATAAACATTTTAGTTTCGTTTCAGCAAACTTCCCTAAGATCACAACTTGATAAACTAAGCGAACAAAGTATGCTTGCTCTGCTTTTTTTTTAGTTTTTTTTTAAACATTTTACATTAAAATCCCTGAATTTTTCATAAAAATCGGTAAAGTGGTTTCAATTCCACTTGAACTGAGATCCGTAAAAAAAGGCAATCACTGTGCACTAGGGCGTATACTAATATTTTATAATGTTTTTAGTAGGTAATTTTTTTAGTAATTTTTTTCTCTTTTTCTGTTGTTACGCCCTTCAGCTTTATCAGTTTAAATATTATTGTTTAAAGTAAAAATTAAAAGTAAATAAAAAGCTTTGCCATAGTCACATTTCATAAAAGTGTTTCAATTTAATTTTTGACGCTTTCGGTTAAGCAAATAGCCTCACATCATTGGTATAATTTTACTTTCAAGTTTAAAAATAAATTTTGATAAAATCCACCCATTGCCACGCCCAATTTTCTCATTTCTTAAAATTTAACTGAAATGACTTTTAAAATATTTCATGAAATTTTCAGACTTCTGTTTTATGAACCCGAAACAAATTAGAAATTGGTTTACGTCAGATTCGTCCACCTCTATGCCCAGATCTATAGAGTCATGACCAGGCCTAGTTTCCGTTATCTAGCATATATTCTTAATTTAGGTAATCCAACTTCTCGGCTTTGGTGTTCCTAAGCATCATCGAGTGACATTTTGGTGTGACTTCATAATGAAGTTATAGCACTTCATTATGAAGTGGCACGAAAATACTAAAAAAAATGGAAGGAGTTCCAGATATAGGAAGGAACCTTGTTCTAATTAATTCACAGAATGATTCTTCCTCAGTCAAATTACTTAATTAAATACAAAACCAAAAAATTTAAAAACGCCTCTGTCTATTCGCCAACATAGTTTTTAATTAAATCACAATCAACAGTTTCGCTATAGCTCTGAATTAAATCCCTTTGATGATGGATGCCACATTCTCCACTGTCAACTTAAAAATTGCTACCAAAACAATTGTGCATCTTATAATAGAAGACGCAAATCAATTCTTGTATTTTCAATTGAAGAAAGCCGCTTGCCTCATCATTGTTCCTGATTCTGACGACTGACGTCGCACGCAGATCAAAATGCATTCGAATGCATTTGACATAAATAAACCAGCACACGATAATCATTAGCTGTCCCCCGGCTATTACGGCTAGATAGCTTTCATACACAATGGTCGTCTCCCAAATGACAGTTAATCCAAACCGGACATGCTTCAAACAAATATTACAATAAGATGTCTATTTCGTGACTACATCCTGGACTCGGGCAAAATAGACAAGATGATGGAAGTCGCCTCGTGTCTGTCTACTATATAAACCAAATTCAAATGACCACAAATTCCCTTTGAGGCATCAGCGCAACGGCGGCGGCGGCGTGGTAGCTGCCGTAATGCGATGATGCCAGGCCAAGGCCATGCAAGATGACTTAACTGAGTCGTTCCCTTGACAAGACGCGAGGCTTTGTTACACATAACGTGAATTTAATTGGAATATTCCCAATCAAAAAGCCGTTATTGTCATTAAAATCTTTATACTTCTTCCATCTCTCCATCATGATGATGATGAGGAGCACCGGGCATCGGGCACTGTGGTTTCATGGAATCCATTCACAATGTCAACTCATCTCGAACGAAAGGAGGATTCTATTTCTTCTGGATGTTGAAGCTGGATCCATTGCCAACGCATTTGTCATTTCATGCATTTCCACGTTTATGTCTCACTCTTTTTAATGAATGGAAAATGACCACCTTGCGTTCGTTGTCGTCGTCGTCGTCGCCGCCAGTGCTCGGTCGCTTGGCCACAGCATGTTTTGTAGTTTGTCCACAGGTGAAATTCTTCCGGGCGAATAATAGTGGATTGGTGGACCAGTTCCGTTCGAACAGCAGCAGCGGCCAGCAGCGGGAGAACGCCATCGAACGCAATGTTGGCATTTAAGTCGTGTCGTTGTAATGAGACGCCTATTCGATGCATTAACACGCGATGTTGTAATTTGCGCTTGATGGTACAGTTGTTGGGCTGGTGCCCAGTTAAGATGATGATGCGGCCGGCCTAAAACCGGAGGAAACATCATATTCTGGGGCTAATAACGTTTTGATTTAGATTGGGAGCAGTCCGCCTTCGACTTTGATAGCAAACTAGACCGAGTGATGTGGTGGAGCGACAGCGGCGGGCTGGAGTCTTCTTCTTTTTATTTTCTAGATGATAGTCGTCGCGTATCAAGCTTGTTAGATGAAGATGATGACGATGATGAAATGGATGACGCACGATGTCCACCAGGTGTTAGGCTGCTTTTCTGTCATTCGAGAGTTGTGCGGATTGGAGAACCAGTGGTGGCGGGGCTTAGCACGCCATCTCTATGATGGAATGACAAATGCGTTTTAGTTTTATGATGTTGTTAGCCCAGAGGGCTACCACTCATGATGTTATGCCACCGCACCACCACCGTCAGCCGTCAGCCTGGAGTGTGGTTGTTAACGTGTGTTTAATTGAAGTTTGTCCGATGATTGGGGTAACAAATTTGCGGTCTCAGCAGCAGCAACTTTCCGCTGTTTTGGTTTAGATTGGAAATTTTTTTATTGGACTGGTTTCACTCGCATATATATAATAATCTATAAAATATGTTAGACATGATTGTTATATAGAATTGAGGATGTGGACAGCTTAATTTTAAATTAATTTTGAAGTAGGTTTGAGTCTAGGTATGTCGTGTTTGATGTGAATTTGAGAAATGATTTGATTAACTGTTAAATTTTTATGAAATTAAGTAATGAGGAAAATTGGAAGAATTTTTAATATATTTCAGCTCGTTAAGAAATTGTGAGATGCCTAGTAAATCTAATCAGGGCATCAAAAGTTGGATAATTCAATAAAATGATAATGAAGAAGACAATGCATAAGGAAGACCAGCATCAAGTATAGTTGTTCCCGAAAATCAATACTTGTCCTTTCATAATCATTATCTTTGTTTATCAAGCTGAAAAACTTCAATTTCCCATTGGAAACTTCTAAAGGGTGTTTTTTTTTACAGGTTTAGAGCTTTAAGTTGACAAAAATTTATTTGGTTTTGCATTTCAACTTGAATAGACTGACGTATGAACAACGCTTCCAAGTTGTGCAAATTAATTCTGAACCCGATTTTCATAAAAGAATTTTGTTAGCGATAAAGCTCAAGTTTGGTTGAATGGCTATGAAGACAATCTCCAGGTTTATGTTTAGACACTATTACATCCAGAATCATGATGCTGGCCAGCAAATAACTGTCAATGGTGACCGCTATAGAGCCATGATTGCTGACTTGTTGGTTCTTCAATTGAACAACCATGACATGCAGGAGCTGTGATTTCAACAAGAATGCGCAACTTGTCACACAGCTTGTTCCCTAATTGATCATTGAAGGAAACTATTGGTAATCGCATAGTATCACGTTTCGGGCCCGTGAAGATCATGCGATTTAACGCCGCTATACTAATTTCTGTGGAGATATGTCAAGTCACTAGTCTATGCCGATAAGCCCGATCACTTGGAAGACAACATTTACCGCGTTATTGCCGCTATACGGCCTCAAAATGTTTGGAAAAAGTGATTGAAAATTAGACCTCCGGATTAAATTACTTCCGAGCTAACCGTGGCGGCCATTTGCCAGGAAACATATTTGAATTATAATTCCAAAGGGTTATCTTTCGAACAAAGTTAATTTCATGTGAATTAAAAAATCATCATTGTTTTATTCCATTACAAAGTTCTATACCTGTGAAAAAAACACCTTTTACTAGGAACTCTCCGGTTAGATTGTCTTGTATTGGCCAAGGGATTTTTTTCACGACTTTGGACATATTAAAAAAAAAATCACTTTGCCCATACATTCTTTTTCTTCGGGACCTTATCCTACATTATCTATAGATACGGCATATTTTGTTGTGATAATTGTACGTTGTAACAAAATCGTAAAAATATTCCACTTTTGGTATGAAAACCATTTTCTTATCTATTTCCGTATTGATCCACACCCGATACAAAAAAACAATCGTCACTATTGAAGATATCAAATTTTTAGGTTCACGTGAATTAAGGACTAAGCAATGCTCTCATCAAAAATAAAATAACATCGATCTCAGATTGCAAAGGTCATTCTCGCATAACTGTTCTTTCGAATCCAACCATGACACAACATAAGCTTACATCACAGAAGAAGTGTTGTACACACTCTCGAACTCCCATTCTAATCGTCCACAACTGCAAAGATATGCAAAAAGATTGCCCCGATATCGCAAAGCTCTATAGAACGAGATCAGCAATATTCTACCCAAGTGACCATATCTGAACCGAAGAAGAAGAAGAAGGTAACGTGAAAATCCAATGATGACAACGACCAAGGCTATAATCCTTATCAGCTGCCACAATCTGGACGACCAAAGACGACGACGAATGCTGCGCGAAACACATAAGACTTTTGCTGGACCTCTCTATAGATCCGCAACCTCTCTGGTTGTCCAACATACCCGGCAGCGATAAGGAGACACTTTGCATGCAGATAATGGGAAAGTCTTGTTAGAGCCATTAGTGGAGTTGGCTTCAGTGCAGATTCTTGTGCATCTTTCTGGCCCTGGTGAGGAAATGAATTTTGCTGCGTCTGCGTTGCATATATATGCATGTGGTCTGCTTCTTTGGCTGAAACCATCACCTCGGTCAAAGAGGATCTTTTGTGTTGTTCAGAGATTCAGCTGGGAGATTTGTTGTTGTTGCTGGGTGATGTTGTTGTTTGGCGACAAACGTTATAAAAGTTAAAACATTTTAGATTCATATTTTGAATGATGATAGAAAGAAGTTCTGATGGACAAACACAAGAGAGCATTCTGAACTGAAACTGAATCAAATAACGGTTATGGCGCAGCTGTGAAGTATTCCATCTCGTCACCACATAGGTTGGATCGGTGTTGTTGTTGTCATGCTTGCTGGCCTATAATGATGCAGGCACACTAAATCAAAGTTAATTGGATCTACCGCGAGTTGTATAATTAATTTGTTAAAGTCTTAATTGGGCTAATTGGTGGAGCGCGAGTTAGTTAGTGGTGAGCGAGCGCGACCGGCTCGTGTTGTTTTCATTGAGGGATATTTATGACATGTGATGGAAAGGGAATAGAATTTTGTCAAGACTTGCTACTCTCATGGTAAAAAAAATATTGAATCTTCATTTTTGAAAGTTCTTCTTTTATGTATAATTGCTATGAACTTAAAACTAGTAGTCATAAAGCTCTATGGCGGTCACCATTGACTTTAACTTTCTGGCCAACAGCGTGATACTACTAAAGCCCACCAAAAAGTCAGATTTTTCTGGACGTTTCAACCCTTCAACCAAAAGTGAACTTCATCTCTAAACAAAGTTCTCCTATGAAATCGGGATCGGGATAAATTTGGACAATATGGAAGCGTTTTTCAGGCGTCAGTCTATTCATGTTGAAATGCCAAAGCAAATAAAATAGAAATCATCTAACAGCGGTTGAGATGGCCGCCAGCTAAAAAAGTGTTGCCAACTTAAAATTATAATTTCTATTTCTATGTTTGTGAAACATTTATACTACGTCAGTCAAAAAATTTGCAACATTGCAATCGACAGCGAATACTTTTTCAGTTCGCTTATTAACTCTCACAATTTTATTGTATTAAACTTGAAATTGTAATAAAAAAAAATTGTGAAATTCTAATCCATCCGATCGATACCGGAAAGTGACTTCACGGAAATGTAATATATGAATGAATTTGATAACATACATTCAAAACAAAAATATGTATTCGTTTTTCAAATATAGAGTTTTCAAAAAAAAAATTCATATTTTTTCAAAAAGCCAACAGACAGAATTGCGTGTGACCCAACATTTGGCTTTCAGTTTATTTTTAATTTTTTTGATACCTCCGTTGCAGGGCACCTTAAATCTGTTTTTTTTTTTAAGCGCGAGAATAAAAATTGTTCAAAAACTAAATTTTAAAAGAAATGTTATTGAAAAACCTGTCAAAAAAATTGTCAGTTGAAATTTATTAAGACCCCGTGAGTCAAAAATTAAATTGTGAAAAAATCGTCCTCAAAAAACAAATGATTGAAAAAAAAGCCGAACAAAATGTCAAAAAAAGGTCGTGAAAAAATTGTCAGAAATAAAAATTATGAACAAAAAAAGGTGTGTCGAATCAAATATTTGTCCTAAAAGAACAAAGTTTGAAAATATTCCGAAAAAAATTGTCAAAAAATTCGACAACGAAATATTTTTTGTGGGAACAACTAAAGACGAAATTGAACCGCTCAACTAGCCATCTGAGCGTTTATAAATACATATACATATGTACCTATTACCTACAGATTTTAAATTATGTAATACTTTTTGCATTTGGAATATTTTTTTCTTAGATAATGTTTTTGATATTTTTGTTGTAATTGCAAAAATTGGCAATAAAGCAAAATGTCTAAAATATGTCTAAATATTCAAAAATATGCAGTTTTAGAGAAAATATGAAAAATATTTTTGACGAAACATACAAAAACATACGGGACAAAAAAAGTGTTTTTACAAAACGGATTCCTACCAAGCTCTCACTTTAACATCATCGGCTCGGCAACCGGGGTCCGGTCCTGGCCTCCATCAACGAGTCTTTCCACCTATCCCGGTCTTGAGCCGACGCCATCTAGTTGCACACCCCAAGGCTTCGGGCGTCCAGCGTCCTGATCTACGTCATCTCTCCAGCGTAAGCATGCCGTCTACCATAGAATGTACCACAAAGGACTTTCCGAGCTGGTCCCTCTTCACTAATGCGAGCTAGGTGCCCTGCCCACCGGAGTCTACCGAGCTTAATTTTCGTCACTATGTCTGCTTCAAGATAGATTGCGTACAATTCATGATTATACCGTCTCCGGAATCGTCCTTCCTCACAACATCTGGGGCCAACAATTCTCCTTAAGACTTTTCTCTGGAACGTTGCTAAGAGGTCGGAGTGTCTTATGCTAAGCAGTAAGCACCCAATCTCGGATCCATATGTGAGTACTGGCAGTTTTGAAGTTATGGTGAGATTTCTGGATTTGAAGAGCTTTTGCAGACTATAGCAGGCTTTGTTGGAACTCAACAGCCGCCCGCGTATTTCTTCTTCTATATTATTATCGGCTGCTTCTATTGACCCAAGGTATTTAAAGGATTGCACCACTTCCACTTACTTGATTGTTTGACCAACTATTCTTCTCACATTCAGATTTTGTGCCGTCTGCTCGATCTGGATGAAGGAATCTTGTACATCAGTTTATTCGGTCCTTCCAATGATGTCAATGTCGTCTGCGTAAGCCATCATCTGGCTGGACCTGTTGACGATATTCCCTCTTGTTGCCGTGCCAGAGGAACCTGGTCCCAGGTTGAAGAGGATCACTCTAACAGCGTTGATGAAAAAATATGCTCCAGCATACTAAGATTTCACAAGCAATTTTTTTTTTTTTTTTTTTTTACAAAAAAACTAAACGTAATGATATTTTGTTTTATTTCACCTTGAGATAAAAAATAGGGCTCCCAATAAAAATTACTATTTTTCAAGGCTTTATTTTTATTTTTTTTTTTTGAGCCGTATTCATTTGGGTTTGGTTTGGAAGTTTGTCCGCATTTCAAAAAACAGCCATCATGTTTCGTTGTGAACAAGAGTATCTAATAAACTCCCGGAGGTAATTTTTTTTTAACCTAAGAATTGGTAACAATATTTCCTTTCTATTCTATTCCATTAGATTCTGGGTCTATCACCAAATTTTGTTTGGATCATTCTGTAACTTGGCCACCTTGCATATCTGCGTGTCAAGATACCTTTTCCTATACCTACTTATTCCTCCCTTAGTCCTTTTTATGTAAGAATTTTTTCAATTTCAAAACTCAATTAACCTTCATGACTTGCAAGAATATTAAAAATCACTCGACAGTTATGTTTTTATTAATAAATCGATATGAAAATAATCCAAGGGCGGTCCATACCTTTAAGACGAAATATAAAAATATTCTTATTGAGCCGACAAAAGAAGATTTCTGATGAACATTTTTCAACTGATCCCCTTGGTTTTATTATAATCAATCTCACATCAAATTCTCAATCCTCCGGGGAAATGAGAGAGGCTTCTCCATTTGAACAGACATCAACATTCAAGAGGCGCCTCTTGTCAGTCTGCTAACAAAAAAGAAATTGTCAACCCATTGCATCGCATAATGACTTTTATATTCTTCAGATATGTTCCGCTTCAATTTTCGCCCCTGGAAAAGGCAATATCATTCTACAGCAGCCATATGCACCAACCCACGACACATGATGGATTTGAGTCTCGCACATACCTGTGCGAATCAATAACACATCGATTGATTAATGAAGTCTGTCCATGGATTCTTGTGTCGGCCTCGAAATTCCTATTTGTCTTCTAAGGACCTTCAATTTATTTCCAGTAAACCTTAAAGAGGCCTCAGACTCTCTCTCATCGATCAGTGCAAGAATATCAACATGAATAATTATCTCCTTTGTTTTGCACCTGAATAATACTACTGACAGGATGCTGGGTCCTTTCTATTTTTTTTTCTTCTGTTGTTTCCATTTTACTGTTGAAGCGGTAAATCTGTAGGCGCATGGCGCTTATAATTTTGAATCTTTTGATACCATTTTTTGTTATTTTCTTCAAAACAGAAGCGGCATTTGTTTCAAGGACCAATTACCTCAGCTGGGATTCTAAGTTTGAAGTTCTAAAGGTATGTATCCCTGCAACCAAAAAAAAATGAACAACAGAAAAGGCAAAAAATAAACCTCAAAAATCCTTCTGTTTTGCATTTTTCGGCAGATAAGATAGCTAGATAAAAATATTGGTCAGCAAAAAAAAAAAGAAAAGATACACAACATGGATGGATAAGATGCAGATTTAAATTTGATAATTTTTTTTGTATTCTAATTGTGATGATGTTTGAGAAAAGAAAGGATTTTATTTATGAAAACACTTATTTAAATATTTTTGTGTTTTTGTTTTGTTTTGGTAAAATAATGAGACTTTTTTTTCCAGAACATTATAAGAAATAATCTCGTACAAGAAACAATACTTTAAATGGAAAAAATTATTTAAGCCACGGTAATAGATGATGTCATATCCGTATAAATATTCTATACATATATCACTGAAAGCACTCTCTCTAGTCTAGCTTAAGTCTTATTTTATAAATGTCAAACTTATAAAGTAATGTCGTTTTCAATTGGCAATCCGGAATTGGTTTTAGATCCGGAATCCCAATTGAACAGTTTTTTTCGATTCTGAAAAATTTGAAGTTTGGTGTGACTGTATTAGTATTTCAAGAAATCACTTCACAGTTCGCACAATTTGTAAAATTAAAAAAATATGGCATTTATCAAGTGTGACATTTAAATCTTTGAATGTGTGAGTGATTCTGGTTTTGTTTCTGATTTCAAATGCAGAAGAGAAATTCTCTTTTTTTAGAATCAGAACTGTCACTTTTGCCCAATTGAACGCATTCAGAATGCTTTTTTCTGCTTTCAGATTGCCAATTGAAAACGACATGAGTTAATGAAGTGTGCTTATAGCAAGAAGAAGGTTGTGTTTTACATTAAATGACAAGAAAGATTCTTGACTTTCATCAAAGCCAGAAGTGTTCTCAATCGAATACTGAAAACAAGATGGTCTTATGTCGTGTCGGTCGTTAGGTGTTGAGAAAATTGAAAATAAATTTAGGTGTGGAATGCAATTGGTCATTTCAATCGAGCACTTTTTGTAAAGGTAGCAAAAAAAAAGGGAGAGATAAAGGGTTTTCCAATAAGAGGTGTGATATTTTGAATAGCCCGGTATTTCGGTATACATAGTTGTAACTTTTGAAGCTGTAGCTTTTTCACATTTGACAAGTAAAAACTAAAGAGTAGAAAATAAAAATGGAACGATACACACTTCAACAACGCATTGAAATTATTAAAATTCACTATAAAAATGGTGAAAATTTGGCAGAGACGGTTAGTAGAACTAAATAAAACATTGTTCGGTCATCGTGAAGCACCTTTGCAGACCGCGATTCAGAAATTGGTGGAAAAATTTGAGCTGTAATAACAAGTACCTACTTAAGCGATGTTAAGAATAAAACACGTGCACGTCGCTCAAGAACAACTGAGAATATTGCTGCTGTAGCCCAAAGTGTTGAAGAAATCCCAGGTTTGTCCATTCCTCGTCGTTCGTCATTAAACCGTATTTTGCATAAAGACTTAGGTATTAAGGCCTATAAAGTTCAGTTAACTGAAGAACTCATACCGGCCGATCATCAACAACGTCGTCGTGTCTTTGCTGATAGGGTCCTTGAAATGCATAAAAATGATCCGGAATTTCATCGAAAAATCATCCTGTTGGCCCAATTCCACATAATTGGCTACGTCAACAAGCAAAATTGTCGCATATGGAATCGGAAAGCCCAAGATTTATAAGTGAAAAGCCTCTCCATCCTCGTCGATGACAGCTGCAATTGATTGATCGGGTGCGTTCTTTTTTTTATAGTGGGTTGTGTTCAGTTTATTGTAGTGCGTTCTTTTTGTTTGCGAAAGAACTTGTCGCTACAAGGTGATCAAAATTGGCCACCGATATGTTGTGACTTAGCACCATGCGACTTCTTCCTTTGGGGCCACGTAAAAGATAAGGTCTACGCCAATAGCCTAGCGTCAATTCAAGACCTCAAAGATGGAATTCTGAAGCTCTTATATTTTCATTTTTCTTTGAATATCAAAATAGCACCTCTTATTGGAAAGCCCTGTATAAGACGTTGCAACGATATGCTCAAGAGACACAAATGTTTTCGTATGGTAGTTCTATCTTCTACCATTCCTCTATTTTGAATTCTACGAGTATCTAAAAGATTTAAATAAAGTACTGGAGCAACTGCACAGGTATCCGATGATTTGGACGAATGTAGACTTTGTCGAAGAATGTCGAAACACGTCTTGTCAGTTTTTTTGACGTCTTCGAATATATGGGTAGTTTGTGATACAAATTCAGTTTCATTGATGGATTGATGCAAGTGCCATTCATGAACTGACAGTTGCATGGGTGGTGGGTTCCACTTTAACGAAAATGAACAAAATGACAGTGTTGAGTTTTCGATGTCAATAAGGATATGTGGGGATGTGGACCTATATTGCTTTGAAAACCGCACTGCCATTCGTTAAGAAGCTTTCGCTCATGGATATATTTCTTGTGCTAAAAATTAATCGGACAGAAAGAAGGAATAACGGAAGAAAATTTGGTGGGAAGTTTAAGAGTAAGAAAGATTCGCCTTTGAAAATGCTGTTTTCACCCTATTTTATCTTCGTTGACTGCTTAATAAGTGGGGCTGTAATTCGTTGATCGAAAAGAAGTTTTTATTGTACTGTACAATAGTGGTTTTGGTACTCATCAGGCATAGGTACCTTTCAAATCAAAAGGTATACCTACATATATATTTCAGATTTTTACTATTTCTTTTTTTTTATTTTTGTTGAAGAGAAAGCGTTACCGATTAATTCTTTAATTCTTGTAAATCAACATTTCTAACGAAAATTACATAAGTATCTATTTTTATTCAATGAAAAAAATCTACCTAACAGATTAATTTTAAAATATCGACTAAATGAATGGACAATAAAAAATAATCAATTCTTTTGTAGGTAAATTAAAATTAAAGCAAAAAACAAAATAAATGTATCCATGATCAATTTTTTTTTGTAAATCTATGTTGGTAAGTTTAATAATATTTTTTTTTAATCCTTCTTCCCTCACACAATCTCTATAAATTAAAACCAAAAAAAAAAAATGGAAATTCATCTGAGTCCCACTACAGCACTAATACCGCGGTCCATATGGAGTACATCTCGTTATATCACACTTTGTGCACACACAACACATTGTATTGTGCGAGTCCGCTGCCGTGTAATTGAGATTTTTTTTTGTCAGTCAGTCAGTCAGATAGGAATAAAAACGCGAATTATTATATTTTTTTCAGGATTTCAATAGAAATATCCTTTTTTTACATTTTTTTTTTTGGTGTAACCTATCGTCATCATCCGCAGCTTCCAGTGGCTAGTATATAGCGACCTCAATTGAACTCTCGACCAGCTAAACGAATTTTCATTTATTTCGCATTTTAACATTTCAATTTACAAAAATGATTATAACAACCGCATATATGGTCCACAGGGAGACATCAAAAAAAGTTCTCTTTTTTTTTTAAATATTTCTGAGTTTTTTTTTACATCCGTTTTTCTTTAGCTACATGTTCAGAACAGAACAAAACAACACATCACCAGGATATAAACTCTCTCAGCAGAATCAAGGTTTCAACACCTGTTCACATGTGCTGGGGTGTGTGTATCGCAAGAGCTCCAGCTCATCACACAGCCCAAAGCCAGCTCAAGCTTCCTGCTGCTGTTGCTGCTGCTGCTGCATGACATCCCCCACAGTAGTCAATTTGCTGGTGTATCAATTTCATATAAGCCTCCCCAACCCCCAATTCAACTCCATCCCGCTGCCAATAGATACATCATAAAAAAAAAAAAACACAAAACAGTAAAAAAGTATCTCATTGTTATAACATCACAATCACCCAGATAACAACACCAGCAACAATCGCAAATAAAAAAAAAAATATTAACAAAAAAAGCAGCGGGAAAAAAATTGGAAACACGATGAACTTAAGGGATGACTGGTGTAGCGGTGGGTGGTGAGAGGAAGGGGGGAATCACTTCGATAAAGCTGTCGACACAGACATACAAGATTCGCAGGACATTTGATGATTGCCCTCGGTATCCGTATCCGCCGCGTATACGATTTTTCGTTATGTACGCAAATCGGATGGGATTCCATCATTTAATGCCGTAAAAAATTGGGGATTACATCGCGAGTTCTGTTATTTTCCACCATCATCCCTCGCCGCGCCGTGACGCCGATACCGCCACCAGGAACACCCTCTGGGAGAATTTTGTTTTCTTTGATTTTGTTTTTTTTTTCTCTGGTTCCTGATTGGGGAGGGAGAAAAAGCAAAGCAACTAAGGGCAGTATATTTCGTGTCATAGAATTATTCTCTTTTTTGATGGCATGCTATTTCTTATGTTTTTTTTTTGTGTTGGTTCTTTATCGTTCGTCATCGCTGTTAAGTCTGTTAAGTGAATTAAATTGTCCTTCATGGCTACAGGCTGGTTTGTTTATACCCCAACTCCCCAACTATATGCCGAGCTGAGGGTTGATTTGTTCGTGTAGATAAAAATGAATTTTTCTATAGGATGTTGACGTTTAATGTTTTTTTTTTTTTTTACTTTTTTATTTATTTATTATTTTGTTGTTCTTTCTCATTATTTCTTAATGTTTTTTTTATTGACATCCAGACAAGGGAACGATTAAGATAAGGAAATCACAAATTTGACAGGATTAGCCCATTTAAATTTGTTTAGTGAGATCAAATTCGAGGAGTAGCACGGATGGGGTGTTTTTTTTTTGTAAAGAAATTTTCTTGCGTTATTACAGATTTGATAGATTGGGATGAAATTGCCACAACGAATAATTAACGCCAATTAGTCAAGAATTAAAAAGAAAGCAAGCGAATTAAAGAATTATTGGAAGATTGCATTCATTTGATTGCTTAAAGATGAATGAGTAGATAATCATTCGAATTCCAAATGAATAGAAGTTTGTTTATTTTGAGTCAAAGTCTAAAAGTTAAGTCAACCTTAAATTAAGGTCATTAATTATTGTATAATAAATAAATTGCATTATTTTATCAAAGGCCCAAAGGGGTGGCTTGTGTCATCCGTACAACATCTGGTAAAAGTTAAGGTTAAGGTTAAAATAAATCAATTTATTCTTGATCCAGTTGTTTTTGCATTCCATTGGGCAAAATAAATTGATTTATTTTTGATTTAAAATCAGATCTGCAGATATGGATTTTTTGGCAGATTTACCCCTCTTTGCACTAATACTAATACAACTTTCAGCTGTCAGCTGTCAGCCTGACATATACAAGTTTTTCTATTTTGTTTTAGTCGGAATGAGTTTTCATCTGTTGAACAAATAAATTTAACAAAAAATAGAAGCAATCTTAAATAAATTGGTGGATTATTTAACTTCATCTTCTTATTTATTTCCTTTTCGCACATATTTCATAATTTTTGTTTTCTACTGCTAACTAATAATAATGCACCTGTTTAAAAATGATTAGGTAAAAATTTGACAGCTACGCCGAACGAAAAAAATCAATTCCAATTGTATTCCATGGGCCACGAAAAAAAAATTAATTTTTTGATTGAAATTTGGATTACCCATGTGAATTTCATCATTGAACATTTTCATCACTCGACGGAGTGTAATTGTTTTATTTTCATATTTGTTTACTACCACTTACTTAGGTCATGGGACCTATTATGTATGTCCTTCAGTTGCATAGGGCCTCCAACTCCTACGCACCATCGTTAACGGTTCTTGGAGATGGAGATGATTCGCCAATCTACCGCCACTCACGCCTAAGTCATTTTGTCCCTCATTTTTGTTCTAGGATGAAGTTCATCTTCAGAGATACGATTTGACTAATTACGAACGTTTGCAGGGCCCCCAGTAACAGCGGGAGCGCTTTATGCTGCACGCAAAAAGAGGCACGGATCCAACATTAGAGTGGAACAGCAGCCGTAGCTTCGTCTTTAAACGTCTTTAAACAGCTTAAACAGCTGTTTCTCCGTATATTGGACAGCATTCCGAAATTAGATTTGGATTTTCCGATTCAGCTGTTGAAAACTAGTTCCGTAACGCTGTCAGTTGATAAGCAATCATGTCGATTATTTCAACTTCCGAAGACGCTCCATATTTCAGTATATTTTCAAAACGTTTTATAGTGTTTAAAGGTTTTAACATTTCTCATCAGTAATTAACATAGCTTTTTAGTTTGAAGGTCGTTTTGAGTTACATTGCAAATTTTCTTTGACATCTACATAACATTTATGTTTTTTTTTTATCCAAATCGGTCTGAAATTCTGGAAATTTGTTTAAAAATCTTCTCTAGGCTTCGGTATCGATATAAAGTTAAGCTGGTAAACAAAAACCCAAAAAATATTTTAAAGTAATGTATTCAAATCAGAACTGAGAATTTTAGTATGTATATGTATTTATCACGTAACGTTTTCGAGAAAATCCCGTTCAAAAATTGAAAAATGCTCAATTAGTAACAAAAATAAATTACAGATCATTTGATTCATCTTAAAAAGATAAATAAATTTGCGGATCAAACATATTTTTCAAAATTCTAAATTTAGCTCAAAGGCTTCCCCAATTGTCCTTTAAAGCGTCAATTAGCTCTGACTTGCCGGCGTAACCCTTATCTTTTAGGGCACCCCACAAATAATAGTCCAACGGTGTCAAATCACAGCTCCGAGATGGCCAAACGACATCAGCTCTGCGGCTGATAATGCGATCTTCAAAAATAGGGCGCAAGACATCGAGTGTAGCTTCGGCTGTGTGGCACGTATAGCGCCCTCCTGTTGAAACCAAATGTTGCCAATATCCTCCTCTTTAATTTTTGTGAACAAAAATTCGTTCAACATGGCCCGATAACGATCGCTATTGACTGTAACGGCTACTCCTTGCTCATTTTCGATAAGAAAAATGGCCCAGTTATGCCTCTGAACTAAAATCCGCACCAAACAGTTCGTTTTGGGTGTATCGGGTTTTCAATGTATGCGTGCGGGTTTTCTGTGCCCCTGCAACATTACCATGATTTTCAAAGTAATGTCGCAATATTTCCCAGCGTTGTTCAAGCGTATACACAACCATATTCGTTCAGCGGAAGGATAAAACACTAATTATTATCTGTCAAATCAGACATGAGCTAAGTGTTACCATTCACGAAATAAGCACTAGTTGAAAAAAAACGTTAGATGGCGGACCCTTATAGCAACACGTTGCTATGTATATTGCATTGACAATTTAATAATACGACAGTAAAAGTTTATATTAAAAAAAAAATACATGCAATAATGCATTCTTTAACATCCCTGGTAATATTATAATGGCAAAGTGCCAGAAACGGTTTATAATTTCAAAAAATATAAATTGTTAGTTTCTTTTCCTCGTGGTTTTATTATATCTATAAATTGTGATTCTCACAAGTTTCTTGGACCCAGTTTTTTCAGTGCGAGATTAAAGTTAGTTAACCTCGAGTTAAATCACCAAATATCTTCAATCAACCCTGGATTGATTTCAAATCCACCATTCATCCACCACTCAAAAATTACTTGCCAAGTTAGGTAGGTATAGGTAATTTAATGCGTAGGGTTGACTAACTCTGGTTTAACTCACTACTGAAGAACTGAGCATTCTTAACATCGAATATGTACTTCAAGGTTCAAGCAAAACTACAATCATGTTTCCCTTTTTCAAAGTTGGAAATCTTATAAATGTTATACAGTGCTACACTTGTTTCAAATAGAAGGCCACTCAAAATCTCTCACATAAATATTCTAACCCGATAGGCGTTGACAAGCATGAACAATTGAACACCACAAAACAGTGAAACTATAGAAATAAATATTATCTATCTAATAATAACTTCTATTGTGTCTTTTGTTGAGAATTTTGAAGGAGACTTGATTATGGAACAATGGGTAAATGTCATAAAATGACATTTTTGTAGGATTTGTTGTTATCTTGTTCTTTTTGTGTTCGAAAAGAAAACCACCCGCAAATTTGGCACATAATTACAATTACGTCATTGTTTTCTAGTGTCATCCTATATACCCCGGATTGACATTGTGTGGTCTTTTATTGTATAAGAAAGGACAGCGAAAATATTATTTTCGCTACCTGTGTCACGATGACACTTGATTTAGGCGAGGTATTATGGGCTTAAGCTGTGGTAAAGGTGTACAATTGCAACTAGAAACATATACCTTTAGCATTGACATATTTTTTGAAAAAAAAAATTGATTCAGCCTGTTTTTAGGATTTTAATTCACCTATTTCGGCTGATTAGCTGTGGTTCAACTATGGTTCAAGCATGGAATTGGGTAAGCTAAGTCTAAATAGCTAACCTGCCAAATTTGAAAAACACCAAAGTGCTAAACCAGGGTTGGAATATTCGTTCGCCTGTATCTTACATACAGGATTATTTCATAACACTTTAAACCTACACATAAAACGTGAATGGAAGTCCTACCAGCTAAGCTAATTACTGGAAGAACGAACTGGCACAAACCCAATCGAAAAGAAAGCACCCATAATAAATCGCCCCAGAAATATCGATTTGCAGCATTTAGTTTAGTCTTCGTTGACTTTCTCTATCGATGGGTCATATCAAAGATTCTGACATCTGTAAGCTACAGAAATTACAATTTTTGAAGCAGTGTCCTGTCCATGTCGCAAACGTTTCGAAAAAATTGAGAATTATGGAAGCCAAAGCGGCAATTCCACTGCTATGCATATCGGGATCGGGTTGAAGCTAAACGGCTTCTGAATAATGCAACAGATATGGATACCTACAACACAGGTCAAAATCCAAGAGTGGTAGCTGTGGCGCTCTGAACTGTGATCAGGAAGAGAATAGACATCCAATATGCTTCCACCAGATTCACACCGGGCGAAAAATTATTACTTGCACAATTTGCCGTGGATTTTTCGTTGACTTCTTAATTGTGACAAATAAGAATTTGTCGAATCGCAAAAAAAAAAAATTAAAATAGAAAACCTAGAAAGACAAAAAACAATTTTTCCCGATTAATAAACAACATATTTCCGGAAAATTAACGGACAATTATCTAATTAATATTTAAGTTATTAATCGGTGAAAGTTTTTTCGCTACCTTGACAAAAATATGAAAAGAAAACTCTAGGTTCTTGTTCCCCCAGCTCTTAGTACGGTTCTCAATAAAGGACAATTTACAATAAGTATGAGATGGAATTGGCCCAAGCTGAAGTGAAGATACTTTGCATAACAACAAGATTGACAAGACGTCATCAAATAAGAAACAAGAAAATCCGGGGAACAAGCAAGATTCCACACTGGATCTTCCTGTGTGAACCAAATCAACACTTAGCGGATCATCATCAGAGCAGTTTGAAATCCAAAATGAGGTAAGGCAGGGCTGTATATTGTCACCGATATTGTTCCCGTTAGTAATTCGTGATGTACCTAAAAGTACTGCAAGCGGCTTTGTCGACTAAACCTGGAGGAAATTAGATAATGGACACTGCTGTCTCCTGCATACCTCAAAAATCTGGTCAACGCAGCCGACATATGCTAACTTTCCCATTCAACCATGAATCAACGTCAAATGACGTTGGTGGAGGAAGATTATTGCATCTCAAGTAGATATTCCTTTACAACCAGCGAGATGGTAGAAAATTTTCAAGGTCTTTAAATAAGTGTCTCAAGAGATGGCGGATTGGAAATTAACAATCGAATCGGGAAAGTGAAGGCAGTCACAAGAAAGCTTCAAACCAAACGTATGTAGGTAAAAAGGTGTCTTGAGAATTTTCTGGCTCATTCTCAGTGATGAATGAATCTATTCTCTAATGATGAATTTCATGCGAGAACGCGAGAAGCAAGCGATGCAATGGAACCCTCTAGACGAACCGGCCGATCTAGAAGTAGAACTTGGCGAAGACCAATCGAACAGGAATCAGCACAACTGGAGGAGAGTTGGAGAGAGCTGAAATACTTACAACTCCAGAAACCGAAAACGATGGTGCGTGGAAGTTGTATGGGTCCTATAGTAGTTGTAGGGCGAAACTCACGTAAGAGTAAGTACACGTTCCGAGGACCTTAGCAGTTAGAACAACTTTTTTTTTAATACGACCATTTTTCACAAAATAAGTATTCAGTGTAAGTAAGTTGGAAGACATCGATTTTTGTTTGACAAAGTTACCCGAAACGATGCCATTACCCTTGCTTTAAAGTGGAGCTTAAATCAGTAATCGGTTATGTTGTTCAGTAGATTTATATTGCAGTTTGTTAAAGGTAGGTAAGTCATTTCCGTCGGCCATATTTAAATTACATCTATACCTTTATATAGCTATTGGATTGCATAAAATACACTTGCACACAAACAGAACTCAGATTGTGGTGACTCAGAAAAAGGATTCTAATCTACCCGATGGCAAAAACTTCATAATGGTCACCGCCCCTATATAATATGTATTTATCGAAGTATAACTCTGTACCTTCTACATAATAGTCCATACTATAGAACACGAAACGAGACACTAAAGCACCACTATATCACAGGACTATACAAGGATCAAAAATTCAACTATGGATACCTATACGACATAATGACTCAATGCTTTCTAGTTGTTGTATTTTTCTGCCATCAAGCAAAGAACTATCGACTTCCTAAGCTCGGGGATGATTTTCCTGCTTACGTCCATATAGAACGCAGACATGTATATTCTTCGTCCATGCAACCCTTTTCTCTCGAATAAAGTCCAAGTCCACCATCAGAGACGTGTATCAACTTTATTCAGAACTTTATACTCTCGCTTCCTATATTCCAACGATGGATTCAAAGCAGCAAAAGGGGCACCCATTAAAACTATAAAGGATAACAATAGACTCCGGGGTTGCCCTGGAGCGCGAACTCTCTTCTTTGGCTTTGGTTCTACCTATTATATAAGAGGACATTTATACATAAATAAATATGTATATCAATCTGTGAAGTAAATTCTTCCTTTCAATCGTGATTTTTTGCTCCTTGAACTCTTTTGTTCGACGACGGTACGGTGAATTGGGTGTGCAATGTACCTTCCTCCTCTACTATGGTAAGATATAGCAAACCTACAAAATATAACCAAACAAAGGACACATCCAGAGACAGGCAATCTCATACTCAACTCAAGTCTTCGCCCTGCCCTGTCATAATGAATCCCATGACATTGCGGAACAAACGGAAGCTGATGGAAGATGCGAGATACGAGATGCCTCCAACCGGGATATGCTCTCTGTTATTATTTTCATTATATTTATAATTATGCAAATGTGGTGGGTGATCCGTACAAGGACGATGACAACGTCGCTTATGTTGATGATGATGATGCTGATGCCTATGACGATGCCGCCAACAACAACAAAAAAAAAGGGTTTACATCTTAATAACGTATATCCTCTGAGTTGGCTGCCATTTTGCGTCAAGGAATCTGTGTGGATTTAATAATAATAAAAAAAAATCTGAATATAGGAATCACTTCCACCTCACATAACACAAAGCAGGGGTATAAGGATAATGTTAAAAATTTTATGTATAGAAGCCATATAAACCTTCATAAAGAGGTTCATCCCTAACCTAATATTTTTTTTTTTTTTTATTATTATGGCAATCACCCTTGAACTCCATCTTTGTTTTGTCATCATTTTATATTAAAACTCATCGTTTGTTGTTTGTTGATCGTTGTCGTTCTAGGTATAGGATATCGCTTTGGTGGTGTTCATTATTTCTATATCTTCCGGATGATGGTTGTCTTTTGCTGCTAGATGCTACCTATGTCCTTTTATTGATTTTTCATAATTTTAACCCTTTTGGCGCGATATTTTCGTCTTCGTTGTTGTCGTCGTCGTTGTTGGTGGGACTTTTAGATTGTTAGATTTTTGTTGTCCTTAGGTATCATCCCATTTTAATTGTCATGAAATTAGGTATTAAGAATTCCCCGAAAGGGAATTAATTGGTTTGAGTCTTCTTCTACCTACATAATTATGTACCTACCTATTACAGGAGCACAAAGTATTTCTTCGTTTATTTTCAGCTTCTTATTATTTCTATTGAAATGAAAGGAAATACCTATACCAAGTAAGGAAGTGATTTTTTTGAGGGGCAGAGTGGTGAAAATGTTTTTTGGGTGGAAGTTGGACTTTTGAGGAAATTAAATGAAAACTGGTGAATTGGAAAAATAATTGTCTAAATTTTTGAAGGAATTATTTCCCTTGGGTGAAAGGTAATTTGATGGATATTACCTCCATAATTTTTTTAGGTACCTAAGTACCTATATAGATATAGGTACCTATGTATATCTGCTTTTAAAATATTCTTCTCTATTTTAATTATTTATATGTTTAACTCTATGTTAATTATATGACAAATAGAATGCCTAGCTAGGCATTTAAGTAAGTAGATAAATGTTGAGCAATGCAGGGACTTGCAGGTTAGGTAGCAATATTCCCTACCAAACAAAAGGAGATTTGTTCCATAGAGTGAGACAACACCATGGATTCCTAAAAAAAATGTCAAGAAAGAAAGACCGCAGTAAAATTTTTGAAATATCTATTGTGGAATTTTTTATTTTTAAAATCCAGGGGGAAACTGACTCTCCTTGCCCTCATCCTCCACACGCCTATGTATCTGTTTATTTAAACAAATTGTATTTTGTTTACTGAGAGAAATAATATGTTTTTTTTTTTTTAAGAAACGAAAAACCTTCGCTGGGAAGTTATTAGGTACCTACAATCACTGCGTAAAAATATTTGATTTATACATTGTATAGGTATAAATTTGCATAGTACTCTCATGAACACGTTCCACACGTCAGCCACCTAGCGATCACACCCCTAACTAATTTTCTGGTTGCTGTTTCTGTGTATATACAAGTGCGCCCTAAGACGACCACACCACACAACACAAAAACCATCGTGATGATAGTAGGTACTATAAGTTTTATATACAATGGATTTAGGTATATCAAATGTTATTCAATTGTGTCACAAGGAAGTTTTACATTTTTAAAAGACCCGATTCGTTCAATGTTCAATGTTGAATAGTATGATTGATTGAGGGAATCGAAAATTTTTGCCAAATTCAAACTCCGAATGTTGTTTCTCAGAACGTTTTGTTGTTCAACGCAAACGAATGATTCGATTGCGAAGTAGGTAGGTACGCCTTCGTGATTTTGTTTGCTGCAAAAAGTTTTTTTCTTATTCGTATGATTTTTTTGCTTTGGTTTTTCAACTCACATTCAGTTCTTGCACTTCTGTTAGATACCTACTTAATTTTGTTCGAAAAATTATCGCATTTGACTCAGCTGTCATTTGTTTAGGGGAAGAATCTAAAATAGTTGACCAATTAATTTATATTGAAACGTAATATTCCGCAGAAATCAATAGTTGAGCTCCTAGATGTTGTGCAAAAAATAGTACAGGAGGAAAAGTGAAGCACGACATTTGAAGGCCAGAAAAAAGGCTACGTAGGTTTTTTGAAACATTATAACAAATTATCATTGTCTACGCTTTCCCGAATGGAGACCAAACCTGCTTTAGTCTTGTAGCGAAAACCGGGAAGGGTACCTATCGGAATATTAAATTTAATTTTTTTTATTGGTTTAATCAATACCAAATAGAGGACACATTTCAAAGTAAAGGCTCCGCTGGTAGGGTTTGGTACTACTCATAGGTACCTATAATAATTCAGCCTACTCACATCGAAGCTTTCAAGGGACTCAAACGCGATTTTCGTCAATCTTTTGTAACCTAAAAATTCTGGCAAAATTATAGTAAAATTTTAATTTGCCCCCTTTTAAATCTTGTTTTACAAAATATCTGAACGATCTAATGTAATAAGGTAGGTAAGGTAGCTGATTAAGAATGTTATAGGAAAATGCGAAATTTTTTCCTTTCTAACCCATAGTTTTAATTTTCCAACTTCCAAATTTGAAAGCACAGAAAGAAATTCTTGAAAGCGAATCAAAAATATCTGTGGACTAACTGATAGCGCCCCATCAAAAGAATTTGTCGCGGCATGGCGGGCTTTGAGTTTAATTAAACCGGTGACAAATTTTCTTAAAAAAAAAAACTTGAATTGATTCATGAAAATCCTGAATCCTTGGATTTTGAAGAAATCCTTATTATACGTAGATAAGTAGGTACCTACCTATACGACTAGACACATTTAGGTGTAGGAAAAGTGACTAACCTTATTTCTGAAGATGACAACAAGCTTGGAAACGTGAAGGTGAATTCTTCAATCAGCATAAAAATAAGTATATTTCAAGATTAGTCAGTTCCAATTTGGAAAAAAAACATTGCATCTATAACTACAACTCTCAAGATTACATGATTACACTGGCCGCCATTTTTTTTTCCGAAATATTAATATCTACCTTTTAACATAAGTATACTTACCTATAGTTAGCAGGTACCTACCTACCTATGTCCTTCCTAAGTGTTTTTCTATAAGTACCTAGGTACATAGGTACCAACTTACCTAGGTACTATTGCAGGTTTAGTTGCAAGAAATGCAAGGCAATTAGGTGATCTAGGTACCTATATTTTTTCAAAAATTAGGTGTGTAGGTACCTAGGTAGGTATATAATACAAAAAAACTGAACAAATTAAGCAGTTGTCTATTCTCGAACAGGTGATGTTATAAAAATAAAATATTTAAAAAATTCCGCTTAATTTGCCTTCGAATGAGTTTGCTCCAACCTGGTTAAAATCCTGCGTACCTAAATCTTTGATTTAAGGCACCTATAGCACCTAAGTAGACCCTTAAAGTGCTAAAAAAAATATTTGTAATAATTGTGAAATTTGCGTCAAGTGTATAAAATTGCGGAAGAGCATGTTTACATGGGTAGGTACTATTTTTGTAGGAAAAAACGATTTTGAAAGTGTTTTTGTTAAGTGTACAACCAGGGGCGAACGCAGATAGGGGTTTTGGGGGTTAACCCCCCCCCCCCCCCCAGAAACATCTGGAATAAAAAAAATAAAGATTTATTTTCTTAAAGAAAAAAAAATACAGTTTTATTTTCGTGCCATAAATTCTTCCATATCTGTTAAAAAAGGTACCATAATTCATTATTATTAGCGTATCGTCCAAGAAAAGGAGTTCGCAAGCATTTGAAGTTTTGGTCAGTACTTGTTCTTACCCAAACAGGGATATTAAATAAATTATAAAGTAGGAACAGAACTAAACAACTTTATTTATACCTATTCACCCGTAATACGATTGTCGGTTTAAATAAAACGACAGTAAAACAACAGTGCCTAGAAGCCATATTTGAGGTTTAATTCAAACTTCAACATTCTGTCGGCACTTCTCATATCGCATGCTTAAATACTGACCCATTAGAAGTTAGGTCAAAATTGAGTTACGTACATCAGGTACAGGCTTTTACAAGCCTAAGATCTCATGAATAGTTTATCATACTTTAAGAATACCAGTATTCATGATTAATATGATTAATTCATGAATTAGTTTTAATTTTACCCGTCAACAAATAGGACACATCCTCATAGAAAGATCTTTTTTTTTTGCAACTTCCCAAAAATCGTTTTTTCGAGTTAGGTCAGTATTCCATTAAGCATGCGATATCTTCCCTTTACAACGATAGGCGTTTTACTGACACGTCAAATGTCGCTTCTAGAGGGAGTCATTTTAGTCAAAACGACTATCGTAATAGGGGTAAATCACTATCATACTCCAATTTCTTTAAATATCTAGTAAGGTAGGCAATAAGTAACTTTAAGTAATTAAATAAAAAAAACATGCCAAATTCAATGTTTTTATTTCATCGTGCTACAAGGAAATTGCAGTGGCAAAATAGCACGGTCGTACCACATCGGCAACGCTGATGCTACCGAATAAATACTCTTAGAATGGAGAGAAGTATGTTATAGGTGTGTGATGTACATATGTATGTGTATTCGCTCACTTCAACGAGGAGTTCATGCTTGCTTAGGCTAATATTCGGTAACAGGACTAATTTTTTTTCAAAGCAGTCGCATAAAGAAGTCCGTGAAAGTTTTCATCGTTTAAATTAAATTTGTTAATGACCAAATGACATCATAGGATCTACTGATGATTTCATAGCTGAGATGATGATGTGGCGCCGGTAACAATTTATTTACGTTTTTTGAATATTTTTTAAGACTTTAAATTAATTTTGGTTACAGGCATTGCTTAAGTATTTCGATGGATAGACGTCCAAAAACATTTATTGACGCTCTCAACTGTTGCGATGCTACATTATACCAAACAATACATCGCTTTATGCAGATCGCTGCGACTCTTCCCGTGTCTGTAGCTTCAAGCGAACGGTCTTTCTCTTGTCTTCGCAGATTAAAAACGTATCTGCGAAACAAGACTGGCGAGAAGCGATTAAATGGGTTGATGTTGCTTAACATATATAGAGATATTGAGGTTGATTATGAAGAGGTCTTTGATTTAATGGCGAAAGTTCCAAGGCGTATGGATATACTTTTGTAAAATGTCATGCAATAATGCATATGTATCCCAACACTAGTTCCTTTAATACTGTAATAAAATAATATATTTATGCAAATCACATATTTTTTTCAAACCCCCCCCCCCGAAATTTTTTTCTGCGTCCGCCCCTGTGTACAACAGATAAAATACTAAAGAGAAATCCATTGTGATTGATACCTACCTATTATGTTACCTATTTAAAGTGTATTTTCTGTCTTTTTTTTCAAAAAGAAAACTTTAAATTATTTAAACAGAATAATATAGGTAGATACCTATAGATATATACCTACCTTCCTATGTTTTCAAACAATCTTTTTCAATTCTCCTAAGCTCTGCAAGATGAATACCTACCTTTGAATACCAAATTTTGCCTGTTGAATTGGGTAAGTGCACCAGTGCCCGGCCACCTAACACATTTTCCTACATTGAAACTGGATAATTAAGTCACCTAATTATTATAAAGGTATACCTACACCTATATGTTATTAGTTTTGAACATTTATGGGACATGTTTAGAATTAATAAAAAAAAATACGAACATGAATTTCTTATAATACCTACTTAGGTATATTATTTAATATGAATTAGTTTTTAGAATTTTATGCTTAATTTTTTTTAATAAAACATAATAATTAACATTTCTTGATGATAAATTCCAAAATCTCTTCTTAATAGGTATGAGTAGGTAAACGAGGAAGTTATGAGCATTCTTGGCCGCCCTATGTGGTTAGCAGAAAAAAATGATAAGATCAAAATCTGAGCAGCAAGAATATTAAAATTTAACGTTAGATCGTCTATGCCCGAATACAAAGACAGCATCTTTTAGAAACCGGCCATAGATTTCATAATGTATTTTTGTCCAAGTTAAATGGGTACCTATAGGATACTGAAAATTAGCATAATTATTATATTCTAAACATTTTCTCCTAAACATAAAGTTTGTCATTTATTTAAATAAATAAATAGGTATAAAACAATTTGTCTAACACTTTAAAATCTAGTTAATGCTAGTTCCAGTAACCGGCCACCTTCGAATATAAATAATTATTCAAGAAATACCTAGTAAACTTTCTTTACTTTTTCTTATTAGTTACCTATAGTATTGTTTATCATAAAAATATATAAGACATACATATGTATAGGTAGGTATTAAGTTTCAATACTGCCCTACAAAAATGTTTTCAGGTAACTTCCTGATATCAAATTTAAAGACTTAAAACCACTTTTTTTATTTTTGTAGAAACTTCAAAGTTTCTAATTTTTTCCTGCCAAATCTACAAAGTTCTAGGTAACATACCAAAATTTTACCAAACTGTTAAATAGGCCTGAAATAATTTCAATCTTTTATTTAGAAATAGATAAAATACCTACTCCAAATCCTTATTATTAGTGGCCTGGCCGGCTACTGGTGCACCTACCCTAACTAGGTATTAGGTACACTTTTTTGTTCTTATGCTGAAATGAATGGAAATGTAATTCTTTCTTGATTTCCAGTGGGTAGGTATAGGTATAGGTATCTACCAAACTATGTCAGCCCTTAAAAAAAACCTAGAAGTTAATAAATAAGGCATAACATAAATGCTCCATTCAACAATATAATTTTGGATTTTCAAGGCCAAGTGAAATATAAAAAGTTAAAGAGCTGACTTCTAGTCCCATTACAGTACCTATAACCCAACAATAGGTACAATTGAATCATCAAAATAATAGAATCAACTGTCCCTCTGTTAAGTACCTAGATATTGTTTTACGAAGCCTGTTTGAAATAAGCTGATCTGCCGTCGGCAAAACACGCTTTTCTGTTTAAACTTAAAAAAAAAGAGCTAAAATTTACTACAGTGCCAAAAATTATCAGCTCCATTTTGAAACTTGCGATAAATTCCAATATCAATGACATTTTCATGCAATGAAGAAAAAAAAATATATCATCAAAAAAAAAAACTCTGCCTTCCCATTGGATTACGTCCTCTCATTTCATCCACAAGAAACCCATTTGTATTTGTGTATATAAATGCGGGCGACATTTTTTTTTCTCAGCTTATATAAATATAAGTTAACATCAGGGTATCAACGTACCTGCCTATATACTTTGCCAAGAGAAAATTTTATATATAAAATG
This sequence comes from Syrphus vitripennis, assembly GCA_958431115.1. Taxonomy (NCBI): domain Eukaryota; kingdom Metazoa; phylum Arthropoda; class Insecta; order Diptera; family Syrphidae; genus Syrphus; species Syrphus vitripennis. The sequence continues at coordinate 75,536,407 of OY288110.1, forward strand.
ACAAAAATACAAAATTTGTGATTTTGTCACCACATCCAATGTCCCAATTGGTTGAAATAAAATATTCCCAAACCCATATAAGTGTGACTGGGCTATATATACAGTTCCATTTCTGTAGATATAAGTACATCCGTATTACCGTCTCCCTCTACATCCTATATATCTGTATCTTTAAGATGAAAAACAATATTCCCAACTGGTCACCAAGTCGCATGTCACCAAATAAAAAAATTCCTCTCTCTCTCTCCTCACGGTGTGCTTGCTTATAGAAGGGATCCATGATTGCAAGCGACTATGATGCCACTACATACTACACAAGTCGAAAAGTGTCGTCCCACAAAACGACGAAGTAAACAACACACATAGATACTTTCCCAACACAAATTTGTATATATTGATGTATGAGTTTGAATCTATGTGCATTTTGAGAAAATAAAAAGATACACAAATACAACGAACATACAACGAGATTGAATTTCAATTAAAAAGATGAGAGATTCTCTCTTAAGAGAGCGAAACTTGGTGAAGTAAAATTTTAATCTACCTTATCGACATCATTAAAAGTGTTTTACTTATTCACATAGATACAAAAATGTTCTCTTCCTGACACTGGTCGGGAGAGAGAGAGAAATAAAATAAAGTAAACAAAACTCAAGAGAATCTCAAAAAAATTGTCCCTTTCCTGAGATGCAGATACACAAAGTCAATGCGTGCGAAGGAGACAGAACAACCTATGCATGTAGATACTTTTGTATCTTTTTGTTTTTTCTTGTATTCTCTTTCTATTGACACAAAAGCAAAAAAAAAAGTCATTTTGATTGTGACAAAAATAAATTCAATGTGTGTTGTGCTCAACGGATAGAGATGTAGAGTAGATACAATTTTGTTTTTTTTTTTCTGTTCTCGCTCGCAGATACAATTTGTATTTGATATATGTGTGAGTGTGTGTTGGGTGGAGATGGAGAATTTTTGTCACTGTCGTGTCTCGTGTATATTTCTGTAAGGTTGACTGTGGGATTTAACATTTTGTTGTTGTTGGTTTTTCTTTGTTATTATTATGTGTTTTTTTTTTCTTCTGTTGGTTTGGTATCTGTTGCCAAAGAGTGTATCTATCTATGTACATAATTCTTAATGCGCCTGAGGAGTTTTAGGATAGGATGACGAAACGAAAGACGTTTGTGGGCAGTTGCGTTGAACTTGTCGTCTTGTGCGTTTCACAGTGTTGTTTGGAGACATAGAAAAATATTGTCGCCAAAAAACAAAAATTTAATTTGTCAACTTGTATTAATTATTTTTTTTTCTGTTGGTTGTGTCTTCCTGTATCTAGTGTTTTGTATCTATTTTGAGTGTGGAAGAAATTTACCTACCTCCATAACTGATGTGATTGAAAAAAAAAAAATATTTTGAATTTTGTGTTGAAAAAAAAAAACTTTTTGATGTGAATATTTTGTAGTGAATTGAACTGTATTTTCAAAAAAAAAATTGATTTTGAACTTTATACTAAAGACATACCTACATATCTAGCTAACGCCTGCGCTTTACAAATCTAAAAATGATTTTGACCAAAAGTTAGATCGCGAGTACCTACCTAAATATAAATTTAATGTGTTTTGAGACAATTATTGTTAAAAATAAGTTTGTGCAAATATCTAATAAAGACAAAGTGACGACAACGTCACGCTAGAGACAGGGCAAAAATTTGGAATTTTATTTTTGAGAACTCGTGTTATTGAGCTGTGAAAATTTTATTTTGAGTTGGATCCATTACCCAATTATTCATAAAAATGTAAGTACATATTTTATACCTACCTATTTGACGGTCAAAAATATTTTTAAAAAGTTTGTTATCCCAAATCTATTTCTCTATTCCTATTTTTCATTTATTTTTTTATTTACCGACGGGAAATGCAAAGTTGAGAAAATAGGTTGGAATTGGTAATTCACATCATTTATACGAAAAAACTTACTTACTTTACTTACTTACTTACTGTTTTTAAGAGTTTTTAAGAATTAATAGGTATCCGTATGGATTCAAAAAACGGTTAGATTGCAATTAATAAGTTATTTCATCGCTGGTTTATGTAATGTTTTCAACAAATTTAAGGTTAAACAATCGATTTTCACTGGTTTCGAAAGAAAAATTAATTGAAATTAGTTAACTGCTACCTCTTAGTATTTTTGAGATAGGAGACGTAAGAAAGTTAATCTTTGCAAAATTCTAAATTGGCTGTAATTAACTCTTAAAACAAGAAAAGTATCAGTTCATATTTGCAGAAGCGGTCACAGAAGTTAACGAAAACTGGACTAACTAACTGTAATTGCTATAAAGTGCTATAGGTAAAGAAAATGCACGACTGGGTCGATTATAAAATTAGTTATATAGGTATATAATTTATATAAATTGAGTTTTTAAAGACAAATTTTGAATTTTTTTTTTCAAAACTCCAAAAATATTGGTTTGAAAATTTTGATATGGGTTATTATTAAAAATGTTTGTACCAATCTGTCAAACCGTTTATTAGAACATTGAATCCTTTTATGCCAGGTTTAATAATGGTTTTTTTTTTTTACAAATGTTCTTTCAACAAAAAATCGTTGGAGCCGTTTTCGAGATAAATATGTTTTATCTTAACGAGTACCTACACCGAAGTATCGTATGACAGGTACCTACCGTTATTTCCCCTCAAGGGAATCTCTTTAAAATCCTAAGTTATCACAATGTTCTGGGGAATTGATACCTGCCTATTTTCTTCCTTCAAAAAATGGAAATGCCAAACGTTTTGAATTTTTGCAAGTCCTAAACACGGGCTTATTGCCCAACAAAACTGATTTCCTAGAATTAATTTCTAGACCAAGATCACGATATAGATATGTACATAGATACAAAGCTAAGACACTTAGTGTGACAGTTAGTAAACACCTAAAGTGGGCCAGACAAAAAAAGGTAGTTACGTTAAGTACCTCATAATTTGTAGGTTATAATGTGCTTCAGACAAATTTGTTAAATATTTGAAATATGTAATTGAAATGTATTAAAATTTAGGTATTTTTTTTTTGTATTATTGATGCATATTTTAGATAAGTGGTGTTCTTCTTAAAATAATATGAAAATCTTATTAAATTTCAATAGACTTTTTTTTTCATCGAGTCAATCCGATTTTTTTGTAGGTAGAACTATTTGAAATAAACTGTTTAATTTGTTGTTGATTTCATAGTAGGTTCCTAGCTCAATAGGTGAATCGTATTGTTTTTAATAGTTTTTTTCCTTTGTGCTGTTAATTTCGACAAAAAACGATTACGTCTTTATTATTTTATAACATAAATAAATTTATTTTGGTTTTTCTGAAGAATTGTCGATGAAGGAATATTCATGTTCATTCATTATCTTAGGGAAAAACCAGTAGCAGGTAAACATTTTAAAAATGTTAGTTTCTGATTTTTTAAGCTAGGTACCTAGTCAAACACATAGAACTGGGGTTTTCCTAATACAGTTATTCAGGTAGATATCCAGGTAGTTAGGTGCCTACCTGACATTTATTTCCTTATTATTCCCAATCCCACCTAGTTCCAACCTCGATAAGTTTCCTTTAAATTTTTTTGTGTTCACATTTGTTTAATAAGCAACACCTTGTTAATTTTTTGTTATTTTAAATGTTGGCATTTTTGTTTTCCAATTGGTGCAATATTATTTTTGTTTTATTATAAAATGCCTCACTTAACCTCCACTCAAGCGTTTCAATTAGGTAGTAGGAATAGACGTCTTTTTATGCGCCAATAAGACGATCATATTGGCTTATAAAAACACGTCTACCTCTCTTACAATATTATGTATAAATCTTAATAAATCCATTATAAAATAAACATATTATACCTATTTCGTGTATAAAGTGAAAGTGAATTCAAAATTTTATATATGAAACAAAAAAACACAAAACGCACAAAACAAAAATTTTATACCATAGGCACCAAAACTAAACAACTATATGAAGACCTTCGACGCGTCAAGCGCAACTGAACAATAAATCCATGAAAAAAAAGTTAAAACAAAACAACAAAAAAAAAATTACGAGGTCAACTCTATATTCCAACTTATCATCTAACACGCACCATTTAGATGTCAAAATTTTATATGAACCCCCAAGAAACCAAAATAATAAACTGCCTGGAAAAAAAAACTCTTGTCAAAATTTCAAACCAATAAAAAACGTCACAGACATCATGAGACACAATAGAATGGCTTTTAAAAGCCTTTAAAGTGCTTTCGGCCCTTTTAACTTTTAATTTGATTTAGCTGTGGGAAAAAAAAAGAACTAGGTACAATTAGGTTAAAAGTATATTTTAAACAAATTGATAGTTTAAGTCAAGTTGAGAGAGGTGTCCAATGTACCTAACTATACACGTCACATTAAATGGATGATGTCTAATTGAGCCCAAAAGTCGTCTCCCTCAATAAAAAGCCTCTTTTTTGTCCCATCTTTGGAGACTTATGTACATTTAATTGCTCCAATTCCCATAGACTTGCATATGGTGAGTAGAAGCATCATTTAGCTATACCTACTCACTAAAAAAAAAGTCATATGGAATTTAAACTTAGACTTGAAACTGATGGCCAACGACCGACAATCTCAGCAAACAAAAAAAAAGCAAAACTAAACTTGGCTACTGGAATTAATTTTATGATTTTTTTTAGTTCAGTTAAAACGTTTTATTTATTTTCTTCTTTTTTTTTGTTTTGTTTTGTTTTTCTGATGGAGGAAGATATACCAACATACGTCGCACAGATTCCATCACATTGAGTTCTCTAATGGGATGAAAGATAGATAGATACCTACCTACCAACAATTCCATCGTTAAATAATCGTGCTGTGTATCTTTCCCCCGGCAGCACAAGTCATCTGTGGTTTTAATTTGTCGTGTTTTCGTGCCTCTGCTTTAGCTAAAACATCATCTATCCTGGATGATGGAAAGATGAAAAGTACCAAAAGACTGCGTCATCGGTTTCTTGTATCTTGTCTAAATACTCACTGCAATGTCATTAAACTGTACATATAGGTAAATTTAAACCTTAAAGTAAATTTAACTCGATCTACTGTTGTATGTCGTGTAAAGATTTTTATTACAACCATTTATGTGCCTCTACCTACATACATCGATTTGAGTTTTAAGATCAAAAAACGAGAAATAATTTCGAATGGGTACTAGGACAAAACCTACATCTACGATCATTAAAGAGTTGACAAAACATTTAAAGTTGATGCATCTAGTTCTGATTTTTATTTTTATGAGCCATGTTAAAAAAAAAATCAATTTATGGATAACATTTTTAAGATCATCAAAATCAAGTGGTAAAATCGTCAGCACACCAAAGACAAGGCAATTATATTACACACTGATCTAGGAGCTAGGTTTTGTGGTATGAGATCCAAAACGGGATTTTGTATTGAGTAAGGAAATTCCGAATATTTTATGACACTTCAATGGTTGATGATGACCTGAGATGATCTGCAAAGAATTGAGGACTGGAAGCACAGTTCGATTCTTGAGAAAAAATCGAATTGGTGATTTTGATCAAACTTGACATTAATAATATGATATAGGAAGTAGTCGAAAAATATTGGGTGCTGTGGATAAGTCTGTCCGTGGAGCCACAGCCTTAAAACGGGAGGTTGAGTTTTTTGAAACTTGGTGTAAGTGTTTTTTGAGTCGTATATCTACACATTTTTACTTATTTTTCAAAGCCATACATTTTTTGGCTTTTTAAAAAATCTGATTTTTTTCGAAAATGGATGCGCCGATTTTTTTTTGAAAACAATTCAATTTATTTAAATACCGTTACAGTTACCTCCCATATAATCATTTTTTTCAAAATATTTATGCAAAAGCATCTTAATTTATAAAAAGTTTTCAATACTTTAATTTTCGAAAAAAAAAATATTCTTGAATGTTAAATACATATGTATTTCAAAAACGGTTGGATATATAATTTTGAAATTTCGTACAAAACTCTTTTAAATACTACCTTCAGTAATTTGAACAACAAATGTTAAAAAACCTGATTTCAAAAATCTCAAATTTCTCGAAAATCATTCCGAGGATTTTGATAAAATTTCATAGTAAATTTAAATTAGTTTTTGATATTTGTATTTGTGATTTTGATGGAGATACAAAATTTTTAAATAACAAAAATAGATAAAAAAAAATTACTATTAAACTTAAAATCAACGAATAAAATTAGTTTTCTTTGCTGAAACAAATTATTGAATACAGAATTTCTTCATATTTCATTCATTTTTTTCATAGCGGCCATATCCAATGATTTATTAAAATTTTATTTTAAAATATGGTTGCAAAATTAAATTAGTTCACATCAGTCATAATGTCGGTGTCTTTTGTAAAAGGTCAAACAATGTCTTTCAAAATGAGATATTTAATAAGCCACCACAAATCTCCTCCATAAAAAGTAAATTTCCCATAAAACCCACATTAAGTCCTTAGAACTGCCAAAAGCTGAAAAGGAAAAAAAAATTCATGTTGACCACAAAAAGACAACATTTTTGACAGTTGAATGTCATGCGACGGCAACGGCGACGACGGTCATCTGCACTCTAGTGTGACCAATTTCCCTTTCCTGATATTGAGGTATATGTGATAAATCTTAAAATATACCTACTTTCCCAAAAGATTCTGACTCGCAACGATTTTGAATTATGGGTTTTTTTAAAGATTTATTCATTCATAATGTCCCTTGCGGGTTTTTGATACTTTTTTATTATTATTATTTTTTTTTAATCCTTTTTTTCCGCCTTCGTTTCTTCAGAATCCATTTATTGTGGACTGTTCTCATAAATGCCATGCAATGCGATGCGGGAATTATGTGACAATGCTTTATGTCCCCGAGGGGGATAAAGAGACTTAAACTTTTCGAAGACAACGCTTGACGACGCACAGGAGTTTTTTTTGTTGTTGTCCTATGTTGCAACTACTCATTTCGATCGATTTTTACGATCGTTACCTGGGATTTATAACCACATCACAGAGTTTACATTGAGGGTCGTGCGAGATGAATGGACACACCAAAAGGGGTATCTTGATCCAGAAGAGACTTCCATTTTACCATCATCCCAGAACAACCTATATTATATGATTTTTCTTGTGCCCCAAAGTGTCCTCGGTTCGTTTGTAGGATATTACACCATCTCTTTATATCATACTGAGGCAATCTTTAAGAGCAGGAAAAAAAAAAAGAAGTTATATTGCACATTGCATGATCTGTGCTGTATAGGTTTTTATTATTTTCAAAGAAGATTGAATCTTGTTGTTGTCTTTTTGAGTGTGGAGCGCTGCTGTTGTAACTATCTTTCTCCATGATGTGGTGTGAAAATACTAAGTTTTATTACCCACTTAAAGTCAAAAAAAAACAACAACAACAACAGCGCCGAACCTAACCTATCATCATCTTTTACAGTACGCGATGATCCTGTTTTATTGGATTGTGTGAGGATCCGCTCGATTGCACTTGTTTTTGTGTGTCGTTTGGAAAATAGATTTTTTTCCTCAGCTCATTTTTATAGCGATTGGTACTGTAAAAGTTCAAGGAATTTCTCGTTTTTTTTTTTTCATTCATTTCAGTCACGCAAGGTCTTCGTAGATTTTAAAGAATTTAATAAATATAGTTAGGTTAGGTTATGTTGTGTTGTGTGTGATGAGTTGTTTGTTGTGACCTAAGATTAGAAGATGTTTAATGCTTCATGCGAAGGACGTAACATTGAAAAGTGTGAAATGCGTCGTCGTAGTTGTGAGGGGTAAAAAAAAAAGAAACTTCATTCTAGTAATTAGGGTAATAAAAGATAAAAATAGACAATTCTGAGGAAAATCGCGTCTAGAATTCGTTTGATCATCGAAAGGGTATCTTTGATTTTTTTTTATAGCTAGAAGCACCTTGACCTCGGACTTATGGTAACTTATATAAGAATAAAAATGTCTACCATACGACAGTAGACATTTTTAACATTTAGTTAATAAAATAAGAAATTCTGTTTCAAAGAAAGTTATAGAAGGGAAATTTTGAAAGTAACCTATAAAAGTAAGGACTGATATTATTCAGATATCGTTATTGGAGTAAACGCTGATATAACATATTTCACAGTTATATTTATTGGAGTAAACGATGATATACTTACCTATTCCTCAGATATGTTTATTGGAGCAAACGCTGATAAAACGCATACCACAGATATTTATCGGAGTATTTGGTCCATTATCTTTGAAAATATTATACAGTAGAAAGCAATTCTTTCGGAGCGATGGAACCTGGGTTCGATTGCCAAACCAACCCAGTCTTTTTTTAATTAAAATATACACATATTTTCATTTATTTTTTAAACAACTCCTATAACGTGTCTTTAATTGAGTCATGTAAAGTGTTTTCGAGAAAAATTGAATTTTAAAAAAAATAATTTATTGCTTATGAGAAAAGGTTATGTTTAGCTTCTTTGGAAAGATACAGGAGTGGAATTGACAGTTGGACTCACCACTCAAAATACAAAAATCACAATACTTAACCTAATGACAACTTAACCTTTGTCATTCCATTCAATTAAATCGGTGTACCGACATAAATGGTCATCAGAATATTTCCACAATCTTAATCTGCGATGAATCAAATCAGACATTGAGAGATTTCCTCAAAAAAAAAAAACTAAAAGTCATTCTTTGGCTATCGTCTGTTAAGCTATAGCTTTGGCTCCACTTAATACATATTTCATTTTCTCAAGAGCTACCCTCATTTTTCACACATTCTTGCATACAACAATATCATCAATCATTTTCTTTATCCTGCTGCTGCTGCGATGAAAGGAAATCCTCTATAAGAAAAGGGATGATTTGGCACAATATCCTTGCATTTCCTTCATAAGAGAAAACAAAATTATTTCCCCCAAACATTTTTTTTTTCAACAATGACTGAACTGAATATTTTAGCATACAATCTCTAAATTTTGTTTATTTTTTTCCTTACAGAACCATGGAGCACATTATGTCAAGATTTCAATCGATGGACACCTCTCCGCTGTCTTTCGTTCCATCACCATATCTACTACCAGCAGCTTTTGCAGCTTCATCAAAATCACCCATGTCAACGTCATCATCATCGGGATCTAGCCCGACAACAGCTTCAGCATCTTCGTCCATGCCAAAGCCCAAACGTTGGGGTTCTCCGCCAGTTAATCTAGCTGGGCAATTTATCAATCCGGCCACAGGCAAGAAACGTGTGCAGTGCAGCATATGTTTCAAGACTTTCTGCGATAAGGGAGCGCTTAAGATTCACTTCTCGGCAGTGCATCTGCGTGAGATGCACAAATGCACAGTCGAAGGTTGTAATATGGTGTTTAGTTCAAGACGTTCCCGCAATCGTCACAGTGCTAATCCTAATCCCAAACTGCATTCGCCGCATATTCGCCGCAAAATTTCACCTCACGATGGACGAACAGCTCAACAATTCCCACCGCTTCTTTTCCAGACACCCTTGATGCCATCAGGTGCTCCTGGTGGGGGAGTGTATTCATTTGACAGATTCGCTCCTTATCCTTCATATCCACATGGACATGCGGGAATGTTCTCTGGAATTAGTGCTGGGGAGATGTGTCCTTTGCCAGCGAATAGTGGAGGTAGCAGTAGTCACAGCAGTTTCAGTGATGATTACAAGATTGGAGGTTCAGATTCAGATGAAGAGTGCAGGGATGAATTAATGGTTTCAGTTGAAGAAGACGACGATGAGGACTATGGCGAAGAACTGCATATGGCTGACGAAGAAGACGAGAAGCCTCTACCTCAAGACGACAATCAGCCTCTTGACTTCTCAGTTAAGAAGCGTGTTTCCGAAGATCGTTTGAGTCCACCATCACTAACATCCAGCGAGGAATCACCAGTTGAAGTGCAATCAAGTCGCCCTGTGAAACTCTCAGGAAGCTTTTCCGTCGATAATCTCCTCAGCAAAAAAATGCGAACTGAAGAAGTAGTTGAGTCAGCTGAATTGCTAGATTTGTCAACTAAGCCTTCATCCAAAGAACCAAAGTCAACCTCTCCTGTCCATCATCAACAGCTGGCATCACCAACTGGACTTGTCGATCAGAGAAGTCCGGCAATGTGGAATATCCTTTCCGAAGTCTACCGATCAATGTTGATGAACAACAGTCTCAAGGCACAATACAGCGAATTACAATCGAACTCAACAATTTCTGTTTAAGGACCAAGGCAAGATCCTGTTGCCTCTAGTTGTTATCCTATATATTTGTTGACTTATTGTTTAACCACTGATGTAATATACTATTATTGAATAAGCACTATTCACCATGAATACATTATATTTACAAAAATCGTATCCATCGAATTACCTACGAAAGTATTATCTTAGTATTCCTAATATTTTATTGATTGTTTTTTAGACTGTAAGGATGTGCAATATACAAAGAAAATAAAGGCCGTCCGTGATTGATTTTATTTGAGTTAATTTTTTTTCTGTAAATAAAAATTTCATCTTCCTTAAAGTTAAAAAAAAAATAAAAAAAGATTATATTCCTTTTAAAATTTATATGATTGTTCTCATCGTTTTGTCTTTGTATAAAATTTCATTTATTTTTAATTTTATCTATTTACATTGTATCTTTATCTATATTGTGTTGGTACTTATTGATTTTTAATTTGTGCACTAATTTTAGGTTTTAAGTTGTAAATTTGTATGTTTAGATTGTAAGGAAATGTAAAGTTTATTTAAAAATAAAAACAAAACTGATATAAGCGTTAAATAAAATAATGAATTTATATAAATATAAAAGAAATTCGTTTTTACTTTATTTTCACTTGGAAAGAGTTACCAAAGCAATAGCTCACCATGCACCAGTTTAGTTACCAAAGGAGTTAGAAACAAACTTAAAATCCAGAGGTTAAAGCCGAAAAGTTCAAATATCGGAAACCCAAAATACAGACAGTTAATAATCCACGAAAGCCATATTCCCATAATGTAAGCTTCCGAAATTTTGTAAACTGTATCTAAGCTTTTGAGCATTCTTCTTCATTGAACGGCAAAAGTCATCATCTCGAGGGGGATCACAGCTCCCTTTTGACTGCTTCACCCTGAGGCTACACATGTGGGATACGCGCGCCGGTTGACCTAAGAACACGTCGGCAAGCTTCCCGGTTTAGGATTGTTCTATGCCTGAGGCCAACTAAATGCAGGTGTCGTTGCATTTGTTTGATCCATTAATTTTTGAACCTGCCTTTCTTCCGCGATAGTGTTGAATGGATTCTCAGGGCTTCTTCTTTTTACATGACAGCTCCAGCTAAGTTGGTATTTTTGACGTGATTTTTTCACTCCTGATGTCATGGAATGCATCTTCATTGCAGCCGCCGTCAATTAACGCTTATACTTCTTGTACATTGTCCAACACTGTGATTCGTATGTAAACGCTGGACGAACAACTTTCGTGCAGAGCTTTGCTTTCAACTTAGGGGCATTTTTTGACCACAAAAGATGGCAGAGTTTTACCCGCCGCCGCCTCTTCATTCACCCTTAGCTTACGCTAAGATCCTACGCTATGAACCAAGATATCCAAACTTTTCGCAGTTAATAAGAACTTCCTTTCAAAGTCGGTAATGGGATTGTGTGGATCAGAAAATGTTCAGCATAGGTATTCGGTCTTTTTCGAGCGTATTCTATATTCATTTCCCTCCAGAACATCCACCCATACATAAATTGTTCGTAAGTCGACTAGCCCAACCGCTTTTCCCATTTGGAATCTTTAACCCTCATCGAATTCTTCGTTATTAGGTGCACCTATTGTAAAGTATAGCATCGGAAATTGTTCATTTAAAAGTCCTTCACATTCACAATACTCTTGCCATCTGTGAAGAATTATCCCATTTTTAATGAATTTTGGTGACCAAATCCGTAGATGATTGTTCTTTCCTTGTGCCAATTTTGAAATTAGTTGCACCCTTGTTCATCTTGGCATGCAGTTCCAGAATAGCATGTAGGTACTCTTTCTACTCTCTCCTTGAAGTTTTTCAGACTTTTTCCTTGCTTCTTTCTTGCAACGTTCTTAGGCTACTCCAAGGCGTGCTTTTTCATCCATACTACACGTTTCTTTGTCGTGTTGGTAGTGTCCTTTAACAGTTCTTTCAGAGGGTCCCGCATTTTTTATACTCCGCGTCCGCACTTTTCATTAGGTAGGTATGTCGATTTTTTCATACAGATAACATACATACATATTGTACCGCTTGAATACATTTAAGAGCCTACTTTTTGTTTTTGTCACACCTTCTGTCACTGACGGGAGTGCTAAACGGTTAAATTGAGCTTTATTTAAGCCAGGCACACTTTAAGAGAAGATTAAAATTCGTGCGCTTTGTCACATCCGTTTAAAAAACAGTCGAACCCATCAATTCCAAATTTCCTTCCTTTTCATTTCTGAAAGAGTGGGCAGACACCACGCCCCCTAGATGTAAGCCCATAAATTCTTGATTTGCTCCTTGGAATACAAATTAAATCATTCTTCAATCCGACGTGATTTACACGATTCAAAAATTTCTGAGAAAGTAGGCTGGTCCACAAACAGTGAGACAGTTATGATTCCTGTGATTTTCGAAACCCCATATCTCAGAAACCACTAATATTAAAAAGTTTATAATAGGATAGGTTACTGAATTTTTTCACTTCAATGGAATTACAGGTAGAAAGGGTCTCGCAGAGCCTGAGTTTTTTGCTGTTAGGGCTACCCAGTATCCATGAGACATCGGGTAATGCAACCCAGAGAAACTCAAGTTTTGCCAATTGTAGGGTGATAATAAAATTTACCTACTTAGCCAATTAAATCCTTTCGAAGTCTTAACCTTTTCGTAGATCCTTCAATATGAACAGCTGTTTGTCCTTTTTTTTCAGTGCACTTACAAACCAACTTAATAAACTAACTAGAACTTAAAAATTAAAAAAAAAGTAGGTAATCATTAAATTAACATCATGCGGACTTTGCATTCTCAGGCAAATATTTCATTTAAACTGCCAACGAAGTACACAGGCAATAAAAAAAAATAAAACGAGAACACATTAAAGCAACAGCAAAACACTATAGTTCGCCATTAATGGGACCAGTGACGACTTTAATGGCAGAACTATTCAAGACCGCTTGATTGATGTGTGACATATGTCAACATCGATGATATGTGGACACACCAGCGAGAGAGAGATATTTTGCTTTATCTCAACAAGGCGATCTTTCATCTCTTGCCCATGCACAATAAAGCCACAGCTATATAACTTCCAATCGTCTGGCCCCTGCTTGGGAATGAGTTAAGACGAAGATCGCTCACAGACAACTAACTTCGAACAGCAACATCAGAGATCGGACTTGGCCAGCTTCCTTGTGTAAAGAGCAGCGCGTATATTCAAATGTTACCGCGCTGTCATGTGCTGGTCCAGCGTCGTCGTCGTCATTGTCGTTCTCGTCGCCCGTCGGTTGCCGGTCCTCAGTCGTCTGGGTGATTGTAGCAGAATTTTATAGAATTACTATAATTATCTCGCACAGAGTCGCGACTTCAATTGGACGAACAAAACAGTGGACAGAGCTCTAATATATCTTAGCCCAGGTGTAAACTGGACGAGCGACTTTTATAAATGCGACTTTCCTGATGGTGCTGTGCGGCTGTGAGGTGCGCGCCAGCGCGGGGCCTTTAAATCACTTTGTCACCTGTCGTCAACAATTCCACATTCACATGTCGGTCGTTGGGTGATTTTGCTGCATGGGCGCTGGAGCTGCGAATCCCATTTAGAGATGCAACAACAACAGATTCAGCAAGCCTGTAATTGTTGGCTTCACAAAACGCAAACGCGGGTATGTAAAAGGAACATATATCTGGCATTCGACATTTTGTGAGAAAGTAACTTCTTAATATGTTTTCCTTTATATGTACATGTTAGGTTTGGGAGGTTTTTTGTGTCCTCCTGTGACGTTTTGAATGTGATGCGGGAATGTCTATTAGACATGCGCGCACAGCAAGGTTATAATTTTGTAATTTTGTGATGGGCCTTGGTGGGTTTTTGAGTTTTTCGTGTTTTCTCCTTGAAATATTCTTGACAATTTGATTTGAATTTGATTTTGATTTTTGTTTTTTTTTTTGGTATAATACTGACTTATACAGACTGTGGCAATTTCCAATTTGACACAAGGGGGAGAGACATTTTTGATTGACGTTGATTGTAGTGGACAAGTTTTTTGTGATTTGTGCTTTAGGCGTATTTTTTTTGTTGTTTTTGAATGTGCGTTAACAATGGTCAGCAGCGTCATTTAGATACAGTGATCTGATTCGGGTTGATAGGTGGAATGGGCGTTTGTGGAAATGACAACTGATGCTCAAGCTAAGAGCCTTGGAGCTTAATTGTGTGTTTCGCAATTTTAATAGAACTTTTTTTTTTGCGAAAAGATAAAACATCTGTTTTGTTATAAAATGAAAGAAAAAAAAAAATAATGGAATCGGCATGAAGTTAAATGAAATATTTGCCCAGTTTGTATTTTCAGAATACTGAGATTTCTGAGAATCAAAATTGTGTTCCCTAGCAAAAGAGGGGAAATTTTCAGAAACCTCAGAATAATCAATATATGTATATGAAAGGGCCAATAACCTTAATAATCGACTCCTTCCCGACATTTTCAAGGAAAAAATGCATTTGAATTTTGAAGTACTGCAAATATATCTGGGCTCATAAATTTTTAACTTGAATTAAGACAGTTTACATTTTGACTCGAAAATGTGTCTTTTTTTGTCAAAAAAATAAAAATTGGTGTTGAAAAGGTGAAAAAACCGGGTTAAGAGGAAGTTAGTCCGGAGGGTCTGGACCTATCATTCCACAGGGAGTTGTTATCTATTGATTGGGTGATTTCCGTTATTCCAACTTCCCGACCTTATACTAAAAATGCAGATTGTTCAACAAATCACTCGAATTAAAATACTTATGGTGCACAATACTATCTTTATCACCCATAGTTATTTAATTGCATTATAATGTAAGCTACTTTACTTCTCCACATTATTGCGTAAATTTAACTAAAAGGTCGTTCAATTCTCTAGTCAATTAACAAATTCTAAGTAGAATGGTTATGACCACAATATTTGACAGACATATAACAGATTCCAACTCACTCCTTCTTTCCCTCAAGAATAATTATTGTTTGCATTTCTTCACAAAATATCCCCATAAAACCACACAAAAAAAACTGATACATAGCTAACTGTGTTAATTCATCCAACGACGGATGAGTATAAAATGAAAAAAAAAGTATAAGAATTCATCATCACACACCCCGACCGCCATATCACATCGTTGAGGCTTGAGGAAAGAATCTTCAAGTCCGCCACAAATAATTGCAAAAACCATCACCTATGAAGAATAAGTTAATCTTCTTCATGCTGATAGATGCCTGAGTGGCCTCGTTTTTCCTTCAGATACTTAGAATATCTGTGGCCATCTGGATTTGCCAGTCATATTTTTTTCCGATACTTCAAGGAAGTAAAAAGAAACAAATAAAATATCTACTACACAACAACAAAAAAAAATAATAAAAGAATTGAGAAATAAATTTTAACAAACCGAAAATTACATCGATAAACGTTGTTTGAACTATAAACAAAGAGTTTAGGACTAATAATGCAACCTTGTGGCACTTAATGTAGATTTTATTTGAAAATGCCTCAACGCTTGCCTGTTTGTGAATAGATAGCTACACATTTAGATTTTCATTTCCAAAAAAAATTTCCCTCACAGTTTTTTCTATTTTGTGTAAATAAACAATGATTGCGAATTGGAAAAGCTTTGTGCGCTCTATTATATCGAAATGTTTAAACGAAAATATTTTGAATGATTACCTTAAGATAATTGCAAACAATAAAAATCCCAGCAGGTGATCGGACATTCATACTGGTTGGTCGGTGGTGGTGCGCGGTGATTAAATGTTTGCTACTGTTGCTGTAGCTAGATGTTCACAAAGTAACCAAATTACCTAAGTATAGTATTTAAAAACGTCCATAAATATATCTAAGAGTTGCATATGGCTGGCGATTAGTATTCACCTGGTTTGCCCAATGGGAGTTATCAAAATGCTAAGCAAAAGTGGATTTGCATAATTTTGTTAGCCACAAAATGTCACGTTGGTAAATTTATGTCTCAATTTGTCAAAAAAAAAAATGATATGTTTGTTGGGAGATTTGAAAGACAACTTTATCGATGGGGCAGCGGGTTAAGCGTGGTAAAGCCTGTTTACTGTGGGATTTTGTATTGATTAATTGCAGGTTATTGTTGGTTTTTTTTTTAAAGGTTGTCTTGTAATTTGATTTAAACAAAATATTTAAAAAATATTGTTTATTTTTTTCAATGGAGTTAAGTAAATTTCTTTCAGTTTTGAATTGAAGAAATGTTTGGTTTAATACTGTGGGTATTTTAGGGTATAATGGGTCAATGGGTGATTGGCACTGTGATCATTTTTGTTCTGTCCTTGAATTTCAACAAAAAAAATCACTGTGTCTTAGATGCTTATTTTTTATTTCAATATTTTTGCACATTTTTTTTTAGAAAGAAAAAAATTGTTTTTATTGATTCGGACTGTTTTTTAAAGAATATAAAATTTTTGATTACAAATATTTTTTAAGGGAATCTAAAATTTGTTTAATTGTTTTTGCTATTGGTGCATTTTTGTGTTGTCAACTCTTGTTTTATTTTTTTTTACTTTTATAAATTTTACATGCTTATGCAAAAAATTTTAATTACAATCACCCGAACCGTTTTTGAGAAAATCAAGCAAAAAATAACGATTCGATGAAAATTGTCAGAGCCGTTTTCAAGAAAAATTAAATTATCCAAAAAGGCAAAAAAAAATGTATGGCAGCTACCGTTGTTTTTGGACTTGAAAAAAAAGTGTTGAAATGTGTGGATGTGTCAAAAAACATGGCAAGAGTATGATAACAGGGGCTCCGAAAAATGATAACAGTTTTTTTGTAGAACACGTTAATACAAGCATTTTTTACTATAAAAGGGGGTCTATCTCCCCCCGTTTGGGCGGGAGGGGCAATTTTGAGGAAAATGTACTAAAATTGAAAAAAAAATAATTTAAAAATAACGGTAATACCCACAATTGAGTATTATACCTTTTTTTTAGCCAACATTTCGTTATATTAGCCATTTTTTAAATCAAGTGAAATTTATGCGTAGTTTTTGAAAAAACTGGATTCAAACTCAAAATTTTGGAAAAAAATCATTACAAAAATGTTTAAAGTGTAAATGTTCTAAAATTTAAGGTTTTATGTTATTTTTTTCAATCAAAAACTGAAAACTTTATGATTGCATTTCTTCTTAGTTTTTAAAAAATTGAAAACTACCAACTTTTGTTTTAAGTAAAAAATAGGTGAAATTTTGTTTTATTTTAGTATCTGATGCGCCTCTCACGCAACTGCGGTGCTCCGCTTAGGGTACCTACCTATATTAAGTTGCCAGGCAGGCGCTAATGCAATTATTTTTTTTAAGTACACAGTACATTACCCATAATTAGAAAATTTATATAAACATGGAAATGTTAAGCATTCATAAAAGTTAACATTACCGAGATGCTACTGTAATATATTTTTTTTCTCATGCATTTAGAAGGTACATACATAATGCATCATAGAAAAAAACCGCACAAATTTTCAAACTTTGTCCCGTTTTTTTTTCGTGCACATTGCACATGATGACTTACAATTTAATATAAACGAAGGTCATTCTTTAATTAGCCTTTGTGAAGTAAAGTGTTTTTTTTTGGTTATATAAAAATGTCAGCTAAAAATCCACTGCTTCATCCTTAAATTGAAAATTTTTCCATTTTTTGTTCATTTGAAGAACAAACGAAAAAACTATAGCTTTTTTTAGAAGAAATTTGACTTATTCCTTCCGAAACATCAACTCCCCCATCATGCTGTGACATCCCAATGAAGATCTAAAACAAAACAGAAATGAAATTTAGTTGGGTTTGGCGATGCTCAACAAAAAGCTCAAAAAGAAAAGGTGAATATACTTGCAGAAAATTTTCATGGGCCACAATGCCGTCTAGAGATTCGGGAAGTTCTTGGTCAGGTCCTCTCGTTCGTCATTAAAATTCCAGTAAACACAGTTTTTCAGGTAAATTATTTAATCTTCAACATTAACTATTGATTTTTTTATATTATTTTCTTGTATTACTTTTGATTAAATTAATCTAGCATTATACTCGCTTGGCGCCATCATGACAAAAAAAAATGAATTGAGTAAAACAACAATAATTGATTATTACAACTACTTATTGCCGAGAAATAGCTGAAATAATAGCGTCCCACGCTGATATAAATATCGGGGGTGAAGGGAAAACAGTCCAAATAGACGAAACATTCTTAACAAGACGAAAATACCATGGAGGCCGCATTACAGAACAGATGACAATTGTGGTACTGGGGTTGTACTGTAAAGAAGATAAAGTTGGAAGTTTCTTCAAAGTCAACTCTAAATGTAAAGCGGATTTGCGGCCCTACATTCACAAGTACGTGAACCCGAATACGAGTCCAATTTGCACCGACCGCGCTCGACAATATAGATACTGGAATAGAACAAATATTCCCTGGGAGCACGGTTCATAGCACCACAAACTACAGTAAAGGTGAATTTGTTGATGAAAATGATACGTCCAATACAATAAACGATCTTGAAAATCAAAATAAGATCTTTAAGAAAACATTTTGTGCCGAAGGCCAGACCAACTTCACCAATACATGGCCCTGTTTTTCTATCGAAAACATTGCCTGGACAGGAAATACGAAGAAGATATTGGCTCTCAAATTATGGAGTTTTTGATGGACATGAGAAAAGTGTACCCATGCATTGCCAATGGAGCTGAATGTGTTGGATTACACCTCAAAGATTTTGATCCGCCTATCGTTGAAAGTGAAAAAATCTAGGGGCTGTTATCCCATCTAAACAGCCTAGACTCCTCACCACAAACGACGAACTTAACGAACTTTATAAACTTGACAGAAACGAAACCACAGGCGATGACTTCATTGACGAAGCTGACTGAATGATTGACTGATTAACTGACCAACTGACTGACTAGCTGACTGAATGACTGATTGACTGACTTGGATGTGGAATGCAATGTAAGTCTAACTCCTGGTGGTGCATTCTGGGTAAAGCTAAATGATTTACTGGACTATAAGATATATAGTCAAAAAAAAATAACTCAACCCCACCCTTTACGAACCAAAGTAGGTGCAAAGTTGGGTGTATGCAACAGTGGGGTGCAACCCCCATGCTTGGGCTCACTATAGGATTTGGGGTGGGTGCAAGGTAAAGTGCATGCAAAGTTTCTTTTGCATTTAAATAAGCTGGATTTAAGAAAAATTAATTTATCCTAGGTATATCTTAATCCATATTCGATTATTACTCGTACTATCAAAATAAGACTACGTAAATACTCAAGCAAGGAAAAAATAATTTAATTAAAGAATTTATTTTTTGGTAATTTTCAATTTTCTCAAGAACTAGAAGATCTAGTTTTCAGTTTTTAATCAAAAATAAATAAGAGCAATGAATTCAAACAAAAAAAAAACAATAGTAGATAATCTTAAAATTTTGAAAAATTAAACTTTAAACCTTATGTTTTAACTTTTTTTCCCAAATTTTGAGTTTAAAACAATTTTTTTCAAAAACTGTGCATAGTTTTGACTTGATTTCACGTTGACTGCCACCATATAAAAAAAAAATTGCCCAGAGTGCCAACAGTGTTTTTTTGGTTTATTATATCTGTGTGCGTTTTATTTCAGTACTGTGTGTTTTGTTTCAAATAGTAAGTATTTTTTATGTGTTTTAAGAGTTTGACCACCGGTGGATCACATGGCCCTTTATGTTAAGTGTTTGTGTTAAGTGCCGCGTGACCCACCGGTGGGTCATACACTTTTTTTTTGGTTTTTTCTTTCAGCTAATTTTGTTTTTCACTTTTTTAGATTTTGATTGCAAACCATGGATAGAGATAATAATTTCACCATTAGACCCAATGTTTTTTTATGGAAACGCAGATCAAAACCAGGATTCTGATAATGAAGATGGTGATTTCCAGGCTTCTGAATCGGATGAATATTTTCCATCAGATGTTGATTCAAGTGATTCAAATGAAAATATTCAGATGGAGGACTTTAAATCAGAATCTGATTTAAAGTAAGTTCTTCCTTCTACATCTAGAACAGTATGCTCAAATGAATGGGTACAGGTTACAAAGGAATCACTGAAGGAATTAAATTTTGAACCACCTGAACTCGACAACGCAAAACATAAACTATTCCCAAATAAAGCCTATTGATTTCTTCAATCTAATGGTAACCGAAGAAGTATACATGGAGAATAATACAATCACTCGGCATTCCAGGACAAAAGATTGGAAGGACACTGAAGTTTCCGAAATAAAAAAGTTTCTGGGAATTGTTATGTACATGGGTATTGTGAAATACCCATCCATATCATTATATTGGAGCAAGGACAATTTTTATAAAAATGCATTTATCCCGGAAATAATGTCCAGGAACAGATTCCAGTTACTTTTGAAATTTGTTAATTTTTTGAACAATTCAGCGACCGAAGGTAACCGCTTGGGAAAAATAAGTGGCTTATTGGAAATGTTGGAGCAAAATTTTGTCACGGCTAAGACCCCAGGAGAAGTACTTGCTGTAGACGAGTCAATGATTCCCTGGCGTGGAAGACTTAACTTTCGCCGATTGTATTGGCGAAAGTTAGTAAGTCACACAAATACGGAGTGAAGGTTTATAAACTCTGTGACCCGAACAGTTATACCTACACCAGTGCCATTTATGCCGGGAAAAATTATTCTTATAATCTAAGACGAAAACCAACACCTTCAATATCCCACAGCACTCAAATTGTGTTAGATCTGGCAGAAATGTATTTGGACAAGGGCAGAACAATTGCTACAGACAATTTTTATACGTCTGTACCTATCCCGTAAAACACATCTAATTGGAACTCTTCGCAAAAATAGAGTTGGCAATCCGAAAGTTGTTGTGGTAGCTAAGCTTCGAAAACACGAAACTATTGGTCGAGAGTGTTCCGCTGTTTGGAAGAACGTTCAACTGGAAGAAGAACTCGTGATGGCCAGGATGTAAAAAAGCTGGAAGTTACATATATTAGAGTACAACCAAGCAAAACAAGGAATTGATGTTTCCGACCAAATGGCTAGCTATTTCACGCCATTACGTAAAACAATCCGCTGGTACCACAAGATTGCATTCGAGTTCTTACTTTTGACAGCAGTTGTAAATGCCTTGGTTGTTTACAAAAAGCACAAAAATATACAAATTGGCCAGTTTAGACAGTCCATTTGTGAAAGTCTTTGTGAAGGAGGGGTTGAAGAAACTGTGGCCTGTCAGCCTGAGAAAACACCAATTGAAAGAATTTGAAACCGTCGACAAAACCAATAGAAAAACTAGGAAACGATGTTTCAACTGCTATAATGAGCTCAGCAAAAACGAAGGGAGGGCGGCCGCATCAAAAAAAGCTAAGAAAGTATCAACTTATTGCGGTTCATGTGTTCGAAATCCATCATTCTGCCTTGAATGCTTCAACAAAAAGCATTAATTTTTTTTTTTCAATTTATATTTTCTTACTTTTTTTATTTTGTTATTGAATTCAATTATTTTTCCTTTATTTTTACGTAAAATTAAGTTAAAAGTTAAAAAAAAAACAATGCCAAAAAAAGGCTAATAAAAACCAAAGTTTTTCGAAAAACATATTTTTTCTTTTTGTACTATCAAGAATGGACGTTTTACTAGGTGCCAGTGAAGAAAAAAATCAATCCTACAAGCAAGCCACATAAAAAATATCCAATCAGAAATGTACTGAGTGTGACCACCGGTGGGTCACATGGCCTCCTGGGAAACTTTTGCGTGACCCACCGGTGGGTCACATGGCAGTCAACGTGTTAAAAACAAGCTAAAAGACAAAAATGTTGGCTTTAAAAAAATGTATAAAACTTAGTTGTAAGTATTACCGTTATTTTTTAATTATTTTTTTTTTCATTTAACGTACGTATTTTTTTAAATTGCCCCTCCCGCCCAAACGGAAGGAGATAGACCCCCCTCCCATAGTAAAAAATGCTTGTATTGCCGTGTTCTACAAAAATCCGTTATCATTTCTCGGCGACCCGGTTATCATACTCTCCCCGAAAACATTTTAGGTACACCAAGTTGCGTCTGAATGAATCTATGTATATGTCAAAGAATGCAGTGCGTTTGGTGTTCTGTTTAGATTCACGGTGCTAAAAACATACCTTACAATCTCGCTGTGAACCGGGACTAAGAATGGGGAAAAGAAGTTGCATGAGTTAAGGGCAAATTTGGGAGCTGTTTCTGGTATGAACATGAACAACCAACACTACTTTTAAAATTGAACTCTACACCAAAATTTAAAAAAAATCTAAGGAGTGCTTTATGTATATTTACGATCGAAACTAAGAAATATAAACATCTTCTCCTTGGGCGTACCTTTGTGTCAGGTTTTGTACTCTGTCTTGCTCGAATTGCTATCAACACTAATAACAAACATGGACTAATCATTCTTTTGGCACGTCCATTAACTAGCTCCTTACAAGGATGTTCTATGTAGCTATATGTAACTATCAACAAGTAAAGGTACTTGAAGGAAAAACTTTAACTATACCTAGCCTACGTATGATTTCTTAAGACAGAATAACTTCGAAAAAATTTCGAAAATGTGTACATTTGATGTTATTTGTCAAGTGTCCCATCAGAAAGGACTCATCTGGATGCGAACAAATCTTTGAGAACACGTAACTTATAGACAAAACAAAAAATTCCCGAATCATCGGCAAAACAAATGAGTGTCACGTAAGCCAATCTGTTGAACACAACACGCAATTGTCAGCTGTCCGAAAATATTTGATGAGTCCTCTAATAACATCATTACACATTGGGGTCCTTCAAAGACGTGACTTACTTTTCAAACAATACACATCATCTGTGTTCAAAATGACTAAAACCTAAAATATACACATCAAACATAACCAGGACGACTGACGTAAAGGACGAAACCATCTAATTCGATTACTCTGTGGTTTTGTCAAAGTTGTTTCTTATTTGTAAGCATTAATTTTTTTTTTTTTTTGTTTCTTCTTGCAAAACCAAAGTTTGACAGGAAGAACAAGAGCGGTGATTAGTTATCCGTCCATATATCCTCTGCTTAAATTGTCGAATTTACCAAACCAAACACAAACAGCTATCCCCTCAAAAAATTCTATCGGTTTTTTGGATTGATTAAAATTTCATGAAAATCATTTTCGTTATGCGAAACGATTTTCATTTCGGAAAGTCCTTGGTGTCCTGGCGTCATATTCATTAAATCATTTTGCAATTCCATTGCCAACCCCAAAGGAATGGATATGCACAGGCATATCACCTACCCGTATGTGAACTTCCCATCAACCCCTTTATGGATTATTCAGGAGATGATCCTACTTAAGACAATATTCCGGGAATATTTTTAGGTTTTTTTTGTTGTTGTTCTTTTTGGCTTGAAAATGTTATATTTGATGTGCTGTGTAATGTTACATCATAACGGCCGAAAAGAGGACATGTTCCATAAGAATAAATGGTCAGAATATATATCTACGGTTCTATGATTGGTAACCTGTCCCCAGGGTGTCGTGGTCGTTTCTCAAGGTATGAATTCGAACATACCACCACCACTTGGGCAAAGTGAGTTCAGGAAAGGATGACTAAGACGTTTATGGTGGTTTGGCACAAGAACAAAATTTGGTTTCTTCTAAGAATAAGAACAAGGTAAGACAAGCAGTCTATATACAACCATATAGTCCTGATGCAGTCAGTATACTGGACAGGAACAGGACAGGTCATAACTCATTGGCCAAACGAAATGAAAAATATATTTAAGTATATATATTTCCATAAACAATCGGGGTTGCAATTTTGAGGATGAAAAGGCGAATATCCTTTGTTTCGGTCGTTGCACACAGAACTGCTGAACTTCTGAACTTATGGACGAAAAACCTCAGACTATCGGTTTTGGTATATTAGAAATAATAAATGAGGGTATGTTAAGAGGAAAGCATATTGTTTAGCCACAAAATGGGTCTTAAAGTTATCCAATGTCCAGTTAGGAGATATAAAGATTAATTAAAGAATCTTCTTAAATGAACCTTAGTATGTCGTTGTTTTGTGAAATGTGAGATGAAGGACAAATATTTTGAAAAGACCTTATTTTCGTTCATGCATATAATTAATTTAAGTAAATGTTTCATTCTCATTTGCTGATACCAATGATAGTGCAACAGTATACATGAAGAACCAGGGTCTAAGTGACTTACAATTATCAACAATTCCTGTGGGCGTGATATTTGCAGGAATGCATTTGCTGAGACGAAACTATATCAAAGTTGAGTGACTTACACCGTTTCTCATGGAGAAACTAGTGATTGCCCAGAACTTTGCCTTTGCGCAATAATTAGTAGTACGTATTCTACCTCCTCGTGGCGGTCCCCGCAAAACTATCTGGCACTCGAACAAAATTGGTTTGAAAATGCAAGGTTCTCAAAATAGCAGACTCCTTCAAAAAGAGAATGACTTATGCGATACAAATTGACCAACTTAGGGGCTAGTGAAATTAGTTAGACTCAGGTTAGGTAAAGTCTCCAACTCATAATACTGTACCAATTTACTCTGGAAAGGCAGCCGGAAGCTTTGGGAGTCAGGCCTTGGATTGCTGCTTTGCAAAAAAGCTCTCAAAATCTTGATTTGTTGGGAGCCTTTTAGTTTCAGAATACTGAAAGCCAGATTCCGGACTAGGGTACGTCGCGTTAGCATCCTACAGTGTTGCTACATGAAGCTCTCTTTTAACAAGGAGAAGGAGGACTTTTATAATCGGCTGTTTGTGGCTTTTGATAGTACACCTTGAACGCCAAGCTTGAAAACCACAAAGAAGAACTCAGGCATATTATGGCAAAACATGGTATTGACAATAACAACAACCATGGCGAACGCTTTGTTGATTTCTGAAACGCTTACCACCTTATTATAGGAGCTACCATGTTTGAACATAAGACAAGTTACAAATGCAGTTGGGTGTTGATAGATTGACAAACGACTTTCAAACAAATTCAACACATCGCGATCAGCCAGCGGCTTAGAAATACGTTCAAAACAGAAGACTCGCGATCCGCCAACAATCACAAGGATTGGAAGCAATCAGTAGCAGAAAAATGTTCTCATATCTGGTGCTGAAAGTATAGATGGTCGGTTGCACTCATAGTCCATATTTGACTCTCCGAAGAATCTTGGACAAGGATCGAAGAAAGGAAGCTCCACAAATCTCGTATCGCAGCTACTCTATCAGCAGAAAAAAAAGATCTAGAGTGACAGTAGGGCCGTCTATAGAGTTACCAAGGAGGTCTAAACAACACCTGGTAAAACAAAAAGACGTATCTCAGGTAGTAACTAGCTCAAAATGTGGAGGAATTCAATGGACTCCCCTAGGAGTTTCTTCCCCCTTCCAGGCGTCTGTAATGGAATGGCTGTATGCTTTGAAATTGAAATGATTGCATTCGGAGTCAAGCGATGAAATGGAATGCTCTCACACAGGCAGGAGAACAGTATGTACCTACTTGGGGAAGAACCGTTGAAAAGGAATTAGCACGATTTGAGAAGAGTTGGAGAGAAACCGTACACCCTGGCGCTAAGGAGTAGTGAAGTCATTTTGGCCCCAAGATGAACCTCACGTAGGTAATAGGACCTAGTCCTAAGAGCACTTTAGTAAGTTAGTAAACTTTTCTCCAACTTCTTCAAGTCCTATTTATAATGTCAAGCCTTGTCCGACTCATTACAGATAAAGCTGTTCAATATTATTGCTTTTTACAAAGTTACGGACCTTGATATTTTTCAATAAAACTAAATCTCTCAAGCTTGAGGAGCTTGAGGAAACCATGGGCCAGCAGGTAGCTATTTTTAGTACCAGTACCCAATCCTTTTGATCAAAGTCAAGGGACAACTTATAAACAATCTTGAATCATTGTACTTAACCCAATAGGTACACAACATCTATACTTAAAATCCAACTCGTATACTACTCATTTGACCATCACATATCTTTTCTCTTCTATATCATCAATACACATACTTTCCAGACACTCTTCTGCTGGTTTCTCTCTTTGTCTTGTTAATCTTAGCCAGTTTCCAGTTTAGTGAAAAATCGCATCTCACCCATAAATTCCACCAATAAAATAGCTTCGATCACACCCAGAAACGTGACCAGCGATCACGAATCAGCTAGCAATTCCAAATTCACGCAATCCTTGAACTACACCATCAGAGAGTCCCATCATCATCATCATCGAGGTATATAGACATATAGATCCTCCTCAAATACCATACAATACCTACCTGCCCATCCATCTATCCATGGATGCACCTCCCAGGCTACACCACATATTCACAGCTTTTATGAGATCCCAACATTGAGTTCCATATCATCATCATCCGCATGCTCGATGCAATTTCAATGGCGATGCGCGGTGTGGTTTTTCTATCCTGGAGTTGTTGCTGCTGCTTATGCTGCTGCCGGTGGTGGTGATGGTGCTGGTTCTATTACTACTACTGCGCTGCTGTTCAAACGGATGCGCGCGCGAAGTGCATTACATCCTAGAAGCGATTACTTAACCTCATGGCTCAGCTCCATAACCACTTGGGTCGTCATCGCTATACAATGCCGCCAGACGGGACGCGACGGTAATTTTCTTAAAGAGTACCTACGGCTATGGTATGGTTAAGTTAAGTTAGCTTAGGTATATGGTTGATGCTGGTGTAGGTATATGATGCGGATGTGCCTCTGCCGCTGCTGCTGCTGCTTCCATCATGGGGACAAGCCCGATCACTACCTATGGACCTATACCTAACCGATGCAGCGAACAACATCGAAACCGGGCAGTATTATGGACACTCGGTTGAGGTGATCTTAGGTTCACAGTGCGGTTAATGAGTCCAGGAGTCGCCATGATGGTCTCCACATCTTCGTCGTCGTCGTTATAAAAAGTCCACAGGCGGCATCCAAGAGGGTAACCAGTTTCATTCCAATTTCATGGCAGTTTTGAGGGTGGGGAAAGAGAATTCAATATGGGGGAAGAAACACCACAAAAGGTCTGTTTCTCTACAACTAGGACGACGACGACAATTGGCAATTACGGTAAGTGCATATAGATAGATATATTTGATACTTTGTCGATTCTCTGATAATCTATTGCACCTTGGGGTCAACCAATAAAAAATTATTTCGGACACAGCATACATGGGACTTGTTCTCAAAAAGGGACAAAACACCAACAAAAAAAAGGGTTACGAATCTGATGGAACTCACCCTCCAAGATGATTTGTCGCCCTGGTTCAATTACCACTCTCTAAAGTGCCTTCAATTCACTTCATCCTTGGGATATGGAAATTGCGTCACATAAATAATCAGGCCGTTTCCTTGTTGTGACATGTTTCTCTAGAAGCCAGTGTCTCTCCTTGCTGCTGCTGTGTGTCCCCCAGGCGAACATAAATAACAAACCCAACCGACCCAATATCAATTTGCACTAAGAATCTCTTAAATCCTTAGTGGCAAGACTTTCATTCTGACATCCCAAAGAAGAATGTGCACTCATTTTATATGCAGGACGCAGGCAGCTTTGCCATAAGTAAACTACCCCTATTTTTGTGCGATGGGGTATATGTAAATTTCTTTCCCGCGAATGATTATATTTTTTGCCGCACACTTCTGTCCCTCACGTAGGCAAACGAAAATAAAAAAGAGAAGAATGTCAGATTTGACACTTCGTAATATTTATGATGATGGACCGAAGACGAATTGAAATTTGAGAGAGGAAAAATGATTTCTCTGCTTTTCACACTCACACTCTCCTTCCTCTTGATTCAGTTTCAGATCCTTGAACCTTGAATATTTTTGAGAGAGCTAAATGTGGCAATTAGCCAAAAAGTTTGTCTCTGTGGGGCGATAACTTAGAAATGTTAACAAATGGCAAAACGCAAGCAATTAAGGAATCTTTCGAACTCAAATACCGTTAGAAAGGGTTATAAGTTGTACAAAACATTTTAAGAAACTCGCAGAGGTAAACCTTGTTGTTTGTTTGGATCTACTTGTGACTCGAGGGGCTTTATACCATATACACAAAAAGAGTACAAATTTTGTCTTAGAAAACTGCTTCTGTCTTTGGGAGGCTGGAGGTAGGTGGAAGGGGTTAAAGGAGCTTCTGTTTGATTGTTGCTTTGGCGGTGTGGTAAGTGGCAGGTAAATTAATTAAGTAAACTTGCTGCCGATTGTTTTTTGGGTGGCCATGGCACTATAAAATCATAGTCTCTTTGAAGAATTAAAAGTAATTTTCAAGTTTCAATTGTAATTCGTATTTGGAGATAAAGAGAAAGCTGGAGGGGAAACATGTTGTACAGGGGTGAAATTAAATGAAGTTCCGTAAATTAATAACAGTTTTCCCGCAGAAGGTTTTGTCATTTAGTAACAATATTTATGATGGTTGGAAGAGTATACAAAGTCTAATTTAGTTTAATTTTTATCTTGTAGGGAATCAAATTAGTTTGCCAGTTAACCTGTAGCAGTGGCTGTACCAAACGTTAGAGATCCAACTAACAATTTGACTCCTATAATTGTCCAAAGAAGCTTGTATAACACTAAAAAAAGAACTATGAATCAAATCCTATTGCATTTTTATGAAGTTACATAATTCAGTTTTTATTTTCTGTAGGAAACTTGATTTATATTGGAGGAAGCGTTTACTCCAGTACAAAATTTCTTATTGGAGCAAATACTCCATTATATATGTATATAAATATAAATGAGGAAAGCTTTATATAAACGTGTGCTTCAACTTCGATTTTCTAATCGGAGAAAACACTAATCTAATATTCTTTCCCTTAATATCGTAGCAAATACTCCAATTAACATCTGCGGAAAGCGTTATATGAGCGTTTACTCCGATAAGGATATTTATTTGAGGAAGGCATTTTATCAGCGTTTGCTCCAATTGCACAAATACAGTTAAACAGGTTGACTAATTGATAGTGTATTCCTAAGCTCTACATCTTTTCTTTGCCATTCCTTAGTAGGCATCCTCCCTTAAAGATCAACACTTTTCCCATCAAGCCAAAGTTGAATATCCAACCATTTTAAAATTGCGTCAATAGAGCAAGAACAGACACTTAATTAATCCATTATTTTTAATTTAAAATTCAAATTTCAAACTCCGACTGTCTTGACTCTTAAATTGCAACATTTTTCCAATATAACGTGAATGTCTTTGATAATCTTGGCGACAACATTACCCACTCTCTTTATGTCATCAAAATCACATCACGCAATCTCCTCCGAACGCTCTTTTCACCATCAGATCTTCAAAAACCCACACATTCTTTAGTATATAATTTGAAAACCAATTTAAAGCTCATGTACCATCATCTGAATGATAATTTGCCAATCTATGCAAATCATGTTATCCCAGCTAAGACCTCTGCGATGACGATGGAGTCCAACGACAACATCAGAAACGGAGATCAAAGTGCTGTTCGCGCATAAATATCGTGGACCACCTACAGTAGACTAGCATTGAATATAGGACCAGCCAGCCAACTGCCAAAGCAATCCGCACGAATTCACCAGAAGATTTATGTTCGAAGTGGTGACAACAAATTAATTCCCTACGCCCATGCGCGCGCAGGACTGATGGAACAACAGAAGCCAAAGTGGATTCTGCCTGATGCATGCCGTCTTCGTCGTCCGGTGAAACAGAATAAAAAAAAACAACCAGAAACCATCTCGCGATCGGTGTCGCCATTCTGATATCCCAAAGCTGGTCCCTGATCATTTGTCCACCGTTGCACATGCGCATCGCATCATCATCATCATTATCCACATCCGACATCCACCATCATCATCATCATCATCATCTGCACATTGGCAACATTGCAATAGCGGAACGCGCAGAAGCGCGTAATCTCTGGCAGTGGTGTCCGCGTTCGCGCAGTGTCCTGTCCCTGTCCGTGTCCTGTCCAGTGTCCACTGTTATCTTAATATTGTCATTGTCACAATTTACAAAGAGCAACGCTAATGGATTACACGTTTTTCCCATTATCTCTTTGTGGTTGTGGCCGCGATCTGGACTTATCGCGCCCGGTCCCGATGCGCGATGCGGTCCTGGGGAATCGGAAATTATGCGCGAGCCCGGTGGCGGTTTAAGTGGTGGTGCACATAGTTTTGCACTAACGCGGCATAGCGTGCCTTCGAAGTTACACCACACCGGTTGGCAGATAAAGTTGATAAGGTTCGGCGTTACAAGCCCAAGCGTTTTACTGCCGATTTGGGTTGTTGTTCGTGTGAATGCGGTTGCGCCTGCGCACAGAGATACGTTAATACGCATATCTCGAAGTTTGGACCCTTTTGGCGTAGCCTGATCCTCCAAGTTGATTAGCGCGAGAGGTATTGTACCATCAGTATACCTACCTACCTATAGATGGTGCGCATTGTGCATTCGTGCACGGAATACTTTTTGCGTACCTACTACACTTAGGTTGTATGAAATACTGTTTGGGTGAGATTTGACCTCGAATATGGAATAGAGGGGAGGCGGAACCTTAAAGCGGGTGGGTGATAGTTGATAGAGCCTATGAGACAATAATCTCCGCCTGACGGTGATTAATTGAATTTTGAAGTACACTGCGACACCTGTATGAAGTTTGCTGTACAGGATTGTGGTTCAAAGAGCATTGAGATTGAAAAGATTTGGGGTATATTATCTCACGCAAGATTTTTTCAACCGACCAACTACAAAAGGATACTTACCTGTTTTTGAGATGGAATCGATTAGATGGAAACACAAGCAATTAAAGGGGAAAATATAAGAAGGTCAGGTTTTATGGATAGATTATTGGTATTGTATACTCCATAATTCCTTATTTTTGTTTATGAGGCTAGATGCTCAAATAAATTTTCAAAAACCTTTCTGTATGTTTTAAAGTCCAGTAAATAAAAGTGGTTCAGTTTACTTTGAACTTTTGACGATCAGTTCCAATTTCGATGATTTTAGTGATTGCTATTTTATTTAAAAATCATAACGTTGTGGAAGGAAAAACCAATTGTTTGAATTTTTAAAACTATATACCACTTTGTTTTAGGGCTGGCGATAAGACCAAGACGAAACGTAGTTTTTTGACGAAACTTACCGAGACCTGGGTGGTCCTTGCCGTAAAAGAAATCATTCGAAAATTGTGTTTTTAAAAGTGAAAATTAAATATTTCACTGAAAATATTATCGTTGTTCTTAGTGAAGATTTGGATGTGAATGATGTACAAAAATATTTGATAAAAAAAACTGCTGGGTGAAATAGAATAATCAAATTCTCTAATTGGAGGAGCATTGTTGTTATTGAAAAATAAATGTTTACATTCAAGAAAAGTTGTCGAACGCAGGGAATAGGTATCATTCGATTCGAGTTTGTTATTTCTAGTCCGATTGCCAAAAATTCCCAAAAGTGATTTTTTTGAAATTATTCAAAGAACAACGAAGTTGAAATTTTTTGAACTATCCTGATGCATTGAAAATATTTTATCTTTTACAACT
The DNA here is from genome assembly GCA_958431115.1 of Syrphus vitripennis. NCBI lineage: Eukaryota > Metazoa > Arthropoda > Insecta > Diptera > Syrphidae > Syrphus > Syrphus vitripennis. The sequence goes on from OY288110.1 coordinate 75,568,163, forward strand.
CCACCTCATAGTACGGGAGGCAGCGTTGAGTTTTTCCGAGTGATTTTACCCGGGATGATTCTTATCAGAATTGAAAGATATTTGTATGTGTATCATAAAAATGCGCGTCAGCCGCCGCGCCCGCGGTGGACCTAGGTGTGAGGGCGGGTCAAAGTGGTAATTTTTTTTTGTTCAAAAAGTCATTTTACCCGGCTCCAAAATTTGAGGAATGGTTATTGATGTTGTACTGAATCCAAAAATTGCCGTCAGCCGCATGGATGGCGGTGGAAAGACCGTCAGCCAGGCACCTGAACTTGTAAAAAATTTTGAAAAAAAAAGTCATTTTACTCGGGCTGATTTTTTTACAGATGAATCTTCAACCTTTCAAGATAATAAAACAAACCGTCAGCCGCCCGGGTAGCGGTGGAAAGACCGTCAGCCGACGTCATCAACATGACGCCCTCCCAGTTGACCTGAGCGTTACTCAGTCACTTTAAATGAAAAACTGACGACTTTTATCCCCATTAACATTCGGTTTATGGCTAATTTTATTTTTGTTAGTAAGCAAACAATCTGAAAATTACAATTTCCATCGATTTAATATTAGTTTCATATTAATTTCGTCACTTTTGCCGAAGGTAACTAAATTAGTCAAGTAAACGGAACTCGAAAAAGAAGATAGTTGCCCCAAAAAAGGTAGGGTAGTGCTATTTTTTTTATATGTTGTAAAGTATATATAGTAGAAGAAAAAAAAAATAAATTACACAACCACGCCCCCTCCACCCCTTCACCATTCTCGAAAAACCAATCGCAGAAAATACCACAATTTTCGACTTTTTTCAAGTTTTTGTCAAAAACTCAGAAATTGTAAATTTTTGGGATCAATATTCTTCCACAAAAATAAAGTATATTAAATTTCCTACGAAATACATATTTCAATTATTATTTTTGGTTAAGCCGTTTTGCCGCTATAGCCAGCTGAAAAAACGCCAAAATTTGTCTTTTTTTAAAACCCGTTTTCTAGATTTTTTTTTCATTCAGACTTCAAAAACTGTACTTGTAATTGCAAATATCTCTAAATTTTCTAAAACTACATAAAATTCTCTATAAAATGAACATCTTAATTATTTATTTAGGCCAAACCGTGTAACCGCCAGAGCAGAGCACTTTTAAGTAAAAGGTATGTCATAACTAGAAAACGCGAAGTCAACTGGATTTCATTTATTAATTTCATCACTTCTTGCCAGAATCCCAAATGTTTTTTTTTTTCATTTTTACCTTATATACAGGGTGTCCCGTATAGGATAGTCCAAACTGAATATGGTGATAGGCCAGTTCATGACCATTCAGAATTTCGTAACTTGTTCATCCCAAATCGTAACGGTTTTCGAGTAACGGCTGTTTTTTTGAAATTTGCCCAAACCCCTACTTTGGACCACTGTTTTGCTCACCCCGTCCATAATTGATTTTTTATTTTTTTTATTTTTTCACCAAAATATTGACCAGAAATAAAACTTTTTTTGTGCATTCAAAAAATTTTGATTTTAGTCCACCATTTTTATAAAATTACTAGATAAATTCATAGTTTGATCAAAATTAATTTGTTACTTCAATATTTGAAAGAGCGCCCTGAAAAAAAACCGTATGACACAATACTGGCCCTTACTTTAAAAAAATTGCCTTGCTTTTCAAATTTCTAAAAAGGTATAAATCTTACCAATACAAATTCCCAATCAAAAGTTATTACAGTTTAAACTCGATAAGTCGTGGTTTTAATAAAAATTAAAATAAATTTTTTTTTGTTTTTCTTTTTGTAATGTTGTTTGTTTCATGTTTTTTTTTTGTGTTTTTAGTTTTCTTACGTGTTGTTTTTTATTGTTGTTTTTTAATTTTTTTCACTGTCGGTACTTTAACCCAAATTTTTTTTTTCATTATAATATTAGCGAAATCGTATATCAATTTCAATAGTTAATTCATTTTCAAAGCAAGTTAATTCTACTAACAATGGCGGTCTTTAAGTTTAAGACGCCACGCTTGGTCAATCCTTGTACTAATGTTTTATTTATTTTTACCGGTAATGGTATGGCTGGTAAAAATTTCAAAACGTTCAAAAGTAATGGCGCTTATTAGTCATTCAAAGTGAGATAGTTATTTTTTGTTTTTTGTTTTTTTTTAAAACGCTTTTAATTGAAAAAAAAAAATAAAATGTTTTACACGCCACGCGAAAATGCTTCAATGCATTACATTTATGGAGAATGTTTAGGAAACGCAGCCAGGACATATGCTGAAAGGTACCCAAATGCTTCACATCCCGACCATCGCCTTTTCATACGGGTTCACTTGGCTTAATTGGAGGGCAGGGCACCAGGGAGAAGTCTAGGACAAGGAAGAAGTCAACGCCACCATGATGGGCAGTTTTGCGTGCTGTGCAGACTGAACCTTCTACTTCTATTAGAGCTATCGAAAGGACAACAGGGATCTCAAAAACAAACATCCAAAGACTGCTGAAAGGAACAAGCTGCATTCCTTTCATTTGCAACGTATTCAAACTCTTCTTCCAAGGGACTATACACAAAGGGTTGAATTTTTTCGCTCGGTGCTCCAAAAAAACCATAAGGATCCAGATTTTTTCAACAAAATATTGTGGACCGACGAATCATCTTGCAAAATAGATGGATTTGTCAACTTGCGTAACCTCCATAGTTGGCAATTGGAAAATCCGCATTTGGTGCGAGAACAAAATTCACAATACCAGTTCAAAATAAATTTGTGGACTGGGATTTTGGATGGCCACATAATAGGACCCATTGAACTGCCGCATACACTAAATAGTGAAATTTATTTAGATTTTCTGCAAAATAGGCTATTTTTTTTGTTGGAAGACGTGCCACTTGCCATAATACAGTCTATGTGGTATCAACACGACGCCGACGGTTGCCCAGCTCATTACAATAGAAATGTGAGACGTTTTTTGGACATTTCTTACCATGAACGATGCGTGGTGGACCAATTTTATGGCCACCTCGGTCACCAGACCTTAATCCGTTGGACTTTTTTTATTGGGGCTGTCTCAAGGAAAAAGTCTATGCTAAGCCTATTTCAAACATAAGTGAACTCCAGCAACGTATTCAGGTTTCTGCTGCAGAAATAAGCAACTCGATAAGCACAAGGAATTTAAAAAGACAGTTTTGTAAACGCTGTCGAGCTTGTATAGTGCAGGTGGGGCACATTTTGAACAATTTTTAAAAATAAACTGGGTAAAAAATTAAAAATGTAAACAAAAACAAATTTAAAAAAAAACAAGAAAAAAACAAAAAAAAACATGAAACAAACAACATTACAAAAACAAAAACAAAAAAAGAATTTATTTTAATTTTTATTAAAACCACGACTTATCGAGTTTAAACTGTAATAACTTTTGATTGGGAATTTGTATTGGTAAGATTTATACCTTTTTAGAAATTTGAAAAGCAAGGCAATTTTTTTAAAGTAAGGGCCAGTATTGTGTCATACGGTTTTTTTTCAGGGCGCTCTTTCAAATATTGAAGTAACAAATTAATTTTGATCAAACTATGAATTTATCTAGTAATTTTATAAAAATGGTGGACTAAAATCAAAATTTTTTGAATGCACAAAAAAAGTTTTATTTCTGGTCAATATTTTGGTGAAAAAATAAAAAAAATAAAAAATCAATTATGGACGGGGTGAGCAAAACAGTGGTCCAAAGTAGGGGTTTAGGCAAATTTCAAAAAAACAGCCGTTACTCGAAAACCGTTACGATTTGGGATGAACAAGTTACGAAATTCTGAATGGTCATGAACTGGCCTATCACCATATTCAGTTTGGACTATCCTTTACGGATACCCTGTATATACGGTATACATACATAATACCTTTTTTATTATGTAAAAATGAAAAAAAAAAAACATTTGGGATTCTGGCAAGAAGTGATGAAATTAATAAATGAAATCCAGTTGACTTCGCGTTTTCTAGTTATGACATACCTTTTACTTAAAAGTGCTCTGCTCTGGCGGTTACACGGTTTGGCCTAAATAAATAATTAAGATGTTCATTTTATAGAGAATTTTATGTAGTTTTAGAAAATTTAGAGATATTTGCAATTACAAGTACAGTTTTTGAAGTCTGAATGAAAAAAAAATCTAGAAAACGGGTTTTAAAAAAAGACAAATTTTGGCGTTTTTTCAGCTGGCTATAGCGGCAAAACGGCTTAACCAAAAATAATAATTGAAATATGTATTTCGTAGGAAATTTAATATACTTTATTTTTGTAGAAGAATATTGATCCCAAAAACTTACAATTTCTGAGTTTTTGACAAAAACTTGAAAAAAGTCGAAAATTGTGGTATTTTCTGCGATTGGTTTTTCGAGAATGGTGAAGGGGTGGAGGGGGCGTGGTTGTGTAATTTATTTTTTTTTTTCTTCTACTATATATACTTTACAACATATAAAAAATAGCACTACCCTACCTTTTTTGGGGCAACTATCTTCTTTTTCGAGTTCCGTTTACTTGACTAATTTAGTTACCTTCGGCAAAAGTGACGAAATTAATATGAAACTAATATTAAATCGATGGAAATTGTAATTTTCAGATTGTTTGCTTACTAACAAAAATAAAATTAGCCATAAACCGAATGTTAATGGGGATAAAAGTCGTCAGTTTTTCATTTAAAGTGACTGAGTAACGCTCAGGTCAACTGGGAGGGCGTCATGTTGATGACGTCGGCTGACGGTCTTTCCACCGCTACCCGGGCGGCTGACGGTTTGTTTTATTATCTTGAAAGGTTGAAGATTCATCTGTAAAAAAATCAGCCCGAGTAAAATGACTTTTTTTTTCAAAATTTTTTACAAGTTCAGGTGCCTGGCTGACGGTATTTCCACCGCCATCCATGCGGCTGACGGCAATTTTTGGATTCAGTACAACATCAATAACCATTCCTCAAATTTTGGAGCCGGGTAAAATGACTTTTTGAACAAAAAAAAATTACCACTTTGACCCGCCCTCACACCTAGGTCCACCGCTACCCAGGCGGCTGACGGCCAGATATATTATGTATTAGTGGAAAACTATCTATACTATTAATTTCAGCCCGGGTACTTATCACTTTTCCAAATTAACGCTACCTCCCGTACTATCAGTCATAACTGTTCCCAATTTCATTGAAATCTCTCAAAGAACAAAAAAGTTGAAAATGTTTGCAAAACACCCTGTTGAAGTTGAAAATAATTCATTGAAATCACCCCAGGAACCATAAACAAATGTCAATTTGTGACATTTGTGTAAACTCTTTTTTTTTTGCGAGCGACCCTGTAGCTACCTGATGCGTCAAATACATTGAAATCGCCCAAGAAACAACAATGTTGCATTTTGTGACATTTTTGAAAGTTACCCAGTACTCCGAAACTCTGTTTTCTTTTATAATTCCTTCTCAGCTACAAAAAATTGTTCAAATTATTCAAAATCCGATGTCTGTGGTTGTGAATTTATTCACAATTTAATCGATTTATTATGTAAATCACCACCACAAGTGCTGTTGTTATTTTTGACTCAATTCTCTTGTTAACAAATAGTTACTGTGATTTTGTACTCACAGTTCAAAAATCACTATACCTACTTATCAAACAAATTTTAGATACAAGGAATATGGTTTCATCTGGGTATCCTGTCAGTGGGCAAAGTGGTTGTTCAAGTCCCGTCCTAGCAAACAGACACAATTTGTCCTCTTACTAAAAATGAAGGCAATATTTGAAATGCCAGAAAAATAAGAATCTTGAACAATTAATAAGGTAATTATGAACTCGAGCTTAACTGTTGATGAATCGATTTTCCTGATTCTAGTTCAACACGAAATATAGATCAAACTTCAAACATTTGGTAGCGCTTTTTCTAACATACACACTACATTATCAATCTTCTACCCTAAATATATTGATTGGCCTTAACAAACAAGTCTTGAGAAGGTGTCTATAAATTAGGTACAAACATTTAATTCAAAATAACAACCGAGGATTTAAATACCTCAAACATTCTTCCTAAATCGAATGTAATGTAATTCAAAGGCCCTGATCTAGATAAAAATGAAAAAAAATATAAAACTACATTACCCATAAATATGACTAATTGGCGATGATGCTATTCTATAATTTCCCATCACTACGCACTGAAGAACATAAAATATTTTGACGCCAGTTATCCGGTTGAAATTCAACGAAATTCTATGAAAACAATGCATCATACAACATTCCCGCAGAAGGTAAGCACCAGCTATACATCCGCAATCCGCATAGTCCAGACATAATTCATGTTCACAGAGTAATAAAATCTTATTTTCCAAATCGTTTTTAGGCATTTTACAACTACCCACAATTCTATAAGTAGTTCAAAATTAATCATAAACGTCCATCAAAGTCATAATATGCTTTCGCATTCTGTTAGTGAAACAGCGAAATGTGATACATATAATTTTGAGTTTGAAGAATTAAAAAAAAAAACAACCCCCCGAGTTGCCCCCTTTTTCAACCATCCATCGCACATCGTGTGGAACTAAACACTTCACGATGACTTCATAATAAAAGTACGACACATATGGCGTGTGTGCGGTGTCCCGCATGTTGCTTCACTTCACATTAGATTTTCGTACTCTTCACCCCAAAAGTCCATCACATCATAATATTAAACAATAGGACGTTTGGTTTAGCAGCTCGTAAATCTCTAAAAATATTCTTAATGCGCTTCCAATTTCACCCCAGGATCTCCCGAATCGATGCAAATTTTCCCTTCGATCGGGTGAAGAGGGATTTCCAAGAAATCTCTGGCGGATCAACTGTGCGATTTGTTTTTTGCGCCTTTAGTCACGCACATCGTCTATTTTGGGGGTGGCACGGTGCAACTGGTGCACATGCAACGGCCAGAACAAGTGCACAGTATTTCCGCAAAAGAGTGTTTAGAGCTCTTAAGAGGCCTGAAATAGATCGATTGGAACGGGAACTCATGTTCGACAGGCGTGCGTTTCGCGTTGCATCTGCGGTTCAGATTCACAAATTCCCAGAAATGATCGCTGATGGAATGCGGGGATGAAGAGAGAGTGCGGGGACACTGATTTCATATCACCCACCCAGAGACAGGCCCTGTGAGATAAGAACTCCCGCAGGCGGTTGATAAATTTGCAAACGGTCCGCCGAGCAAGTCACGGGAATGCATGGCTGGCTGGCTAACTGGCATAGTCGATCCTGCGGCCCTTTGACACTGTGTGCCACTGTCTGTTTGGTAGCAGCCTCAATGGGACAGTGGTGGACTTTGTGCTGCGAAATTAATGTCACGAAATTATCATCAGCAGAGAACAGACAAAAGATCCGACATCGATAGCCGAGGAATGATGTCGCGCTTGCTATACAGTGGCAGTGAGCAGCGGGACAAACTACGCGATCTATGCGACTTTTGTGACGTCCGCACGACGACGACGACGAAGAAGACTACAACGATGATGATGATGATGACGATGGAGGAGCATCATCATTGTCGCGTCGCGCCTGACATTCTCTGAGTGGGTTATTGTGTTGGGCCAGGGTGCTGGGTAGTGCGGATTTATCGAGGATTCATGGAGATCACAAACTACACGACATGACCACCATTGAGGAGAGTGTAGTATGATGGCATTGGAACTGAATACAGTAGCTGCCACGACAACATTAAAAGGATTCCATTGTCTGGGGCGCTATATACTTACTGACTGCGGTGACTTCGAAACAAATGACCCAAGATTACGATCGGGCTTGGTGGTGCTTCCATCAGCTATACCAACTAACTGCTCTGTAGCTGTTTTGTATTTTTTTTTTACTTGTAGCATGGAAATCTGTAATCTGAGACATTCTGGGAAAATTTGACGTTTTGAAGACGTTTGTCATTGTGTTGTGTCTTTGTGTGACTTTTTGGTGTCCTCTCTCCTCAAGAAAAGAACACTAATCGTGGTCTATGCGATCCATGTTTTTTTTTGCGTTGAATTGTTGTGTATTCCACTTGAAAGGCTAAGGTTTCGATTACCAGAGCTGTTGCTGTTTCTGGATGAATATGCTGTTGTAGAGTGTAAGTGGCGTAAAGATGAAGGCGATATTGTAGAATTTGACGTTTCCCGCAGCACTCTGTAGAGTGCGCTGTGCACAGATGACTGATTTGAAGAGTCAGGCAATTTTGACATTAAATTGAGTGAAGGAAGCTGATGAGTGGAAGGGATGCTGTAACTTATTTGATTAGACGTTGATGATTATGTGGTGTGTATTGTACACTACTTAGATTGTTATCTTTCTGTCAAGCAAACAAAGGCACAAGATAAACCTACTTATGTATTTCAGATTGAGATTTTGTTCATGAAATAAAGTATAAATGCGCAACTGGATAGTTAGCAGGAGGTTAATAGTCAGATGAGCTGTCATGACGAGATTTTTTTTTATGTTGTTTTTGATCTTCAATGGGATGGTCTCAAAAAGTGCATTCAATCTGAACCTGAACAACGCTTTTAAATTGTCTACATTGTCATTGCAAATAATTCTACGATTTTTTAGGAAATGGAATTTTGTGGTACGATTTTCTCGAAATCAATCGATTTCGATAAAATTTATATTGTTGGAAAGCGACAGTTCCGAAAGTGTGCAGAATATAGCTAAGACACACTGCGGGTCATCAATTTCATCTTGAAAACATAGGCGCCTGGGAGGGTAGGGTAAGGAGGTCAGTTGCTCTCTACTGTCTCTGAAAATAAAAAATACAGTTTAATTTTTTTCTTCGATATTTTGAAAAATACGACGGTTGTCTTGGCTTTTTTTTTTGTTGGAGCCCACGTTCGACAGAGCAACTGTGCATTTTGATCGTAACTATTTTTAAGCACATTACCTATGACAACTAATGCATTGGCACTCTGGAAGAAATTCAAAGATCGTTATGTGCAAGGATTTTGCAAGGGACTATAGTAAGAAGGTGGTATTCTTTTGGTTTTTGAAGCAATTTTGATTTTTCGTAATTTCAAGAGTCAATTTTAAGCCTTACTAATTCGGCTTGGCTTAAAAGATTGTGCATTTCTACACTAAATTAATGCAGTAAATCTTCGTTTAGCAACAATAAACTTTTGACTGTGACAGAACGCAACGCAGATCAGATGTAACATTTTAGCAAAAAATGGTTTTGGTGGATTTTGGTGTTTTAATTTAATCACTACGTTAATCACAATTAATATAGCTCTCAAGACTTGACGCAGGAACCTACCTAATTTTCAGTCAGTTAGTTACGATTTTTGTGGTTTTTGAAGCCCTACATTTGAGAATTTCAATTGATTGATTTTAATTAAGTTTTCCACATATTTTTTATTAAATTCTTACATTTCCATGATAAGTTCCACCCTAATATGCACATAATATTCCGTTCAGACTTCTATAAAGCTTCTATAAAAGTTCTTTAAGCTTTAACTTCTTTCAGCTTCAACCTTTGGCATTTTAAGTAGAGAGTACTGCCATCAACCTGCGAACCAATGACCGATGACTTCAAGATAAATAGTGAAATAAAATAAGTAAATAAATAAAAAACTGCTATCTTGGGAAACATTGCTAAATAGTTGTCTGAAGAACATGAATAAAAATTTTTGTTGGCATTTTGTTGGCACCTTCAAGGTGACTTCCAGCGGAAACTCCAGCTCCCAAGTGTCTGCCAAGTATCAAAAATATTTAGAGACACCGTGTCCAAAATTTTTTGTATGCAAAATATTCGTAATGCAAATTCCTTATTACCTAATATGGTAACTATTCATAGAAAAAATTCAGATGCAATAAAATATGTAAAGTAGGTTTGCCGGCCCTGAGATATTAGTCTAGAAATAAGTGGTTCATTCTGTACCCTGATCCATTACTTATTCCATTGCTATACATACCTTGAATTTTGTATTGCACTGACATAAGTCATTTTAAACGGTATCTTCAGATAGCAAACAAGCTAGTGACGTTTTATAAATCAACAAAAGTATTTTACCTTTGTCAAAATAATATCACATTTACTAATGACCACCTACTCTTTTTCACACAAAAACAATAAAAAAAAAACTTAACCAACTTTATTTTAAGCAAGAACAAGACGATAAATCAATATAATCCCACATGAACTCATCCCAATGACCATCTTCGTTAAATACAAAAACAAACCCTGCAACCCCTCAGGCGGAACCAAAGGGCTTTAGACGAAGAAGTCTCGTCTTGGTTCCAGTTCTCCATCATAATCACCATTATTATTGTTGTTCTCCCTTAACTTAAGTCTTTATTATACGAACTCGAACTTGTACAACTGCAACAAGAAAACGAAAGACAAAGAATAAAACAACTGCCGGCTATAAACATTCCGCAAACAAATTAACACCGCTAACAAGTTGACGTTTAAACAATTCACATCACAAGCCATCCATCCATCCAGCCATCAGCTTTGGGTAGAAAGACAACAACGACAATGTGGAAGAACTTCTTCCCAAGATCGAACATCAATTTACGCCTGTTTACCTCCTTAACTTAGGCAACAAATAAGAACCTTCTCCTCCTACGCCACCATCACCACCGCACCGTTGCAACCGACGACGACGCTGCAGTGCGGCTTCCTCTGCCACCCCTTTGGTAATAATTAGCAGTTCTTTGGTACCAGAACAATGCGTCGCCTTTGTCTTTGGCTGATGGAATAAGTCTTTTGAGAGAAAAAGTATCTTTAGGAACTCTTGCAAGGTCTGGAGCTGATTAGGAACAAACTTCCTAGTGACGCGGTCATGTGCATTGTCACTGATGCATGTGCGTCTTTGGTGTCGGTACTCGGTAGTCGGTGTCGGACTATCGGTAAGTTAGTTAAATCATTTGCACGTGATGATGGGGCAAGTTGCTCGATGCATGACACTCGCACATGAGTGTGACATGGCCATAGAAGAGCTATATTGATTAGCGCCTAGTTAACCCGAAGAGCTATCATTATGCTGGGGTTAAAAGAAGATTGTGGAAAAAAAAAGAAGAACAAATCTGACCAAAACATGCGGGCTTTTCGCCATGTCATCAATCTCAACGAGTGCGGTTAAGACTGCCATATCCGCTGCCACAGAGCTCCATGTTCCCGGAGAGTTATGGTCAATCACAGGGCTATGCATCATACTGGGATGAACACTCATGTACTGTACACACCATGGAACACCAAAACAGCAGCAGCAGCATCATATCAGCATCCAGCAACAATTGCAACAGAGCCCAAACCAGCTGCTCGAACCAAGTTCTTCTCTATAACGCGGGAAAATAGAAAACATGGCTTTCGAGCACTCCAGATCTAATATCACTTTATAAATCATGTTTACACGAGACCAAGGACACAGGAGAGGGCTACGGTAGACGGGGGTGAAATGTAATATCGCGGATAATTTCGTTCGCGAGGATGCGAGTAACTTCTTTTTTTTTTTTTGTGTTGTTGTATTTTTTTCGTTTTGAACTGAAAATTGATGGCAGTGGTAGCTTCATGACCGACATCGTGAATTTTGTGCGCGGCGTAACTTTCATCCCGTGCAAAGAGTAACATCAGAAGTAGCTTTTGGAAAACATACCGTTTCGGGGCAACCATAAATATTCTTTGCTTGATTACATTTTCGGAATGCTACCCTTTGCTTTTGGGGGCCATCACCAGACCATATACAACACCGGCCGTGGGGAGTGTTTTGGTTTTGGTATTGATTTTTTTTTTTTTTTTTTTTTGGTTTTTAGCTAAGGCTATCATTTTTATTGCCGAGGGAACAACTTTTTGTCCAAGGTTGTGTTTATGGCTCTCGATTGCATTTCAGGGTGGAACCTTGAGTTCTTGTTTTTTTTTTGAAAAAAAGAATACATAATTATGTTTCATCTTGAAATTGGATTGCAGTGATGTCATATAAAATGTGACCGTGATATATCAAATAAATATTTAAGGTGTCATATAGTACACCTAAAATTATAAAAATAAATTAAACAGATACAAAGCAGTTCTTAAAAAGACTTTTTGGTCATTTAAAATATCGACGACGGATTGTTTTAAAATCGATAAACAATTTAATTGATGCAGTATTTATAGTTTTCCTTTTTACTTTCTTTAAAACCAAGAATTTTAATTTGTTGTCCTTCAATTACCCGAATATTTTATTATGACAGAACATTGAGAACTTTATTTTGGTTTTTAGTCGCTAGTTTTTCAGAGGGAGATCGTCGTTGTTTTGGGGTTAAACCAAAGTTAACTTATAAACACAGGTTTTCAGTCAATTTCGATCCGAAGATACTTCAAATAATTTGGAGTGTTAACTCTGGATTAACTGAATTAATATTTTTGACAGATTTTTTGTAGGAAATTGATGCGCCGCCGTTATGGATATAGAATTTCGATAAAGACGCCACTTCAATTATGATAGCGAACCGGTGATTTCCTTAGTGCCGCAGATCAAATTCGATAGATTTTTGAGAGGTAAATATTAATCCTCTACTGGTTTAAATTCCTTGCAGGCTTTAGCAACTCAGAGTTAATAAACAATCAATAAGAAAAAAAGTATTAAAACATAAGTTCATTAGGTCATCCCAAATGTAATATCAGTTGCCATTGGTATTTTCTATGATTATGATGGTTATATAACATTATGGTTGGTCTATACCTGTTTCAAAGCCAAAATGAATCTTGGAAATGATGGTGTTGCAAAACAAACTGGTGATCGGTTCTTTGACCGCAAAACGGCATCACGCCAGCGAATAACGAAATTGGTCTATGTCCAATTTTTTTCGAAAATGATTTAATAATGCAGTTTTAGTAATTTGAGGTTTTTTTTTCTTTATTTAAAAATCATCCCTTTCAAAAATTTTAGTAAAATCTTTATAATATTATTGGGACTGTTTAATGTATTCGTAAAGAACTTGAACTCGAGAACCGAGGTTCCAATCAGACCTGTAGCCAAGACTTCTGAAGCAGTTTTCTTCAAACTTGAAATTTAAGGTTCTCAACTGCCCTAAATATCGGTATCAAGCATCGTTGAAACATTTTTGTTTGAAAACTGAACATGTTAAAAGGAAGTAGATATATTTTTTTTTGGAATTTAGTTTTTTTATAACGCATAGTTCATACCTCAGGAATTTGAGGTCAATTGAATGTGACAATTACAGTTTTGTCGTTTAATGTTTTCTATTATTTAATTTATGCTTTTATGACTTTGTGCCAGGTTAGCTCAGGAATTTATGTTGTCACTATAAATTCCTGTCCTGAATTAGATGTGACAATATCAATTTTTTCATGCTGTTTTTAAATGGTACCTACCTGTCATACCATCGTTACGACAAAACTAATTTTTGTCAAAAACGGCCCTAAAGATTTTGATAAAAGTTTGTGTGTTATTTTTTCTAAGTAGGTAGGCAATTAAAATTAATTTTTTGATTAAAAAATATTTTCAAAAACAATCTAAGTATCAGCTATGAATTCTTCTTAGTAGATGAGCGCCATTCCATCATGAGTACCCAAGACTGAAGACCGAGACTGTGATGGGTTTCGTGGCCAGCCCTAATCATCGTATAATAATCAAACTCGATTTTTTTTCATGGATTCAAAAGTAAAAATAAAGTTTTATGCATTAAAAGTTTGAAGAAAATAGTAGGTACTTAGGTTTTCTAAAAATAAAATAAAATGTTTATTACCTTCAAAATTCTATTAATTTTCAAAGTTAAAAAAAATAATAGGTACACATAATATCCATCAATAATTATTTCCACCATTAATCATTAATTTAATACTAAATTGCATTTTCCACCAATCGTTTACCATTATAATTGCGCAAAAAACTCAAAAAAAAAAACAAAAAAAATTTCACAGCCAATAAAATGTTTGGCATTTAGTGTCGGCCGTCTGCAATAGCGGCGCCTACGCTCTACACCCCGTTGACATTCTTCAGAACACATCAATACCAAAAATTTATTCTTAGAACATAAACTCTCTGGGCATCAACGAGCAAAAAAGAACCACCGACTACTGTCTTCGTCCACACCACCCAATACATATAGCCTCCCCTTTCCTCCTTCTTTTTTTTTGAAATCCATAGAGAGCCATTTTGTATAAACAATTCACACACTATAATCCGCCGAAATGACATAATAAATCTTCGAAAAATCTAAACAAAAAATCTATAAAATGAACAAAAACTGTATAAACGAAACAAAAATATAAATTACCAACGCATGAGATGAACAAAACAAAAAAAAATTAGAAAATTTAATTACAATTTACCTGACAGCGTGAAGCAACCAACCCCCATCTAGAATAGATATATCGAATTATAGCCCCTAAAAGATTCCTTCAAGTCGTAATCACCATCTTCAGCAAAAGAACCACAGCAACCATCTTTCCTTTATCACGTCATAGCCATATCTACAGGAATGGCCGAATAAGCTTCGTGTGGTGGCATGGCGGTCTGCATTCCGTTTCTTGACAAACTTCCCTCCAATAGATGATATTGGGCTAATCTTCTTCCCGAAATAGCTTTTTTTTTGTAGATTCAAAGCTGAGAATGCCCAGCGCGATGCCGCGTTTGTTTGTTCTACTTTGTCCTATACGCTTTCTATAAGACTTGTGTAAAAAATACGATTTGGTGAAAAATTAAGAAAACAACATCACCACCGCATGACCACGGGAACACGGGATGCCCACCCGGTATGTCATTAGCTATTTTTAGGTCAAATGATCTGTTTCAAAAGTTTTTTTGTTGTTGTTGTTGTTGCTATTTCCCCATTTCATTATTTCCAATCAAAGAAGAGACACGATCACTGCGTGTGTGACCCGCAGTGGATCGATCGATGATAAATTAATTTGTTGTTTAAAAAAATGTGAAATGTGTATTAGCAGCCACCACCAACCACCGCAGGAATGTATATCGCACTTCAAAGGCTTAAAAAAAGTATAGGTATCTATGGTTCCCCCTGAGCCAATGGCCGCCATCGAAGGAAAAAAAACACCAAACATCTCGAAGGACTTATCTTTTGGGAAATTTCGGGCTGTGGTGGCATTGAGGGGTGATAGCGCGGCAGCCACCGAAAAAAAGCCCAAGCTGTGTTCATCTGGAAAGCGTCAATCAGCTTCTGATAATTTAATAATAATAAAAATCAGTGGAGATTGCGGAGAAAAAAAATGTTGTTTTTGTTTGTGGGACGATTTAAAGCACTTTTTCGAGTGCTGGAGGAATGGTGATCATGAGCAGAAGACGACCGAGCACCGCGGACGACGACGCAACGATGCGACGCGCTAGTGATGATCGAGTCGAGTCTGCCTTGGCAACAGACGATGATCACTGTGGATTTAATGTTATTTTATTATAAAATATGTAATTAGTTGATTCGGAGATGTACTTCTCAAATTACACCTATGTGATTAAAAGCATACATCTAGTCATACATCTGGGAGACCCAATTTCTTTAAATTTTGTCAAAGGAGTACAATAACTTTCTCAAGGAAAAGCGAAATAACCTTCGGGATATCATTTCTTTTATGGATAACAGAGATAGAGTGCTCCGCTGTGAATCGGAAGGTACCAGGTTCAATACCCAGAGGAAAAATTACTGATATTTGGAAAAAAGTTATAAAATGTTTTTTTTTTGACGGTGGCCATTCTTATTCGGTCAGTAAGATTTTCTATATTGTTGTAACATGAGCTCTTTCTTGGTTGAAAGCCATTGCGAAATCTTAAACTTTTTCTTCTACATTATGTGGTTTTTGTTTCTCTATGTATTCCTCGCATATCGTTAATCAGTTCTTCTTACTCGTTGCTTTCTCTCAATACTCGCCAGCTAGCGACTTCCTACTCGCTAGGAAGTTCTAAAGTTCCTTATCGACGCTGTCAGTTTCTGTCATTTAAACGTCTCATAACCTGATAAAAATTATTAAAAAGTGTCAAGTGTTAACAAAGTGATACAGCAAAATAATTAAATGTAACTATTTTATTGATTTTCTTGTTATATTCAGCAAAAAAAAAGTTAGGAAAGAAATTGAAACTGTCACTTTAGCTTATTCGATGAATTCTATAATAGGGGCTCCTCGTTACTCAGGAATTTCTTCTAGCCTCTTGCGACACAACACTCGCAACTCGTTATTTGCTAGCGAGTATAAAAAAAATACATATGAAGGCGAAATGCGTGAAAATCTAAGGCTTTGATGTACTAGGGAGAGAATAAGGTTATTTATTACCTCACCCACCACTTTCCACTCCTTTCCTCTACAACTTAGACTTTCGTGTTATCAAATATAGGGTTATCAAATAGGGTCACGAGCCGAAACCATGAAAAATCTATAGAATTGGTCTGTGTGGATCTAAAGATGGGCATCAAGGTATTCGATCTCCTTAGCTAATGCGCTATCCATTTCCCTCCAGAACAACCACAAATGCTTTAAGTGCCAGTTACAAGGTCATAGGATCTTCACTTATGTAGCTTTATCGTCTGCTACAGGAATAAATGATTCACTTTGGAGACGTTAAATCATCCCTAACCAGAATGTCAAAGACTGTAATATAGAGCATCTTACCTTTCTTTTAACATGCTCGTACATCTCCATGTCCACACGTAGAGTTCCGGAACTTCTCGTTGCCCAAGTGAAATCCATATCAGATCTCGTGGTTGTCTGTAGAATGCTTTTTCGAGATTAACCAATTCCATATTATATTTTATCGTAGAGGGCCATCCAATTCCCGCTCCCTGATCTTCATGGTGTGTGACATCAGCTTGATTGAACGTATAAACCTGTCGGAATTTCGTGTATTAACCTTACCTTGTATAATGGAAGAAATTTCCCTCCAATGATTGGACATTTTCAACTAATTTTGAAGATGAGAACCATGGGCCATCTAGACCCCATCTTTTCCCAGAATTCAGAGAGTTTTTCAAAGCAACACTAATTTCTTCGACTGTGACGTTGGCGATTTCTTCGTTGTCAAAAACGCGTTTGGAAAATATAGCCTCGGAAACTCTTTATTTAAAAGTCCTTCACAATATTGTTCTCATCTTTGAAGAATTTTTTCGTCATCCACAAAGATTTGGTCATTTTTCTTCCTGTCCATTTTTGATTCTCAGATCACCAATTAAGAACTGAGCTTGAATGATCTAATTATTCATCTCATAATACAACTTGAGCCGTTTCGTGTAGCTTGATGCGAGCTTCGTCATATAAAGTTTGTGATCGGCGGCACTTTGGCAGGCGTCACCATCATATTGTACAGGGAAAAATTACTATAAGTGGATAACACAAACAATTGAAAAAACTATTTACATCTCTCTTGGCACTTGCCGCACTCAAAATTTCTCTATTTTTAGTTAGCCATATCCATATAGCTCAGCATATAGAACTATAAAACATTAGTTTTATTTCTTTGACATGAGGCAACCCAGAGCAGGAAAGTGAGCATTTGTGCTCGTATCGAAATCATCGAAAAAAAGACTCACATGCGCCGCAAGTTATCGATACGATTGTTTGTTGATTCAAACAACAACGGAAAAAAAGGGGGGTTGAACAACACAGCACTCTCATGCACTGCACTTGATGCACCGAGGTGAACGAAAGAGTGTGCTGCGTTTGCTCCCCCCCTTTAGCCACCCATCAAACTGGAATTATATTTTTATATTCCAATTGATTGTGAAATCGATCGTAAAATATATCACGATCACCGAAAATGCAAACAAAAACAAACAGAAAAAGTTTCATCGATGATGACGGGCTCCAGCAGGCTCCAGATGCAAAGTGATGTCTCTGTATAAAATTGTATACAACTGCTACCGCGCGCTGCCCAGAATTCCTTCGCACGTGAACCAAAACACCATCACCACCATGAGCACCACCGAATGACGAAGACCAAGACGGCAATTTATTACTTCCTTGGAAAAAAAGTGAGATCGAACGAATTAGGTCATTTTTGAAATTTATATAAACAGGAGATTAAAAATACAAATTAAGAAAAACATCAGCTGGACACGTTTTTTTTTTTCATTGGTGATTGAATGTGCTGCAGAAGAGACCCTTAACCCTAATTAGCACATTTGAAGCGAAAGCGGCTAATTCACAAAGTGAATGCCACTCTATCACTCGGTCAACACCGAGCAAAATACAAAAATGCCGACCAAATGTCATTTTTAGTTTCAACTTCAAATACGGTATTAGGCACTCAAAATAGTCTTGAAGAATCCTCACGTCTCAGGGTCATCATAGACCCTGTAAAAAGGATATCTCTTCTAATGTTTATGGATATGCCCGGCAAAGGATCATAGAACAAACAGCGGGTAAACTCTGTGATGGGTAATAAAAAAATACGGTAGCTTGTTTGTTCAACATGTCGCCTCATGGTGGTGTTTTTGTTGTTCAACATTTTTGGGGCACAAAGGACCCGAACTAAATATTTACAGAAAGAGAGAGAGAGAGAGAGACTCGCACTTTACTTTAGTTGATGTGTTTGCATTCAATGAGCAAAGCGGACAAGATAAATTGAGTTGCTTGCTCGTTGGTTTTATTGGTTTTTATCCTTTTTATGACAGTTCATCAAGGATTATGCTTTGCCGTCGTCGGTCGCCGCGCCGACTCTTGTTTACTTAGGTGTGTGATACGTTGTAGGTACATTTTTGACGTAATGAACTAATGAATGCGTCACATTTTGTTTCAGTAGCCTGAACCAATATAGAAATTAGGGAAAAGGATTGGTTTTTTTCGATTTAACATGCTTTCGGATTTTTATATGAAAATGGTCGGCAAAGGATAAATCATTGGATAGAGAAGCGGTAGGGACCTCTCTTTGATGTTTTGAATGTTTTTTGTTCGTGTTCAATTTTAGATAAAAGATGAACCTTCAACAATTTAAATCGTTTTAGGAGGTTTGTTCTCAAAATTGTGTTAGTTGTGTATTTATGTATTTTGTTAAATCACTTGCTATTGAACTAACACTGTTTGCTGAGCTACTCCTTGCAGAATTGTATAGACAAGTCAAATTATCTACATACTACTGGGACCCATTCTAAAAAACGTTTTTAAAAAAAAGTTTTAGAAAATAAAGTTTACCAAAATCGGACCACTAGAAGTTACTCTTCTTTTTAAAAATGGCGACTTTGAAAAACACACAAAAGCTCATAACTTTAGTAATTTATGACATAGAAAAATAATTTCTGAATATAATCTAGTGGTCTAATGGCTGATTGCACCAATATTTAAAAGACACGTAAACAAGCTTCATTTTAGAACTTAAGCATATGTTATATAACTAGTTATAAGGGCTGGCTACGTAATTTTCAAATTGTTCGCTAAATGGATGAAGCTTTGGTGATGGCCATAAAATTCAAAAATGTTTTGGAATATTTTTTCAGATTTTCGATCGAATTGGTTCCTAGAAGTAGGAGCTAATCGTAGACTCCAAAATAGCTCATATGAAAGAAATGTTTAGATTTTTTGATCGCTGAATATTTTTTCGGTAGATCAACACTCATTATATTAGCCTAAAGCAGAAAAGGTGTACCCATTATCATTAATGCTACCTTACCCACAACGACTGGGCAACTTGTCAGTGGAAAGCTAGATATACATATACGCAGACTTCAAAGTTCGTAGTGGAGTACGACAGGGTTCCTTACTATCACCGTTGTTTTTTGCTGGTGCTTTTTGGAGATGTCTTCCTGCAGATCTGGCCGAACAAGACTGAGGAAGATGTTTTTTTTTATCTGATGGTTGCTTCCGTAAGATTACGTACAGCTGTACAGCTAGGAAATTCCAAGAAAACACCAGAATGCCTAAGCTTATAATACCGATAAATTAAAGGATCCCTCAGTTACTCAGGGGAGCACCTTTCCCTAGGGTTGAAGATAATAAGTACCACGGAACTAAGTCAACGCATTGGCTATAGAAACAGACAAGGTCACAAATAGGAGTGACAGTAGAAGCTTACAAGAGAGGTGAGTCCAACGCCCAATGATACGTCCGCAGTAACAATTGCCCGAACATGCACTGTGCGCCCAGGAGAGAAGAAATATTTACCGCAATCAAAGCACTGAAGGATAATAAACGGTGTTCCCACAGAGCTCTTATGAGCAGCTTTGAAAACATCCAACGAGCTGCTGCACCCACTCATTGAAATATACTGGGAAACAGAAAGCTTTTCTGAAGAGTGGAAAAATTGTCAAGTTACCAAAACAAATGCTAAAACTGGGTAGAAATTTGCGTGCTCCTTCCAGGTAGCCAAGATAATTGCACAATAGACGCCATACAAGCTGGATTTCTCACTGGATCTTCCTGTGTGGACCATGCCTTGAATAACGATCAACAGTGTCAATAGGGAATTTATTTGACTTTGCTTTGCGCAGGATACTGCATATAATATGATGTATCCAAATGTCATTCTCTGTGTAAAGGGGTTTAAGATCCAAAGTGGTGTTAGACAAGGCTGTGTACTATTACCAATACTGTTTCTGTCAATGATTATAGTGATGATCTTCACGCAGTTTTGTCGACGGGAAACGGAGGAATTCATTGGATTTTGGAATCACTGATCTCCATCAAATGACATCAAGTTTGGTTTGAGAAGCTGAAATTGTTGAGCTGAAGATCAATTTGGTAAAAACAAAAAGGATAAGTCGGGCAGAAGTTCGTGCTGCCCCTTTTGGGGAAACTCACGGACATAGAGTCTGGGTCAAAATCTAATGAAAATTGTTATTTGCAAGAGGTAGTGGATCGATCACACTCAAATTCGTATCGCGCATTGAAATGCAGTTAAAAAATCTACGAAGCTCGGAACAAAATGGGAAGAAGTCAAAGAAAGCATCAGCTGAAACTTATTTGAAATATATTCGAGCATTGAATTCTAGGAGATAGATTTCGTAGACAGAGGTCTGTTTTTTTTTAAAGATTTTCTTCAAAGTCATTGTTAATTGATGGTACCATAAGGGCACCCATTGAATAGAGAAAAATAAATACATTTGAGAAATAGTTCCCTATTGCAAGAACTCTTGAACATTAAATCTTCCCGCATAAAAGTTCCCTGACCTGTCTATCAAAATAAACGTAAATACCATCCGAAGCCACTTGATCCTTTGAAATAAAAATATTTTACAATTTCACTTCACCACACAAAAAAAAGGGAACATTTTATGAACAAAACAAAAAACCGCATTCAAATAGAAAAAAAGATCCAACACACTTTTTGACATTTGATGAAAAAACAAAAATATGCAACCCACACATTTACCAAAACAAAAAAAAAAGACAGCTAACAAAAAATATACCGAGTCGAGTCCTCGACCACATCATATCCTTTACTATTTTCAATTCAACCACAATCTGCCAACCCTCGAAACTGTCAAAAAGAATTCCTTTCAATTTCCATCTAGTTTAAAACAAATTCAAAAAAAATAAAAACCTCAAAACTATGCTATCGCTGGCTCCTTTGGGTTCCAGGAAAATATCCGTGAAAATGTCAAAAATTCTAACAAAGAGTTAGAGAGATGGCAAATGAATGTGTGTGAATAATTTTCATTCTTCACTTTTCAAATAGAACCATAAAAATGAATAAAAAAAAAAACTTGACATCTCTGACTGTCGAAAGGGTGCACTGTACATCAGAAAATATATCAACGATAAGGATTCTATAAATTGAAAAGAATTTTCACCGCAATTATTCATCATCCTCATAAATAGCCTCAAAGTTGGCATAATATCCAGTGATGGAACCTTGCCATCTTCACCCATCAGACAGACATACAGTGGTGTCCCCACATGTCATACTTTAAAAAAAGGAATCATCCCATCAAGCCGCGGGCCAAATACAAGAAAGCCACGAGAGCAGCAGATTAAAAAACTGAAATAAATAGATCCCATGGGGGGAGCTTTTTTGAGATGCGAGTACAAAGGACGAGTCTCCTGGTGGTACATATAACATCATCATCATTATTAACATCATCGATAGGTAGAATGACGTGGGACGAAATAGATGTGTGTGAAAAATTGGATTACAAAAACCGTATATCCTTGCGGTGTCAGTTAACTGTCAAAAGGGGAAGTTTTTTTTTTTGTGTGTGATGTTATATTTTTTAAACATTTTATGCAATGGGTGGTGGCTTAGAGGATGTTTTGCATAATTTCAAAAGGATACACTTGATTCAATCAATTGTTAAGTGTACACCCTCGATTTGAAAGCATCAGAAGAATTGATGGTAAGCACAATCGGAAGAGTCCTTTTGTTACACAATCTTTGGGTGTATCCTTTTTTTTTTCTTTGAATTCCAATTGAAGGAAATGGGATTTTCATATCTTTTTTTTTGAAGTAGTTTCAAGTGCGGTTAAACGTTTTAAATGGAATAATGTTTCAGTTCGATGTAAAGATAAATCGAATATAGCTGAAGAAGTTGTGGTTAAGGAGATAATAATGTAGGTAAGCAGTCAGAACATACATTCGATTTCTGAACCAACTATACCAATTACTTAAACTTTTTGGTAGTTATGTAGCCAATAAATTTTTCTAGCGAAACATGATGAGCATAGATGCACATAGTTATGTGTCAGATATAAGATACCTGTAATGATTGCAGGAAAATGTGTTCAGTACAAAACGTCTGCATTCAAAAAACAACAAGAAAATCTATACAAAGGTTCAGTGTAGGATTATTCCTAGTACTCAGCACATAACTTGCTGCGATGATTCAAGTTTCTTTTATAGTCTCTGGATTTAATTAATTATGTACTGACTACATATCATCTCTATTTAAGAAAAATTTACTCCGAAAATGACAATTTGGACGTTGTTTTTACTTAGAGCATAAATTACTCTTATGATTGTAGTTTTTATTTGGATGGCAATGGCACGCAGATTACAGACAGACAATGTACTGAAAACATGTATATTTAAAAAAATTAAAACTCAGTAGACATTTGTTGTAACCAGCACATTCATTTTTGAGGTGATTTAGTTTTGATGCCAGAAATAACAGAGGCTACATAACATTCTATAGGTATTGTTAAATGTCAGTTATGCTATATAGGTACTCACGATGCTTGTAGGTACTCATTACTTAATTTTTTATACAGATACCTATGCAATCTTTTTAGTTTTTAATTAGATAGCCTGAGTTTAAAATAAATTATAGATCATATTTTTTTAAAAATGTACTCAGTGCATGTTGTATGTACAAGGTATGTACATTCATCAATTTGATGATTATTTTATTTGGATAGTCTCCCAGTTGAAAAAAAAAGATTATTCATTGAATAAATATCGTTTGTAATCAGTATAAGTCAATATGGACTCAGTGTAAGATCCTTGTACTCAGCGCATAACTTTCTGTAAGTATTATTCAGTTCATTTTGAATTTGAATGCCTTATGGGTTCTAAATACATTGCAAGAATAAGAATAATTTTTTTGATTTTCGATTTTCTAATCAAACGTTAATATGATGTATTTAATACATAAATTTTCAAAAGAAAAACTTGAGTTTCGAAAAAAATAATTATTATTTTATGATAATTAAATATCCAAAAAACCGATCTTTAAAAAAAAGATTTTTGATACTGTCTTTAATATTTTGAACAAAAATAAATATGAGTTTTTAAAATAACGTTACTGCCCATACAAATGTTCAGAAAAATGTTTTCAAAAATCTCAAATTTCTCAAAAACGGTTCTTATTATTGGTACAACCTATTATAAGACAATTCAAAAATTGAAATTAAGACAATATTAGCAATACCTATCTCAAACACAAATGTTAAAAAACAGGTTTTTTAAAATCTTATATTCCTAGAGATCGGATTAAAATTTTGGTTGTACTGGTAAAAGTACGACCTATCATAACACATGCGTTATATTATTTATTCTTAAGAACTTTAACATAGAAGCAAGTTCGTGCGATAACGGGACATAACCTTCTTGGTTACCACAAAAGGAAAATGGGACTCGGTACCGATGATATTTGCAGAGGCTGTGGTGACGAAGACGAGCATGAAAACAATGCTCACTTTCTCTGTCACTGTCCATCATTCTGTCAGACTAGAAATAAAACCTTAGGAAATTACTTCTTCAACGAATTAGAAGAATTATCAGAACTCCCAAGCAAAAGCTTACTTAACTTCGTCAAGACCTCCAAATGGTTAGACGAACCATAGGACTCATAGGTTAATATTTCAAGGAGTTTACAACACTTCAGGGTACCACAATGGATCTACATTGATCTAAGTGTGACGGTATCAAGACCAACTGTCAGCCCATAAATCCTAACCTAACCTAAAGTTCGTGCGATCCAGTCGTGCATTAAATTTTTTGTTTTTTTCGAAAATCAATAAAACGGAATTGTCAACTTTACTCTCCTCAATATAAGCATAGCCACGTTTGTCAGGTTTTTTTTTTTTTTTTTTTGAAATACATATTAGCATTAACGAATATTGTCCGTGAAATTAATTTTTTTATTTTTCTTTCTGTTTCTCTTCTTTGAGTAGAAAACAGCTCATTTTATTTTGCAAAACCGCATATTTTAAAAATTCAACAATTTGGCGAAGTTATAAAAATTTCCAAACAAGAAATTAAATCTTTCAATTATGGTTTTGAATGAGTTAATGGTACCTACTCAGCCCCGATTTATTATATAAATAAATTTAAATAGGTGGTAGTCTTGAGTAAGACTATAATAAGGCATAATAAAATCAGGTTACCATATTTTTTTTTTTATAGTGGCTCTGTTTATTTCTTTTACTTTTGAAGAAATATATGTAAGAACCTATGTAAGCACTTAATTACTAATTTGAAATTAATTACGTAATTCACTTGGGTTGCCATACACTACACATCGACAGATAAATGCATCCTCTCTCATCGATATATGGTCCCGTCCAATGCACAAAGAAAAGCCCCATTGCAATTTTTTCATTCAAATATTGTACATAATGCGATGATGGGCATAGGTAACCTGTGCCAACGCCAACTCCACCGCCACTGCCACCCCCAACGCCAACTGCAGTTGCCATTGGAGCTCTTTCAAATTCTTAAGCACACACACTCTAGTAATTTTATCCGCAATCAACGAAATCCGTTTAAAGTGGTCATTACTATAGATGGATAGGATAGATATCTCATTGGTTTTGTGTTGAAATCAGAAATCAGAAAAATGAATCAAAAACCCTCGCTGCTTCCAATTCCAATTCCCATTACCGCATTGCATTACAAATGCTCATGTCCATGTCCCATCATACTGTGTTGCTATAGTGCTATATAATTATATGGTCATCATTCCAGCATCGTCGTTGGTCGGTCGTCCTGCGCTGCGTATCAATCCTTGTAATTACAACACGTCATGTGCAATGTGTACGCAAACAAACCCAAGTGCAAACATAAACAAACGCGCATCACTGATGAATTAAATTGCAACAGCATTCAACGGAAATCACAACCATCGTATCACCAGCCCCTTTTTATCAGTGCAAGTACCATCGCTAGCATCAGACAGACACCAAAACTCCCAGTTGCCAGTTCCAATATTTTATCTCATCCCCAAATCCTGTCAACGCAATTCCTGTCGATTCGATTCTACCTGGGTGAGCCTGACTCCTTCGTTTAATTTAATCAAAATGCAACGCATTGCGTTTGAATGTGATGTTGGAGGAAAGAACACCATTGGAACATCATTCACAAAACCCAATCTGGTGTATCGGTTCCCAATGGTATTTCGAAGTTGAATGCCATGACATGGGATCCATCTAGGGATCCTAGAGATTCTGTAAATTCATTCAAATATAGATATTGATGATTTTTGGAGTTCGTATATGATGCGTTCCTGTGCATGACATACGAAACAATGTTCTAAATTTAATCCTTCGATATATTTACTTGCTTTTGCTTGTACGTATTAGCCTAGGGTGTGTTGCAAGTGCTTTGGTATTTTGTCAAAACTTCAAAACCGATAAGGTACGAGTACAATATTGGAAGATCCACAAAATGTTGTTACATTTTCTGGTAAATGTTAAAGAAGGATTGATGGGTTCTTATATAAAAATAACCATATTATTATTATGCGTTGTTGAATTTTGTAGAAACCTGTCACACATTTTTTGAGCTTTACTAGAAAATTGGTATTTCACGTAATTGATTGTATAAAATTCGAATTTTCATCTGGAGATTTTGTAATTCTTCAAACAAAGCAGGTGTAATCGAATATACTAGTAACTACCTACATACTTCTAACTTCTCATTGAAGTCAATTCATGCGAATACTTTTTTTAGCTATCAACTTGCAATAAGGTGCAGTGCAGTTTAGAAGGCATTTAAAAAATGCTAAAATTCTACAAATGTAAATTTATTGAAGAATTTTGAAAAACAGTTTTTCAAACTACGATTTTGATATATTGGAGTCGAATCCTGCAATAGCAAAACTACAATATGTTGAGCCTCTCTGAGAGCTGATAACTTAATAGTCCAGTCAAGTTTGTCATGAGCCAAGGCAAGGATTTCTATGGAAATTTATTATTTTTGGGGGACAAAAGAAAAATTATGAATCATAGGTGATTTAGGGAACTGGCATCAAAACAAACAATGGGCAGTTCGGAGATCCCAAGAAAACACCCGTTTTCTAAAACTAGAGAAGCACCTTTCACAAGGATTGAGAACAGAATCGAAGTCGGGTTTAACGTGGACACCTGCCAATTAAGGCCTAATTCCACGGTGGGCCTACCCACAATAACGGGGTCGACTTGAGTGCGACCAACACCCCAGGGAATTTCCCCAGTAGCAATTTGGTTCACGTTTTGCAGTACGCTCACCCCCCTTGCTGAGGGGCGAAGCCTATCTGCACTTCTTGTACCCGAACCCATTAGCAGATTCGGATGCCAATTGCCGGCGCGATTTGCCATACCTAACCACAGCCAGCACAATCTCCCCGAAGGGGCTTGAGAACAATCAGGAGCACGGAACCCACATCCACTGAAAACCATTGATGTGCTTTAAAAAATGTTTTAATATCCGAAAATATAATGGGCCGGTCGCAGTATTTTCCAAAGAACTTGGCCAAAGATCGAAGAAAGGAAACATCTCAAAGCTCGCAATGCAGCTACTCCAACAGCAGGGTGAAACGAGCTAGAGTCTACATAACGCACAAAAATGAGAGAAATTTAGCGTAGCATTCGGTGTGATAAGCTCACAGGTGCCCTTAGCTGAAAATAAACCTGGTGGTGCTATTTTCGGATAAGCACCAGCTCAAAAAATGGAAGTAGCGTTTTTCTACTGCTTTAAAAAGCCATTTCGGAAGTAAAGTGAGCCCAACCTTAATCACTTGTCCGAAGTTAGAATTTTTCGAATTCGCTCTGAACCCCCAGTATAGAAGAAATCTCAACCGTTATAAAAGCACTCAAGAACAACAAAGCGGTTGGTCTTGACGGCATTCCTGCAGAGCTCTTACAAGCAACGTCAAAAACATTGAGTGAGCTACTTCTACCTGTTGTGAAGCGCTTTAAGAAAGGAAATTTAACACAGTGTGAAAACTGGAGAGGAGTTTGCGTTATTCCTGCTGTAACTAAATTAATTCAAACGAGTAAAGGAACACCTCAAAAACACACTCGACGCAAAACAAGTAGGATTCTGCACTGGATCTTCCTGTTTCGACCACGCATCATCATCGAAAAGTACGTTCGTCACCATCGAACAGTGCGTTATTGAAAAACGATTACCAGTTCAACTATTGTTCATTGACTTCGAGAAGAACTTCAACATTGTACTAGAGAATTTATCTGGCTTGCTTTGTGCAGGAGGGGCATATCAGACAGACATCTTGGCTAAGAGGATCTCAATAAAAGAGATCAAAAATGGAGAAATAAGATCAGATCGCAGTGCCTAACTTCAATACGGCAAAAAAGGATCAGTCTTGGAACTTTTTCAACTGTTCAACTTGATATTTCAAGACAACCAGCAGAGATGATAGAAAATCTTCAATATCTGCGATCGAAAGGAATCAGCACAACTGGTGAAGAATTGAAGAGTGCTTAAATGCATCACCAGGAACCGAACCGTACCTCTGCCACGTAAAAAGGACAACTATAATGGAAACAATAAGTCCGAGGACCTAAGTAAGTAAGTAATGTTCCAATAGGCGAAGTAAACTACCTAATGTTTTCCTTCAAAAATGGTACCTACCAGCTACTCATCCAAATGAAACACAAAATCATAAAGATTAAACAATCATTCACGTACTTTTTTATTTTTATGATTTCTTAAGAAATGTTCCTCATTTTTATTCAATATTTTGTTTGTGATAGATGATCTTCCTCTAAATATATAAATTTGACGCAGTTGATCACCCACCATTGCAATAATTCAATATCGTTAGGAGCCAACTTGCAAAATAACGTGAACGCATTAAAAAAAAAACACACACACACACAAACATATATATGCCAGTAAGACCTAGGGTCTTATAAATTAGGCATTGTTAGAAGGAATAGAAGGATAGGACAGATTTTTGTTGGCACAGTGGATTGAGAAATTATGTTTTACTATCTCATTAAATCCCAAGAGTGGCATTCAGTTGAGGGAATATAGAATAAATTGCTGCCTAGACTGGGGATCGAACCCACACATCCAGGGTAGCAGTCAAGCACTACCTCCACTGCGCCGGGGCCACCCCCGCATGTTTGCTTATATTTCGGGATTTCCCAGACCTCTTTGCATATCTGCACTAAAAGTTTTATGGATTGAAAAGAAGTCGTTTGGTTCAAAATAAAATGTGAGAAGTTTGACATCGTTCAGTAGTTGAGTCACAATTCTACACCTTTTTCAATGTCAATTATATTTTAGAAAACAACCATTTCTATGTCACCGTAAAAGCAAAAACATCTCTTGTTGACTGAAAATCATCTTAAACAAATTTAGTATTTTGATTATGTTTTATTGTCATTTATTATATAGAAACAATTAGATTCTCCAACATTCCTCCACATACACTAAAATTAACAAATCCCCCAAGGTTATTGCTTCAACGACATCCTTATTCTTAGCTAAATCAACTCAGCATTGTACATAATTAGTTGAAACAATCTAATCAATTTACCAGAGAAGCAAGTAGGTAAATAGTTTTCATATGGCCTCAAGGCTTTATTTGTTTAGGCCATCGCATTCAATTCCTCAAAACCTAATCCCAATTAACCCTTTCCTTCGTATTTCAGTCGAATATAAATATAAATGTTGTCTGGCAATTTATTATGCCCACACCACACCACCCACTCACCTACAACATCGCCCACACCAGAAGCTGCGAAAGCAGTTACGTAATGTATTTTTAGCAACTTCAAAGATTAACCCCTTCCTGCGGTTCTAGCTTAAAGCTGATTTTTTTTTTCTTCTTAACTCAATGGGTATCTATTTCTGTAATGTGCGCTTTATACCCCTTGAGGTGTATTGACTCAATCGATTACACAGGGCTACATTTTAACGAAACAACAACAACAAAAAAAATTGTAGCTATCTTACAATCAATGAAATAAACATTTACCCTTAAATTAACCACGAATTGTATTGTATAGGTAATATTCATTGAAAGAAATGCATCATCAACCCTTGTTATCTACTAAAAGGAGTCCGGAATCCAGCAAAGGTTATGGGGGAGCAAACAGGAAAAAAAATCTGTTTAGAGGACCAACGACCAAAGGACTTCTCTGGTCAAAAGAAATTTAATCAGCTTAATCGGGCTAAAGGTATTGAATTGCAATTGCTGATGAGTTCAAAAGTTTAGTCCTTTTTTGTTGTTGTTGTTTTTTCATGGGATGCTGTTACTCTGAAACTGTAAAAAAAAACCCTTTATTTTGTGCACACTTTGTTTAATGCATTTGCAGCAGTCCTTCGTCCGTTTTGGCTTCCAGTTTCAGTTAAGGGTGTAATCACCATCATCATCATCGAATCGGCGGCGAGAAGAAAACAAATGAGCAAAAAAAAAGGACGAAAACAAAAAAATCTCACATTTGCAACTGGAAAAAAAAATATGTAAAAGGACGGTTCTCGAGAGATTAGCATATTCTACGGATTCAATTCTTTTTCAATCTTCAATTTCATGGATATCCAATCGAGTTAAAACGTTTGGAAGTCATATAGTCACAGTCGTGTAGTATTTGGAAAACGGTTGCTGTTTTTTTTTTCTAGGATGCTCATTTCTTTTGATGGCATCAAGTAAGGACACACAGAATATTGTTGTTGGTGATTGAATAGGAAACTTTTTTTTTGATGGGGTGTTTTGGTATAGATGAGCTGATGTTCAGAATGGGTTTTTTTTATTTTGGTAATTTTTTAGCAGTCAAAAGTCATGGGCATTCAGTCTTTGTCTATACAATACATTTATTTAATGATATCTATAGAATTTGAAGTTTTTCTGTTTTTTTTTTTTTGTTTAATTCAAAAAGCTTTTTCTGAGACTTGTTTAAATTATACCTGATGTAGTGTGAGATTGCTAGGCTTGAATTTTACCAAATAATGCTTGGCCAGGAAAATGAGATCTTATAGTTAGCCCCTCTTCCCTTTGACAATTTTCTTCTCAAAAATGGCTCATAAAATTTTGACAAAATTTTATCATTAAAAATAATCAAAACAAATTAAAGGTACCTTACTATATAGAGCGAAAAAACTGGTAGCGGAACTTTGTCTGTCGGACTGGCTGTACCTCGACCTGCAACCCAAGCTACTGAAGTGATTTGCTTCAAACTTGGAACTTAAGGTTTCTTGGCAATTCTCTCCAAAAATAATGGTAGGTATTTTTAAAACAGAAGTTTTAGAGTTCTAGGAAAGGTGTCTGTTAGGTTAGGTTAAAGTGGCTTTTGGTTGGGAAACACTTAGACCAAGCTTTGGTCCGTTGTGATACCGCATGGATCAGTTGATCAACCTCAATCGTTGAACCAGTTTGAGCTTCGAATGAAGCGTATAGGAGACAAGTGATGTCGGAGTTTACTAGATCGCTGGGATAATTGAAGAAGAAGTCTCCAAGGTGGAGTTTTCGTCTTTGTGACAGGGCGGGACAGGTATACATACAATGAAGATGAGAGACTGTCTCTTCTTCCTCTTCGTCCCTGCAACTCCTGCAAAAATCATTTGAAGGGGCTCCAAGTTGAAGTGCATGTCTACTTATTAAGCAGTGTCCAGTCCTATGATGTAGTTTATATGCAATCTACTCAGGGAGATCAGTTGTTTGGAGCGTTCAGTGCCACTAAGTTTAGGCCATTAATTCAGTCGCTATACAGGTGGTGATGTTATTCCACCTGAAATTTGTTCTCTCTATGGTATTTCGCTTTAGCATAAGTTTGCATGCAGCCAAAGGTATACCCACACTAGCTTTCTGAGCTAGCAGAGGTAAAATTGTTCCTCTTTTTGCAAGTTCGGCGGTTTTGCAATTTCCTGGAATGTCTCTATGGCCCGGCACCCAGCAAAGGTGAATAATGAACTGTGCAGCCATCTTCGAAGATGAGAAGATCGACAGTTTAGGGCTATTAGAGAATTAGTAGAGACAGAGTCTAGGGATTTTAACGCGGCTTGGCTATCTGAGAAGATGCGTACATCGGTTGTTGATATAACGTTTTCTTTGAGCCAGCAAAAGACTTCTTTAATAGCCGGGATTTCAGCTTGGAACATGCTACAGTGATTGGGTAGACGAAAGGAGAGACTCAAGTTTAGTCTGTCAGAGTATACGCCTCCACCAACCCTTTCAACCGTTTTTGATTCGTCTGTATAGAAATTAATGAATCATCACTCAGAAATGATCCTCCCAAGATAGTCATTTTGAAGCTATAGTTGTTGAAGTGAGGATGGGGAATGGTGTAGTCGATATTACTGTTAATTGTTCTTAATTATTTCAGAACAGTTGAGTGGCCAATCTCAGTATTGTATTAATTGGTCCTGAATTATTTTTCATAATTTAATAAAAAAAAAATTGGTTTACATTTTATGGCAAAACTAAAAATGTCAATAAAAAAAAAAGAATGACTAATGGCAACACCATGAGCAGTGATTTTGGTTTGGTCGTATTCGGTTCAACGTTACTTTACAGTTTCTTTCTCTGGCTTGATATGTTCTCATTTCCAGGTAATATTTGGTTTTGGGAGCAATTTCCAATCAATTTCAGAGAGATAACAGTAGCTTAGAATGATGGTCCACCGGAATTTAACATTCTTTCCACACTACCGCGAAATTTCTGTTCCTAGTTTCCAACTTTTTTACTTCTTCCTCATTATCGACTTTCGTTCCCATGCAACAAAATACTGCAACATTTTTGTTCAAACCATTTTTCTATCTCAGATTAAAGGCTCTCCTAAACCGATGCGAAACATTCGAAGACGGATGACAAAACAAAAAGATTGACAATCATAGCAACGTAATTTTATTGTTGTTAAAAATTTGGTTTAATGAAATATAAATTTAAAATGAATATTTTCTGAAGAAAAAAAAATGTAAAAAAATTGATAAATCACTAATGTTTAAAGGAAATGCAATTCCTAATTCATCAGTTAGGTTAGGTACCAACTAAACTCCTTGAACCATTATATTATATTTCCAACAACCTGGCGCAACATCTGGCACAGCATATAAACGAAATAAAATATTGTGTCTCCATCACTCTGAGCCATTTAAACCTGTGCTCGCGACACCCATCGACATCCACAAGTTTAACAACCCCTACAACTATACAAAAATGCGACGACCCGTCAAACCTCCTCATACCTCCTCCTTCCGCGCCACCCTCTCAAATCCATTAAACAATTAACTCCAACGATCCTGCGATGATCATCATTATCGGCTGCGTCATTCTGTTCACTGCCACCAAAAGTGTACAATTCAAATTTAGAACCACCTCACTTTCGTGTAAACAAATTTGAAACAAATTTTGAAAAAACAAAAACCGAAGCAAAAAAAATCCTCTCTTTTTTCGTCTTTCATTTACGTTAGAATAAAAAACAATCCACGAAGAATAAATAAACAAAAAACTATTTTCACCCACGCACCAAGATGCTGGGTCGTGTTATTTGTCACCTCATTACACGCACTAAAGCTTCGTACGTCCACAGAAGGCGGGAGGGGGGTGTTCTAGGGGACTTGGTATTTTTCAACTCGGCAGAACTCCTTTAGGTACGACGACATTGAGGTCGTAAAATTGTCGTCCAACACGTTGCCTTGTTGTCGATGTCGTCGTTCGTCGCTGTCGTCATCATCATCGTCGTCGTCGTTGCGGCAATGGTAAGCGTTGATGCCTTCAATTAAAATTTCGTTACAGGCGACCGCATAAGCATTGTACACAAACACGCATTATACGTGATCGTTGGTCTTCCGCCACCCACCTCCTATTAAGGAAAAGCAATTTGCTTTTAGTTTAAGTCACCGAGAAATACATTTTCCTGTCAATAGAATCAATTTGATATGAACAAGTTTTCCATTAGTCACTTTCTCTCTCTAGCTGGCTATATAGTCTGGTTTTGCGTCGATTTGAATTGGAATTGATGTTGGGGAACGATGAGCGCAGATATAGGGACAACGAGTATATGTTTGGGATTAAGGTGTGTGGCGGGACGACAGAAGCACCATACTCCATAATTGCCATCTGGTGATGCGCGACAACGACAAGCGATGTAGGATTTCATATCTGCCGCATATAGCCACAGCCACTGCCACTCTTTTGCAATATGTGAATGAAACCAGAAGCTTGCATCTAATTTTAGCGCCATGCAGTTCAGGGATGGATTTGATTTGAAAAAAATTTAAGGTGATAAAAGAAAATGATGTTTCTCTTCTTCTGTACTTCTTTAGAAGTTACACTCTAAACCGCTCAACACAAGTTGCATTAGATGGTTCGAGCAAATATCGAAAAAATAAATGCAGGTGTGCCTCAAGGCTCCGTTTTGTCTCCGAGTTTCTTCCTTATTTTTATTATTTATCTTTTATCTGATACTTCTAATCCGTTAAATTGCTTTGCTGACGAAACTGTCCTCATTTTTTCATATTTGTGTCTAGAATCACATCCCTGTTCTTCGGATGTGTTAGTTCGTTAAATTCTCATGTCGGCAACATAGTTCAACGGGGAATATAAAATCGTGTTAAATTTAATGATCCGAAAACTCAATGCGACAGGCCATGAACGGCACTAACATTGAAGAGACCGAACCGTCTAATCTTGATTCCAAGGCTCGAACATTTGGGCGGGTGTTCTATCAATGCATTTGAGTCTTGTAGGCAGAATACAGAAAAGGGTGATAGAAATTGAACCACAACGCAAGCATGAGCTTAACTCCAAAACACTCAAATGTCTTCTTATTTTACCGCTACTTTTTTCCGTATTTTTATCAACCATTTTTTTTTGAGGACGAACATTTTTTTAAAAGTTTACTTTTCACTGAATTTTTGTTTTGTATTACGTACCTACATTGAGTTTCGCTTTTCATCATCATCATCGGCTCGACAACCGGGGTCCGGTCCTGGCCTCCTTCAACAAGTCTCTCCACCTATCCCGGTCTTGAGCCGACGCCATCCAGTTGCGCACCCCAAGGCTTCGGGCGTCCTGGTCTACGCCATCTCTCCAGCGCAAGCATGGTCTACCACGCTGCCGTCTACCATAGAATGTACCACAAAGGACTTTCCGAGCAGGTTCCTCTTCACTCATGCGAGCTAGGTGCCCTGCCCACCGGAGTCTACCGAGCTTAATTTTTGTCACTATGTCTGCTTCAAGGTAGATTGCGTACAATTCATGATTGTACCGTCTCCGGAATCGCCCTTCCTCACATATGGGGCCAACAATTCTCCTTAAGACTTTTCTCTCGAACGCGGCTAAGAGGTCGGAGTGTCTTTTGCTAAGCACCCAAGTCTCGGATCCATACGTGAGTACTGGCAGGACCATGGTCCTGTACAGCAGCAGTTTTGAAGTTATGGTGAGATTTCTGGATTTGAAGAGCTTTGACAGACTATAGTAGGCTTTGTTGGAATTGAGCAGCCGCCCGCGTATTTCTTCTTCTATATTATTATCGGCTGCTACTATTGACCCAAGGTATTTAAAGGATTGCACCACTTCAAATTCGTGCTCCGCTACCTTGATTGTTTGACCAACTGTTCTTCTCGCATTCGACGCCATCATGTACTTTGTTTTACCTTCACTAATGTGCAGCCCCAGATTTTGTGCCGCCTGCTCGATCTGGATGAAGGAATCGTGTACAGCTTGTTCGGTTCTTCCGATGATGTCAATGTCGTCTGCGTAAGCCAGTATCTGGCTGGACCTGTTGACGATGGTCCCTCTTGTTGCCGTGCCAGAGTCACGGATTGCTTTCTCCAACGCCAGGTTGAAGAGGAGGCAGGCCAAACCATCCCCTTGTCGGAGTCCATTAAAGATGTTGATTGGTCTGGATAGCAATCCGGCTATTTTTACTTGGCTTGTTACGTTGGTCATGGTCAACCTACAAAGTCGTGTCAACTTATTTGGGATGCCGAATTCTCTCATGGCTTTGTAAAGTTCTACCCTGGCTATGCTATCATAGGCGGCCTTAAAGTCTATAAACAGATGGTATGTTGGGATGTTAAATTCTAGACATTTTTCCATCGCCTGCCTAAGGGTAAAGATCTGATCAGTTGTTGATTTGCCTGGAATGAAACCACACTGATATTGGCCGATTATGGTTTTAGCGTATGGGGCTATCCGTTCTTGTAGGATAGAGGAGAGTATCTTATAGGCGGTACTCAACAACGTGATACCTCTATAATTGCTGCACGTTGTGACATCTCCCTTCTTATGTATGGGGCAAATTATACCTTTTCGCCAGTCTTCTGGCATTTCTTCCTGCTCCCATACGTGCACTATAATATCATGAATTGCTTGGCGTAAGGCTGGCCCGCCGTGGTGGAATAGTTCGGCTGGTATGCCATCGGCTCCCGGGGCTTTGTTTTTCTTAAGCCGGGCTATAGCCTTCTCAACCTCTTCTATGCTTGGTGGCGGTAACATAGGGTAGTCTTCTTGAAATAGTGGAGCCTCTACTTCTGCAGTGAGCTGACCATTTAGCAATTCATTAAAGTACACTTCCCATCGCTCCAGTATGCTTTGGGGATCGGTGATCAGATTTCCCTCTCCGTCCTTGCAGTAGGTGCAGCGTGGTGTGTACTGCGTCATGTTTCGGACGGATTGGTAGAACTTCCGCGCCTGGTGCGGGCCTCGCTCTCG
This sequence comes from Syrphus vitripennis, assembly GCA_958431115.1. NCBI lineage: Eukaryota > Metazoa > Arthropoda > Insecta > Diptera > Syrphidae > Syrphus > Syrphus vitripennis. The sequence continues at coordinate 75,604,364 of OY288110.1, forward strand.
GCTTCTTTCTAATTCACAGATTATGTTCTTCTCCCAGGCTGATTTTTTCTGTCTGTGAAGCCGTTTTTCTATTCTTCTGAGCTCTTTATATTCATCTTCGCGTGCCCGCGTTCTATGAGATTGTTGCATTGCTCGGTACGCAACATTCTTACGTTCAGTCGCTAGCTTGCATTCATCATCAAACCAGTCGTTCCGACTTCTACGACTGCTGCCTAAGATGGAGTTGGCAGTACTAATGACAGTGTTTTTAAGGCGTGTCCACTTCTCATCTACGCCCAGCATACTGGCTCCAGGACTTACTCTCCCTGGATCGAGTGGTTCCAGGGCGAGTCCTAACGCATGTCCAAAGGCTGGTATTTTCATTGCGTAGTGCAGCCGTGTTGATTCGAACCTGATCGGCGGATGCAATACGTCTTCGCAAGGCAATCCGCCCTCGGAAAACCATACCAACAAGATAGTGATCCGAGTCGATATTGGCACCTCGGTACGTTCGTACCGTCATCAAGTTCGAATAGTGGCGACGGTCTATCAACACGTGGTCAATTTGGTTACGAGTGACTCCATCAGGTGATACCCAGGTGGCTTTGTGGATATCATTACGCGGGTACCTGGTACTCGCAACGACCATGTTTTTCGATGCTGCCAATTCTAGGACTCGAAGTCCGTTGTCATTAGTGTTCTCATGCAAACTATGGGTGCCTGCGTAATGCCTGAATACCGGCTCCCGACCTATTTTAGCGTTCAAATCCCCAAGGATGATTTTAACATCAAACCTTGGGCAGGCATGGAGGGCCCTCTCGACTTGTTCATAATAAGTCTCTTTTTCTTCGTCTGAGGACTCCTCCGTAGGTCCGTGAACGTTAATGAGGCTGATGTTCTTGAATTTGCCTCGCACGCGAAGGGTGCATAGCCTTTCGCTTATAGCGTTAAAGCCGATGACGGTAGACTTCATTTTTTCGCTGACCAAGAAGCCTACCCCGAGCACATGGTGTTTTGTATGACAACTGTAATATAGGTCATATTCTCTTTTCTGTAAAACACCATTCCCTGTCCATCTAATTTCTTGTAATGCTGTTATGTCAGCTTTATATTCTGACAGGGTATCGGCTAGCTGCTGAGCAGCTCGAGCTCTATAGAGCGATCGTACGTTCCATAAGAAAATTCGTAAATCATTTTTCCTTTTTCGTTGCGTTGGTTGTCGTCGTGGGATCAGTCCGTTTCCGAGGCTTGTTGCAGGTCTCGTGATTCGTTTGTTTTACGGAACAGGGAATCAACCCGTTGCCAACCTGTGGAACTAGCCTGATCATATTAGCCAAACCTTTTAGAGGTTTGTTTCTAGCGGCCGCCGCGAAGAGGCTATGATCACACTTCCACCAGTCCCGAATAGTTACGGCACGTGCATGTTTTCGTATGCTACATGTTATTCCCCCTATTCGGCTGATGGCTGACCGCCATTCGCCGAATAGGGGCTTTTACTTACAGGAAATCCAGCCATGTGTAATATGGATTATCCTGTCTATGCCAGCTGAATAAAATGCTCCGTTTACTGGACTAGATGGATGGCGACGCCATCCATGTACATTTTGGTTTGCTACATCTAACCCATCGCTCCCCGTCCGGCAATATGAGGCCGGGTGTGTTCGGTGACGCCACCTAGCCGCTAAACAATGTCAATAATTCCACTCGCATTGCGTTGCATTCTGGTCGTCATGTCGCCGCCACCGCCATCGTCTCTGTCGTCGTCGCGGTGCATCGTCATATTCAATTCAAATATAATATTATTGGCGAATTGTTTAGATTTGCGCCTGGATGCAATCTGCTGAATTCTCTAAATTGGACACGTTGAAAGCTATTATAATCCTTGTTCCGGATGTGTTTTATTTTTGAGGTATACAGAGACAGACACCCAAGTCTCCCGATGCGTGTTGAAGTTCTATATCCCAAAAAAAAAAATTACAATTTGATGATTTGTTTGGAGTATCAGTATACCTATTATAGGTACACCCAAGAAATCTTCATCATCGTTTTTCTTGGGATTTATATTTATGTGGAGTAATAGCATAAACAAAACATTATTTGGAAAAATGTGGAACGTGTTCCATGACACACACGTGTGTGTACTGGGTGTAAGGGACGTTGCGTCGCCTCTGCAACATGTCTAATGGATGTTAAGTCGTTTGTTTTTGTAATTTCTTTTTTTTTTTTATTTTAAGAAGACGAATTTTTGTTTTTGTGTGAGCATTGGAGAAGGTGTCAAAAGTAAAGGGTGTTTGTATTGTGGGATGTTATACTCACCCTAGTGATGCATGATGGAGCTCTGGAAATAATTTTTTTTTTGTTTATTTATCTTGATATCGAGATGGGGTTTTATTTTAATTACTAATCGATGTCAATGTTGTCGCTTCAGGTTGTTGAACTGTAAATTATAATATCATTGCCAGTGAGTTCATTGATCTTGTTGTATACGTAAATTTATAAATTTCGTCCAAACTGAATTTGGCTTCTCATTGTTTAGTACTTAGAAGCTTTTGAAACTGTTATTTTTTATTTTTATTTTTAAAAACTTGAACGAACCCAATTTTAAATTAGATTTTAATCTTCGAAATAATTGCACCTTGGTTTTTATAACAACTTTGTGAACCAAAATGTTTTTGGTTTGGTGTCACTATTTGGGTAAACATTAAAACTTAATCAGTCCTATCCGCGTATCCGATCGGAACGAATCTTTCTCCGATTTTTACGAAATGTACGAATTTTGTATCATGGTAGCTGTTCCGATTGATAAATCGGACATTCCTACGAAAGAAATTGAAATGTGCGTTGAAACTTTTAAAATCGAAGTAACGTGCCTCGAATTCATGCGATGCCTAGCAATGAAATGTCAAAATCAGAGAAACGCATGTGAGGATGCTTAAGTTCCGATTGTCTGCCATAGCAAAATTGTTGTCGAATAATTTCCGTAAACAAATAAAATGGAAATCGATAAGAAAAATGAAATGTTATTTAAAATTTGCATCAATTTATTCTTATTTTAATGTTTTTGTTTTGTTTCGGAAGAATAAAATTTAAAACAAACGCGTTGCAGTACCGAAGCGCTAGGCTTTAAAAAAGTAAGAATAACATCCTTTTGAAAATCCAGGTTACCAAAGTTATATAAAGAAGAAACTCGCGACCAACGCCACAGAATGTACGGCAACAGGTGATGGGCCATTCAAACAAAAAACATTTACTGCACTGGAGGAAAGTATTATTGTGCTTATTAATACAAGAAGTTCAGTGACGGGTGTTGGAGTCAAATCTTTTGGAGGTGCACGAAAGAATGATGATAGCGAAACAAATACTCATCTCCAAGCACGAATAAAATAAGGTACTGGAAGTACAGTACAGAAAGCGTAAAAAGCTACTAACGTCCATCCAACTCTTGACTAAACAAATCAGGATTCAAGAAAAAAACAGCCAGTCTATAAAAGACGTGGCACATAAAATCAAAAAATTTAAACCAATGAATATGTTTTTCTTTCCAATGCAATCAATATGCGAAATGTTTACAAAGCTCCATTATTTACTTTACGAAAAAAATATAAGTCTGGCAATTATGTGTGCCTTCTGTCCTAAACTCGAAACTACTGAAGCGATTTTCTTTGAACCTGGAAATTATGCATTTGTTTTTTAATTCCCTAGAGGCGAAATTGATTTTTTCTTTGTTGTTTATCTCGAAAAGGGATATAACAATCATCGGGTTTGATTCAATATGATTCTGCGGGTTTTGCAAAAAACAATTAAATTATTTGGTGAACAAAAATTTTTCTAAAACCCGTTATTAAACAAAAATGACATAGAACCGGATTTTTAGTTTTCGATTTTCTCTTAAAAAGTTTTACGAAATACGATTAAAATTTTTAGGAAAGACATCTTACATACATAATCTCAACGATATTGCACATCAAAATTTTCGTAAATAGTTTTTTTCGACTTTTGAAAACTCAATATTTTTTTAACTGGCTAATTTTGTTACTTTGAATGTCAATTTATTTTTTGAAAAAAAAAAATGTAAGTATGTACATAATATTATATAATACAAAATTTATTCTTGAATAGTGAACTCAAATGATTTTTGAAAATAAAAAAATCGGAGCAAGTTTTTGCGATTCAGTCGTGAATTTTATTTAAAACTTCCAAAAACAAAAACCAATTAAATCCTTTAGGGGTTTGTTTTCCGAATTCATAAATAATGAAAAAAACTTTTCCTCTCATAATGGCAATCTACAAATACACCTAGAAAATACCCGTTCACATTTAGTGTCCTGTCATAGCAATAACGGATTTTCAAAAAAAAAAAAAACACTGTCACTTCATATCCTCGTTATATTATTATACCGACCGTTGCGCTGTCAAATGTCGTGGCTATATCAAAAGCTTACCACCCAACACACTAACTAACGATGACTTTCGCAGACTCACAACATCTTGACAAGTTTTCAAAATGAACGAGTTCACTATCCACATTCTGGGAAATGAAAACGTGTCCTATCACAGCCAGATAGCCACCCACAGGCGAGAAGCTCAAGCAACAACAGCAGAAGCAGCAGCAGCATCAGAACTTTTCAATCCTGTCAGATGAAAATTTAATAACAAAATTTCAAAATGTCCAACTTTCTACGTCGGTCGTCGTCATCCTCATCGTCATCGTCATTGTCTTCGTCCAGCTGCCGAGAAGAGTAAACCAGCAGCTCCATATATACTCATATGAAGCTTCATTTGATATTGTTAAGATTTTGAAGATATCAGGTGGGTGGGGATGTGCGTACTCCACATTGGATTTTAGCAGCTTATTTACCATCAGAGGGCTCAATGCTGCTGCTGCTGCTGGAGCTAGAAAAATGATGATGGATTGCCAAGCTGATATCCTCACTCGCATATCCAAGAGGAAGGAAAAAAGGATTTTCAACCGAAAACTCATTCCCTGTTTTGGACCAAATGAAAATGATTTTCAATCATCCTCCAGCATTTCTTGATGATGGCATGGGATTGGGACTCGTTTGAGCTACTCTGGGAATGGAGCTAAAGCGAGTGTCCTAATGGTATTTGCATTGCGTTTTAGGTTTGTATACAAACTTTTTGAGATCTCTCGAAATTCGAGAGACAGATTTTAATTTATTAAAATATTTTCAAAATGATGAGGGAGCACCATCATCAGCCATATCGTAAATAGTCGCTTCTTTTCTATTTGAGGTAAAGTAGCTTGTATCCTTTTTATGGAGTGATGGTAGTTTGAAGGGCCAGGACGGCAGGCGTTGTTGATGGGGATGGTGGTGTATCCTTTTCACGATGTTCAACGAAGTTCAAGTTACAAAATGTTGTAATTTGCGGTCCTGTTTAACCCTGTTTTGGATTTTAATAATGCTTGTGTACATGAATAAATAATAGAATGGATCAACATTTAATGTACCTCTAATTGGGGTGTGTTTACCGCTAAGGTCTGGGGATAGGGGTTGGTAACTCTATTTATATATATGGGGGTGAAATGGATAGTTATCTTACCTTAATTCTTCTATATGATGTTTAAATCCGCAATATGTTCAAATGAAATCTTAAGTGATAAATTTGCATAGTGAATGAAGAATATTAATAATTATGGCAAAAGTTTGTGGTTTTTGAAATTAAAAACAAAAAGTCGTCAATTATACAAATATAATTAACTTTAATATTTTAGGGCTATATTTTATAGGATTTTATATATTCCCAATACTTGTAATTATTTCCAGTTCCAGTAGATTTAAAAAATAATAATTTTTGTGATGTGACCGACTGACTGACAGTCCATGAAGAACCAGGGCCTAAGTGACTTACAACTATCAACCATTCCTGTGTGCGTCTTATTGCAGGATTGTAGAGGACCTACAATTTCATAACGAATCCGAACTGCTAGGGTTCAAGGCAAATTCTTAACAAGTGATACCCTTTGAGAATTTGTGGCAACAACTCGAGAAATAACATTTCTTTTTTTTTAATGGACGAGACTGGGAATCGAACCTAGACCTCAGGCATGACAGTCCTATGCATTACCCTTTATGGCACAGGTTACTACTTTCATACCTTTTATTGAAAGTGAATATTTTTTTACTAAAGCTCTTCAAATCCAGAACTCTCACCATAACTTCAAAACTGCTGCTGTACAGGACCATGGTCCTGCCAGTACTCACGTATGGATCCGAGACTTGGGTGCTTAGCAAAAGACACTCCGACCTCTTAGCCGCGTTCGAGAGAAAAGTCTTAAGGAGAATTGTTGGCCCCATATGCGAGGAAGGACGATTCCGGAGACGGTACACGGTAGAGTCCAGAGGGCAGGATACCTAGCTTGCATGAGCGAAGAGGAACCGGCTCGGAAAGTCCTTTGTGGTACATTCTATGGTATAGACGGCAGCGTGGTAGACCATGCTTACGCTGTAGAGATGGCGTAGACCAGGACGCCCGAAGCCTTGGGGTGTGCAACTGGAAGGCGTGGGCGTCGGTCGGCTCGAGACCGAGATAGGTGGAGAGACTTGTTGAAGGAGGCTCAGGACCGGACCCCGGTTGCCGAGCCGATGATGACGTTGATGAATATTGTTTTAAATTCTTCCTTATCATAATGTTCCAAAATGACGGATAACATTGAAGACATTTGCTGGATACGTTTGAATTATATGTATATAATCTCCAAATCTCCGGAAGCGGGTTGGAATACTGGTTTTCAAAATTCTGTTGTATATTAAAATTGTCTATGTACAAAATTCTGCTGGGCAAAATTTTCTAAACTATAATTATTCTTTCCTAGAAAAATTCCCATTTAGAATTTTTTTCAAAATTTATTACTAAATTACAAAAAAATGCGATCCCTCTTTTACAACTTATTTTCAGAGTTTTTTTTATAACAGAATTATGAAAAAGAGAATTTTGAAAGACGAGTTATTATCCATTTCGATCCCATTCCGGGATCTCATCTCCATTGACTCTAAACGACTGAAAGCGACAGTTTATTGCGTGGAAGGACCAATATCTAATTCTTCATTTGTCAGGATAGAACAAAAAGCTCAGGGATTTTTCCGTTTATTGTAGGAGATTAAGAATGCAAATTTTAAGCATTTATTGTTGAATGTTGTGTTGTTGGTAATGCTGGTAATACTCCTGTGTCCTGCGAAAGGAATTTCAGCTTTTTCCTGATTAGCAGCAGTGCTCTTATTTTCGAGGCTTACCATATTAAAACATAAAGTTGCAATTGGAACCCTTCCTGACATGGTGCGTCTGCCTTTTTTATCAATTTTGACGCAATATTTTATCCTTTTAAGCTTGGTAATTGTAGCAATATCTCATTTTTACCATCCATCAAATTGCAATTGTCCCCATCTTATTTTTGCGGGTTTCTTTTAAGTTCCGATTAACACAACAAATGCTCATTATCATACACGCCCTTAAGGCTCAATTCTTCTTTAAGTATCCCAAAATAAATTACTTTTGAATCCACACGACCGACGATGACGACAACGACGTAAAACATCCATCTCAACGCTTGACAACAATTTCCTTACCTTCATCTTAATTGTCTGCTAACTACCATTTAATCGAAACATTTAATCACACCAATTTAATTAAACGAAGCCTTTCGAACATTACAAAGTGGTTGTCGATATTGGCGACGGCGACGTTGCGTCGACCACGACTACAACGCCACACTTTTCTCTTGCCTTCACTTAAAATGTTTCACATTGTGCAGTCTTTTGTTGAATATGTCAGTTTTTTTTTTTGGGAGAGGGAGGAGGGGGTTTGAAGCCTTTTTATCAGTTAAGAGGACAAACAATTATTACTTAGCGGGCCCAAAACGGTAATTGTTAACATTATTTAAGTAAACTGAATCCATAGCCTGAGGATGTCAATCATAATTCATGTTTACACGCTGGCGATGGCTGTGGCAGCGAAGAAGAGGACACCGTGTTCCAGTCCGCGTGCTTCGTTTGGTTCGGTTCGATTCGGTTTGTTCAGTCAGGGCTAGCAAATTATTAATAAAGAAATTTATTCAAGCTGTCGGGGGTTTAACTTGTATCCGCAAGAGGAAGAAGGATACCCCTTTTCTCATCGAGAGATGCTGATGAGATGATGAGAGATGAACAACGCGACACGGTGCATTGCGTTGTCCCAAAAAAAAAGGAGTTTGTTGTTGTTGCAACTCCAATACAAGGCTCTGACTAATAATAGCAATGAAGTAATAAGTGTTTAACATGACGTAAACTGCCATTAAAGGACTCGTTACGGGCGGAATACAAATTTTCTGGGCAAGGACGACAGTCCCAGTGAGTCCCTGATGATGACCAAAAGGAACGGAATTTAATTACGGATCCCTTTGGGTTTTCAAAAATGTAGATAGGCAAACTCAAAAAAAGCGAACAGGAAGACGCCTGATTATTAAAATCCACCGGAGTGGTTTGCTTTGCGTTGCGTTGTTGGATGGTGCGAAGACTGGGTTATACAGGGAGTAGAGTTGTATTGTTCCATCCACAGCTTGATGGGGCTCCTCTTATTACCCAGGTGTGTTGCACATTTTCTGGTGCACAAGTAGGCAAAAAGCGCCGCCAGCTCTAGCGCGGCGCATTGAGTCAATTTCGCATTTGGCCCCGAAATGGGACAGACTTCGATTGCTGTTCGTTTGCATCGTTTCCAACTTCGACACACCACCACCACCTCCACCGCCACTTAGCTCAGCTAAAGGTATACCTACTCCGGGTAGCAGATGGTCTTTCATAATTCTGGCTGGAAGAGGGAGTTTTATACTCTCATGTTGACCAATCACTTGCTATCGGGCAAACGTATTTCATTGCGCGATTTCGCGAGCTGGCAAAAAGTATATCTTTAGATGCCGAATGGCGATAAGTACGTTGCGGATGAAGTGGAACGCGCAAACAAATGGACTCCATAACGCGGTGGTGGCGATGAGTAATATTTCCGGAGTTCGTTTGGATTGGGTTCTTTTTTGTTGTTGTTGTTAGTTGGTTTAGTTTTGCTTCACATGGACCGGCTGAATGGGATCTGCTGATCTGGGGATATTGCAGCGGATGAGCTTTAGGTCATTTGCGCATGTTAATGGCGCAAGTGAAGTTGAACTTCCTGCGTCGAGGTCAGGGATATCTCTCATTGTGATGGAATAATCTTTATAGCTTTATTTTTATCCATAATTTCAATAAGAAAAATAAATTTTGGTGACAATGAACGCATTGTCGTGTCTTGAAGAAGTTAAAGGCCATTTGCAATGGGACAATAGGGTGTCGTAAGTTTGATGTGTATAAATAATATTTGGTTAAAATGCAAATCCCACGCTCAATTCAATGGAAATCTTTGAACTATAGGCGTTCAATGAGACATCGAGCCGCACAATCATCTTATATAAAAAAAAATAAACACAACACTGTCGTCTTTTCATCAAAAAGCTATAATTATGGTGACAAGTTAGCATGACGAGCGTGAATAAAAAAATTATTATATTTTTAATTTATTCAAATTTATTCGAGTGATGTAAGTTGAGTGTTGTTTTGGAATAGTTTTTTTTTTTTTTTGTCATGAATGGAACAGGTGCACAATGTTAATGTTTTTATTCTTTTTTTTAATGTGAATAAATTGTGCAGGAATCAGTAGAAATAATTTGTTTTCATATTTAATAAAATCCATAGTTAAATATGAGTACCTATCTGTAATTCTTAAATTGTATTCATAATAATTAAAAATATAATGACTGGGATACTTGGAGGTATCTATGGGGAGGTTTTATAATTTGAAGCAAACAAAAAAATTAGTAATTGAAGTCTACAAATTGTGACATTTTCGGAACTAAATTTTGAGAAGCAATTAAACAATTTTAACATAACTCTAAGAACATACTTACATGGAACTAAAAGAAGGATTGACATAACATGATCAACCATCAAGAAGCATGACAATCCAAAGTAGCCTGCACGTCATATTATATACCTTACTTGCTTAAGGTAAGTTCTTTCGCAAACAAAAAGAACGCACTACAATAAACTGAACACAACACGCTAATATAAACTGAACGCATCCGATCAATCAATTACAACTGTCATCGACAAGAAGTTTCAACATTATTTTTTTTTTCATCATTCGTCGTCAGCCAAGTGGGTGTAAATCGCGAATTAAATTAAATAAATACATATTGAATTAAAGTTTTGTTAATTAGTTTTAGATTTTATATAATAAAAATACAGACTTTCCTATTCAATTGTCTTAGTCCAAAGAAACAGCGATAGGCAAGAGTTGTTCTTTGTTTGATCTCAGCGGTGGCGTTATTCATCATCATCATCGGCTCAACAACCGGGGTCCGGTCCTGGCCTCCTTCAACAAGTCTTTCCACCTATCCCGGTCTTGAGCCGACGCTATCCAGTTGCGCATCCCAAGGCTTCGGGCGTCCTGTTCTACGCCATCTTTCCAGCGCAAGCATGGTCTACCACGCTGCCGTCTACCATAGAATGTACCACAAAGGACTTTCCGGGCCGGTTCCTCTTCACTTATGCGAGCTAGGTGCCCTGCCCACCGGAGTCTACCGAGCTTAATTTTTGTCACTATGTCTGCTTCAAGGTGGATTGCGTACAATTCATGATTGTACCGTCTCCGGAATCGTCCTTCCTCACATGGGTGTTTTTGGCTAAGCACCCAAGTCTCGGATCCATACGTGAGTACTGGCAGTACTCTTCTATATTATTATCGGCTGCTACTATTGACCAAAGGTATTTAAAGGATTGCACCACTTCAAATTTGTGCTCCGCTACCTTGATTGTTTGACCAACTGTTCTTCTCGCATTCGACGCCATAATGTACTTTGTTTTACCTTCACAAATGTGCAGCCCCAGATTTTGTGCCGCCTGCGCCTGCTCAATCTGGATGAAGGAATCGTGTACAGCTTGTTCGGTCCTTCCGATGATGTCAATGTCGTCTGCGTAAGACAGGTGGCTGCACCTGTTGACGATGGTCCCTCTTGTTGCCGTGCCAGAGTCACGGATTGCTTTCTCCAACGCCAGGTTGAAGAGGAGGCAGGCCAAACCATCCCCTTGTCGGAGTCCATTAAAGATGTTGATTGGTCTGGATAGCAATCCGGCTATTTTTACGTGGCTTGTTACGTTGGTCATGGTCAACCTGCAAAGTCGTGTATACGGTTTGTAAAGTTCTACCCTGGCTATGCTATCATAGGCGGCCTTAAAGTCTATAAACGGATGGTATGTTGGGATGTTAAATTCTAAACATTTTTCCATCGCCTGTCTAAGGGTAAAGATCACCTTTTCGCCAGTCTTCTGGCATTTCTTCCTGCTCCCATACGTGCACTAGAATATGATGATTTGCTTGACGTACGGCTGGCCCGCCGTGTATGAATAGTTCGGCTGGTATGCCATCGGCTCCCGGGGCTTTGTTTTTCTTAAGCCGGGCTATAGCCTTCTCTTCTATGCTTGGTTGCGGTAACATAGATATTCTTCTTGAAGTAGTGGAGCCTCTACTTCTGCAGTGAGCTGACCATTTAGCAATTAATTGAAGTACACTTCCCATCGCTCCAGTATGCTTGGGGGATTGGTGATCAGATTTCCCTCTCTGTCCTTGCAGTAAGTGAAGCGTGGTGTGTACTGCGTCATGTTTCGGACGGATTGGTAGAGCTTCCGCGCCTGGTGTGGACCTCGCTCTCGGCTTCTTTCTAACTCACAGATCATGTGGCGTTATTGACTGGATTAATATCGGCACCTAGGTAGACAAAGTCCTTAACTACCTCAGAGTTACATCTGTCTATGGTGACGTTCTGTCCTTCACGGATGTTTCTTTCAGGGATGCCAAAACTACACATGGCTCTATGGTAGGCTTTCATGGTCTAAGGCTACGCTGATATGAACCAGAACCTATCAGGTTATTGACGAACAATATGGTATAGAGAATAATGACAATGGACTTCGAGTCCTAGAATTGGCAGCATCGAAAAACATGGTCGTTGCGAGTACCAGGTACCCGCGTAAAGATATCTACAAAGCCACCTGGGTATCACCTGATGGAGCCACTCGTAACCAAATTGACCACGTGTTGATAGACCGTCGCCACTACTCGAACTTGATGACGGTACGAACGTACCGAGGTGCCAATATCGACTCGGATCACTATCTTGTTGGTATGGTTTTCCGAGGGCGGATTGCCTTGCGAAGACGTATTGCATCCGCCGATCAGGTTCGAATCAACACGGCTGCACTACGCAATGAAAACACCAGTAACACCTTTGGACTTGCGTTAGGACTCGCCCTAGAACCACTCGATCCAGGGAGAGTAAGTCCTGGAGCCAGTATGCTGGGCGTAGATGAGAAGTGGACACGCCTTAAAAACACTGTCATTAGTACTGCCAATTCCATCTTAGGCAGCAGTCGTAGAAGTCGGAACGACTGGTTTGATGATGAATGCAAGCTAGCGACTGAACGTAAGAATGTTGCGTACCGAGCAATGCAACAATCTCATAGAACGCGGGCACGCGAAGATGAATATAAAGAGCTCAGAAGAATAGAAAAACGGCTTCACAGACAGAAAAAATCAGCCTGGGAGAAGAACATCATCTGTGATTTAGAAAGAAGCCGAGAGCGAGGTCCGCACCAGGCGCGGAAGTTCTACCAATCCGTCCGAAACATGACGCAGTACACACCACGCGGCACTTACTGCAAGGACGGAGAGGGAAATCTGATCACCGATCCCCAAAGCATACTGGAGCGATGGGAAGTGTACTTTAATGAATTGCTAAATGGTCAGCTCACTGCAGAAGTAGAGGCTCCACTACTTCAAGAAGATTACCCTATGTTACCGCCACCAAGCATAGAAGAGGTTGAGAAGGCTATAGCCCGGCTTAAGAAAAACAAAGCCCCGGGAGCCGATGGCATACCAGCCGAACTATTCCACCACGGCGGGCCAGCCTTACGCCAAGCAATTCATGATATTATAGTGCACGTATGGGAGCAGGAAGAAATGCCAGAAGACTGGCGAAAAGGTATAATTTGCCCCATACATAAGAAGGGAGATGTCACAACGTGCAGCAATTATAGAGGTATCACGTTGTTGAGTACCGCCTATAAGATACTCTCCTCTATCCTACAAGAACGGATAGCCCCATACGCTAAAACCATAATCGGCCAATATCAGTGTGGTTTCATTCCAGGCAAATCAACAACTGATCAGATCTTTACCCTTAGGCAGGCGATGGAAAAATGTCTAGAATTTAACATCCCAACATACCATCTGTTTATAGACTTTAAGGCCGCCTATGATAGCATAGCCAGGGTAGAACTTTACAAAGCCATGAGAGAATTCGGCATCCCAAATAAGTTGACACGACTTTGTAGGTTGACCATGACCAACGTAACAAGCCAAGTAAAAATAGCCGGATTGCTATCCAGACCAATCAACATCTTTAATGGACTCCGACAAGGGGATGGTTTGGCCTGCCTCCTCTTCAACCTGGCGTTGGAGAAAGCAATCCGTGACTCTGGCACGGCAACAAGAGGGACCATCGTCAACAGGTCCAGCCAGATACTGGCTTACGCAGACGACATTGACATCATCGGAAGAACCGAACAAGCTGTACACGATTCCTTCATCCAGATCGAGCAGGCGGCACAAAATCTGGGGCTGCACATTAGTGAAGGTAAAACAAAGTACATGGTGGCGTCGAATGCGAGAAGAACAGTTGGTCAAACAATCAAGGTAGCGGAGCACGAATTTGAAGTGGTGCAATCCTTTAAATACCTTGGGTCAATAGTAGCAGCCGATAATAATATAGAAGAAGAAATACGCGGGCGGCTGCTCAATTCCAACAAAGCCTACTATAGTCTGTCAAAGCTCTTCAAATCCAGAAATCTCACCATAACTTCAAAACTGCTGCTGTACAGGACCATGGTCCTGCCAGTACTCACGTATGGATCCGAGACTTGGGTGCTTAGCAAAAGACACTCCGACCTCTTAGCCGCGTTCGAGAGAAAAGTCTTAAGGAGAATTGTTGGCCCCATATGTGAGGAAGGGCGATTCCGGAGACGGTACAATCATGAATTGTACGCAATCTACCTTGAAGCAGACATAGTGACAAAAATTAAGCTCGGTAGACTCCGGTGGGCAGGGCACCTAGCTCGCATGAGTGAAGAGGAACCTGCTCGGAAGGTCCTTTGTGGTACATTCTATGGTAGACGGCAGCGTGGTAGACCATGCTTGCGCTGGAGAGATGGCGTAGACCAGGACGCCCGAAGCCTTGGGGTGCGCAACTGGATGGCGTCGGCTCAAGACCGGGATAGGTGGAGAGACTTGTTGAAGGAGGCCAGGACCGGACCCCGGTTGTCGAGCCGATGATGATGATGGTATAGAGAAGATCTTATAAGTGAAGAAGACTGACCCATCTATAGTTGACTTAGTTCAGAGGGTCTCCTTTCTTAAGGACCATTTAAGCAATACCAAAAGTACTATCTTGCACAAAATACAGCATGACCAGCTTTGATGGTACTGTCAAGTACAAAAATGATTCCCTGAGAATGTAAGGCAAATCACACAAATTAAGCCTCGGCGTGAAGTAGTGAAATGGGAGAGATGTGGTCCCAATCCAAGAAGAAGAAATGGAAGAAGAAGAAAAACAAGAAAAACAAGAAAAAAGCAAGTTTTGGGTTCGTAAAAAATTGAACTCTTATATTAATCGCACCTGACACCACTCTGGCAGAGAACACAAAAAATGTGTGTTCCGCAACTCTGTCGGTGTGTGTAATGGTCTATTTGCTTGCACCTCGACAGTCTTAACTACAGGACGGATTTTCTTCAAACTTAAGGTATAAGAGATTGAAAATTAATTTTAGCTCCAAAAGCAACAGTATCTGTCATATCGCCCTTAAGACAAAAACTGTATTGATCTCAAAAATAACTCCAACGATTTTTGTAAGTAATTAAAATATTTGGTCAAAAACATTTTTTCAAAAAATCGTTATTAACAGTGCTTTCCATAAGAATCAAAATTTCGTTTTGAAGACTCAATATTTTAAAAATGAGTTGACATTTAGTTTTTGAAATATGGTTTTTAAAAAGTTTGGTAACTCCTATTTTTTAAACTAAAAAATAAATCAGCTCTAAAAAATGTTTCCATATTCCATATATGTATTTCAATTAATTCTCATAATTTATAAAATTTTTGTTCCTCTACAAGAAATCCACGCAGACGTTTCTCCCCTTAAATTATACAAGTACATTTAACACGGCAATTTATTATATACACCTCATAAATTTACCATCGTTGGCATTTTAATATATGGCATTTACTTAAATTTCTTCAACAATTTGTGACACGAAACTTCAACACGACACATTACATCGACATCGACATCATCAAAGTCCAATTTCGAAAATCCCATGTGGCCAGTATAATGGTTCTATTTTCACTCTTCCTCTTCTTTTTTTTTTTTTTAATCAAATCCATGTCAAAGAAAGTCTCTGTTTCATCAATCAACTATACATACACCCAAACCAAACACCCTCGTTTCAAACCCCAAGTCAAACCCAATTCAATATTTCGAAAACAATTTGCATACCGAAAAATTGATGTCGCTATTATACGAGTACCTTACAACAACTATACTGTTGTCAACAAGCGATTAAACTTTGTGTCAAAATTGACTTGGAAAAGTGATGATACCCGAGTACTTTGCATACCTACTACTATGGATGGAGTGAGGCGTTATTTGACGAAAATAATAGACAAGGCAACAGATACAAAAAAAAAACGAAACTTATTTAAAGGGTGTGAAAAGTGTTGCCTTAATGAAGTGTAAGTTGCCGCAACATATTCCCTCTACCAGCAAATGTTTACAAAAAAGGGCGAGAATGCCACAGAGCCAAAGTGTCATGTCATACATCTTTGTCAGCTTAAGTTTTCATTTTAATAAGTTTATTTCGAAACTGAAAATTGGGTATGGATTATATGGATGTAGTATTTTGGATGGTGGGACTTTGGTTCAGAGCATAGTGGATTCTTTTAAAAAATATTTGCTGGAAATTATTGATTCATCAGACGATATGTAGTTACAATTATTTGTAGAATGGAATGTGTATTTGGTCTATTATAGGGCTTTCTGTCCCACTGTGAGAGTGGGTGGAGAGGAGAGTCTTCGAAAATCGTAAAAAGAAAATAATCGTGTTCAGCTATAATATAGTACAGTCAAATGGTAGTTGAGGTTGCGTTAAAATTGTAGTCGAATGAAATTTTAATGATTGTAGATAATTTAACAATTTAATTTTAATTTTCGCTCTTTATTTTCTAAAATAAGCAAAAATGAGGCTATGAAAAAAAAAATATTTTTAAAATTATAATTTTTCTTAAATATTTTTAGAAAAAATAAACGGTACACATTTTTTTAGTACACATTAATACCTAAATCGCTTTATCATAAAATTAAAACAAAGTTTCTTGAAAACTGTTCTAATTGACAATAGAAATTAAAATTCGCCGCAAAATTATTGTTTTGGCGTATTTTATAAAAAAAAACGTAGAATAAAAAAAAGTAATCGGGTTCTATGGCATTATCATTTATTATTATTAATAATAATTGGAATTAAGAAAAAATCGAATCATTTAAAATATGATTTTTAATTAATTTAATTATTTTTTATTTTTTTTTATTTCTTATAAATTCATAATTACAAAATAATTAAATACATATATGTATATACAATGTAATAAATCATATAAATAAGAAAAATGGTGACATTCTGTATCGAATATACAAGGTATATTAAATAGTGTTGAATGCCACAAAAGTTTAAAATGAATTAATGGGTGGGGTGTCCCTCTGTAAAAAATTTTAATAATTAAAAAAAATAGCTAGTAAATTCATAAAAGAAAAGAAAAAGTTATGAAATTTAACCAAGGTACATACTTCAAAAATCAATCAATAAATACATTATTATAAGCCTACATATTTTTAAAATGCAAAAGTTGCAAGAAGGAACAAAAAAAAAAAGAATTAAAAAATATTTAAATTATATATGCAAATAAACTGAATTAAACCAGAGTGTCAGAAATGAATGACTCAAAATTCGAATAATTAAAACCAAAAAGCCAAATTTTCAAATGATTTATAAACAATCCAAGTGATGAAATTGCTCTTATAGATTGAGGAGGCTTGTTAAATAAACTAAAAGAGAAAATAGAATAAAAGTTACGAAATGCATAGTAGTACGAAAAAAAGGTACCGTGTACATGTTCAAAGAGTTTCCACGCAAATCGTGACTAGATATTAATCGAAAATTACAATTACCAGACTTCATAAAGAAAGTTTTAAGCACTTTAAAACAATACAAATGGCGCACAGGTAGAATTTTTAGGTCACAAAATAAAGGGAAACTCGGTTGTCTACTCTCCTTGCGACAAATTTTTCTTAAAACGTATTTTTGCAAGACTAACAAGGGTTGAATTTTATTTAGGTATGCACCATCCCAACAAGCAATTCCATAATAAATTGATTTTGAAAGATCGGTTGAAACGATACTAAGCAAATAATAAAAATATCTACATAAGTGTGCATCGAAGATACTGTCTCAAATTATTCGTATGATTTAAAAAATTCATTCATTTTCGAAAATGTAAAAAAAAATCAAATTTTATAATGGAGTCTTACTTAAAGTATTCCAAAACTTTTTCGTACAAAATTTCATTAGAATCGTGAAAACGAGAAATAAAAAAGTTGTTCAATGGCAGGCACAATTTTTTTAAAAAAATGTTTGGGAATCCACCCATCCGTTAAGTCTGCAGGCCTTGCCGCATAGAAATAGGCAAATGGAAAATTAAAATTTTGGTATAGACTATTTACAGGCTTTATGTCATATCTACCAATGAGTTCCAAGTTAAATAGGCTTTCAAGCAGAAAGCAAAAAAAAAATAAACTTAAAAAAATAAAGGTTTTTTGTGATTTTTTTTTGATACCTCAATTTCTTTTCCTTTATTCTACAACAAGAAAATATGACTAAATTAATAAAAATTATAAAAAATGTATGATTTTTCGTTTTTATATTTCCTCTGGTATTTGGAATAAATTTAGTATCATCTTTGAGCTTAACTCTTTTTTTGTCCTACACAATCATAATAAATTATAAAAAAAAACACCCAATTTGTTCGTTTTTTTTTTTTTGCCAAATTTTCCGCTCTATCCGATAGCCTAGTAAATAAGGATTTAATTTTGAGTGAATATGGGAAGTTAAGTAGGTATCCACTATTTGTCTCAGTTACGTAAGCCTTACAATGTGTGCTAGTTCTTGGAAAAAGTGTAATCAATTTTTTTTTTGTTTTTGTTGCACAATTGAACTATTATTTCAACTTTTTCCAATAATAACATATCTTTATTCATTCGAACATTTTAAATTCCTGCATATTAATTCCCATAAAATAGAATTATAGAAAAATAAAATTTATGTGACAATCTTTTTATTGTTTGAGAATTAAATCCTCATGCTTCGAATATAACCAGAACTGATTAGCTGCACCCTTGACCCCCACATTCACGTTCGCTATATTGCCGATGACGACAATTTTAAAGCAAAACTGAACAACATTTTGCCATTGAGATTAATTAAAATTATCATTGAAATGACACTTAATGATATGTCACTGTAATCGACTCATGCAACAAGCAAGCGGCGCAAACGATAATCAGCTGTCAAACCGATCATCGATGAAATGTTGTCGGCCAACAATAATTTAGGGTCAACAAAAGTGATGCTAGAGTGACAAGACTCTTTTTAATGTCACGTTGAATGCACGATCTCTCTACATACATATACATACATACATACATAATATGTAGCTGAATTGCTTGTTTTACTTCCCCTCTCGCTCTTCTACACAAATCCCCCTCTAAACGATCTTCTTATCGCCTTATCGATTCACAGAATTTCACTTTAAAACGAGTGCGCGGTCACATTTTGTTGTCGTTGGAGCTGTCACTTTGACAAGCGTTTTGTTTACACGATGCTTTATCGGGTCCGATCTCCTTGATCCGAGATGGCGATGCTGTGTATGAGTATGAGCTGTGTAAAGGCAGTGTGGCGGTGTTTTCGACTTTTTTTTTCTTGGGTCGAGACGTTTTTTTTTTTTTTTAATTTGAGAAGTGAGACACATTTTAAAATGCAAAATTAAAATTGTCAATCAAATAATTAAATTGTCATGGCTATAAGAGAGTTAAAAGTCCATTGGACTTGCAACGCCATTAATGACTCTTCATTGTTGTTGGTTGTTTAGTTTGGTGCGATGTTATTTAAAATATATTTCATATGGGGGCTGCCCGTCGTGTTATTTGGAATACGGCAAGAATAACAAAAGGTTGACATTCGATTATGGTCACTTGAGGCAAGGCTAAAGAGCTAAGCCCACTTAAGCTACAAGATTGAGGACCTTAAAAATATAATATGAATGAAAGAAAACCGCACAGCCACCGCCACCGCCGTCGCAGCCGCCGTATCGCATGATGATGATGACAGGTGGCCTTGAACAGATTAGAATGAACTATGTTAATCGTGTTGTCGTAAATATTAAACATGAGGCTTATCTTCGAGATATGTATGTCTCAACCATACTGACATCACGCCACGCAGTCTATGGATCTATGATGAAGTGGAAGTTTGACGGAACTACTTAAACAACAAAAACAGCTCAAATATTTTTTTTTTTTGAGAGAGATTCCATGTTTCATGTTTTCTGGTATTTATTTTGAATGATCGATAAAAGCTATTAGCTATGTTTGATGTGTCGGATATGACTATTTGATGCGGGTTAAAATAAGCTTATGGGTGACATGTGAAAGATCAAGGAATAACTAAGAAATTCAACCATGGTCTTAAAACATAATAACAGAAAACAAGTGTTCTTCACTAAAAATTAATAAATTAAATGTGAATTTTTGCAAGGTTGTGAGTTTTTTTTGCGGCTTCTAGCCAAAAACAGGAATAATGACTTACTGTTACTTGATTTTTTATTGAAAAAATATTTTTATTTATTATTTTATTTCTTTAAATATTTTTCAAAATTAGAAATTCAAATATTTGATATTTCTATATGAAGAATAAAAAGAGGTTTTGATTTATCCAGATTTGATTCATATATCATTTTCAAAAACGCTCAGTTGTTTAAGAAATCTGGACAATGTCAATAAACTTGTGAGTAACATTTTTGTTGCTAAAGTAGTAGCTTTTCATAGTCAAACTTTAGACCCGAGTCCAACTGGCCTCGAGTCTAAAGTTAACACACATGTTAGAAACAGCTGCTATTTAAAGAAATTTGCAGCTCTTTTTACTAAAAAACAGAATTCTACTACAATTTTAGTACTATTGCCTGTCAATACATTGAAATCCAATCCATTTTTTGACAGATAGAAAAAAACATCTTAGTAAAGAGTCAACCGTTTTTAAAGTTTGAGCTCCAGTTTATCTTTTGGACCCGGGTCTAAATTGTCAATGAATAACATAAGCTCCAGGTTAGCTTAGAAGAGACAAAGAAAGACCTTGTCGGACGACTATGAATAAGCCCCAACGTGCTAAGCTTTCTTTCACAAAAAAAAACGGGTTTTGAGAAATTTATTAAAAAAAATACTGGATTTGCATACAAACATACGAATCCGAACTAATTGTACTGAACAACTCAGCTTGATGCACCAATGCCTATATCCAAAATCCTTAAAATTAAAAAACGCATTTTGTAAAAAAAAAGAACCTTAACTCGAAAGACCTAATAACACTAGATTGGTATAATAAGAAAAAAAGTGTACGGTAGCCATTTTTATTATTTTACTATTTTTTTTATAAAATTTATATTGTTCGGTGCTGGCCCCGGCGCAGAGGAGGTAGAGCTTGACTGCTATCTTGGATGTGTGGGTTCGATCCCCAGTCTACGCAGCAATTTATTCTATATTCCCTCAACTGAACGCCTCTCCTGGGATTTAATGAGATAATCAAAAAACCTTGTTTCTCAATCCACTGCGCCAAAAAAAATCTGTCCTATACTTCTAACATTGCCTAATTTGAAAAACATTGCCTAATTTGTAACTTTAACTTAATTAAAGTTTTTAGTTTCTGAAAATTGTCTGTTTCGTCTTCTAAATTTTTTTCCAATCCATGATACATACTTGACTTGATCACAATTGACTGTTGTAGCTCTCGGAAAATTTGTCAGTTTCGTGCAGGATACAGCAGGACTTGAAAAAAACATTTCAGTATTTAGATGGATAAGATAGGAAATCGAACCCAAACGTCCAGCATAACAGCAATGCGCACTTACCACTATGCCACAGGCTACTAAATAAGTATGATCATTAACAAAATAAACAATTATTTTTAGAAATCCTCGAACAAAAAAAACATAAACTTGTCAAACTTTTTTTTGAGTATCCTGATGAAGATGAGACTGTGGCAAACTGTGGAGAACTTCTAAACCTCAAAACACGAACTGGCGAAATGAATCATTTTGAAGAAATGTTTCTTATTATTAAAAATGGCTTTTATGTCCTCCATTTTTGATAAGGATCCATTTTCAAATTCCAAATCACAATGGTTGGTATATTCCGATCTTCTTATTTGATTAAGTGGAGCTTATATTTCTACTGTGGTTTAAAATGATACAAGAACTTCCTCTAGAGGCAATTTCTGTCGTATCATATTTTTTTTTTTTGCAAAACATTGTGAAACCTGCACGAATGTCATCGATTCCATAGCAAAAATCCGTTTCTCATTAAACTAAATAACTTTTCCTCAAAGCTAGACATGCAAAACGCGATTTTATCTTAAGGTCACAGTTACGGTCGTCTTCTTCTTGATTGCATGTCGTCTCGGAACTTCATGTTCAGTCATCCTCAGCTAGACTATGTATAGTATGTCCACAAAAACAGAGTGTCTTCTACAGTGACATTGTTAGCTGTTGGAAAAATCCGTCACTGTCATCAAATAGCTAGCTATAGTACGTATTATAAGTTGAGACAAGGAGGAGAGTAGAGCCCAACCAGCAGTGACCGGCAAGATAAAAAAAAAAAAATAAAGCGACACAAAAAAAAACATAACATGAAGAGATGCCCCATGGAGACGTCACCAGTGCTGTGCGACCAACAAACACCAAACTCATGAATATTAAACGTCACAATTGGACGCACACCCAGGGAGCCCTCAAAGTCCGACAACATTTTCTCATTAATATCCTGCAGCCAACAAGTGTATCATTCCGGCACACAAGATCGCAGATCCCCATTCGGGATTTGAGTGTGCCCGCGATGCGGCGACAATGCAGCGATCCGATCGCAGTCGCTGGGATACAAACAAAAAACATTGTCACCCTTAAGGGGTTACCCTAGCTTGGGATTCGGTTCGGACTGACTGAAGAGAATCGAGTCAAGTAAAAGACTCCCTCCTGTTAATGACACTTAATTGCCGTATCCTGTATCTTTGATCGTCGAGCAGGTGAATGCAACGGTCATTTATCTTTCCGAATGGAATTGAATAATCAGTGGGTTTATAGCGTTCATTTTGGGGTCATATTCCCCGAGGCAGTGCAGAGGTTCAATTTTGGTCGGGAAAACCGTTTTCGGGTTAAAGAAGGTGGTCCAGGACAAATCATGATGGATTCAAAGTCATTGGAAGAAATAGTTTTAATTATTTTTCGGAGCCACCGTTTAAAAATGAAAGATTAGCCATGTCCGTTATGAAGCCACATCATAAAGTTGGTACGAGAGGGCAAGTTAGTGCATTTAAAACGGTCTACAAACCAATGTTGGTATGATAGATACAAAGTGTGGTAATGCACATCCGTGGATTGCATGTGCACTCTCTGTGTGTACACAACACATCATTGCAACTTGCAACTGACCATGTACAACACTATATATTGGACGAATGGAACATTAGACGTAGGACGGAGGCGGTCTAATTTATTTTCTGTGGTTGGCCGCACTCATTATCATGTCATCACGAACCTCAAAAACTATACAAGACGATGGACAATAAGACGAAGAACGTGCGCGCGTTGGTATATAATACCGCAAAACAAAACAATTACAAAAGATATATCAACAACAACAACAATTTCTAGTTGTGATGGTCAACTTTTGATGCGCTAGATGACTACTCGATGCAATATGCTACAGTGGGGTCAACAAGATCATAGAAACAAAAAGGGGAATGTTGTTATTGGTCTTAAACCCTATAGAAGGACCCACAGAGCACCTGAAACTATACTTATTAAAGCTGTACTAAATGCCGATTCTCATTAATTTCCGATTGCGAAATGGAATTTCCAACTAAAATGAAGTGCGAACTACAAACTTCCCAGAAACGTAAGATCCCTTAGCTTACCGGAAGAAAGGAAGGAAATTGTTGTTGCCAATATGGTTAATCGTTAATCAAAAGACGGGAGAAGAAGAAGATTGTGGGTCAAAGGAAGAGAGAAAACACAGTTTAATTGCTGGTAAGGATCAAAGGTTCTCACAAACCTAACAATGTTTTCGCAGAAGAGCAGCAAAGGAAGAACAAAGAATGCGGTAGATGCATCATCATCTGTAGCAGATGTTAAATGGGTATTAAGGATATCAAGGTCGCATCTACAGAGAACGGGTCATACAGCCCACTGAAGGCGATGTAAATCCAAAAGAGTTTAAGCCAAACGTTTGAGTTGTCTGGGTGTTGTAAATTGCATGGACTATATTGATCCGGTCTGGTGAATCTTCGAATCTAAAATCAAGGGACGGCAGAATAGACTTACAATAAAGACCACGACTCAGGTGGAGAACACAGGTGAGAAATGAAGAGGACTTCAATGATCTTCGTATGCAAGATAGACTACGGGCCAATAAAATCGTTAGTGAACAAGGTTGGCTAGTCGGCCCTAGCTTGGCAAAAAATCCACGTTTCTAGGATTGTCTCCTTTTATGATGTGCCTCCTCAAGTTGGAAATTAAATTATCTAAGATAGGAGCCCATGCATGAAAGTCTTCTTGTCTCTTGTCGAAAGTATAGAGGTGTCTGCTGAGATTACTTTTCGAAGAATATTTGTTGGCAGATTTTGGAATTACAAAGACGACAGTCCCTGGAGAAAATTACGATGGAATTCTTAAATAGGAGGAATGTAACCAGCTATTTCACTAGAACACTGTTTGTACAAAAAGCAGTGGAATAGGGTTAGGTATGTTACATTGTGGCGGAGGTCGACAGATGTAAATATGTTCTGTTATGGTTCTATCACCTATCATTTTTAAATCTCTTTTTTGAATTCGGTCCGAGAGACTAAATTGGATGATAGGTGCACCTTTCCAAATATTTTAGTTGTACTCCAGTTTTGGACGAATGTAGGCTTTATAAATTAAAGCCAGATCAGCAGGGGTGAAGACATTTTTGGCGACGTCGAATATTTGATACTTTTACAAAAGGTCTATGATGCACATACCAGAATTGAAGGGTTTCGATGTAAGTGCCGCTCATGGATTGGGTTTCACATCAACGACAGAAGACAGCATTGATTTAAGAAGCATTCAATTCCAAACGGTTTTAAATTCCCATTGGACAATGTTTTCGAGATTAGAATTTAATGAGCTTATCATTCGCTGCCGTCCTAGTTCAACACCCAAAGCAGAGGGATGAAATCTGAAAAGGATTATGAAAAGCTGAGGGTACTATCATCGCCATCAAAACAGTTTAATGGATTAGAAGCTTCAGAGAAAACATCATCAAAAATATATACGGAAGAGATTCGGAGACAAAACGGAGCCCTGGGGCACACCAGCAATTATTTTGATGGACATCAGATTTGTAATCATCCTGTACAATTTGTATTAAGCGAATCATCGATACCTGATGAATTTCAAACCCTTTTAGAATAACAAGTGCAACAATCTTATTTTCTCCAAAATGTTATAAGGATTTGTGCTGTTCGGTGAGATGTTGGTACTACAGTGGACCTATTGGTATTAGAAGGATATGCTTTCACTCTTGTAAATTAAAATTTCTGGCATATGCAAAAAGATGATGCGATCAAATTGTTTAACTATTTTCATTATCATGCCTTTTTTGCTGGACAAACTGTGTATTCCACAAAAGAAAAAAAAAACCGTGCTGTTCCGTTTGTGTCTTCTTATGGACACTTGCACGTCAATGCATCATCATAGCCAACGGTGTGTGCCTACTTTATGCATGGTAATCCCTCACTGTCGATAATTTGACATTCATTGACGATGACGACGGACGACTGTGTATGCGAAGCAAGTTAGAAGAATAAAAGTGGCAGTGGCAATAAAACCCACCACACACAACATCCAACCAATCCGCAGGCCATTCACCACATTCACTTATCGCCTGAGTGGTTGCAACTGCAATTAGCCTTCCACACAACTTTTAGTTTTCGTAAAAATTGAAGAAATTCCACGATCTTGAGTTGGCTTGATATGGTGCTCTGCTCTGTCATCATCGGGTTGCGTTTTTGTCGCCTCTTACACAAGAGGGTGGCTTTCGAATGTGTCAAAATCGTCAATCTTTAAAAAACCGCAGAAACGCATGTTAATTTGTATATGTCTGCGGTTCGACATGACATAGCTTCTTCTTCTTCTTGCGCCCCAGCAATATCATTAAAGACTGGTTATTGGTTAAGCGCAATTAGCTCGCAGACCCATAATTTTCAATCAGCTATTAGCTAATAGCCGCATCATCATTAAACGACGACGATGTTCGTTGGTGGAGCAATTACATGCTCACAGGTCGCCATGGTTCAATCGAAAAACAAAAATTTTTGGCAATAGCCCGTTTAATGCATATCTATGTCTAACCAAGGCTATACAAGTTTGGTCAGTTCCGCATTGGATCACGTTTTCTCAAGACAAACTGAATATTCGAAAAATATTTAACAACAACAAAAAAAAAAAGAGAAGATTAATTGATCCTCAGCATTAGTGACAAGCTGTGGCGTTATTAATGGAACTCTGATGATGTTCAATCACGATGTTTTTACTTATTTTTTTTTTTTTGATGATAATGGTTCCGCGAGATGCATGACATTGATGATATCTGTCAATGACGCTACGATTATTGGGACCGCATATGGATTTTATTTTATTATTTTTTTGGAATCGCAAGGGTAAGGGGGCTAACACATCAGTGTACCTACTGCTGTATAATATAAAAGATATATTGGAATTTATTGAAATCAATGACAGATGATTGATTTTTTTTTTAACATTTTTACGTTTCTTAATTATATAGGGAGGTATTTTGTTTGGCATAATTATTGCCTCTTTTGTTGAGAGGTTCGATGATCTGCTCCGCGATGATGCACAAATCAGTTTTATTTTTTTTATTCGAATCAAAAAAAGAAAAGTCCTCGAGTAAATTTTTTACTTGAATACGAATTTAAGTGATTCATTCAAAGTTTAGGTTAGCTAAATATTTTTATTATTAATGCGCATATTCAAGGGGTTATGACTTTTGACATTAACGGCTACCTATCCCTTAACCACTTAAGTATTTTTTTAAAATGATTATACACAAAAATTGTAAGATGTTATAGAGTCAGATTCCAGGGAATAGCTGAATTTGTTTCTTTGAATGAATGACGTGGTAGGTACAAACAATTTGTTACTGCAATTTTTATATCCGGGGGCGTTTCAGAGATATTAAGTGTTAATACATTAATAATGCACTAAGGTTTGATTTAAGTGGACTAGCCATAAATCTTCTACAAAAAATTTCGAAGATTTATCACACAAATAAATCTCGAAAATCAAGGTGATTTCAAATAAATATAATTATTGAATCTTCATGGACAAATAGTTTTACAAATCGAACAACCCTAATTTGTATTCATGTTCATTTTAGGCTGTGGAACGCATTCTTTCGAGAGTCGACGTTTGGTTAACTCTATTATCTTTTTTTGTTGTTTTTTAAAAATATCTTGTGGAATCAGCTGTAGTTTATCTAATTTGCTTTTATAGTTAACTGTGGTTTAATAACCAGTAGACACAGCCTTATAAGAATCACAAACGTATACTAGGATCCACACATTCGATTAAATACTGTCTACTGTCATGTGTTTCGGCCGATTTAGCAAATTTGGAATCGTGAAAAAATCCGAACTCGAGATATTGATCAACTTTGACATTACTATGATAGGATAGTTTAAAAAAGTGGGTCTCGCAATTCTGCCTCTCTTTCTGTTAAATTTCAGTCTAGACGCGAAGGTGGATTTTCTTGAAAATTTAATATTTCAGGAACAACTAGATACATATTTTTGAAATATGTACAAGACTGCCTTTTAAGAACTCCTGTTTTTTAATTCGTACCTCCAGTACAAATGTTAAACACCGTTTTCAAACTTTAAAAAGATTTTTTGAAACCGGTACCGACAGTTTTGATATAATATTTTAAAACATATTTGTATTGACACAACCTATTATAAAAATTGTTCTCGTGAGACTATTGCGGAAATCAATTTAGCGGGTTTGACTTTTTGAAGATCAAGGAAATACATTTAATTACTGATGTCTGGCTGTCCATAGAAATGTCAATTTTAAAGAGTGCAATATTTTGTGCGTGAACGTATAAATTGAAGGATTACATTTATTGACTTTAATTTAAAAAATTATTGATGAGGAGCTAGGAGCATGTGACTGCCTTATAAGCTCTAATCCAACACCAGAAGATCAAGATGATACTAAGAAGAATCTTGAGGATGGTCTGTAGACGATAAATAAATCCAAAACATAATGGGGCATATTCATAGTCAAACTTTAGACCCGAGTCCATATGACCTCGAGTCTAAAATTAACACCCAGGTTAGAAGCAGCTGCTATTCATAAAGAAATTCGCAGTTCTGTTGAGTAAAAAACGGAATTCTACTACAATTTTAGTACTATTGCCTGTCAATCCATTTTAATCAAATCCATTTTTTGACATATAGAAAAAAACAACTTAGTCAAAGAGGCAACCGTTTTTAAAGTTTGAGCTCCAAAAGCAATAGAAGCTTTTTTAATTCTTTGCTCTTTAATACAGTCCTTGACTTTCTACCTGAGCTTAACGTTACGGGTCTAAAAGCCAATCAATTATTCTTTGCTGGTGATGAACCCATCATTAGTGAAGATCATCTTGGACGAAATGCAGCATGGACAGGCAGACAAATTGCCCTCGGAAATGAAATAATCCAAAATTGAGGGACTACAAGCGGTGTCAGAATAGTTGTCATTACATCATAAAATTAATTTATCGACTAAAAATAAATCCTGACGAATATTTTCATTTCTAAATTAAAGGACACAAGAACTTGAAATATTTAATAATAATTATATTTCTCCAACAAAATCAAATTCAAACGAAAATCCCATTCCGATTAATCATACAAAACATATGCTTTATCGAACAAATACCACATCCGAACGCAACATTAAAATCTCTCATTCAACATAAACATTTATAAACACAAATTGTCAACCCCAAAAGCCGTCAACTATTTTGATCGTTTGACAGCTTGTTTATTTATTCAACAAGCGGGTATTTTTCCAAACCGTTTGCTTGTATATGATAAAAACCACCAAAACTACCTCCACGTTCGTCACCACCCACGCTGTTAAATATTATTTTCCCCACATTTTCCTGCCAAACGAGAATGAATCCATCACCTTAAAAATGTTATGCGTCGTCGTCGTCGGTCGTGTTCGTCGTATTTGTATTTTTTTCGTATAAATGTCATACAACAGCGGTAATGTCAAACTTGTCCCGCTGTCGTTTGTGTGATTTGAAAAAAAAAAAAAAAACAAACAACAACAAAAAAAACCGCACGCATAAACGATCAGTGCGAGAGATGACAGTTTGTCTGTTTGTCTGGATAGATTGGTGTTGGGGACGAAATATGGATATACGGGATTATATTTAATGTTTACTTGCTGTAAACATGTGTTCCTGCAATTGCCAACGCCACCGTCACCATTCACTTCACCATCACCACCACCTGATCTAATCAGGTAATGTGCCTGCACGCATCACCAATTCTTCTGGCTGTCACGCGTGTTGTTTCACCACACCACAACGAACCAACGGCAAACGGCAAACGGGCGACAACGTGAACGAACATTGCTCGTCGAATTATCAGCAATTATCAGTGAAGAGCTGCAGAAAAAAAAAATAAATAAATTATAATTTAACGTAAACGCAATCATGCCAGGAGTCGATTAGCAATTATTTTTAGGAACAAACAGGAAATTCGCCATGTGGCGATGGCGATGGCGTTGCAAACTGACAGTGCGAGATCATCTTCTTTGAGATATTATGTATCTTTTCTCTCAGTCGTCGCGTCGGGTGCTTCATAAACGCCCTGACAGAGATCAATATTTTTAGTTTTGTGTCCCGGAACAGTGTTGTACATTGTGATCCTCATCGATCTATCCATAGAGACACACGGGAACTTGTAAACAGCTCTACACTGCTGCACTTAATTTTGACCATCTGGTCAGGGACGAAGATGGAAGGAGGAGAGAGAAGACAAAGGGTGCTTGCAACCACTAGTTTGGAGTTAATCCGACACGGAGCGCGGAAATATATCATTCTTAAAAACAAAAAATAGTGTGACCAGCTTTATTAAAATTCTACCCTAACTGAAGTTGATCCAATTGGAAACTGAAATGAAACTCGATCGAGGTCGGGTAGTACTAAATTGTCTGAATTATTTTTTTGGATTTGGATCTTAAACTCATAAAAAATTAGTTTTAAGCCTGTAACTTTTTTGTGGTTCAATTAAGAGAGAAAAACTTTCATTCAAGATTCAGATTTGAGACTCAGATTCAGGATTCGGATTCAGAATTTAAGATTTGTATTCAGAATTTAAGATTTGAGAATTCCGATTCAAGATTTTCTTCAGGCTTACAGATTTTGGTTTGGTGATAGATATTGAAAATTTAAGAACGATCAATAAAAAAGAACAAACTCTAATATCCATAATTTTAGAATTCAGACATTTTTAAAAGAAACCAATAAGTATTAAAAAAAAAAAATTAGAAAACTCATATTCATGGTCACACCATTCGTAAAGTTGATCCTCTTATTTCTTGCTATCGGTTTGTCGCCCATAAACTGCTGTCGTTTTGAAAAATCTTCCAATTTCGCTCGGCACGCCAGATTGCTGATGTTCGGATGAGATCTCTGCCCAGCCAGCGCAGCAGCGCGTTGTTCTTCTGCTCCTGCTGTTTGCTGCCGCTGCAATATAACGCTGCTGATGCTGGAGATGATGATTATGATTATAGTGTGAGACGGTGCAATCGTTGGCTGGTTGTTCGCCTCATTTCTTTTGCTATGCGAATATTTTCGTCATCAGCATCATAGCGCCATCACATAGTTTGCTTGGAAGTCGAACAAGTGGTATAGGTATATAATAGATTCTTGTGTTTTTCGCACCGCGGATGGATCATCTCTCTCTCATATAGCGAAGAAGGATATTCCTTGTGGCAAACAAGATCTTTGTGACTGGCATGAATATTGAATGGCAGAACGTGACACTAAGTCACGATCTTGATGAAATGAGTCTTTTTTTTTTCTCTAGAAAATATCTATGCGCGAGGCAGGAGGAATTGAGAGACGACACTATCCGTCCGTTGGATAGATATTCCTTGTGCATCACTTGGTAGTCATAATTTTGTTGCGAATAATGGCTTCACACCCAATGACGTTGACGATGAGAGTTCCTTCTTCATCCATATTTTTTAAACACGATTGCAAGCAGTTGCAAGTAGTTTTTGTTTTTGACTTATAATCTTTTTGGCTATGGATGAATAATAAATATGTTCGCAAGCAAAAAAACTGTAATGTTTATGAGAAGCGGTTAATTGCTTTTATTTCGGAAATGGTTTTCAACTAGAATCGAATTGGAAAACCACAGAAAAGAAGACATTTGAGATGAATATATCTACGCTTAGTGAGCTTAAAAGCTTTAAAGCTTTATGCATGCAGAATTTATGGGGTGCGCTGTTCGATGAGCTAAATTAATCAATTAATAGATTAAAGCAATTATTAGGTGAAGTCTCCAATCATATTTAAACCTGGTAAATATGTACTTCCTTGTGAAGTGAATTTCAATATAGAAAGTGATTTTTTAACATTTCCCGCAATAGAAGAAACTTGTAAACTTGTTGTGAATATTTTGGCATTTGCCTCAAATGCCTAGAGTACAAAATAATACTTCGAGTTCGGAAATCGTTCGTAACTAAGAACTTTTTATTTTACTAGTCAGTCGTAATGTTCCTATATTTGTTGGTAGTAAGGCACCTATTGTCCAATTGCCATTTTTTTGACAAATTAGTTTCAGTAAATTGGTTTTTCACCATGCATATTTTAGTTTTTTTGCAATTGCCATTTTTATGGCATTTGCCACTCGTGTAAATATGCAAAAGTTGTCTCAAGCTTTTTTTACGGTTATTTTTTGGGAACAATGTTTTTGTAAACTGATGCGCATTCCTTGCAGTGCGAGTATTGCGGTTAAATTGTTTAAAGGGAGGAATGCAACTGGCTATTTCACTAGAACACTGTTTGTGAAAATAGCGATAAAACAATGAAAAACAAGAAACATTCCGAAGGTGTTCTAGGGATGCTAATGTTTCTGTCACTGTTCTATCATCTATCATTTTTAATGCTCTATTTTTGATACTATCCAAGAGACTCAAGTGGGTTGTTGGAGCACCGGCCCAAATATGAGAATTATACTGAAGTTTTGGACGAATAAAGGCTTTGAAGATTACAGCCAGATCAGAAGAGGTGAAAAATTTCTTGCATCGTCGAAGAAAACCTATGGACTCTTTGCAGCACTTTTGGCGACATCGAATATGTGCTCATTCCACTGCAGGTGGTTTGTGATACACATTATGAGAACTGATAGATTTTCAGTTTCTGCGATGCAAGTGCCACTCATGGACAGTACCAAGGGGGTGGGTTCTGCTTCAACGATAGAAGACAGCATTGAGTTTTCAAGATCAGAATTTAATGAGCTAATCATACGCTGCCGTTGAAGTTCCACTTTCGAAACGAATATGAAAAGCTGAGAGTACTATCTTCAGCAAAACAATTTAATGGATTACAAGTTTCAGACAAAAGATCATTAATGAATTTTAAGAAGAGAGTCGGAGACAAAACGGAGCCCTGGGGCACGCCAGCATTTATTTTATGGGTATCAGACTTGAAAACATCCAAAACAACTTGTATTGAGCGGTCCGAAAGGTTATCCAACGAAGAAGAGATTCATCGAAACCAAATGCACGCATTTTCCTGATGCCAAACTTTATTAAATGCTTTGGAAATATCAAGTTTAATAATCTTACTTTCTCCAAAACGATGTAAAGATTTGTTTCACTGTTCTGTAAAATACACCATCAGATCACCGGTGGACCTATTGCTACGAAAGCCGTATTGCCGGTCATTAAGAGATATTTCTTGAGCTGAAAATTGATCAGCGTTTCCATGACCATGAAAAAAAGGGACGTAAGTGCAATTGGACGGTAATTTGAAGGTGAGGAAGATTTGCCTTTTTTAGGGACAGGCTGGACAAATGCAGTTTTCCATCCGCTCGGGAAAAGAGACCTGTAAAGTGGGACAGATGGAAAAGCTTACGCAGTGGCTTTTCCAGCGTAGAAGAACACCTCTTCAGAACAATGGAGGGAATACTATTCGGACCAGCAGATTTGTGTATGTCGAGGTCTTTCTTGCAACTGCACGAGTGCGAAAGAAGATTTGTCCCATAGAATCGTTTACGCTCTCAAGTACTGGAGTAGTACTGGAGTTTTGGTTCGTCGGATATTGCAGTTACATGTCTTTCTATCTTGTTTGAAATACCTTACGGTTTTCCTCAGTGGAGTTGGCTTTGTAACAACGGAAACTTACTCCCTAACCCTGATAGCCTCTTTACAGCTCGAATCAAACCATGAATTCTCTTTTGGTTTGATAGATATCATCCTATTCGGAATGAAATGTTCATCCAAAATAATGTACAAAAAAATTATCTCAAACAAAAAAATTTTTGTCAAAAACATTTCAAAAAATTGACAAGCAAGAATTTTCCAATTTTTCGTCTGGAAACACTGAACCTGATGAACCATGTGTCTGATGAACTGATGGACTGACTGACTATGGAGCTGGTTCAAGAAAATTCCACTTGGTTGTTCCTGGTCAAATTTTTTTTTGCAAATTTTTATCTCTGTATTTTTTCCCAATTTTCTTTGTATATGAACATTGTACTATCATGGTGGAAGTCGAATGGGGCGACATCTAAAAAGTGGGGGCAACCCTTACTCACTTTTTTTTCGGAGAGCTTGTGGAGGTTTTAATCGATATTTTTTAATATTTTTTGGTTGCAATAATCCAAATAATAGGCTCCTATTACCAATTTTCGATGCTTAAAGACTTCCCAAATCAAATTCCACACCTCAAATTTTGCAGCGCCACCACAAGGGTTAGGCAACATTAAAAAATACTCGCCATGATAGTAGAATGCTTTTTATATACAAAGCAAATGAAAATTCTTTATGAAAGTATTTTTTAGCAATTTCATACTCTCGTGGTTCAAAAAACTTTCCACATTTTATTTTGTCATTTTTTTACGTTTTTTTGACAGTTTTATTTTGAAAAAAAAATTATTTGTTCTGCATTTATATTTTCAACCTTAATAGCTATAACATTTTTTTAGACTATTTTTGGAACAAAATTTTACTAAAAATTATTTATTTTTTGACAAATGAGTTCTTATTCCCGCTATTCAATTTTTTTTTTTTGACAGTAAAAGAGAGAAATCTTAACGATTTTGCTTAACACATTTTTTGACATATTTATATATTTTTTGTTTTAAGTTTTTATTTCGACAAATTTAGCACCATACATTTTTTAGCCTGACGACTGAGCTGAGCACACCCCCAGCTGAGCAAAGGACTTGTGTAGCGCCCCTATACGATAAAAAAAATACAGTATACCATATACATATCGCCCCTGAGTACCTGATACCTACTTATACATAAATCCAATCCTTAAAATATTTCTATAACATTTAGTATGGCAAAAAACAAAGGCGATGGCGATGGTATGATAAACAAATCAATTCTTTCTTATACTTACTTTGTCGCACACAATTATTACGTATTTTTTATCTCAACGAACTCAATCAACTGATGGCTATGGCAGTTAACATTTTTTGTCGTGACTTCCTTCCAATTAAACCTCAATTAAAGTGTCCTTTGCTCTTACTTGATTTTACCTTTTATACAATATCTTCACTCCATCTACATATATCCCAGGTGGAGTGTACGAAACGAAACAACAATTTTAAAACCTGACATTAAAACAATTTGTCAAAAGTGTCAAAATTCAACTGGATTTTGTTGGCAGACTATATACGTATGTATACTTGCGCCATTGTTGTCTTCCCGTCATCTCAAAATTTCCAGCTGCCATAGGACAGCAAACAAAAATGAAGACAACTCCACCGTGTCGTCATCATCTCTTTCTCTTATATGGGAAGAATGGTGTTGGCGTTCGGATGCTTTATTTCGTGTTGCTCCTTTTGATCGAATCCAACACACACTGTGAGCTCTGAGCGCGGTGTTTTTATCTTTCTTTCAGTTTTTTTTTTTGTTTCTGATCAAAGACAAGATCAACCCCACGATGATCCAGCAAAAACCAATATAGGTCCAAAAAAACATAATAACAACAGAATCAGAAATAAAAAATGTATCCAAAACCAACCGAATCGAAATTGATAAACTGGTCATCTTATTGGTAAACAGTGGGACATCAATATTGAAAATTTGGATGAAATTTTAGAAAAAAGTAGAGAAAAGTTGCGACAGTAAAATAAATATTGCAAAAAGAAATTTAAATACTGGCAAAAATTTTTCATTTGAAATTTATTAAATTTTTCTGGCATTTAATTTATTAACAACAGCAGAATTTTTCAAAGCAGTTTTTTTTTTTTTATTTCACAATGATTTTCCATTTCGTATTTCGGAAATCTTGGTTTAACTGGCTATTAAAGAAGTCCTTTCCTGGCTCAGAGAAAACGTTATATCAAAAACTGATATACGCATCTTCTCTGACAGCCAGGCTGCGATAAAATCCCTAGACTCTGTCTCTACGAATTCACTAACAGCCTTAAACTGTCGATCATCTCTTACGGAGATGGCCACACAGTTCAACATTCACCTTTGCTAGGTGCCGGGCCATAGAGACATTCCAGGGAATTGCAAAGCTGACGAACTTACAAAAAGAGGAACAACGTTACCTCTGCTAGCTCACAAAGCTAGTGTACGTATGCCTTTAGCTACATGTAAACTTATGCTGAAGCAAGATACAATAGGGAGAGAAAATTACAGATGGAAGGAATAACATCACCACCTGTCCACCGACAAAACTAATTTGGCCTAGACTTAGTGCCAAACGCTCTAAGCAATTGATCTCCTTTAGTAGATTTCATATGGGCTACGTTATAGGTGTCTTAACTGGTCATATGCTTAATAGGTAGGCATGCACTTCGACTTGGAGCCCCTGCAAATGATTTTTGCAGGAGTTTGCATGGACGAAGAGGAAGAAGAGACGATCTCTCATCTTCTTTGCACCTGTCCCGTCCTCACAAAGACGAAAACCCCACCTTGGAAACTTCTTCTTCAATGATCCCAGTGATCTAATAAACTCCGACATTATTTGTCTCCTACGCTTCATTCGTAGCTCTAACTGGTTCAATGAGTGGGGTAGATCAACTGATCCATGTGGTATCACAACGGACCTAATTTTGGTCTATGTGTGTTGAAAAACTTCCAACAGCCACCTTAACTAAACCTAACCTAGTTTCACTATTTACATACTTTCGCAAAATCATCATTTTCCTAATTTTGCGAAAAAAAACTGTTGCGAATTGATTTTGGAAGACTTTTTTATTCTTTGTTTTAATGGATGGAGATCATTTGGCGGATTTTTTGCCGCTTTTCATTTCGCAATGGTAATTTCGCAGTTTGGCCATTTCGCATTTATCGTTTCGTAATTTTAGCTAAGCAAAGTTTTTATAAACCTTTATGAACCTATACATCTTAAAATCAATAATTTGCAAATTTAACATTGCAAGCAAAATAATCGCATTTTAAAAGTTCGCATTTCACTGTACCAAATTACTATATCGGATTTTATTGTTTCGCATTTTTATTACTCTACAACAGGTAGCTAGAAAAAAAAAGAACAAAATTTTGCAAAACGATTAAAATTTCTTTTGATAACTATGAAGAATGATTCAATTTAAATTAAGGACCGAAACGGTTTTCTTGGTATCTAATAGTTAAACAAGTAAATTTAGTTCCCATTTCTACACTTAAGAGTCCCACTGTGCATTGTTTTTAATGCAATCTACCTCTATCTTTTTGTCTTCTTCCAATCATATTTTTTTATCTCTTTGTTGTGCAACCATACGCACTGTTTTTTTCACCAACAAAACAATCTACTGTCCACCACCGAACCCTGCTGCATCACAAGACCCCCAAAGCCTCATGATATTATGAGTGCAACAGGCATTGGTCTGGATCTGGACTGGAGGTATGTGGATGGACACCGGACAGCAGCCAGCAGCCAGGGAACAGCAGTGGCGCGGCGCTCTCTCAGACGACATTCAAAAAGATTGGTAAAGTGCTCATGCGACGATGACGTTGTAAATTATCGATGGCGTCTACATTCTTCGTCGCGGGACTTTGATTGACTCAAATTGCGGCACGGTTCTGTCCAAAAGTAACAACAACAACAACAAAAAAGGAAAACCTATTAAGAGGAACAAAACTACCGCTCGCTCCAAGTGAAGGAAGGGGTAATAACTGAATAACACACACCAAAAATCCAGGTAAGACCGAATGAATGCACTCTCGGGATTCGGCTGTTTCCTCATAAAAATATGACGACTGACACCAGAAAAGATGATGATGAAATGCCCCAGCATAACGAATTTTGTAACTTTTTGTGTGCGATGCGGTGCACCTATATAATGCTCCCGCTGCCACCGCCATCGCCAGGTGAATATCTTATTAATGTATTCTAATGTTCGAAACAGATTTGACAACGACCACGAAATATTGTTTTTTCTTGTGTTTTCAAAATAAATGCGGCTTTTCCAACAGTTTAGTGGGAGAAAATAATCTTTGCTGGGACACTTCTATAGCCCATAGTATGGGTTGGTTTCCCCAAGACTTTATCGATGGGGCACCGATATTTCATTGGGAAAATATTGTAGGTAGCTTAAGGCTTGGTGATCAAGGGGCGTGTTGTGACGGAGAGAACTAGTGTGGTCGGGTTTAAGGTGTTTTAAATAATAATGCGGTATTTGATGTGGAGCTGTGGGAATTTGTATAAAAGCCATGAGCTTGTAAGAGTCAATATAAAATGCACAAACTTTAACTAATTTGACAAATTAATTGATGTTTTGAACTTTAAATTATTTGAACGATTGGCTGGGAAAATATCAAAAAAGTTTGATGAAGAATTTTCGAAAGAAGGTGCTCACTCCTCATTTTTTTTAATCTTTCTGCTTCTGTCAATTTCAACTTCACGTTTTTTTTCGAGTAGCAGAACTTAAGTTAGTGAGATGGTTAGTGCGTACAACTACCAAGTTAGGTATTTGGGGATCAACTAGGATGTTTCACCTAATCAGGTTACTATACCGCCATTTGCGCGGAATTGAAAATTTTTCCAAGAGTATAATAATGCCGGGCATGATAGGGCCTGGTTCCTGGTAGAGCTATTTCGACTAATTCCTGATTCCTCCATTCTACTTGGGAAACTTCTTTCCTTTGAAACGATCCAAAAGTTCCTCTCCCACCGTTCTTCGCCAAATACTTTCTTCGCCTACTTGTCTCGTGAGTGACAGTATTTCATTGCATCGCTTATGGCCACCCGTTCTCGTATGAAGTTCATCATTGGAGTACGGTTGAGCCAGCGGATAAAAATTTTCCAAGTACTGCATACCGATTCAATATTAGAGAGCAAATATCATAGCTTGGTCTTTAAGCTTATGCAATTTTTGTTAATGTTTTGGAAAAAATTCCAGCCTTTGCTTTACAAAAGCCAAAAGATATCATCATATTATCTTGACTGATTGTTGGGCTACTGTGACCAACCAAGTTTTGGGAAAATCAATTATTTCCCGATTAGGAATGATGCAGGTCACCGTCGTTGGTTGGGTGGGCAGAATTTGTGGTTGGTATCCTAATTAGAAGTTAATTTCGTCCTCGCCTATACCAATTACTGGTTGTGATTTTTCCATATACTCAGCATTGACTGTGGTTCTACTTCGGTGATCTCTTAATTGCTCTGCAGACTTTGGTTCGGGACTTTTAACCAGAAGATGTTTATTATCTTTCGGTTGAATTTTCTGACGCGTATGCTCCTTCTTTTTTCTCTTCTGGTCGTAGAGCTCACTCTTCTCCTTCCTCGGATATGCGGCACCATTTCGTAAGCTTCTTCTTTGGCTACACGTGCTCCCCCATGCGGCGTTCATTGTCATGTGAAACCCAACACTTCAAGAGCAGCATCTCTGATGGACACTTGGCAATATGGCCACTGGTTCTTGACATTCGATGCTAGCGAAATAGGACTACATAAGATGTTGTTCGTGATCGGACAAAAACTTGGCGGTCCCTTGCGTTTATAGATCCGACTACTTCGAGCTTTCTCACAGTAACTTCCTTTTTTTAGTTGGATCGAGACATCAGTAATCTTAGAACGAGGTCAAAGTGTGTTTTAGCCCCTCGGAACGTTCGCTCGAGCGACGATCGGAACCATACTGGTTGACAGATAATTGATGAAGAAATCTTCATATCATCTAGTGGATATCGAGGTGCTAGATTTCAACTAAAGGTTAATTCAGTAACATAAAAGCTCTGAGCAGCCGATAACAATATACAAGAAGAAATACGTGGGCGGCTGCTCAACTCCAACAGAACCTACTATAGTCTGTCAAAGCTCTTCAAATCCAGCAATCTCACCGTAACTTCAAAACTGCCGCTGTAGAGGACCATGGTCCTGCCAGTACTCACGTATGGATCCGAGACTTGGGTGCTTAGCAAAAGACACTCCGACCTCTTAGTCGCGCTCGAGACAAAAGTCTTAAGGAAAAATGTTGGCCACATATGTGAGGAAGGACGATTCCGAAGACGGTACAATCATGAATTGTATGCAATCGACCTTGAAGAAGACAAATTGACAAAAATTAAGCTCGTTAGAGCTGCCCATCGGCAAGGCACCTAGCTCGCATGAGTGAAGAGGAACCGGCTTGGAAAACCCTTTATGGTACATTCTATGGTAGACGGCAGCGTGGTAGACCATGCTTTCTCTGGAGAGATGGCGTAGATCAGGACGCCCGAAGCCTTGGGGTGCGGAACTGGATGGCGTCGGCTCAAGACCGGGATAGGTGGAGATACTTGTTGAAGGAGGC
Organism: Syrphus vitripennis; assembly: GCA_958431115.1. NCBI lineage: Eukaryota > Metazoa > Arthropoda > Insecta > Diptera > Syrphidae > Syrphus > Syrphus vitripennis. The sequence goes on from OY288110.1 coordinate 75,643,871, forward strand.
CAGGACCGGACCCCAGTTGTCGAGCCGGTGATGATGATAAAAACCTCTGATCTTAAGTTTCTTTGAAAACTAATATTTACCTACACTAGAAAGCTTATCATTTCCTTGATCAGATGATGATGCAATTAACACCAAAACCAATTTTATAAAAATGTTTATGACCAATTTAATTATTAACCGAATGTCATAACGCCACTATGGTGCTATGGCCCAGCGGCGGCACGCGGTATATCTTCAAAGAAAAATATCTCTCTGATCTTAATAACATAGCCCCTCTCATATGTATAAAAATGCAATAGCATCAATTAAACACTTAACCCTTCCTCTGCATCTAATTTATACGCTACCACCATCCCAATATATTATTTACCTTAATATACCGCAGCAAAAATTAAGTTACAAATCTTGTCAAATAGACCAAATGGGAACATCCCCCTGCATACATTTGTATTTATGAAAGTCCAAATCCTCCAGCTGCGTTTGTCGAGGATCTAAAGAAACCACAAAACACCCTCTGCTGGGCGTTAAGAGCACCACTACACCGCCACATATTTATACAATTCAAATTCATAGCAAATATTTCATTTAAATTGTCCGCCGCGTACTAAACTCTCTTTCGACTCCACCTTATATCGATCTGGGAATATACCTAAGTAATGTTGACGAGGCTGTAATATCCCTGGAAAAGCCAACGCCAACAACTAAAACGACTATAAAACCACACCATCGCGACCACTGTGAGACAGACCGCATTTTTGGTCATATATCGTCCAGAATTTCTGGGCAGCTAACCTCTAATTTTCCAAATGGACAGACGACACGATATCATCTGCGCGACTGTGCTGTGATGTGATGGCCATATAGTTGTTGTTGTAGGTTGTGGTTGATTTTGTAGTTGGACAAAATGTTTTTCCATATATGGAACATCGGAACTCGTCCTCTGGTTTATGGATGTGATGTGAGTTAACCACTTCTATACTGCCACCATTATGGACAAGGTATAGGTATGACAACAGAGACGACCGACCAACCAACTTGTATGATGATTGTATATGGATGCAGTAAAATGTGAACCCCCTTATTACTAGAACAATAAATAACACTCCTCTGTAATTTCAATGGCAATTATCTAGCGATAAAAGTCAAAAAGCGGGACGGCACTTATGAAACGTCTACACAACTATATACATAGCCACACTTAAATATTATAAGCACCGTGATAAGTGATTCAGCAGGAATCTTTGGAATCGTATAATAGGTCATCATCGTCATAAAAGAGTGTCCTTGCTTTCGACAGTTTTTCTTACAAAACCCGAAAAAATAGGGGCAGGTGAAATTTGAAAAGATACATTTCAAACAAAAGATTACCTACACAACTTAAAAAAAAACTCTTTGGATTTAAAAATCGGCCTAATGGAGTTTTTGACACACATGGTCAGTTTCCTTTATTTGAAGAAATTATTATTGAACAAAATAGTTAAAAGGGATAACTAACGAAACTTCAAAAAAAATATTTTGTAATATAATTTTTCATAATTGTGAGCAATTATTGAATGTAAAATAGTTACGACCATAAAACTTTTTCGATTTCCATTATTTTTACAAAATCTGTGAGGAACATTTGTCACAAATTCAATAACATAAGAAAAGTGCGTATACGCCCCAGTGCCACTCACTGTTTATTATCAAAATATGGAAACTATAAAGAATGCAAATTTAATCTTGAGACTGTTTAATATTTAGGTACATTTAGTTATTCAATGTAATATTTGAAATACCCAGCTTTTGAATTAACCGAAATCTCGGAAAATTTCTGTCGAAATAATACTAATGCTTTAGGACTAGCCTCATTTGGTTACTTTTATACTTTTGACCTGCATACTTCAGAAGAAACCGAGACATTTCTCGTCTAGTGATGGTTATCGATAGTAATATTTTTCTAGTTGGAGTCTACGAGAAGTTCTAACTAGTTATCGTTATTTTGATAAAATAATAAAACTACCGAAAACAAAATTGGTAGATACTAAAAGAAAAGCTACAAAACGCTACAGTAACGTAACAGTAAAGTGGGTAATGAACATTAGTGATGTTATTTGCTCCTAATTGTGAAGATGTATTTTAGTTCTCTCCAACTCGTCCCCAGCTTGCCTTCATGATGCGTGACATGGGTTCCATTCTCGAAATGCATTTGCTAATCTTTCAAAGTCTTTGGCCAGCAAAAGGGGATTTTATGTACCCTTTTTATGTCAGAGACACAGTGCGAGCTTTAGGTAAGTAGGAGGGGATTTGAAAGGAGATGTCGTTGAACATTAATCTTGAATTTCAGTTCATCACAATGAGAGGGAAAGACAGAGCGTGGAAGGGTAATCCACATTCGCGTAGTACGGCTAAAGAACGAATCCCTGTACTTGATAGTAAGGCCGAAATTGAGTTCAAGAGTAAATTGATGAGCATTCCTGGAAGCGCGAGTATTACGGTTGAATTGTTTAAGGGGAGGAATGCAACTGGCTATTTCATTTGAGCACTTACCGTAAAAGTAACGATAAAATAGTGAGAGACAAGAAACGTTACGCTGGTGTTCGAGTGACGTAAAAGTATCGACGATGTTCCTGTCTCCGATCATTCTAAAGGCTCGTCTTTGTATAGTGTCCAAGAAAATGGGACTTATACTCAAGCTTTGGACGTATATAACTTTTATAGATAATAGCCAGATCAGAAGGGGAAAAGAATTTCTTGCATCTCCAAAGGAAACCTAACATCTAGCGGCATCTTTGGCAACGTTAAGTATGTGATCGTTCCACAAAACATGGTTTGTGATACACATACCTAAAATCGCAAGCTGATTGGTTTCTTCGATGCAAGTGCCACCAATAGATAATGGCAGCGAGGGTATGTCTCGCTTTAACGACAGAAGGCAGTATTGAGTTTTAGAAAGAATTAAGTTCTACGTGATTTTTTAAGCCCCATTGTACAATGCTGTAGACAGTCAGAATTTAATGTACTTATCATATTTAGCCGTTTCAGTTCCACGTCCGAAGAGCAGGGATGTGAATCTGGAAACGAATATGAAAAGCTAAGGGTGATGCTATCGTCAGCAAAACAATTTAATGGATTAGTGGTTAGTATAATGATAATGTGGAACTGATTTAATCAAAAGCGTTCTAAGACAGTCAGGTACGGTTAAGAAATTTTAAGTTTTGAAAAATTTGATTTAACTAAGAAATTGAATGAACTTACAAACAGAAACAAAAAATTTAAAAGGTTCTTTCACAAAGACAACAATTACATGATCATCGATCATTCTTATATTTGATGCTTAGTCCTTATTCTATCCTAGATTATTTGTCTACCTATTCAAACACTGAATGTGTTAAAATTCAAGAAAATCATATTTTACAAAGCTCTTTCTATCGTTTGGACCCTGGTCATGAGTTGAAGGCCTAAAACTAATTCCCTGATACACCAAATTCTAAAGTGAAAATCTTCCGATCACAAAAATATATTTCCTGGCAACACTTATTCGATCTGTCGAATCGTTCCGTTATTGAATTTTTGGTATTCCGTTTGTGAAATTGAACTGTTAATTAATAGATACCTTCATTCTAGGACTTAGAATTCGAATAATCATAGAATAAAGATAATCAGCTGTGAACAAAAAAGTGGTTTTAGGTAAAATTCACCAACTACTCAGTTTTACAAAATTCTGCATTTTTTAACTATCGAAGCTTATACCTCTCATTCAAAGTTGATCAGAGCCTTAATAGTTCAAAACTTAACTACGCAAAAAATATTTGTCGGGTTATGTTTGCTAGTTGCAAATACAAGTTCCATTTTATTTCACTTCATTGTGAAAATAATTCATGTGAAATGACTGAATTTGATTTTCAACTGAGTTTTCAAATTGCTTAGGGTTCGGTAGCATGCAGTACTAAATGTTTGCTTTCCAGGACTTGTTTTACAGTTCTCTAATAAGATTTGGAAAAAATGTATTGCTCGAGCAAACAAAATATCGTAAAAAAAAGAAAATTTAAATTTGACGTTTTTGACCCCGCAAAATCAAAAATCAAAAAACCAACACCTACACTATCATTCAACCAATTGAACATTCCTTTTCCTCCACATAAAGCATACATTTACATTTATGCCAAAAAAAAAAACACAAATCAAAGACTAAATTACAATGCCCTTTGGCCATTAGATGGAATCATTTAAAATACCTCAACCACCAGGTGAAGCAAGAGATCATTCGTGGAGACAATGCAGAATCGTCCAAAAAGGGAGAAGTGGTGCCCATATCCACCACCATATACATCCCATGGCACAAATAATATTCATCTCAGTTCGAAAATTAAGAGCCACAGTTGAAAAACATACAAAAACCACAGCAAAAGATCATGTAAACAAGGAAACACATCAGATAAAGCACACAGGAGGCACCTATTCGCAGTTTTTTGTTTTTTTTTTTTATGCAGATTGAAGATTCCAAAAAAAAAGAGGCTATGAAATGTATTTTAACGCTTCACTGATGGCAAAAGGACCCCAAATCCAAGCTTAAGTCAGATTCAGATTATTTTACCAAGATGACGAAGATGATGAAACGGAAAACGAAGTTTGAACAAAAATGAAAACAACAAACAACAATGAATCCTCCTCCTCCATATACGAGTACAAACCTGAGATGGATTTAACCAACAACAAAAAATATATGCAATCCAATCCATTCACAAGGATATCCCGCGAAGCATATAATAACCTGCGATCTCAAGAACGCTCGCAATTCTGTGAGCCCCGTGGTGCACTGTGTGTTTCGACTTTTTGTTTTCAAACGACATCGCGGCCATTAATCACATTCCGATGAAAATATTAATACTGCTCACGGTGCGTGGTGGCGAGTGGCAGTGGATGATGCGCAATGTGCATCATGGAATGGAAATTATGATCCAGTCACAGGACACAGAGATTAAGGTGGGTGGGCATGGGCATGGTGCGGTGGCGGGGGTGACATTCAGTCAAGTTGCCATTTTACAAGTTTATTTCAAAAATTCGGAACTTTTCTGGGCATTTCATCATAACGGGTGTTTTTTTTTGACGCAAACATTTCTGGCATATTACCGCTAGGGCTGGTTCGGAAGTAGTCTAATCTGGAGGTCCAATTTTCGATCACTTTTTCCAACATTTGGGGCTGTATATCGGCAATAACGCTGCGAATGTAGTCTTCCAAGTAATCGGGATTATCGGCATAGACCAGCGACTTCACATATCTCCACAAAAAATAGTCTAGCGGCGTTAAATCGCATGATTTTTGAGGCCAATTCACGGTACCGAAACGTGAAACTACACAAAACGTACCACACAGTCAGTTTTTCGGGATGTAACGGTGCCCCAACATAAACTTGAAGACTATCTTCAGTCCAAATACGGCTATTCTGTGAGCTTCATCACCTCGTCGTTGACCGAAAAATGGACGTAGTAGGCGACACGCATTTCGAACAGAACCATGATTTTCAAAATAAATTTGCAAATTTTGAAAGAGTTCTTCGGGCGTCGGTCTATTTATGTTGAAATGTCAAACCCAACCTCATCACTTAAAAGCTGTCAAAATGGCCGCCAGTTAAAAAAGTGTTACCAACTTTAAGTTTGATAACTAAGTACAAAAAATACAGTAGTTTGTTACAACGTTGTAGACATGTAGTTATACTCATAACATGATTAGCTGTCCAAATGTCATAAGAATCTTGTTGTCTTCCTAACCCACCACAAAAAACAACATCACAATCATCCAAGCAGCTCCTCAACCCCGGACCACAACTTTTAAACCATCTCGAAATTGATTTGTCAGATTGGATTTTTGTTGTTCAGTGTATTCGCATGTGGTTTGTTGGTCAACACCATCAAGTAGTACGCTTGTCCTATAGCACCTTCAACATTATAATAATAATGACCAACAAACTGCATTGGGCATCAGGAACAGCATGCATTGGTAACATTGCAACATTGCTGCAAAAGGTCGTGGAACTTGGAAGCTAGAATATTATTATTTGTGGCGGACAATCTGGTGCCAGTGTCTCATTTGAGGAAGATCATAGGTCACGTGCATGTCTGGCATGGGCTCTGCCATCACCAAAGAATCTGGTGTCTGCGCTGCCCAGTTGCCACTGGAGTTGGATTTTATAAATTCTGCGGAAATTACCTATAGAATGTTTGTTTTCCTTTTGATACTTCTTCTTTTACACAGAATTATAAAGCGTTGATTAGAGAAGTGGTCAAGACTAAGAAGGCACGCGGTTCTTTAAAATAAAATTATCAGTCGACAAAACAGTTTTTTTTTTTTGAACAGATGGTTTGGTGTTAATAGGGGTTGACCACCACCAATGACCAGAGACTTATTGACAGGCTCTATTGGAGGATCTCATTGAAATTTATTGACAGGAACATATGGCGGAAGGGGATTGGTCGACCGATGTATAAGTACGTGTGGTCATTTTCAATAGACTAGCCACCACGGATTAACAGATGTATAAAGGGATAAAAGAATTTAATTGGTTTTTGAAGAATTTTTTGAACGAAATTTAAAGGTGGCAATACCTATCAATAATTTTGTGTCTTTCCGGAGGTATCATTTTGATAATTTTTTAAAATTTTTAGTGAAACTATAGAGCTGCTATGAGTCTTATAAACCTCTATTAAGTGAAACTGTACAAAGAACCTATGAATAAGAATATTAAGACCTTCGTAAGCACCATTTTTTAAAGGACAGGGCAATCAGTCGCGTTAAGAGATTTTCTTGCAATACCGTTTATAAATTATTAACATTTCTAAAAAAAATATTCATCTCGATTACAGAACTCTTAGAATTTTACTCGCTCTGAATCAGAATTTCGAATTTCGTTGTAAAATTTAATTATGAAATTCGTCAAATTACATTGTCGATTCTTAAAACTGCCTTATCATTTCTGAACTTTCCTATCGACGCTGTCTGCAGTTTCTGATTTGAATATTTGTATGGCTCAGGCTGATAAATAATAGGTACTTTTTGAGTTGTTTTCGCTGAGGTATTTGGGATTTAAGAAGAACATTTACTGCCAAAGTGGATGAACCTGCAAATGACGGAAGAGGAAAGACGTGAGGCTAGAGCATATTTTTACAGACAATGTAAGATCTCTGGCGTGGTTATGTGTATTGATGGCACACACATCAAAATATTTGAACCCACTGGTGACAAATGCTCACCTGTTTTTGAACAGTAAAGGATTTTTTAGCCTCAATGCCATCTAAATGATAAATTTTTTTATTTTACTTTTTTTCCATTCTGAAATCTCTTTAAATGGTGGACCCTAGGCATTGAGATCATTTTGGACTCTCTCCCAGAACTTTTGGTTTTCCTCGGGAGATTTTTTTGTAAGGTTTTTCGTTATGTCCCGTAGAGTCTTCAATTCAACCATTTCTCTAAATTGACCCCTATTAGTTGTCCGCTTTCTATAAAAAAATGTTAAATAAACACTTAAGCATTCATTATGATAAACTTTTAATTCACATTTTTGCGCCTTCTATTGTTTATTTATCGCCTATAACATACTCTCCTCTATCCTACAAGAACGGATAGCCCCATACGCTAAAACCATAATCGGCCAATATCAGTGTGGTTTCATTCCAGGCAAATCAACAACTGATCAGATCTTTACCCTTAGGCAGGCGATGGAAAAATGTCTAGAATTTAACATCCCAACATACCATCTGTTTATAGACTTTAAGGCCGCCTATGATAGCATAACCAGGGTAGAACTTTACAAAGCCATGAGAGAATTCGACATCCCAAATAAATTGACACGACTTTGTAGGTTGACCATGACCAACGTAACAAGCCAAGTAAAAATAGCCGGATTGCTATCCAGACCAATCAACATCTTTAATGGACTCCGACAAGGGGATGGTTTGGCCTGCCTCCTCTTCAACCTGGCGTTGGAGAAAGCAATCCGTGACTCTGGCACGGCAACAAGAGGGACCATCGTCAACAGGTCCAGCCAGATACTGGCTTACGTAGACGACATTGACATCATCGGAAGGACCGAACAAGCTGTACACGATTCCTTCATCCAGATAGAGCAGGCGGCACAAAATCTGGGGCTTCACATTAGTGAAGGTAAAGAAAAGTACATGGTAGCGTCGAATGCGAGAAGAACAGTTGGTCAAACAATCAAGGTAGTGGAGCACGAATTTGAAGTGGTGCAATCCTTTAAATACCTTGGGGCAATAGTAGCAGCCGATAATAATATAGAAGAAGAAATACGCGGGCGGCTGCTCAATTCCAACAAAGCCTACTATAGTCTGTCAAAGCTCTTCAAATCCAGAAATCTCACCATAACTTCAAAACTGCTGCTGTACAGGACCATGGTCCTGCCAGTACTCACGTATGGATCCGAGACTTGGGTGCTTAGCAAAAGACACTCCGACCTCTTAGCCGCGTTCGAGAGAAAAGTCTTAAGGAGAATTGTTGGCCCCATATGTGAGGAAGGGCGATTCCGGAGACGGTACAATCATGAATTGTACGCAATCTACCTTGAAGCAGACATAGTGACAAAAATTAAGCTCGGTAGACTCCGGCGGGCAGGGCACCTAGCTCGCATGAGTGAAGAGGAACCTGCCCGGAAAGTCCTTTGTGGTACATTCTATGGTAGACGGCAGCGTGGTAGACCATGCTTGCGCTGGAGAGATGGCGTAGACCAGGACGCCCGAAGCCTTGGGGTGCGCAACTGGATGACGTCGGCTCAAGACCGGGATAGGTGGAGAGACTTGTTGAAGGAGGCCAGGACCGGACCCCAGTTGTCGAGCCGATGATGATGATGATGATTGTTTATTTTTGTTTAATTAAAATTCCACTTGTTTAATTCGTCTTGAAATTAGCGCGAATAATAGAGATCATTGAAATTGTACGGAGTGCGAATTTAATGCGGTTTCAGTAATACCACATAAATTGAACAAAATATCGTTGGTACAGGGAATGTTACCGACATTCGTTCAACTGTAATAAAGGTGATTTTTTTTCTAAATTTTGAACAAAAAATTTTTTTTTATTTTATTTTGAAAATATAATATGTTAGAAATGGTTCAATAGAATTTTTTGAAATTTTGTACTTATAGTCCCATAATTATTTTTGACAGATATGTATATGTAATTTTTAAATAGAACTTTAGGAATAAAATAAAAATAATCAACAGCCTAACTCGAATGAATTAGTTCAACGGACTGGTTCAGTTCAGTGCACTGAGAACTTAATTCAGACATCTTGTTCGTTAGGTTATTTTATTTGAATCATGACCGAAAACTCTACCCACTTTTTCTAATTCTATTTTCTTCATAAGAAAAGTAAATTAAGAGATTAATTTTCATTGAAACCACCTTAAATAGCCAAGTTCGTTGGGTAACAGGAAACTCAAGCTTCAACATTACAGAAACACTAAATTTTACTGGAACTTCAATTTGATTCCAAATAGCAAATTTGCATATTCTTTATTGTTTGCTTTCATCTTCTGATTAAAAGGATTAGCTGTGGTTCAAGGCTGGTTTAAGCATGAAATTAAATTGAACCTAACCTAAACCTCAACTAGTGAAGAACCACATTATAAATCTTTGTACAACCGGCCTCAAATAGAATAACAAATTTTTGTTTAAATGTTTAGTTATATAAATTTGTATTTAAATTTACTGATTTTAGACTAGATTGAAATATGTTTTTTTTCTTGTAAAAACTATGTTGAACTAAATTGAACTATAATGAACGAACTAGTTCCGGGACGAAAATTGAACTAAATTTTTCGATGACAAATCAATGGAAGCTTCAACTCCAATTATTAAAAAGCCCAACAAACCAAATTAAATTTTTGTTTACCAAAGTTTTTATTGGTTAGAAACGCAGCTTTAATTACCCATTAGTGCAAGGTGAAATCAAGTTTGAAGGAAAAAAATTAATAGGAGAGAGGCTTCAACGCCTCTATTGATTTGTAAATGATTCGGAACAAAATATTTCCTCCTTGTCGTCAAAATAATTTCATTTAATTTTATCCAATTTTCAATTTTTCTCGTCTGGAAAATGTGACTCTAGAAATTCTTTATTTAAGCCTACTTTAATTTTCCTAAAAAATAATGTTTTCCTATATGCAACGACAAATGAAGAAAAAAAATGTCCCTGTCACAATACAAAAAAAAACCCCTTTTGGTGCAGTAATTTTCTGTACATATACTTTTCTTTGACAAAACAACAATGCCTACAATATTTGATTGCCCTTTTATGTAACTCAGCTTTTCTTCTATACAAAAAAGTCATTGTCTTGAATAAAAGTTGACCAGCACAAGTGAAAATTTTCACAAAAAAGGCCAAGCCAAAGCAACAAAAAATCCTTGCTGACCCTTTTAAACAAATTGAAAATAAAAAAAAAAAAAAACTTTTTGTAAAGTCCAATTTTCAACATGTAGGTAGGTAGGTTTTCTTTATAGATGTGACTCCCCAAGCTTGCTTCTCATTTGAATTCATGATTTTTTTTTGTTGTTTGAAACAAAACTCAGGCTACAGAACTCAAAAATCCTTTCAAAAGAAATTCAAAACAATGCAATGGCTTCGCAGAGAAAAAAAAAAGGAAACTCACTTCTCCCCTTAATAGGTTGTTGTGGTTTGTTTATATATCCCGGTGAAAGTTTTTCCATGTAATGCGGCTGGCCGTGGCCGTTAAAAAGGACACGGATATCGCGCCCATGTCGTTGTCGTTTGGTGATGCTGGGGTTATGTTTGGTTTTCAAACTTTACCTACCGTTTGTTAACCGCCTTCTTGTGTTGGTCATGTTTATATTTGTTTGGTTGTTCCTTGTTCCTGATGGTGGACGAGTTCCTTCTATTGATTCATTGTTCTAAAAGTACTGTGTACTTCGTAAAAAAAATTTATGTACGAGTATGAATTAAAGAAATTCAGCGATAGAATTGTTTTGATTTTTTAATTCATCAAATAGGTCAGACAGAAACTAAATTCGATGAAAGATTGAAATACCGTATAGAGTCTTGGATGTAGTGAATGTTAAAACAGGATATTTATTTCAAATCGTGATAGATATAAACCCAAAACCGATACAAGAGGGCTAAAATAGGAATTTAAATAGCAGCTTAAATCTATACAAAAGTAAAATGTTTTCACGTTAGAAGGAATTTTGAACTATCGTGCAGGAAGAAACATTTATATAATTTTGTAATCTTTATAAATGAACATACTATAGGTAGAAAAAGAAATTATGCATATTCATTTCTTCGAGAATAAATAAATTTGAATAAAAGGTTCCACATGCGCCACAGTTACCTACATGGATATTTTTTATACTCCTTCGCTCACGCAATCTCCGCTTAGGTATTTTCAGTTGCCAGGCATGGGCTATTATAAACATTATTTTTTTCATTAATAATTTAAACAGAAAATAGTATGCCAAATGTTGGCATAACAAACATTTTGTCGATACAAATTTTCATACCAAGAATAGCAAAGTGGAAATAGAAAAATTTTTCCAAAAAAAATATCGTTGAAAAGATGAAAAAAATAGAAAAGTGTAAGTTTCTTTTGAGACTTTTGGTCAAAAATTAAAGTTAAATCGAAAAAAATGTAAAGAAGGAATTTTTTTTTATAGCTAAAATAAAAATAAACCTAATTCAAAAATTAAATGTGTTTTACTAAACATAACATTGTCCACAAGAAAAAAATGGTTGAAAAATTAAAAAAAAAATCAAAAAAAGTTCTGTACTGAAAAAAAAAATCAACTGTCAAAAATTTTTGTTTGAGCCACTAGAATAAAAATTGATTAAAAATTAAATTGCGAAAAACAATTTATCCAAAACATAAATTTCTCAGAGAACAAAAACGTAGAAATTATTTACATAACTCTCGAAAATTAAAATTTGAAAAAAAATTTTATTCAAATAAAATGTCTATTTATTTATTTATTTATTTATTTAATCCGTTAAGTACTAACGTTAAAAAAACTTAAAACTAAACAATATATTATGTACATTACAAATAATATAGATTCAATTACAATGATGTATTAAAACAGTTTTCTTTAAATTTACTACATTTTAAATTGTCATTAATTGAAGAAATTAAAAAATTATACTTATTGAAGACTGAAATCAATTGATTTAAGGGACTGTTCATACCATAGTTTGTTCTGCTGAATGTAGGATAAAGAGACCGTTGATTTCTCAGGCTAGTTTGGCTAAATCTAAAGTTCAAGCGGCATAGAGCTGATGGAGATAATATCGAAACATTAACTAATTTTATAATACCTATAACATAGTTGCAAATACTGTCTATGTTTCGAGAGTAAAGGAAGATTTATTAAGATGAGGCTATTGTTATAGGGGGGCAGTGTCGACCCTTGTGACCAAGGAAGAAAACGAAGACAGAGTCGTAGGAACCTCCTTTGAATTCCCTCAAGTCTGTTAATATGAACTGAATAGAAACGCGCCCAGACTACACAGCCATATTCAAGTACTGGTCTGACAAAAGATATGTAGAGAAGCTTAAGAACGTAAGGATCCTGGAAGTCACGGGAGAATGTTTTTATAAATCCCAAAGTTTTATTAGCTTTTTTAATAATATGGTTAATGTGGTCAATGAAAAAACAGACACTCTGCATAATGAAAAAGAATCTAACATATAGTTGTAAGTTAATACAGTTTTTTGTGCGTAAAACACATTGTTTTGCACTTTTCAATATTTAACAGAAGACGATTTGTATTGCACCATTCCCTGAACCTGGAAACATCTTCTTGAAGTTGTTCACAATCGTTGATGGAGCCTATTCTTTTAAAAATTTTGATGTCATCGGCATAGATAAGCACAGATGAATTTCTTGTAATTGATGTCAAATCATTGATATATAAAACAAATAGTAATGGGCCTAAATGACTGCCTTGTGGAACACCTGAGTTGACCAAAAATTAATCAGAACGTACATTACGAAAAGTAACATTATATCTCCTGTTTTCTAAATAAGATAATATCCAGGCTAGAAATCTGGCATTGAATCCTAAGTCATTTAGTTTATTGATAAGAGTTTTGTGACAAAGCTTATCAAAAGCTTTGCTGAAATCAGTGAATACTACCTGTCAGTGAATCTACCTGTTTTCGATCTTCAAAGAAATCGATACAAAAGGAGGCAGAGTCAAACAGATTTGTGACAGTTTACAGTTGGTTATCACAAATAATAGATTTACAGTTAAAAGATAAGACGTTATAGATAAATAGATAGATGTCGAAAAAATATTTGTAAAGAAACATTGTCAAAAAAAATTATTTTGTCTGAAAAAAAAATAAAATTGTCAGCAAGTTGAATTCCTTTTTTAGCCACGAGAATAATAATAACTGTCCAAAAATTAAATTGTGAAAAAAAATTGTCAACAAATAAATTCGCCAAGGAACAACTAAGTGGGATTTTTTCAACAATTTCAAAAAGTCAGAAAAAAATACCAAAACAATTAAGTGAAAATTTTTTTGAGTCCCCAGAATAAAATTGTTCAAAAATAAATTGTAAAATAATTCTGTCAAAAAATAAAATGTTCTCAAAACAAATGATTGGAAAAAAATTGGCAAATATTAATTGCTCAAAAAAATATTCAACAAATTAAAAATGTTCATCCCCAAATAAGAAATGATAACAAAAAAAAAACAAATATTTGTCAAAAAAAGATCTGTTAAAAAAGATCAAGTTGAAAACAATACTTTCCATAAACCAAACTTCAAAACTTGCAGATATCGTCCGACCATGTTAGCATTTTGTGAATATATGAATTTCAATATTTTATTGTTTTAGAAAGCTAAAAGTATTAATGGCCTCTTAAAACGCAGTCATCCGTCATCAAAAAACATTAACGAACCTGTGCCGCTGACACAAGTCAAATAAAGTAATTCTCCCTGTGCACTGCACTGCACTGCAGCAGAACAACATTAGTTTGATATGTGCGCACGAGAAAGTTTGGTTCGCGTGCGTCGTCGCAGTGAAATTGATGATATTTCAAAACAATAATTTTATTCGTTAAATGATAATAATACAAAGTTTCTATTATTGCTATATATGAGAATTACTCTATAGGAGTGTTATAGGTGTCTAATAGAGTTAAAAAAAAAAACATTATTGTTATTAATCATTATTTTCTTTCCTTTTTTTTGAAAAATCATTTTGCGCCCCTTTATCACAACAAAAAAAAATTCAAAACGCATTGATTTTTATGACCTTTAACAACATTAAAAAAAAAAACTACTGAGAGTCTTTCTTATTCACATTTTGGACAATGATATATAATTCTTCATTGAATTTATGAGGCTTGAATTATGGCCAAGAAAAACCTCCTTCCTAATAATCTCTACTGATAATGGTCATCCAGTACGTTATTGTGTTTCTATGGTATTTATCTAACTTTTTCGTTCCGCTATTTCTATATAAGAAAATTACACAGTCACACGTGATATTTAAAGGAAGACAAACACCAAAACTTACGATCACGACTTTGATGACGCTGCTGTACCTGTGTGCACCATTAAAAGAAGTGCTTACGCAGAGTGACGATGTCCACTGATATTCAATGGTGTACCGCATCTTTGCACCGCTTACTTGCCATCTAACTGGCAATTAACTTTTTTTTTCTTTCGAAATGCAACAACAACTCGAGGAAGACGCGAGTAACTTTTTATCTTTCTCACTGAATACGCGCATAATATTGAGATTTAATTAGGGAAAGACCACATACAAAAAAAAAAACAAGCAATGTTTACCATAATGGTTATGGTGTCCAATGCCTTAAGAAGTTGCCGTTGGAGGCAAAAGTTATAGCGTCATCCATTTATTCATATGTATATCCAACATGGAAATGAGCTGAAATAGTCTTAGACAAGGCAAAATCTGTTTTATCGGCTTTTGAAGGGGTCTTTTGTACACATTTGCACTTGTTTTTATAAATTTCTCTTTCAATTTAAATACAATATAGTTGAGGTTGGATTACATAAGCGCATTTCGAGTGCTGTTAAGCGTGGCAGAGAGGACAAGTTTGAACGCAAGCGATGTAAGGTCTAAAATGGTATTACCTAATAGCGTTTTAACACTTAAGATACCTAAACCTAGTTCTTGTAGCACCAATTAAAGAGTGTTGCCAACTTTAAAATGGCAACACTTTTTTAACTGGCTGCCATTTTCATTCAAGAATTTTATTTTGCGATGAAGTTCATTTTTGATTGAACGGCTACGTCATTAAACAAAACTGCAATATTGGCAGTGAAGATGATCCTCGAGTGTATTCTGAGACACCGTTACGTCCAGTTTAAGAACAATGCTGGCCAGAACGTTACAATCAATGGTAACCGTTATAGAGCCCTCATGACTGACTTTTTCGTTCCTCAACCATTATGTGCAGGAGCTGTACAGCCCTTTCATCGTATCCGATCGGAACGAATCTTTCTCCGATTTCTACGAAATGTACGTATTCTGTATCATGGTAGCTGTTCCGTTTCCGATTGATAAATCGGACATTCCTACGAGAGAAATCGAAATGTGCATTGAAACTTTTAAAATCGAAGTAACGTGTCTCGATTTCATGCGATGCTTAGCAATTAAATTACAAAATCAGAGCAACGCGTGTGAAATACATGCGATGTTTGACGATGCTTAAGTTTCGATTATCTCCGACTGCTAAATTGTTGTGGAATAATGTCCATATGAAACTATTTCATTGTTTCGATTCGGATACCATGAACAAAATAAACGTTCCGAACGGAACAAATCTCCGATCGGAGATTTCTCCGAACGGATACGATGATAGGGCTGGTAGTTCCAACAAGACAGCCGCCGGCGCAACATGGCACCCGGCTCGTCCCACACTTCATTTATTAAAGAAAACGTTTGGTAACAGCTTAGTTCCAATATCGGATTCATTATTGGAACGGAACTGTCGCAGCTCGATACCATATTTTTCTTCCATCTCCACTACTTGTCGAGAAGAATATTGATATCAAGATGTTATCGCCCCGACCCTTGTTATCATTTGATGGGGATCTATGATCCTATGAGAGAGTAAGCATAAGTTGTCTGCGTAGTCCAGGTCTTTGATGTATGATTTTAGAGTCCACTGGATTCTTCCGTTCCCAATCACTAATTTTCGTACAGCTTACGCATCCTATCATTTATTTGGAAGCTTGACAATCATTCCTTTTCTCCACCCTAGAGGAAACTCTTTGTTTGCCAAGCTCTCTTAATAACTGGGTGTAGTAGCTCAGTCAAAGCTGTTGGCGCTGCTCGTAAGAGCTTTGCGGAAATTCTGTTAAATCCAAAGAAAACGCGATTTTAAACCGCAGAAATTTGTCCTTTCACTTTTCGAGCTGTTCGTCATCCGGAACTTACTGTGATCCGTTTCGTATCCATATTTCTGAAGACGGTTGTAATGTCACACCAGGTTGAAGCCATCGTTTTGTAAACTTCTCTTATTTTCAATAGGTTTGTGGACTCTAGCTTGTTTCTCTCTTCTGCTGGAGTAGCTGAGATGCAAGCTTTGAGGTGTTTCTTTACTTCAATAGTTGCCCAAATTTCTTCAGATAGCCAAGGACTATGGCTTCCTTGCGACCAACCGACTATTCTTTCAGCACAGATTATGACAAACCTGAGACTTTTCTCTAAACAACCCAAACTGTCACGTTTTTCTGCACCCCTAAAAATTTATTTAGTACATACGAGTAAATATACAAGGGACTTAGGTACAAATTAAAATGTCCCTTCACAATTTAGAGGGTTGATTGGTTGAAATATTCCAACCAATAGCTGCAAAGAAATTTGTCAAGCCACTGTCAACCATATTGTCATTTATGTCACCGAATGTCGTCCCATATACTCCCACCGACCAGTCAGACAACCAGTCTGGGTTCCCTATACAAATTCGAATACAAAAGACAGTCCTTTTGACAATCCCAAACACAATATGGTTCCAATTTTCAAACAATGAACAGGAACAACCCATCAGCAGAGAGAGGTATCATCGAAAAATAATATTCGAGAAGGTATATCTTTTGTTATCACTCGCTATAAGTTCCCATCCCTTTGCACAATGCCAAATGTTTTTTTTTTTTTTTTTGTGTCTCTCTAGTTGTTCCCGATCCCAATTCTGAGGACACAATAAGGACAATGGAAAATGGGTCGGGAGTACTTAGGACAAACAAAGCCTCAGGGACACACACAAAAATAATAACAACGAGAACGTTCGTCTCTTCTTCTGGTTGATGATTATGATGAGGTTTTGTGCAATAATAATTGTTCTGACATCATTTGATGCAGATACCTCTCCTCTCTATAGTAGCCTATTGCATGTTATGATCCTTTTAAAATTTCTAATATGGCGCAGACAGATGTCCAAGGATCATCACGTCACATAAAAATAGGGAATGGATGACATAAGGGATTATGGCAGAGGAGGATAGAAGATTCATAGTTTTGTATTTTTTTTTTTTTTTTTGTGCATTATGAGAATGCATCTTGGGAGAGTTCCTTTTCAATTTATACTCCGCAGACAGGATTGGTCCTTAACGTTAGAACTATAGCAACCCTGAGTAAATAGATATTTTTAAGGTCGAATGATACTCGATTTCACGGTACATATGGCGGGATAAACGACAGTTGGTGGAAATTTTTCAATCGGAAAATCTATTATTTAATAATTTTTTTTTTTCTTCAATTTTTCTCTGTTTGGTAAATATTGCGTGAAACAAGATCGTGAAGAATAATACGAGTTTATTTTTTTTCCATTTACTTCTTTTTTTTTTGTCTAAACCAGCCTCTTTTTGTCGCTGATGGAGAGTAACTTGAGAAGATGTAAAATTTTCAGAGACCGTCTGTCATATAAATGACATGATCCAATTTTTGTCATACACATCACTCATAATAAATGGTTCCTGTTTCTTTTCATTTCAAAAGGACATAATTATGAAAAGAGAAAGACGCTTGAGAAATATAATAAAAAAGGTATTTAGGTAGGTATGTTATGTACAATATTATGTAATTCAATAGAGAACAAACTCGATGAGATTATGGATGGATTAAGTAGGTGAGGTATGTTTAAAAATTCCTTTCATTTATTTGCTTTAAATTTTTTTTTAAAAGCATCTGCGTTTTTGTTTAACCATTTTGTAATTGTATATAATATATTTTATTTTTTAGAAAAATGCGTTTAAATATAATTTGGAAAACCATTTTTTTTTGCAATAGAAATCAGCTCTTCGATTTTCTGATTCAGTTTAATTTAAAACATTGAAATTGCGCGATTTTTAACTCCGAAAAAAGTGCCTCTTAATTATTAATTCAAGATTCCTCGCGGCAAACTTCCTCCTCGGTTCAAGTACCTAATTTAGAATTTAAAAAAAAAAAATTAATTAGGGACATGACGTCCAACGACTTCTTCTTCATTTACCGGCGATTGTCGTGATATCGAGTTGGACCTCAACAATCCCACTCCACTCGCCGGTGTGGTCTCAGAAAACTTCCACAGTCCTCCCGGTTTTAGATTGCTCCATTTCTGAGGCCAACTAAATGCAGGTGTCGTTGAATTTGTTTTATCTGTGTTTTTCTTCCACGAATGTCACGAATGTGTTGGAACCTCGTATGTTTCCTTTACTTGACAATAAGCTATTTTTATATAATTGGCTTTAACCGTAAAAAAATTCACGACTGGATCACAGGAACTTTTTCCTCTGTTCAAGTACCTACTTTTGAATAAAAAAACGAATTTGGAACATAACGTCCAACGACTTCTTTTTCATTTACCGGCGATTGTCGTGATCTCGAGTTGGAACTCATCTCTCTCACCACTCCACTCGCCGGTTTGGTCTCAGAAAACGTCGACAGTCCTTCCGGATTTGGATTGCTCAACTTCTGAGGCCAACTAAATGCAGGTGTCGTTGCATTTGTCTTATTCATGAGTTCACACGTGTGCTTTTCTTCCGCGAAAGTGTTGGAACCTCGTATGTTTCCTTTACTTGACAATATACTAATTTTATATAATTGGATTAAATCTTAAAAAAAAAATTCACGGCAGGATCACAAGAACTTACTCCTCTGTTCAAGTACCTACTTTTGAATAAAAAAACGAATTAGGGACACAACGTCCAATGACTTCTTCTTCTTCATTTACCGACGATTGTCGTGATCTTGAGTTGGACCTAAACAATCACACTCCACTCGCCGGTTTGGTCTCAGAAAACGTCCACAATTCTCCCGGTTTTAGATTGCTCCATTTCTGAGGTCAACTAAATGCTTTTGTCGTTGCATTTGTTTTATCCAGAAATTCTCGCGTGTGCATTTACGGGCGATTGTCGTGATCTCGAGTTGGAACTCAACACTCTCACCACTCCACTCGCCGGTTTGGTTCCCAGAAAACGTCCACAGTCCTCCCGGTTTTAGATTGCTCCATGTCTGAGACCAACTAAATGCAGGTGTCGTTGCATTTGTTTTATCCAGGAGTTCTCGCGTCTGCTTTTCTTCCGGCGATAGTGCTGGAACATCGCGTCGTATGCATCGTTTACTAAATTTGCTTTTTATACAATTGATGCGAACAAGATAAAACTTGAGAAACAATTTTTCTCCAGTTTTTCAAAAGCCAGATTCTAAGTATGTCCAGTATTTATTATTCTTACCCCTCTATGATGCGATATAATACGACTACACGAATTTCTTCAAACAACTGCATATTACAATAAAATTATAATAAAGTTAATTGACACTCTCAATTCATTGGTATAACATTCCGACTGTCCTCCAAAGCGCAAAATCAACATTAATTACAATTGTCGTCCTTCCATGACAACAATAATTGTCCACCAAACATAGAAAGGGCAATCGAGAGTCACAGCCATAGCGCAGAGAGTTAGAGAGAGAGATTATAAAGACGCGAAGCGATGTCAGAAAATTCGTACCCACCTCCATTGTTATGCAAATGACACCTCTAAGCACGCTATGTACATTTGTACACGCTGCTGCATTAAGCGTTGGCAGATAGTTGATACTTTATACTTTATACAGATGCGATTGCATTCAAATACACAAAGCTCGGGATCACGCGCTTTGAAGTTCACTTCTTCTCGCCCGCCATTACTCCGCATTCACCCCGAAGATCCGGCTGAGTCCGGTTTTAACAAAAGACACACTGATACTGAAACTGTGTGACAACGTCAACGAAACTATACAATGCTGTTTGCTGCTGCTGGAGTTGCTGGGAGCATGCAAGGTGGCAATTATTAAATTGGCAATTGGATGTCGTGGCCAGGCCAACTATACACCGCCAAGTCGCATGCTGTGCAGGGAAGTCAATTAGAAATTGCGTCACTTAAATGCAAATCAGTTTTCGGAATGGGATGCGGTAGTGGTTTGGTTGGTGTATAGGTCTCATTTGACTTGATGGCATGGTGAATCTTGGGTTCCCATCGCATCGCGCACAAGTGAAATGCGAATTAGTCGCTTGGAATGGCCCCCAAACGACAAGCGTGACAGTGTCTACACACTCACCCGCCACCGCCACAGCGTAACAAATTTCAACATTGATTGGCGGACTAGAAAGAAAAGATGGGAAGATCTCACATCACAGTTGATGGTGTGTCTTTTTGTTGGTATTTCTTTTTTATGATAGATGACGGGACAACTTTTGCAGCAAAAAGAAGTCGGGAGGATCAATTGCATGACAGTTGTTGCATGCATGATGTTTTGAAGTTTCGTTGGTTGGCAGGGAGGGAGAAAAGTGAAATTCAGGATGAAGTGTTAATTGGACACTGTCATCTAAGTCGTTTATTTCTTCAATCATAGCTTTAGAGTTTTAAGATTTAACCTACAGGATTATTTATGCTAAGAGATGTGAAGAAATTATTGCTGATTTAAAAAAAAATATTGTAATGAAATGTTGTGAAACTATTTCCCAGGTTGGAAAAAATAGAACACAAACGCATTTGAAGAATAATGTTGAAAAGAGAAACGGAAGAATGTCACCGCCAAGCAGCGTATGAATTTTTTATATGGAAATCGTAGTTCCAGCTGGGAAACTTCTGCCGATGAGATCACAACTCAGCACTATAAAGAAGGGTTTTATCCGGCTTCCAGGATTGTACATCCAGTTGTGCGACAGTCATCAAGTTGGCTTCGTAACGATTGGGGTTTCGAAACAACAACTATCCTCGGATATGGATGCTTTTAAAGTTAACGACACCCAAAAGAAACAATCATAAAGAATTCCAGACCGGTTTCGAGAATGGTACAAGGGAGTGGAAAGGGGAAACGAAAGATCTTATTGTTTGATATGTAATTCGGACAAAGCTATAAGGAGCTGTGTTATCGGGTTTTTGGTTACGAACTTATTGCAAGGGTGTTAACAAGCCTATCCAGATGATAGGCAAATACCAAAACATTTCGCTTGACTCCATCCATGTTGTTAGGAAGTGAGAGAAGACTGAGCATTTAACAATCTCTTGGTCCGATATACGCCGTCAACATTTGTCGGGCTACTTCAATGCCAGATTGGGGAAAAATGTCTCCATTAGTTCGACAGTCAGAGGACACAGCTTGCACGAAAAAAAAACAAGCCATCAGAACCCACAGCCATTGATGTGCTAGTTTTTATTAGAAGGACACAAAGAAACCCCTGGTTCAATGTAAAAAGACTGCTGCCACATGTAGCTCAAGAACAAAACCAACCAGCCAATGTTGCAGACAAGAACAAGATCTACTGCGAGAGCAGCACGAGAGCCTTACGGACAAAAAGCATGGAGTAACGTCGATTTTTGAGGAGGAAAAAGAGACAGTACGAGTACGGGCGTTGAGAGAATCTGTTGAACATCACTCCTGTTTGTGTAATCACAGAAAAAATTTGTGGCCAATTCACAGGTTTGAAGTTGAAACTATGCAGTTACCAAACACTACATGTTTTTCACAGCACGAACTGCGTAACATGTTGCGGTGTCCTGTTGAAACCACAATTCCTGCTGGTTGCTCAGTTGAGGAACGAAAAATTCAGTAATCATGGCTCTACAGTGGTCACCCTTGAGTCTAATGTTTTGGCCAGCATCGTTTTTAAAGAAGTACGGACCAATTGTTAAACCCACCGGCCCATAAAGCACACGAGACAGTCAGTCAGACGGTGTCTCCACATACACCTGAGGATTATCTTCAATCCAAACAGAGCCTTTTGTCTATTGACGTAGCCATTCAACCAAAAGTCCACAGCATCGCTAAACAAAATACTCTTGTGAAAATCGGGATCGGGACAAATTTCCACAATTTGGAAGCGTTGTTTAGGCGTCAGTTAATTCATATTGAAAAGCTAAACCGAACTAAACACAAATAACTTAACAGCTTAAAAATGGTCGACAGTTAAAAAAATGTTTGAGAACTTAAAGTTCTATAGGTACATCTGATAAAACACCCTTTGTTTGAATGCAACACAACTTTCCTGATGCGAAAAGTTTGAAAATCTTGGATCTATGATCAATACCGGAGGAACTTATGATAAAGACATCCCAGCGGTCCACAATGTTGAACAATGTACAAGACGTTTGAAAGTTAATTGACGTTAGCTAAAACGAATAGGAAGCAAGGAAATACGAGGAAGCCTTCACGTTAAAAATACCATCTTGGATAAATTCACCATGACTAATTTAGCTAGTACTCAGTACGACTGATATTTGAAGATAAGATTCTTTGAGAACCTAGTTCAAAAGTCAAAGGCACATGACGCAACGTTCCAGCACTATCGTGGATGAAACAAATATTTGTAACGACACCAGCATTTAGTTGGCCTCAGATATGGAACTATTCAAAACCGGAAGGCCTAGTTGACGTATCCTGAGGTCAACCCGGTGAACCCTACAGGTGGATCCTAGAGGTAAAGTAGTGGAGTCGTCATCCCCGCCTGAGGCACTCCAGATCATGACAATCGCCCGTTGGTTTTAGAACTCATCGATGGACAATATCATACATAATCAAGGCATCGTGAAACACCTGCGTATAAAAACTTTCTACAATGCCCAGATCCTATCCATCACCATCAGTAGTTTTTCCTGAAGTTTTATTATTTCGGACCTCGTTAGTAAGTTTTTGCATCAGCCCCGTGGCAGCAGCATTATCAAGTACACATGTGACTTCCTTCTCATTTACCAAAAGCCCATAAAAACATCAACAACTGTTGTTGCAACTGCGTTTTAATTCGCGCTAGGCTGTCATGAACCAACATCAAAATCCAATATTAAATTAGTGAACATAGGTACCTGTCGTCGTCGTCGTCGTTGATAGTCCGCCAGAGTACTGCATCTTCCGGAAGAAGCTTCTTGAACTAACTTCTAGATTTTGTAAATTTTATTGTTTAAACGTTAGAATTGCTCCAGCACAAACGGCACGAGTTCCCTCGAGCCTTTACAGCACACTTGTTCTGTCTTTTATATAGATCGTGCATCCAATAGGACTGGAAGCAAAAGTCCAAACCAAATGACAGGAACTCAGGTAGTTCACTCATTCATCCATCTATCCACCTATAACAGCAGCAGCAATCTATTGCCTATCCTCGTGCTACGGTCAGTTGAGTCTTAAGTTTGGATTTTATGGCACACGGTTTTGGCTGGCGAGAGGGCATCCAACTGGAGCAACCGCAGCTCGTGGTAGTGTGGACAGCAGAAACAGGAACAGTTTCTGCGATAAGACACCGACGACGGAGACGGGGCATAACTTTTTGCATCCATAAAGCCGCAGTTAGTCTTTGCTTGGGTAATTTATGGCTTTCATTAAATCACTCCTCAAGTACACATGGCATAAAGTTGTAGTTCGTGATTAAATCGAAATCAAAATTGAATTAAATCAAAACGCTGCCGTTGTAGTATGGTATCTGTAGCTCCGTTATAGTTTTCTGCTCCGGATGAGGTCGTTCGACGTTCTTGCTGCTGTTAAGGAGCTGCTGCGGGTGATGGTTGGCTGCTGAAGCTGGGACTTAGCTGATACTTTTGTTGTTGTTCGATCATGACGAACAAGAGGCCATTATGTCGTCGTAGTTGTTGTAGTTGTTAGTCGTCCGTCGTCGTCTTCGTCGTACTCTTGTATATTAGGGGGTGCCCCATAGGCTGAAGATTCGTGGGTAGAGGACCTCAATTGAAACGTCTCTATTCGGAGGCCAATTAATGAGAAGGAATTGGAATAAAAATACCACATCAGCTACTGGTTCTGTTTCTGTTTCTCTCTCCACTTTGCTCCGGTTATTGTGTTGCAATGGATTCAGTATCGAATTTCCTCAAAAACAAAAAAAAAAAACAGTGGCCCTCTTGTCTTATTGCATATCGTGGGTTGCAGCAGACTAATGGATGACATGTTGTGGTGCAGTAATTAAAGTATCTAAATGGGGAGGAAAAACGCCGGCCGGGCCAGCAGAGTTTTTGTAAATCTCTTTGATTTTCGCTAATAGACAACATGAAATTTTAAAAGACAAATCACGAAATGGTGTGCAGCTGAATAACGTTTTAATAGAAATCTACCACTGATGCTGTTACTCAAAGATGGAGGATCAAATTTCAAAAAAAAAGAATTGTATCTAGTTGTAGGTATAAAAATTTTCTATGCTTTACTGAATTATTATAAATGATGATAATCATATTGGCAAATTCACCACAAGCATGGAAAAATGGAAAGGCTTTAAATTGGAATTTGTGTTAGGGGGAAGCTGAGAAATAGTATAGGATTATAAATCAAAAAATAAACCAATTTCAATAATTTCTATTGGTAAGTCTGCGATATTCTCATGTTTCAAACACAAATCTTTGCAAAAAAAAAGATGCGAAAATTTGGACGATGGAAACTATTTGTAACAGGCTGGACTTTCCACTTTGTTGTTTTGCGAGTCTAAAGCACAAAATAGGGGTATTTCCTTCCCAGGGCTACAACCGAATTTTGACCGCTTTATTTTTTAAATCGGTTTATTTCAATTCCCATTGATCGGAGAAAAAATGTGAGTTATAAACAAATATTTAGCTTGAAGTTTTGAACATTTCCTGTTCAACGAGATAGAAAGGGACAAAGTCTACAACTTTTTTTTTTTTAAATATTTTGTTGTATGCAGAGAAAAGTTTTTAATATCACGCCAGATGGCCTTTTAAATTTGTTTGAATTCATTTAAATCCCTAATTAAAATGTTGAACCTTTCGTGTCTTATTCTCGACCTTGTGTAGTGTTTGCCTAAACAGATAGAGGACGACAAAGTTCTCAAGAATCAGCAGCGAGTATTTTTTAATGTTGCCCCGATCCTTGTGGTGGCGCTGCATTTTTTAAGGTGTAAATTTGGTTTGGAGAATCTTTCAAGCACGGAAATTGAGAGCAGATGCAAGAGGAGACTTTCGATTGCCATAACCAAAAAATATCAATAAATATCAATTAAAACCTCCATAAGCTCTCCACAAAAAAAAAATTGAGGAAGGGTTGCCCCGATACTTTAGATGTCGCCCCATTCGATTGCCACCATGATAGTATACTCGTACTAGGTGATTTTTTCATATACAAAGCAAGAACTGTTTTTTCATGTGTTGGTTTTAAGTTGCCCTCTATCTCTTTGGGTATGAACTACAGATATTCGGAGTTAACTTAAGAAATGTTGCCTGCATAAATTTTTCTGATGTGGTATAATGATAAGAGCGTATAGGACTGACTATCTGGGTTCGGTTCCCAGCCTCGTGTATATGAAAATTTTTCTTTCAAAATCACCCCACAGCTTGCATAAAAAAATACAATACAATAATTGTTTTGAAATGCGTGTTGCGTATTTTTTCGGATTCTTATAGCTTACCGTTTCTGGGTTAGAGACAAAAGAAAAACAGTAGAAGCAGTATCGATCTAAAGCCTTAACTACTAAAACGATTTTTTTAAACTATGAACTTAAGATTTTTAAATTTAATTTTTTTTTTGTTTAAAGGTCCATTTCCTTTAAAAAAAATTGCAAACTCAAAATTTTACCTTTCTATACTCGCGCATTGGTCTCTCAGACCGACAAATCATTAATTCTTAGTTTACATGAAAAATAACATCCCTGCATATTTGAAGTTCTCAGTAGCTTCCTATATAAGTATTCTCTTTCGATTAGTTGGGCGCAAGCGCACTTGCCAGGTAGACGTGTTGTGTTTTTTACGAGTTTTCGGTCTGTCAGATAGACCGACGCGACGCACGTGAGTACAAGTGTTACAATTTTTGGGTAAGTAATTTTTTTATTTTAGAACATTGGTGGGTGAAAAATATTGTTTTACTTTAGGGATGTTTATATTTTACATATATTTATGTGTATTGTATATATAATAAATATGTATACATGTATATATTTATACATAACATTTTTAGGTATCGTTTTTGCACAATGGAAGAAGAAAGAATTAGGAGACTGTTAGAAAGCTATGAGTTGGACTCCAATTACGATGACGGTAGTGACAGTGAAGTGGAAGATGTCGTTGAACAACAAGAAGAAAATACGGACATTGAGCAGGAGTGGGAACTATCAGGATATTCCAACACTACTATATTGCCAAAGATAAGACCACTAGGTGGAACAAAAATTGCCCTTCTTCTTCAGTGAGAACAAGATCCGAAAATATAGTAATGCAGCTTTCTGGAGTAAGAAGAGAAGCTAAAAACGTGAAAGATCCAGGTGAGATAATCAAACTCATCTAAAAAAACGGGCATTAATTTTAAGTCTGCCACGAACATTGAGACTGAGGATTTTGGAAGTGTGCAAACTTGATCAAACTGAACCAGGATCATCTGGAAATAATCAAACAGGGCGCTGTTCATTTTGCTCTTCAAAAAAAAAAACGAAAAACAAAATACAACTGCATCAAATGCAAGAAATATTTTGTCTCGAGCATTCATTTATGGTATGTTCGGATTGCTACGCCTTACAAAATTATAAAGACTGAATCTTTTTTTATACTTTTTTATAATTGATGTTATTTGTTTTAATGAATTATTAAGTTTTTGTTTGTTTTTATTGAAAAAAAAAATATTTATTTTTATTTTTTAAGTTAAGGTCCTAAAAAAACTAAATTTTTTGAGAGGCTTGTTTAAAATGAAATTGCTACCAAATAAGTATAAAGTTCCTATGTTTTTCTATTTTTTTTTATTTAAATTTATAACTTTCTTTAAAATAAACCGCAAAACTACTTGGAAAATACATATTCATGAAAGTAGAGACGAGATAAAATCTCGGTCTGAAAGACCGTGCGCGATTATATGTGTCCTGTCAAAATGCGCGAGTACAGGAAGGTATAAAATGTAAATTATTTTTATACGATATCAGTTAAATATTTTTCGAAAAATTTAGATTTGTTTTAAAAAAAAAAATTAATTTAATTTAAATTTTTAAGACAGTATTAACAAAATTTCAAATGCCAATTATCAAAAAAAAAATCGATAAAGCAGTTTTCGAAATTTTAAATTTTCAAAAACAAAACCGAATTCGAAAAAAATATATTTTTCATTATTTTTTTATTAAACACTATTTTTGATTCTTAAAAAAATCAAAATGGGAGGTAATCAGCCCTATCATCCTATCCTTTCGGAGAAATCTCCGATCGGAGAGAATTTCCGATCGGAACGTTTATTTTGTTCATGGTATCCAAATCGTAACAATGAAATAGACGCATACGGACATTATTTCACAACAATTTTGCTGTCGGAGACAATCGGAACTAAAGAATCGTCAAGCATGTATATCACACGCATTGCTCATTTCATTGCTCGGCATCGCATGTATTCGAGACACGTTACTTCGATTTTAAAAATTTCAACGCAAATTTCTATTTCTTCGTAGGAATGTCCGATTTATCAATCGGAACAGCTACCATGATACAAAATTCGTACATTTCGTAAAAATCGGAGAAAGATTTGTACCGATCGGATATCAATATCACGCCCTATTTTTGTAAAATACAAATTTTATTAAGGACATTAAATAAAAGTTAGTCTTAATTTTTCAAAATTTTCGGCCATAAAAAAAATCAAAAACCAACTATAAACTATATAAATGTAAAGAAAAGTCCCAGCTTAGGCTGTAGAAAACCAAACAGTCAGAATTTGAAGACCACCTATTTTTTCTTCCCGTCAATGTCAAATTTGATCAAAATCTCGAAATACGAAAGAAAGACTTGCCCTATAGCAGCTAGTAAAAAGTGAATTCTTAGACCAAGTAAATATTAAGGTTAATCTTAAAAAAATAATAAATGCAGCTTTCAAACGTTATGCGTACCTACTTAAATAACTGTGGTGTCTGGAAACATTATAAAATTAAAAATTAAGGCCATTTTTTTATCAAATGACCTAACTAAAAATGATTCAGTTCTCCCGCTTTCCATTAACAGTTTGCCATCAAAGAAATATCTGAATTGGTGTGGACTAAATATTTCATTTTTAAAAAAAAAAGTTCACATTTTCAAAAGTATATCCATATACCTTTTACTTAAAATCGATTCAATTTGTCATAATATTTCAAAAACAAAACAACAACAACAACAAAAATTAATTAATTTATTTTTCCTTTTGACCCAAATATCTCTGGCATGAAAGTGATCAACCACTCCACAACGTCAATTAAATTAAATTTCTTTTCTTTTTTTTTAGCTTGACGTGAATTATTAATTCAATTTCATTAATGCTTCTCTTTGCATTTTCGACAAAAAAAAAATAAAAAATTAAGAAAAAAAAACACACAACTCTTTGATCTTAGGTCGATCATCATCATCATAGATCCCAGAGCCATCATGATGATGGTATCCATCGATTGACAGGAACATTTTTTTTTTTTCTAATGTCGTCCATCTATATAAATATAGGTACCCGCAACACAGATCACCCGCCCATATGTTGGACAAAGTAAAAATTAAAAAAAAAAAAGTTTTTCCCATTAACATTGATTTGAAAAGAAAAGAGAAAAAAAATCGTAATGAAAAAAACAACTCAAAGATGCTCGACGTCTCTCTAATGACTCTACTTGAGTTCAATAATTCATCCAAATCACTCGGTACTTTGCGAGCTTCGGAATTAATCGAGAGAAGACTTCCCAAAAAAAGATGCCCAAAATATATAATATTGGCCATTGTCGATTGTATAATTATCTCACTCCCTTGGCACTTGAGGCTTGAGGCTGGTCTCGGGCCTGATGTGATGCTGGGCTTTGACAAATGTTTTTTTCGCTGCCCCCTCCTTGACTTCGTCTATTTAATTTTTGTTATGAGGAATCTTTGATGTGATTGATTTTTTTTTTTTTTTTGCTGTTTTGTCTTCAGATCCTCAAGATCCATGATGTGATGGAATCATTATGAAATATTGCCGATCATTAGGCGCATAGTTAGAGATACTCAATCGATGATTAGTGTGTGTGTTTGGTTGGTTGCAGCAGTCCTTGGCAGGTATATGAGCGGTCGATTGACGAATGACAGATGTACCCATCAATTACGGATCTCTGTTTCAGTGTGACTGTCTGGTGTAGGTACCTATAGCTAGGCTAGGTTCCAACTCGGCTTTTGTGTGATGTGCGCGTAGAGACACCATCGACCATCGGCAAGCCAATGACAATGGCATCATGGCCCTGGGAGAGTTAATGTCCCCCGATATGACGAGGATTGATCATATTTTCAGCGTTTAATTGGAGTTGATGCGTCGTCGTCGTCGTCGTCATCGTCTTGGTGATCATCAACAATGTTTTAGATCGTTTATTTTTTTCTTCTCTTAGGGTTGTCCTCCATCAGGGCTACATATATGACGATGACCGACTAAATGATCTTAAGATTAATCGAATTACATTTAGAGTTACAATTTCGGGTTTTTTGTGTACATTCATCCATCATCTTGCGCTTACCTGGGTTTTTGGATCTGGATTGTGAGTTTTAATCCAACAACAACAACAAAAAAGGATCCGCGCGCCTCTTCTTAGCGAGTATAACATTTGAATTAATGGCTTTTAAGTCGTGCGATAGTTTTGTACAGATACGCTTATCTACGTAATTGGAAGTCGATGGACATGTGTTTTACCAAGAGGCTATCACTTTGTCGGTTATTATGTTGAAAGTCGTGTCCTTTTTTTTCTCTTTTTTTTCATATATAAGATGATAGACTTCTATAATCTCTCGAGAGAGTGCGAGGGCGGGTTTTTCAAAGCCTTTTTTCAGTCATTTTTCTATTTGGGTAGAAGGAATTTAATAAATAGGCTGTTACGTAATTTTGACTTTTCAAATTAGGACTGCTGTAGACAAATTTGAAGAAATCCACTCTTTGTAAATATTGTTTAAAATTTGTTTTAGTATACGTATATTTGGAGCAGCTTCACCTCAGTCATTAAAAAAGTACCTCCTTGTTTTTTTTAAATACCTATTCAAAATTGGGTAGTTTAATACAAAAACAGTTTTGTACCTTTTCGAAAATTTTAACTGGAAAATATTTCAGTGCTCCAGTTGTTCCTAACATTGATCTTTGA
Organism: Syrphus vitripennis; assembly: GCA_958431115.1. Taxonomy (NCBI): domain Eukaryota; kingdom Metazoa; phylum Arthropoda; class Insecta; order Diptera; family Syrphidae; genus Syrphus; species Syrphus vitripennis. Next base: position 75,674,401 of record OY288110.1, read on the forward strand.
TCAAAATTAAAGATGTTAATGGGAAATATTGCAATTATTTTTTAGCACAACCGAATTACTAGACAGTAGGTACACCAATTTACTGGTTGCAATATTTTGGGAGAAAAGAAGAATAAATGCAAAAAGAATTCAAATTAAAACAAAATTTCGTGATCAGATCGTGTTGTCCAAAATTTCATGAATTTTATGGAAAAAAATGAAAGCCGGAGTGTAGGCAGATGGTGAATGCTTCGAATTTGGTTTGGAACTTCGTAGCGAATTAGGGTTTGGCATTTCATTTGGACGGGTTTTCAGTATTTTAAAGAATTGGGCTTTTTGGAACAAATTTGCGCGAGCTCTAAATCGCACTGTCGACGCCTTCTTCAGATTGTTCTAAGAAATCGAAGTTTTGAAAATATAAATATTAAGTCAGCCTTTCCAGAGTATTTAAATAATGACGTAACGCAATAACACCCAAAGAAAGGGCGCTAACATTAATTTGGAAATATTGTCTAAAAAAAATCTAAAAAAATGTTTTAATATTTTTTATTTTGGGCTTAGTTTATAACTTTTTGATTCCTTTAAAGAAAAGAAAGACGAAGAAATTTTTTTTAATTTTGTATCAAAAAACCGAAAATTCACAAGAATTTAGAAAAAGCGTAACCACATCAACGCCTTGGCTATTGAAGCAAAAGAGCTTGCAAGTAGGTATTGCAGTAGGACCGTCTACAGAATTGCCAAAGAGCTCACAGGTTATCAGAGCTCTGACCAACACCTAAGACATAGATGGATCACTGCCAGATTCGACGGTTTTACATCGCGTTTTTAACAAACAAGTGAGATCAACGCGCAATGATACGTCCGAAGTAATAATTGACCGAAATTTTTACCGCAAACAATGCACAAGAACAACAAACCGGTTGGACTTGACGGTATGCCCGCATTCGAGCCAACAACATCTTTTGAACCCTGTTATTAAGAGAGCCTAGGAAACAGAGAGCTTTTCTAAAGAGTTGTAAAAGTGATTGCTTGTCAAGCTACCAAAAAAGGAAACCTGCAGTAGCCACGATAATTACAAAAATTGTCCTAGATCGAATAAAAGGCCACCTAGAAGACACACTCGCAGGATTCCGAACTAGATCTTCCTGTGTTGAGAAAATTAACACCTTGCGGATCATCACCATTTCATCAAATGTGGAGAGAGATAACTCTATAAGCTTAAAGACCAAGCTACAACTGAAGAATGGGCCGATAAACTTGGGGAAGAACGGTCGATGAGGAATCAGTACAACTGGGACAGAGTTAGAGACAAGTGAAAACCATCTCCAGGAACGCATATGGCGCGTCGGAGTAGTGGAGACCTTGTGCGTCAGAAGCGGAAAGCCCAGATCAAAACCTTCATCTGGGATTTGTTGAACACCTCCTGTATAATATTTTTAATTTTTTTTTTTTATAATTTGCGCGCGCTCAAGGGGATGGTGTACCCTTTATATGTTTATCAACACAGCGCGGGCGTGAAGGATAGGGATGGGAAGGGAAAGGTGTACGGAAAGGTATGTGGCCCGAGGTACGAGACTGAAGGTGGTGGTTGTCTCAGGGTTGGCGGCTGGGCTAAAGCGGAGAAAATGCCGTGTCTTATATCAATGTCCCTTTACAATTCGCATTATTTTGTTCATTGTCATATTTGTTGGGCATACAAGTATACTCAATCACATGTTGTTAGTGTTATGCCTGAACAACATGTAACGAGTAAACCAGCGGCCCAACAATGATCAATGATAATGGAATAAAAACATGACATAGAACAACGGCAGGGATCGAACCTGTGACCTGTGAGGTTGACAGGCGACCGTGTATACCATCGGGCCACGGCCAACCCCAATAATGCTTTTCTCAATAATGAAACAGACAATATGTTATTTTTTGAACAACTATCTTGATTAGATAAAGGATTTCCTTCCCTATCTCCAATTCGAAATTCTTAATTAACTTACCAAATAAACTGAAAATAGCAACAAGTTTTTTTTTTCAATTTTAACAAAAAAAATCAGTTATTAAACCGAAACTAATATTGACAAATTAATTTTATTAAAGGTATACCTCCACATTTAACCTACTTTCGTTTAAAACGGTCTAAAAAAAACTTATGATCGGTATAACAATAGTTCCATACAACAAAAACATCAATATCATGCACCATATAATTTTAAATGTTTATACAGAAACAGAGACTTTCGAAATGTTTCTCGCAACAGAAATAAAAAGGCCATCACTCACTTGTCACTTGTTTTGTGACCCTCGCGCTTTTTGACATGCACCTGTGACCCCGGTCACGAACGCGCATAATTTATCAATTAAAACGCCAAAAACTGTCACACTAACCAACCATCAAATATCTCATAACGAAGCAGAAAATTTACTACAATCACCTCAACCGGTCTTCTAAACTGACCAGCAACCACAGAGTCCATAGTAACAGCAATAAAAATCCATCGTATCGTTTGCTCTAGAATCGAGAACCACCAGCGACAAAACCAAAAAGAAGTCAACACAAAAAAGTATCTTTTCCGCTCATTACTCTTCGTTTGGCTGAAAAGGCACTCCACTAGAACTAATTGCCACTTTGTGGCCCATGATGGACGAACCATTGTTTTTTTTTTATTGAATTGATGAAGAAAAAGACGAAGAAGTCGAAGTGTCGCAAGACACCGTCACATGGTTTCCCAATTCCCGAACACCATTCCATACCAATGTCCAGTCCCAGTATAGTAGTTCGATATCAGTTACAAAAGATCTAGCGATCGCCTCAATAGATGGAGCTACATTACATGTGATGCCACCATATACCATCAAGTATACTTCAAACTACCGACCGCACACGATATAGATGGGACACCAGTTCCGTTCGAATGCAAATAGCTTTTGAGCTTGATGGAAGCAGTGAGCGTGGAACTTAACTTAACGTAAAACGTATTCTGGTGCAATCGTTTTTTTTTTAGTAAGTGGTGGCTCAATCGAGCACTCGCTCTCTCTCTCTCCATATATCGTACTGTTGTGGTGAAACTTTTTGGACACACGTCGGCGTGTCGGTCGGCGTCGTCGTCCTCTAAAGAGATTCGGTCAAATAACTCATGTCGAGCGTGGCTTTTGTATGGGGACCAACATATGTACGTATAAGACCAAAAACAAACGGTGACTTAGACGCTCCAATGTGGATGCGCGCGAGTAACCAGACATTGCGGCTCTGGTGAAGAAGACGCAGTCTCGCTTTCTTGACTTGCTTGACAAAGTGGAAAATCCGAAATAGAAATTTGGGACACATACACGCATAGCGATTGTTGGTGAGTAGATGGTGACCATCAGGCTCGGTTTGTAGACCCCAGTGTGCTGCAGCAGCAGTCCCTGATGCTTCACTGGAGATGATGAGATGCAGCAGCAGCAATAGCGCAGTTATAGGTGGTGTGGTGGCAGTGCAGCGACTTGACGGTAATTCATGTGCCAGATTGTTTTGTACGTTTACACGAAGGTTCCAACAAATGCACTCAGGTGATTGTGGGTTTTTAATTGAAATGCTAATGAAGCCATCCAACCACGACAGTGTGTCACATTTCGACTCCAGCAGATGCGCAGAAATTGAGAAAGAATTTTGTGAGCGTGCAATAAGATTGTGTTTTGCAAAATTAAAAAAAAATAAGTAGCATTGCTCAACACGAAGTTTTCATGTTGCCGGAACGGTTTCGGCAGTGGCGGCGCAATCAGATAAGACTTTTTATGCTTTTATTTTTTATAATTGAGTACTTACTTTAAAGCGACATTTGACAATTTTCGCTGCTAAATGCATAACTTTTTTAAACATTGAGAGAAGGAAATAAATTTTCTCCACCGAAAATCATGAAGGAATTTAGAAAAATTGAAAGTGAAGGTCTATCTGAGAACAGAGATGTTAAAATGTTTAACGTTTATAGTAACTGCAGTTAAGTCACCATTTAGACTTATCTTAAAAGTCGTTTGCCTTACAAATATACTTTAACTCTTTTATTTTTAAATATCTGACATGAAGTCAACTGAAGAAGTCAATTGATTTGATGACAATTAAATGCAGTACACATTTTGACATTTAAATTCAATCAAAAGTCAATTTTGATTTTAGTCAGCCTTACAAGTCAGTAAGTCATTTGATTGTATTCTTTAATGGCTTAAGAAAAATAAGATTCTGAAAAAGAAACTAAAAAATTATTTCAAATACTCATAAAAGTCAAAAATAAGGTTCTGCAATTATTCGACTTCAAGTCAATTCATTTTTTGAGTTGATTTCAAATAAAAATTTTTATAAAGGACTTATGATTTTTAATTTTAAGGTTAAGGCCATTAGCAAATTTGTGTTCAGAGATTTCAGCCGATTAACACGACATTACTAAGTCACCTATTAACTAAAGTCTGTACAGCTCTGTCAAAAAAATTCAAATTCAGGGAGGCAATGAACGCCATCACTCTGAGCTAAGCCATCTCGGGATTTTATTGATCAATGGCCATCCTTAAACTGAGAAGCTGAATCAGGTGGTTGGTGATCGGTGATCACAGTACACATAAAGAAGGTATTATCTTGCTTAGGTTTTCGCAAACGAGAAGTGTCAGAAGAAAATCCAAGATGGCTGAAATGGTGGTCTGAAGTTTAAGTAACAGTCATTTGTTGTGTTTCTTCCACAGTACACATAAGGAAACGAAACAAAAACGAACGAAACAAATGTTTACAAGAACACCATTGACGCCATTTTTTCTCTGATTTGACAGATGCGCAGAAACGAACGAAAGTGAAAACTCTAATGATATTACCTTCTTTATGTGTACTGTGGTTGGTGATGAGCAGTACTAATTTTTTGTACTTGTCCAATGAGATTATATTATACTGTATATTTGACTGTAGTGCAACCCTATTGAGAGTCTCCTATAAAGCAGACAAGTTCGAATTCAACACTTCCTGATGCTCCATTGCAGAATTCCCTCCACTTTTCAAACAGTATGTAATTATTAACAAAAATGCTAGACATAAGCTTATAGAAAGTGCTGGTTACCAATTGGAACGAGTTGGTCGGATGTCATCAACAAGAAACGGACCTAGTTTTGAGCCTTGTTGCGAGTTCAGCAGCAGTGTGGAGTGCTCTTCGTGAAGCCGATATTAACGTTAGGAATGATGGAATTTCATTATTCTGAAATTTTGCTAAAGGTTGGCACAGGGCGAAACAAAAGACGAGACTTCAAAAGCCAAAATTGAAAAATTTCAGTACGGTTTTTTTCTCGTCCTGAGGCCAGCTAAGAATTTCTCTGATTTAGTTTTTTTTTTGTGAGAAATATGAGTTAAACAACTACAATATGTTATTGTTTTATGTTTCAAAAACACTATTTCGAGATTCGAGACTCGATGTAAAAAATTCAACAAAAAAATACTCTCATCACAGATGCCTTGAAGTCAGTTTAGTCTTAATATTATAGCGTTTTTCCAAACGAGACTGAGACTGGTATGTCTTTTTGACAGCTCTAATTGGTGAAATGCGTCAGGTGAAAAATCGAACTCGAGGTATTAATTAGCCCTATAATAACATTACGGTGATAAAGAAAGTGAAAAAAACAGCTTTTCAAAAACTCATCTCTTAAGACAAAATACAAAATGAAATTATGCTGCTGAATCGCCGATAGTTTTTGAAGATATCGAATTCAACAGTTTAAAATGAAAGATGAGAAATTCTCGCGTTTCTGATGTTTAATTTTGAAAAAAATATTTTTTTGTAATTAATTAGATAGAACAATAGTTCTGTTTGCATTTTAATATTCAACCAACAGTTTCCCACATTATGATGGCATTTTAACATTATATAGCGACTGTAGGAACTCAAAGTGTAAGGTCACCATAAAAATAGTTAACAACTGTGTAAATTGGAATTTATTGCTTTGAGTTAAGTAAATTTGCGAAAATTGATTTTTTGCTTTATTTTTAAAATTTAAAGAAACTTTTATTACAACAAGATACCTACTAAAAAAATAAAAAATAAAATATTTACAAATTTATAATATAGGCAAGTACTCGTGTAGGTACGTTACTCAATAGAAAACACTTAATAAATAATTGCCCAAACAGATTATAAATAACAACTATAACTAATTCCAAAACACCTCAGCTGAAAAGCTCAAATATTCGAGGCATGAATTGTTTTGACATCCTCCGCGCTATATCGCTATTCAAAACAACAAAGCAATTGAGCACTATTTCAACGTCCCGCATCAACTCCATTTGCACGTAATTATTTTTTTGTTCTAAACTTTTTCCAAATGATCGATGGTTTTTGCTGCCAAATTGTTTAGGTCTTTAAATTCTGTATTCCGGTTAAAAATAGCTACAAAAATACTTTCTATGTAGGAAGGTAAAGTATTGAAAAAAAAAATAAGTATCTTCACCTGAACATCACACGTCCAATAAAACAAATGGAAAAAAAATCTCAGTTCCAAAGAATTGAAGAAAAATTCAAAAACAAAAACATTTAAACAAAAATTCTCAAAAGACACATACGAACAAACCTGCCTCATAAAACTTTTTCAGTTATAGCCCGACACGTCACATTAACACAATTTCACACGAACTTTTTTGTGGATGTTTAGTTTAAATATCTAACAGATAATTAGAATAATTTGAACATGGAGCACAGAGAAGCTCCATCCCCGTCGTCATCTAGAAGCATCACCTTCAAAATTCTATCGCTTGGCCGCCCCCCCCCCCCCCCCCCCCCGTTAATACTACCACCACCGGCACCGCAATAAATTGTTTAGTAGTTAACAACAAGTAACAAACGCTTTGTCAGTCGCGGATCCCAATTGAAAGGCGAACAATTTATGGGGCATAATTTGTTGGGCAATTGAAATTCTGCAGGGGGAATTGTAAACAAAAGTGTTTTTACCTCAGCACAATAACAAGAAAAATTCACTTCACTGCTGTTGAATATAATGTGGACTGTAAATAAACGTCTTCATTTTTTAGTGGAGGATGATTTTTTTTTTGTTGTAAACAAAATTTTGGCCCACATTATAATTGCTTGAAAAATGTGGTGAAATTATCAAGAAGTATCTTGAGATCTTATAAATTTATTCCAGAGCCGCTTCCTTTATCAGGAAGTAAAGGGCTCGACAAATGTATTTTTGATTTCGAATTTGCTCGACAATCGACAATTGTTAAATGAACGATGACACTTCAGTACTGCAAATAAATGATTGTTTACTCAAATTTTTAAAACCAACTTTTTCTAATGTTCCTGAAAATAAATAAAAATAAAAATTTGAAGAAGATTTACATTTTAATATCCTAAATTTGGGAAAACAATACAACGAGATGAATAATAATTTTGGTTAAAAAGTGTTCAACCACGAGTGCCTGAGGCCCATCATACTTTTAAATCCCCCACTGTTTAATTCGTATGGTTAATAGTGCTTAGCAAATAATATTTAAATGTTATCTTAAAAACCTGCAAACCAAAAAAAAGTATCATTAGAAAAGAAATTAAATTTATTGGTTAGTACTTGAAAATTATTTAATGACGAAGAACCGTCTTTTTTTTTCAAATCAAGTAAACATAAAAAAAGATAAATGTGAACAAGACGGAATATACAAGAAATGTGAAATTTTCCACAAAATTTTGCAAAAAATTATATTGCCTAGGTAATGCAATAATCATCATTAAGACAGTTTTTTGCTTCATGTTAGCAAACCAGAACTCGAGTTTTGAAAACTTTTTGATTATTTCGGGAAAAAGTGTAAGCATAGGAAAAGAATACCTGCAAAATTCAAAATGTTGACCATTTATTAAGCAACAACAAAAATATATTGAAGATGCAAACATTGATCCTTATAGCAAAATTTGAAAAAAAAATTATCAGATTTTCAAAAACACAAAACCAATATTGATTATGAAAAAAATATCTCCTTAAAGATTGGATTGAAGTTATCAAAACTCTCGTGTTTTCTACAAGATTATTATTTTTTGAAATATCTAACGATGATCAAAGACTAAAAGCAAGTTTCAAATCAATATTTAGGTTAGATAGATATAGCTGCAGGAAAGTAAAATAACAGCGTGAAGCTAAAGAATCGGATTTTAAAGAAAAAGTTGTCCAATTTTTTTTTTTGAACCTCTACATAATTTTCCTGAATTGATTCTCAGTTGAGTAACAATGACGGGTTTTAAGTTATATACGTTACATACTTTCGTTATCTATTTTTTACTCAAATAAAGGGTGTCAAAACAAAAACGCAAGATTTAACATTTAAACAAAACGCAGATATTTAAAAAAAAATCGCGAATTCTTTATTATATCGTAAAGTAGACAGGATGAGGTTATGTATGGAACAACACATCGGGCAGATGGCCGCCGCGGCATTGCTGGCACATACGCGATCTTTTAATGAAATTTTCAATGACCGTTTTGCATAAATGCTGCGATATTTCATTAAAGCAGCGTACAATTTTCTCTTTTAAGGCTTATTCGCATAAGCCATCGACTTCAAAAAACCCCAAAGAAAAAAGTCCAATGGTGTTAAATCGCACGATCTAGGCGGCCAATTCAATGCAGCAATTGAATTGTTTCTCTGGCTGTATGAGATGTGGCGCCGCCGTTTTGCGAAACCACATCCCCTCCACATTCATTTCTTCAATTCTAGGCACGAAACAATTGGTTATCATTTCACATAGTGGATTTGGAAACACCAATTTGCTGAGCTCGGTGTCGAATTGAGGTGGATGGAGTTTGAGCGAAATCATCACGTACTGCTGCGATATTTTCGGTCGATCGACCTGGTCGAAGGCGCGTTGTTGTCTTTACATCAGTGACAGACCCAGTTTCAGCAAATTTTTCCATTAATCGCTTTACAGTTAACTCTTTTGGAGCATTATTGTAACCCCAAATTGATCGCAATTTGCGAACTGTAGCCGCAAAACTTTCACCATTTTGGTAAAACAATTTCACAATGAGAATACATCGTTCATTCGTGTAGCGCTCTATTTGTATTAACCTTATACCTTATACTTAAATCTAAAACAATAATAATTGTTCAAATGTCAAACAATGACACTTCGAATGGCTCCAAATTTAAATCTTGAGTTCTTGTTGGGACACCCTTTATTTATTCGTTGTTAAATCAATGAAATGAAAACCGCAGATCAACATCTTGTCTGAGATAGTGGAAAATCTCTTAAAAAATCGATAAAATGAAAAAGTAAGTGGGTACTATGAATTCGTTTTATTGCCAAAATATAATATATCGACTTTGGTTGTTCTTTGAAAAAAAATTTTGACAAGTTTTGACAAACGACCTTTTTTGACAATATTTTTTTATTTACAAAATTCAAAATTTTCTATTTTATAAGATTTGATTTTTTGAACAATTTTTCCCAATTTTAATTACAAGTTTAATATACTAGGTATATACTACTGAATCAAATAAGCGAAGTAGAAAAATAGCACTATTTAATTGGACTTGTTGAATTACATATTTATTTATTTAAGATAACTTTTGACAAGCAACTATTTTACTACTATGTTTTAAAAAAAAACAGATTTTTTGCAATGATTTCAGCTTTTTAAGGTTGGCCACAGAGACGAGACGAGTTTCGGTCTGGTTCTGTTTTCGTTTCAGAAGAGATTCATTCCTAGGCAACCACAAAGAGGCCGAGACCAGTACGTATATTTCTCAGAGCGAGACTTACAGAGTCTCTGTGGGCTTTGAAGAAAAGAAAATCATTCGAAGACTGTGTATTTAAAAATTAAAATTGAAAATTTCAATATTAATATCATGCAGTTTCTAAACTCAAATAATTATTTCTCATTTCTCAATGAAACCCAGGCAATTTGTTAGATTTTGACTAGATTGAGACGAGACTTTTTTCTGGAAAACCAAAACCCTTTTCAATTTTTTCTTTTTTTTTTAAATATTTCCCTGTAACACCAAACATAATCAATATGTGAAATTTCACGTTAAAAAAAAAAAAAAAACTGGGGGGCCCGGAAAATTTCGCAACTCATTCAGACTCATATTGTTGGGATAAATGTATTTTTCCCAGCGCTTCGTCGCTTGGTGTATTCCCCAGAGCTAATTTACCCATTTGCGTGTTGCTATGAATTTATAAAAAAAAAAATAATTTCTTCAAATATTTTATTTGTGAAATCGGAATAAAATTTAATAACATTTTCGTATTATTTTTAGAAGAATACCACTTAAAATCTATATCAACAATAAAAAACGTTATTATTTTTAAAAGTTTACTTATTAAAATTCAATCCCTACAAACCGAAATGGGTAACTGTGGTAAAGAGGTAGATTGTTCGGCTGGGAATCCGAAGGTTCCAAGTTCAATACTCAGAAAAAACCGTCACCTGGAAAAAATCATAAAATAAAATCTAAAACTAATAAATATACAAATAAATAAATGATAATATTTTTATTCTTTTTCCCGGTAATCTTTTTGGTCAAAAAGATTTTTCGGTAACCAGTCAAATCTACTTACGTACTAAGTTGAGTTTCTTCGACTACAACTCTGTGCTATTGTACGCTTGTGAGACCTGGAAGGTCTCGGCTACCATCTCGAGAAAGTTGCAGGCTTTTGTAAACCGTTGTCTACGCCACATTCTAAAGATTCGCTGGCCACAAACTATGCATATCCAAACAGGAATTGTGGAGCAGGCCAAATCAAGAGCTGCTGGACGTCGAAATTGAAAAACGTAAATGGCGATGGATTGGTCACACACTGAGGAAACCAAACGATGACATTGCGAAGCAGACCTTCGAATGGAATCCCCAGGGTACATAGCGAGTTGGAAGACCAAGAACAACGTGGAAATCAACGGTACTAGCTGAAGCAGATACTCAGAGAAAGACGTGGCTGCAGTTGAAATTTCTTGCTGCAGATCGTGAAGGATGGAGAAGATTTGTTGACGCCCTATGCCCCGTCCAGTGTTACAGGATGATGAAGATTTTCCCCGTTGTTTTAATATGACCTTCTCTTCGATGAAGACCATTTCGAAATATTATTCTTTCCTTCTATTGTATGTGGTTCTTTTTTCTCTAAGTGACATTTCTAAATCTATTTTTAAAAATTGTATAAAATATTTCGCAACAGAGCGAAATTATTCATCTAAAGGTTTAGCAACATAATTCATTAAAAATACCCTCTGTCGATTCCCCACAAAATGTCACTTATTTGTCTCTACTCTTACAACATCATTTTCATAAAAATTTGGCTCTTACAAAATAAAGAAACCGAAAGCGTCATCCAAAGACTTATTCCCCCAACTATACCCCAGATAAATTGATGATGTCCAGCAGATTTTGCAAAGACGAAATAAAACCGAAACCGCACAAAACTATACCAAAGGCTCAGCAGGTTGTCTTCTTGAAATGTTGACTCTCAAAAAATACTATATCCCAATCGGTGATTTTGAAAGAAATTAATGTTCATGTTGTGCGATACTGTCTCGTATAAAAGGAAAATCTTCTCCAGACCTCCTCCACTCGGTTTCTCGCCTTTTTTTTTTGTATATGAATGAATAGGTACTTTTGATTTCAGCTCACTTGGTGCAAAAGCTTCAATAACCCACATAATATATACCTACCTTCGCGCTTCGGTGGGAAGATCGCGTATATTGCCTATTGTACTTGTTTATAACTTTACGATCGCCTAGAAACACAAAAACTATTTTGTTGCGGCTCTGACGCAAAGAATCGATGAAATCGTCAATACTTTTTCTTATATCGCACCAAAGTGCCGCACAAAAAAAAAAAAAAGCAGGCGTAATGGCATATTGTCGACCAACGCGACGCGACGCGACGGACGCGACGACGACGTCCAGTTGAAACCAAAAACAATCTTCGATGATCTCTATAAATATTATAAGTGGTGGAGAGAAGTTTTGAAGAAATGAAATTTACGCCTTGAGGGGGAAATTTATGATGTGGCGAATGGCAACGTTTTGCTGCAATAATAAATGTCATCCACACTGGGATGCCGACCGATTATTTTGACGCTGTTGTTGGAGCTATATGTATATCTACTTTAAATCCGAAGGCTTCGACGTACTCCTGGACGACCATCATTCCTTATTGTTGTTGTTGTCGCTCAACAACATGGCCCATAATGGAGGACGTGGATGGAGATATTTTTGTCGCTGCGGCCGGCGTCTTCGTCGTCTTCGGTGTCGGTCGGTGCAGATCGGTGATAAAGAATCGCGAAGGCTATTTCAGGATCAATACGTTCTTGAACAATTCGATTGGAATCAGTTGATGGCATCTGAAAGATATAAAAAAAAAAAATTGTGAATGACAAGCTATGTGCCAATGGCAAACAGATGGTAATATCCATGAGACGGATGAACAAAAGTATAATCTGCTCAGAGAGCCTAGGAGGCTAATAAATTGTTGTATTGGCAGAAAAGATCATAAAATAAATTCATATAGCGTAACGCAGTGACGCAAACATCTGCATTTTTATTCTTCGCATATTTTCTTAATCAAATCGATTTTCTTTCAGTAAGATATTTAGTTGACTAGGTTTTTAGTTCAAAAGATATTAAATTGTTCCGCATCACCATCATCACTTAACCCAATATCCAAGTCGTTAAATTGTCTTCCATTTCTACTCTGGCTGGTGCGAATCTTATCTTTCTTCGGGCTTCAACCACATAGGTAGAATTTATTTCCTTCCATCATCATCTAATTAAAATAATCCTATATAGAGTGAACTGAACAGCCACGCTTCACCACTGGTCAGCCATCAGCCAAGTAGCCGTTAGCGAGAGATTCAAAAATTTCTAAAAGAAACCCCTTGCGGTTATCATTTTAGCGCTGCTCGTAAATATCCAACTCATAATTAGATGCAACAAATCCGAGCTCGGAGTGCACAACACCAGATTTACAACGATTCAACGTTTTAATCTAATCAGCGCATCAGAGCCAAAACCAAAAAAAACATCTTGGTTTCTGGGGAATTAGATACTTTTTTATTTGCTCACTGGCTGCGCAAGTTGGAGATAGTGAGTCCGTTAATAAGCTGTCGACTTATATTCTTGAGGTGGCAATGGTAAATGGACATTGCGCATTCTTTCGTGAATATAAGAGTTTATGGTGAGCTTTGATTGATTTGTGTACGCATTGAGGATATGAAAGGATTTATAAATTGGTTGATCTGGTTGAATGATATTTCGATGGAGCCACTAACTTCTTATTTATAGTTGATTCATCTAAGAATTTTTTTTTTTTGAAAATTGAAGGTACCATTGCCTAGCATTACTTTCTCAAAAGCTGTTCAACTGATTTAAAAAAATATATAAACCGATTGTATTGTATTGTATTTTATTTAAAAGACTTTTTTTGGAAAATTCATTATTTTGAAGATGGATTGATCCATGTTTTTGAAATCTAGTACACACAAGTTATTTTCAACGGTATCAAATGTCTTGGGTACAAATTAATCTTAAGATTAAAAATAAAGATACCTATACCACATACATGATAGCATAGCCAGGGTAGAACTTTACAAAGCCATGAAAGAGTTCAGCATCCCAAATAAATTGACAAGACTTTGTAGGTTGACCATGACCAACACGTAACAAGCCAAGTAAAAATAGCCGGATTGCTATCCAGATCAATCAACATACTTAATGGACTCCGACAAGGGGATGGTTTGGCCTGCCTCCTCTTCAACCTGGCGTTGGGTAAGCAATCCGTGACTCTGGCACGGCAACAAGAGGGACCATCGTTAATAGGTTCAACCAGATACTGGCTTACGCCAGTTACGCCGACATTGACATCATCGGGGACCGAACAAGCTATACACTATTCCTTCATCCAGATCGAGCAGGCGGCACAAAGTCTGGGGCTGCACATTAGTGAAGGTAAAACTAAGTACATGGTGGCGTCAAATGCGAGAAGAACAGTTGGTCAAACAATCATGGTAGCGGGGCACGAATTTGCTCAATTCCAACAGAGCCTCTGTCAAAGCTCTTCAGAAATCTTACCATAACTTCAAAACTGCTGCTGTACAGGACCATGGTCCTGCCAGTATTCACATATGAATCCGAGACTTGGGTGCTTAGCAAAAGACACTCCGACCTCTTAGCCGCATGAGGAAGGACGATTCCGAAGACGGTACAATCATAAATTCTACGCAATCTACCTTGAAGCAGGCATAGCGACAAGAATTAAGCTCGGGAGACTCCGGTAGGCAGGCACCTAGCTCGCATGAGCGAAGAAGAACGGGCTCGGAAAGTCCTTTGTGTTACATTCTATGGTAGGCGGCACCGTGGTAGACCATGCTTGCGCTGGAGAGATGGCGTAGACCAGGACGCCCGGAGCCTTAGGGTGCGCAACTGGATGGCGTTGGCTCGAGACCGGGATAGGTCATAGGTGGAGGGACTTGTTGAAGGAGGCCAGGACTGGACCCCGGTTGTCGAGCCGTAGATGATGATGACCTACCAAAGTAATGTTAAGAACTTTAAAAAACCTCTTTTTTATTTAATTATACATTTGTAATTTTTGAAAATTTTGTGCCTGTATATCAAGATTTATTAAAGAAATCAAGAAATCAAAAAAATTTCTGATTGAATTTCAATTTTCAACAAAACATAAGGGCATACTAAAAAAAAGTTCCAAGGGGCGTCAAAAATTGATCTGGTAAGAACCCCAAGCTAAGCCACTGCCCGTCGTTTGAATTGGGATCATCGCTTTTTCAAAATGACTTATTTAGATCCTCAGACTTATTATGTCCGTCAGTTTCCGTTTACCGGCACATGGTATCCACTTTTCCTGTACTGTAAGGTTTCTGTGGATCCATTTCAGCTCCCTCCGATTTCCCCAACTGTGCTGATTTCTCTTTGACCGTTCTTTGTCAAGTAATTCTAGGTCAGCCAACTCGTCTGCGTGAATGGGTCCCATTGCATCGCTTGACTTCCCATGCCTTCGTTACCCTTTCGAAGAAGCGAATGGCCAATCCACCGCCACCGTCAAGTCCTATTGCCTTGTTGTTCTTCAGAGCTTTGATTGCGGTAAGAAATCTGTTGGAGTTGCTACGATGCAAGCTTTAAGGTTTTTTTGTCTTTCTTCGATCTTTGCCCAAGTTTCTTTGGAAAGCCTTCCCTGCGACCAACTTCACAGCACACCAATAGTTTTTGATGGATGTGGGTTCCGTTCTACCGATTGTTCTCAATCCTTATGAAAGATGCTCTCCTAATTCTCCTAGTCTGTCGGTCTTAAACTAAAGAGCTTAGACGCGTTGGTAAAAGTCTTGTGTAAACACTGGAATCTTTAAATAAAACATGTTAAAGTAAATTAATCTTAGACATGGGATCGGGATCGGATGCTTTTTGAACATTCCGAAAACTTTCGTTTTCTATTTTTGTGCATTGTAAGATACGCTAAAAATGGAGATGGTCAGTTTTTCTTTCGGTAGTTAACTTATTTGGATACGCGACAAATTTTATCGCTTTGCTCTCTAGTATAGGACATTCTAATTTTATCTCAATTATTTCTGCAGTTCAGTGTTTAGTCAGAAAGATATTCTTCTCTTAAGTTTGTTTTCAGAAAACCAATTAAATCCACTTCCGATTGATTATGGGACTGTCCCATCGCACAGGTATACAAAAATCCCTGGTGGACACTAAATCAAAACTCTGGGACCATTTTGTTGGCATAACCGTGTCGGTCGTCGCAGTAATAATGCGCGGCGCTGAGTGGCTCAATTTTTCGAAATTTTTATCGAAAGAAAAAAAGGTCCTTAATAACTCGCCACGCATTACCTGAGGGCTTTGTATAGCTCGTATATTCTATTATTCATCTTCCTTTTTCGGTCTACTTTTTTCTTATGTCAGCGTCTGGAAGAGATGTCCACCCGCCTTTCCTGATGTCCAATACTACCCACTAATGCATCCCGAAAAAATTGATGTTCTTTGTCCAATGTTTCTCTTGGTGTTTTTTTTTTTTTTTATAATAAATGAGCAGCATGAACAGAATACAAAAAAATCTGGAAAAAAGAATCCAGAAATTCCATTAAAATTGGTCCCTCCCATGTGTCATACAGTTCGAATGGAACCACCATTTCATATCCTTTTACTTTTCGTGTCCCGTCGTCGTCGTCGTTGGCCGTTGAGACGCTTTTTAATTTCCCGTCGTCATCGTGGTCGTCATAATCATCATCATCATCATAGCCATCGTCACTGTGTGTAGCGCTGCAAGCATTTCACGCACCGCAGCATATTTAACTCCGTTGCGCCGTTGTCCATTGGGACACGACAGGATAATATCGCATTTGGGTCTTTCTTGGTAAGTTGGTGCCTTTTGATGCGACACAAAAATAGGGACCGCTTGGGGCCTCCTATTTTTTTTTTGCTGTCTCTCTCTCTCTCTCTCTGATGATCAGTGCCTTGCTCTGGTTTTACAATACCTCACCTTGGCACGATCAAGATGACCATTTCCACCACCGACGACCGTCTTAATTATAGGCCTCGAGGAGACCAGAGAGTCAATCGTTTTATCCTTTAAGCATCTACCAGCAACTTGGCCAAATGAATTGAGGCCCACCCTTGTCTGGTGATGATGATGATGAACAGAAACAATTTTTTTTTTCATCTCGTATTTGGAATTCCACGAGCTGTGTATGGAAGCTCCTGAGTATTCCTAACGAATTCCCATCATCTTAGTCGTTGTTGCATGCAGGCTCATTAAGGGCTACGCAGATAGAGTTCGTCCTTCGTCACAGAGAATGGCAATATCATCTCGGCAACACCCACTAATGTATCGTCCTCGGCCTAAAAGCATTTAAAAGTTAAAAAATTCCATAACGGACATCTATTAAAAGGGAGGCAAAAATCGTGTCCACCCTATAATAGTGTCTGAAGGTCTGGGACCATCAGGATTCTTCCTCTGATGCTTCTGTTAACTTTTAATGGAACTCGCACGGCGTGGGACAGTGTGGTGCACATAGTCGTAAAACTGGACTTAGGCTTTTTGATTCCGAGCTCTCTCTCTCTCTCTCGTTTTATGGCGAAAATTAGTCCCGAATTCCTTTATGATTTTAAGAGGAAAGGATTTTTTTTTGTCGTATTGTGGGAATGAAAATGTATATTGGTTCGGTTGCCGCCAACAGTTACCACATCGGAATAATATAATTTCGTTACGAATTTTATGGGACAGCCGGGCATAGTATTGGCTCAGAAATGACAAATGGATTTGGTGCCTGCTCGAACAATAATAATTAATATCCGTTCACTGGGTTATAAAGTCCGATAAAGCTGCTGGCTGATGATGATGGCGCGATGGCGCATTGTATTTTTTTTTAAACGTTTCGACGTTTCTTGGAATAAAGGGCAAATACGTTTCTGTTTCGGGTGATGAAGATCTGTGAGTCGATCTTTGTATATCGCGGGTGCAGAACTTCATCCCATCATCAGAGAGACAACTTTGTATGTTTACATTTTGTTGCACGATTATTGCTAATGGTGTTTGGAATAATAAAAAAGAATATAAAGCAACATTTTCAGAGACATTTATCATTTAGGTTGTTATTAAAAAAGTGGATTTAGTTGGTAAATTATATTTTGAGAGAAGAAGTGACAGCTTGGGAAAAGGTGAAGACAGGAAATTATGTCTGGAGAAATTATGTAGAAAATAAACTAAGACAAATTAGGTCCTACAAGCAATATATAGTTAAGAAAATCAGATATTGAACAGAAGATACAAAATACATTTTGAAGATTAAGTTGTTGATTTAAGAGTTTGCATAGCACGCATTAAAGTTTAAATTCAATTTTGAAGGCAAAAAAAGAAATGTGTCTTGTAATCTTAGTCTTAGTCTTAGTCTTAGTCTTAGTCTTAGTCTTAGTCTTAGTCTTAGTCTTAGTCTTAGTCTTAGTCTTAGTCTTAGTCTTAGTCTTAGTCTTAGTCTTAGTCTTAGTCTTAGTCTTAGTCTTAGTCTTAGTCTTAGTCTTAGTCTTAGTCTTAGTCTTAGTCTTAGTCTTAGTCTTAGTCTTAGTCTTAGTCTTAGTCTTAGTCTTAGTCTTAGTCTTAGTCTTAGTCTTAGTCTTAGTCTTAGTCTTAGTCTTAGTCTTAGTCTTAGTCTTAGTCTTAGTCTTAGTCTTAGTCTTAGTCTTAGTCTTAGTCTTAGTCTTAGTCTTAGTCTTAGTCTTAGTCTTAGTCTTAGTCTTAGTCTTAGTCTTAGTCTTAGTCTTAGTCTTAGTCTTAGTCTTAGTCTTAGTCTTAGTCTTAGTCTTAGTCTTAGTCTTAGTCTTAGTCTTAGTCTTAGTCTTAGTCTTAGTCTTAGTCTTAGTCTTAGTCTTAGTCTTAGTCTTAGTCTTAGTCTTAGTCTTAGTCTTAGTCTTAGTCTTAGTCTTAGTCTTAGTCTTAGTCTTAGTCTTAGTCTTAGTCTTAGTCTTAGTCTTAGTCTTAGTCTTAGTCTTAGTCTTAGTCTTAGTCTTAGTCTTAGTCTTAGTCTTAGTCTTAGTCTTATTCTTAGTCTTAGTCTTAGTCTTAGTCTTAGTCTTAGTCTTATTCTTAGTCTTAGTCTTAGTCTTAGTCTTAGTCTTAGTCTTATTCTTAGTCTTAGTCTTAGTCTTAGTCTTAGTCTTAGTCTTAGTCTTAGTCTTAGTCTTAGTCTTAGTCTTAGTCTTAGTCTTAGTCTTAGTCTTAGTCTTAGTCTTAGTCTTAGTCTTAGTCTTAGTCTTAGTCTTAGTCTTAGTCTTAGTCTTAGTCTTAGTCTTAGTCTTAGTCTTAGTCTTAGTCTTAGTCTTAGTCTTAGTCTTAGTCTTAGTCTTAGTCTTAGTCTTAGTCTTAGTCTTAGTCTTAGTCTTAGTCTTAGTCTTAGTCTTAGTCTTAGTCTTAGTCTTAGTCTTAGTCTTAGTCTTAGTCTTAGTCTTAGTCTTAGTCTTAGTCTTAGTCTTAGTCTTAGTCTTAGTCTTAGTCTTAGTCTTAGTCTTAGTCTTAGTCTTAGTCTTAGTCTTAGTCTTAGTCTTAGTCTTAGTCTTAGTCTTAGTCTTAGTCTTAGTCTTAGTCTTAGTCTTAGTCTTAGTCTTAGTCTTAGTCTTAGTCTTAGTCTTAGTCTTAGTCTTAGTCTTAGTCTTAGTCTTAGTCTTAGTCTTAGTCTTAGTCTTAGTCTTAGTCTTAGTCTTAGTCTTAGTCTTAGTCTTAGTCTTATTCTTAGTCTTAGTCTTAGTCTTAGTCTTAGTCTTAGTCTTAGTCTTAGTCTTAGTCTTAGTCTTAGTCTTAGTCTTAGTCTTAGTCTTAGTCTTAGTCTTAGTCTTAGTCTTAGTCTTAGTCTTAGTCTTAGTCTTAGTCTTAGTCTTAGTCTTAGTCTTAGTCTTAGTCTTAGTCTTAGTCTTAGTCTTTGTCTTAGTCTTAGTCTTTGTCTTAGTCTTAGTCTTAGTCTTAGTCTTAGTCTTAGTCTTAGTCTTAGTCTTAGTCTTAGTCTTTGTCTTTGTCTTAGTCTTAGTCTTAGTCTTAGTCTTAGTCTCAATCTTAGTCTTATTCTATGTCTAAGTCTAAGTCTTTGTCTGTGCCTGTGTCTGTGTCTTAATCTTAGTCTTATTCGCCTTAGTCTCGATTAAAGAACATCAATATTCAGCATCCAATCAATAGGTTTGTTCATTGAAGCTGTTCCGAACAGTTTGGAACAGTTAAGAACAGAAAATTACACCTTTTTGCTGTTCAGTGAGAAATCTTCTCTTCCAAACTGTTCTGATTTGCTGTTCATTTGCTGTCTGGAGAAGTTTGGAACTTTTTAGTCAGAGTAGACTAGAACAGAATTATGATTCATGTCAGAATCAGCTGTAGGTAATATTTTGTTTCATCTGTCACGTGACTGACTGTTCTAACTTGTCTGACATTTCTCTTGTAAACTGTTCTGTTCTGCTCTATTCTGTTCTGTTCTGTTCTGCTCTGCTCTAAACTTTTCTTCATTGAACAAACCTAATGCAAGCTAAAGGTGGCCATAAACGACGAACATGCTCGTTTGCATTTCCACCTACACGGCGAACACAATTTGCGAACATTTATTTCGTTCCGATTCTCAAAGAATAAACATCATGTGCGACAAAGAAAAGCAACAACTAAGTTCACAGCAAAAATGAGGTTTGCTCGCGAACATGGCCCTACACGGCGAACATTGAAACCAATGAACACGAGAAAATCAAAATGTTTCGCCAACAACGAGCCGTTCGCGAACTAGCCCCTACACGACGAATATCTAGCCAGCACGAGCATGTTCGGCGAGCATGTTCGTCGTTTGTGGCCACCTTAATGAAGAGTCAATCTGTTTTTAAAAAAAATGCGCCCCTCGATTTCTTTCCTGCATCATTTCCACCTTATCCAAATATTGCGGCAGCAATAATTTTATATAAAATTAAAAACATTTGAATGATCCATTTGTGGATTTTAATTTAATTTCTAAAAAGATGAAAGTAATCTCCGTGACATTCCTGTGTGATCTTCAATTAATTGATAAACAAATATAGAACCACTTACTCCATCCGGTAATGCTATATGGAGCAGGAGCCAGAAGTAACTGCGACTCATTCTAATAGATATGACAAATCCAAACAAATGAACACATGGCTCTGTCTTGATGCATTCATACTACGCATAGTCTCAAGAATTACGCTCGTGTCAAAGATAACGTCGCTTATGACGGAACTCTTCAAGCACATTTCCAAAAACCCAAAAAGCACTCGAGATTCTGCCTCTTTTAATCCATTCGAAATGTGTCCAACTGCAAAGTACGAGGATATTTTTATAAATCTATGATAAATCCCCCCACAGACAAGACATCTCCTGGCTATAGCACCCAGAAGCATACAGCAGCGAGAGATGAACATATTGGCGTCATTTGAACACTTGAAAATGCCACTCTTCAGCTAGTTCCGCTTTGTTTTCTTATTTTTTTTTTTTTGTTTAAGTTGGGTTATGGTGTTGGCTCATCTGTTGGCTCATCTATTTGAAGCTGTTTGTCTGTGATATTATCTAAGGAACACAGCACACTTAACCCACAAAGTCACGAATCTATTTTTATAAAAAAAAAAAAAAATGTTTTCAAATGCGATTTGTGTTCAACCCTCTTAACCAAATCTCTATATTATTACCTAAATCGAAAATAGTATTTGGAATGAAAATTGATTTAGCAAGTTTGTGATGATGGTCAAGTCGCAGCAAAGCTAAGCAATGAACATATCAGGGCGTAGCCCTAGCCCTATAACATTTTCAAATGAATTTATTGCTTCATTGTTTGTTTGTTTGTAGTTATAGTATTGGAAACATTTTTATCGTCTTCCTGATTAAGTATCGCTGGTGGAATTGACTCTATCAATGGATTATATTGGCCAACAATCGAAATGCCAATAGATCACAGAAATCAGCTGCTGTGTTCTGTTGCACAAAAAGAGACGTTTGTCAGTTGCTCCAGGGCCGTATTTGATGGGTCAGTGAGTTGAATTGACATGAGTTCGTGGGTGATGAATATTAAGATGTATACGAAATTTATCATCGATTTCTTCCCATTTGAATGCCAAACTGGAGAAACAAAATTCGTAGATCGCTTAGCGAGGTTGATATCAAGTAAGGGATCGACTAAGATCATTGATTTCCACCAAAAAATTGTATAAATTTGAGTACTTTTTGAACAACATCACGGGCAAGATTCTGCTTGGCGGTGACGTCAACGCTATAAGAGTTCTAGATTCAGGAATACCAACTATACAGGCTCTCCGGATCTCGAGGTGTAGGAGCCAAACAGAAAGATCATCAAGAGCGCATCATAAGAATACAAAATTGAAGAGTTTTTGAACAGCACCTGGAGAACGTGCTGTGCTTCAACTACAAAGACTTGCGAAAACAAAAGCTGAAGTCATAGTTCAACTGAAACAGCTCACTTGTGATGCTTTATAGGTTAGAAAGGTTTGTACAAAAATATCCCGAAATCCAATGTGCCCAGTAAAAAATGTACTGTAACAATGAAAATGTATAAAGCGTTTTTTTTTAACGGTACAGAACTTTGAAATGGAATAAAACAAAGATGACGGACGTAATTTAATCTGGAGGTCCAATTTTCCATCAATGTTCCCAACATTTGTGTAATACCGCAGCAAATATTGTCGTCGAAGTAGTCGATGGGTTCTAGACTAGCGACTTCACAAATCTCCATAGCAAATAGTCCAACGGCTTTAAATCATGACCGGGTAGGCCAATTTACGGTACCGAAAAGTAAAACTATGCAGTTACCAAACTTTTTCTTCAATAAATCAGTTGTCACACGAGCTGTGTGACATGTTACCCCGTCGCCGTCTTGTTAAAACCACAGCCCCTGTAAATCGTGTTTGTTCAATTGAGGAATGAAAAAGTCGGCAATCATGGCTCTTAAGCGGTCACCAATGTGACGATTCACCCAGCCCATAAAGCACTCCAAAAAGTCAGTTTTTCTGAAAGTAACGGTGATACTTTTCGTTTCTTGTTTTTTTATTTTCTTTGTAAACGACAAATCCGGCCCTGTGAGTCCTCCCTCTTCGCGAAATGGCCATAATGTGCGGCCACCAAAAGTCTCCCCAATCTATTGTTGGCCTTTTAGCAATATGTGTGTTCGCTTTTGTGGTTTTTTCTTTTTTTTTGTTTCAATATAGTGATGGAGGAGGATAATAACAATTGTCCTCAGGCGACTTATTGTTAAGATTTATATAAAACAAAAAAAAAAAATTTATCGCGAGCACTTAATCTCGCCTGGTCTGATGGTCGCGGAATGTGTGTATATACGCGTTGATGCTGCTATATATTATAGTCGAAGGGAGTTTCATTGCGATAGCCCAGGACTTGCGTTCGCAAATGTGGTTTTTGCATATCGAAATAAAGACGCATGACCATACCAGGGGACTAATTTTGAGGTAATTGTAAGGGTTCGAATTCGATGCTGTGGTGAAGGCGGTGGTCGCAGCGATGGGGGCGGTGGTGATTGCTTTTGGTGATTTACTTGAATTGTGGGGAATTTATGTGCGAGGGGTGGCCTGGTCAGGTCTGGTCGTTGAGTCACATTATACTTTAAAAGTTCGGTGACCCAATCTTCTGGTACGTGAATAGCTCCTTTGGATTTAACTTCATATTGCGTCAAGGGCGCTGGGATTTAATCTATAACAAGCTGTAAAATATAAAGTGATCCAACAAGATCACCTCTTTCTTCAACCTTGATATTTCGACATAAATAACGAGACAAAAAATCCAACTAATATATTCTGTCTCCTGTCTCCTCATGTTTGCAAGTGAAATATACCAACAATTCAGCATTTTTTTTTTTTTTAATAACCCATAAGTCACGTCCAATCAATCAAAACCCATGCAAATCCATCATTACAATCTGCTTCCCATTAAGGTTCATACACACAACGCAACGCAGCGACTTGGCATTCTACTTCCCTATATGATATATGCGTCTGCCATCATGATGCCCATGTGTCCATTGCTAATTTCCGGCTTTGACGCAGTGAACCATAATTGAAATTCCTCCTCAGCAGTGAGCTGGTTGGCATGACCATCAAGTGGCTTCAACTCACCCGGTCGATCTCATTCGCCAAATCGACTTTGCGTCGCGTCGCGAAGTTTTCTTCTATACGAAACTTACTTCTGATGATGCTGATGCCGGACTGGACCGTGTGGAAATCAATTAAATCTAATTCTCACGACCGAGTGACACGCCAAACTGCACATCGCACGTTGCTGTAATACACACGGCACAGACGGTGGCGGCAGTGGTAGTGCAGATGATACATCAGCATCGGTATCGATATCAGTATTGCGCATATACGAGTACTGCGACTGCCCCATCTCGCACATCATGATCGACCTCTAGCACTCGAATCAGGAATCGCCGCACAGGCTCTGCGCGAAAGAATGTTGTAAACGCAAACTTGCAGAGCTATATTTTTCGTGTGTGTGATTGCAAAGCAATAAAATTCAAGGCACAAGGAAAAAGTTAAAACACAAAAAAAAGCACAACACTCAATTCACTGGCAGCGATCTTTCACAACGAACCAATCATTATGTGTCATCCTCCTGGTCGGACACTACTTGCCTGCGTTCCAATGTTCGTCGTCGCATCGCGTCGGTCGTTCACAGACTCACCAGCAGAGAGATCGATCTCGATAATCATGCACGCAAAAAACCCGTTCACCTGAAGCCAACTACGTTATTACGGGCAAACAGCGAAGAGACAATGTGTAACGCACTAGGGCAGAGTGAGCAAATCGTCAATGATGTAGGGTGAATTTGGGTAAGAAGAAGGAACATTTTGAATATTTGTATTTTCAGAAAACAATATTGTTCGTTCCAAGTGTGAAGAGAGGCATGAAAAAAGGGAATTAAAAAAGTGCGAGGTCCTTAATGCGAAGTGTGTATTTGGAAAAATTAAGTCTGAGTTTGATGTGCGAAGTGTATGATGCGTTGGGTGGAGTGCCAAGAGTCAAATGCGAAGTGTGGTGTGCACGATCAAGTAAGAAGGATGGAATGCAAAGTGCGAAGTTCATAATATGCGAAGTTTCCATTGCGAAATATTAAGTTAGAAGGCTGTTAATTAACGTCCGAGTTGTGAAGCGCAAAGAGTTGTAATTGCAAGTAGTGGAGCATGCAAGAATTGCAAATGCAAAGAGCGATTTTGAAAAATGAAGTGTAAAGGGCGAATTGCTAAAAGTCAAAAAAGCCAAGGGTGAAAATTTAAAGTCTGAAGTTTTGAGTAAGAACAGTGAAATGTGAATGCGAAGACTGTAATTAGAAGTGCGAAGGGGAAAATGTAAAGGGTGGACTGCAAAAGGAAGAATCCGAAGAGTCAACTTGGAAGAGTGTAGTGCGAAAGTTCATGAATGAAGTCCGGAGCATGAAATAAGAAACGCGTTGTATGAAACCCGAAGATTCAATTGGGAAATTTGAAATACGGAATGCAAATATGTAAAATACGAAATGCGAAATGAGACGTTCATAACCTTAGACTATTCCGATGTTGTTTTTAAAGAAAAGTCCTCTGGACAGATAATACGAATTTCATTGACATTATTGGGGCTTTAACTTTAAGAGGTTAAAAATCAATAAATTTTTAGCTTTGCACTTTTTTTGTATCTTACCATAAGTCACCTTAACTTGCGACCATATAATCTATGAAACTAAACAAGCTCAGTATGAGATTCATCTACTGCATCATCCATCTCTCAATAAAGAGCACAGCAGCAGCAATGCACTGGTGGTGCACTGTGCAATTCGATCGAGTACTGGCCGGTCGGAAAGCTTTACAGGTGCTTCATATAAAGCAGCAATAGATTCAAAGTCGCATAAGCCTCATAAATCAAAATTGTAGTTAATTTCTTTTGGTGTTAGGTAGCTACTTTTAACTTAAAGTTCCTATTATAATCTGGAGTAAGTGTAGATACTGCTTTAGCTCGTTGGTAACTTAACGTCGCCTTTTAGTTTGGTATGAAATACCAAAGGCACACACAATAAACCAATCGGGAAATATTTGAAGGCTGTAATAAGCCTAAACGGTTGGCTGGATGTTTTTTCAAACTTGTTATAACAGGGTGAGTAATGAGCAGTGCCCCAAAATGCTAGGGCGTGTAGGTTGGGTTGAGACAAGAAAAAAAATCGTATGGGAGGGGGGTTCTGTTCCCCCGTTCAGCTGGGAGGGGCAATTTTTTTTATTTTTCACTTCAGAAAAAATGCAGTTATATTGTCACTTTTTTAAGTAGAATTACATAAAGAACCCTCTTAGCTTGCAATTAATCGGCCTTAACTATTTATTTAAATTATTTATTTATCATTCTGATTCATTAAACATTACTTTGTTATCTATCAATACCATATGCAACACAGAGATTTATTAAAATGACAAACAAGTTTGAAAATTAAATAAACGTTTCAACTCCTTTCTAGATACAACCAAAATCTACCTTGAAAATATGTTATCTTCTTGAGAATATCTTCTTTTTTTTTAGAGGAAAAGTAATTCACGCTGCAATTTCCGTGTTCATATACAGAGTTTATGTGACAACATCGCCACAGGACATGCAATCATAAAACTCCATCCATCTGCACTCTAGCTGGTGGACGGTGGTGCATGTAAACAAAAAAAAAATATATTGCATGACACCAAACAAGACTTTAATAATAATTACAATTGCACCTTCACCAACTACGTCGTTGTCGTCGTCGTTGGTCGGTCGTTTGGTCACCACCGCTGCCTGTTGGCCATCATGTCTGTCGCATATAATATAAAGTCGCCTTAATACACAGCACTCACATGAAACGTGAAGATTAAAAAACAGTTCACATCATCCATTCACCGCACATGGAAACTTATGGTCCAGAATAACGAAAAAAAGAAAAAAAAATTATATGGGTAGGTAAGAATCTCCATCACCCAGGAAAAATTAAGGAGAACTTATGTTCGATTCGTTAATTAACAAGCGATAACGACCAGAATTACAGGTGTATAACATAACGTGCGACGCAACCAGCTCATTCCATACCATATACCACTCTCTATGTCCGCCATGTGATCCTGAAGCTACATACAAAGTGTATATAATAGTCATCAGACGGAAGAGGTGACGTGAGGTAATATGGAAACCCAGCATCACATCCACCACATGCCATATAATTCCATAAGT
The DNA here is from genome assembly GCA_958431115.1 of Syrphus vitripennis. NCBI lineage: Eukaryota > Metazoa > Arthropoda > Insecta > Diptera > Syrphidae > Syrphus > Syrphus vitripennis. The sequence goes on from OY288110.1 coordinate 75,701,083, forward strand.
TCACTTAAAGTCGCTCCAAACGGTTAGATAAACTGATAGAGATACCGCACAAATGATGCTTAGTATAGAGCCATAGACAGGGGTGGACTAGTCCGGCAAACTTTTTTTTGGGGCCATCCAAAATTACTAGTTTCTTTTTTATGTTATGATGCATTATATCTAGGAAGATATGGCCCACCTAAAACAAAACCCGTACAAAAGATTTTCTATGCAGGCCCAGGCGAACTCGACGAGCTATCTGAAACGAAGATCAGAGATCTGATCTCTTTTCTCAATGTGACTAAATGGCTCTAACATACTCCGCTGTGAAGCTTCTCTGTAAATCTTTCTATAATAGGTCAAATGAGTTATGGTATATCAAAACGGCGCACTACAGCGCTAATTGGATCACAGGCTTGGTTACCGTAAGATCGCCATTTCTACCTACCTATACCTATGTTATGATACCAACATTTAAGGATTAGATCCCAATAGTGTTAATCGCTTAAATTATTTAAAGTCATGTTGCGACTGCAATTTATTGTAGACGTCACTACGCTACAGTGTGCAGTAGCCGAAGTCATTTAATAACAGCCTGGGATAGCAGAAGCCATTTTGTTATAGTCCGAGTTCAGAGATAGTAGACGTCACTTAGTTACAGTCTGAGAAAGCAGACGTCTCTAAAAAAAAGCGCCTGAGATAGTAGAAGTCACTAAATTACAATTTCCACTTAGTAACAGCTAGAGATTGCAGACTTCACTTTTTACCATCCAATAGAGAAGGCGTCACTTACTTATCTTAGACTGAAATAGCAGAAGTCACTTAATTACAGTCTGAGAAAGCAAGGCAGACATGGCAGACTTCAATTTTTTTACGGTCCGAGATAGAAGTCGTCACTTAATTACAGTCTCTTGCAAACATCTTTTAATAACAGACTGAGATAGCAGACTCCACTGTATTTCTGTCTGAGACAGAAGACTTCACATATTTCCAATTTAAGATATCATACGTCATTTCATTACAATCAATTTCTAATACAGAAGGCGTCACTTAGTTAAAATCTGACAGAAGTCAGACTTACAGTCTGCAATAGCAGAAGTAGAATTGCAGTCCGAGGTAATAGACGTCACTTAATTATTGTCTGAGATAGCAGAAGTCTCTAAATATCAATCTTACTTAGTCACAGTTTGAGATAGCGAACGTCAAAAAGCAGACGCCTCTAAATTACAGTCTGGGATAGAAAAGGCCACTAAATTGCAGTCGAAGATATAGCAGGCCCTACAAAATTATTAGAAATTTTAAATCACAGTCTAAGATGACAAAAGAGCCCTGCTACAGTTTAAGCTAGCCGATACTATTTCCACTGGGCGCAGGGACATAAGTCCCCGGGACATAAGTCCCGATTTTTTTTTCGGAAAGTACCCAAGGTACTTTCAATCACAAAAATCTATTTTGGGGTTTAGCAAAAATATTAGGGGCTTATGTCTCAATAGGGTGGGACGTAAGTCCCGAAACGCAAACGAAAAAAAAATTCGGGACTTATGTCCCTGCGCCTTTCCACTGCGGCCCTGATCAAAACATTTCTCCAGATGGCTTGCAAAATGGTCACAAACATACCTACTAGTAAGTTTAAATGACTAGAAAACCTGTCCACTGCTTCAAAAATTGCATGTCCTCATATCAGTAACACATATTAGCCATCAAAATATATACATACGTATAATTCTATAACAGCCCTCTCCCACCCCCAAGCTTGATTACCATGCTGGCGTGCACCACAAGAACGATATTTCCCAAGACAACAGCATCGCACTTGGAGTCACTCTTTATACCGAAGGACCATGTTTCATGAGAGATTGAGATAACAAACTCCACATCCATATATGCGGAGCACTGATGTGAGCACATGGAACTCCGCACATAGTCCATATCCATAGCTAAATGTGCCGGCGAAAGTCTATAACTCCGCACGGTTCTGTTTTTGGTCCAGCCAGCTCGAAAGCCTCGACGCGTTTTGGCATCATCACAGGACAAGAGATGGAGGAGGATCATGGCTCTGCTATGGATCTAAGCATGTCTCCCGGGTGTTGTGTGATGCGGACACACACAAGTTCTCGCACATTTCTACCGCAGAGCTTGGTCATACTCGTATCACACGTACCTTAAACCAGGACAAACATACTGACTGGGCTGCGAGTGCGCAGCAGTTGATTCCAAAGTGGGTATTTATACCAAAGGAGGTTCAGGTACAAAAATATACAAGATATAAGTTTGGGCGCTTTTGTTGGATCTATCTTTCAGGTTATATCGATCATTGCATCCAATTGCGGAGTTATAAAGAAAATAAATACAAAAAAAAAAACTTGAGCAAAAGGTGTGTTAAGTTGTTTGTTGTTGTTAGATTGTTTCGAGCCTCTAGCTATAGGTAATCGGTGGCGGCGGCATTGCATTGCGTTGGCCGGTTATATAGTTTGGTCAGTTCGAGCAGACATATGGGCATCGAGCAGTTTCGAATTTTATTTGCTTGAGTCTCATATCGGATCGCTGCCAACAAAGTAGGCGTTAAAATCTCACAAGAATTTGCAAAAGAGAAGTTAACCAAAAAAAAAAAACATAAGGAGCAATTTTTGCGGTACACTGAACAAAATATATTTAGCGGAGTATTCCTGATATAAGTTTTAGTACTTTTTAAAGTTTAAAGTATTAAAACTTTTGGTAACAGTTCTGAGCATGTTTTTAAACTTAAAATTAAGATTTCTAGAGTTCCTTAAAGGGTTTAAAAAGGGTTCTTCAAAATTTTGAAAGATAGCACAAAGTAAGGTGCCCATTGACTTAGAACCAACAAAATTTTAAAAAAATGAGTTCTGATTACAGCTCCCAATTCCAAACAAAACTTCAAATATTTTCGTATTAAATTATTTTCCAAAACTTCTTTTTTAAAAGCTATTCGAAAATTTAGGTGACTATTTACAGAACCAAACATTTTAAAAACTAAAAAAAATCAAAAAAGGAGTTCTGCTAACAGTTCTTCATAGCAAACAAAGAGTTCTGAACGTTTTTCTAATAACTTATTTTGTAAAAAAATTTCAAACAATTGTTTTAGACTTTTAACAAAAAAAAATTAAAACGATTTTATTTTCTGTTTTTTTCTCTTATTTTATTTTAATTTATTTTATTTCATTTCATTTCATTTCATTTTATTTTATTTTATTTTATTTTATTTTATTTTATTTTATTTTATTTTATTTTATTTTATTTTATTTTATTTTATTTTATTTTATTTTATTTTATTTTATTTTATTTTATTTTATTTTATTTTATTTTATTTTATTTTATTTTATTTTATTTTATTTTATTTTATTTTATTTTATTTTATTTTATTTTATTTTATTTTATTTTATTTTATTTTATTTTATTTTATTTTATTTTATTTTATTTTATTTTATTTTATTTTATTTTATTTTATTTTATTTTATTTTATTTTATTTTATTTTATTTTATTTTATTTTATTTTATTTTATTTTATTTTATTTTATTTTATTTTATTTTATTTTATTTTATTGAAACAAAAGCAATCAATTTAAGCAACGATTCTATGTTTTCTTAATTTGAATTATGAATTGTATGAATTTTTGATTACAAATTTTTAAAAACAATTTTTTATATTTTTTTAATTTAAGCTTAAATTTGCTTAATTTTTGTATGGATACCTGCCTATGTACATTATGTGAGTACCTACTTATAAAATAGGAAACAGGCTTATTTGAAAACATATTTTTTTAATTAGAATATTCAACATTAGTTACCATTTCCTGGAATTGTTGAACTCAGTAAATATTCAATCTAAAAGTATTTAATCTGATCACAAAAATTGACACGCAATCCACAAAGGAAATGCAAAATTTTCCTCCCAATCAATGTGTTTTTTTCTTATTCGCTAAAACATTTCCAAGTCAAATGAGTTTGTATTCAGCAGGTTCATTCTGTCGCGGCAGCCATCGCGCTACTCTCTGTTTCCGTAAAACATCACTAGATGTCTTGAGTGTCAACAATTCTTATCAAGACATCATTATTGTGACTAATTTGCATTACCGCACAGTAAAACATCAATTTAACTGGTAAAACGCATGTTAGCTTTACAAAGTGCGCATGCGCATCATAAACTTGATGCCAGCAGAGACGAATAGTTAGATGAAGCCATCGCGGCGACCGACGACGCCGACGACGCATGCACGGTGATGACTGCTTCGTTCACGTTATAATCGAATCACCATGTCCAAGAGTGCTTCATATTTGCATCTTCCTGTAAGTTGGAAATGTGGAAAATTGCGACAGTGCGTGCTGAGGGGCGGTTAGTTAATCAAAATCTAGTTTTTTTTTTTATAAGCGCAGCAAGTGCAAATTTGCATTTTTCATTAGCGAAGATGCGCAGACATCACTCACATTTGATGACTCCATTGTTGGAGAGATGCATCTTGTTGATATGGTTTTTATTTTTTCATTTTAACGCTATTTCATGTAATTAAATGATGTCTTGGAAAAATCACCCTGTGTGACAATAACAACAAGCATTTCCTCTTAAATTCAATTCAATTCCGTTATCTTTTTTATGAATGGTTTCTCAAAACAAACAGAAATGTGCAGTGCATCAGAGATCGGTTAACGGTAAGGTGCAATCGTAAAACTCTTCCATTGAATAATTCACTGTTTTCCGAGGGTAAGAAAAATACTGTAATGTCCCGGCTACCGTTAGAAGTCTTTAAAAACATTTTACCTAATTCCGGGAGACGCGATAAAATTCATACGACTTCTATTGAAATTTATGTGGAGTACCAATCGTACGAACGATGCAGGGGTAGACAATGATGCCTGGTGTGTTTGTGTGTCATTAATTTTCTGTCCAATTCCAATAAAAGAAACAAAAAAATCGATTTGGTTAATGAAAACAAACAAAACAAACGAAAAGTTCATCTACAGGAAACGATGAATACTTTGCTTGTGCGATTGATGAGGACAAAACAACGAGAACAAAGATTATTCACAGTGGCGAAGAACAGATTGAAAATTGAACGAATTAAATTTGATTGATTTCTGGTTTGGGAGAAAAGGCAAACAAATGCGAAACATTCGGTGGCGATGATTTAATAATAATACAAATTTTGTTACAGTTTTGGACAACAGCAGGTTTCGTCTTAGTCACCGAAAGAAACAGTACGGAGAGATGAATCCTGACAGGCCTGAAAAAAATTTTCAAGTCGTTTAACAGATGCACAGTAATTATTTAAATTTTTTGAATCAGCTGCAGACCACTTGATAAACGCATTACATCTTCTTATTTAAGCGACGATTGTCTTGATTGGAACCACAACCCTCTGACTTCACTGATTCACTATTAGGATTCACCCGGTTGATCCCAGATATCGTCAACAGGCCTCCCGGTTTGGGATTTTTTCTGTCAAATTAATGTAGGCGTCATTACATTTGTTTGATGCCTAAGTTTTCTGTCAGCCTTCCTTCCACGAAAGTGTTGGAACTCTCGGTGCTTTTGCCTTTAGAACTGGGGTCTCAGGCATTGTCTGTGTACATGACAGTAAGCATCTAAGTTGGTCATGTTGTATTTTGTCCCAGATTTTCTTGCTTCGATCAGACTTTGACACTCCTGCTGTCATGCGAAACATCACTCATACGTCTTCTATGTACTGTACATTGTCCAACACTGTGAACCGTAATGGATGAACAGTTCTGGTGTACATCCTTCTTCTCAGCTTGGAAGGTAGTTTTCGAAGAAAGAAGATAGCAAAGTTTCCCAGCCACTTCATCCATCCTACGATCACGCTTTATCAACAGAAGGCCCTTCGCTATGATCACGGATCTAAGATATATTTAATTTTCGCAACTGGGAAGTACTGCTCGATTCAAACAAATGTCTGGAACAGGCCTTCGTGGATTAGTATTGGACAGCAAAGGAGTAAGGGCTTTCCAAACCAATGTGAAACATTAGGTGGCGCTGACGAAATAACAATAGCAAACCATGTTGCAATGTTGACAACAGGAATTAAACCATAATAATTTTGTGCATCAGCTGACCACTTGAAAAACACATAAACCAAAATCCTCTGTTTTTTTTAACACTCCACAAAAAAAGGCAATATTTTTTTTCATTTTTTTTCATTCTATTCCACTGTGTAAAGAACGTGGAGACGTAAAGCAGACTCACGACACGCATAGCATCGCCCGTCGTATCTCCTAAAACCTACCGATCGAAGACGCGACGCGACGCTACGACGACGACGATGAGATATCCAGAAATTCAATTTTAATTGCACTTTAAGAGAATTTAATTACGCACATCCAGAGATAAGCTAATTTCGGTTGCTAAGTGGACTTGGATTAGAGGCTGCGCACGGGCTGAAGGGTTGTATTAACAGCAATATGGGTGAAGTTAATTCGAATCTTTGAAGGCGTTTTGAAAACTATGTGACGGCTTGCTTGGAACTCATCGGTTGTTGTCCAATTAGTTAATTTATTTTCTTATTGATTGAAGTGAATTGAATGACCAAAATATTTGATAAGAAAATCTGTTTTTAATTAAACAAAACGAGACTGAATTTATATAAATATCTACTAACGTAAATGATGACAGTAACAATTAGAGGATAAGTTTTTTCCCAGAGGATGGATATTGGTTGATTCATTGACGAATTTGTGATAAGATAATTCAATTGAAAGAAATGAGCGGATAAGGTTTTTCCATAAAAATTATAAATTTTTCTTTGATAAATTAATTCTATATTTTTGTTGATTCGAGCAAACTGAGGATTTTTATTTCTTTTTATCAAACTGACAAAATAAATTATGTATTAGTTTAACATTGAGAAATAACAATAATTGATAGATTTCGAAGTTTAATGGCCGGTCGCACCAAACGCTTTTAAAAATTTAACATGCTTTTAAATCTTAAAGTGATTTCATTTTAAAATTTAAAAGCCTTTTAAATTTAAATGCAGCCGAACATAAATCCTTAAGACTACAATCGCGCTACAAATTATTTTGTTGAGTTTTGCTCATAGCTTTTGAAACTTTGAAGATCTGAAATTTATGGACACTGAGATGAAAACGGAATTTTTGGTGAAAAGTATAATTATGAAATATTTAAATATTAAAAAAAAACTGTCCCAAGAAATTCGGGAACAACCTGGCAGGAATAGGAATGCCTCTAATTAAATAAAATACAAAACTGGATCGCACGAAATTGCAACTAATTTAAAGCACTTTAGAGTTAAACAAGTGCCAAGTCAGTTTTCTAAGGTCAAACGTCGAACAAATTGTTCACACGATAAGGATGATGAACCGAAGTGAATTGAGGATGTTAAAAGATGGGATGGAGTTGCAAAAATAATAATTATGAGTTCTGCTACTTTTATTTCGATAATTTTTCTACATAATCCATTGTATATGGAACCTATAGTACTATCATCAAGATGGTTTTTGTGTTGTGTGCTGTGGTCGTTTGAGGGCGCATTTGTATATACACAGAAACAGCAACCAAAAAATTAGTAAGTGATGTGATCGCTTCGGGGCCGACGTGTGGAACGTGCTGATGATAGTAATATGCAAATTTATATACAATGCATAATCTAAAAAATATTGAGAAAAATTAAAAAATTTGGTGAAATTGTACTTGTGACTCAACTTGTAATTTTTTTGAATCTAAATATTCACTTTTGGGTTTTTTGAGAATTCAAATTGAAAAAAAGTTGACAATTTTTTCTTTATTTTTGAAAATCTTAGGCCGGCATTTTTACTTGTGGGTATTACTGGCAAAGTTTTGGATTCGTAAAATAACGAAGATATTAATCAGACCTGACATTAAGAAGACAGAGAACGCGAAAAAATGGGTACCGTAATTCTGTCTATCGGTCTATCGACCAGTCTGTACTTTCACCTATACAACCTGTAAATTACTGGTGGAATTTTCTACAAACTTTGGAACTAAGGTTTTGATAAGATTTAGGGGACCTGTCATACAACCGTTAAGACTAAATATATTTCATAAGTAACTAAAGTAATTATTTTTCAAAAACAAAAAAAAAACATTCACGGTAGGTTTTTGGATTTTCTTATAAACGGTTACAAGCTACAAGCATGAAAGAGGTCCTATGTAATCTTAATAATATCCTTTTTTCCAAAAGTATTCTTTTGCACAGAAAAAAATAGTTTTTATCGTTTTATTTAAAGTAAACTAGGAAACACCACACATAATATTAGGAAACTCATATGTTTTAGGCACTTCTTTTGTACGTCATTTTTGTTTACGTCAAAAAGAAAATACCTGCTATTTTTTAAAGCAAAATCTTCTACATAAATGATCATATTGCAACTCAAAAAACTAAGTTAACTAAAAATTTGCAGAATCTGACCCATTAAAAAAAAAACGTTTTGCTGTTTTTGCTCGTAAGCCCCTTTTTACTTTCCTTAGTAAATATTTTGAAAAATGAAAATGGGAATTGATTTGATATTGAAAAAATCGAAAGTGAAAAAAAAAATAGTTCTGTAGCCGGTAAAGTTTATAACGGTTTTTTTAAAATAATTTTGTACAGAATAATTTGAACTAAGTACCAATAACTGCCCACGCCCAGAGAAGAAAATCATCAAATTCTTTAGAGCTGTTTTCGAGATGAATTAGCTCTTTCTTAAAGGTTGCATTGCAGAAACCTTTATTTTTGGCGCTCAAAAAGTTAATTTCCCCCATAGGAATTCTATTAAAACCTTAACCCCAAAGTTAGAAAATAGCTTCCGTGGTTTTCGATTTAGCCTTACATGATAACATTAAATCCTAAATTGTCAATATTATAACTGTAACAACATTTTTAGTTACCTATATGTTGAGAAATGTGCAGTGCATGCAATAAAGAAACGCATATCTATTTCTTGGGAATTATCAAATATAAAAATTTTCTTAAGTTAATTTGGATTCAGGTTCCATTTCCTTCAGGTATCCATGACGACCCCAACCTCTTTTAATAATTATTAAATCTTCAAAAATAAAAATGGTGAATAAAAAAAGTCCTTAAAGCATGTAACGCAGTGTGTGGTCATTCTTCAAACATTCATCATTTTTGTCCGCATCCATTTCCTCGAACCGCAAACTACTAACTACAACGCAATCTGTTACGAAAAAAAAACCAAATATCATTGTTATAATTATTATCGCCATAATTTCATCTTTCGGCATCCTTTGTTAAATAATAACCAAAAAAAAACGAAGAAAAAGATGTGTCCCTCCTTTGAAAAAAGAATGAAGACAATTCTATATTTTATTAACGAAAGACAACCAGAACCTAAATTAGTGCGACATAACCAAAATTACCTTTGTTGGCCCTTTTGTTATGTTGTCATCAAGTTATTCCCCTTGACCTCTCATCTTCAAAACACTATCACCAATTATAATTATTATTACCAATAAATATCCTTGGATTGGATTCCTTTCAAAGTCACACAGTCCCATCGATATGAATCTTCTCACTTCACCAGTTAACCAAAAAAAATAAAAAGAGATCCTTTTTCTTATCTCGGTGGTGTGTTGAAAACAACACAACTATCGAAAAGAGGTCTTTTCGATTATTATCGATACACGGCTAATAATTTAACAGGTATCCCAAAGATGTCAAAATGTCCTTTGACATGGGTATCGAGGGAGATAAACAACAACCAAAAAATTGGTCCATTTCGTTGGATATTTAGTTTGTGTTAATAATAATTTGTAAGTATTCCTTTTTGGTTTTATGTCATGGAGATGCCGATACAGGATAATCCTCTAGCGCATGGCGCTTAATCTTCAAAAGGACGTCCTTTTTGTTGAATTGATGGGATTGAAATGTCATCGACAATAGAGATTTGCATCTTGGATACAACTGAAATATTACAAAATAAAACTAAGGGACAATAGGTGTAATTGGCTTGAATCAAGTGCAAAAACAGAGAGTGTGTCCTTTTTGAGAAGAAAGGATTATCTAGTCGTGAGCCACTTGAACGAAACAAGATTAAGCTTTGTTCAGAAATTCTTCGTTTTGTTTGTTGCTTTAATTTACTTCTTCTGTGAAAGGATTATACCAAGGCAGCGTGTGTGTTTCTGGAATGAAAGTATTGTGTCCTTTTGTTCTATATTATTACATTGTTGCAAGAAGAATTGGTACACATAAGATTATTTGGGATTTTTATTATTAAAAATTAAATATGAATATAGGCTTAAAATATGAAGATTTTTTGTATTTAAATTAGTTAACAATGTACGACCAAATGTCTTATATTCTTTTTATTCTTTATGGGAATTTCCTGAAGGACTAAACCTACTGGCGCCAGTACTCCGGATTTGTCTGGTTTTTTTTTTTTTTGTTTGTAAATTTGAATCGGCAATTTTAAAAGGGGGATAAATTCACTTTATTAATTTTTTTAAGGACAAACAAAAAACTGTGGACCGCTCTAATACCTTCCTGTTTATCATCAAACAGTACGTTGAACATCGATCACTACTTTACCTGGTAACTGGTATTCATCAATGTCAAATGTTCACGCGTTCTGCAAAATGGAAAGTTTACAGAGGAGTTTGAAATCCAAAGTGGGGTAAGGCAAGGCTGTACATTATCGCCCGTACTGTTCCTGCTTCTGATTAATGTTGTACTTTAATGATAGCTCTTTATCTTTGTCATAAAACTGCTCCTCGAACTTCTTCGGCTTTCTTTATTTTCTTGATTGGAGCTGGCTTTTGTGACCTCAAGATAGCTGATTCTTTGCAGAGTGCAGTCTGCTTCAAATGATGAGGTTCCTCAATTTCTTCCGAAAGTGTCTGGGTCAGGCTTCCATTGTCGCACGAACGGTCTTCTTTGATGGGCGGTTTTGATGTTTAGCTTTCTTCATGACATCGGTGAAACCCTTCTGGGCTAGGGGGACCCCAAGGTCTTCTTGTTTGCCAAGCCGATGAACCTGTACGAGCTGATGTTAGTCAGGTCGTTTGGTATCAGTCTTCTTCAACAGAAATCAATTGTTGTTGCGGATAATCAGACAGTTAAGGTGCGACGATAGCGTGATGGCCATCTTGAACTGGCTTTCTTGCTTGAATGCAATCACGGAAATATAAGTAATAGACTATGCGGAGGACTACGTGATGTAATCTATATGTCTCATAAGATCATGGAGCACCCGACAAAAAGGGTGGAGGAGATGTTAGGCAAATGATTAATACGTAACTTGCTCATTTGTTCAAGTAAATTAAATATTTCTAAACAGCCGAAAGTGTACCTACAATAGCTTTCGAGTACTATTTCTCTTGATTGCGTAACCGAACTACATAGGTATAAAACAGCAAATTCGGCAAAACAAAATATGGAGAAACAACGCTTAAAGACCAAGCTACAATTGTTCCACTCGAATTTTGAATTCGTACCTACTTCTTCACGGGTACAGCACTTGGAAAGTCACAACTGCTATCCAAAACTGGGTCCACATTATTTTATATTGAGCATGCACTAAAGGGGTAACCCGCTTTATATAAAAACAGTTAGAGCGTTAGGAGAAAAAGTAAGGATTAAATCACATTAATTGTGCAGATCTGGATGTTGAAATAGGAAAAGAAAGAGCTGGGTAGAGCATTGAGTTTTGGAAGCATTAAGTTCTACAGATTTTTTTTTAATCATCATTGTACATACGCTGCCGTTCTACATCTAAACAAGAGCAATGAAAATCTTAGAACGAATATGAAAAGCTGGGGTCCTATCATCAGCAGAACAGTTTCATCATTAAGAAGCTTTAGACAACAGATCAGCCAAATGTCTTCTTCGTAAGGCTTAGAAATTAACTTCGGACCGCTACAATTTTCACCGTTGTTGGTGAAGATAAAAAAGAAAATTGGAGCCAAAACGGAATTCTGTGGTACAAATGCGTAATTTTATGAGAATCAGACTTAAAACTGTAGCGGTCCGAATGCACGAATTGTCGGTAAAAGAACTCGATGCCAAACTTTATCAAACGCTTTTTAAATATCAATTGCAATAATCTTCATCATCATAATCGGCTCGACAACCGGGGTCCGGTCTTGGCCTCCTTCAACAAGTCTCTCCACCTATCCCGGACTTGAGCCGACGTCTTCCAGTTGCGCACCCCAAGGATTCTGGCGTCCCTATCTACGCCATCTCTCCAGCGCAAGCATGCCGTCTACCATAGAATGTACCACAAAGGATTTTCCGAGCCGGTTCCTCTTCACTCATGAGAGCTAGGTGCCCTGCCGACCGGAGTCTACCGAGCTTATTTTTGTCACTATGTCTGCTTCAAGGTAGATTGCGTACAATTCATGATTGTAACGTCTCCGGAGTCCGGAATCGTCCTTCCCAAGACTCGGATCCATACGTGAGTACTGGCAGGACCATGGACCTGTACAGCAGCAATTATGAAGTTACAAAAATACCAAATTGAAAACGTAAAATGAAGAGGAAATCGAAAAAAAACTTCCTAAAATAATAAACAATTTTAAATAAAAATTCATGGTTACAATTTCAACCTAATTTTTTGATACAAGTAGTTTATCCCTTACGGTTCTATCTTAACAATTACTAATAAAACAAAACACAGGTAGGTAATTAACCTTTCATGTTTTCTTGTACGAGTAAGAATCTCGTTCCAGCCACTCTCGTAAACCAACCTGCCATTGATAAATTTACAAAAATTATTAAAGAAGTTATTTGTACCTTCAATTTCTGTTAATATCCTTCGAGAAAGGGTTAAAATTAAAATAAAGGGTTAAAACTAAATAAACCAACATTACATTACAGGTATAGGAATGTATTAATTTTAACCCTTTCATTTTGGAACATTCCGCGATTCCATGCAAGAAAAACTCGCGACACGCCTGAAATTTGAAACGCGCAACGTTTCTTTTGTCTCCGATTTATTGTCCCAGCAATCATTAGGATATAATTACTCAAAGAAAAACAACCATCAACGACGACATATAACAAAAGGAATCCTTTCAGTTTGTTATTGGCACCGAGATTGAGGATCGTCGACCGAGATAGGTTCTACAGGTATATAAATATCACAATAATTATCATCAGGGTGTTAATGTAAAAATCTTTAACCCTTTCATTTTCGGCTTTCGGAGCGGAGAGCATCAATTCAGGTTTTCTGTTTTATTTTTATTATTTTACTACCACATTTTTATGACAGAGCGCGTCATCTTTTATTTCATTTAACCCTTTCGTTATGTCGTGTCTGTCTAATTCACAAAAATAAAAATAAATAGTAAAACCAAAATGTATAAAGGACGAAAATATAAAAGCAAAAAAAAAAACAAGATCACATCACCTAAAATGCCATCCATAAAATAATGAAGCTGTAAACCAATCAGGATCGCGTCTTTGTCGGAGTCTTGCGTGTCCTCTGAAAAATATCTTTAAAAAATCTTATATCCTACGAACCCGATTGTATGGTTATATTGAGGATTTGCATGGTGCGAGTGATATGTCATAAAAACCGGTATAAAAATTGGTTTGGAGAGAATAAAAAGGATATAGAGAGACCTGAACAGGGGACACGTCATACTATTCGTCATTCAAAAAGATTTTTGTCATTGAGCTTAAATATAGGTATGTAGGTAGGTACGCATAGAATTATCTCCGAACAATATGAAGGGGTTAACAAATTTATGAAGGAACTTTTAGAATTTTAAGGATTTTTATGGTGAGGATGATTTGGTTATATATGTATATTTTTATTTATTTATAAGTTTCGGCAACCAACGACGGCAAAGGTTTTGTTTTGTTCTTAGAAAAGAAGAATGTAGCTACGTGTGTTGATATTGAGAAGTCCCTTCTTAGCTGTAAGGTGCAAATGGTAAACTATGTTTATATGTTTTCAGTTTCTTGAATGAAACTGCATTTATAAAAGACTGGTTAACAGCAGAAAGAGTTTGTTTTACGGAATATAAGAAATATTCACTTTCGGTATAAGTTTAAACGAGAAATAAGGCACAAAGCTCAATGGGGCAATATGATCGATTCTGTGTCAATTTTTCCAGTAGAGTTAGGAACATAAAAAATTTCAGAAAATGTTATAAATAATAAATACTTTTATCCTTCCGCTGAAAGAATATGGTTGTGTATACGCTTGAACAAAGCTGGGAAATATTGCGACATTACTTTGAAAATCATGGTAATGTTGCAGAATGTGTGAATGTGATCTTGGCAAAAAAATCATCTTTTCAGATGAAGCTCATTTTGATCTTGGCGGGTATGTAAACAAGCAAAATTGTCGCATTTGGAGCACAGAAAACCAGCACGCATGCATTGAAAAGCCGATACACCCAAAACGAGTCACTATTTGGTGCGGATTTTGGTCCAGAGGCATAATTGGGCCATTTTTTCTTCGAAAATGAGCAAGGAGTAGCCGTTACAGTCAATGGCGATCGTTATCGGGCCATGTTGAACGAATTTTTGTTCACAAAAATTGAAGAGGAGGATATTGCCAACATTTGGTTTCAACAGGACGGCCCTACGTGCCACACAGCCAAAGCTACACTCGATGTTTTGCGTCCTCCTGTTTTTGAAGATCGCATTATCAGCTCAGCTCGTTTGGCCACCTCGGAGCTGCGATTTGACACCCTTGGAATATTATTTGTGGGGTGCCGTAAAAGATAAGTGTTACGCCGACAAGCCAGAGACAATTAACGCTTTAAAGGACAAGGACAATATTCATGAAGCCATTGGTGAAATACGGCTGCACACAATCGATAATGTGCTTAAAAATTGGACCGATCGTGTAGGCTACTGCATGGCCAGCCGAGGCAGCGATTTGAATGAAATTATTTTCCATTATTAACCGGAAGGATTCTAGTTTCAAATAAAAAAAGAAATTTGAGAAAATACTCAGTAGTTTTTTGTATAGCATTTGCGATCTTAAAAAAAAAAGTTATTTGGCGGACCCTTTACCTACTATGTGAACATTTTATTACACAAAAACAAATAGCCAATTTTTAGCTGTATTCGATAACTAAATAATACTTTTTATTTCAATAAGTTATCGTCACAAATAACAAAGTTACGTAACAATTAGTATAAGCACACTACCACTAAAATGCAATGGAAACTCACCCTTAAGTGTGAATATTAATACAGAGAAATGCAAACAAAATTTTAAATGCGAATGTGAGATAGGTAATTACCTATGTAGTGTAGGGTAGGTTCGATGTGCAATATGTCTCTCGATGAACAGGGTATGGTTATTAACTTTCATTGCCCATCAAGAAACAATTTTTGATTTAAAAGTGGTTTAGGTAGAAAACCGATAAAATTATTAGGTAGGTACCTACCCCGAAAATTTGGCTACTGAGGTTTCAAATTGTCTGCCTGGGTGGGATATGAAGTGTCCCTCGGTATGAACTGGGTTGGTATGGTGTCTACTGAACTATGGTTTTACGATCTGTCTTAGTATGAATAGGATAACGCGAAAAATTATCATAGCAAAATCAGCAGGTCTCCAATAGGATACATACATACCTACCTATCCATACCTATGTATACATATATCTTAGTATCTAGGCACTTTCATTGGGATTAAGGCTCTTTATGTGGCCATCATAGCTTACCTTAAGTGGTCACCTACAAATAGGTAGGTATACCTACTTCATTATCCTCTTACCTATTCGCGCTCTTCTATCACTTGGCTACTCACGCACTCAGCCCAGCTACCCATCTCTATCACCCAGTGTCGCGCATAGCCCCCAAGTTAGACTATTAAAAAATCTATTTCTTAAATCTAATACGCTAGTCGTTCTCTTCTTGATATCGTATAGGTATTTTGTCACCAAGCCGCTCCCACGGACTTACCACACCACAGACCAGACACCACCTCTGCAATGAAATTAAAAAAAAAAAATCAAACCATAGATACCTATATCTATCTCTAAGTAATTGTCGCTAGTGTCGCCTAGTTAACTTACCTTTATAAATGCTGGGTGCCTAAAAAGATAAAGGTATAAGAACCTAAGTACACAAAATAACAACAACTTCACTCTCCATTTCACACACAAACATGTTCTCTCCCAGAATTAATACCTGAAAAGCTGAAACCTGACCGACCATCTCCCTCTCGGATATTGTGGTGGAGATTTGGATTTTCAATTCGTCCCACCAAATCGCAAAGAACACACAACGACACTTTCGAGGGGGTCTGGGCTCCCATTCGTCGCCATCATCGCTGTAGCGCTATTTTGTGTCACATTGCAATCGCGCGCACTCAATTTCATCCGAATGCTAGAAAGGAAGCTTTGTATCCATTGAATAGGAGTAACAGAGAAGACACGTTTATACAGTATGGTGACTCTTTTGGATGTGGTCGTTGTTGTCGTCGTCGCTTGTGTCTTGTGTGGTAGGTTTATAAGCAGAGGCCCCCCTTTTATGGATCTTTAATTTACTGCCAGAGCCAGTTCCACCCGGACTCGATGGTGTCGCCGTTCATTTAATTTAACTGAAAGTTTTTTAGAGCTCCCATCTAAATCCAACAACCACCAACCATTACTACTCACTCATAGTGAGTCCACATAAAAGTTGGTAGGTATCCGGTTTTGGGTTTATCAGGGCATGGGCATCCATTTCTATTTTAGTTTGGAGTATCTCCGAAGAGCACTTTATTAAAACTCTCGGTTTTGAAAACCTTTGGTAAGAGAATAAAATTAATAGGATTTTTATTTTGATGTCAGTTTTACAATTACCTATTATTTTGAGTTTTGATATGAATATGATGGCGAGATGTGAAGAAGTGACAAGTGAGTGAGGTTACGTGGAGTGAGTTTGAATTTGAACTTTGGGGAACAAATGGAGTTTTTCGTGGTCCTGCTTCTAGTTTGCTATCTTGTTGATAAAATTTGTGGAAAGAGAAAACTTAATTTGATAAAAATGTTAAGAGAATAATTATGTGATAGAAATATTTAAAATCCATTATGATTATGATTAATGATATAAAGAACCGTCTGCTCTACCTAACAACCTATGTATGTAGAAGGTACCTATGCACATGCAATTTTTTTTTATTTAATGGTAGCCACAGGTTGGATTAAGTGTATAATTTTAAATGGAATCAGGGGTACCTAATACCTACATACGTGCGTCTCGTCTCATTCAGGGAAATCAGAAAGGGGGTGATGGAATTTTTGACAGATTTGTTTCTTTTTAGAAGCACATATCGATAACACTTACAGTCCGAAGAAAACTATTTTACCGGCGATATTTACTCATATGTTATCGATAGTTTGTATGAAAATTCCATAGGTACATAGGTACCTACTTAGGTAAGTATTTCAGTTAGGGGGTCCCCAATTCTAGATTTCAGTGAGATAGAAAGCACACCGAGAAATCACCTTATTCAGTGAGAACTGAATAAAAAAAAAAATAGATAAATAGGTACCTACCTACCTAAGTGTGGAGTAAATTCAAATGCATGATGACACAAAAAAATTTTGAGACTACTTTTTTAAGGATCCGAGAAAGTTGCGTCAGTTATTTTGCTGGGAGGAGAAACTAGAAATACCTAATGTCAAATTTGACATAACTGATAGTGTATAGGTACCATTTGACTGACGGTTTAACACATAAGAAAATAATTTAAGGTTAAAGTTGGATTAATATGGGGATTGTATGTTTTTTAGATATCTACTTACATAATTCATTTTTATTTCAATGCAAACTTATAACTACCTATCTTAAAGCTAGATAAAAAATTTAGAAAAACTAGCCTTCTTATAAATAACTTACAACTAACTTACTGTCCCTACGCTGGCGCTCTACATAAGTTATACCCTACCTACTTCATAACATAACATGTGGACACAATGTGTTTACACAATTATACCTATACCTACCTATCCCACAAAGTCGCGAGAGTAAATTTCAAAAAATTTTGCCACCGTCACTTTTTGTTCAATTGAGTTCTATATTTAGAGTTGTGTTAAAATGGTTACAGGACGACAGAAGGAAGACACGTCAATTTATTTATTTCAAGATATCAAAGCAGAAGAAATGTGTAAATTATGACAATTTGCTGTTAAACTCCATTGAAAAAAATTAATTTGTAAAATTATCAAACAAAAAACAATAGGAGACCTACCTACTTAACCTTTTTATTGAAAAATATTTTTTTCTTATTTCCGTCCACTAAAGAAATGTAATAAATTTGCACTTGAATATTAGAGTGTGATCTGCTAGTTTATTGACTTGACTATTTTTTTATTCTATTCCAAAATCAAAACTCCGAATAGAATCTTACAAAGACTACGTTTTTTTTAGTGCATTATTTAGACGTAAATCATAAGCAATGGTATGGAAAAATAGAATGATAAGGCAGTTTCTAAGCTTAGCTATTGAAATTAACTAATAGATACCTACCTACCTACTATAATTACATCATTAGAAGGTATCTAGGTATTATTAGTCAATTTTTGTATTATTTATGTTTCACGTAAATTATATTATGAACTAAATGATAACCACGACTTAATGGCAGTTCGATATCTATAGGTATGTACCTACATAACTTTTTCTTGTAATTTCTTAACTATTTTATCGATGCTTTGATTGGCTAAATATAGGCATTCAACGTAGGTTTAAAGGGTTTTTTATTATTTTGTTTTTTTTTTTTTTTTGTTTTCGAAAGTAAAACTACATAAAACTCACACACAGCGGAAACTCAGTCACAACTTGAGTAATGTTGTGTTTTAATATATTTAGAGCTTGGGAATTGTTCGTATGAACACGGTCATTTGAGTGGCCATATCCACAGACAAAACGATGTCAAATCGCATGATCTTGATGGTCAATTGACGTCGCCAAAACTTGAAATTAAACGACCAGGAAACTTTCTTAACGGAATAAAGCCATAATTGGTCGTTTTGTAACTATGTCTTGTTCGAATCACATCACATCGTTTAAAAAATGGGTTACCTATCATTTTCGGGAAATCGATAAAAGTGGGTAGGTACATTATCTACTTCTAGGTAGGTATTTGCAGCAAAAATATTTTCGACTGAGCGTCAGAGCGTGCAATGAGATGACAAATGAGATGTAGGTACCTAGATACTTATTTGTCTAAAGTGAAATTCATCAAATGCCTGCTGTTAAAAGGAATGCGAAATGAATTATGAAAACAAAAAAATTCTAACTTTTACCAACGTGGGTAGGTATGTAGGTAAGCGATGTTTTTTTTGTCATAAAGGAAGCTAGTGAATGTGTCATTACACATAACATGGAAGGGAATCAGGTCTATCTCTCTTTACCACTTCCTAATTAACAAATAATGCAGCAATGCTAATTTTCAAAAACCAAATAAAATGACAGGTTCCTATGTGCATCTGTTTAAAAACAGCCTACTACTCTATACCTTACTTACCCTACCCATCCATAATGAGATAACCCATCTTTGATTACCTTACTTGATCTCGTTCTTATCTCTCAAATAATAGTACCATAAAGTACTTTAGTAGTTAAAAATATTTTCACAGTTTCACACCACAGAACATAATTCATAACTTATTTAAACACGAAAAACATTTCATCCGCCCTACCTTACCGATACTTGGTTTTTTTTTCCTCTCTTCAACGAGTACATAGCAAACGTATCTCTTTTCAAATTGAAAAAGCAAAAACTAAAGAGATACAAAATTTCTCTGGGCAAATTCAACATGGTTGATTTGCTATTTACTTGGAGAGACTACATTTTGTAGTTGTGTGAGTGTCAGCTCACCCATCTTATTTAACCACTTAACTGCACCCATATAACAGTGGACACATTTTACAGTGTCACACGATTTTTCAAATCGGATAAGTACCCCTCGCTCCTGTGTGCGATGACGATGCTCTGCTGGCATGGAATGGAAAACGGATGAATGTGTGTGAATTGCTAGTTATGTATATCATTTAGTATGGTGCCCCACACACACTATCCCAATGCCTAGGGCACAAACGAATCACAATCAGTCATACGGCACACGGGGTGGTAGTTGCCGTTTTCGTCGTACTCGTTTCTTTGCAATGTTTACTTATTCTTTTTCTCTTTCTTTTTGAGTTTTTTTTTCTACTTTTCTTTTTGGTTTTTGGTTTTGTAGTTGTTGTTTTGTTTAATCTTTAATGAGGAGAAGAGTGTGTGTCATTTCTTGAGTACTGAAAAAAAAGAGAGACATTCTTTGTTTTTGTTGGTAAATGTTTTTTTTTTTTTTTTCTTGGCTTTTTGATACGGAGGGGGCGACACCTGACTTTAAGTTCTTGAAATTCTCTTTTCTTTTTATTTTGCTTTTTTCTTAGACTTAAGTTTCTTTTAATTTTTTGTTTTGTGTTGTGTTGTTTTGGTTAGGTGTGTGTTCGTGTTGGCCCCCTCTCTTTGACCGATAATAACTGGTCGTGTGCTACGCTTTTTTTTTTGCGGTTTTGATGACCATCGCCATCGCCGCAAACTTTTGCCATCTAAATGGAGCCCCCAGTATCAATGGGTCCGTTCGATGGGACGCTTTAGATGTGACCCGCGGTTTTTTCTCAAAAATTAAAAAAAAAATCGTGCCGTTTTTTTGTTTCCTTCTCGAAAAAAAGTTTTTTTTTATACGGATTAAAAGTAAAACCAACACTTGGCGATATTTTGACACTGCAATATAGATAGAAAGAGAAAAGAGAAAGAGAGAGAGGGCGAGGCTTATGTTTTTGCACATAACCCACACTCTGTGTTTTGTTAGAGCCGGGTACGCATCCCTAGTGACATTTTGACAGCACCCTTACAGCACAGTGTGGTGACAGAAGGACTTCTTGGATTTTGTTGTTGTTGGTGCAATTGCGAGTGCCTTCTCTGTGTATGAGTGTTAGTGAGTGTTATATTTGTATATAGAGAAGTTGTTTTTTTTTTTGATTCTCTTCGTTTGTCACCTCCCTCTCTTTTAGAGGGATTATAAAACTCGTTCGTGTGAGTGCGTGGCGTGTTGCCTGCTGCTCCTGCTTTGCTTTGGCCACTCTGCTGTGTATATGCATTGCATAGCACAGAACAACGGGAACGACACAACGAGCGACTCCGGCTGGCTATGTAGTGCGGTGGTGTATAGTCGTGTCGTTCGTTCATAGCTTTCGGTTTGTCATTGGCGTCGTCGTTGGCGTTTTGTGTCTCCGTTCTTGTCGTCATCGTCGTCGTTATGTCGTCGTCGGTGGTGTCGCCATCTCGTGCTGTCGTCCTCTCTTTGACATTATATACCTCAGCGTTGTATATATAGAATTTCAGTTATATTCTTTGATTTTTTTTGTTGAATTTTTGTCATCGTCGAGTGTCATTGGTCGAGTGAGTGAAATAAAAAAAAAAAATAATAAATAGAAGAGAATTCAAAGGCATCACACAGCAAAAAAAAAAGCAAAAGAAAAAAAAAATAACGAGAGAGAAAAAAAAGTGCAATCGAGTAAAGTACATGGAACGGTTTGCGACTTTGGAGGACTGTGTCGCGTAATTTGGCATCTCTTGGACTCGTTTAGTGACAACAGCAGCACCTACGTCCAGCCAGCAGTTTAGTGTCGTTATAGTGGATGTCGCGGTGACATTTTTCTGCTGCAATACCATCAGTACTGGATTATCTGCGAATATTTACTATTAAATTCGTTTTTATTTGCGGAAACGGAAATTTGCAATAATTATTAAATAACCTTCCAATACATCGTCTAAGTTTGTCACTTGAAATTCCAATTGGATTTTTTTTTCTCATGAGGACTAACTAATTATCCCTGACTTCCAATCAAACGCCATTTTGTCTTTTTTTAAAAAGAAGAAGAAAAAAAAAAAGTGATAAGCAAGCTCTCCACCAAACTAACCTTAACCGTGTCTTGAGCGTATGTGTGTTGTTTTATTTTTTTTCGGTGGACGGATATTAAGGGTTAATTATTTCGTTTTTTTTTTTTTTTTGGTTGTTGAATCGCGTGGGAGTACCTACCTACCTACCTACAAAAAAAAGTAGTTGGCATGAATGTGTAATTACGCTACTTTAACGACGATTACATGCAGTTTAATTGTAACGCGGAAGAGGCGGATCAAATCGTGTGTAATTGATGTTTAAAAGTAAATAGGTATTAATAAAGGTTTCTTATAATTAGAATATCAACTACCTTTGCCTTTATAAAATACCCTAAGATAGTTAAAAGGATATCGAAAACGAGTGAGAGGCCAGTAAAATAATAATAGATAGGTTTACCTACAAAGTGGAATATTAAACGATTTACAGAGAGTTTAGAAGTAAAGTTTTAGACGTGGGAGTTTTTGTTTCTTTGGTCAATCCAAGAAGGAAGCAGTGTGAAAAAATTGTAAATTGTTGTCTGTGATTTTTTGTTATTTTGTTAAAACAAAATTAATAATTCAAAATAAAAATAAAAGAAATAAAAGTGGCGAAAAAAGATACAGAAAAAAAAACTTTTGAAAAACGGATATTTAATTATCAAGGACCTATGACGGATGGTTTAGTTGGAAATACGTTCTACCTTTTTTTGAAAAAATAGGTGAGTTAATCATAAGAACATCAAAATTCAATATTTTATCTATCCTATCTAAAAACTTTCTTAACCCTTCCTCTACGTCAAAAATTATTGACAATAGAAGTTGATCGGTATGGTCAAGTTTTTCAATGGGGGATTAAAGTTAAACCCCAGTTAACTTACAAAATATGATAGGTATAGGTACAATCAAAATATTTTTTATCATTTTAATCTTGTCATTTTTACGCCTTCCAAAATTTGAAAACTTAAGTAGGTAATTAGGTAGGAACGTAACTCTGGTTTAACTCAAAACTGAAAAAATTTGTCTAATCTAGGTAGGTAGGTATATCTACCTATATTTCTTGGTTTTTTTTTTTTAGCAAACTTCAAACTCCGACGGCGAATTCTAAAAAAAAGGCATTTTTAATTTAAATTTTTATCAATTACAGACAAGCAAGAGTGCACATGCACATTTCAGCGAAAAGAGATGGGGACCTATGATTTCTTTTGTCCGTGCCCGCCTCAAAATGGCAAAAACTTTTCAAACTTAGATACAAATGGTCCTTTTTTGGAAAGTATCTTTACTGTCTGCAATTCACCTATTTCCACCTAGAAAACCAATCTAGTTTTCAACGAGGAAGTTATCTTTAGACTATACCTACCTAGGGTGATGGAACCAGTAGTCCACCTATCTAACATTTGTTCTTGATTTTACTTGAAAATCTGATTGTTCTGAAATGAAACCTTGAATCTGGTGTAGTCGCGTACATAACTCTTCAGTATAGGTACGGCTGCAATTTTAGGTTCTCCTTTTTTATCCTTTAAATTAAGATAGTTAAAACCATCGTTTGGATCCAGTTTTATTAAATGAAAACTCAACAAATCAATTTCCATATAAATTTAAAAAAAACAGTTCAAATTAATTTTTATTACCTCACATCAGGTTTCAAACCGTATTGTTATCTGGATTAAAATTTAGATTAAATTTATGAAATTTAATAATCTATGTCCACATTAGGTACACACGGGATCTAGGTATGTTCTAAATGCTTCAAGATTTATTTGCTCAATCTGGCCTCCAGAGACCATTTTAAATCCAATTGGATTTAGGTATCTATTTAAACCAAAATCGATATAGGTATACAGTGAGTCTTCTTTTTTCTTTCGCGATAAACATTTATACTTAATTTTAATTTTTATGAATAAGTACGCATACAATATTTGGATTTAAGTAAAGATGTGTATTAAGCGAGTCTTCGTTTATGCTTTGGCACTGTTAACGGAACGAAACGGGAACAACTTGGAACTATTCTTCTTTTGAAATTCAAAAAAGATGACTAACTTTGCACTCTCTACTACCCATAGATTTCTAATTTATAGACTAATAAGTTCTCAAAAGTTTGATAACTGTGGAAATTACTTTTGAGGACTGATTTGTCTAATATGTGATTCCCTATCCATTCAAAATCTGCTTTCGATAGCTTTCTCCAACAAATTCAAAATGGCAGTTGGAAAAAATCACGCGATGGAAAATATACCTTTAATACAGATATTAGACTACCTACATATATTAAGGCCCCAAACACTTGTTTAACTTCAATTAAATGAAGATTTATTATTTATTTTAAATATTTCAATTTTTTGATCAACTGCGACTTTTCGAGCGTAAACACCCTATTGCAATTTTATAATTTCATAATTCTTTATAAAAAGATCGAAATTTCTTGATCAATAATAGAAATATTCAAAATCTAGAACTGTAGCCCAAAGTTCCACATCACCAAGGTATTATTTTCCCAAGAAACAATTTTTAGTTCAAAAGAGGTTTATAAACCGATGAAATTATTACCGCTGATAAAATTATTACGGTGATAATTTGGCTACTGAGGTTACACATTGTTTCTTGGGATTAAACTTCAATTTTGAACTAAGTGACGAAAGCTATCCAAAGGAACTTTTGCTTATATTGAATTCAAATGGAATCTTAACCTATCTACACAAAGGTATTAACCCGCCTTAGTCCGCAAAAAATAGTCAAGAAAAACAACCAAATCCTACCTATCTATGAAAAATTAAAACTTTTATATTTGAAAAAAAAAAAACATCCATACTACCTATCAATTCTTGTTTTACAGACATGTCTTTTCTTATTCGAAACCATACATCGATCGAAAAATAATTAGTTCCATAATTTGCCATAAGTTCAAATCAAATTGGCGAATTCTACCCTTTAAAAGTGTAAAAGCTTAGTTTCAATACAATTTAATGTTACGACACGGTCCATAAAGAACCAGAAACCTCTCAACCAATCCTGTGTGCGTGTTTTTATAAAAATGGAGGTGACCCACAATTTTATGCCAAATCCGAACGGCTGGGGTGCGTGGTAAGTTTTCTTGAGAATTTCTTAACTTTCCGCAAGAGGCAGCAGACCGTGAAAAATTTTCTGTTTTAAGATGGATGAGGCTGGGAATTGAACCCAGGCATCCGGTACGACCGACGTACGAAAGTTCTACGCACTAACCATCACGCTATGGGTTACTACTAGTTAAAGTTTATTGCTCAATATTTTGTCACTAGCTTGTCGTAAATTAGTTTTTTCGTGGTATGTCTTTTTTAATTCGTATGAAATAAACAAACCTCATTTAGTGAACAGTTGAATGCTTCATCATAGATATACTTACGTATATACCTATGCCGACCCACGCTTAATCATAAAGCCTAAAAGTTAAGGATTAAGGCCGCTTCACTAAGTTCACATAAAGCAAAAAAAAAAAAAAAACAGAAAAAAAGGATAAAAACGAAATTAAAATTGTCACAACAAATTCAGGACTAATTAACAGCATAGTTCTAAGCCATTTATTTGTTTCTAGACAAGTTTCTACCTTTTTCGTATAGATGGTTGCTTCGCTAAATTGAATTGAAATTAATGGTAACCATACCATTAATTTTCGACCAATTAATAGTAAGTTTCTGAGCAACAAAATATACTCTAGATATAAGAAATTTTTGCCGTTTTCGAACCGATTCGATCCTTCAAAAAATCTAATTTGTCACAACTAATTAACGACAAATTATCGGCGAATTATATAACTAAAAAATTTTCGATCGGTGAAAATCTTTTCACTAAAGAAATTAACAATTTAGAGACGACTCTTTCGAAGACAAATTTAGGTTAAAATGTTGCTGCTTTCGACAGAGATTCAGGAGTCTAAAACATTTAATTTGACTTAAATGATTTTCGACATTATCAACGAAAAATTTATATATATGGCTATTAAACACTGCAAGCCTGATTTCAACGCTGTGCTTTTTTTTTTTAAATTACAAAGTTACCAAATAACCAAATAAACACCGCCATCATTCTATCGATATCAAATAAACACCCACCTTATTTATTTTGACCATCAACAAAATATAAAAATATATATGTAGCTCACACATTAATAAAGAAATCAAAATAAAAAAAAATTAAAAAAAAATACAATCCTCCACCTACCTACCTACATTTTTATTAAACTATTTTTATTAAGTTGTATTCCTGCAATCTTGCAGATAAACGAGAATTTATTTTGTTTTTTTATTTTTATTATTATTTCAAATTTAATCTTCGTGTTAACATTTATATTAAAATCGTGCGGGGTTATCGCCTTAGAGAGATAATGATCTAAAAAAGCTGATTCGTGTAACTAAGAGAGTTCTTAAAGACGACAGTAACATTTTTAATAATTTATTTTCTATCAACAATAAATTCAAACAAATAAAACAAAAAATTCATGCACAAATAAATAAAAGGTAGTTTAATAAAAATAATAAAAAAAAAACGCACTAACTAGTTGGCTTTTATTCAAGTTCTTCAGGTCTTCGGATTAAATTAAGTTCATCCGTCGTTACGTCGCAGTTATGTTATAGTCACATGATTTGTCCTAATAAACTTAGTGGATACCCACTTTGGAAGAAGTCATCGTAGTAGTAGTAGTAGTTGAAGACGACACGCCAACAAAAGACCGCCAACGACGACCCATCAAGTCTAACGTTTGTCGTCCTCGTTGTGGTCTTCATCGCTCCACTCCGCTCGTTCGTCGCATCTCGCATATAGTGTTGTGAACGTGAATGCGCTTTTCATTGGCAACAAACAATAATAAAAGTTTTTATTCTCGCGGTGCGATGTAATTTATTTATTTTTATTTTTAATTTTTTTTTTTTTTTTGTTATAAATAAAAGCCTTTGTTTATATAAATTGCACATTGTACCTTACACACAGTGCACAGAACAGTCATTGGTGTACCTACTGCAGGCTGCGTGTGCAATTGGAGAAAACGTAAATTTAGCGAAAAAAAAAACACGAAAAAAGGTCAGCACAAGGACGCTCTTTGTGAGCGGATAGCGCAGTTGACGGACGGACGGAAGAAACGGTGTCTTTTGTCTTTGTGGCGAGTGTACAATTTAATTAGCTAATAAATTATTGATTTTTCTTCATTTTATTTTTTTTTATTCGAATAAATTTTACAATTAATGGTTTTTGTGTCGCATAGTTGGCTGAGCATCAAGTTTGAATCAATTAAATTTGGTTGCTTTTATCAGAATTCAGAATTATTATTAAGAAGACTTTGATTTTTTTTTTTTATTAAAATTGAACCAATAACTATTTTTTTTTTACTTGACTAAGGTCGTTTTTCCAAGGGGAATATTTATTATTATTCTAGGACAAGTTGCAATTATTGTGATTTTCACACTTCGTTAAGTTTTAACAATCTCGCCGTCATCGGTCGTCATCCGTCAATATTATAAGAACAATGAGCCTGCTTGTGTCAAATAAATTAATACACTGTTTCAATATTACTATGCGTGATGTGGTTTGAAGCTTAGAGTGTTTTTGTTAGTTTTATCACCAATTGATTGGACACTAATTAACCATAACCGATGAACTATTATTTGGTTGTTAGGAACAATATTATGAGTTCTTCTATATATGTAGATTCATTCATTATTTGACGTAGAGCGTCGAGGTTAGGTATTAGGATTGTTTTTTTTTTTTTTGCAAACTGAGGTTTAGGAGGTTCATTCAAAAAAATTGTCAATTTTTCGACTGTAAAAATGATAATAAGTTTATTGCTACTTGAAAGTATAAATCATTGTTGCAGGCACAGATAAATTATTAATTTTTACCTTGGTCCGTCATTTTCTGCAATTCTGGCAATACCGTATTTTTTTTTGTCATTTTGTCACTTCTTAAGTCCCAACAAAACAAAACTATTATTTCAAACAAAACATTTTGAAGTAGAAGTTGTTATTTTTTAATTTTAGCAATGGAATTTGTTGTTTTTGTTTCTTGGCCTTTTGTCGCGTCGAGTCGCAAGAAAAATGTAGCAACACTAGAAAAGGTCTACAGACCTCCCGGTTTTGGAGTGTTTCATATCTGAAACCAGTTGAATACAGCTGTTGTTGTATTTGCTGGCATTCCTTTCATCCGGGATAGTGTTCAAAAGTGTGCTAGATTGACTTTCGAGCTGGGTTCTAAGGGAATTTTGTCGCTTTGTCACTCCTGCTGTCAGCGAAAGTCTGCTAATTTTTGCTAAAGTCTGTTTCTCTACTTCTAGTACATTGTTAAACCGTCGCCGTGTTTTGGTGAAAATATAGCACAGTAAAGTAAAAACAATAAATATAGAAAGCAACGTTGTGACAAAACAGCAAAAGGATTCGGAAACAAACAAAAAATACACAAATACTTATAGAAAGTTTACCAAATTTTAAAATATTTAAAACAAATAATTGCTTTAACTTTTCACTGAAATTCGTGCCTGGCTACACGGTGATTTTTCAATCGCCTAACCAGCCAGTTTGTAGTCAAGGATGAGGAGTGAAGGGGGAAGATGCTTTTGAAGGGAACTGAATTTTCCTTGCCCAATACAGTTCCATTGCTAAATTGTTCCTCTTTTTGACGTTTGTTTATTTTTTTCTGGCTTCTTGTCAATGACAATGATTGTTACCTATCAAAAGTTTTTTATGTTTATTACTTTTCATTTATTTATTATTATTTCCCATCAAGAATTTTTCTTTAATTGAAAACCATGAGGAGTCTTCACTTACAAAAGTTGTTGTTTTTGTTTCTTGGTCGTTTTTCCGGACAACATTTTTAAATCCCGCAATTTTCCATTCTTGTAGCAACCCTTGAAAACGTCTACAGACCTGCCGGTGTTTCATGTCTGAAACCAGTTGAAGCTCTTCAATTGAAGCTCTTCGTTATCTTCATGCATTTTTATTTTTTTGAAAAAAGATTTAAATTAAAATAAATTTTGTTGTCAAACTCAAAATTTCAAATAATGTCAAACAAAAATGATTCATTTTCACGTTCCCCTAAACGAAGTGGAAAAGTGGAACGCGATTGGGCACAACACTGTGTAGTCACCGCACTTGAGTAGAACAAACTAGTTTCATCAAGTAAGATTTTAGTGGAGAAAAAAATTAAAGTAATTGCTAGTAGATTTTTGTTTGTTGAATCTGTTAAAGTTTTACTGACTGGGTTCCATTTTGCCACCAAAACACGTCTCAATTGAACCGTGTGCCATCCTTGGACAAACAACTACCGTACCTTCCTTTCAGCTAAGAACATTTTTCAATTGCGTAAAATGGCACAGTTTTTTCTTTATCCATCCGACTTTTATACAATTAATATAATTTTAATTTATTAAACATCCAACACCATTATTTTATCGGTCTTCTAAAGTCCAAAACACAGCCGTTCTTAGTTCTCAGTTATAGATATCTGTCATTTTAATTTTGGCCAAATTGTTCTCATTACATTCTGCATTTCCTACAACGAAATTCACTATTTTTTTAAAAATAAAATCAATCTTTTAGGTTCTTTATCTTTCTAGATATAGAAATGATATTGCCTAGAAAGTTTACTGCAATACTTGGGCTTCCGTAATAAGTTAATTCATGCTCGAATTCCGAAATTGATTGATTAAATTAAATATTGTTTCCACGAACCAGAAACCAATAATTGAATTCAAAAATCTTTTGCATTTTTACTGGGCTATAGATTATTAAAGTACGGAAGAACTTCAGTTAGATATATTATCTATGCAAATTTTTCGAAAAGTTCTGCAACTTGTTCATATTTTACAAATTTTTAGGATATTATTTTTTAACATTTTCAATTGTGTTAAATATTTAACAATAACAAAGAAGTAGCAATTTAGAAGATTAGCGAGAATTAGTGTGTTTCAAATGAACAAGTGCAGCAGAAAGTGACTTACCTAATCAAATGTTCGAACTGATTCCTCTTCGACCGTTCTTATAGCTTATAGGTCGGCCTGCTTACCGGCTTGTCTGCTTAAATCGCAATCCACTCGTTACCTTTCGAAATGTATCGCAAATCAAATGCCACTTAATTCTTCTTCGTAAAATAAATCAAGTGGGGTTTCCCGCCCTGTTCCCGCATCAAGATTTGGCCATAAAATCCTCAAGATGTTGATTAATGTAAGTTCATGTTGATTCCCTTTCTTAGGGAGCTTGTAGGGATAGATGTATCCATTTTCCACACTTCAGGAAAGTTCTCAGTTCTTCTTTATGAGTGGCTGCAATACGCTCACTCGATGTTGTTGACGCTGGTCGTCAGAGCTCTGCAGAAATATCGTCAAGTCCAACCGTCTTTAGTGCTTTGATTGCGTTTAAGATTTCTTCTCTACCGGGGGGACAGTGCGTATTCGGCAAAATTGTTACTTCTTACCCGTCTTTCGACTTCGGGCTTACTTCACTGGTAAAAACGTGGTTTAAAACCGTTGAAAAGTACTCCTTTCACCTTTTTAGCTGGTCCTCATTCGAAATCAGCAAAAATTTGTCTGTGTCTTTCACCAGGTTTTGTTTTAGTTATTTGCAAATTCTGTAAACCGTTCTACTGTCATACTTACCAGCAGTTTCTCTTGCTTCTGTAGCAGAGAGTATAAGCGGAATAAAAACTGTTATCCAGGTTTGAATTTTTTTTATTAATTAAACGATAGAATGGGTCCAAGAACTCTTTAAAATAAATGTTCAAACCTTCATTCTTAATTTCAAAAACAATTCTATTTTTTTTTCTACTTTTAAGTTCCGACATTTTAACTTATGTTATGTTGTTTTCAAAAACATTAAACCCATTCAACCTGTATTCAAACGACCTGAATATAAATCTTTTTTTAAACAGTTCTATAATTAACTCTAATTTTAATTACACCATTACCGCCCCAAATCGCTTTGCCAAAACTAAACACACAAAATATGACAACTTAACTTAATCCAATTTAATGAAAAGATAATCGTAATGTTACCATTGAACTACTAACTGAAATTATTTTTATGAATAAATTCACATTCTGCTTAACCTCAAACAACAATAACAAAAGGTTATATATCTCAAAAGAAATTTACATATTTTCCAAACAAAAACTAATTTCACTTTAAATTGTGTGAAAATCTATAAAACAAAAAAAAAAAAAATCACGGATTGTTTTGACTCCATAGAAATTTATTCATAGCTAATTTTCTTATGTAGGTATATATTTTACAAACATCATCATGGCAAAGTGGGAATATTTTTGTTCGGTGTATATAGGGCTTTTGGCAAAATATTTTTTTTTTTTTTCATATTATGGACTCTCAAACAATTTGAATAGGCTAACTAGCTGCCTTTAGCAATAGCATCATCAGCAATAGATGGATGGCAATAATTACTATTGTTCACCACATTTGTCCATTTTAATTTGCTTTTTGCATGCTAATGGCAAATTTATATTTTTTTAAAAAAGTTTTTCCTATTTTATACACAAAAGGGTTATGATGGCGATGGGCTTAGATTAGGTTTGTTTGGTTAAGAGGATCTTTTAAGTGAAGACAAATGGGATTAGGAGAAGAGGCGTTGACATGGTTTTTAAATTTTTTACTAATTTTTCAATTTTTAAAAGCTTTTTATCTAGATCTTATGGATTTTAAAAGAAAGGCAAATCTTTTTGTAATTTCTATGTGATTACAGATAAAAATATAGTTTTTCATATAGTTTCAATATTTTTAATGCTTCGGACTTTTTGTTTAAGTTGTTCAGTGAAACCTAAAAGGGAATTAATTTATAGATTGGTTTTTTTTTTTTGATTTAATTGTATACTTATCAAAAAGGGTTTTTTAAAAATCTCATAAAAAACATTTTAATATTTTTAGCCCTGAAGCTGACTTTTTGCGATCATTTTTATGCAAATAATTAAGAAAGGCACAAATATGTATAACCTGAGAATAAATGTTAATATAGCTAAATAAAGATGCGGTAGTAGTAGCTCAAATCAGGTCTCCTCGCAAGAAACATCAGGTCCCCATGAGCTAATTTATTTGAGATATATTTCAGTTATACAATTTAAATTTAAAATTGTATACCTAAATAACTACTTTTCAACTAGAGGTCGCCCTATTTTTCACATGTTACGTTTACAAGGAGCTTATATGCATGTGAAGTTCAAATGCAACAGTTGAAAGCATTGCTTGTAGGTATGCAGATTAAGTTGAATTAAGGTTAAGTACAAGTTGAAAGATTCAAGTGGAAAATAGGAAGGATTTTGGTATACCTTACTTACAACAAAGATTTAACTTTTCTTCCGAGAGATAGAATATTCCTTAAAATATCGTTTTAGCTGTTTATATTTTGAACTAAAAGTATTAATTAAGACATTCTATACAAAGACTTTTCAATCTAACTATTTCGTTACATAATTTCAAACCTAATTTTGTACGTCGGCGTCGGTCGTGGAAAACGAGAACATTTGGAATCGAACTATCCAAAATTGGTTTGAACGCCATTAAACGCACGCCGCGCCGCCGCCGCCGCCGGCAGTAAAAAAAAATACAAGATAGGTTCTACTCTCTCCTCTGTTTTGTGGTTTACATTTTCGTTGTTTTCATTTGTTTTCCTTGCCTTTCGAGGGTTCCAACATAAATTTCAATTGCCCTTTTCAATAACTAGCCAAATAGATTGATGAAAGTGAAAAGTAGCCAAAATAGCTTAATTTCAAGACTGAAGTTAGAGGAAGATATTTTTTGTAAAACAAAGGAAAAGCCTGATCTAACAAACATGCATAAAATTAAACGAACCGCTAGCGAACACATCCCTAATGACAACATTCAGGGAAAAAATATTAGGTACTTTACAAACACTCTCTGTTTGTCACTCTCTTCTAGGGCTTATCTGCAGTATTCTTTTTCATGTAAATTTTAGCGCCTATTCTAATTCATTACATAGGCAGCACTGGTAACGAAAATAAAGATTTTTTTGTAATGCTTACAGCTTAAGCCCTTAAGGGTTTTCCAATAAAAGGTGTTATTTTGAATAGCCCGCTATTTGGGTAGTTGTCACTTTTGAAGCTATAATTTTTTCACATTTGACAAATAGAAATTACGATGAAGCTGAAGATCGCTGCATTTTTTTTCTTTTTTTTCTTTTAGAGTTGCAGCTCTCGAAAAGTATCAATGATATTGGAAAATTTTAAACACCAAAATGTTGGGCACAAAATTTCCCAGGGGCGATGTCCGCTACTTTTTAAAAATTTTATCCCGTTATATTTGTTTTTAATGGGTTTTTAAACTTTTCAGATTATTTTTTTGTTTAGACGTGCAGATAGACGAAACTAACGGTAAAAATAAAAAAACAAAAATTGTATCGTGAAGAGCGTCTTTTACTCTAGAGGCGATGTTCCTTACTTTTTTTTTTTTTTTTTTACTAAGCGTTTTTAACCATGAAACATAAAAACAAAACTCACAAAACTTTATACCGTTATAACTTCGGATCACCTAACGGTACCAAAAAAAAAAGTACATAGAAAAATTAGATTTTTTCAACTCTAAAGGCGATGTTTTTTATTTTTTTTAAATTCATGTTCTAAAGCCATTAATTTGCATAACAACAAATTATAATAAAAAGAAAAAAAAAACAAGACCAATATTGTTGTCATATAAATTCAAGGCTCACCCTTTAGTATATGCACTATGCAGTTCGTATCTTCTTTGTCATTTTTTCTCTTTATTATAATTTGTTGTTATGCAAATTAATGGCTTTAGAACATGAATTTAAAAAAAATAAAAAACATCGCCTTTAGAGTTGAAAAAATCTAATTTTTCTATGTACTTTTTTTTTTGGTACCGTTAGGTGATCCGAAGTTATAACGGTATAAAGTTTTGTGAGTTTTGTTTTTATGTTTCATGGTTAAAAACGCTTAGTAAAAAAAAAAAAAAAAAAGTAAGGAACATCGCCTCTAGAGTAAAAGACGCTCTTCACGATACAATTTTTGTTTTTTTATTTTTACCGTTAGTTTCGTCTATCTGCACGTCTAAACAAAAAAATAATCTGAAAAGTTTAAAAACCCATTAAAAACAAATATAACGGGATAAAATTTTTAAAAAGTAGCGGACATCGCCCCTGGGAAATTTTGTGCCCAACATTTTGGTGTTTAAAATTTTCCAATATCGTTGATACTTTTCGAGAGCTGCAACTTTAAATAAAAAAACAACTTCGGATGCAGCGATCTTCAGCTTCATAAATTACGCCATTATAATAAAAATGGAACCACACTTCAACAACGCATTGAAATTATTAAAATTCACCATGAAAATGGTGAAAATTTGGCAGAGACGGTTAGTAAAACTAAAACATCTTGTCGGATCGCCATTTAGAAATTGTTGGACAAATTTTATCTGTCGGGACAAGTAAGCGATGTGAAGAATAAAACCCGTGCACGGCGTTCAAGAACAAGTGAGAATATTGCTGCTATAGCCCAAAGTGTTGAAAAAAACCAGGTTTGTCTATTCCTCGTCATTCTTTCGAATCGGGCATTCCACAAAAGTCATTGCACCGTATTTTGCATAAAGACTTAGGTTTTGAGGCTTATACAGTCCAGTTAACACAAGAACTGAAGCCGGCCCGTCATGTCATCAAAAACGTCGTGTTGATGGATAAGGTCTACTCCAAAAGCCTAGCGTCGATTCAGAATTCATGAAGCTTTTGAGGGCATTCTGTCGAATTAGGTGATGAAAAATCTCATGAAAAGAATATTGCTGTGTAAGCGTAGCCGTCGTGGCCATTTGGCGAATGTTGTTTTCCAATATTAATGGAATACTTTCCTCTTTATATTGAAATTAACATCCGATCTCTTATCTCAAAAAATGGGATTTTCTTTGGAATATCAAAATGACACCTCTTATTGAAAAACCTTGTATTTTCTCAAGCGTAAGCTTCTTCCATTAAAATAAATATGATATGCACTTTTTACACCCGTTATATGTATATATGTACATATATATATATGTATATCTAATTTTATAAGTTTCTATTTCACTTATTAAACAGCCATTAATGATGTGATTTATGGGATTTTATACATAGTATATTGTATAATGCCCACAAAAACAGATCTCTAGTATCTATCGTGTATTCTTTAAATTGAACTATTGGTACCCCTGAACAGCTGTCAAAAGAAGTGAAAGGGTGCGTTCGTAGACTCGTAGTTTTATTAAATTAACGTCTGTGGAGTAGGCAGAACATTTCTCACCTAGACTAACGAGAAATTGAAAGGAATTTGAATTTTCTTCTTGCATTACTATTATCGAGTCTTAAAAAAAAAATATGGCCGATAAAGCGAAATCAGTCTGCGAAATCATTTCTCCCCCAGGTGGTGCTTCGAAGGTCCATATATGTATGTATGTATACCTATAACGATCAATCTGGATAGCAATTTTGTTATTTCCTCTGTCACCCCATATGCCATCGTAGCATAAGTATATTATTATTCGCATGACATGAAAATATCTTCGTCAACTCGGTTATTTCTTCACATTCCATTTCCAAGCATAACAACATCCAGTTTGCAGTGTCACATCCAGTAATCACCACGAAATAAGCAACAACGAGCATAAAGGTCTCACACATCACGTACCGATGATGATGATGGTTGCGATGCGATGGTGATGCTGATTCTCCGCATATAGCTTCGAAGAGACGATCACCATTATCATCATCCTCGTATAAGATATGTGCACAGATGGATGGTAGTCTTGTTCCTCTTTGCTTCCACCATACCATTGAAAGAAGAAGAAGATGCAATTTGAAGTCTGGTGGAAACAAGTTCGCGGTATGGCGCGGTGGCGCGAATAACTGGTCTTGTTTTATGGAACTATATCCGAACGAAGGGTTCCTCATAATCAAGAAATTGAAGAAGAAGAAGAGTCATTTCTGGTCGACCGGATGGTCCAGGTCCATCTCAGGTCCGCTGCCGTCTAAAGAGTTTGAGTGATGCTGATGAGTTATGGTGGTGTTGCCGAAGTATGATATTCTTCAACAGCCAGCAGCTCTCCATGTCCAAGGTCAAATTTATATTCTCTCCTCAAGACTTCGCAGTGCAATTATATTAGTTTTTTTTTTTTTTATTTCGAAACTTCAAGCTCTGGTTGATTGTTTTCGAATCGATTGAACCGTACGTCTCACTCACTCGCTCATTCTCCTTCGAACTGGTTTTAAGTGTTTATATGGGTGCTGGGGACATGGAGTTGGTGGTATGGACGGACGGTGCTGGTGCAACACTTGTTCCGTGATCGATCTGAAGTGGCACGACTACAAAAGTTGACTTCATTTTCGATTCGCAACATTCCATTTCATTCCACAGCAGCGGCAGTTTGATGGCGATGGCGTTGTCGGTCGTGTCGTTGTCGTCAAAGTGACACGAAATGGCCGTACCTACATAAAAGTGGGAGGTAAGGTGGGAACAAAGGAGGGGTGTCAAAGGAGAAAACAAAAAAGAAAGAAAAAAGTAATAAGATTGCTGCGTGCGTGCACTGCACTCTGGCACTGATATCGAAAAGTGACACGAAAGTGATGGCAACGGTCGGTGTGTCTCGGGTGGGTGATGTAGGAGGCATTCGCATATTATTCGATTGAACTGCCCTCAAGTGGAGTTTTAAGTATACCTAGCTGGTGCCGAAGAATTCCCATAGTTCGTTGACTAATATCACGGCATGTGTTGTGCCTCTTTTGTATGTGTGTTGACAAAATGACAACCAATCGTGTTATTCCCATGGCACGATAAACTCGTATTCTGCAATTGATTTTCGTATTCACTCTGGCTTTTTTGTTGTTGTTTAAGCCCCTCAAGGCACTGCTTTTTTTTTCCCCCATTATCGAAACTGTCAGAGGCCGATTTGACAATCGACAAAATCGAAAACTTGATTACAGTTCCAAGTCGTTCGTTGTCGTTATTCTTGACGATGATGTTGATGATGGTGTGACGAAGAAGTGGGTAAAAGGCAAAGTTGGCGGACAAATTGCTGCGAGGAACAAGCAAGCAAGAGAAAAAGAAAAATATTGGAAGAAAGAGTGAAAACACACACATTTATTGTTAAGATGTAGGAAAGAGTAAAGAGATTGAGTGGCAGCCGGAATGTCGTGCCTGACATGTTTTTGAAAGGCACTTGCAACATTATAGTATCGCCACCATCACCATATCACCTCCAACTACATGGTATATATGGTATATGTACCTATACCTCACCCGTTCCCTCACGGTAATCATCATTGCCACCATCACCATAACGATTGCCATCAAAACCCACCTCGACATCCTTCGCGGTAATTGTCAACTGGAAAAGGAGTCAAGTCACAAACACAGCTCGAATAATAGCAAACGACAATGCAAGTCGTCGCGTCGTCGATGACGTTTGTTCGTTGATGTCTGGTTTGAGTTCGACAGCAAAGCAAAAATGACAGAACAGATTGAATGTTCGTCGATTTGTCGTTCTGTCTTCTGTCAGTGATGTGGTGAAGCAAATGCAACGCAAAGACAAATGGGGCGTTTTAAATGAAGTTAATTATGTGAAGGTGGTTTGGCAGGAAGAAAAATTATTACCAGCAGCGAGGCGAGGGTAATTTTTTTGTCGATTGACAAGAAGAACGAGAAAATAGGTAGACATTTTTTTTTTGTTCAAGTTCGATATTCAGAGTAGATGTTCCATTTTGATTTGATTTGATTTGTTTCCCTCTTCTTATTTTTTCTTTTCTGATTTTATTTTAGGGTTATCCAGAAGTGTAGACTTCGGCTGACTTTTTATTAGTTTCTAATATCCTTATTTTTTTTAACTGGTAGTTTAGTCTGATCATAGAATACCAATTTTTTGATGCACCATCCACGTTTTCTTTTAAATCAGACATTAAGGAGTAATTGTAGGAAGAAACTAAAAATCTAGCAATCATCTAAATGTTAGTCGTTTTTGGTAGCCGTAGAGTTTCTCTATTAGGTACCTATATATAAGTAATAACTTGAAAAATGTATCTTAACACAATTTCGTGACGCATCATTGAAAATAAAATGCACGACTGAATCGCACCAACTTGCTCCTATGTTAAGGAACCCTAGAGAAAGAAAAAATTGAATTTTTTTTTGCGATAGCCTGTTTCAGAGAAATCAAAGACTTAAGGTCCACTCTTGGAAAAAATTGAATTTTTTTTTTTTGCGATAGCCTGTTTCAGAGAAATCAAAGACTTAAGGTCCACTCTTGGAAAGACTGTCCCTCAGCAAGTAGGTAGATTCCAATCCGTAGCAATACAGTTTACAGTACACACCAGATAAGCCCAAATTGATTCCCTTAGTGTCTTCTAAGATGTTGGGGGATAGCGCTTGTTTATAAGAAAGTGTCAGTCACAAAGAGAACAAGTATTTTTCATTGTTTAAGATTTACTCAAAATCAAGAACACATTAATTTACGTGTTCGATTGAAAATTGCTAACACTACTAAAAGCCAATTTAGTTCTGAGTCTTCCAACATTAACTTTTTTCAGTTTTCCAATTCTCTTTAAAGCAGATAATTTATCTTATTTTTATTCTAATAATAATCTAATGAAATCAATATTTAAAAAAAGTTAAAGTTCGTACAACAACTCTTTTATATAATAACGTGACGTGCGTTTTTTTTTTTTTTGGGTTAAAATAAATTTCTTCATAGTGAAAATTAAAGGAGTTCACGATTTAAATATTTTAATATTTAAACTCTGTCTGTTTCTATTTTTAAAATAATTTTTTTTGACTCACAAAAAATGACATTAAAATGTTTTAAGAAAAAAATAAATAAGTTTTTTTGATGACATCCAAGTTGTAGTCATACAACCTGCTGCTTTAACTTAGTTTTTAGTTGTGTTTCATTTTGTAAGAGAAAATACTGCGAGAAATATGATTTTCTGGGAATTCTGAATTTGTTTTTATTATGAAAAAGGTCAACATTAAGGTGTTATTTCTAAACTAATTCTATATTTCTGAGTTTGGCCTTAAAAAAATTTATTTATGCTGTGAAATTTTAAAATTTCAAAAGTTGTCAATTACAAAAAAGTATGATTTTGTATAGGTAAATCCAACCTCCCTCCTTTCCGTCACTCTTTTCACACAACTTAGGTTAGGTATCACTTACATTGTTTTGCAATAGTTTTTAATTTAATGCGTGAAATTCTTACTCTTGTTATGTCTCTTTGATCGTGATTTTTCCGCAATCAAGCCCATTTCAAGCGTTTTTTTATTTTTACTTTCATCATCGACAAAAAAATATATTTAGGTAATATCCGACAGAAATTCATTTATCATTTGACTGACTATAACAATTACCTGATAATTATCGAAAATTAAAAAAAAAAATACTTCAATGACAAGCTTAGTCACAAAAAAAAAACTTGGACAACAAATTAAAAGGAAACGCAGAAAGGAAAAAAAAATAAAGAATATGGTAATAACTCGTGCAAGAGGCGGTAACGACCTCACATCACGACCTCTCTTCCATGATACTTATGAATCTATCTTTTTCAAATCCGCAAGATGGCATTCATAACAAATGATCTTTAAAAAAAAAAAAAAAACTATAAAAAAGCCAACTAACGAACCTTCTCACGACATCAAAAGACAACAGATTATGATTGATTCGATTGGCAATACACAAAACACCATTCAATTGGTCACCAGCCTGCTTGCCATTGCATTTGAAATTTCACTTCGCATAGCACACTTACCCCCCTCTATGACCGATGCGATCGACAGATGGCCGATCGATGGGTGCCACCTTTTTGCTGTCAACTTGCAGCACAAACCCCCGCTGACATTTCTCATTCTGACAGCAAAATGAAACAGCGGCAGTGGCGACAACAAATTCGCAAGGAAAACGACGACGACTTCTTCGACGACTACAACGACGACGCCACTGACAAGAAGCCTGATGGTAGAAATATTATATCGTAGATGTGATGTGAGTACCTTTTTTTTTACTGCAAAGTTGTCCTCCAGGAAAAAGAACATAACCTCGAACAACTCTTAAGCTGAACGTCCTTTAATGAAATACATGTTCTGTCTGCTGCAGAGTAAAAATTTCAAATCCCACCTTTCTATACCTTTTATTAGTTGTTGCAAGTTAAAATAAAACAAAAAAAAAAAAACAGCAGCGAATGGCTTTTACGACATTGCAGAGCTGTAAAGTATATCTGAATGCAGCATCATCAGAGTCCACGCCGGCCGCACAGAGATTCACACTGACATATCTCATCCGAGTAATATGGATAATTTTGCACACCTGAAGATGAAATGCCTCGCTATATATGACACTGAACTGCGGCCTGATGGCAGCCGTCCCAGACCTATTCCACTGCAAGAAACATGCAGTGGAGTAGTGTGCATATATTCCCAACATCATCTCCCCATGATGTGAAAGATAAATCTCGCAATTATCGTTGTCAAGAACTTGTGAGGAGCGTAGTCTATGCTGATGCGGCCGGAGCGGCGAACGTATGAAATTTGTATCTATCATCAGCACTCGAGGAGATATTTCAAGTCTGGGGTTGTTTGTAAGACGACAATGTCGCGTTTGGCGACAATTATTATTATTAATATTTTTATTTTTTTTTTTCAAAATGGAAAAATATGATTGTGAAAAAAAATTATACTTGTTTTATGGAATTTCTTTAATTACATGGAAAAACTTGTTGGAAAAGTTATTATTTATTAGTTTGAATATATATTTAAATTGACAACTGTGGCAATTCGTGATGTCAAATTTTGTAATAGAGTTTGAATTACGAAATAACAATTTATAGAGAGCTATGTTCGATTTCAAAACTGTTTTTCGTATATCGTATTATTTTTCTTAAAATCATTACGATCTGTTCAAATAAAAAAAGTCTCGGTTTTTTCCCGACTCGAAAAAAAAACTATTCTTAGGCATCCAAAACGGGACTGAGACTGAAAATTATTCGAAAATGTTGTTTTGAAAACATGAATTTGAGTATTTCAATGCAAATGCAAACTAGCCCCCAGATTAAAATGCTGCTCATAATTTTTCCCATACAAGACCGAAAAGATCTTAAGTTGGCATACCGAGACGGGAACGATACCCAGTTTTACGTGATCAAGACTGATACCAAGAGGAGACTTAAAAAGTCTCTTCACGGCCTTGTCTCGTAACCGGTCCAAAATGTAAAGTCTGGTAAGTATCCTGACTGATTTTTTTTTTCCAAGAATTCAAAACTTGGGGAACTCGAAAAAACGTGAAAAATATTTTTCTATCATTTTTAACATCTGCCAAAAATTTATTTTATACCGTCAAAAAAAATGTTTATCATTAAAAAAAAATAGAAATTTCCGAAAGCAAAGTGAGATTTTTCTTCGAAGTTTTTTTTTTATTTTCAGAAATAAATAAATTTTAAAGAAGCTTAATCTAGGTTGTAAGGAATGTGATTTATTTTTCCGAACTCACATTGATTCATTTGAAATGAGAACATTGCAGAATCCCTTTTTCCATTTGCCTCTTCTTTTTTATGCCTTTTTTTCTACTTGGGTATAATGCTCCAGCAGGAGAGAAAAAACCCATTTACTTTATACTAAAATAGACTAAGAAGCTTTTACTTAAAAATGTATCGATCTCTGTAATGAACGTGCTCTGTTCTGCTCTGTTCTGAGTGTTCCGACACTTCACCAGCTGTCACCTTTTTCATTTTTCATTCACAGTTGTCATTTAACATTTTTCGTGTTCAGCTTTTGAACTGCTCATATACAGTGCGCTCTGAACGTGTTCAGATTTCAGATCGAAAAAAAGAAACACAAAATTGAAGCTCTCAACCTTTTGAGCTAAAAAAGAAGCACGATTTTTTTTGACAGTTCGTGCTCTGCTCTGAACTAATAAATAAAAAAATGTTCTATGAAAAGAAATGAAAAATTTTAAAAATTCAAAATAAAAATTGAATCTCAAATAGTAGGTAATGGTAATAACTAAATTATCTAGCTTAAATTATATTCTTAATTTGAAGAACTATTTTCTAAGACTTAACGAAAAAATAATAATTAAATTTTCATAAAATCGAACAGTATACTAAATTACTTCCAATGCTTGCGGGACATAGGTACAAATAAAGCACTTCACATAAAATGTGTCAATACTATCAGAATTTTTGAGTTATTTAAAGAATTACTTATTGAGGTTTAACTGGACTGCTGAAAAATCAATTATTGTATTCTTATAATATATTTAAGAACCCATTATATATTTTGGTCATTTTAAACGATTGTTGTATGTTTTAAAAAAATTGTCGATTTTCAATAAAAAAAAGATTCAAGTTGTAATTGTCTTCGCACAGCAGATATGTATGTAAATAGTTAGTTCACATTTATTATTTTATTAAATTTACACAATTTTAAAAAGCTAAATTAAAAAAAAACAGATTTTTGAATATTTACCCAGCAGAATTTCGAGACAAAGTCTTTTAAAAGCATTAAAAATGGCTAATCTCTAAATGTTGTATATATTGGAAGTTTTTGCATTCAAAATGTTTTCTCAGTTAAAAATAATTAGCACAGTTTAAAATTCCTAAAAAACGGATACGCAGTATCATTTTTTCTTTTATTTGAACTATGGCAACCCTAAGTTATAAACAAAAACTGACTTTTACTGAACTAAAATGAAAAACATTTATTTTATAAAAAATAATTTCAATTCAGTTTTTCCTATTATCTTTCCACTCAATTAAGAACACGAAAATTGATTTTCAAAAGTTGATGGGTGTGTTCGTAGACTTAAGTTAAATTAGTCGGTTCTCCCAAACTTCAAAATATGTGCATGAAATTTTATCTTGGTGAAAGCTACACGCCTTGTAAAAAAATGAACTTTATTTTGTATTTTGGAAGTTCAATAAATTGTTTTGTTGTTCAAATGTCAAAACTGGAAAGACAAAACTTAAAGGTAAATGCGGAAAAATTCTCAGAAATTTAGATTTTTGCTTTAAAAATTGTTTTTTTTTTAAGGTTAATTTTTCACTCAGGAAAATGGTGATTATAAGATTTTGGGATAACATTTACAACGAAATATTATATTAACTTTAAAATCAAGTTTGTCACCTATTTGACATTTCCTATTGATAATTAATTATTGATAATTGATATCATCAGAGTTTCATAAGTTTTAGACGATGAGGACTTCATAATCTTCCAAATGATGACCATACTCTTACTCTATGAACACATTCATCGAGACTCGAGAAAGCATCCAAACGTAAAAACGTCAAATCTCTATTCATACTATGATTCTACTTTACCTTTCATCGCTAGTATCCATACTGCCGATGTTGTATTTGTATTTCATATAAAATCTTACTATACTATGGATAGCCTTCCCAAAAAAACACGACCAATATTTAAGAATGTAAATCATAATTTTATTTTTTCTCCAGACAACAAGTTAATGCGAATATTTTTCTAAATTGTTCATTTCTAAACGAATACGCATTCAAATTTCTCAACTTCTGTTTCCCTAACACGTGCGGTCAGGCCCAAGAACCCAGCATCCCATAATCACCTTAAACCTCCAATAGCCAGCTTCCTCTTTTTTCTGTTTTGTTTAACAAACCAAACAAAAATTTCCAGTAGCCCATTCTAACAAATAAACAGTCAGCGAACTCTTTGAATAAAGGAAACCTGATACCTTACCATCATCATCGTCAATGCAAGTGCCTTCTAGCTATGTATGTAGGTATATCCAATAAACACTATCATCATCAGCATCAGCATCAGCATCGACCAACAAAAGACACACAAAAAAAAATGTTACCTCTCTCTATAATATTCTTTTTTGTATCCGGTAATTGGTTTTCAATTCAAAATCAATTTGGTGACCATACTTCGTGACACCACGACCGACATCGACACACAGAATGACATCAAATATATGATTCCAAGGTTAAATATAACACAAAATAGAATGTCTCCAAAAAAAAAAAAAAAAAATATTGAAGAGGCGCACTCAAGTTGATACAAAGAGGAAGAGGAAAAATAATATCAAATCACAAGATCAAGCTAACAGGCTCTTAAAGATATTCCATCCAATAATGGCTATTGTAATTACTATTATTTTTTTTTCTGTCTGTATTATTAACCATTTAACGCGTCTTGTTGACCATCAACGATCATCTCAAATAATAAAAAAAAAACTCCTCACTTGCACCCACCCCTTAAGCTTCATCATCTTCGAGATACATTATAAAAGCAAATATACATTCCAAATTTTTAAAACACAACAAAAGATCCTACAAAAAAAATCCCACATTCGAAAACTTGATAAAACGTCTCGCGACAATAAACTGATTGATGACATAGCAACAATTTTCATTAAGTTGACAAATCGTGCCAGCAGCCTTGAGAATCTAAAA
Source organism: Syrphus vitripennis (assembly GCA_958431115.1). NCBI lineage: Eukaryota > Metazoa > Arthropoda > Insecta > Diptera > Syrphidae > Syrphus > Syrphus vitripennis. Next base: position 75,745,312 of record OY288110.1, read on the forward strand.
TGATGATATATACCTACCTACAATTCTATGCCTGCAGTGCACACGTTGGAAATCTGAAAGATCGTCAAAAAACCGCAAAGACAAACATTTAAACAAAAACAACAACAACTACGACAAGCGACGACGAAGATGATGATCGATTTGACATTAACAGTAAAACGAAACGTTAGCGTTTAAAGTATCTATTATCTATGTGATAAACTTTTGACAAAAAGCCCGAGATGTATAGGTTCCTATTTAAGATCTTGTTAGCAAGTTTTTTTTCAAGTTTTTTTTTTGAAAAATAATAAACGAAGCTTTGCGGAGTGAAGAGGAGTTAAATACACGTTTGCATTGCTAACAAGATTAGATACGATAAAAAATGTGTTATTAATCGTTTTGTAAGAATTATGTATTTAAAGATTTGGTTTTTTTTTTGAGTATTTTGTCATCTTGTTTGGCTAAGTTAATTTTGATTTTTTTGACAAGCCATCATGATGGATTGCTAAATATTTTGGAGGTCAATAAGCAGGAAGTTTTTGTGTTAAGCTTTGTTTAGTGAGAGTTTGATGACTTTTCTATAAATTGGCATTTTCAAAAAATTTAAGAAAAAAAAAAAATTCGAGGCCAATAAACTATATTTAAGTATTAACTTAAGCCTTAGGTGGATAAGTCATAAGGTTCGAAAATGTTTTTGTTGGGTAAATCATTAAATTAATTTCACTTTTACAGTGGTGGTATCAAGTGCAAAGTATGTACTTAAATTTTTCATTGGAATACTGTTAATTTTACAGTGTATTCCAATCTACAGTGCAGAAGTAGGAAGAATCTTTTATGCCAATTAATTATTGCTTAATAAATTGATGCTCATTGAATTGGCGAACACTGTAAAATTTGCAGTTTATGATGTATGTCAAATGACAATATAGAAGTATGCAGATAAATCTCTTTCGATATTTTAAATAATCAGGCGATTAATGCCGTGTAATCATTTCGTTATTCGTCTAAATCTGTAAAATATATTTTTAGCTGTACAAATTTACAGCGTTGTAGATTTTAGATTCTCAGAATTTTAAAAACAATTCCTTGGACTACAGTGTAAAATGTACATTATTTGTAGTTTTACGGTGTTTAGAAATAAATTGGTACTTTCTAATCTATACTTTGTAATTTCTGCTATCTATTAGACTTTTTTACAGTGTACCTATTCCAATTTACATCACTGTTGAAATATTTGTTTTTTATTTACTTTTATTTTTTAGAAGCTAACAACAAGCTTATCTTGTGAAATGTCAATTACCTATTCTCTTAATTAGCATAGACTGTAAAATTTACAGTGTACGATCAAAGACAATGCTGAAGTATGCAGTTAATTTTCTGAGTAAGTACTTTGGATCATCAAGAATTTAATTACATGCCATTACGTGCACTAATCCAAAGTTTGCGAGTAGAGACGAAATTTCATTTATGTGTTTGGACTTTCACTGTTTGATTGCCGCTGATTAGGATATAATGTAAAGTGAGTAAATGCTCCAATTTTTTGAGTTTTTTATTCTCAGAAGCTTGCAATCAGACTTTCCAATGAACAGATGTTAATTTACCAATTTGTTGATTTAGATTGTAAAATTAACAATGTTGCCAAATCCTTTCGTTGGACTGTAAAATTTACAGTGTACATATATACAAACATCTACAGCGTAGAATTAAGTATTTTTTTGACTTTTGAATCCTCGTTTACTCACATGTTAGCAAGTAAACACTTCATAATCCAACGAACGGTGGAGTACACCGTAAAATTTACAGTGTTTGCAGATCAACAGCAAAGAAATAAGTTGATATTTTTATGAGTATAGGGATCTTGCATCTGTTACATCGAATGAATGATAGTTACTCCAATGCTTGATTTACACTGTTAAATTTACAGTATATATAAATCTACAGTATAGAAATTAAGGATCTCAACAGCTTTTAATAATGTTTAGAATTGAACAAGTTTCAACGATCTGTTGATTACAATAGACTGTAAAATTTACAGTGTGCACAAAAAAATTCAAAAAATTCTGGATTTTCATCAGAAATTTAAGCTAAGAACATTTTAAGAATTGCAAAAAAAAAACATTAAAACTTAAATCTGACACCTTTTGTAAAAATAGAAGAACATGAAAAATTAGAACTTGAGTAAGCCACATTTAGATGACATTCACATTGATCACAAACTCATGGATCTATCAGGAAAACAGGTCGAATACCCATCACACAAAATGCAGTTTTTGATAAGCAGAGATCCCACAGCAATTAAAACAACAGCAAATCTATCAGATTGTCACGCTGAAAGTTAAATTCAATTTAACTCTTGTGTCAACGTGCAATCAACCGCGCATCTAACCAAGAAACGCAAAGATATTGCATTCTGCATCTGCATCTGCATCCACTGTTAAAACTCAAAACGAAGAAGCATTGAAAAGCCAGCCCTTCAGCTGGATTTTAGTATAAATCCATTTCGATTGAGACAACCACACTGAGCACTGACAACATAACAGACGACGGACGCGACGGGCACCAGAGCAACTCTATATAGGTATACTCCAGTGAACAACACGAATTTGGTGTTTCCCCGACGGATTGCGGGTATGATGCGATGAAATGAAAACAACAACAGACTACGACGATGACGACCAAAAAAGGAGACAGCAGAAAGAGATAGAGAAGCCCACTGTCAGCTTGAGAAGATGTAAATGCGATGGCAGTAGGTATTTATGATGTCAGAAATATTAACGATCCATTACCCAGGTGATATGTAAATATTATGGGCATTTGCGGCGACAACTATAACATCCAGAGGAAAAATTGCATTAAATCTTCCTCCCGCCCCCCCTCTTGTCTGCAACTTCATTTGAGCTTCAAAATATCGCCCTTCTTTTTTTTTGTTGTTTTTTTGCGGTCAAACTCAGAGGTTTACACTTCGCTTAGCATAATTAAGTGATATAGCTTGCACTTTCAATAAATCAGAAGCAACAACACAGGCTGCTATACGCCGCGACGCGACGTTACGAGACTTCTTGAAAAAGGTGTGTAAAGGTAAGATCATTTGGTGTGTGCGATCAAAAGGTATTTAATTAATCAAATCAATGTTTTTTTTTTGTTTTGTTTTTTCCTTTTTGATATCAGAAACATAAAGCCTATGGAAGTTCTGAACAAAAAAAAAAAAACATCAATATCTTCAGGGGACAGACATCAACCATCACGCTCTAATGACGAAGAACGCGTGCGACATAAATTTATTCATCATTAATTGATGATGTAGACCTTTAAATCTTTACATGTTTATCGTTCTATCTCTTTAACGGAGGATGCAACTTGATACTCTGTCACACGGTCGGCAGACAGAAAAGACATCTTAATATACATATACGATCGATTGGCTTAGTGGAATGTGTCTCCATAGAAAAAACAAAAAAAACTTTATATCGGTTGAATGAATTTATTTCAGAAATAATTTGGACTTTAAGATGACAATGACATAATTTTTGGTCGTGTATTATCAGGCGATTAACAATTTCGGAGACACCTTTCGGCTAACTGTTGAGATTCTATGTATTTTACACATGGAAGGAAGAAATAAAAAGTTGAGAGAAGTTTTGGAAATAACAAATTGAGAAAGCGTTAAAAACGCTTCAATAAACTTATAGTGACTCATCTTTGAGACGAACACATTTTGATTTTAGTGTAAAAGGTTATTAAGTCCTAAAGTGTTCTTACAAATTGGTTTCTTCATATGACATAGCTCAGTGGTTGTCCGACGGTATTTCTTTTGTAATATCAAAATTTCTGTTAACAAAATGGAAGATATGAAGTTTTGAATATGTTTTAATTTGTTTTAATACGAATTCTATACCTTTCTCGTGGAAAAAATCTTCCTAATTTCCCTCCCTACAAAATATCCATCAAATTGAGCTGTAATTTTTTTTTTGGCAAATTAACTTTAAGTCATTGAATAAACTGAAAATCATATTCAGAAATATTTTCAAAAATATAAAAATGTTGTTTAATCTTTCTAGTTTTTAGTTTTTATAGCCCAGAACCTATTTTCAATAATTTCGAAAACAAAATCTAAAATTAAAAGAAAAAAAAGTTTGTGCAACAACTCTTTTGTTTTAAACGTACATAAATGAATTAGTTTTTTCAATTTGAAATTGAGATGAATTTGAAATAATTTTGGATGCAATGTTATAAAAGACTATTAGTTTTGTATAATAGATATACATGCCTATTAGAATGGAGCTAATTTTGGATATGAATTCGATCACCGTAAACACGTTCCAATGAGCAATTTAAATGATTTTTTCTGGAGTGTAAGGAGAGTTTAGTGTTAAAATTTTGCTGAAAGTTTAAAATTGGATGGAAGATTTTTATATTTAATAAAAAATATTATTTCCACTTCATACAAAATATGTAAAATTAAATTAACAACTTAAATAATTTTTATGCTTTTCATTTTTTTTCGATATTTTTATTCAAACAGAACTATAATTACCCACTAACTTTTCTCATGTACCTATGTACATATGTATGTCTATGTCATCAATTTGTTATTATTAAAGAGGTCAAAATTAACATAAATATCTCACAACCTACCAATTTAGGTAGTTGCACTATTCAATGGCGTTTTATAAAAATATTGTCATATTTCCTTGTATCTATGTATATTATTAAAATAATAATAATGAAAAAGATGTATATTTATATACAAAATTAACAATTAAATTAAATCCGTGACAAATCCCAATCAATTTAAAATTTTCCCACAATCAAAATGCAAAACAATAATAACAACAAAATAAAAAAAAAATTAATCTTAACAAACTATACAGACCGACACTCAACAAACCCAGCAGTTAGCTAATTAATATTCAAATCTATCATTGACAATTAATTTAACCATTGAACGTAGATGCACGATTCTGTACTGCTGATGCTGATGTTTATATTTCCACCTTAATACATGTTGGTAATTTAGAGAAACAAGTGTTTGCTGCTATAGTTGTTTTATCTTCAGGCATTATTATTATAGGAGAGCTTGCACGCGCTCACGTAAAATTATAAATCCACTATCAAACCTACTAAAAGTTCGATTTCAAGTCAAGTTTACACGTTAAAAAATAAAAACTGAAGAGAAAATAAAAGATCAGTTTTGAATTGAACGTTGGTTAAAATTACAAATCACATTTTTCAATAAAACAAAAATCATAAACTAAGAAAAATGTGAATTGGTGCATTTGAAGCAAATACAAAATTACAAATTTCACTCAAAAGGTTTTCCAAGGATTAAAAACGTTCTCTTTTGGTAGAGTGACAATTTTTCAAATATTTTTATCAGTGTATTTTCTTCAGATGTAGGTGCTAGTCTTCTATATTAGAGCTAGAACAACTAATGTTTATATTAGTATTCAAATTAACGTGCTAGAACATTTGCAATAAATGTATATATTTGTGGATTATAGCCCGGTTTCGCGAATGTGTGCGAATATTGTATTTACTTGTTATTTAATTGACAATTTGCTAAATCGCCTGTGGCTTGCAATTAATTTGCAACACGTTGACAAACATTGAACGGACATTTGGAAACATTCAAAGTTATACAAAGTTGGTTTTATAATATTGAATTTATGCCGCGCGTAGGTAAGATTCCGGAATAATTGGTGGATCGAGAGAGTGTATTGTGGATGAGAGAGGGAGGTCATTATTCTAATAAGCATAAATATATTATTGCATTTAGTACGGTGTTGATTTTATTGTTTTATATATGTTTCTACTGCAGGTTGCAGTTATATAGTTCGGTTGAAAAGACAACTATGATAAATATTTGACAGTTCGAAATGAGCATTTTGATTTGTTGTTTGAGTATTTTTTTTTAAATACATTTAAAAAAATAGAAAAAAAGATGTCAAAGATTTTCTTTTTGAGAATCCGCTTAAAGAGGTCACAGTTTGTATTTCAAGGAAACTCGTTGCTAGGCGTTAGGTTATTTATTTTTATGGATGACCTTATTGATGAGGCATGGCGTATTGTCATCAAAAGCTTACAATATAAATTTACAATAAGAAACTTGCGAACTTCTGACACACGAAGAAACAAAATATGTATCGTCCCTTATTTCACCTACTGACGTAAATGATTTTTAGCACTTTTAAGGAGCGTGTTTTTTAGCAGAGTGCCTTTGCAACTATCCATCAGAATAAATTTTAACTGAGCTATTTTTTTTTCAAAATTTTACTGAAAGGGGTGCCTTAAAAAAATATTTCTTGATTTTTGAAATTTTTAAATGTTGAACTCAATACGTATTTACATTTTTAAAATGGGTGGACAATTTTGTTTGTAATGTTTATTTTTAAGTCGCTACCTATTATAAAGTACTCAAAACTTGCTTAACAATTTTTTAAAGAAATACTTCGGTCATTTAATACATTTGAGTTTTAAAAAACCGCTAGAACGATTTTTGAATTTGTAAGGTGTAGTCAATTTTATTAAATTAGATATTATTTATTGTTTTAGTATTTTTTTTAAATATTCATGATTCTATTGAACATCTTATGCAAAGCACTTTTCCAATATTGAGTCATATATTAAATTAATTAATTAATATAAATTAACTAACTTAAAAGTCCAGACTTGTTCAAATAAAAAATAAAGTTTTTTCTTAGACAAAAAGAATTTTGGTTTCTTGAAAACGACATTAAATTTTGCATCCTGTTTTCTGATTTTCACTTAAAATTTTCAACAGCATTGAATTTGTAAATTAAAATTAGTACTTAATTACATAAAATTTTGAAAAAAAATAGTTCGAATTTTTTTTTTTTAATTTTGACTTTGAAAATTAATTTTTCAAAAACTATTTCTTAGAATAGATTTATTTAAAAACAAAATAAAAGACAAAGTTTTTGGCTTTTCAAAAAAGTATTGCATTGTGGATGAAGCCGTTGATGTTAAATAATTTGTTTTCCATTTATTTTTACTTGACTAATATGTACTTATAGGACAAGAAAAAATTCATCTCCCATAAAAATCTATTTAAAATTTTGGGAAGCTAATATTTGTGCCTTAGTTAAAAAAATACGTAGGAACGCAATTTTTGAATTTTCATTTAGGGTTAGTCACGGGGGTCTCTCCAAAAAAAAAAAAATAAAAATGTCGTGTTGGTTTGAAAAACTAAGTCTCGTCTTAATACGGACTCGGTTTCGTTTTGAAATGGTTTATTTTGAGTAATGAGTAGATATACCAATTTGGATCTATGTATACCAGGCTGCCTAGTATTCACGTTGAAATAATCAATTCTATCTATTTTATTTTTGATAAATTATAATTTTTTTTTTTGTTTTTCTAAGTTATATAAAATATATATCAATAAATAAGAAAAAGTTAACAAGCTTATATTTCATTTATGTTTTAAAAAGCACCATTTTCGAATGATTTTCTCTAAAAGACAGGCCACCAAGAATCTTGGTAACTCCAAGTTCAAAAATACTCGGCCTCGCCCCAGCTTCAGTTAGTTATTTTCGTCCTTTAATAACAGAAAATTAAAGCTAGAAGAAAAAACCATGAAATTTTGTTTCTTGAATATTTTTTCAATATAAGCGCAAATATTTCTCCTACTTAATTCACTGTTTTGCGTCAGCATCCTGTCGACTTTATTTTCTGTAGTGAAGACACAAAAACATCTTTTAGGATTTCGTGACTGGAGTAGGAGTGGATCCGAGAAAAAAAAATTTAGTTGTTTGGCTTGGTGTCGCTATGGGCCTCGAAAAATTATGTCTCCTCTGGGTCTCGTTTAATAATTTATAACAATTTGAATTCAAATTTCCTTTGAAATACTCAATTTACAAATACAACATTTTGGAATCATTTTCTTTGCATAAAGACCACCAAACTTCTAGTTGTGTGTCCCCAAAATCTACTGTCTATATAATTAAATAAATAAAGAAATTAAAATAAAGTTCGTACGCCAGCTCTTTCATTTAAGAAATGTTCTGCCACACACAACAATTTAATAGCAAAATACATACCTTTTCATATAAATAAAGCTACTTAACTAACTAAATTTCATATTATGTACTCAAATATTTTGTTTCAAAGTAGCCTGTTTTTAGATAAATGTCACCTCTTTTATCAAACCTTTTCAACTTCCAAAGAGACAATATTATACCAATTTAAAATTCTATATAAAAAAAAACTTCTAAGCTGCCGGCATTGGAATTTTTCTGATTAAATCAGATAGCGATCCATTAGCACAAACTAAAAAAAAATATAGTACTAGGTATGATGTACAAAAAAGCTTCGACATTACTTTTTTTTATAGAGATATAACCATCTTTGGCTACCGAACACAATTTGGAAAAATAACATAAAATAGTCAAAAATACGCTAAACTCCGTCCACCACTTGGCTATACCTATAAAGATTTTTCTTAAAAGATAAATTCAATTAATTGTAATTGCCCATAAATATTATACATATATACCTACCTAAATAAAAAAAAACATAGATATACTTAAAAAAGCCACTTAAGTGCCATCAGGCGGGTACCCTAGTTTCATGACATTCACTTCGAATACAAAAATCAGATTGAAAATCTTTAGAAATAAATACAATTTCCAGGAAGTTGTCAAACTATAATCGAAGCATGTCACCGCGCGCTTTTGCCAATGACCTTCCCTCACCGCACATATCTAGAGTGCCGTCGTCGTCGTCGCGTCGCGTCGGTCGCTTTATGTCGTCCGTTGTCGCTTATGGTCGACATAAAAACCCTCGGGAGGTGTTTTTTTTTTTTTGTTGATGTTTTTCTTATCTCGAAAGTAGCATCACAGTCATCAGCTCTCAACTAAACACTAAGCACCTCAATAACAGAACAAATTAAATTTAACTAAGCACCAAACCAACAACAACAATCAACCATTCGACATCAGCATCAGCATCATGTTGTATAGCTTACAGCCAGATCAGAGAATCAGAGAGAGGAGATGACAAAACACTTAAAACCAGAATTTCAAGACTCCATATAATCTTATCGCCTCATATCCATCCACACACATGTTTGTATGAACGTATAGTCGGTCAAGCGTCTATAACTGAGGACCCCGCCACCGACGGACCGTAGCCTGAAGCCCCATTAGACCATACGTAACTCGAACTAGAGCCATTCAATCCACCCGTAAGTCTGTTTTAAGACGTGACATTAAAAAAGCATCTAATCGCTGAGCGGCCTACCTAATTACACCCGGGGTAAGCCATAGAGGTGTGCGCAGCAGCGGTATAATTCATCAGTAGCAACAGCAGCAGTACATTTAGAAGATAGATTTATATACGCGGGAAAATGACTGAAATTACATTCCAATGTTGAATGTCGTTCGTCGTAAAACACGCCATTAAACACAATAACAACAACAACAAGTGACATAAAACAAGAAAAGTCCAGTCCAAGTCCGCATAACCACCGCGTACCGGTCTTAATCTCTAAAGATGGCAGATGCACGACTGACGACCGGACCGTTTGGACACAAAACACAACACAACATAACCTGTGTTTTATGATTTAGTAACAAAAAAAAAGGAGCACCTCTCTCTCTCAAACTTCTGTCCAGATAAATTTATACAATAAATGACATCCAAAAGATTCAAACAGAGATATACAACACACATTGTAAAAAGGTCATCGACAAGCCCCAAAACAATGTGTCAAAAGTGGTGTTCTGGGAAGTTTATTATTATTATTTTTTTTTTTTTGAAATATTTTTATGACGAAAAATTGGATTTGAAGTCAACAAAATTATGAGCGAGAGACTTTATCGGTGAAAAACTGTCATCAATCGGAATTTATTGTCAAACGAAAAAAAAAAAATCTGTGAACTTTTTTGGTAGTTTTATGGATTTGTTTTTTTTTTTTTATAAATTCTTATTTTATGTTTCATTTTACTAATAAAAAAGTTTCCAAATATCAAAAGAGAGAGGGATTTCTGTAATCCTTTGGTTTGATGCAGATATAATAAATTCTATTCCCAATCGTCAGTCGTTGGTGGAGGTGGTTCGATTCAATAGAACAATAAAACACATAATTTCGAATCTAAATTGATCAGTTTTGTATATCTACATTTTGATGATTTGGCCCATTTCTATTACATCAAAGATTCGATTCGGTGGAACTACTTAAATAGTTTCTTATGAGGTCTTTTTGAGTTTTTAGATCTTGCCGCTTCAGCCAAGTAGAAGTACAGTGGGATATAATAGATTTTCACTTGGAAACGAAAATGTTTGGTTTTCTTAGCTTGTATAAATTTTTTGTGATGATGTTTGATCTAAAGGTGTTTTAGGTTTAAGCTGAACAAATCATAAGATAGAAGGAAAACAATAAGATTTCTCTATGATTTTCATCCACGGAAAAATTTAAATTAAAACAAAGGCGGAGGAAGCAATATTTGTATAATTTTTATTTAAATTAAAGGATTGTCTCGTCACAGCCTCGTTTCGATGTTTTTCCATACTTTTAGAAAATTTCTGTGTTAATAGCTCTCTCTTTCTCTCTCACTCTATCTCTCGTTCTTTCTCTCTCTATCTCTCCATCTTTCTCTCTCTATCTCTCGTTCTTTCTCTCTCTATCTCTTACTCTTTCTCTCTCTCTCTTTCTCTCTCTCTATCTCTCTCTCTCTCTCTCTCTCTCTCTCTCTCTCGCTCTCCCTTTATGAACTTTGGATTGAATTTTATTAAGTATACTTTTTAAAACAATAAGTTTTTCATATTACTGATGGATAATAATAACTTTCAATAAATATTTCCATATTACATCAATCCGGTTCCTCTAATAGTGAAATTTTTTTTCTCTCTCTGGAATCATAACTACCCCACTGTGCCCTCTGACCGAAGTTTCTATAGTAGAATAATACGTCATAAAAATTCCATCTGCGATGACATTAAAGTGACACTTGTGGGCAGTTTAAATGTGTGAAGGGGATCCAATGTTTGGTTTTATTGATACTATATGATTATGGTTAGCTTAATGGAAGAGCCGTTTTTTATGTAAATTGATTTGTATAGACAAGTTTATTATAGGTTTTTGTGGTTGATGATGTTCTTACAATTGAGTCCATATCTCGTTTATTTCTTAGAAATTACTAAAGATTATTTTTAAAGGTTTTATTTGGGATTTTTTTTTTTTAATTTTTATTGAATTAAAACTGCAACATTGTAAAAGGGATTAAATTTTGTGCTGTAGTAAACCCTAAAATATATCGAGATTTTAATGCTATAAAAATCTGCAGGAAATAGATACAAAAGCAAGAAAACGTCTTAGGTGATTCCACAAAAAGCAGAATTTTGAACGGTAGCCCTGATGTTTGTTTCAACTAACGTTTAAGTTCTTAGCCTGATTTTTATACAGTTCAGTGGTTATTGGCAGGTGATGATTTCTAAAAACGTGGAAAAGAGTTGGAGACAAAACAGAACCTTGTGGAACATCACCAGCATTGATAATACATGCTTCAAAGTTGAAACCATCCAAAACAATTTAAATGGTGAGAAAGGTGATTTCTTATCCAATGAATAATCAATTCCAAACGCACCCATTTTGATAAAACAGCCGGGTACCAAACTCAATCAAATGTCTTCGATATGTCAAGAGCGACAATGTTTCCACTTTTGACAGTGAGATATGTTATTCAATCACCAATGGATCTATCACTTCCAAAGTCATACTGACGGTCATTAAGAAGCTTTTTAAGCTGATATATCAATGTTTCCATGATTTTGGAAAAAAAGGTAAAAGTCCTGAAAAATACTATAGATACAAAATTGACAGTGGCTTTGCCAACGTGGAAGAACACTTGCATTTCTTCAAATATTTTTACAAATCGATAAGGCTTGTCTATAGAACTATAGACAGGGCTATCATTGAAGACCACGTGAGGGAACTGACGAAGAGGAATTTTTAATGTTTCTTACGAATGTCCAAAAGTTATTACTGCCTTTAAGATATTGTAATACTTTTTGTCTTACTTTTCGTACTAAGCAAACACCTTGTTTTTTATCCTTAGCTATACCTACTTTGAACTAAACAGATAAACATTAATATAAGAAATCTAAACTTAAAAATATAGTCTTCACCCTTCACTATTGGAAATACCTACACCAAAAACTAAATATAAAAAAAAAAGAATTTTCAATGTCAACAAAACCAAAACACACATCTCTAGGCACCTGCATTGAAAATCACGCTCTTGATTCAAATATTATCATCCAACAAAAATGTACCCAAAGGATTAAAACTATCATCAAGTGTTCTAGCCAACACTCATGATGACAATATTCCATGTAAGTCCTTCAAAAAAAAAAAAAAAAAACTATGCACACTATCCTCCCTTCTGTCACCGTGATATTCACTTAAGATCTCAACCCAGTAAGAATATAGTTTTTGAAAAAAAAAAAAAAAATTGAAACCTGAAAGCAACCCACTTCAACTAGCACCTATGCAAATAAATTGACGCCTGTCACAAGCGAGAGAGATGACTTGACCAACGACACGAAGCGACTACGCAATGTTAAAAATAAAAACGAACGACACAAATGACAAAGGGCCTATAGTTGAAGTGACATCGTCACTGAGTACCTGAAGACCGCACAGGTATAATAAAAAAGGAGATTACTCATTGCCGTGACGCATGTGTACTATGATGTGTGTACGATGCCCGAAGACCACTTGTCGCGCTATATTTACCTCTTCAATATAAGTTGAAGATGAGGCATGATCGTTGTCCCATTGTTCGAAGTGATGAGTGGGATCTCTTGGGAGCACTCTTCTCAATATTATGTCTGTCGTCTGATGCCTGTCTGTGGCTTGATGATGTCTCCAGAGTGCACTTGATGTTTCTTATTATTTTTCTTTCCACTTTTGTCACATCATTTCACTATTTGGGAGGTCTCTTGCTCTCTCCCTTTCTCCATGGGTTCCTGGGAATGGCCTGTTGTTTTTTTTATAGATATCTAAGCTCTCCTTAAAAATTCATACTTAACTAACTGAAATTTTTCCTTTTTTTCTTACAGGTTATTTACTTGAACCATCATTAAACGTTTAAGGAAATGATGACATCCATGCTGGCCAAAAATTCAATTGAATGTCTTCTTAATGAACGTTAATCAGGATCACAATCACAGCAGCGGAAATAGAGGGAGTAGCAGCGAAAGCAGCCATACCAACGACTATCCTCGCAATCCGGAGCAGCTGGCTGCCAGACATCAAATGGTGATGTCACCCAGTCGTAGGCCATCGCCACCAAGAGCAGCAACACACCCAATGAACATGCATTTGAGTTCGTTGGCTCATGCCCAGATGCAGTTTCAATCGCATTTGCATCAAAAATTGGCCGCAGGCCTACCACCGAATCATCTCAATAACTACTTCCGAAATCCACCGCCTCCTCCGCCACCACCACCTTCGAATCAGTCGGTAAATTCGAATACTCAGGGTGGTGCCGGGGGAGGTGGTGGTGGTAATCCCGGCTCTAATCCCCTAAGTCATCTGCAGAATATGCAGCCATTTGATTTTCGGAAGATCAATACGGCTGCACTTGGTGCCTTTCCGCCGTCAATGATGCATGGCGGTGCTCGAATGAGTCCCGAAATGGCAGCACAACAACAGCATCAGCATCATCTGCAACAACAGGCTTTAGCTCAAGCTCGCAGACGGATGTCTGAGGAGAAGAATGCCTCAAATCAGTCGTTGTTCAATGCAATGGCAATGTCCGGGCATCACTTACCGTTTCATTTGCCACCTCCGCCGCCACCTCAGTCATCTCAGGCGGGAGGGGGCCTAACAAATAATCAGGTGGCAGCAATTGCAGCAGCCGCTGCTGCTTCGGGCAATCCAATGCCACACAGCCTGCTTGCCTCGCACTTTCCATCGATGAACTTGCAGCGGAACAAGTCACCCGAGTCGTTAAAAAAAGAGAAGCTTGGTCCTACGGGACAGAATGCCCTCAATTTGAGCAATAGCCGAATAGAGGCAAAATCACCCCAGAACAATCATCACCATCCTTCCCATAACTCAAGTTCTCAACAACAGCACCAACAACAACACCAGCAGCACCAACAACAATTGCAGCATCAGCAAAATCAGCAGCGTATGTCCCGATTGAGTGCGTCTTCAATGCCTTCCCACCAAAGCCGAAAAGCCCACTCACCAGGAGGCAAGCGCCAATGGGGATCTCTGCCAGCAAATCTAGGCACCCAGTTCATCAATCCAGTGACGGGAAAGAAACGTGTGCAGTGCAATGTTTGTCTGAAAACCTTCTGTGACAAGGGGGCTTTGAAGATCCATTTCTCGGCAGTCCATCTGCGTGAGATGCACAAGTGTACGGTAGATGGTTGCAGTATGATGTTCAGCTCAAGAAGATCTCGAAATCGTCATAGCGCAAATCCGAATCCAAAGCTCCATTCACCGCATCTGAGGAGAAAAATTTCCCCACACGATGGCCGAAGTGCTCAACCACATCCCCTGCTACTGCAGCCACCAAATGGTCTTATGGCTGGAGCCCTAAATCCACTTAATCCATTTGGTAGCTTTCCACTGCTCACTCCCCCACCAGATATGCGTCATCACCAAATGGCCGGCATGGACCTCAAACACAGTCAAGACTTCCTCCATCGATCATACATGGACAATGCCATGCTGGGACGATATGACGGGCGAGGTCATCCCGATGGACTCAAACAGCACTCGCATCATATGGACACCCATCCGGAAGACCTTGATGATGACGACGATGATGATGACGATCATGATGATGATCACGTGCTGGATGATGACGATGATGATGACGGAGAGGGGGGAATTGTTGTCGTGGGTGAAGAGTCTGATAATATACTCGATAAGACCGTCTCGGATGATTACGCGACTGAGGGTGAGGATCAACCAACCGATTTCAGTCTAACCAAAGATTCAAAGTCATCCGATGTGGATTATGATGTGGACAATCATAGCAACACTGATGACTCGCTCAGCATAGCTGATTCGTCTTATGGTGTTGGTGGTGGCAGAGAGGAATACGACAGTTCGATGGCTGCTACTGCCGGTGGAATGAGTGGTAGTGCTGGCCCTGAGAATGTCGACAAAGAATTAGGGGGTAATGTGGGGGGAGCTGGAAGTAAGCGAAAGCGAAAAAGTCAAAACCCAGTTCGTTGTACACTGCAGTCTCTGGATAATTCCTGTGATAATTCGTTGGAGGAGTTTGATGTGGCTGATCTCTCTTTAAAACCACCAGCTCAGCAAGTTCCAACTTCTACCCATGATGATAATGATGTTGAAGATGACGGAACGACAACATCTGAAAACCCAACTCTAGATCTGTCGAAGAGACCACGCAAGTCGGAGAGTCCAATATCAGCAACAAACTCAGAAACATCAAAGGTCCTCCCATCACCACCGCTCACTCCATCAACATCTGTTAATGGCAATGAAAGTGGAAATCAATCGAGGCTTAAGTTGGAAGATGGAGAAACAAGAGAAGCTCAAAATCTCACACTGGATTTGTCAGCGAAGAAAAAACCAACCGACGAAGTGATCAAACAAGAACCCCAAGAACATGACGAAACTGAAACAGAGCAGACAGAAGTATTTGATGAAGCTCCTGCAGTAGTGGTGGCGGCAGTGAAGCAGGAACCAATCGATGAGCACGTTTTCATCAATAACAACAACAATAACAACGAAAACAAGAACGAACAACCCCTGCCAACACCACCGCAACCTGCCGGACTCTACCCTCGTCCACAGGAAAGTGAACACGAACCACCGAACTACGGCGATGAATTTATCGAAGAAGAAGATGTCCCCATAGATAAGGACAATCCTCTGCGGTGCACAGCGTGCGGTCGAGTCTTCCAAAATCACTTTAGTCTTCAGACGCATTATCAAAACATCCATCTGAAGCTCCTGCACAAGTGCAACATTGATGGTTGCAATGCTGCTTTTCCATCGAAGCGCAGTAGAGATCGACACAGTTCGAATTCGAATCTTCATCGGAAGCTTCTGTCGACGGGAAACTCGGATGACAATGGAGATGACATCACATGCAATAACAATAAACCTTTTGGTGGTCTTCCTCCGACTATACAAGCTGAGTTCTTGGCTCGTCTTTATGCCGGATCTCATGGTATGCCTGCAATGAACTTTGCTGATGCCCTAAAGGGGCACTTTCCACCGAGCAATGCACCTGGCTTTCCACCCGAAAGCTGGATGGGCAACGATCCCCGACTGTTCCACAATCCTCTGGCACTGTTTCATGGTCTGCCAGGAATACCAGGTTTCCCACCTCTTTCGGCGCACCTTCTCTCAGCTTCCCCCTTTAATGGCCTTAATTTGTTCAGCAGGCGACCATCTTCCGACTCGCATTCCCCACACTCCGTAACCTCTCCGCCAGCGGCTTCACCAGCCAGTGTAACAAGTCATCCTCCGCTTAGACAACCCCCTCCTGGTCCTTATTCAATGCCCCACGAGGAAGATCGCACCTCGCTGTCACCGGGAAGTCGGGACACCCTCGCATCGAACACCACCCATCACCCGACTCCTCCCGATCGAGTATCATGACCGTACCCTGAGTTTATGTCGTAGTGGTCCTGGACCTGGTGATTAGGACCGGATTCGGAATATGAAATTTTAATCAATATGGTGCAATAAAGTAAAATCCAACGAGAGACCGTTTCACATCAGAATGCTCATCATATCAAAACGCAACGTATCGTAGCTTCTTCCCGTAGAACCCCTAACCTCAGAAGGGTCCCTCTTGTATTATAAAACCTCTTAGCTTAGAAAAAGAATTCGCTGTATAGATAAAAAAAAAATAAAATAAAATTAAAAAAAAAAAATACTCGTCAGTGTAGTAACTGTTAATTTTGTATCCTTATAAATTTTGTTTATATTAAATTAAATATATACCTACTTTAATAATTTAATATTTTGCAAAAAAAAAACACAAAAAAGCGATATCTTCAACCTTTAAAGTATTAAAAAAAATATATTGAGCATGAAAATGCCATTTCCTGTCATTAGATTATGACCCTAATCACATTATATAGATACAAATTAAGATTTTTTAATTTAATTTTTTCAATCTCTTCAGTTTAAATATTTATGTACGTAAGCAATGTTTTATTTGGACCTCATTATATAGTAAAATAAAAATAAAAAAAAAAAAGAATTTATATATATACACAATCTAAAGAAAACACAAAAAAATTTGAGAGATATTTTGACGTTTTTTTTATGTACGAAAATTAGTTTTAAAAAAATATATATATTTTTATTTTAAGTTTGTATATTTTTTAACAAAGCATTCATAATTTTAATAATGCATTAAAATTTATATTGAAAAATCCTAGTTAAAATATTTTATGAATTAAATATTAAATTAAATGTATAAGAAAAAAAAGTAACTTATATAAATAAAAAAAAAGAAAAAAATTAATATTATTATTATTGAAATATAAGTAAATAAATAAAAATGATTTCAACGAAAAATAAATATATAGAAAGTGTTTTATTAATGTTTATTTTAGCCTGGAAAGTGAATAATATATCAATATAAACAATTTGAATTTAATTTATGTTTAATAATGAAAAGAGGAGTTTGATACCTACAGCTTTGAGACTTCAAATAAAGCTATGAACCCAAAATCCCTTTGACCAATTACACTAGTTTACAAAATTTTGGGTCACCGATGCTACCTAAAAAAAAACAACTTTGTTTTACTAATTTGGGGTCGCTGAAAACGAAAATGACATTATTTTTTTTTTTCAAAGAACCGTTTTCGAGATATGCTCAAAAAAAGGTTTTTTTGGTCCTTTTTTTGAACACTGGCTTATATCTATTAAATGATATTTTTAATTTACATATCGTAAATATTTTTAGAAAGATAACACTTTCTGCTTTCCAACGGTATACGGTTTGTTATAATCGGATGCGAATTCATTAAGATACAAGCGATCAAAGATTATAAAAATCGATTTTTTCGAGCTTTTTTGAAAATTTATCATTTTCAATTGAACCGTGTGGATAGAAAAAAAATATAAAAAATATTTTTTTGGGCTCAAATAATATGTATTTTTATAACAAAAATTTTAAGACCAAATTCATCAAAATTGAACGATAAATGTAGAAGCTATGAAATAAATAAGAAAAACAAGTCAGTTATTTTTTCATACGAAATCGTTTTCATATTACTACTTTATGTTATAAAAAAAACAAATTTACATAGAATATACTAAATTTTCTGTTTAAGACAATGACTTCATTATTTCATAGCTTCTACATTTATCGTTCAATTTTGATGAATTTGGTCTTAAAATTTTTGTTATAAAAATACATATTATTTGAGCCCAAAAAAATATTCTTTATATTTTTTTTCTATCCACACGGTTCAATTGAAAATGATAAATTTTCAAAAAAGCTCGAAAAAATCGATTTTTATAATCTTTGATCGCTTGTATCTTAATGAATTCGCATCCGATTATAACAAACCGTATACCGTTGGAAAGCAGAAAGTGTTATCTTTCTAAAAATATTTACGATATGTAAATTAAAAATATCATTTAATAGATATAAGCCAGTGTTCAAAAAATGGACCAAAAAAACCTTTTTTTTGAGCATATCTCGAAAACGGTTCTTTGAAAAAAAAAATTAATGTCATTTTCGTTTTCAGCGACTCCGAATTAGTAAAACAAAGTTGTTTTTTTTTAGGTAGCATCGGTGACCCAAAATTTTGTAAACTAGTGTTATATACCCACAATTGGCATTCTTTGTATTCGAAATCGCTCCATTGGTCAATATTAGACAATGCGAAAACTGAATACGTAGAGAAAATAGCCTGCTCCTCGACCTTCCATCTATGCAGACGGGACCAAAAATTATCCGAAAAATGTTTCTTTCGAAGCCTTCTCATGTACCTTTGATAAGGTCCATCCCTCTTGGCCAAATATAAGAACCGGGATGATAAGTGTCTTATAAATGGATACTTTGGTTGCTCGAGGACTTTGCTATTCAGTTGCCTTCTTAGTCCAAAGAAGCAGCGATTGCCAAGATTTATTTGATTTTAGCGCTAGCCTTGATGTCACTGTTTGAATCAATAGTGGCGCTTAGGTGGACAAAGGCCTTAACTATATCTCAGAGTTATAGCTGTCTATGGTGTAGTTCTGTCCAAGACGTCGGTGTTGTATGTCTCTTTTCGATGATGACTTGGTCTTTCCCTCATTGACCACTAAACCGCTTCGCTTCCTTCTCAATGTTCACACCGGTGTTCCTCCAATTATGTCAATATCATCCATTCGTCGGACGTGCTTCCTTAGGACCATATTTCGCATATGAGGTGGTAAATACTCCTAACCAGTTCATCGCCTGCCGCTTTACAATTTGATATTGAGATCATCAGCTCCAGCAACTTTGTTTGACTTGAGCTTTAATACTGATATCTTTACTTCGTCCAGGTCGGGTGGGTGGAATTTCTCGTCTACGTCGTCTTAATCGAATGGTTCTATTTCTATCAGCGGAATGAACCCACTACTACTATGCTCTCTTGATCGTCATTGCAGGCTTCTGCTCGGGGTTTTTTAACCCGAGAACCTTTTGGTAAAATTTCCAAACCTCATTTTTGCTATAGCATCCGTCTTTCTCCTCGACATGGTGAGCTTGTCATGGTTTCTCTTTTTTCGTCTAAGAATCCGATTTTCGTCTCTTTTCTTCTCCCTGTAGAGCTGCCACTGTTCCTCTATATACTTGATGATCTTAGGACTTAGGACTTATTATGAGTTTGTAAGGGCCTAGATCGAAAAGGACCTGGTAATCTCTTACGATTGTAGGTGCCCAATATAAAATCAAAAAAAAATTACAACAGCAAAAAAAAAAATACCAATTAAATAAAGAGCATAAAATTATGAAACAAGTTTCATCAAAATCGGTTTAGGTATATTTGCCAAAAATGTGCAATATTTTGCTAGCTTAAGCGTGTTGAGTATATATACATATACGCATACAGTGGCAACTGCATTTTACAATGTAGGCATTGGATCTACTTAAGGTTTCAGGCCTATGTTACTGGCCTAGGTTCTAGTCGTAAATAAAAAATCTCTTTTTAAAGAAAAATGTATCAAATCAAATATATTTCAAATTAGGTGTAGGAACTAAAAATAGTCTACCTACTACTTTCAGAAATTGGTCATTTGCCACTTGCCTATGAAATATTTATTCACTTATTTCTAATTTGTTTAGATTTGCAAAATGTTAAAAGCTTTTATATATGCATATGTCCAAAACGGGAGTGGGTCCGAATTCCGGTTCTCAAAATTCTGTTTGGTCAAATTTGGCTTTGGATTCGTAATTAGTGGAGATCTGTGTGTCTGTACCGCGTCATACAGGAGGGATTTTCTTGAAACATTGCGGAGAGAGGAAATGGATT
The DNA here is from genome assembly GCA_958431115.1 of Syrphus vitripennis. Lineage (NCBI taxonomy): Eukaryota > Metazoa > Arthropoda > Insecta > Diptera > Syrphidae > Syrphus > Syrphus vitripennis. Next base: position 75,765,772 of record OY288110.1, read on the forward strand.
GGTTTTTAGTTCCAAAACTAACGGTAACCGTTGAAACAAAACATATTTGTCTCCAAATAGCTTCCAACGATTTTGATGTACCTATTTTTTTTTTTTTTTTTTTTCAAAAACGTTTTGGCACCTGCCACAGAACTGGATTTTTATTTTCCGATTTTCTCATACACTATATTTGATGGATATCGATACCAATTTTTATGCAAGAGAATTTCATATCAAAATATTTTTTGGAAATAATTTCTTTGGCATTGAACATTTATCTACTGTGGGTTTTTGGGAATATGTTTTTTATTGGATCTTGACTTTTCTGGCCTACGGGCTTTCAGTATTTTGGGTTTTCCAGCAGGCTTGAAAAGTGGGCTGAAGGTAATAACATAATATCCAAATTTCAAGCTGGTTTCAGAAAAAGCTTCTCAACTGTAGACCACATCTTTACCTTTACCAAGCCACAAACAAATCTGCTTTCGATCTTGTCAACCAAAATGCGCTCTTTTAAAAACTTTCCTTAAAACTTAGGTATGTCAACGAAATTCATTCGTGTGATAAAAGAAATGTATATGCCCAATCAAAATCAACTGAATGGGACGGGTCAGCACTCTCAAACTGGTTTGAAACGGCCACTGGAATAAAATAAGGGTGCCTTCTGAGTGCTCTTCGCACTTTTCATCAATGATGTTAAAATTTGTCTGCTTGGAGGTGTACGAATAGCTGATCTGACCATCAATGTACTACTGTATGCCGATGATTTGGTTATTCTTTCTGAATCCCCCGAGAACTTACAACTGATGATAAATCGACTATCTACTTATTGTATTAAATGGGGCCTTACAATTAATACTAGTAAGTCTAAAATAATGGCATTTTCTAGGTCAAGAAGAAGTCATGATGCTTATAGTTGGACTTTCAATGGAAATATTTTGGAGATAGTAAACAAGTATAAGTACCTAGGAGTAACCATTAACAAAACTATGGACTTTAATGAGCATGTAACTATGAAATCTACAACTTCGCAAAGCCTGCTAAACATGTCATGGATAAAATATATTTAATAGTGTTGTTAAGTCTTCTCTATGCTATGCTGTCCAAGTATTGGGAATAAATGAGTTCGAGGCAATAGAAAAGTTTCAAATGAGCTTTCTAAAGAAACTGTTCAATCTGCCGATAAAAACTCCAACCTAGGAGTATGCTTTGCATCTCGAAACGGAACTAGCTAAAATGTACACATACACTCAGAAAAAAGTGAACGGGCATTTTGCCTATAAAGTATTGTTACGGAAAATATTGAAAAAAAAACAATAGAATTGGTAGTATTACAAAATAATCCTTTGAAATGCCAATCAAAATTTGATATTCTACCTATATTTTTATTCTGATTTATAGGAATAATAAAAAACCACATTTTCCTATAAAATTTTGGTATAATACCTAAACAGATTGTCAAGAAAAAAATGCATATTGGAATATAACCTTAATTTATTGGAATTCAAAATCATAACATATTGGAAAGGTAGAATTCCAATAACATATAGGAAAAAGTACCAATACAATTAGGATGACTACCAATACATGGAAATACTATAAAATTCATTTAATATTCCTAAAAAGTATTGTTGGAAACCATATTTTTCTTGTTGAAATTCCATTAAATTATTGCTAGAAAATCTATAAAGAAGAGGATAGGCTGAGAAGACTCTTGTCCTATAATGTAAAGGCAATACAACAATATAACTTGGCAATCTTATAATTTCATGGTAAATTTAAAATTTCGTATTGGAAACATTATAAACCTGAAGTTCCAATAATAAATAATAATCTTTTAGTTCCTATAAGGTATATACATATAATAAAACTATGCAGAATGGGGTTGTAACCTATAACACATAGGCAAAACTGTGTTGGAAAACATATTTCTTATCACAATTCAGATAGGTATTTTAACAATAGTCTTTGTTATAAAAGGGCATTCTGGATTTAAAATAACACTATAATTATTGGAATTTACACATTTAATATAGTTGCAAACTCATAAATTATAGGTTATGTTACAATAAATAAAGGTATTCCAACAATAGCATTTGTTAAAAAGGCATTCTGGAATGTAAATGAAACTTATATTATTGGAAATTTCCCATTAAAATTAGTTGCAATCTCACAAATTATAAATAATATCGCAATAAAGAAAGGTATTCCAACAATCGTCTTTGTTAAAATGTCATCCTAAATAGTTCAAATAGCTATATGTATTGGAGCTTTGTCCTCACGAAAAATTTAAATTAAAAAAAAGCAGGTCAAATAACAATAATTATAGTTAAAAATCCATTTTGGAAAGTAATTGAAACTGTAATTATTGCAGTTATCCCTTTATGTTTTGTTTGATTACTTCCACAATATCATAAAATAAATACTATTTGGTCATTCCAACAATAAATATGGTTAAAATTTCATTTCGTTTATTAAATACCACTATAATGAATTGGAGATAAACTATAAAGTATTGTTAAGGTCTCCATAAAATATAGGCTACATTAAGAAACAGATTGTTATTTCACCTTTACTTTTAGTAAATGAACTAGAAATTGAATGGAATGGAATGGAATGGAATTGATAATTATACCAATACGATCCAAAACTATACCAATATAGTTATAGCATATATCCAATACAATTTATTGTATTTTTAACAATAAAAAGTTGAAGTCACGATTTCACCTATAAATATTGTTGAATAACACGTGAAAATACGGTTAAAATAACAATATGTTTTCTGAGTGTATGTACTCTCTAGTTGCATGCAGCCTACATTTTAAAAGTATTGGCTCATCAAGACGACCTGCTGTATGAACTATGAAACGCTGATTGGTGGGTGGCGAAGTGGAAAGACTTAGGAAATTCCTGTGGTGAAACGTTTGAACTGGATCACAATAATTTGTCGCAGTTTAAAGAAAAACTCTACAAAATAATCCAGTTTCATGAAGATGTTATAAGGATTGAATTCATTAAGGAAGCCGAAAACTCACAAAGCAGAATTCTTTATTCACAATTGAGGTTCAACTCAATGGAAGCAAGTTATTTTAAAGATGATAAGATGTATAAAGTCCTTGGACTTAATGGAACACCATACAACAACAATTTTCATCAGTTTTGTTCCTTGTGTAATATGAAAGCCAAAGAAGACTGCTTCCATGTCATTAATGTATGTTGGAAAGCATTATTTTGCAGAAGAGTTTTAAGGCACTTCTCTTTTTGATGAAACAAGTCAAATTTACCTAAAATCTTTTTAAATCAACTATTCAATAAAATAATATATTTAGATATTAGGTATTTAAGAGCTCAAGGCGACATTACATTTCAAAAGATTGACTTTTCGCCCATCATAGATCTTTATTAACCTTTCAACAAAAAAAAACTTTATGCATTGTTTTGTTCTATATAACCTCACTTCTAAAAACAAGGTAGGTATATGTCAAAATTTTCCGTTGAGTTTGGACGTCTTGAAAAATCTCCATCCATCACGAAGGTTGCTCTCCATGCATTGCTGCAATAAACATATATTTATTTTATTACCAAAGTAGGCAACTATCTCACTTCCATCACCACCCATCTGCTCCAAATCTTTCATGGCACCTAATCCGGATCATCGGCCAGCCATCATCATCATCAACCAGAGAGTCACTAACATCATAAAAATATAAAAATATAAAAATATATGTAACATTACCAACATGAACATGAAACTTATAAATGAGCAAATAATACTGCAACTAAAAAAAAACAAAGAATGACATAATCTTTGCCATCATCATCATTGCCATTATTATTGAAGTCTACATCTGACCCATTGTAATATCTTATGGGTATATCTCGATAAAACGTAAATTTTGAAATTCTATCCTCGGGCTGTCTGGCAACCAAGATATAGTTTCCAATCTTCGAGTAGGTACTACCCTCTCCATTACAAATCAGTTCTGTTCAGATCTAAGCCAAAAGTTGACTGAGGCGAGTTTCTCAATCGAACTTCATTCATACAGGTGTGGCTGCGTTGGCTAGCTGGTTGGCCACCAGAGTTCCACAGTGCTGACTGTTAAGTTGTGTTGGATTAAGTATCTCTGCGTCTGTGATTGTTTTGTAGACAAAAACCATAAAAGACTTCAACTTTGCACAGCCTAGGGCCTTAACCGAAGACGTAGCTATCTAATCTTGGTGCTTGCATCTGGAGTTTGAAATATCAACTTAAAGTTGTTATGAAGACACAAACAGACTTAGTCCGGTCCAAATTGATGACGTTTTCCAATTAGCAAATAACTTTGCACCACAGCAACAAAAAAAAAAAAAAATGAAAACAAGTAGTCTTTGCTGAGGCGAAGCCATTTTTATGTTCATTTGCACCTGTGTTTGGTGTAGGTGGAGCCGTTAATTCTGGCAGTACCTACAGAAATAAATGCACCCTTGATGTGCCACGCCTTGAGGGACATTGAACCCTCTAGTAAAAGGGACATTATTGGTAGGTACGGTCATGCTCCCGATATGCATAGCATTGAAATGCAATGCAGACTTCTGCACCTCATCCCCAATCGACAAAATTGTGTGACCTTTTTGCAACTCCTCGAGTCGAGTGAGGGGGGGTGTGTGGGCGCGCATATCACATAAAGTCCTTTCATCTCTATTTCCAGTTACCAACGCCAAAGCGACATTCGAATAATCAGAGTCAGAGAGCCAGAGCGCAGTAGCATTTTATTTGGTTGGATGGTTTTGTTGCATAGGTACATATAAAATGCATCCTGTGCACCACTTGCAGTCAGCCAGTCAAGAGAGCATAGAGGTATCTGTAAAGTTACACAAAAAAAGGAATTGCGAGTCCTTTGAGGCTGAATGTGAGATTGGATGCTATGGAGTTGTTTTTGATGTAAAAAAAAAAGTCAATAGTCTTTTGAAAAGGATTTCTCTGAAGTGCACATCGAGATGTTTTGAAAGGAAATATTGTCGAAAGTTGAGGGTGAGATGACTATTAACCTTTATCCTCTGAAACTACCTGCTTTTAATACGTAGGTATACTGACAAGAATTATGTCCTTTCTGTAAATGCAATTACCTTAATGGATAATACAGATCTGCAGTTCTGCAGTACCTATCTTTGTTATTTAGAACAGCTTACATCTGATGTAAGCTGCTTTTACTATTTGAGATGTATGCTATAGTACTTTTAGGTATGGAAAGGTATACCTTAGATTTTAATAAAATATGACAGCTCCGATACAAAGACAAAGAAGAAAATTGCTACTTTAAAATATTATGTCTTTTTTTTTTCTTCTATCTGTCTATACTCTAAATAACTGCTGGGCGAAATACAAAAATTTAAACTCACATTTTCATGGACATTTTCTAAATGATCTGAAGATCAGAAATAGCGCATTGTACCTTTGCCAAAATTATCGCTGGTTATTTAAAAGCAAGGACTCGTGAGCTACAATCTTAGATTTTTTAAAGAGGTTTTGTTTGCAGTAGCCAGGCATATACCCTCTTGAATCCCGGTTTTCAAAATCCAATCCTTTGCAGAATGTTCACAATATTGTTTTTTTTTTTATGCAAGCTCAAAAAATAACATTTTGAAAATTCAATAGGTTGCAAGAACAAATCTTTAAATAAAATCGGTTAGTTTTTGAACCCATACAAATACGATTTTTCTTAGCATACATTTAGGCGTTGACATGACCAAAGTTTACTATTCAAAAATCCACACTCTAAATAAGAATTTTTCAAATATGATAAACGGAATCAATGAAAAAAAGTTTCTTAGTTTCAGTTTTTAAAATAATTTTGAAATGAAGTATAATGATTAGATGAAGGATTTGGCAGACAGTTTTTTTAAATTTGTTTTCCTCTTTAGGTATAGAGGAAAACTTATATCGATAAAATTTTTTCTCCCAACTTCTGTAATTTAATTTTTTTTCACGAAGGTTAGTTCGATAGAGAAAATTTTAGCTTCAAATTTTTGTTTGGCTTTTCTTTCGTTGATTAACTGTGTATTAGGCTTTAAACAAAATTGACGCCCAAGTACTTGAGATTGACTCATATTTTTTTTTTTTGAAGAAACGGTTTTTTCTCGCCGTAGCCAGACATAATTTTAGGGGGTTATGATTTCTGAAAAATATCTTTTTACCTTTAATGTTGTGAACGATTGAGGGTAATAAAAGATCTTACAATTTCAAATTTCAGTTATTTTTAATGGGGTCAAACCCCTGTGTACCCCCTCTGAATACGGCCTTGCACATAGATATATGTGGCACCAAGCAAAAACAACATAAGTCACTTTTTTTAGTTTTTCAGGAAAGCAGTTTGAATTTCTTTGTTGTTTTTGCTTGTGCAAACTGAACATAGGAAACGACTTATGTTGTTTTTTTCTAGGCTATATTTCAGAAACCATAAGAGATACAAATACGAAAAAAATATTGGAGGTAGAATAGCTCGTTGCGCATCCGATGTTATCAAAAACTCAATTTTGACATAAGTCGACTAATGCTGTTATTCCTTGTTGCCACAGATACATATATACACAACACGTTCTTGTAGAGTTTATACTACACTAAAAGAGAGAGAATCGTAGAACGTTTGTTTTAGTCATTTATTTTATGCAAAAGCAACTGTGTTCATTTTTCGTGAACTAACTTTACGGTCAGCAAAGTGAGAGGGCCCAATAAAAGAATTTTCGTCCGAAACCGTATCAGCTTTTTGGAAAGCAAACCACATGAAATGGAAAAAAGACTTTAGGGCTGTCCCCGAGACGAGACCAGGGCGAGACTTTTGGAATCTCTTCTTTATCACGTCAAAATCGAAAAATTTCAGTCTCGTCTCAGCTGTGTGTCAGCTGAATTTTTTTAAAAAAACACTATTTTCGGATGTTTGACCGCCGCCGAGGTAAGACTCAATCCAAAAAATACATTCTCTTCAAGGCCGTATTCAAAGGGGGGGGGGGTCACAGGGGTTTGACCCCCCCCCCCCCCCCGAAATTCTTTATCAATTTTGTTTTTCAAATATCGAAAAATATTAAATCATTCACTATCCACACCATAATTGAATTTGAATTTTTCAACACTTTAATCTAGGTGAAATATGAAATTTCTAGGAATTCATGTTGAATTTTCTGACACCTCGACCCTTCAAATAAAGTACCTATTATTTGTTGAACACTGACTTGTGTATAATTATAATAGTGATTGTTTTTATGAAAAGACAGTAACTATAATGTTCACATCAAAAGACAACCAAATACATATTTTTTTTTAAATTGAAAAGATTAAAAAGCAAACTTCAGATTCTGCTCCAATTACAAAACGAAAAGCCTTTATCAGAGAAGCAGCTTGGAGAGTGGGCGGCAGAAAAACGTTGACGTTCTTCAAGAAGAAAGTGACTTAGGTACAATCCGATAATTTATTCTTTTGGTTTTAACAAAAACTTTGATTCGGACTGTAAGCCTTTCCGACAGGAGTAGAGACCAATTCTAAAGAAAATAATAGAAGCAAACATATTCGAGAAAATGTTGTTGCTGAATTCAAAGATATCTTTGACGCTGCGCAAGGCCTTCTAAATATTGTGGATAAAAATGAAACTTTAAAAAATCCACGAACAGCATTGAGGCAGCAACACCGAGCCAATGTAAACACCTCAGATCCTGAAAATTATTTTAGGATAGTTGTTATGATTCCTCTGCTAGATGATTTCATAACTCAGCTTAAAATGCGGTTTGAGAACCATAAGTCTGTCCTATCATCACTGTATATTTTAATACCTTCAGTTTCAGTAGGGAAAAGTGAAGAAAAATTTAACGCAGAAAACTTCCAATTTTATAAAAGATTTTTGGATTGGGACACGTTTAAGGGTGAGTTTATGATGTGGAAGATAAAATATCATGAACAGGAAGAAAGCCAACGTTCAAATACAGCTATAACAGCTCTTGGAGACTGCAGTAAGGATATTTTCCCCAATATACATAAACTTTTAAAAATTTTGGCAACTTTACCAGTATCAACATGCTCTCCTGAAAGAACGTTTTCGACGCTGAAACGACTGAAAACATTTTTAAGAAATTCCACGGGTGAAGAACGGTTAACTGGATTAGCGTTAATGTCGATTCATCGACATATCGAAATCATTACCGACGAAGTGATTGATGTTTTTGGAGTAAAAAAGGCCAGGCGATTAGATATACTTACATATGTAAAATAATGTAAATTTTTGCTTACTCTTTGTTGTTCCCTCTTTAACCCATTTTACCTTTTTCCGTTATATGTACATACATATAAATACTACTCATTAAATATAACTGAAATTTGAAATTTAAGATTTTTTATTACCCTCAATATTTTACAACATAAAAGGTGAAAAAATATTTTTCAGAAAACATAACCCCCCCCCCCCGAAATATTTGTCTGGCTACGGCCTTGATTCTCTTATTGGATTCGCCTCGACTATTCACATGAGAGTGACCCACGACCTACGAATGAGCAAATATTTGTCCATTTTGACATTTCTTTCACATGGCTTTTTTATTTGTCGCGAATGACGTTTGACTTTCACAAATTCAGCCATGACCATGGCCAACCTTTTACTGGTGAAATGAAAAGTACGTTACGCCCGAATATTCACAAAATTATAATTTTTTGATTATTTAGTTATTTATTTGGGGCCGATTTTTTGGTACAATCTAACCTATTACAAGAATACTTTATACAGAGATAAAAAGCACTACCTCAATACATATTACCCTCCATAAAAAGTTTAAAAACTAAACGTGTTTTCAACAAAAATAAATTGTTGCACAAATAGAATGCGTCATGTATTTCATATGTGTTTGAAACGTATTCTCTGCAATTAAAAATATTAACTGATTGAAAAAGTTAGATCTTTTACTTCGCAGTCTTATAAAGTAAGAACTCAGAGGCACCTAGGCACAGGCCTCAATAGAAGCCCTATAATTAAAGCAACTTTTGTATCAAAAATTCATATAGTCAAGGTACCTACCCAAAGTACATACCTATTTCAATTAAAAATCTAACCTAATTGTGGCCGATGGCGTCTTCTAAACCAGGTTCATTAGAGTTTAATTTCAAAGAAACTTACATGTGTTTGGGATATTTTACATTCGGTATTTAACGATAATGGGTACTCTTGTAAAGAGTTATTAAAAATCAATGATCTTACATCACGAAATCAACAAAAAAGCTCCTTGAGCCTAATTTTATTTTTTAACTGCATAAATAGTAAAGCGACCATCGACTACCTAATAAGCCTACTTTTAAACAAAACATAAACGCTTTATAATACATAAATATGGGTAACTTTAAGATTCATTCAAGTAATAGCTAATACCAACTTCTTTAATTGGAATCAGATATCCTTAAGGTCTGAATAATAAAAAAAACTTATATTTTACGTACTGCAAGGCATTCTCATTTGATCAAAGCCTAATGTCAATTTGATAAAACAAAAACGATTCGCAGAAAATATTAAACACCTTCAATTAGGCCTAAAACTACCTATTCGTTAATTACATTCGCTACCTCGATACACAAAATTTAGATTCAAAATAACAAATTAAGCGTGCGAAAAAGTTTTCTATTTTACTGCCATAAAAATGTTAAAACTATACAATTGCATTCATGCTTATCTTGAAAACAGTTAATATAAACTGCTGTTAGTATAACTTTAAGCCTCTCTAACTGTACCTTGTTAGAGAGCCAAGCATCGTGCATTGCAATTAAATGCAAAAACTGCAACCAGTCGTTTTTTTTTACAAAACTAACTGTAGGCCGTATGTGGATACACTCTGTTTTAATAGATTTAGGATATGATTTTTTTTTTGTATGATACTGCTCATGAGTGTAGTACATTATTATTGAAAGTTTTTGGAATATCAGTTAATGCCAACCTAGAAATTGCTCCACTACATAATGGCGTCACCAATTTTCTAATATCTTTTTAAACGGATAGTCTTGAAAACGTATAGTGCTAAACCGTTTTGGTTGGATTAAAAAAAATTTTTTTTTTTTTTTACAATATGAAGGACATTTAATATGTTTTTTGATCAATTTATGAGAAAATACAAAAATAACCGTTCTAGGACAAAGGCGCCATTGATTTCTGTTTTTTTTTTTGACATTTTTACCAAATAGTTTAGTCCAATTAAGTCCATGACAAAAATTTCATCAAAATTGAATCCTTGAAGATAAATAAGTTTGGTTTTTTTTTTTGTAAAGCTTATTTGGAAGATACTGTTTTTTGGGCGAGACAAAAATTCAATTTTCCCTCTAGGGAATCACCTAAGAATCTTAAAGTCCAAAGTTTGAAGAAAAGGGAGCAACCCGAAATGATTGAAAAATCGTCGTTTTTTGCAGTATTTTTATAAAAAAAAATTATGTAGGTAAACTTAAAACCAAATTTCAAAAAAAAAATATTTGCTTGTTTTCAAAATATTAAGTTTTTAACAAAAAATTAAAAAAGAGTGGGTTTTTTAAATCCGTCAAACAGTTAAGGCGTTTACTTGAACATCGAAAACAAAAAATCCGGTTCTATGCAGTTAACATTAATAACAGTTTTTGAAAAATATTTTTTGACCAAGTAATTTCAATTTCTTACAAATACCCACCGAAATATTTCATCAAAATCGTTAGAGTCGTTTTCGAGATAAATATGTTTTATCTTAATTGTGACCTGACAGCTACCGTTATTGTTTTGGATTATTGCACCAAAAAATATCAATTAAAACCTCCATAATTGTCCGCAAAAAAAAGAGTAAGGGTTGCATGCACACTTTAGATGTCGCCCCATTCGACTTCCACCAGTACTATAGTTTTTATATACAAAGAGTCCTCTCTAGTGAATCTCGTTACTACCTTTAGTCCAAAAGTTGAAGAAAAAGTTCAAAGCACAGACAGACAGACCAACAGACAGACAGGATTGTCTGATAGACAGACCACTTTTTTGCGCGTTCTCTATCATCGAAATGTCAGGTCTAATTATAATCGTATCTACGGGTAGGGTTTTCGGGTTAAACAATAACAAGTACTTCAGTTTCCACCTTCAACTTGTACAGCGGCTATTTTGTATTGTTATACACCAGTACCAATTTGTAATATATGTTTGGTAACTTGAGATTTTCTTCTAATTTTTCAGATGTTTACGATATTATGTTTGTTATTGCGAATTTTTGCTACATTTCTATTCAATTTAATTTAGTTATTTTTAATTATATACATATTATTAGTAACACCGATATACATTAAAGTAGTTCAATGCTTTTGTTATCTATTTTTAAATTTCTTCTTTTTTAACACATTATCTCTCATTTCGCTGTTTTGACATATTTAAAACCTTTAACTGAAAAAAGACGCCAAACAGACCTATTACCTGGACAAAACAGCGTCGATGTTGAGACCCTTAACATAACTGTTGATTCGAAACGTCAGTTTTTGTTGAGGTAATAGAGATTGACGACATGCAATTGTTGGTTCAAGAACGATACTTTTAAAATTGAACAATATTATGAGTTTATGACTTTAAAACTACAAATCCGATAAATCTAGAAACACAAAACAGCTGTTTACTATTTTTAATCTTTTTAATTTTAAAATGCTAAATAAGTTAAAACCCACAACTTAAATGATTTGTATTTGTGGCAGTTAAATAATCTTCAATATTTGTTCAGAAAAAAGAAAAATAATGGTTTATGTCGTTTTCAATTGGCAACCTGAAAGCAGAAAAAAGCATTCTGAATGCGTTCAATTGGGCAAAAGTGACAGTTCTGATTCTAAAAAAAGAGAATTTCTCTTCTGGATTTGAAATCAGAAGCAAAAACAGAATCACTCACACGTCACACATTCAAAGATTTAAATGTCGCACTTGAAAAATGTCATATTTTTTACATTTACAAATTCTGCGAAATGTGAAGTGATTGCTTGAAATACTAATTCAGTCACACCAAACTTCAAATTTTTCAGAATCAAAAAAAAAACTGTTCAATTGGGATTCCGAATCTAAAACCAATTCCGGATTGCCAATTGAAAACGACATTAAATTCTTCTTGTCTATATTAAAAGTAGATAATTTAAACAAAAAAAGAAGCAAGCGTGAAACGGAGTGTAACTAAAGGTACATTTATTGTGTACTGTACGTACCGGAAAGTTTTCAGGGTAATAAAATAGATATAAATGCGTCTAATAGAACATTTCATTATAGTCACACATATAGTTTCTGACATATATGTAACAATGCTCCTTTGCTCCTTGCTGCATGAATGTGTGACATGAAGAAAAAATTACTGGAAAATTGGCGAAAAGCGTTCGTGCCACCAATTGCCACGTACCTATATCTACAAACTATAACATGTACTTGTGACGTCGCGAATTAGTTGCATAAACTCGCATAGCCGTACTTCGCAACATGGCGCCCAAAAAAAAAAACACACATGTACGTAGTTAGGTAAGGATAACTGTGAAATTGGCACCGGAACTTAGGCCGACGAAAATGTAGTTGGATCATTAATTTGTTTTCGGCCTAAAAACAAAAAGCGAAAAAGAAAAACCTTTTACCCTCTGCGATGATGATAACATTGCTAGAGAAGTTCTTGGGTATACGAGTATATTGCAATAGAATACACCACCCCTTCAACATGTTATTCTTATTTCACTCGAGGGCATGGGATTTGTATAATGGAAATTGCCTTGCTCCGTTAGTTGGTGGCATATTTGCATTCCAGTATAGTTTGGTAACAAGAATATATATGTTGCTGTTCACAAGGGGCAGTGACGTCGACAAGAGAGAGTTGCCAGTTGCATAAGGACCCCACACAATGATGTCATGTGAACGTCCTCGTCGCGAAAATTATCCTTTGTGGAATGTAATGGAATACCCCGGGTGTGTGTTGTAAAGTCGTTCCTCATTCAAAATGAGATTCACATTCGGTGTTTCCTTCCGGCTTTTTCGGTGAGGGCCATCCGAAAGCCACCTTCATCACGCGCTACCAGAAAACTGCAATCGAGTTCTGCCGCTTCAGCGATGTATGCCCGTTGATAAGCCAAACTATTCGGCGCTCTATATAGGTAAGGTACTGTAGGAAGCTTGGTACCCTGGAGGTTTTCATTTTCACCGATCAATATGTGCCGCAAACAAAATTAGCTAGATAGAAGGAGAACAAGTTGAGTCCTTTGTAGCAGAGGATTGAAAGAACAAGCTAAAATATTTTACAACCAACCCCCAACCAATATTCAGCGAAGGGGCGCAATAGTTGTGATTATTTGCAATTAACCTGCTGCAATTGCAAGTCAAATAAATTACTCTATTTGTTGCGATGGCATTCCGGCCCGGACTGGGCTAAAACCGGGCATTATTTTCGGAGGTTGAATATAAGGCTAGGAGGATGTGTGGAAGGTGTGCCGCCTTTGTTCTTTGAAAAATCCTTGGGGAGAACAACCGGAATTGGTGAATTGTTCTTGTCCAGAATTGTTTCGCCATTTGTTATTTAAGTTTTTGTATTTTAGTTTTAACTTTCCAAAAGGATGTATTTGGAAAGAAATGTAGCTATGCCGACTTATAAAGTAAAGGGAATAGTGTCAGGGATAGTGAGTTATGGAGAATGCTCTCTAATCGCAAAGGTAATAAAATTGATGAATTCTTCGTGCGAAATTAGCATTTCGGTTGATTGATGGTTTGCATAGTAAGAAGTGCACTAGCAATCACTGAATTTGTTCTTATCTTGTTTTTTTGATTTGCATTTGCAAGGACATTTGATTTGATAAAAATATACAGTAAAAGTCTGTCTGTTGAAGTTATGCTACGAGAGTAGTAAACCTTGTCTCTTGTTTGAAACCCCAAATTTCACTGTTGTTCAAAGTATTGGAAGGATACCCAAGTTGTATGGATTATTTTTTGGATGTCTTCTTGTAATTTTTGTGAAAATAATATTCAATGGGAATCTTCACTTTACTTTTGGTCCAATACTCTTTTATCGTTTCGTAGGAAGGTGACCTTGAGTCAAATCCGGTAATTCTCATTTTTCGCTGACTTTTATAATGTTATTTTAATACGAGTTTTGAACCTCGTATGACGAAAGCTAAACGCAACTTTAGTAAAAATCAAAAAAAAAACCTGAAGTTTTCTACGATAAGGGATCGTGGAACAAAGTTTATGTGCAAACACCAGTCCTTCATGGCGCCATGTTCGCCTTTTTTGGAGTTATATAAATGTTGCGTCTTCAGTTTTTTTGAAAGCCGTATGGTTTATTATAATCAAACCAGAGCTGGGTCAATCGTTAATTTTGAAGGATCGAATCAATCAAGTATTGGTTGGTTGAAAGATTCGTTCCTTTCAACAGGTCAATCTTTTAATTCAATGTATTTCATTCAACATCATTTCGGTCTTAGGATCGTTTCTTTTCCCAAACTGTATTTCTCTTTTCTGTTCAATGAACGAAACATTCCTTATGCCGTGCTGTTGACATAAGTTCTCATTCTGTACCAATCTTTTGATTGAGAATGAATGGGATGAACGAAACACAAGCATGCTCGTTTGCGTTTCCCCAAACGGCGGACAAATTTTGCGAACATTCATTTCCTTCCGATGCTCCAAAGAATAAACGTCATGTGCGGCAAAGAAGCACAACAACAAAGGGGCATATTCATAGTCAAACTTTAGAACCGATTCCAACTGGCCTCGAGTCTAAAATTAACACACAGGTTAGAAACAGCTGCTATTCATTCATAAAGAAATTAGCAGCTCTTTTTAGTCAGAAGCGGACTGTCGTCTAGAACCTAACCGAGTAGTAAGATTTTTTTCAGACTTGGTAGGTACCAACCTAGTTTTTTTTTTTACTTTGTCCTAAACCGAAAATATAATGATTCTCAGATTCAAAAGATTTTTTAAAAATCAGTACCTGATTGTTCTAAAAACAAAATGGACGATTGGATCCCACTTACTCGTGACCTTATCTACGTTTTTAAAATGATAAATCATTTGTACCAAATTTCAAAAATAGATATCAAACCATTTTTAAAAATATAATTTTAATAACTATGAGCAAATTTTCTAACAATCAAATTATCAAAATGATTTTATTGGAGATAACGATACCTCCCACATTTTAATTTATAGGTAGATATTAAAATTAATAGGTAGATTTTTTTTTGCAAAAAACTATCGGAGCAATTTTCCAAAGAAATTGGATTTTCCAAAAAGGCAATAACAAACATTTATAGCAGGTGTCCTTATTTTTGGTCTTAAAAAAAATCGATAAATGTCTGGCGATACGGCTCAAAACACACCATAAATCAAGTTTCAAAAAAATCTACCCAATTGCTTTGGATGGAGCTCAACAGACAGACAGAATTGAAGGAAAAAGTATTTTCCGACTTCCCTTTCATACTTAGTCATTTCTAGTTTGATCAAAATCTCGAGTTCGATAGTAATGTTTAAAGCGTGGGTTAGGTCATAGTATATTGTGATGTTCTTAAAAAATCGTGATTGGAGTTTTTGAGATTCATTTTTCGGACGAACTAATTAATTGATTTTCCTCACGTTTATAACTAAAATTAAATCATAAATCGTACATTTTGATGGTACTGTAAATTTCCATAATAATGAATTTCTAAAATCTAGCGGTGAGACTTAGGTGAATTTTAGAAATATCTAGTTTTCATTGTTTTCAGTTTTAGTTTTTAATTTTTTACATTTTCGTCTGATAGTTCGTTCGATCCCGTGAAAAATCGTTGCTTCTAGACCAGATTTGTAATTTAAAAGAAAAATATTCAAAACCAACATCAAAATAAAAAAATAATATTTTTCGGTGCAGTCTTTGACTTAGAACATTAAATTTTGAATTATTGATATTTGAAAAAGTAAAATCTTGAAATCGCAATTTCTTGGAACAATGGTTAACTTATGAAATTTTGAATGGAAGCCCAACAAGCTTGGAAAATGTTTGAAACAACTAGAACAACATTTAGACTAACTTGACACACATGAAATCCATCCGTTTTTAAAACAAAATTTTCAGCTTTTGGCAGTCTTTTGACATAATAAGAAAACCAATAAACTATTAGCATCACTAAAAAGAAAGCTTGAAAGAAAAGAAAAAGAAAATAACTTCTTAAATTCATAATTAACACAATTTTACAAAACACCTTTTGCTATCCCCAAATGGTCTCTGCAAAAGTTAGTTATATCCAAAAAACAATTCAACGGCATCCTTCTGCAACCTGCAACCGTATATTGTGAAAATATTAAACGAAAGTATCGCGTACTTAATGCTGCACTAATCCCCCACGATATTGAAGATTACAATGTAAATTCCACGCGAGTATGGGAACACTTTATCCCTCTGGATTGGGACGCATCAGAAGTTTAAAACTTGATTAACTTTCCCCGCACCTTACATTATTAAACTTTTGTTGTTTTTTTTTTTCTCTCGCGCGAGTTATTATAGACCACGCTCTCTGGAGTAGCAAACAGCTATAGACTGCAACAGCAGCGCCTTAACGCCCATATTCAGTGCAATATCATATGACTTCTACTCCTGGTTGCTGCTTCTGCTAGTGGCTGCTGTGTGTTGCAATGTTTGCTACCAACAACAACTACTGACCAGCAATTACCCGATCCCCGACATCCAATCAATATGTGCGCTCTGTGATGGCAATTGGAGGGATTAGAGTTCACGGTTTGCGCGATCATCGCAAAATTAGGCATTTTTCTTTAATTTAACACAACAACAGGTGAATCGATATTAATATAGGATTCGACCGCAACGCGACGGCAGCGTGTGTGTACAACGATAAATTCAGTGATCGCATTTGAGCGAGCGCGGGGTATATTCAAGGGAATCGAGCGCATCGAGGACGAACGATCATGTCATTAGTTGCGATCCGCCTTGAACATTTTAAAACTGAAAGAGCTTACTATATGCACTAGAAGACTCCAAAGCGGGAGCAATTATTTCCTTTAAAGTACCATGAAAAAAGGAATATTGCGGTAGGTGATCGGTTCCTCATCGCATTGGATCAGGCCTCCCTCTCACATGATCACCGATCATCCATCTATCCAAAAGCAATCGTCTCTTTATTTTTTTTTTGGATTGAATCGCACAGATGAATTTTTGCGCGGATATGCAGAGCCATCAATTATCATCCTGGCTGCAGTCAGTAGATATACGTAAATAAAAACGATGATCGTCATGGACCGGGATGATCTTTAAGCAGAAAAGATCATCGTCGTCGTCGTCGTTGTTGTCGATCGCTGGAGATTGGTCATCATTCTGTTGAAAAGACAAAGTCAAGAAGACGAGTTAAACAAAATTACTTTTCACATGCGTTTATATAGTTGCATCTTGCATCTGCTGCTGGGACTTGAACTTGTACTGCCGCGCTGCCTATCTGACATCCAGTATAATATGCCGGTATAAGATTGTCGTGTTACCAGTAAGCACATAACGCATATCGTCCACCAAAGAATAATAGTTACAGTATGAACTGCAGCAACAGATTACATTATTCATCAATTTATTCAAAATACTTAAATATCGGCAGTAACGCGGAATCTATTTTTTTTTTCTTCATTGAATCGAATTTTAATCTTAAAGTTATCACATTCCAGAAAATAATAGTTCAAAAATAAAGACAAGTGGTGGAAGAACGGCAGCTCTAAAAAATGGAATTATTCAAAAACCCGGAAAAACTTCTCTGATTTTGATGTTTTTTTTTTGAAATGTAGATAACTAATTGAAATCAGACCAAAAGTGAAAATTCTAAAGTCAACGAAATTTTTTGAAAAAGGACATACTCAAAAAAGACGTTTACGTCAAAATATAGATCTCGATTAAATCTACATGTTAAAACTTTAGTGTAGCAACATTTCTGTAAAGCTATATTTTTTTGAAACAAAAAAGAAGTTGATAATTTTCTTCAGAATTTCCAAAAAAACGTGTGACGCTATATATGTCATAAGAAAATACTTGCTTAGGCTGTAGTGTAACAAAACCTTTCATTCACTAACGTAAAATCATTCCACATTTTATTGATACCCGAAACCATTTGTTCCAAATTAATTCATTTGTTTATTTTGTCAAACGAAACTGAGTGTTGTGCTCAGGGCATTGCCACCACTTGGGTGACTCTGCACATGCACATAGAAAGATTTTATTACATTACCTTCATTGTTAGTCATAATCATAATAATGCCCCAATATTTTTGTAAACATTGGAATTAGAATGCTGATGCATTTATATTTATAAAATAGTTTTTAAGTGGGGATAACCCAAAACAATAATGTAAAATAATGTAGGTATAAATAGCTGTAACAATCATAAATAAAATTAATTCATACAAAAATTTTAATTCATTAAAACTGCGGCCCTCTAGCCATATTGTTCAGGGTGCTGCGCTTTGTACAGCAACCGTAGGGTTACATTTTAAAGACACGTTTTTAAGACACGAAAACTACAAGGCTTACTTTTTACTATTTACTTTTATCTTCAGTGTTGCCACAATTCTCCAAACATATTTCAATAATTAAATAAATTAAAATATTTATAATCATAATATTAATACATAATTAATAAAATTACTTAGTTGGCTTTTACTATTTTTTTATTAACTTCCCATAGGGAGTTATTGTAATCGATCCGATTTGTCAAATTGAAATTTTTGACATTTCTCGATATCTCAAGAACGAGTAGTGATATCGACTTGAAATAAATTTTGTTTTACAGATAATAACTTCGAAAGAAGCTGAAAGGGCGTTTATTAATATTCAATCAGTTGTTTTTTTACTATAGCAGTTTGAAAAAGAAGTGAAAATTTTGGTTGAGCTCAAATATCTCACGAACAAATAATGCTATTGACTTGAAATAAATTTTATTCGACACATTATGACGGCATACAAATTTGATATGAATTTGGATAAAAATCAATAAACCGTTATTTTTTAAAATCAAAAAAACTAAAAAAAAAATTGTATAACTCGAATATCCTTAGATGGAAAAACGATATTAACTTTAAATTAATTTTATTTTACGAAAAATGTTGTTTTTGACTACTGGTGAAAATTTCAAAAAAAATCAATGGACAGTTTTTTTACAAAAAATTAAAAACTACAAAAAATTCTACCAAAAATTGGTATAAATTGTCGTTCGACTCAAATTTCTCAAAAATGGGTAACGATATTGACTTCTTGTTTATTTTATTTTATACATAACATAATTGTTAGCAACTGATAAAATTTTGACAAATATTGAATGGGCCGGTTTTTTAACAAAAAATCAAAAACTGTTAAAAATTCTAAAGAAAAGTAGTTACAATTGTATTTCAGCTCGAATATCCTGAGAACGAGCAATGATATTGACTTTGCCATTAGGTATTTAATTTTATACATAATAAATTTTTTTACAGCGGGTACATATTTGACATATACTTAACTGACATTTTAAACAAAAATTTAAACAGAACTAAGAAAATTTCACTAATACTATGAAAATTCCTAACAGCTAAAGTTTGTTTCGCAGAAAATTTGGTTATTTGAAAAAAACTAAATATAAAGTTTTCAAGATCACAAATGGGAAGTTATCAGTGTGGGTCGCACCCAGCCTCTTTTTATTATAATTAATTCGAATGTAAAAGAAATTTTAAAAAAATATTGGTGTTATTTATCTATTTAAAATTATTTGAAAAATTAATTAAAACATTATTTTCTGACTATAAGCTGGTTGTACTGTACTTATTTTTTCATAAACTTTTGGAGTGATTTTTTTTGCAATTTTTTATAATTTTTTGACATTGTGTTTAATACTCCGACGATATAGTGTGGAAGGGCCTTTCAGATTAGTTGGCCATCTCTCATTCTGCTTTCTCACTTGCATAGGTTTCTGTTACGTTTAAAAAAGTAGTAGTAGGAGAATGTTAAACAGGAAAAAGGAAAGGAGAATGTAACACAGAGTCAAGACAGGTTTGTGTGGAACTGCATCAAGAGTGATAAAATACCTTCTCAGGCGTTTTGAAAAACAGACGTTTTTGTGAAACCGATTTCGAAATCACATTTTTTTTGGGAAAATTATCTAAAATACCACGCAAAGACTAAATTTTGAATCATCTCATAATTTTTTGTAAGAAATCTTGAATCTTGCTTAACCTACTGTAAAGTCTCCACCTTTTATAGTAAAATACATCAGAATATTAAACCTAAATCTAATATCACCCAAGGAGCATAAATTGGATATGATATAGGTTTTGGGGGCATGTCAGAGCACGACTAATTCTGCTCTCAGTTTTGCCTCCTTCCACGCTCTTCCCGAATGACCATATAATAATCCAAAGAATGTTGAAGCTTCCGAATGCCATAGAGTTTGAGTTTGAGCAGTTATAAAACCAAAACCAACCATCAAGGCCTTACTAGTACTGATGCTGATGTTGGAGAGTGTAGTATATGTGAAATCCTACTTCATGCCGCCGCGGATCGAGTATATACCCACTCTGTAATTAGAGTCAACTTAAATCGGGTTGCAGAATCGCATAGTTTCATGTAATTTCATACTCCCGTCCCCATTTACTGCAAGTGGAATATACTCTCATATATAATAGAGAGAAAGAAAGACACCAAATGCTTTGACTTTGCTTGCTCCCAGCTCTAGA
This sequence comes from Syrphus vitripennis, assembly GCA_958431115.1. NCBI lineage: Eukaryota > Metazoa > Arthropoda > Insecta > Diptera > Syrphidae > Syrphus > Syrphus vitripennis. The sequence goes on from OY288110.1 coordinate 75,786,429, forward strand.
GCTCCATGATGCTACTTTACTGGAACGCATTTATTCTATTTTTTTGCCGCACCATTTCCCCCGCATACACTCCCATTATATATTATAGTAAAGCACCAGAGCAGGAATCAATCTCAGGGCAATGTCCCAATGTGGCATCACATTTTTTTGCGCACAAAAAAAACGAAGAAAAAAACAACGCAGAATTCTTCCCCGAAGATCACCCTCTGGGAGAACTCCAACTCACAATGATTATCCAAGAAAGTAGTCATTCTAGAACCTGGTGTCTCATCTTCTACTCGATGTGCAATATTCTCTAACCCTGGGTAAACAGTGATTCTCTGGTGGACACTAAACCATATTCTTAAAGAAGAACGAACAAAAAAAAAAAAAATGTATTAAATCAGATACAATTTAGGGGCGTTGATGTTATTTACGTGGTGGACGCGGGCCAGTGGGAAGCACAATGCGCGACATGCGACATGGTGATGGTGAGTTCTTCTATAAAGTTGGGACTTGAAATTGGCTTTTGAGTTTATCCATGGAATTATCTGATCAAGTAGTTGCGGGATGGCTCTAGGATGTATTCCATATAATGGGCCAACGACACGACTGGATGGGATAGTTTTAATACGACGACGAAATACTCGTATATACATTAAAAAAACTTTTGAAAATTACACCAGATTCAAGTGCTTGCTTTTGAGATTTCGATGATGGCATAGCATAGTTGTTATCTCACGCACGACATATTGGTATTGAGTATCGATTTACTCCTGGGGGACATTGTGTTTCAATGGAAGTGCGATTAAAGACGGTAGGTATAGGTAGTTGATGTCAACTGAAAAATTAAAAATATATTTTTATGAAGGTAAGTAGCGAAAAGATTTTGTGACAAGGATATCGAAAATCCGTAGATTAGAAATTCATATATTTTTCATCAGCTATATTCTGTTACTCCCTGATGATTTTCAACCTGATAAGCTGGGCCCTAACGATGATGAAATCCCTTCTGTTGAAAACAGTTGTGTCATTTGTATAGACTTGCGGGCTAATATTGTTCTGTAATAGACATTTAAAAATGTGTAGTGATTGCAACCTTAAGGTTAAGACAATGGGGCATATTCATAGTCGTCTGACAAGTTGTTTCTTTGTCTCTTCTAAGCTAACTTGGAGCTTATGTTATTCATAGACAATTTAGAACCGGGTCCAAAAGATAAACTGCAGCTCAAACTTTAAAAACGGTAGACTCTTTGACTGAGTTGTTTTTTTTCTATCTGTCAAAAAATGGATTGGATTTCAATGGATTGACAGGCAATAGTAAAAAAATTGTAGAATCATTTTTTTTTTGTTAGCTAGTTTAAGAAATTGGTCAACCATAGATTTTTTTTATTAATTTTAAAGTTTTTAAGACTTTTGACACCTCATTGTTGGAATTTCAAAAAAAAAAAGTCTAAAAGTAATATTTATGTAAATTATGCAAACCTACTTTGCTGTGTCAAAGTTAATTTTTTTTAGGGGAAAAAATGTCTCCAACCTTGTTTAACACTTGGCAGACTACAGTAGAGCTCAAAGTCTGGAAGACGGCTTAGAGCAGCAAAAAAAAAATGCTTCTATAGGACCATTTGCGTTAATAGTATCAAAGCTTATTTGAATATACGTATATGTTCTTTGTACAACTATTTAATAACATTTCCCAAGCATGCAAACACCTACATTTCCATTATTCAGACACCTAAATTATCAAAGCACAATGATTTTGACAGGTTTTTTGCGCCTATAGTTGTTGCTATCCAGACCAATCAACATCTTTAATGGATTCCGACAATGGGATGGTTTGGCATGCCTCCTCTTCAACCTGGCGTTGGAGAAAGCAATTCGTGACTCTGGCACGTCAACAAGAGGGACCATCGTTAATAGGGCCAGCCAGATACTGGCTTACGCAGACGACATTGACATCATCGCAAGGACCGAACAAGCTGTACACGATTCCTTCATCCAGATCGAGCAGGCGGCACAAAATCTGGGGCGGCACATTAGTGAAGGTAAAACAAAGTACATGGTGGCGTCGAATTTGAGAATAACAGTAATAATAATATAGAAGAAGAAATACGCGGGCGGATGCTCAGTTAAAACAGAGCCTACTACAGTCTTTCAAAGCTCTTCAAATCCAGAAATCTTACCATAACTTCAAAACTGCTGCTGTACAGGACCATGGTCCTGCCACTACTCACGTAGGGATCCGAGACTTGGGTGCTTAGCAAAAGACACTCCGATCTCTTAGCCGCGTTCGAGAGAAAAGTCTTAAGGAGAATTGTTGACCCCATATGTGAGGAAGGACGATTCCGGAGACGGTACAATAGACATAGTGACAAAAATTAGGCTCGGTAGACTCTGTTGGGCAGGGCACCTACCTCGCATGAGTGAAGAGGAATCGGCTCGGAAAGTCCTTTGTGGTACATTCTATGGTATAGACAGTAGCGTGCTAGACCATGCTTACGCTGGAGAGATGGCGTAGACCAGGACGCCCGAAGCCTTGGCTTCGGCTCAACACCGTGATAGGTGGAGAGACTTATTGAAGGGGGCCAGGACCTGACCCCGGTTGTCGAGCCGATGATGAAGATGATCGGTATGGTTCCAAATATACTTTCTTTCTTTTGTGCTAAATATAGAAAAGCAAGAGAAAACTAAGAAATTATATATGAAACTAAATATTTAAAAAAAAAGTTCTTAGATATAAAATAAAATGATATATATTTTTTAATTTAAGGCCTTAATGGTCTACAAATAGAGACTCACTAATTGAAAGAAATTATTTCTATTTTAATTTATACCCTTACACTTATCATACATTTTTAATAAAACTCAATTTTTTATACATAATCTCTGTACTAAACATGGCTACGTAGTTACTCTCTGCAAACTATTTATCACCATCAAAATAAAGTCAAGCCCGATTTATATTACACTCTATCTACTCCTTTTTCAGTCTTTCTGTATATAGCTTTAGACTTGCATTCCAGCGTAATTAGTATCTCGTGGCTATTTTGGGGTCGATAATGACACATTTAATGAGAGTCTCCGCCCGCCCGACCATATTCTCGGGACAAAACTTCAAAATTACCTCGCTGTACCTCAGCATCTGCATCAGGATCTAAATCACAAAAGCCTCTTTTGTTGCTGCTGCGCTTACTTGACTGTGGACCAGAAACTCCTTCATCATCACAGAATCATTTGTCTCACGCCACGCATCTATCTTCACAGTGAAGTCGTCAACGCCCCAAGATGATGACGACGATGACGATCGCATGCTCTCACAACTCCAAACCGTGCCTTGATTTTTTGGGACAAACAATTAAAATGACATTATCTGCCGCAGCACAAAACAGCAACCGTTAAGAGACAACCGCAGAAGACACACTATACGGGATGGTGGTGCGACGACGACGACGACACGGCGGCAGTCATACGAAATGGACGCACAGCAATTGCGACCTGGCTTGAGGCTCAGAGCGTGCAGTGGTCATCATATATTGGTTGGTAGGTATATGTGGCTCAAACCATCATCACGAACATGGCTGCGGGCGGATACCTTTCTCATTATTTAAACCCTTTTTTTTTAAAGTCAATCTTTCCATCAGCGCTTTTTATATGAGAATGCGAAGCTGGGACTGCTGGGTGGGTCCCGGCTTTGATTTGATTTTATTCCATAATAAATGATTATTGAAGTTTGGTCTTCGTTTTATTTTGTTGATGTCCAACTAATTTTTTTTTTCTGTCGTAGGTGAGACTGAGCGTAGTTTAAATTATAGTCTGCGAGAAAATGTTGCATGCAATGACCAATGAGTTGGATTGTTATGCAACTTGAATTTCTGTCATGGGAATCAGTTTAGGAAAAGCTTTTTAGAAAAAAACAACTTCTCATCTTATTATTACTTATGTATGTGCGTGTGATCGGCAAGAGTACGATAACTTTGGCGCCAAAAATTGATAACGGTTTTTTGTAGAGGCGTCGAAAACAAGCATTTTTTTAGTATGGGAGGGGGTCTATATCTTGCCCGGTTTGGGCGTGAGTGGCAATTTTATAAAAAAAGTACTAAAAGTAGAAAACAATCATAAAAAATAACGGTAATACTCACAATTAAATTTAATACTTTTTTGTTCAGCCAAAACTTTGAACTATAAGTCACTTTTTAAATCAGTTTTTGAAAAAATGAGTTTAAAACACAAAATTCGGGAAAAAATACAAAAAATTAAGTTTAAAGTAAAAATTTTCAAAACTATAAAATTTAAAATAATTTTGTTTGAAAACTAATGCCTACAACCGCCTTTAGGCGGGGTAAAGCTAGTAAGTATTTATATGTAACGGTATGATCTTTTGTTCAATCTGATGAGCTTTACATACATAGGTATAGTTTAAATATTCTATGTATAGCTGTTTATATCATAGCTGTAGTCCGCTTCGTTTGCAAGCTAAGTTTGTTCAAAGTGAAAAATATCCTTGTAAGCACAAATTTAGATATTTTTTTGAAAACACGATTTTCATTTATAAAAAAAAAAATTATATTTTTCGTCTGATCAAATTGGAAAAATAACAGATGAGTAGATAAAAGTCTGTTTAATCGATGAGTGAAAAATGTTTTGTGCTGTGATGTCTTTTTATATACTCGTAAGCTAGTAGAGGCGGGGTCAGGCAGTTGAGTGTACATTTTTGCTTATCATTTCTCCATAACTGATTCAGTGCTTTGGTTAGGTAGCAATGCCAAGAAGATCATTTAAGGAACCTTTCAAAGATGACAGATGACGAAATAGCTGAATTGATGAATGCAATTTCAAGCTCTGAAGACACTGACGGTGAAGATGATTTCTACGACGACGACAATGTTGACGATCCAGACTTCCAGGGCCCAGGTTTTTCAACCACTGGCCAATTCATTGGTACTTCGAAAATATTGAAAAATGATGCTTAGGAATTCAAATCCATGTTGTGGAGAAAAAAAAATATGCAGCTGCATGTAAACGAAATCGTTTTTCGTGGGATAAAAGAGTTGCCAGATGAAGTATAATCTTTGAAAACACCATTTGATTTCTTTCATTACTTTGTAAATGATGAATTTATGTAATATATGGTTGATGAAATGAATTTGTATGCGTTCCAGCAGAATATCGAAACTCGATTTATTACCAATAAACAAGAGGTTCGACAATTCATCGGAATCATGATTTTCATGTCTGTTTACCGCTTTCCAAATGTTCGTTCATACTGGGGAAGACATTCGCTGGAAGCAATCCGGACCACAATGACTAGGACGAGATTCGAACAAATGCGCCAGTTCTTGCATTTCAATAACAACTCTACTATGATCCCGAGTGGGCAGCCTGGATATGGCAAGTTGTATATAAAGTTCGACCACTAATAAACTTCTTTCAACTTATATTGGTATCAAACCATTTCTGTCTCGAGAGCTTGCTCCACCACCCTCCAAATCTTCTCGATGGGATAGAAAAACACATCAACAAATAGAAATTGACTGCCCATTTATAATAAAAGAGTATAATCGACATATGGGTGGTGTCGATCTCATGGATGGTCTTCTTGGTCGTTAACATATACATATGAAAACACGAAAATGGACTAACCGCATATTTTTCCACTTGTTAGATGTAGCAATGGGCAACGCTTACATTCCTTTTCATAGGTTGCAGAAGGGAGTCAAAATCGAGTTGCCAAATTTTCGCTCTAAAGTTGCGGAATCATTGTGCATGATTTCAAACGAATCAAAAAAACCGAGAGGTCGTCCACCGTCATCCCAGTAACACCAACCCGCAAGCCAAAAAAGTGTTATTTACCACCTCTAGAGGTTCGATACGATAACGTGGGCCATTGGTGCGTATTTCACGACCGTAAGGGCAAAAAGTTGTGTAAAAATCCAGGATGTAAGTCAGAAACACAGGCATTTTGCACCAAATGTAAATTGAATCTCTGCAATTCCACAACAAAGTCGTGTTTCTTTGACTTCCACCAACGTTAATGTTGGAGGTAATATACAGTATGTACAACTACACAACATTTTTCAGTTCCTTTTTTGATATTTCGATACATTTTCATGATAATTTATTCAATAAACTATTACTTTCATAATTTCACCTGTATTTTTTTCCCCCAACCCAACGACCCAACCCCGCCTGGAGGCGGATTAGATATTTTTACCTGTTAAAGGTAAAAACATACATTTTTTGAAAATCTAATTTCAGATTCGTTTTTATCGTGCCCATAGCAGTATAAACTGATTTTTTGAATAAAATTAAAAAATAAGGCATTAGAGGGAAAGTAAAAAATATATTAAATATTAAAAATTGGCCCTTCCGACCAAACGGAAAAAATGCTTGCCTTCGACGCCTCTACAAAAATCCGTTATCGATTTTTGGCGCCAAATTTATCGTATTCTCCCCGTGTGATCTTTAGATACTCCTGTATTTTAACTGTAGGTACTACGAAGAGAGGGATCACCTGCGTACAAATTACTTGTCGAATTTTAATATATTGATCTATGACTCTTGGACTATAACACTATTGCATTCTTATATAACGTTCTAGCGAGTAAGGTAGGTATTAAACGTTTATTTGATAAAAAACTACACAGAGAAAAAAAAAACAAATATTTCTATGGAGAAATCAGAATGATTTGATGAAGAAAATCAGAAGAATACTACTTAAAATAAATATCAATAATACGAAATTTATTTACCTATTCTAATTCAAGCAAAAAATTATTGGCTTTGAACTTCTACTTGGATGAAAACTATAAAGGCAACTCTACTTTCCCCATGTCCAGGGCCCCATTGCACCAAACACTTATCGTTATCACTTATCGCTTATCACACAATTGATAAGTTTTTGTTTTTATCTTCTTGTTCATTTGCTTTGATCGTCTCTCAGCGAGGAATTTACCGTTTTGCACATTTTGCGGGAGACTTACGGCTACTTGGTGTAAAAAAATCAAGGGGTTGGGCCACGCCTTCAATACGAAACATATGCATGAAGCCATTATTCAATTGATTTTTATTCTTTTAAATGCAAAATATGATGAAAAATTTTCCAATATCAAAAAAACAATGTTCTACAAATTTTATTTTTGATAAGCTTATCACTTATCAAATCGAAAATTTAGAACCACTATTTGGTGCAACAAAAAATTATCAAAATTCATGATAAGCTGCTAAGCAATAAGGTCATGGAAACGCTGATAAATCAAAAATTATCAGCTCAAGAAATATCTCGATAAACGAAAGCTTCTTAGGTTGTTTTTATTTATTGGTTCAGAGTGGTCTCTAAACATTCAGGCTGAACACCCCGAGCCTACTCTGAACATTTTCTTAACTGAGCGTTTTCTGCAGCGAAAATTACCTTTCAATTCAATACAAGTCGTATTGGATAACATTAAGCCAGAATCTGATAAAATAAATAATGGTGTGCCACAGGGCTCCATTTTGTCTCTGAAATTATTAAAAGATGTTACTGTTTTGCATTAGCGATGGGCATAATCCAATGATTTCAATAATCGAGATATTAGAATTCGAGTGATCAAAATAATCGAATGATCAAATAGTAAGAAAATTGGAATAGCTAAATCGAATTTTTTACTTCGCACACATTTAATTTTTCATTTGAATTAAGAAAGTACACGAAAAGAAATAGAAATCATTCGATTCTTCCATTTTCTTTCCACACTATACCTCTATCTCGAGTGATTTAATATAATCGAGAACTCGAGAAGTTGGTTGTTTGTTTGTAACGAAGTTACGAATTACGCGTGCTATTGCTACTATCAAGAATGAAAGAAAAAAAAAAAAAAAAAAAAGAGAGACAATACAATACACAAGTAAAACAAGTATAAAACAGATACAGATACACTGTTTGTCGACAAATACTGGTACAGCCGCTCTCGAACTCTCACTGTATTGAATCGAGTGGTTTAATTTTAATACACATACACAAACAATCAACGTTTCGAGTTCTCGAATTGTTTTTGTTAGTAGATAATAGATACATAGTACTAGATTCATTCATTCATGATTCATTCGAATGATTTCGGTGAAAGAATCGAGATATCTCGAGATGTTGAGTAAATCGATTATAATCGATTAAATCATTCGAATGCGCCCATCACTAGTTTTGCTGATGACTGATGCAAGCTCAGCTTTAAATCCCTTTCAGATTGTCACCTGTCTTCTTCGGATTAAAACTAGAACGACAGCTCATCAAATTCAAATCTCGACAGCACTGACCAATGGTGCTTTTGCTATCCATGAGCTCGCATCGAAGAAACTAATAAAGTAATAACTTTTCAATTCTCGGCATGCGCATCACAGAACATCTTTTGTGGAAAGATCACAAATTCGATGTCGCCAAAAACGCTGGACAGGTGTTCCAATCTTCCAATAACCCACTTAAATCTCTTGGTTAGAATTCAAAAGAAGAATTCTGGGGTACTCCTGAATGTCTCTCTCTCTCTCTCTCTCTCTCTCTCTCTCTCTCTATTTTATCATTAATTTTACAAACAGTGTTCAAGTGAAATAGCCAATAATAAAAAACAATCCAACCATAATGTTAAGAATGCTCATCAGATTATCCTTGGGACCAAATTTGGACGAACGGTTAAGTACACTAATTCTGTGTTTAGTCATATTTAGGTTAGTCATAACCTATGCTTAGTTCAATTGAAAAAAAAAACCAATCTTATAGTTTTTCCTCTATTTTATTTTTTCTCTGTATGAATGACTCAACTTTTTCTTGTTTTCATTTGATTTTTAATTTTAATCATTAATTGTGTTTAACTGTATGTTGTTTTTTGTAAATTAAAAAAAATTACTTTGTGAATCTTATATTTTTACGTTTTCGCCTGAGAATTTTACAAAAAAAGTTAAGTAAAGGGTGTGTTTTTTATAGATAGAACTTTGAAATGGAATAAAACAAAGATGATTTTTCAAAATTGACATGAAATTGACTTTTACGAGTAGGTATGTATGTATATCGAACAGAACAATGATTTTCTAAATAAATTTGCACAATATGCCTGACCAACGCAGGTGTAAGTCTATTCATGTCAAACCGCCAAACTAATCTAAACACAAATCACTTAACAGCTATTCAAATATCCGCCAATGCTGCCAACTTAAAGTTATGTACCTTTAAAAAACACCCTTTTTTACTACAGTGATGATGGAATAATGATGAATTAATAAGTGAGCAAGTGAATGATAACAGTTTAGACTTTTGAATTAAAAGAAAAAACACGAAAAAAGTGACACATGAATAAAAAAAAATAACAAACCGGGCTTGCCAAAAAATTCTACTTTTATTTTCACATTTCTTGCTTTGAAATGCATTTACTGTTTAAGACTTTTCCACAGATTATACATATATGTACATCTTAAAATCATAAGCGCCAGGAGTGGGCTCTAAAAAATACATCTTCATTTATAACTTAACCCACATTTACAGTCTCGAAGTAACCCTAATTTATTATTTAAGATAAGGCAATCAATCGTTAAAGGAACTTATTTTTTTTTATGCTTTATTAATATCAAACAGTATTTAAGTTATCGTTTAGTTGTTCAGAACGGAGAAATCAACTCTTATTAAATTTGATTGCTCATATTCTGCTATGTATATAGAAAAAATTTAATTGAAATTATTGTTTTATGTAAGCGTTGCGGTTTTGAGAAGTTTTTTTTTTGTATTAAGGATTAAAAGTGAGATATAATGTGGCAAATAAGGATACTCTTGTTTTGTTTTCTTTTTGCTTTGGTTTTGGGCGAAATGAATTCTATTTTGTTGTAAGTTTTAAAACTGTGTGACACATTATTTTAGGTCTTTTAATTTTCACTCATAGGATATGTTGGCTCCACTACTCCTATGCGCCATCGTGTTCGGTTTCGAAAATTTTGTCAAAGGCCTTAATAAAATCCATGTATGACATCAACTTTGTTTTACTTTCAATTCAAAGTTCAAAGTTTAGGAAACAAACTCCGTGTGTCGCTGAATAAGTGGTCGTAGACTTAAATTTTAAGAAGCCTATAGTTGTTTTCGGGAGATATTTGTTTTCAGTGAAAGTAAATTGTGTCAAACGCAATGCTTCCGAAAAGCTTAGTAATGCATGATGATTTTTCAAGTGGCCTATAGTTTTAGATATCAGCTTTACAAGCTTTTTTCTGAACAAAAATGATGAAAGAGTCCTTCCACAGTGATTCTAAAATCCAAGTCAAGTCCAAATTGGCTTCAAAATTCTTTCAATAGCTGGTCCCGTCTGGTCCTCAAGAGTAGTCAGCTTTAAGTTTGTTAATTTTATGCACCACATCATCAACAAGAAGAAACACCTTAGGAAAAACCAGAAAATTAAAATAGCATTAAGAAGTGACAAACTACTTATTGATTTTAAAAACATTCACTTGGGATTAATCAGAAGAGCTGATTTGTGGTGAATAGAATGGTGTTTCTGTTTGGGGCAATATTTTTGGGGACATTCCCTTAACAACACAAAATTTATTTATGAATGAATCCTCAAAAAAAAAAACCAAACGGATAAGACGTAAACTTTGACCCCTCACCTCATCCCATCAGACAGTGCTGCCAAAAATGCAATATTACTATCACCAACCAAAAAACCTTTGGCTGTAGCCACTATCTCCAATTGGAGTAAAAGCATAGTGGAGGAATGTGATTTGGGTATCGGGATACCGGGAAAATCTTGATTGTGTCGTGTCAACTTTAAAACAATTAGCACATCAGTTCTGGATATAAAAAACTTGCAGCGAGTTCACTTTTTTTTCAGACATCATGTCCTGTTATTATTTACTGGTTTTTATCAACTCTTGGACAACTTTCAATTTCGAGCAGAAATTTGCATGTGTAGTGTCTACAAGTGAGAACAAAAAGGGCCTGAAATATGTTTACAACCGATCCACAAAACCAAGACGCATTCCACACAGTTGCCAACAAATAATTTTCATGAATTTAACCTCAAAAAAGTTGTTTGGCTCCTTTGGTCTTGTCTGGTTAGCGGTTTTCTGCGACAACTCAAATGAATGGAATGTCAAATTCTGCGAACATTCGCAATTCGCAGACGTAGATCGTAGATCATATGAATGGCACTTTAGGGTTTGTATTTACTTGACAGAAAATATCAAAAAAACTTTCACGGACAACACATCAGCGGGAATAAAAACTTTTTATTCCTTTTCATTTGACGCGGAATGTTTGAAAGCGAGGGATATATCATTTAGGTTTCTAAGGTTGTTAAAAACAAATACCTTTTTCAAAGTTCTCTAATAACTAGTATTTTAACTAGTACAACAAACTGTAAGTACATACATATATTGAATAGAACTCGATCCTTAGCTGACTTTCAGAAAGCCGTTAAACATGTTAATGCCTCCTTCACTAAAAACTCATTTCAACAAAATGTTTAAATCTTGGCTAACGTCACCGTTTTTTTTTTCAATATGTACATAGCTCCGTTTATCGACATTGATAGTTTGGATGCACCTTTCACGATTCTAGAAAACCTGGAAACTATCAGTAACTCCTTTGCATATTAAAAGCATAGTACTATCATGGCGAGTATTTTTTGTTTGTCCCGACCCTCGTGGTGGCGCTGCAAAATTTTAGATTTATAATTTGATTTTGGAAGTCTTTAAGCATCGGAAATTGGTAGTAGGAGCAAGAAGAGACTATATTATAATATCGATTAAGGCCTCCACAAGCTCTACGCAAAAAAATTTGAGTAAGGGCTGCCTCCACTTTTAAGATGTCGCCCCATTCAACTTCCATCATGATAGTACTATGTTTTCCATATACAAAAGTAACTCCAAACAAAATTAGGCCCCTGATATCAATCGAGTTCCATTTGAATTCTATAATAATGCCTCAAGCGATAATATAAATTAATTTCTAATTGAATTTAATAGAATTTTCGGTATCCCTGATGTTCCAGATAACTTCAAAAAATCAATTATCTTTCAAAAATCCTTCAAACTACAGAAGTGTATCTTCCTTAAACATTTCAGGCAAGCTATTTGGATCCTTAGTATATAAAAGGTTCACCTAATGGATTCATGAAGAAAGCATTCCGACAGAATTCTAAGCCAGTCTTAGAAAAGATTACTCAACAATCGACCAAAAAAGAAGTCGAATTTGTGACTCTTTTTCAATCAACTGCTGCCTCAGTTAAACTGTATGGAGCACAAGTCTGGGGTTTCATACAAAGCAGTCAAACAATTCCATTGTTACTTTTTAAAGAGATTATTTCAGCTACATATAAATTATACCAAATTATATGTTGCACCAACACTGTAAGCCATTTTTACAGTCAAGTTTCGGGGATACAAACAATTTAAATGCGTGTAAAAGTTGCTGAGTAGAATATCACCTGCCTTCTAACATAGCAAATAACGTCGTTCCAGTAGAAACTGGTCTGTTTCCATTCTTCGTCCAAAGCCCAGGTAGACTACGTTATCAAAGTTGTGCACATGATAGTCTCCTAAAGAAGTAGCCCTGCACGTAATCAACCGAAGGCTTAGCTGGTATGCGGAATGGAACGAGCTCGCTTACCGAAGCAGAATTCTCAACGAAATCTTTTCAATAAATTTATAAAATAAATACAAAAAAAAAACTTAGACACAATAATGTCAATCTTGCAAACGGCATTGCCATGCTATACTTGATAATGTTACTAGTTACTATATATACATATTGGGGCATATTCATTGTCAAACTTTAGACCCGAGTCCAACTGGCCTCGAGTCTAAAGTTAACACACAGGTAAGAAACAATTGCTATTCATAAAGAAATTCGAAGCTCTGTTTAGTAAAAAACGGAATTCTACTACAATTTTAGTACTATTGCCTGTCAATGCATTGATATCCAATCCATTTTTGACAGATAGAAAAAAACAACTTAGTCAAAGAGTCAGCCGTTTTTAAAGTTTGAGCTCCAGTTTATCTTTTGGACCCGGTTCTAAATTGTCTATAAATAACATAAGCTCCAAGTTAGCTTAGAAGAGACAAAGAAACAACTTGTCAGACGACTATGAATATGCCCCATTGTCACAATTTAAATTATAAAATAAAATCAACTACTACAGTTAAGCTTTGCTTTAATACCTTGCGATATCTTGTTTTGAAAATTTGATTTGTTTGACAGTTTATACATAACTAATTTTTTTTTCACGATTTGCATTAATTATTTATTCATTATTGTATCATTTGATATTAAAATGCAAATTTGGAAAATGAATTATTTTATATAGAACAATTTTAAAATTAGTAAGAACACTAAGTTTTATAAAACAAAGTATCTAACGAAAGTGCAGAATAAGCACTGGTTTTGTTCACTCAAATTATATTTAATATTTATTTATTTATTTATATCTAAGTTCCTACTTAAGATATTTTTAATTAAATGAATATCATCATAAACTATATATTTCTAGTGTTGTCCCAAATAGAAGAAAACCGAGGGATATAGCTGGCTCATGGTAAGTACCTACTTATTCTACTTCTATATATCGATTTATGCGAGTTTCCAATTTTCCATCCCAAGCTCATTAGCTATTATTTTCATTCAGTGTCAACAAATTGCTCCTTAGAACTAAGAGCTATAGATAATATCCCAGTGCTAGCAGACGTAAGCTTCATATTATGTATAAGCGAAACAACTTTCAATGATAACATAATTACATTTTAAACCCATTTCTGGGCTTTAACGCTACCATCAACCTTATAATTTAAAGAATAAATTTTGTTTGACGGATTTACAAAAGTAGACCAGCCAACAGATATAATTATGAAGTTTTACAATCGCTTGAACATGGAATTGAAAATTTGGGAAACCGAAAAGTTAAAAAAAAAAATAATATGAAATCGAAAACAATAAACATTTCCATAATTCATTATAATTAAAACAAAACTATTTTTTCATACTTACCTACATTTGTTTATCTGTGTCGCACAAAATAGTTTTTGATTAAATGGATTTTAAGCCTACCCGTACTCATTTTATAATTACATTTTTTTTTTTTTGAGTTTTACTAAAATATTTTTCTTTATCGAAATAGTGCCTTCAAAATTTGCGAGAATGGGATTAAACGAAAGGGTTGTGTTGTAGTGTGCACAGACGAAATAAAAAAAAAATGTCTTCCTCTAAATCCAAACAGTTCTTGTTAACCCAGGTATGTAAAGATTATACTTCATACTATTTATTTTTGGTTTATATAGTTTTTTTTTTCTACAGGAAACTAACCCAATTGATGCTTCATCAAAATTGGATTAAAAGAAACATCATCAGGACTAATTGATCAACTTTAAGTGCAACAAGAACTAAACAATGATTTTATGATGCAATATTTATAAAAATAGATTTTTATTAAAAATGTCAAAATAATGTTTCTGAGTTTAATTTTATTAGTTTTCAGTTTTCACGAAGAAACTCTTCTATATATAAAATAAAATGTGTTTCGTTGATAAGATATCTGTGGCAGTATGACAGAGTAGCTTTAGTCGAAATAAATGTTTTTTTTTTCATTTTTTAACTTTTTTCATTTTTTTAACTTTACAGATGGAATTCTAAAATTCTGTCTAACTCCCATTTTAAAATTATTCTCCCGAGCGGAAATATTGTTGTTTTCCTAACCATCTGTTTTTCAATGACTATAAAATGTTTCAACAGTCAAGCAGTTTCCTCAAGTCTAAAAATTTAAATTTCAACAGCAAATCTTATTCTTTGTGATTTTCATAAAACTTAAGTTAACTTAAGGTGTTCTGTAAAATTGTTTTTTCGGGTTTCACATTAAAAAAAAAAAAAATAATAATGAAGTTTTTTACTATAACTAATTTTTCGAAAGTTGCAATTCTAAATTCATATATTCGTGACATAAAAAAAGATATTATGAGAAAAAACAATAATAAATAGAAATAAAATAATGGAAAAAAAAATAACATTTGTTGGGACTTGTGGCAATGATTACAGAATGCTGTGTTAACATTTCATTGCATCGTGAAAAATTTGTACTCACGCCCAAAAAACGGAAACAAAACCTCTGTCGAAGATTTATATAAAAATTAAAAAAAGCTAAAATTGGAAAAAAGTTACTGCAGGAAAATGTTGAGAAGTCTTTGTTTACTATCAAGAATTTTAATAAGAACTCCTTTTGTGATTTTTTCGATTTTGAATTTGTTTGGTTCTAAATCAATTGACACCCTAATTTGCCGTCACTTTTCCAATTTTGCAGAACTTTTTTCAAAAATCCATCAGAAATTCTGTAACTCAATTTTTTTCAGTCAGTCCTTGGCTGTGTGGAGTTAGCAAAGAAATCTTTTTTTTCGAATGTTAACTAATAAGTAACCATTTTCTGATAACTCAAAATATATATTTAAAAAACAAAACGAAGTTTAAAAATTGAATTAAAAAATATAAATCTTATTACTTCAAACAATCTAATTGCTTCAAACAATGTATACATATGTATATAAAATTTTAATTTATTTAACATAAAATTGTTTTCTCGGAATTGACTGTAACAATTTTGATGAAATTAGCCACGCCATTTTCTCATTTTTGTGCTCCTCTTAACGGCTGTAACGATTTTGATGAAATTTGATATTTTGACGTAGCCCAGGGGCTCCGAAAAAAGTTTTTGTAGTTTTTTTTTTTGATCATTCTAAATCACATAGCTTTACTGCTTACATTATTTATTTAAATGATACACAATATTTTTTTGTTTATTATAAACATTTTTATCGATGAAAAAAAAAATCACCTATTCATGTTATTTTATTTATTTTGTATACCGCCGCCGCCCGTCTATTCATGGCATGACTGAGCTTAGCTGATAAGAATAAAAAAAGAAACGTCATATTTTTTATATCATACTGAATATGTTTTCCCCGTTATTTTAAGTTTGCAAATATTGAAATATTTTTACTATACATTATTATGTATTATAGAGTTGCCACACTGTGGGTCAGCGTCGTATACTTTTTTATTTTTAAACGGTCATAAGTGTGGTAAATATGTAAACATATTTTTTTGTTCACTTGAGATTTTGAGGGCAATGATTTTTTTCAAGCGGTAGAAGGTCACTTCGAAAGTAGATAAAATAAATTTCAATTTTGTAGCATAGTGTTTCTATCGTTTTTTTAGGGCACGTAGACAGTAAAAATATAGAATGGGGGGAGGGGGGTTTATTTATTTTGATTTGCCTTTTCAACATGTATAGCCTGACGGACGTCTGGACAATACTTCCAAATTGTGCAAAAACAATCCGTTGATCCCAGTTTTCATAAGAATATTTTCTTTAGCGATGAAGCTCACTTAATGTTGACCAGAACGTTCAGTCAACAGTAGTTTCAACAAAACGGCGCAACATGCAACACAGCTCATTTCACTATTGATTTATTGAAGGAAACTTTTGGCAACCGCATTGTTTCACGTTTCGGACCAGCGAAGTGGCAACCACTACACGCGATTTTTGTGTATGAAATAGTGACACAAATATGATTTTGACCAGATCTTCAATTCTTATGGTTAGCATGTTTTTCTTTCTGAGCTGATTCTCATTTGTATAGAGCAGCGGAATTTGGTTCTACTGTCTCATGTGTAGATCGTTAAATAGTTATAAGTTCCAGCCTATTTTTCGAATCCGGATCATTATAGGTTAAGGTGAAAAGCAAGAAACAGACACAATGCAAATTCATAATGGGCGGTGCGGTGACAAAGTTGAATTCTTAGTTTACATCAATACCAATCAACCCCCCTTCCCCCCTTTTTTTTAGTTTTGGTAACCGTTTGCATATTTCAAACAACTAAAAAATTTCCCACATAAATTTCAAAAAAAAAAAAAACAATAAAAGCCCAAAAAAAACCTTGTCTTGAACCCTGCGGCACTGTCAAAAAATTTGTCATGGTTAACCTTCCCATCCCCAATTAATTCACAAATTTTCCTTTCCAAAAAAAAAGAACTTCTTAAGTACAAAACCTAATTTCATATTATTCCTCCCTCTCTGTCTGCCTGTCTGCTTGCCACGTTAGGCAGACATACCTACTCTAGGAAAAGTTAATAATTACCAAAAATTAATCACAAAATTAAACCATGAAATCAAAATCCAAAAACAAATTATTAATCTTCATCTCTACAAAGAAAGAAGACAAAAAATATACAATTTGTTGTGCCATCATATATATACACAAAAAAAAATATTTTTTAAATTGAGAACAAAAAAGAGCCGAAAAACAACCACTGTGCGGCTTCATTTTTTTAATAACAACAACAACAAATTTGTTTTTGCTTAAACAAAGAACAAGAAGTTATTTATCAGACTCATATGAGTGAGATTGAGAATTTGAGCGCCAAAGTCACCATCTCATAGTCATCTCCATTTCCAACATCAACACAGCAGCCACTGACAGAACTCCGAGCAGCACCAATCCCAAAACAAATCCAAGAATGTCAAATTTTAATCATCATAGGGCTCAGTGTAAAACGCTGTGCGTTTGCAATTCTTCCATCGTCGTCGTCGCTGATCGGGACGTCTCTGGAATTAGTTGAATTCTGGTGATGGTTCTGCTGTATAGATTGGACTGATGCAAGAAAGCATCAAAACAACACAGCCCTAGGAGCAGGGTAATGAGTGGGGAACGCCTACTCGTTTAACAAATTACGTGATTTTGTCTTTCTTTTCCTCCCACTTGGCAATGCTTTGTCCTTTTCTGCTTCGGGCCAGGCAAAGAATATAATATATATACCAGAAGATGATCTCTTCTTGTCTTAGCCTTTAGTTAATCCAAATTTAATGACCACAGGTTTTTGTGTATGGATTGTGAACTGCAGCAGGAATTCAGTCGCGTTTATACCGTCTACGTGTGGATGACATTTTGAAAGGAGTCAGTCTCTGTCATGATGAACATATTTATCGTTGTTGGTTAGAAAATATGGTCGACGAGTGTGGTTAGGGAGTTAAACTTCTGGTTCTTTGAATTTGATGGACACTGTGAATGTGTGTAAGATGTACTAGATGGATGAGTAGGTGTATCAAGCTTGCTGTACAGAACTTTTACGAGTAAATCTTTGGTATTTTAAATCTTTTTAGAAGCTGGAAGCCACCAATGTAACAGGTACAGCCATAAACAGGGCTCCAGTAGCTACTAAAAATAACTTTGAAACTAGCCTTCAAAGCCTTTTTGACTGGGTGCATTTTGAAATGGTTAATTGTTCAAATTTAAATGGATTTTAACAAAGCCTTTTTCCGTGAGTTCTTTAACAATGAATAGGTAAAACCAAATTCAGAAGGAACTTACGCACACTGGGAACTAATTACTTACTTAATTGGCGCTCCAAATCAACATGCTTCTGTAACCAATACCTAGCTAGCTGACTCCAGTTTCGTAATCCAAGTTGGTTGAGGTTTTGTCCCACCTTAGTCGCGGCATTTCTCTACTGCGCCGTCCCTCGGCATAGGATTGACCTTAGTCGTCTAAGCCGTTGGAAATAGACACGTTTGACCAGGTCACTGTCTCT
The DNA here is from genome assembly GCA_958431115.1 of Syrphus vitripennis. Lineage (NCBI taxonomy): Eukaryota > Metazoa > Arthropoda > Insecta > Diptera > Syrphidae > Syrphus > Syrphus vitripennis. Next base: position 75,804,983 of record OY288110.1, read on the forward strand.
GTACAGCCCGTATAGTTCGTGCTTATATCTTCTCCAATGCTCTACAATAATCGATGTGCCAGCTGATTTTTATATGTACCTACTGGACACTGGCCAATGGGAGAATATGCTTACAATACTTATTGCTGTGGCTGTGGGACTAGCGGGAAAAGTAAACAGTTGTTCTTTCCCTCAGTTAATGCCGTATTCTGGTCAGAATGAGAGCCAAAACATTGGAAATGGTTTTCTTTTCTTTGAGGCCAGTCATCAGAAAATTTTTGATAGCAATAGAAAAATAGCTAATATTAGAGTTAAAGAGCGAAATCGATCTGTAAGTGCTCTACTTTAGCCGCCATTTTGAAAAATCCGTTTTGAGCGAAAAGGTACAAGAAATTTTTTGAAGTTTTTTCCATAGAACATTTAATCAGCTCTTTTTTGTATATAACATTTTTTCCAAGTACAAACCTCACTCTTAAAGTCAAAACGCCTAAAAGTATACTTCTTTCAGTTTTTTTTACTAAAAAAAATCAGAAATAAAGCTTTAGAACATTATGTACAATTTGACACATTGTAATATATAGGTTTGTTTGGTTACTTTTGTAGCACAAAGTGTTTAATCTGTCAAATTTATGGAAGGGGGGGGGGAATTCTCTCAGAGAGAGTACAACTAGTCACAAAGTAACCAAACGCTTTTGTTTCACTTTGTGCATGAACGTCAGTGTGACAGAATCTTTTGTGTGAAATTTAATTTAAAAAACCTACCTAAATGTCTTTTGAAAGTACTTTAACCATGGTGTCGGAAATTTTGGATTCTTCGACATCCAGTGAATCAGAAAATGATTCAACAACAGCCGAACAAATTTTGGAAATGATGGATGATTCAGACGTGGATTCACTTGCAATAGATGAGGCAATGCAAGGAAGCAGTGCAAAAAGAAATTGCATCAAAAACTACCTCGAGGAAGTGGTGCCTTCCTACACTGAAGAAGAATTCCGCCGACATCTCAGAATCAGCAGATTGTTATTTGAGCGATTAAGTGCAGAATTCGAGCAATCGAAAGGTTTTACCGATATGCGTCCAGACAAACGTTCCTCTGGACATAAACATTTGGCTGTGTTTTTGTGGTTCGCTGGCCGTGAGGCTTATTGCTTCCGCGACTTGGCAGATCGTTTCAATCTTTCTCTTTGGACAATTTGCGTAATAATAGAAAGAATGTCTATGTTCCTCAGCAACATGAGCCCCGAAATCATCAAGTGACCTACTGAGGAAAAAAAAAGAAAACGAGCGAGTTCTTCAAAAACAAATGTGGGTTTTCGAAGGCAATAGGTAACTTAATTTAGTCATCAAATCCCTCAAACACCAACACTCACATTAAAATTTTTTTGATCAGGTTGTATTGATGGGACGCATATTGTGATTGACCCGCCGAAAAATTGCAAAGACGACTACATAGATAGAAAGGGGAACATAACCCTAACTATGCAAGCTATTTGCGACGAAAATAAAAAATTTATTGACATATTTGTTGGATACCCAGGATCTTCTCACGATAGTTGGGTTTTTAAAAACTCGACAATTTTAAAAAAAAACTTGATAAAGCATGTTGATGTAATATTTTCTTAAAGAGTAAATAATATAACAGCCCGATTCTCCCCAACATCACTGATACCTCACAAGTCACAAGTAGAGGTGAAATTGATTTTGTGACTTTTTCGTATTCTCCCCCACGGTCACAAGTTGTGAGAGTCACAAAAACTATCGAAATTGTGATCTCCTTATAGGCAGGTCACAACTCAACTCAATGATATTTCGGTGTACAAAAGTTTCTGAATTTGCATTTGTGAGTGATAATGGAAGTGGATTTTATTTTATTCCATCTTATTCGAGATGTTTTATCTGAAAACGAAAAGTACCTACGAATTGTATGGCTCCAAAGAACCTATTGTATTTGTAGATTGTAGCGAAGACGACTCTTAAGAACTATGACAGACGCAAACGATCCATTAGCCCTACAAGAAAGCATTTTCATGAAAATATATTAATTGTGTTACCTGGCGCTTGAATTATTGAAATAAATTTTTTTGTTTTATTTTTCAATTTGGAAATCTGTTCTTGTTTTTAATTATCAGCTGTTCCAAAAGATACAAAAAAGTTCACCTTTGCAGTGGTGAGTTTCGTTGTGAGTTTTGTTGTGACGATTAGGGGGAGAATACCAAAATGTTATCGAATCACAACAATCCTCACAAGGAATAGTCACAAGAGCTTGTGACTTATGACTCCTCACAAGGGGGAGAATCGGGCTGTAAGTGTAACTTAATTTCGTTCTTATTTTTAGAATTCTATTTACTATATTTCTATGGTGACTCTGCTTATCCCTGCAATAAGCACCTAATTATAGGCTATTGATTATGTCGTAAAAAAGGGGGCAATAAGGAACTAAGACGTTCATGGGTTTTTATTATAAAAATCATTAAATGGGTCATTGGAGATGAGAAAACCGCGGAGTGCTATTAAATTGATGGGTGCAATTTTGGGGGAGGGGGGCAAAAGCACCCTTTTTGGTTTTTTGCATATAACTCGCAAACGAAGCAAAATTTCGAGATAATGCTTAAGACCTTTTTTGTAGATAATAAAATTTACCATCGAAATGAACTATTCGAAAAATTTTAAAAAAATTTTAAGTTAGTTAATTTTTAAAAAAATCAATGCAAAAAAACGTGAAAAATCACTTTTTTTTTTTTTTTTGCTCTTTTGCCCATAACTTTTTTTAGAGCAGAGATAGGTATAGGCAATGCTTCATAAAAAAGAAAGATTATTAAATTCTCTTTAAAATAGCATTTTTAGAAAAAAAATTTTTCATACAAATTTACCGAGATATAGTCACTCAAAGTGAGTCAATTTTTCGATTTTTCACTACATTATTTCAATTTTAATTTCTTATAAAAAAAATTATTTTTAATCAATGTAGTGAAAAATCGAAAAATTGACTCACTTTGAGTGACTATATCTCGGTAAATTTGTATGAAAAATTTTTTTTCTAAAAATGCTATTTTAAAGAGAATTTAATAATCTTTCTTTTTTATGAAGCATTGCCTATACCTATCTCTGCTCTAAAAAAAGTTATGGGCAAAAGAGCAAAAAAAAAAAAAAAAAGTGATTTTTCACGTTTTTTTGCATTGATTTTTTTAAAAATTAACTAACTTAAAATTTTTTTAAAATTTTTCGAATAGTTCATTTCGATGGTAAATTTTATTATCTACAAAAAAGGTCTTAAGCATTATCTCGAAATTTTGCTTCGTTTGCGAGTTATATGCAAAAATCCAAAAAGGGTGCTTTTGCCCCCCTCCCCCAAAATTGCACCCTTCAATTTAATAGCACTCCGCGGTTTTCTCATCTCCAATGACCCATTTAATGATTTTTATAATAAAAACCCATGAACGTCTTAGTTCCTTATTATATGACATAATCAATAGCCTATTACTCCATACAAGGACAATGGTCATCTCACCCGAGCACAAAAAGAATTCAATATAAAATTAAGTTCCGGTCGTGTTGCCATAGAGCACACTTTTGGAATTCTAAAGCAAAGATTTCGGCAGTTATACTATTGCAAATTAAGAGGCATAAAAAAGTTATGTCATTTTATACGATCATGCTGTGTTTTGCAAAACATTGCAAATTAGGATAATTTGGACTTCATATATGACCAGGAATTAACTGTTTCTTCCAACTATGCTCAGCATGATGAAGTCCCCATAAGGAGAAACGCCATAAGAGAAATGCAAGGAAATGCATGCTAGGAAATGCAAGCGGACCAATAAATACAACTTTTTTATTTTTTCAAAAATTGTTTCTTAAATATATATGTACGTAGTATTATTAAAAAAAAAATCACAAAACTTCATTAAAAGATCATTTACTTAAAATAAATAAATATAAATAAAAAGTAAAACGTAAAAAATAGGAACTTTAAAATTACTTTCTAATTTCATTAACTGCCAAAAAAAAAATGAATTCATAATAAAAACAAACAATGAAACGTATAAAAAGGGAAAAATTATTTACTTATTTTTCAATTAATTTCTCCATCAGCAGAAATTTTCTTTCAGCACGTTCTTCTTTCGGATTCTTCGTACCGTTTTTGAGTCGCTTCCTCCTTCTCTTTTAAAAATGAGAGTACATTTTCTCGGAATATGGACCTGTCCATAGCTGCCTCATCCATTTTTTCTTTGAGCACTTGGCGCGTTGTCTTCTTTTGGCGTTTAATGCCTTTTAAATATAAGGTACATATATAAAAAAATAAACTTTAAAGTATAAAGGTGTTTTCTATTAATCAATTTGAGCATGTTTACGCTAACCATCACTAAACATTGTAAAGTTTTTTTTTGGTTGATGTTAAGGTTTCTTTTGACTACTATATTATGTACATATGTTTAAATATATTTAGTGAATAAAGGCCTGATAATGAGTGTAAACATACTCGTAACGTTGCATAAATATAAATAAATAAAATAATTAATTTCTTTTTACTTGACTCACAATTGCTTCCTTCTGGTTTGTTGAGCTCTGTTTCCGGTGTCATTCCGGTTGCCGTTATCAAATCGTCTCTGGTTACACCTTCGACAGTCTCACTACCTAGAGAGTATTCTGGGAATACACCCCTCTTTTTCCCAAATATCGTGTCCATTTGACTAAAATTATGATAAAAATAATTTTACATATCAGTAATAAAATATATTCGTATTTTAAATAAAAGTAATTATAGTGTATTGGAAATTCAACTGAACAAGATACAAACCTCTGGTAATCGCATGTCATGCGGTTTCTGCCCGTTTGGGTATTGTTGAGCCTCACTCTTTTGTACTGCCGTTCCATCGAGTGGTATTTAGCTTTAACCTGGCTATCTCTTCCATTTTTTTGCTAATTAGCTTCCACATTTTTATTTTGTTGCTTAGTTCGAATTTTTTCCCTATATGTTTTTGGAATTCTTCAACCAACGAAATAAATAATTTCGTCGAAGAATCCAGCCACATGTTCTTCGAATTTTGAGAAGAGTTCTTGACAACAGTCTCATCTTGGACACTCTCTGAAACGTCTTCTTCAAGGAGCTCCTTACACTCCCGAATTAATTTTTCGGTTTTTTTTCTGTTAAAATAGTATAAAATATAAACTTAAGTTTTCTGTTTATTGAAATCGTACCTACCAACTGCAACTCCAATCAGAACATTGGGATTTTGTTCTGTATTGGAATTTTTTTTGCTTCATAGATTTAGCAGCAGAAACGATATCTGCAATTATATAGAAAATATAGATTATTCTGATTTGATTTTGCAAAACGTACTTACCGATTTTATCTGTGCCATTTGTAAATATAATTTTATCCATAATACTAAATTTGTCTCCTAAATTTTCCCTGCATTCCTCGGCAAGGGCAATCCTATAATTTTCAACTATAATGTATATAAATTTATTAAATTATTTATATATTATTTCAAAGTGAACTTACCGGTCCTAATTTTTTCAAATGTTCTGGGAGAACATTCGAAATTAAATTCGTTTTTCATTTTTAATTTTACTTTCAAATTTTCAAAAATCCACAAAGGCAAAAAAGAACAAGTGGCATTGACACAAATGGCAGTTGCTTATTTTGACAGTTTAACAACTCCTTGCACTCGGAAATTCTTGTAGCAGAAAGTTGCAAGTTTTTTCATGGAGGGGAAATTTTGAGTTAACAAACAGGAATTTGTGAAACGTTGTGCGACGTCGTACGACGTTGTACAAAGTTTCTGTAACCAAACAGACCTATAAGGTATATTATTAAGATGAAAGTTTTTCAAAATTGGCTCATTTCCCAACACCTAAGAGGTAAAGTCGTTGATGTGGTTTCCTAGAACATCTTTAATTCTTTTGGACAAATACAAGGAAATAGAGTCAAGTGCAAATGTGGACGCATTGAAAAAGAAAATTAATTTAATTCGAACCAATTTTCGCAGAGAATTAAAAAAAAAAGACAGTGAACAAGCTGAGTCTGGAACAGATTGTTAAGACCTAAAATATACATTTTGTAACGGTAAAATCTACCAAGACAAAAGTCAAACTTTCACTTATCCCACTTTCCCGCCATTTCTTCTTTTCCCTATAGGTGTTGCCTTCAATCTACTGAGAGAGAGAAGTCGTCGGTTCACTCTCTCAGTATTTCGGAAGGAAACAATAATCGCTGATGTCGCTCCTTATGAGAATGGCTTCATGCCCAACGTTTATAGTAACATTCATTATTATAAAAGATGGAATGGTAATACAAACCCTTTTTCCCCAAAATTTGGAAGTTCAAGTAAGCCTGAAAGGCCTGCAACGCCCATATTTGAAGGACCAACTTTTTTCATGACCAAAAATTAGGGCAAAAAATATTGCAATGTCCCACAGTAAGTAAAAATGTTTGGTCATTCGTAAAAACATAAGGAACAAAACATCTTCCTCGGTCCCCACAATCGTTTTCAATGACATTCCCTTCGTAAGCTCTCTAGGGAAAACTAATTTATCCGTTAGGCAGTTCACCGCCAACTCTTCGCTGTCTTATAGTGTTCCCTCAGTTCTTGAGCGCGTAAATGATTCTACAGGACAAATCTTCTTTCGTACTCGAGCTGTGGCGAGAATCCTAAAAGATCTCAACATTCATAAATCCGCTGGTCCGCTGGACTTAAAGTTGACGACTTAAATTGTATTCTATGGTCCCAACTTTAAAGTCTGTCCAATGAAGTAAAGCATAAGTTACATATATCAGTAATTCACATCGATATTCTGTGTATTTTATCCAGCATAAATATAGATTATGTACATATCATCCATATGTATAGAGAACTCAATCAATCCTCTTGTGTCACACATCACAGCAAGCATTATTCCGTGACGAATCGATGCTTACGGTCTCGATCAGGAATCGGGCGGTTTATCAATGACCAATTCGCTTCTATCAATCGAAATATATGACTTGCTTTACGAACCATATAGCCCCCTGCCAAGCGAAAATAAAATGACAAATGTTTACGTGTTTTTCTTCATTTTTTTAGCGTCCATCGTCGTGAACAAAATGAAGAATTTCCACTAAGTCGCATCGTCGTCGTCGTCGGTCGTCATGATGGACATTGCTGATGGCCGCGCAAGATCAATCCTCAAACGATTCACTAGATTGTTCATTTATTGTTCTTATTGTCGCATTCCCCCATCATCTGACTGAGATGCATCCAAAAGCGTAGATCTCAGGTATGATTGTCGGTGCGACGACGACGGCGAACGGTGGTGGCGCGAGCGAGGTGATCCCCTCATCTTCAATCTCCTCTAATCGCCATATCTCATCCTATATCTCCTGCGCGCCTGTGTGAAGTTAAAAGTAATTTATCACCCAAGCTCACACCAGCAAAATACAACAACAACAAAAATATAATTACTTCACTCCGAAATATGACGAGAACCGACTTGCGGAGTTGATGTTTATGATGAAGTGGATTCTGGTCGGATTGGATCTGTAATCGGTCGCCTGAAGAAGATGAAATGAAGCAATATATGTATTGTGTCAGATCGAGATGATTGAAGCCGTGGGATGACGACGACATGGCATTGGGGTCACTTTATACGTACCTTACCAACAAAAGTGAATCTGAGTGCGTGTGTTTTGGACTCGTCGTCCCCCATGGCGCTTCAAACCCAAACCCCAAGCAGAGAGCACTTTTTTTTTTGTTTAAATCGCGCAAAGTCATTCCATGATTCCAATATCGACGGTGGCGGCGACTAGCAGTGAAATGGGGATGCCTCAACAATAGACATATAGACAACCAACACACATCAATAGTCGTCCTCTTTTGAAGAAGAACAAATTGCTTTTCGGTAACTATTAGTTGGAACACGAGGTAGAAATGAAATTTTTAATTGTTTTTAAGGCTCGTTTGCCTATTTGTACTGTATTGAAGCTAAAAGATCAAAACGCATGCCGCAAGATCAGTATGGGTTGAATGTGGTTGACCAATAAAATAAATACACCATCAGCTTCGAACAGAAACAAAATAATAAGTTTCGGAATTCGCTCCACCTTTCTAAATGACCAGAATGACAGAAAGCATAGTTCACTTCATCTTCTATTATTAAATGCTGTTTATTTTTTAAATCAAGAACAAAAAATTAAAAATGAGAAATTTTTAAATCAGAATTTTCAAATTTTATATTCCTAATTAATAATAATAATAACAAAAAAAATTGGAAATATAAAATTTGAAAGTTCGTGTGAAATTCCAATTTATTAATTCCTAATTTTCTTTTAACAACATAAAGTTGCGGGTCTAGCGATTCTAAAAAGGCATGAAAGCAGTGGTGGTATTTCTTTTATGGTGGGAAATAACGCTCGCGGGAGAATATTTCGGCGGACGTTAATACATTGCACAGTGCACACCGTCTCATGTTTGATGTTGCCAATATTCATCGATGAATTTTCCGGCGAACAGAGTTCTCAGCACTTGAATTCGTAATTTTTGAATATTGTTCCAGGCTGTTCCTGTTGCTATCTCAGCCAATATGTATAAAACAGTTTTTTTTCACAATACAGCTTTTTTTTTTAAACACAATAAAAAATCGTCCTTCAATTTTGTTGACTTGTGTATAATTTTCAAGTTGGTGATAAGCGGAATGTGTAGAGTGCAAGGTGAACATATGGTGTGTGAAATTTAGAGTGTGAAGTGCGTTGTGGAAACAACAGAGTGCAAAGATCAGGTTGTGATAAATGTGTGCGTAGTGCGAAATGTGAAGCCCAAAATGTGAAGTGTGCAGTTGGTGGCGCGGAAACGGTAGATCGCCGGGAGAGTACGATAACTTTGGCGCCAAAAATTGATAACGGATTTTTGTAGAGGCGGCGAAAACAAGCATTTTTTACTATGGCAGGAGGGGTCTATCTTGCCCCGTTGGACGGGAGGGGCAATTTCATGAAAAAAGTAATAAAAGTAGAAAAAAAATCATATACAAAATAATTGTAATACTTACAATTAAGTTTAACACTTTTTTTTTGTTTGCAACGCCTCTACCTAAAAGCGTTATCAATTTTTGGCGCCAAAGTTATCGTACTCGTGCCCATATCGCAAAGTACAGTGTGGGAAATTCGAAGTAGGAAGTGTGGATTGTGCAGTGCTGTATAGGTACACTGTTGAGCGCAATGCACAAAGTGTAGATTAACCGATTTACGAAGTACGAATTGTTAGACCAGGGACGAAAATGTAGTTTTTAGTTGTTAAGCTGTTCAGTCCTTAATCTAATTGATATATGTAGTATAGTATAGCATATGTTCGCAGTCTCATATAAGACCCAAAATTTTATTAAAAACTGCGTGGAGAGAAAAATTTGTGTTGAGAGCATAAAGCAAAGTGTGTGTTCGATATGCAGAACAGGGTGTGTACAATGCGGCGAAATCTAGCTGGTAAAGTTTGAAGTTTAGAGACTGAAGTACTAAACAAAATGGACGATGGTGATCCATAATGTAAAATGTTGAGTGTAAAATTTTGAGTGCGAATCGTTGAGAGTGGTATAATTTGTGAAGTGAGGAATACAAAGCGTTGCAGTGCGGACTTGGATGTTAAGTTCTAGAAGTACAGAATAGTAGCCAAATTAAGATTTGAATGAATGGTTTCATCTCATTTTCACCGAGCCAAAAACTAACTTTATGGAAAGAAATTTTTTTAAATTTGAACCGGATGCTAAACGAGACTCGTAACCTTAAACATAAATTTGATTAATAAATTTAAATTAAAACCCTCTGGGGTCAAATTTAAAGTACCTACAAATAGACATATTCAAGTACCTAGACCCACTATGAATTCAATCTTACTCAAACAAATTATACGCCACTTAAATACAAAATATATTATCTAGCAGAAATTCTGCCCAAACGACACAAATCAAAACTCTTTTAACCACCTCCCAACTCGCAACAAAAACAAAACAAAATAACTCCACTTTAAGGGAAAAGTGTAATAGTGAGAACATTTGCATATTTTGGTTTGCTGCCACTTGTTCCCTTAGTCAGGCGCTAAACATGGCACTCTCTCATACTCGTAAATATGTACTTCACAATTTTCTTTACAAAATCCGCATCATGACATTTTTCACAACAAAAAAAAGCAAAACGAACAGCACGCGAACTTTGGAAATAAATAACAAAATTCTGATATTTGGTTCGACTTTATTGCCTATTTCCTTTTTCATTCCAAAAAATGATATGGAAACGGGTTGTATGTATTTGAGAGAGGTGGTCTCTGAATGTGGGCGTTTTACATGCATGCATAAATATTTTTCCACTTAATTCTCGTGTCAAAAGTTTTCCAGGACATTTAATTTGCCAGAAAAAAAACAACATTTTTGCCATAAGGACATGTTGGTATCCATCTACATACATAAATAAAACAAAATAGGAAGGGATGGATGATTGAAGCAAAGGACATGAGTGAAAAATTATACAAAAACAAAAATAAGTGTTGGATAATGGAGACAGAGGGAGGATATGGAGAGCAAACAACACAAAAGCAATTTAAGAAAATTATAGGCTATCAAAACTGCTGTAATTTCTTATGGTTTTTTTTTTTGGTTTGCGTCTTGGATAGGGGGGGATAAAATGTTATTTGATACACTTGTTATGGAAAGCTGCATAAAAGAGGACATGTTGTCATTACGAGCTTACAATGGAGTTATTTTATAAGCGGCGACGGAAACTGGAAGGAGACAATTAAACAAATAAAAAACAGTATCGAAGCAGGTGTCGTTTATAATTGATAATCTCAGTAAATTCTTCTCTCCGCCCTTGTTGCCATTTGATGGAGATCCATGACCCTATGTGTTTGAGGTATCAATCCAGATTCTACTGAATTTCTCCATTTCTTTTCGACAAAGCTGCGTACAGAACATCATTTATCACCAACAGGAACAATATTGGTGAAGGTATACAGCCCTGCCTAGCACCAATTTGGATTTGAAACTCTTCTTACAACCTTTAATTATGCCGAACGTAACATTTGGATCCACCATAAATATCATTCCTGCGCAAGGCAAGCCAAATACTGTTGATCGATATTGAACGCACGCCGCAGAATGCTATGAACTTAAATCCCTGAAAGAGATAGTGAAAAAGAAAAATTTCAGAAATGTAACAAAATCTTCATTTTTACTGATTACTTTTTAATTTTGTCAGAAACATTGGTATAAATTGGAAATATTTTGTTTTGTCTTTTGTCTGAAAGTTCGTTTGAAACTACTAAAAGCCATAGGATATACACTTTTAATGAAAAACGATTTTATGCTTGGCACTTGCCTGGTGACTAAGCACACCCCAAGCGAAGCAAGAAGGGAGTTAAGACCCTTGAAATCCGCGAACATATCAAAATACTTTCAATAAAAAAACACCAATATTGCTCAGAAATTCTAGGTCTTACGGATTCATTCCAGGACTATCACTGGAGAATTTTTTAATCATTCGAGGATTTTAGGCATTATTTATTTCATTTTTTTTTTATTTATTTATTTTATTTAGTTTATTTATTTTATTTATTTTATTTATTTTATTTATTTATTTTATTTATTTAATTTATTTTATTTATTTTATTTATTTTATTTATTTTATTTATTTTATTTTATTTATTTTATTTATTTTATTTATTTTATTTATTTTATTTATTTTATTTATTTTATTTATTTTATTTATTTTATTTATTTTATTTATTTTATTTATTTTATTTATTTTATTTTATTTTATTTTATTTTATTTTATTTTATTTTATTTTATTTTATTTTATTTTATTTTTTTTTTATTTTATTTTATTTTATTTTATTTTATTTTTTTTTTATTTTATTTTATTTTATTTTATTTTATTTTATTTTATTTTATTTTATTTTATTTTATTTTATTTTATTTTATTTTATTTTATTTTATTTTATTTTATTTTATTTTATTTTATTTTATTTTCTTTAATTTTATTTTATTTTATTTTATTTTATTTTATTTTATTTTATTTTATTTTATTTTATTTTATTTTATTTTATTTTATTTTATTTTATTTTATTTTATTTTATTTTCTTTAATTTTATTTTATTTTATTTTATTTTATTTTATTTTATTTTATTTTATTTTATTTTATTTTATTTTATTTTATTTTATTTTATTTTATTTTATTTTATTTTATTTTATTTTATTTTATTTTATTTTATTTTATTTTATTTTATTTTATTTTATTTTATTTTATTTTATTTTATTTTATTTTATTTTACTTTATTTTATTTTATTTTATTTTATTTTATTTTATTTTATTTTATTTTATTTTATTTTATTTTATTTTATTTTATTTTATTTTATTTTATTTTATTTTATTTTATTTTATTTTATTTTATTTTATTTTATTTTATTTATAAAAAAATTTATTCAAAACAATCAATAATCTAAAAAATTGTAAGTCTACCTATATACTCGTAACTTCTCATTTAGTTCATTGTAAAATTTGTGGCTCATCCAGACAAATTAATACTTCCTTCCTTTTAACTCACTTCATAATAATCTAATAGCAATAAATCAACATCGAACCGCCTTTTTAAAATAACTGCCTTCCATTCGATCATGTGTGGCTGAGTGGATTAATTAATTATTACATGGCCCAGGAATATTAATACAAAAAGTCCACAATATATATTCCTATACCTAAACAAGGAGGTGGTCCATGTAGGATGTATATAGAAATGAATTAACTTTGGTACCATCCACTTTTGTAGCAATAAATTGAAGACAAAAAAAAATCACACAAAACATATTTCCTCCACCAATCCTGTGTTTGCTTATAGATTTAACTTAAACAATTATCTGTTTTTTTTTTGGTTGTTGTTGTATTTTTATTTACTTTAAAATTTAAAATATTAAAACTCTCATCCTCTAGCAGTTGTGTAGTTTAATAGCTCACAGTGGCGGCCTCATTTTTTTCCTTAAATTTCATTATTATTATTTTCATTCAATTAAAATGGTAAAAAAATAAAATTGTATTTTACATTAAAAATTCATTTCATCCAATTGAATTTTTTTTTAATATAAAAATTAGTTGTGGTAAATTCCTTGTGCACGCATTATCAACGCGTAAACAAGCGATTTAACGATTATCCTGCCAGAGACCTACAATCACCAGCCAAATTGCCGCAAGTAATAACCATGAATATTCATAAGGATTTCGTTTTGGTGCACGATGCAAAAGTGCATCTGTTGGTAAAATTTTAATTTTTTTCCATCAGTACATCGAAAATATATTTAAATGTTTTTGTGTGTATATCACAAAGTGCAGGATATTTTCCGGGACATTTCACATCAGAGAATGTGCAATGTGCAACAGCATCAGGAGAATCAAAGGAACAGTCCAGTATCAATTGCGGTTCGCGTTTTCAATCTATATTATTCATCACGCGATATGCCATCAAACAAAATTTTAAAACGACAACAAGCAGTAGTCGTCCACAGTCCACTTTTCGAAATAAATTCCAATAACATAATGATCCTATACCGTGAATGAAGGGATGTGCAATGTGATGCATAGGGTGAGTAAAGTTTGTTTTTATTGACTCTTTGTGTGGATTTAATTTTTCATAATTTTTCTAAACAATTTTTTTTTCTTTTTTGAAATATTATAAAACAGTTGAGTTGCTGGTAAGCTTTGAAATAAAAAGACATTATTGTTTTTAGGTATGTACTACTTTGGGAAAAAAATCATTTTTGGTTGGCTAAAAAATTGTATGCTTTTGACTAGGAATAATATCATGTTTGAGCAAAATCACATGACTCTTATGGCGTTTTCAATTGGCAATCTGGAAGCAGAAAAAAGCATTCTGAATGCGTTCAATTGGGCAAATGTGACAGTTCTGATTCTGAAAAGAAGGGAATTTCTCTTCTGGATTTGAAATCAGAAGCAAACACAGAATCACTCATACATTCAAAGATTTAAATAATGTCTCACTTTTTTAAGTTTACAAATTAAGCGAACTGTGAAGTGATTGCTTGAAATACTAATACAGTCACACCAAACTTCAAGTTTTTCAGAATCGAAAAAAACTGTTCAATTGGGATTCCGAATCTAAAACCAATTCCGGATTGCCAATTGAAAACGACATTAATGATTTCGTTTTAAAGCATCTTAAACATGATTGTCAAATTATTCAACTGCCAAACAATTAAAAATGAATTTGTTTGTTTATAATTATAATCGTGAATTAAACTGTTCTGGGATCATAGGACCACATTTTTTTGGTATTTTTAATATTATAGTATTTCTTAGGTCAATAATAGAGGCCACCTAGTTTCAGAAATTGGCTGCCCAAAGGTTTTTCTTATGAATTTTTAAAAATTCTTCAAAGCTACATATGTATATTTAGAACCTAGGTTTTTGGATATTCAATAAAAAATGTCATAGGTCATAGTTATAGGTAAGCTACCTCAAAAATATCTATGGGTGACCAATTTCTGAATTTCAGCGGCCTGCTCGTGTGATGCCTGCTTGCTAAAGAGGATTCCATACCATTTCGAGGCTTATGGCTAATCCAGTACGTCTCCGTATGATAAAGTTCCCTTGTTTTCTCTTCTGAAGATCATCATTTAAGATACAGTTGGGTCAGAAAATTCCCAAGATCTTTTGCAAACATCAGTCTTCCTGCCAAGAAACTAACTTTTGTAAGTCTCGTTTGGTCTCGTCAAAATACGAAAATTTCAATCTGGTATTGTTCTCGGTCCCGTTAACTGAGTGTTGTCCCGATCTTATCTCAATACTACTCAGCTTCTTTTTTTGTTGTTTCTCGAGTCTAGACGGTAACGTGGCCGGTTCTGGCCTCGTTCAACAAATCTCTCCACCTATCCCGGTCTTGAGCCGACGCCATACAGTTGCGCACCCCAAGGCATCGAGCGTCCTGGCCTACGCCATCGCTCCAGCGCAAGCATGGTCTACCACGCTGCCGTCTGCCATAGAATGTACCACAAAGGACTTACCGAGCAGGTTCCTCTTCACTCATACGAGCTAGGTGTCCTGCCCACCGGAGTCTACCGAGCCTAATTTTTGTCACTATGTCTGCTTCAAGATAGATTGCGTACAATTCATGATTGTACCATCTCCGGAATCGTCCTTCCTCACATATGGGGCCAACAATTCTCCTTAAGATTTTTGTCTCGAACGCGGCTAAGAGGTCGGAGTCTCTTTTGCTCCCGAGCACCCAAGTCTCGGATCCATATACGTGAGAACTGGCAGAACCATGGTCCTCTTCAGCAGCAGTTTTGAAGTTATGGTGAGATTTCTGGATTTGAAGAGCTTTGACAAACTATAGTACATATATAGTCTTATTTACTCAATTCAATTTTTGCATAAGCATTTAAGTGCACGTTCTTTTGTAAGTATCTGTAAACCAGAAACGGTCGTTTCTGCGCTGTTAAGGCCCAACTACTGCTAAATTACCATAATCTAAAATTTAAACTTTTTCTGGAAAAGCTGAGTAGTGATCAGCAATTAAAAAAACGGAGCAATTTAAATAAATCAATGATATATACAATATTAAGGGTTTACAAAACATGTGCGGTATCTTATGAAGAAATAAAAAAAAAAAACAAAGAAAGAAATGTAATTTCTAGTAATTCAAATGTACCTACTCATACTTGCAGTGTGTATTGGTTCGCTTACCAACCACAACATGTCACAAAATGTCACTTCATACGTCATGTTGACATTTTCACAATTGCGTTCTTCTGTCAATGTCACTTTTACTTGACATTTTGATTTTTCCATTTTTTTTTTTCTAAACGGATTATAATAATTTGATCCAGGAAGAAAACAAGCACACGAGAAAATGAGTCTACCCATATAATTACTTAAAGCTTCATGGCCGCAATATATGGTTTGTCGGCTGGCGCGACATGGTGCCACTTAAATCATTCCTCCACATTTTACACACAACATTACGTAGTAACTATAAGCTAGTTTTAAATGTCAGTTAATAATAACAAAACAACAACAACAAAACAAATTTAAAGGCGGAGAGTTTATAGGCAAGATTTATACCTTTAAACTCCAGGGAAAATTCATATTTCCACAAGTGTTCCAAGGTAATATAAATGTGTCCACTTTAGTTCTATACGACACTGTTGGAAGGGGTGGAACCGAAACTCCCTGAATGGGACAGGCGGACAGGACACTATCGTGACATATGTTTTGTTCTAAGAAAGTACGAACGAAATCCACCATAATATATACTGCATTCTGCACTAGCCAACATTATCAAGAGTAGCTCTACGTAATTAATGGCACTAAAATCATTTTGAAAATAGCTCCACTTAGTGGGGAGGGGAGGTTGAAGCAGACAAACAATGTTTTGAGCTCGAAAGGGTGTTGCTTTTTTGAAAAAGGGTGACAGTTATTATATTTTCCTCCTGCATTCGAACTGCCATTGGAGCGAAATTGTTGCGTGTCAAAGTCTCATAATAAATTTATTTATCCAACAAAAAGGATGTGCAGAAAGGTTTTTGTTGCTGGATGACTATGTGATGTGTTGCAATACCTACATGATGCAGAATATGGACAACATACGAATATAAAAGAACAAGTACAACCCCATTCCACTACCAAAATCCGTCAGGAAAGGGTTGTGCCCCTTATCACAGGTGATGGATTTATTTTAACCCCTCCGTGAAACCATGGATGTACGAGTTACTCTGTTGGAAATGGAAGCAGGAAGGAATATTTTAATACCAAATGAACGGAACCCATCAATGTTGAGAATTTAAATAAAAACTATGCATCAATGTCAGATTGGTATCGGGTGTTGGTATGTACAGTGTACACTGTACACTAGTTCGTAGTTGTTGTTTTTATTTCTTGAATCTGAAACAAAGTATTTTATATTACAACCTGACCATCAGGCCATCCTTTTGGGTCCACGAAAGTGTAACATTTAGTTATGCCGCAATAAATCTTAATTTCGAAGTAGAAAATGAATACAAAAAAAAAAACAATACAATATTTTACTTTGCCGTCAGACTGACACCTTTGTTCGGGTCCAATTTGCTCGGACATCTTGGACAAGTTTAGGTAAGAACAAACAGTAAAGAAGAAAAATAAAGGGCATTTAGAAGGCAATCAGGACTAAACTGAGGCTGATAGATTTTTTTTTTCGTTTTCGAAGTGATCTCATTCATCAATTTGGGTGGTGTTCGATTTGGGATGAGGCTTGACTTAGAGTTCATATATTATAAATTGTTGGAATGGGAAGTAAATTTTGTTGTATTGCAATTGAACAATCTTGATAAATTATTGATATTTTTCGCTTTGAATTTCATTTAAGGCCGGGAAGTAGGTTTGAATCGGCAATTTTTTTTTAATCAATTTCAGAACAAAAATGCTAAACACAAATTACTTGGGGTACAAGTAAGTTATCCACTTTAATTTTCTCAAAAAAACATCTTGTTATACATGCTCATTTGAACAATAAAGACTAAGATATGCAAGTTGGATCAAGACTAGTGTTTGACTTTGAATCATTGATATGTACTTTTAGACAAGAGAATATAACATTTTTAGCTCTTTTAGGTTTAGTCTTTGTGGAAGAAAAAATTACCAAAGTCGGAAGTAAATTTTTTTTTTTCATCGAAATTGATGGTTTCCGTGAGTTTCCCCTGATCCATAATGGGACCTAGACTTCGTGGATGCGTGAAAGGGTTCCATAGCATCGCTTGGCTATAGCAATGCAATGGGTTGCGCTCTTTTGAAGCGTATGTTCAATACACTTCTATTTACGATTTTGTATGAAAGTATTTGATGCCGAGATTGTAAGTTCGTAGAATTGTTACTTCAGAGACTCCTGGTGTTAAATGTACCCGCTAGAAAAAAGAAGTGTTTTTTCAGAGGCTACTATGTCTGTTGTGAGAAATTTTCACTTAACATTTATATTCGGTATTGGCATCCTTGCTGCTAGTCCTTATTTAGAGTTCCGGAAGTCTATGTGCACGTTATCATGGAAATGTATGAACAAGGAATCACCAAAGAGTTCCCAAATAGAGTAGGTGTGCACCAGGGAAGCGTCGTCAGTCCTTTGCTCTTTATTACAGTCTTTGACTCTTTGCTTCACGATAAGGACGAAGATAGTATGTATTTCCAACGCGCACTCCATATATGGGCGGATGTTCTGGAGGGAAATACATACCGCATTAGCGCGAAAAAGACTGAACCTACCTACATTATGTATGCTGCTTATTTTCTGATTTCCGCGAAATCGTCTAACTCCGCTTCGGAATCCATCCTTTAGTTGAACATCTTTTTATTTTTTCGCAAGCGACTTGAGAAGTCCTTTACACTCGTCTTTCAGGGTACAGTTTCGGATTAGACTGTATGGGTGCTATATTGTTGTTACACATTAGTACAACAGCACTGGCTGAAAATAAAATTTCCTTAAAGAGATTTCCACATAAATAAACATCTTAAACAAGTCAACATAAGAATCTTAAAACATCGAAACATTGACACCTTGAAATCACCAACAACGACCATCCTTATGGAACACCTGCAACATAATCGCATTGTGTGTTGATGACCGTTGCCGACGCGTCATTTAAGAAAAAAGTATGAGTGAGATACGACTGGCGTCGTGAGCCTCTGAACTTGAAGACAATATGGTTTGAATGACCAAACAGTTGCCATCTCGCGCATTTAAGTCTATCTGTTTCCTAATTACATGCTTCATAAAGTGCGTCAGTGCTGTCGCCCGAATATCGTTTTAAGTTCAGACAACGCCCGCCGACGACGACGCGACGGACGGATGTTTTCTTCCCTCCGTTAGCAACCCGCAATTGCAATAATGCAATGGTATAATGCCTTGACGTGTTGTCTTTTATGTGAATGTCGTGTCGTAAATATTAACATTACAGCTTCTTAAGGTCTTTGCATGTGCGGTCTTGAAAGTCTTTTAAAGCTGTGCCTTTTAACTATTGGACTTGGTCCATCTGAAAGGATAGTTATTTTGAGTTGAATTTTATTTTTCACTCAAAGTGATTTATGGCTCACAGAAGGATGTATACAAAATTGTGAACTTCTTTCAGAGGTCTTTCGTCAGTCAATTGGTGCATACTCGTAATAACTTAAGCTGCAAAGTCTGCGTTGCAGAAGTGCGGAACGCATTCTTTGTTGCAAATATACAATACTTAGCAGGCGTGAAGTTATTTAGAGAAGCGTAGCATGACTTTTGTATTATTTTTTTGGTGGCAAAGTAAAAATTAGCGAACAAAAAATGAGTGTTTTAATGTTTCTTCGTTGGTAGGAAATTTTGCGTAAGGTCAATATAAAATAGCTAGATACAACAGTTTGAAGGATATTTTTCCTCAACAAAGGAATATAGGTATTTAACATTGAAAATCAGCTTTTAAAAATAAATTGGAAGTACAAACAATTTTAGGAATAAGACAGAAATAAGCCAGTGTAAAGGGTGATTTATAGAGGTATATATAAATTAAAGCATCACTTTTTTAACTGGCTCCCATTTTTAAATGATTTGCGTTAAGTTATGCTGCCATTTTAAGATAAATAGACTGACACCTGAACAACACTTACAAAATTGTTCAAATTTATTTTTGAAAACCATGGTTCTGTTTGATTAGTGAAGGTAAAACAAAGTACATGGTGGCGTCGAATGCGAGAAGAACAGTTGGTTGGAACAATCAAGGTAGCGGAGTACGAATTTGAAGTGGTGCAATCCTTTAAATACCTTGGGTCAATAGTAGCAGCCGATAATAATATAGAAGAAGAAATACGTGGGCTGCTGCTCAACTCCAACCGAGCCTACCATAGTCTGTCAAAGTTCTTCAAATCCAAAAATCTCACCATAACTTCAAATCTGCTGCTGTACAGGACCATGGTCCTGCCAGTACTCACGTATGGATCCGAGACTTGGGTGCTTAGCAACCTCCGCGTTCGAGAGAAAAGTCTTAAGGAGAGTTGTTGGCCCCATATGTGAGGAAGGACGATTCCGGAGATGGTACAATCATGAATTGTACGCAATCTATCTTGAAGCAGACATAGTGACAAAAATTAGGCTCGGTAGACTCCGGTGGGCAGGGCACCTAGCTTGCATGAGTGAAGAGGAACCGGCTCGGAAAGTCCTTTGTGGTACATTCTATGGTAGACGGCAGCGTGGTAGACCATGCTTGCGCTGGAGAGATGGCGTAGACCAGGACGCCCAAAGCCTTGGGGTGCGCAACTGGATGGCGTCGGCTCAAGACCGGGATAGGTGGAGAGACGAAGGAGGCCAGGACTGGACACCGGTTGTCGAGCCGATGATGATGATGATGGTTCTGTTTGAAATACGTATCCGGCACTACGTCCATTTTACGGTCAACGGCGATGAAGCTCACGTATAGTTGAATGGCTACGCAAATAAACATAACTGACTTATTTGGAGTGAAGATAATATTCAAGTGTTTGTTGAGACACCATTACATCCAGAAAAATTTACTGTTTGCTGTGCTTTATGGGCTGGTGGAATCAAGGTGCTGGCCAGAACGTTACAGTCAATGGTGACCACTATAGAGCCATGATTACTGACTTTTTAGTTTTTCAATTTATGAACCATGATGTGCAGGAGCTGTGGATTCAAGAATAAGGTGCAACATGTCACGCTACAACTGATTATAGAAGCAAACGTTTGGTAACGTTTTCATTTCACCATTCGGACTGCCTCCAAGATCCTGCGATTTAACTCCGCTAGGCTTTTTCTTATGGGGACATGTGAAGTCACTAGTCTACACCGATTAGCCCGAAATGATCGATCACTCAGATTAAATTGGAGCCAGTCGAGTGGCGGTCATATGCCAGGAATCGTAGTGTCAAATTTAAAAATTCTTTGTTTTATTCCATTTCAAAATTGTATACATCTACAAAAAAAAAGAAAAACATTTTATCAGTAAATATAAAAAAGAAAATAATATGTCCTTGATTTCCACCTTCATATTTACATACCTACTCGAAAGTGCACAAGAAGAGTTGGAGGAAATAACAAAATGACAAATATGAGTCACATTAAACGTGTCTTTTTTTAGTATGATTTGTCTCCTTACGGTAAAATTTTCGCCTTTTTTACTGTGGACTTATTTTATTTTGATCCTCCGAATTATATCCATTAATGAACCAATATGTATTTGTAAAGATTATTTTACAGAACGAATTGAGCGCAAGAATCGCACAAAATGGGAAATGAGAAAAAAAGGGTGATTTTATCAAAACTAATTTTTTCCTTCTTCTTAAAAATGGGCTCTTCCTAAATATTCCATCGGAATCATTCCCGAAATGTAGAGCGGGTTTAATTCTATTGTGATAAATACTATTACTTACCCCTGGGGTACCTCAAAATGTCAAAATATCAAATTTCATCAAAATCGTTACAGTCAATTCCGAGAAAACAATTTTATGTTAAATAAATTAAAATTTTATATGTGTACATTGTTTAAAATAATAAGATTTAAATTTTTTGATTCATAGTTTCTTTTAAATATATATTTTTATTATCAGAAAAAAGCGAAAAAAGTGCATTAAAATTGGTTACTCATGTGTTAACATTCGAAAAAAAAGATTCTTTATTTGCTAACTCCATTTTGTTTCCGTTTTTTGGGCGTAAGTCCAAATTTTTCAGGATGCAATGAAATGTTAGCACACCGTTCTGTAATCATTGCCACAAGCCCTAACAAATGTGATAGGGGCTTTAGTTTTTTTTTCCATTATTTTATTTCTATTTGTTATTGTTTTTTTCTTAGTACATGTTTTTTTTTATGTCAAAATTATATATGAATTTATAATTGCATTGCGAACAACTTTCGAAAAATTAGTTATAGTAAAAACTTCATTATTTATTATTTTTTATAATTAGCGCGCACTCAAGGGGATACTCTCTATATGTCCAAATAGTATGTGTTTAAAAACCAGCGCCATTTCAAATGTCTTACTTTGATCCACATCATTAACGCGAACATTTCAGCTTAACTTTGATGCTACTTCTCCTAGTGTAAGTGTTCATTTTGAATTGAAAATCTGTGATTGATTTTTGAGTCTATATAACTGTGGCAGTATGACAGAGTAGCTTAAGTTAAAAAAAGTTGTTTTAAGAAATTTACATTTTTTATATATAAATAAATAAATACTACATATTTTATGTTATTTTTAATTAAAAAAATGGTGGGCGCAAATAAGAAGAAATATGTTTTTAAATTGAGGTTCTTATGCAAAAACCATAATATTCAAATAATGCTTGTCTTATTTTTTATTTCCTTTTTCTTAATTTTGAGTTATTCTTATGATAGCATGAGTAGTGTGTGTGAAACCCGAAAAACAATTTTACAGAACACCTTAAGTTAACTTATGTTTTATGAAAATGAAAAAGAATAACATTTTCTGTTGAAATTTAAATTTTTAGACTTAATGCAACTGCTTGACTGTTGAAACATTTTATAGTCATTCAAAAACAAGTGGTTAGGAAAACAACAATATTTTCGCTCGGAAGAATGATTTTAAAATGGGAGTGAGACAGAATCTTAGAATTCCATCTGTAAAGTTAAAAAAATGAAAAATGTTAAAAAATGAAAAAAAAACATTTTTTTTCGACTAAAGCTACTCTGTCATACTGCCACAGATAACGAAACACATTTTATTTTATATATAGAAGAATTTCTTCGTGAAAACTGAATAACTAATAAAATTAAACTCAGAAACATCTTTTTTTTTATTTATAACTCCAATAAATACTTTGACATTTTTAATAAAAATCTATTTTAATAAATGTTGCATCATAAAATCATTGTTTAGTTCTTGTTGCACTTAAAGTTGATCAATTAGTCCTGATGATGTTTCTTTTAATCCAATTTTGATGAAGCATCACTTGGGTTAGTTTCTGTAGAAAAAAAAACTATATAAACCAAAAATAAATTGTATGAAGTGTAATCTTTACATACCTGGGTTAACAAGAATTGTTTGGATTTAGAGGAAGACATTTTGTTTTGTTTATTTTGTCTGTGCACACTACAACACAACCGTTTCGTTGAATCCCATTCTCGCAAATTTTTCGGTCACTATTTTGATAAAGAAAAATATTTTACTATTTCAGTTTTAGTTAAACTTAGTTCTAGTCTTGACATTCCATATATCAAAAAAAAATGTAATTATAAAATGAGTAAGGATAGGCTTAAAATCCATTTAATCAAAAACTATTTTGTGCGACACAGATAAACAAATATAAGAATGAAAAAATAGTTTTGTTTTAACTATAATGAATTATGGAAATGTTTATTGTTTTCGATTTCATATGTACGTAAGTGTTAAACCCCAGAAATGGTTTTAAAGTGTAATTATGTAATTATATTGACAGCTGTCAGCATAAATACATTAGCTCATTAGTAATATTTCAGACTTTAACTAGTTAACGTCAATAATTACGTACACTGGCCAGTAAAAATTTCTTGACGTCAAGTTAACGAAGCAACCTGTCGAAAGGGGTAAAAAAAACTTCTTATGGTTCAAGAATTTGGTGTTAGTTACTCTCGAATAAGTTGTACAAATTTCAATTTTTTGAGAGCATCCTCTACAACTCCTTATTTTGTATTAACCCCTAGAAAAGGGGTAAGAAGGTTTCATATTGAAATAATTATAGCTTAATAATAAGCGTTTGCTTAGTATGGAAATAGTTGGGGCACTTTCATTTTTTGTGTTTTCTATTTTTTTGTTTTAGGTTATTTGCTAAGTTCTCATATAAAAGCTTTCTCTTAAAAAGTGAAAAACTTCTTATAATTAATTTTTTTTCAGTTAGCTTGTTTTGAACTAATTGTGAAAATTTCAATTTTTTGGAGTTATATTTTCTAAAATCATAATGACGCTAGCAAAGCTGCTCTATTTATTACAGTGAATAGTTTAATGCTTTATAGTTTACTTGTCATTAATTAATTTATTTTAGATTAATTACTAAATTCTTATGATTTATCCTTTTTTAAAAGGAAGTTTTGTTAATTTCATGTGGCCAAATTATCCAACTAATCACCCCTATTACAGAAATCGGCAAATGAGCAAAAGTGACAGTTTCAATTATTTTCGAAACATTTGGTTTTACCATATCCGACGAAAGAAAGTTGAACGAATGTCGGTAACATTCCCTGATCCCTGCACCACCGATATTTTGTTCAATTTATCTGGTATTACTAAAACCGCATTAAATTCGCACTCCGTACAATTTCAACGATCTATTATTCGCGCCAAATTTGAGACGAATTAAAAAAGTGGATTTTTAACTAAACAAAAATAAACAACCCTACCCCAAACCCACTGGTGACAATTACCATGTTTACAAGCAGAATCGAGAGCCCGCGTTCGATTAGGGTCGATTTTTCGACCCAGGTTTTTCGTCATCTGAGTTGAGTACTCCTGTTAGATTTTAGTTGAAAAGATGTTGAGATGACAGCTGCTGGCGTCTCTCAAGTCATGTTTTGTAACATCTCATATTAAAAAAATTTAATAAGTGATGTGATTATTTTAGTATTATACAAAACAAACTATATTATTAATGCAACAACAGTATAAGTGAGTCATGTGTTCAAATTATTTGCACTCACACAAACGGCAGACAGTTTTGCCATACCAACTCCTTAACTCAGGTTTTCAGCACAAATTACGGTTGAAGCTCATTTCAATTCAACACAGGTATACAAAGGAGCGAAGCGCGCTTGAAGCTCGCTTCAATTTGTCTTGTAAACATGTTAAATGCTCACATATTTTTGAACCGTAAAGGACTTGGACTCAATGCCATGTAAATCATTCAATTTTTTATTTTACTTTTTTCCATTCCGAAATCCTTTTAAATGGCGGACATTTCTCTAAATTAACCCCTATTAGCTGTCCGCTCTCTATAAAATATGTTAAATAAACACCTAAGCATTTATTATGATAAACTTTTAACTAACATTTTTGCGCTTTCCATTGTTTATTTTTGTTTAATTAAAAATAATGTCGTTTTCAATTGGCAATCCGGAAGCACAAAAAAGTATTCTGAATGCGTTCAATTGGGCAAAAGTGACAGTTCTGATTCTAAAAAGAAGAGAATTTCTCTTCTGGATTTGAAATCAGAAGCAAAAAGAGAATCACTCACACATTCAAAGATTTAAATGTCACATTTGATAAATGTCATATTTTTTTAAATTTACAAATTGTGCGAACTGTGAAGTGATTGCTTGAAATTAAAATTAAAATATAAAAAATGGAAAATAATATTGAACATATCATAACAAGTGTTCCTAATTTGTTTGAAACATTGTTGGAAACGTCTTCCTCATCTTCTTCATCAATTGATGACGACGCAAGTGATGCAGTTGATTTACCCTGCAGGAGTTCTCCAAAAAGCCCACATGTTACACTTACTAATACAGTCACACCAAACTTCAAATTTTTCAGAATCGAAAAAAACTTTTCAATTGGGATTCCGAATCTAAAACCAATTCCGGATTGCCAATTGAAAACGACATAAAAATCCACTTTTTTAATTCGTCTCGAAATTGGCGCGAATGAAAGATGACTGAAATTGTATGGAGTGCGATTTTAGTAATACCAGATAAATTGAACAAAATATGGGTGGTGCAGGGAATGTTACCGACATTCGTACAACTTTCTTTCGTCGGATTTGGTAATACCAAAAGTCTCGAAAATAATTGAAACTGTCACTTTAGCTCATTCGCCGAGTTCTGTAATAGGGGTAATTAATTATATTCAAAGATTTGTTCTGCTGATATTACTTACTTTATCGGACGAATCTCAATTGGCTGCATTCTTTTAGCTTTCGACGATTCTATTGACACTTGGTAAGTAGATTTTTTTTTCGATTTAACGTTCTATGTATTTCCCATAAGAAAAAACCAGAAAAGGCTAGAAATATTATAACTTTACTAATAGAATATATATGAACGGGTATTAATATTATGATTGTAAAAGCATAATAAAATATGTTTATTTCTAAATCAGGTGGAAAATATATCAAAAAACATAAATAATCATGTGTAATTTGTCCTCAAAACGTGTGAAAAATCGCAAGGAAACAACAACAAATACTTTAAAAAAAATGGAAGCTATTTTGGTTCGATTGAATTGTTAAACTTTGTGACTGATTCTCAACCATAGTTGATAACCAAAACACATATTCGTGATAAACAATAACAATTACTGCGATAAACAATATAAATAAATAAAGAAACAATCAAAAAAATGTAAAAATAAAAAAAAAACATTTTTTGTTTACACTTTTTGAGGGCAAATTACACAGGATTATTTATTTTTTTTTATATATTTTCCACCTGATTTGCAAATAAACGCATTTTAAAATCATAATATTGATGCCCGTTCATATAAATTCTTTCAGTAAATATAATATTTTTCGAGGCATTTTTTGGTTTTTTCTTATGGGAAAAACATTGAACGTCAAATCGAAAAAATTATCTCCAATTCAGGGTTCACGCGTTGACTACCAGGTGCCGTGGTACCAAGTGCCAATTATTTATTATTTCTTATTTTTTTTAACACTTTAATAACAAACAGCTGATTTGATAATGACAGCGAAATGGACAAATGGAATAGATTTCCCCATTTTGGTACTTTTTTTGACATAAGCACTGCATAACTATAATTTATAGGAACATTTTTTATAAATACCTACGAATTTATGCAACGTTACATAGCGGCTACATAAACTCTTATGTACTGCATAACTATTGACTTTGTATATATAAACTATAGTACTATCATGGTGGAAATCGAATGGGGCGACATCTAAAGTATGCCTGCAACCCTTACTCTTTTTTTTTGCGGAGAGCTTATGGAGGTTTTAATTGATATTTATTGATATTTTTTGGATGCAATAATCCTAAAAATAGTCTCCTCTTGCCCCTACCACCAATTTCCGACGCTTAAAGACTCCCAAAGTCGAAATTTTACACCTCAAATTTTGCAGCGCCACCACAAGGGTACTGCAACATAAAAAAAACTCGCCATGATAGTACTATAGTTTTCATATACAAAGCTATTCATCTATTTAGCGAATTCTATTAAATAAGACTGATTATCTATAGCTCTTAGCTCTAAGGACCAATTTGTTGACACTGTCTATATGACTTTCATAAGAATATTGTATTTTGTCAATTAAAACTGAATGAAAATAATAGCTAATGAGCTTGGGATGGAAACTCGCATAAATCGATATATAGAAGTAGAATACTTACCATGAGCTAGGTGGAGGCGTTGTACTATGCACTGGGCGAGTTCTAGAAATATAAATAGAGTTTATAATGATATTCATTTAAGTAAAAATATCTTAAGTAGCAAGTTAGATATAAATAAATAAATATTAAATATAATTAATTTTTTTCGAGAGTGTTGCGGAGTGAACAAAACCAGTGCTTATTCTGCACTTTCGTTAGATACTTTGTTTTATAAAACTTAGTGTTCTTACTAATTTTAAAAATTGGTCAATAATTAGCCTAGTATTATTGTTCTAAATAAAATAATTCATTTTAACTTAAAAATTTGCATTTTAATATCAAATCAATAATGATTATATAATAATTAATGCAAATCGTGAATAAAAAAAATTTAGTTATATACTGTCAAACAAATTTTCAAAACAAAATATCGCAAGGTATTAAAACTTAACTGTAGTAGTTGAATCTATTTTATAATTTAAATTATGACAATGGGGCATATTCATAGTCATCTGACAAATTGTTTCTTTGTCTCTTCTAAGTTAACCTGGAGTTTATGTTGTTCATAGACAATTTAGATCCGGTTCAAAATATAAACTGGAGCTCAAACTTTAAAAAAGGCTGATACTTTGACTAAGTTGTTTTTTTTTCTATCATAAAATGGATTGGATATCAATGCATTGACAGGCAATAGTACTAAAATTGTAGCAGAATTCCGTTTTTTACTAAACAGAGCTTTGAATTTCTTTATGAATAGCAGCTGTTTCTAACCTGTGTGTTAACTTTAGACTCGAGGCCAGTTGGATGCCGTTTGCAAGGTTGACATTATTGTGTCTAAGTTTTTCAACTCAGTATAGATTTTTTTTGTATTTATTTTATAAATTTATTGAAAAGATTTCGTTGAGAATTCTGCTCTCTAAAGTACTGGAGAGCTCTAGGTAACGCTACTTCGGTGGCCCTAGGCTCAATGAAAGGAAAATCCCTATGAGCACCTCCTCGCGGTAGAGAGCGGGTAACGCTAACGCACAAGGGGACCGAACAGCTGCCGGAATAATCAGCCAAACAGATCAGTATCCTGGGCATTAGTGAAACAAAGTGGAGAGGAAGAGCTGAATACAGATCTGACACTGGACAAACGAGAATGCTGTATTCCGGAGAGGATGAAAGAGAGGGTGGCCAAAGGCTGCATGGTGTTGGAATTATGTTGAACGAAGTAGCTAGGCGCAGTCTTATTTCCTGGGCGCCAATATCTGAAAGAATAATGATTGCAAGGTTTCGCTCAAAAATTCGCAACATCACAATCGTTCAGTGTTATGCCCCCACAAATGAAGCGACCGAAGAAGACAAAACCGCGTTCTACACTCATCTTAACTCGGTTTACAGCAGTGTTCCGAGAGCCGATATCATAATCGTCATGGGAGACCTCAACGCTCAAGTCGGTGCAGACAATTACGGTCTGGAACGAGTTATGGGAAAAAATGGCTTGGGGTCACGAAATGAAAATGGTGACATGCTTGTCGACTTTTGTAACGCAAATCGTCTTGTAATTGGTGGGACTGTATTTAAACATAAGACGTGCAACAAAGTCACATGGGTCCACCCAGATGGTCATACCGAAAATCAAATTGATCACATCATGATTCAGCAGCGATGGAGGAAGTCTATGTGTGATGTCCGAAATATAAGAAATGCCGATGTGGGAAGCGACCATCATTTGGTTGTCATGAGTCTCAAATTAAAAACCGCGGCTGTATTAAGGCAATCGCAGAATGCAGCAAGAAATCCAAAATTCAATACGAATGCTTTAAGTGATCCCAACATAAGTCGTAGCTATATCAACACCCTTAGCTACAGAGCTTCGTCTTTAAATGTGAGTGTTGATTCAGATGTTGACGAGATGTGGGGTGAAATTAAAAGTGTTTTTATGGAGGCTGGATCCGAGACTGTACCTAGGCGTACGAGAGTTAGTGACTCTTGGATATCCCAAGACACCTGGGAAAAAATCGAGTTTCGTAAATCGTTGAAGCTGCAAATAAACGCCGAGACAGACGCTCAACGAAAGGCTGAATTGCGAAGTGAATATCGGATTGCACACAAGATGGTCTATCGTTGTGTGAGACGTGACAGGAGGGTGAGGATAGATGGACTCGCTGATAATGCTGAAAACGCTGCAAGAAGAGGAGATATCCGAGAATTGTACCAAATAGCCAAAGAAGTTGTCGGGAAAAAAAGCAACAACAATCATCCTGTAATGGATGTGGATGGGACACTATTGGTATCAATTGAAGATCAACTTCGCAGGTGGAAGGATCACTTTTGTGCCCTGTTAAATGAGGATCCCGTTGAACAGAGTGCTGAAGTGCCCCAACTTAACGTGATGCGCAGATCCTGCAGGGGTATTGACATCGAACCCCCTTCAGTAACGGAAATTGAAACATCGATTAATCTCCTCAAAAACAACAAAGCAGCCGGGCTTGACGGAGTACCAGCGGAATTCCTGAAAGCTGATCCCGCCACAGCAGCTAGTATCTTGCATCCGCTTATACAAACTGTTTGGGAAAACGAAACCTATCCCAGGGAATGGAAGGACGGATTGATTGTTAAGGTGCCAAAAAAAGGTGATCTAAAGAACTGCAACAATTGGCGTGGTATTACCGTTTTGTCCGTTTTCCCAAAGCTAATGGCAACTTTAATCCTCGAACGGATAAAGACTAGAATTGAGACTACACTCAAGAGGAATCAGGCTGGCTTCCGCAGCGGTCGGTCGTGCGTTGACCATATCAACACCTTACGCATTGTTCTTGAGCAGTCTGCAGAATTTCAAACACCGCTAAACCTCATGTTTGTAGATTTTGAGAAGGCCTTTGACCGAGTTAACCGAGAATGTATATGGAGATCACTTCTTGGGAGAGGAATTCCGCCAAAAATTGTTGCCATTATAAAGGAGTCCTACAACAATGCAAGGTGTTTCGTGTTGCATAATGGGCAGCTATCCGACTCTTTCGAAGTGCGTCAGGGTGTGAGACAAGGGGATGTTTTTATCGCCAATTCTTTTTCTGCTGGCGATAGATGATGTTCTGACGGCCAGCGTCGGTACAACTGAGAGGCAAGGTATTCAATGGAGAACGTTTGAAAGGCTTAGCCATTTAGACTATGCCGACGATATATGTCTCATGGCAAATAACATCAGTGGGCTGAACGAGATGTGTCAAACTTTGCGGGTGAAAGGAGAATCGTGTGGTCTTAAAATAAATAGCAAAAAGACAAAAATAATGCTAACAGGCCCCCCAACACAAAATCGTATTATTCTGCATGACACGCCTGTTGAAGAGATGGAACAATTTAATTACCTCGGAAGTATTGTATCAGCAAATGGTGGTACGGATCTGGACGTAAAAAGCAGAATAAATAAAGCTCGCGTTGCCTTTGGTGCTCTGTCCCAAATTTGGAAATCTAGTCAAGTCTCCTTACGCACTAAACTGAGATTCTTCGAATCCAATGTGAAATCCGTGCTATTATATGCTTGTGAAACATGGAAAGTCTCTACCACCATCTCGAGAAAATCGCAAGCTTTTCTGAACCGCTGTCTGCGTCACATCCTTAAAATTCGCTGGCCACAAACAATATCTAACCAGGAATTGTGGCGTAGGACAGGTCAGAGGCGCTTGGACATCGACATCAGAAAGCGCAAATGGCAATGGATTGGTCATTGCGAAGCAGTCCTTTGAATGGAATCCTCAGGGGTCACGGCGGGTTGGAAGACCAAGAACAACATGGAAATCTACGGTGCTATCGGAAGCTAATTCCCAGAGAAAGACGTGGCCACAGTTAAGGTATCTAGCTGCAGATCGAGAAGGATGGAGACGTTTTGTTGACGCCCTATGCCCCGTACGGGGTTAGAGGACCTGATGATGATGATGAGAATTCTGCTTCGGTAAGCGTCCTCGTTCCATTTCGCATACCAGCTAAGCCTTCGGTTGATTACGTGCAGGGCTACTTCTTTGGAAGACTATCATGTGCACATGTTTTGGACGAAGAGTGGAGATAGACCAGTTTCTAGTGGAACGACGTAGTTTGGTATGTTAGAAAGCAGGTGAAATATCCTTTTTATAAAATCTCAGCAACTTTTACACGCATTTATATTGTTTGTTTCCCCGAAACTTGACTGTAAAAATGGCTTACAATGTTGGTGCAACATATAATTTGGTGTAATTTATTAGCAGCTGAAATAATCTCTTTAAAAAGTAACAATGGAATTGTTTGACTGCTTTGTATGAAACCCCAGACTTGTGCTCCATACAGCTTAACTGAGGCAGCAGTTGATTGAAAAAGAGTCACAAAACGGTGACGTTAGTCAAGATTTAAGCAGTTTGTTGAAATGAGTTCTTACGTAGTAAAAGAGCTCTTGCTCGGCAAAAATCCTCGTTTCAAACCCTCCTAGTGGGTGCCGGGCGGTAATGATCACCACAGTTATCTTGTACGTTGTCAAGATGGGGATCAGCTAAGGTCAGATTGAATTGCTGAAGTTTCCTACTCCTTAATAGTAACAACCTTTAGCAATGCAATTCGACCATAGATACGGGGTCCCTAATTTCAGTGGTGGTGTGAGCGTTTTATACATAATCCGTGCCGAAGAATGAAAGGCTGGGGGGTAAACCAGTCGCGAACGAGCTCATTCGGATGCCTTGGCAGGGTCCGTCTTTTTCTGCCTTACCCCGGTATATTGACTCTGCCGGGGCTGACCTTTTTTTTCCGACCTACTCGTGGGAATCAAATTTAAATTTTAAAAACAAAATGGATAAAATGACAACAAAAATATGTAACACAACGGACAACGAAGACGAACTGCTGGCTTCTAGCCAGGAGACATTGACGGGAAGCTTTTTAAGCACAGACGCCTGTGCTGAAGAAATGTCTTCCAAACCTTCAGGGAGCATAGCTAGTACCAGCCATAGTACTCCTGTGCTTCCTAAATCAAGGGATTTCCTTAGAGAAAGCATTGCTAAGGTCAGCAATGACTGGGAGGGCCTGAAGCTTAAGCTCATCCCAGCTAAGAATATCCCTAGACAACCAAAGGCTCGCATTTGGTTGCCTCTCATGGGCATCAAACCTAGTGGACAGGAGCTGATCCGTTGTCTTCAGTTGTTGAATCCACTGCTCCCCATGCACGACTGGGCTGTCATCAAGGCGGAGGAACCGCAAAAGACCAGCGCTTCATACCTTCTGAGGATCAGCGAGGAAAGCATTGGGCTCTCAAGAAGACCGAGTTTAAATTGCGTTTTGGCATCAGGCATGCTAAAATCAAAATCCTGCAGAATCAGGAACCAGATGCCGATAAAGTGGATGATGGCGCTGAGGTCAGTGCTGCTGTCGACGGATCGGTGGTTCCTGACAAAACAGGAAATCCAAAAAATTTAAAACGCGCTGAAGGTCATTCAGATTAATCTGAAGCACCCTAAATGTGCTTCAGATAATCTAAGAGTTTTCCTAAGTGAGGAAAGCATTGACATTGGCGTCATTCAAGAACCGTGGGTAAATGGCCTCAGAGTTAGGGGCCTACAAGACAACCAGTACGACCTTTTTTATATACCGGTAGACCCAGAACAAGGTAATTTTAATAAACTTAAAAAGGTTCAAAGAACGGCTAGCGTTGGCACTACGGGTGCTATTCGATCCTGCCCAACAGATGCCCTTAACGTTATCCTGCACCTTCTACCACTCGATCTTCACATCAAATATATATCGGCATGCAGTGCCGTAAGATTAAAAGAATCAAACTGCTGGTCTTCCAAGCCCTGTCGAGACGAACTGTGGAGTCTAGGCATTGAACGCCGGGTCACTCTCATCTGGGTTCCAGGTCATAGTGACATAGAGGGTAACGAACGAGCTGACGAGTTGGCTCGACAAGGCTCGGCCCTTCAGAGCTCACTAGCGGTAAATGTTAATATCCTTCTTGGTGCTGTGAGGGGACGGATTTTCTCGATTTTTCTCAATGAATCCAACCTTAGGTGGAGCAGTCTTACAAACTGTGTCATATCAAGAAAGATTTGGCCTACCTATAACCATTCTCGTTCTAAAGATCTATTATGTAGACCCAGGCAAGACATAGCCAGGATCACAGCAATTTGTACTGGGCCCTGGCCCATAGGGGAGCATGCTAGGAAGCTGGAAATTCCCTACAAATCTCAATGTCGGAGCTGTGGAGACCCACAAGAAAAAGAAACTGTGATTCATTTTCTCTGCAACTGTCCCGCCGTAGCCTTTTCCAGATTAACTTCCTTTGGGAAGGCATTCCTTGATGACCCAAGTGAGCTTTCAGAGAAGAAAATCAAAGATCTGATTATCTTTCTGAATGCGACGAAATGGCTTTAATAAAAGTTCGTTGAAGTCTAAAAACCATATAATTCCATTCTTAATCCCTACTAGGTTTACACGAGTTCATGGTATCAAAACGGCGCTTCCCAGCGCTAATTGAGTCGCAAGGCCAGGGCTAGCGGCTGCCATCTCTACCTACCTACCTAAAAGAGCTCTTAAGGAGGCTTTACATGTTTAAGGGCTTTCTGAAACTCAGCTAAGGATCGAGTTCTATTCAATATAATATGTATGTACTTACAGTTTGTTGTTATTAGTTAAAATACTAGTTATTAGAGAACTTTGAAAACATTTGAGCAAGGTATTTGTTTATAAAAACCTTAAAAACCTATGTAAATGATTTATCCCTCGCTTTCAAACATTCGGCATCAAATCACTTTTGCTTGTAAAAAGTTTTTATTCCTGATGATGTGTTTTTTGCGACAGTTTTTTTTTTATATTTTCTGTCAAGAAAGTACAAACCCTAAAGTGCCATTCATATGATTTGCGATCTACTTCTGTTCATTCATTCCATTCATGTGAGTGTTTGAGTGCTTAAATTCATGCAAATTATTTGTTGGCAGCTGGGTGGAATGCGTCACATACACTACACATGCAAATTTAAGGGTAAATTTCTGTTCGAAATTGAAAGTAACTTTCATACATACTCCAATTGGAGCTAGTGGATACTTTGTATATGAAAACTATAGTACTATCATGGTGGAAGTCGAATAGGGCGACATCTAATTTACCTATGCAACCCTTACTCTTTTTTTTTTGCGGAGAGCTTATGGAGGTTTTAAATGATATTTATTGATATTTTTTGGATGCAATAATCCAAAAAATAGTCGACTCTTGCCCCTACCACCAATTTTCGACGCTTAAAGACTCCCCAAATCGAATTTTACACCTCACATTTTGCAGCGCCACCACCAGGACCTCTGCAACCCTAAAAAAAACTCGCCATGATAGTACTATAGTTTTCATATACAAAGGTGGATATAGGTAAAGGTTTTTCGGTTGGTGACCGCAATATCGCATTTTTGGCAGCACTGTCTGGGATGAGGTGAGGTGTCAAAGTGTACGTCTTATCCGTTTGGTTTTTTTTTTTTTGAGACTTCATTCATAAATAAATTTTGTTTTGCTAAGGGAATCTCTCCAAAAATATTGCTCAAATTTGACCTTGACTTGGATTTTTGAATCACTGTGGAAGGACTCTTTCATCATTCTTGTTCAGAAAAAAGCTTGTAAAGCTGATATCTGAAACTATAGGCCACTTGAAAAATCATCATGCATTACTAAGCTTTTCGAAAACATTGCGTTTGACACAATTTACTTTCACTGAAAACAAATATCTCCCGAAAACAACTAGGCTTCTTAAAAGTTAAGTCTACGACCACTTATTCAACGACGGAGTTTGTTTCCTAAACTTTGAACTTAGAATTGAAAGTAAAACGAAGTTGATGTCATACATGGATTTTATTAAGGCCTTTGACAAAATTTTAGAAACCGAACACGATGGCGCATATGAGTAGTGGAGCCGATATATCCCATGAGTGAAAATTAAAAGACCTAAAATAATTTGTCACAAAGTTTTAAAACTTACATCAAAATAGATTGCTGTTGGCACAAAACCAAAGCAAAAAAAAAACAAAACAAGAGTATCCTTATTTGCCACATTATATCTCACTTTTAATCCTTAATACAAAAAAAAACTTCTCAAAACCGCAACGCTTACATAAAACAATAATTTCAATTAAATTTTTTCTATATAATAGAATATGAGCAATCAAATTTAATAAGAGTTGATTTCTCCGTTCTGAACAACTAAACGATATTTTATATACTGTTTGATATTAATAAATCATAAAAAAAATTAAGTTCTTTCAACAAATGCTTGCCTTATCTTAAATAATAAATTGGGGCTCCTTCCAGACTGTAAATTAAATTATTAAATTATATATTAAATTTTTTATTTTATAAAGTGATGTAAGACCACTGATCGGTTTCCATGACATTTCTGAATTGACCTCAAATGAAGCCCAGTATAAATTTGGAATGCAGAAAGAAAACAATGGGAACAAATAGGAATTGTAAAATCTATGGAATAGGCTTAGGCAAGAAAGGTTCGGGTAAAAGTAGAACTTTTGGGAAGCTTGGTTGGATATTTTTTTTTTTTTTTTTTGGATTTATGTGTCACATTTTTTTCGTGTTTTTTCTTTGAATTCAAAAATCTAAACTTTCATCATTTACTGACTCACTTATTAATTCATCATTTTTCCAGTAATAAAGGGTGTTTCTTTTTTTAAAGAATAGAGAACTTTAAGTTGGCAACACTATTTAAAAAGGTTAAACATCAGGTTTTAAATAGAACTACTTTGTAACTTCTTGCGTCATTTATACCAAAATATATTTCAATATATGATTCTTAAAGTGTCACGTTTTGCCCTTTTTCTCTAATTGCAAGACTATAATGGATGGAATTTCTAAACATCAAAGCAAGTCATTTGTTTGTTCCGTTTGGACACATAACGACCATTTCCAAACAATATCCAGCAATCTTTCAAATGTCATCTTACTCTGCGTATATTGTTTACACCAGCATCAGCATTAGCAGCAGCAAGCAGTGCGGTGGCAGTAATCTTCTCGATTTATTGTTCTGCAGTGCTTGCGATCTTCTCATACTTCTGATGGGGAGCTGATGAGCATTGGGTAACCAACAATAACACCTAAGACGGAACCAACTTCAGTGGACATTCATCCCTAATGACATTCCCCGGAGCAATCGTCAGCGACACAACAAACAACGGCAGACATTCTGCCGTGACATCTCAGACAATAGAGCCGGTAGTGTGGAAGGCTAAAGAAGTCAAAGCCGATTAAAGCCGACCAACCGAACAACCGACTGGGGGCAATCAATCAAAATTATTTGTCATTTACGGCATGCAGAAGTCATGGTGTTGTGACAAAAAAAGAAGAAAATAACTTGAATCTTGACTCTGATGTGCGGTCCGTCTTTTTTTCCAGGTGTAGCCATGTACGAGTACACAACTGTGGTGCTTGGAATTCTTCAAGTTTCTTCAATTGATTCGATATGGCTATTTTTGATAGTTCTAAATCGGTTTCTTTTTGAAAAGTGAAGAGGTTTATTGAAAGGATTTTCGTTCTTAACGAGTGCATTTAATTTGAAGTCTCGTCACCAAAAAAAAATTGAAAATCACAGTCAGATTGTCAGATTTATCGTATGTCGAACTGTCTGAAGATATCAAAATTATTTTGTTAGATCATCAACGATTGAATATCATTTATAATAAATGATCTAACAAAGAAGGAACGAGATCTAATGGAATTTTGATGGATTCAACGTGTGTGACAATCATGTGCATCGAGTTCGATCAATTAATTGGCTGATCATCTATATCGGGTAAAAAATGGAGAGTTATTATAATATAGAAAACGACGATGTCGGCAACTTAATAAATTATTATCTTATACAATTAAGAAGAAAAGAAATGTAAGCGTGAAAAAGTCATTAAGATTTTTTTTTCTCAAATTAAAATAGCGAAGTGTGAGGTCTTTTGCAGTTGTCGTTTAGAATTGATCATCGAAACAATATACATAACTGATGAATATTCAAAATGAAGATTGGCAAATTAACAGTAACATTAAGATTCATACATATTTGTTAGTGTCTGGTTACACGAGCGCAAAAAAGAATTAATTCTGGAAAGAGAACGCATGATTTTTAGAAAGAAGGAAAGAGATGGAAAAAGATGCCAAGTTTCGTCTTTTCCTCATTTTCAGATATGAGTTTTGCGTTAAAAATCATGTTTCATTCTTAAACGTTCTTCTTTTGACAGAAATTTTCATTTCTATTTGGCTGTGAAGGAGAATGGTTGCAACAAATAGCTTTGTTTTCTTCTTGTTTTTAGTATCTTAATTTCAGATTGTTCCTCTATTGTCATATTTTCTTGCATGTCCACTCAATTTTTTTTCTGTGTGTATCCACGAACGTAATTCTTTTTTCCGCTCGTGTAACCAGGCACTTATAAAATAAAAATATCTATGATGTCATATTTGAAGTGCGATAAAGCATTAGGGTCAGGGAGATCATGATATATTTAAAGAGTTTTTTTTAGAGCAACCCTTTTTAACTGGCGGTCATTTTATCAGCTGTTAACTGATTTGCGTTTAGTTTATTTTGACATTTCAACATAACATAGACTGATGATTGAACAACACTTCTGAATTGTGAAAATTTACATATCTCGATTTTTAAAAGCGAATTTTGTTTAGCGATGAAGCTCACTTTTGGCTGAATAGAACGTTACAGTCAATGGTGACTGCTATAGAGCCATGAATATTAACTTTTGTTTTCCTCAATTGAGCCACCAAGATGTGTAGGAGCTGTGGTTTAATTGAAGGAAACGTTTGAAAACCGCATAGTTTCAAGATTCTACGCCACCCTAGGTAGAGAACAACAATCGTTACGTAATTGCCGATATACAGCCACAAATGTTGGAAAAAGCGATCGAAAATTGGAACTCCAAATTAAATTACGTCCCTGGCCGTATGTCAGGAATTATATTTATGTGTCCTAAGTCTTTCGAATAAAGTCAATTTTAAAAATTCATCTTTGTTTTATTCCATTTCAAAATACTTTAACTCTAAAAAAAATTTTGTTTAAATAGTAGAATCTAATCACCGAAACCCTAAATTAAGCTCGTGACCGACCTTAGGAACTTTAAATGGATCCATTGTCAGCAAAGAATAACTGAATCATTTTGGGGTCCGTTACCATATCCTCAAGCAGAAAGTCAAGGACAGTATTCTATAGAGCAAAGGAGTCAAGTCGCTATCCTGGTGCGCGCCTATTTTTATTGGGAACTCTTCGATAATATCTGCGTGTTATCTTACCATTGTTTTAGCTTGATCATTCATGTCCACGATCGTCCGCGCGTAGACTTCCGGAACCCCGATATTTTTCCTTTCTGATCCTAATACTCTGGATTGCATATCTGATTGATTTATCCGAAACAACCCAGCACTGGTCGTTATACAGCAGTATTATTTTTCGTAGACAGCCATTCGAAACCCTTCCCAAGATTGGTCACAGCAGATAAGTTTGCAGATGAGAACCATGAGTCATCTTGATCCGATGTCTCCCATTTTATTTTCCCGAACTCATAAGGGATCTCATCTCTCTCAATCGAAGTGATTTTGGTGACGTCCTCGTTGTTAGGTGCAGATAATGGAAAGTATAGCCTCGGAAACAATACACAACAAGAGCTCTTGAGCTCTGTTAATGAATTTTTGTGAACGAATTTGCTTCGTTCTTTGTGCTTCAATTTTGAAAATTTTGCTTTCTTTAGGCAAGGCGTCCCATGTATCTTGAACTCGGTGCTTTATCTCCTTGACCCTGTCGAAAATTATATCAAAACATGACCAACATTTGGACCCTAAGAACCTTACATTAGATTCAAATTATCAAAGTTAAAGAATTTTTTTTTTACTTTTTAGGGTTTCAAGCCGCCATTTTGGAAAATGGAATTAATTTTCTATCATCTAGATTTTGGTAACCTTGTTAACTTGTCCCACTAAAAATCTTATATTGACTTGTCTATTTGGTTTTTGATGGTATCAATAGGATACCTACAGAATTTTCATATTCCAAAAATTATTATTTTTGATTTTAAATTTATTCAAAACAAGAAAACATGCCGAAGCATCATTTTCTTAATTATTGAGAAAAAGAAATTAAACTTCACAAACCACTGACTAAACTTCACTAAACTTCCTACTCACATCTGACTTCGATTCCTAACAAGCTATGTTTCCGAATGCTAAAAAACAGCTTCTTAAATTTCAACAAAAAAGAATTAATAATATCCAAAAAAAAAAATTAACTCTTTAAATAACTGCCACTGTAGGCTTCCACTACGCCACTCATTTACATATTATTCTTTCTCAACAAAAAAAAAAGACCAAAACTTCCCACATGCAGCGCATGTCCGTTTCATATTATGACCAAACTTGCATCCTTTGCCACTTCAATCGTTCTCAAAAATACCTAAAAATAAAAAAACAAGAACACAACTCAAATAATATTCTTTGCTTACAAAATAATAATAATAAAAAAAAGAATAATAATAATCTGAAAACAATATCAAAACATGAATTGGCAACCAATCGAATTCTTACAACTTCAGTAGAAGTTGAAGCCGCGAAACTGAAACTTTATATCTGATGCGCCCAATATTATATGCGACCAGAAATCGTGTCTCGCGGTCGCATCATGCAGAGGCCGCAGTCAGACAAAACGCGGTCATAATTTACATGATGCATTCAAGGAAACCACATTATCACCAGAAGAAGAGTGCCAGTGGCCAATGGCATTGGCAATCGACATCAGCTTTAGACTGTGGATCGGGGATTGCTGGACTGCTGGACTGCAGCAGACTATGGACACTGGGGACGACACAGTGGACCGTGATGCCCCATGATGATGTCGTTGTCATCATCGTCCTCATTGATGTTGTTGTTGTTATGTTGTGTGCCGCCGCACCACCGCTTGGCGATGATTACCAGCCAGCGCAGCACCCGATTTAAAGAATCGTTATGAAAGCTGAAATTATTAATCCAACGATCGAGCAAATGGAGACCGACTTTGTTGTTTTGGCCCGATCAACATGCGGCCATGTCAAGACACCGCCGGATATATTGTTTTAGAGTCCGCATCGTATTATGTGCGGGGTAGTGTGTGCGAAGTGCGGAGACGCCAGACGACATTAAACAGAGGGAAAAGAACATCGCCCTTGCGCGCACAGGCGCATCAACATGGCCGAAACAATAATAACTTCTTGCGAAGACGTCCCAATCCTACGGATATATATTCTGGGGCTGGTTTATTCCTGCTCATATATAAATGTTTTGGGATTTGTGTGATTTTGCTTATTTATGTAATACGTGAACTTCAGGGAATCTGACTTACTCGCTTATGGGAACCGTGAGATGTTTGGGTGCCGCTTTGGGTATATTGGGTCCTGATCGTCGTCGGTCGCCGCCTTGTTGTTGGACCTTGCGACACAGTCATTGAGATTGGGAGACATATAATAACGCAAAATCCATTTACACTGAAACGAAAACACAACTAATATATCAAAGAGTTTCCTGTTGTTGTTGTTATTGTGTATTGCAAGACTGTCCTTTGGGCGGTTTTAAATTGACACGTGATGATTTTATAACCAATTACCTGATTGGATCTGGTTGTTAAAAGTAGTTGGATACATTGATATTACAGTGGATTCATTGAGTAGTTATAGGTAGAGGATAGGGAGGTTGAAGAACCATTGCATTTTTTATCTCAGTTCATGGGTTATTACTTATTACATTTTGACATTACATTCATGATGGCTCTCTTGATTTTTTTTTTATTTTTTTACGATGATTTTTTTTCTTTTTGCATAACGTTGAAAAGCTTCTCCAAAGCCGATAAGCCGATAAGAAACATTCGATGGGCGAAAACCGATTTCGGTTAACATTCCAACACATAAAGATGGGTTAGAAAAATTTTTCGAACGGTCTGGCACTGTAAATCAAAAAAAATGGAAATGAAGTACTGAGTTATTTTTTTTTTATTTTGTTACAGTTGCATAGTTGGTCAGTGACTCTTAAAAAAATACATATATGTTTATATATTTATATACATATACCTTACATATGTATGCATATATATATATATTATTATTTTTTATAATTAGCGGATTTTTATGTACCCTTTATATATCAGAGACACAGAGCGAGCTTTAGGTAAGTGGGAGGGATTTGAAAGGAGATGTCGGTGAACATTAGTCTTGAATTTCAGTACATCTTAATGAGAGTGAAAGACAAAGCGTGGAAGGGAAGAAGAACGAATCCATGTACTTGACAGTACGACCAAAGGTCGAACCTGGAAGCGCGGTTAAATCGTTCAAGGGGAGCAATGCAACTGGCTATTTCGTTAGAGCACTTACCGTAAAAGTAACGATAAAAGAGTCAGAGACAGGAAACGTTACGTCGCGTCGGTGTTCGAGTGATGTGAAAGTATCGATGAAGATCCTGTCTCCGATTATTTTTAAGGCTCGTCTTTGTATACTGTATACTCAAGCTTTGGACGTATATAACTTTTATAGATAATAGCCAGATCAGAAGGGGAAAAGAATTTCTTGCATATCCAAAGGAAAACTAAACATCTTGCGGCATTTTTGGCGAAGTTAAGTTCCACAAAAGATGGTTTGTGATACACATACCTAAAATCGCAAGCTGATTAGTTTCTTCGATGCAAGTGCCACTCATAGATACCTAATGGCAGGGGGGTATGTCTCGCTTTAACGATAGAAGGCAGCATTTTGTTTTCGAAGCATTAAATTCTACGCGGTTTCTTAATCCCCATTGTACAATGCTGTTTAAGTCAGAATTCAATGTACTTATCATATTTCAGTTCCACGTCCGAGGAGCAGGGATGTGAGCCTGAAAACGAATATGAAAAGCTTGGGGTGCTATCGTCAGCGAAACAATTTAATGGATTAGTAGTTGCAGACAGGAGATCATTAATGAAAATGAGAAAGAGGGTCGGAGACAAAACGGAACCCTGTGGCACACCAGCATTTATGTTATGGGTTTCAGACTTGAATCCGTCTAATACTACTTGTATAGAGCGATTCGAAAGAAAGTTACTAATCCAACGAAGAAGTGTTTCATCGATACCAAAAGCACGCTTTTTCGATAAAAGAGCAGGATGCCAAACTTTATCAAATGCTTTAGAAATGTCAAGTGCAATAATCTTACTTTCTCCAAAACGATGTAAAGATTTGTTCCACTGTTCGGTGAGATAAACCATCAAGTCACCAGTCAGTGGATCTATTGCTGCGAAAGCCGTATTGCCGGTCTTTAAGAAGCTTTCGATCTTCCAGATATTTCTTAAGCTGATAATTTATCAGCATTTCCATGACCTGGGAAAGAAGGGACGTAAGTGCAATTGGTCGGTAATTTGAGGGTAAAGAAGATTCGCCTTTTTTGGGATAGGCTGGACAAATTATGTTTTCCAACTGCTCGGAACAAGCCCAGAAGGATAGGATAGATGGAAAAGCTTACGCAGGGGTTTTGCCAGCGTAGAAGAACACCTCTTTAGAACAATTGCGAGGATACCATCCCATACCAAGTAGTTAAGAAGATACACAATTTTTTGTGAGTGGCTAGACTACTTAAAATCTGAATTAAACTGCTAACATCCGGTTATCTGTACAAAAATCTAATTTTTGCAATAGTCACCCACAAAATATTGTGTATCTTCTAAACTATTTATATCATTTTAATTATATTATTTACTATAATTTAAGTACTAAAAACACGTGTTTCCCATACAAAAATCTGGTTTTGTAGGAATTTCTCGCACTTAAAATGCTGTATCTTCTAAACGTATGGATATCCCACTCTGAAACTTGGCATGTAGCATTTCTAAGATTTAGGCTTTGAAATGAGACCAAAACAAAGAAATATTAAAAATGGCTAACTTGACCAAAATTTAATTTGAAATGTTATGTAACTTCCGGTTTTCTATAAGAAAAAAAAAATCAATTTCCGGTTTAAATTTCATAAATAAAAAGGACATCTAATTTACCATATATTCCACCATTAAAATTATTTTTTTACTGTTCAATTTAATTAATATTAATATTTTTTAAGAAAACCCTTACCCATAACATGTCGAAATTTTAAAAACCCATAACTCCAATACCAGACGTTAAAATTTAAAATTCTTCTGGATTTAGATTGAGAACAAAAAGAAGTTTACATAAACCAAAGATGAGCCAATTTCAAGACCCACCACTTATTTCGTTGTCCGCTTAACGTGAAATGCCCCATATGTTATTATTATTATTTATAAAAAACATTATTCATGTCGATTACAGAACTCTTAGAATGAATCAGATCGATTCGCTGCCCTCTCGCTTTCGTTGGTAAAATTTAATCATGAAATTCGCCGAATGAACTACATTGTCGATTCTTTAAACTGCCTTATCATTTCTGAACTTTTCTATCGACGCTGTCAGTTTTTGATTTGAATCTTTGTATGGCTCAGGCTCAGAATACTATATTTGAGTTGTTTTCGCTGAGGTATTTGCAGTCGATGCACTTGTCAGCGCGAGATGAAAGCTGAGCTTACACCAATTGGAATACAGCAGATGTCATATTTCCAATATCATTCATCTTTTTGGATAAAATAGCTTTCGTAAGCATTCAACTGTCTCGAATCATTCACTTGTCGAACTAATTTTAAATTTTCTTTTGTAATATTAAAGTGGTCGTTAGCTAGTACATGATAAGCTAGAGCTGAAGGTCTGCAGTTGTTTGTTTTTATGTAGATGATATGTACTTTAAAACACGAAGAAGTGTTACAGATTTTTAAGTCTAAACTACCACTAAACTGAACTATTTATCAACATTAACTACAAAGGCAATTTAAAAGTTATAATCTTCAAAAAAAAACTTTCTTAAGTTGCCATCCCGAATAATCATTTTCATCCTAAGCATTAAGAAGGTATAACAAATCCCAGATTTACCTATTTCAACATCACCTTACCCACTTGTAATGTGTCGAAAATCATGTTCCAACTCTATGCTTACCGATATGAAAATCAACCCTTTTTTTTTGCGGTAAACTTTTTCTC
This sequence comes from Syrphus vitripennis, assembly GCA_958431115.1. Taxonomy (NCBI): domain Eukaryota; kingdom Metazoa; phylum Arthropoda; class Insecta; order Diptera; family Syrphidae; genus Syrphus; species Syrphus vitripennis. Next base: position 75,849,312 of record OY288110.1, read on the forward strand.
GCCCCCTTGCCACAGCTTGCACCGTAAGTCCACCTGTCAAAAAGTTACACTTACTTAGTTTCCTTCACTATATATAAATTTTGCAAGGCACATGCAGAATGTCTTCGCATGTTAACTGAGCATTAGTTTAGGGTGGGTGTTGAAGACTTGGAAAAATAAAGAAAAAAAAAATTCCTTTATCGACCATTATCAATCTGTCTGCTGACACTGCTGACAGATACCAGAACAAGAATACTTCAAAGAATCGTTCGATTGGAAAACTAAAAAAATAAAATAGTCCCACATTCGATTGAAGATTACGCATTTACAAGGGTTGGACGCACTCAAAAATTATTTCAAAAATACATGTACGAGTAGTTTGGTAAAAGGTTGAAAGTAATCTTCTTCACCATAAATACGTTTGACCGCACATATGTACATTGCAAAAAAGAGATTTCCTTCAACAACAACAACAAATGAATGGGGTTGGTACATAAATAGAAAACCAAAAAACGTCAAATTTTGTATCTTCACGAAAAAATGGTCCATCCATATTAAAGTGGGCTCTAAAAGATTATGCCTCCGCATAATTATTGTTTTGAAATCTTGCAAAGGTTTAAAATTACTCCAAAACATGCAAAGGTGAATGGTAGAATAAGAATGCTCGCATTTAACCTAATTCGTCCATATACCACAGAGAAGATGATCCCCAAATTGCTTGGTCTGGGCAATTTTTGAGGGGCAAACGTTTCATTAGCCGCCAATTAAAAGTGATTCTTTGTGTAGATCATATACGTTGTGGGGATGTGATGTTACCACTTTCCCAGGAACTAGCACCACCGGACCGATTTTGACTCATAATAAATTCTGGAGGAGGATCATCATCATCAAACCCCCATCATGCAAAAAAGGGTCTAAGTGCCTCTTCGGTGTATTATTTCAGCTTCTTCAGCTTATGAATGGCTTATATGTATGTATGCGATAAGCATCCGCAGTGCACAAAGTCCCTTCATTGAATGCAATTAGCTACCAAATGATCGGCTTCTGGTCTTCAACTCTACCAAAACCAACCATCCGAGCAAGGCCGAAGTAATGCATCAGCAAGCGGAACCTTACAGCTTTGTGGGATAACATATCCGTAAGTTCGTACCTTCTGCGTCACAAGGCCTATTATTTTTGGTTCATTTTTCGGTTGTGTTGTGGTAAAGCTGTGATTCGCCAGCTTGTGGTTAGGTATTGTGATGCAAGAAATTGCAGTAGTTATTTGGCTTCCTCACTTGCGGTTGCAATTCCCACCATCCAAAGCCGGGGGCTATTTTCCTTTTTGTGCCATTGATGGATCAATTGGTGTTTGATTCTGCAGCAGCAGCACCAGCAGCAGCGCCGAACTTTCAAGAGGATTTTGCTTCTTTTAGGCGGCGCGCAGTGTGGAGCGGCGGCTTCCATGGCTCAAGAGATCAGTTTTTCTCTCTGGCATCATTGTGAAGATTATTTATTGGAAGTTGTTTTCCACCTTGTTGTTTTTGTTTGGTGTTTGATTTGCATCGATGAGGATCTTTAATAGAATCTTCTTTAGGAACTTGTGCTAAGACACTTTCATATGGGATGCTTCTTTGCGATGAAGTATCGTGAAGGAGAGATGCAAACCTCTCTTATGGGGAGGAGTTATGTATTTCTTCTCTTTTGTGGTTTGTTGTTCCCATCAATTAGTTGAATGCATATACAGTGGGCCAAATTAACTCCACAGGCGCAGGATTGCAGGTATCGTTCGTTAAGTGAACATTATAATTTGTAAGATCATAAGCCATCGCAGTGAATAGGTAAGGTATATCTCATCTCAGTAACATTAGCAGGTCTCATTACGATATTGGAAGAGTGATGCCTATTGCTCATTAAGAACCGAAGATAATTTATCGTTTTTCTTTTTTATTTAAGTTAACGAGTCAGAGATTGATTTGAAATAGATTCATGCTTACGTTGTTTGCTTAGTAAAATCTTATGTAAAGTTTAAGTAGTATAGAAAAGCTTTAGTACAATAATATGCTGAACTACTTTTTTTGCCTTAGATTGTGTTAGTTTTTCGGAATGACTTGAGAATATTCAAATTGATTTTGTCTTTTCGCAAATTGAAAAGTTATGACGGAGCAATTAAAATTTGAAATGAAGATTAGTGCTATATAGATGAAGAAGGAAGAAGCCCACTTCGAAGTGGTTATCAAAGAAGAAGTGTGTCGAATTCCAAAAGTAGAGTTTGTACGTATCGGATGCAAATCAGGCTATTCAGCAACTATGTGACATTGCCACATTAACAACTATTGCAAGTTTAGCCGAAGAAGGACTTCCAAACGAACAGTCTGTCAGACTGTTCTTTCCAACAGCTGCACCTGATGACAACGAAGAAGTCCCCGGCAGTGTTCGTATCTTGCTCCAATCGGAGCAAATTTGCTCCACTTTTAAATATATAAACTTTTCGCACTTAGAAAGCAATAAGGTCTATTTCAGACATCTATTTGAATGAAAATAGATGTCCGGAAAAGGCCTGTGTGCGGATCTAAAAATGGGCAGCATAGGTATTTGGTCTTCTTAACGCTAATGTGGTATCCATTCGAAGGATATTGACTTATAATGGATCCATCGACATTCGTCAGCACTTTGGAGCCCATTTGCTTATCCTCAAGCAGAAAGTCAAGGACTGTAGTAAAGAGCACAGGGCTCAAGACGCTTCCCTGGTGCACACGTAGGTACACTAATTAGGAACTCTTCGGTGATTCCCGCTGGTCATCTTCCCTTTGTTTTAACTTTCTCGTACTTGTCCATGATCAACCGCACGTGGACTTCCGGAACTCCTAATATCGTTGTCGAATCATTTTTCGAATTAAACCAATATAAAATATGTAAATTCTTGAGGAGTCTTTCGACGTACCAATGTACTTTCTTTTCTTAAAAATGTATATTAGAAAATTTGTAGTAATTTACTTTGTGTATAGATTTAAATATAAATACGAACAGTTTAATTAATAAAATCTAAGGCTTATGAGAATCTTCACTTAAATTCAATTCGGTTACACATCAACTTAAAGATTACATTTTGCTACAGAAAACAGCCGTTACAATCAGAATTAATACACAATAATTATATATGGTTCACAAAAATCACAATAGTTTCCAATTCTATGCCGCAGCGTTCACTCAAAAGGTCAAAACTTGCGCCATGGGATTTTGAAGAAAAAAAGGCAAAAAATAAAAATAATAAAATCATCTCCGAAAAAGTGATTAATCATTTCTACATCCAATGTTAGGTAGATATGTTATGTCTTATGTGGCTACAAATGTATGAACATAATAAAAATAAACTGAAACGGATGGATAGCTAATGGAAAACCACAAAAGAACAAGATATAAATTGATGAAGATGACTTCTCTGACGACCGGTGACGCTGAGGATGACCAAAGACGACGAAGATTATCATAATCGAAATGGGGCCGAGAGGAATAAACAAAAAAAAAATATAGCATCAGATGACCAAAATCATTTTACATTCAACCTCCTTCTTCTCCTCCTACTCCGCCAAGCATCATCCAATCCCAATGTCAAACGCAATCAAAAGTCGGTGCTGTGATGGTGACTTGGCACAAACATCTTGTGTTCGTCCTGCCGACCGTCATGTCGCGACTTACAAGATTGAAATCTGCCATTGTTCTCACTCACTCACGACACACACAGAGATATATGTGTGAAGAAGACGCATCCAGGACAGATGAAGTCTGTTGTTCATTCAATTCGTCTATCTTGTATCAAACTATCACTCTTGACCATGACCATCAGAAGATCATTCCCTCGTCGCGGTCCAGAATGACAAAATGATGTTCTCTGGTTGGTTGCTCTTTAATGGGGACACACACTCCTCTCTGACTCCAACTCCCGACGATGGAGGTTGGTTTGTTATTAAGTCGGCATTTTGTCAAAAAGATTCCTCTTCGTATAACATAGAATGGCAAAAAAAGTTAATGAAAAATTTAAATTGGAAATGGGGATACACACAGAGTCACTGATGGACTGTGAAACTGAAGTTGTTCTCATCCTAAGACTGAGTTTTATTTGATACTTGGGATAGAACAATATCGACATACCGCATTAGGTTTTGTTGGATTCGATGTAAGAATGGCACAAATGAGACTTCATATTATCTGTAGCATGGTGCGGGATCACATTAATTATAGTTCTGACATCGAATTGATTTATAACTATGAATATTGAAAAAAATAAGGGAAAATCGAGGATAAATTCAGAAGCTATGGGGCTTATGATTTGATATTATTGTTATCCTAGGAGAACTTTAATTCTTTTTGTGCTCTGTAATCAATGATTAGGCAACTGATAGACGATAGAAAGTGCTTCTTGGTCAGTTCCAATAAAATAATTCCATGATTTGAACTGGTTTTTATTACTGGTTTTTATAAGTCGATGGGGGTGGCCCCGGCGCGGCGCAGTGGAGGTAGTGATTGACTGCTACCCTGGATGTGTGGGTTCGATCCCCAGTCTAGGCAGCAATTTATTCTATATCCCCTCAACTGAACGTGGCGTTCCTGGGATTTAATGAGATAATCAAAACCTACTTTCTCAATCCACTGTGCCAACAAAAATCTGTCCTATCCTTCTATTCCTTCTAACAATGCCTGATTTATAAGACCCTAAGTCTTACTGGCATATACATACTCGTATATGTTTGTGTGTGTGTTTTTTTTAAATCAGATTATTTGGGTATAGATTTGTGGGGTTTTCCGTTGGCAAAATAAATCAATTCATTCTTCATTTATGTCTGTCAAAACCGCGATTTTCAATGAGGACATCGAATTTGCTCAGATTTAGAAGTCGTGTGAACTTACACACTCAACCACTTTTGAAGTTTGAACCACTAACGTTACGTGTCGAGATGTGGTACTTGTTAATCAAATGCATTTACTATCTTGTTCCGCCTTTATTTTTTCTCCATACCCTTTGTATATGAAAAACATAGTACCTATCATGGCGAGTATTTTTTAATGTTGCCCCGTCCCTTATGGTGTCGCGTCTTTAAGCATCGGAAATCGATGGAAAACAAGAGGAGACTGTTAAGTCGATTGCCATATCCAAAAAATATCAATCTATATCAATTTAAACCTCCATAAGCACTCCGCAAAAAAAATAGAGGAAGAGGGCTGCCCCCACCCCATTCGACTGCCGACATGATAATACAGTTTTTCATAGACAAAGCCATACCTTATTTCGATAGACTACAATTCGTAGTACTTATCAAAGGGGGAGAGTTTTTGGAAGAAGCTAATCCAAACATAAATTTGGATTCGATTGTGAACCAGCCTTATAATTTTAAAATCTAGCTCAGGTGCTAAACTGCATTTGACATTTTCAATCTTTCAACTGCATTTTCATCAGAGAAAAAAACGTAAGCACCATAATGAAATTTTAATGGCAGCTGGGCATTCTGAAGATCTGAAAATTAATACAGTTTAGAGCTGTCAAAAGCAGTAACGAACGCGGCAAAAAGTGCAAAACTGAAAAACTAAATATGCGTGTATATGTATGTGAAATGCTTAGCAAATTGTGTTTGAGTAAGCATTTCAGATTAAACAGCTTTCGGCCTGCTTTTTCTTTTGAAACTACTGCAAAGTAGTTGAATTTATTTAGGAATGTTTAGAAATATGTATGATGCGTGTATTAAAATTCTCAGGTTCGTTTGAACCGATATTTAACATGAGGTATTACAATTTTTATATGACGTAGTTTTTATGGAACAAACGCCATTTTAAGACTCAAAAGTCAGTTCAATTTTTTAAGGCAAATAAGTTAAATTATTATTTTATTACAACGAACAGTGGGGCCCATTCCATAATAAATGAGGTTTTTATAAGGTTAAAAAAACGGCGCCAGAGCCTGAACGACGACCGCCATCTTGAAAAATAATGAAGTTTCCATACAAACTATCGATAGCATGTATGAAATTATCTCTTGTCACCTATCTCAATATCAGTGGTTAAGCTAAGTCCTGGGAATTCTCTGGATTTAGCTAAACTACCTCGGTGCTAACTTGTTGTTGGATTGCTAACCCCCACGGTCGTTTTTTTTCCATTCGCTCTACATGATCCAAACATTTCATTTGTTGGATTTTGACTCTTTTCACCAGATCAGTGCCTTTGTGAACCTGTTCAAAGGTTCATACGTCATGATTATATTGGGAGTGTAATAATAGGTGTCTTTTAAAGTGACATACATAAGTTGGAACCATTGTTCTAGTCAGTTGCCTTTTTAATCTTATAAAGCAACAATTGGCAAGATTTATGTGATGTTACTGTCTTTAGTTGGGTTTTCGAATTTTGCTACAACAGTAATCCAATCAATGATTGCAGACTTGACCTTACTATAAAATTTAATGTAAATGAGCTAACATTTGGTCTCACATATGCGATCTAACCTCCCGCAATCTAATATATTAAGACCAATTTAACACTAGATACGCACCTACCTATAAATCCCCATTCAGATTCTTTTTCTAATCGCCAAATCGATTTAGCCAAAACCTTAGCCAAATCAATTCTCTATCCAATTCGAGTAGCAAATAACGAAACACTGCGCTGGTCGTTGTTGTTTGCTGCACCAGTGGCATCTTCCAGCAGCCCAAAACCCTCCCAGTAGTAACGATCTGCATTTGAATTGCCATGCCACCGCAGCACCAATCGACATCATCAATGAAAACTGTTCTCCTCACGATATATCTCCTGCACCTGCTGAATGAGCTGATGGTACGAATATATAGGCGGCGCGGCGTGGCACGTTGGCCGGTGCGCTGGTGGTTGAATCTCGCACGGCGCGGCGCGCACCATTGTTCTCTTCGCATGCGCACAGCTTTCGATTTACAAAGTTCCATGACTAAAGATGCCCGACTCGCCTGAGCTAATTAGCATAAAATTGAAAAACTACATCGCATTTGTATCCGATGCCGCCGCCTTCTAGTACTCAACAGAGACTCGTAGTATATCCATTGGATGCCAATGCCGATGTTGACGCTGGTCGATGATGGTATGGCAGAAGAAATTAAAGCATAACATCCCGCTGTATCTTCGCCGCGTATATATAGCAGCTTCTGCTGCTGCTGCTGCAAGATGACTCTCTGATGCCTCTGGTTGCTGGCTGGATGACTGTTCCTGCCCTGGCTGGATGTAACATGATCGTGAAAACAATTACGCCTACACCCAACAAGTTTTGTGCTTTCCCCCCATATTCTCCAAGGTATGGAGCATAACTGAGGACCTTTATGGAAGAAGACGAACAAAAATGTGGGGAGCGCCGAAGCCACAGTCAGAAGCTACATTTGACTGGTACCCCCAGAACAATATTCATTAACCTTGTGTCAGAGTGTGGGGATCATCTCCAAGCAAAAGCAACCGAAAATGTTTTAATTTACAGTGTGACCAGCTTTTGAAATTGTTGGTGTTTTTTTATCCGTTGCAACTTTGGGAACTTCTTCAACATTTCGGATCTCAGAATTCTTTACTGCTTCAGCTTCTAAAAACACTTCTATAGAACTGAAAGCAAGTTCTTGTTAATACAGGGGACAAGAGCGTGTAGTTTAAAAAATACTAGATTGGTGTTGAAATCGAACCCTGGACTTATCGCCCCGAAAACTTTGCGTGATAACGACGCATATAATTTATATCAATCACTCAACTTTTATTTTTCAATATAAATATCCAGAGTTAAAATAAATTATAATATAAAATGGCTTCTTAAAGAATTAAACTGTCGTCCGAGATATAACCTTCACAAAGCTTGATCATGTTAGTCCAAATACTCCACACTTCTTTTATATTTCAGCAAATACTCCATTAAATATCTTAGGCAAACGCTATATCAGCATTTACTTCAATACCAATTTTTTTGTTGTAGGAAATGCTTTACTATATACATATATAAAGCTTTGTTACACCAATAGCATATTTCTTTTTTGAGCAAATACTCCCTGCTTCTTTTATATGGGAGCATTTACTTACACTTTCTTTCATAGAAAACAGGTAAGTGTGCTAAAGAAAAATCGATTCAACACAACTTTAAGTCTTATATGTATTGGCACATGTACCAAAGATATTAATTAGAGCACCATTTACACCAATAACTTTTTACTTCCCCTCAGAAACCAATTTAAAATAGCCATGACGAAAAAAGCAATAACAACAACGTGTTGCTGTCAATCATAGGAACGTGTTGTTATTGTTGTTTCATCTTAGGATCCGAATGTTTTACATCGGTATGGGTAAGCCTTAACACTTCAACTTGGACATCTTTAGTTGGATATGGCAGTAGTTGTTGTTTGAAGAAAGTGGGCTAGGAGTTCTTCCTGAGCTATGGGTGCTGTTTACAAATGTTCTCGTCGTAGATACTACAAGAATGGTCACATTATTTTTAGTTTTGTAAAATGGTAATGTTCCTTTTGGCGGGAAAGGAACGTTTAACGAAACGCACTTATTAAGTCGGCGTAGGAACGCACATCAATTGACTCAACCTTGCTTATATGCGAGTTGCCCAATAAGTATATGATGTGCGTACATTATGATGAGAAAGGGATCCAGCTATGATAGTGCACGTCGATGCTTATCTTAAGCTGGTTAGGTGGGTTTGTCACTGCATGAGAACATGGGTGGGGAACTTTATGAAAATATACCAATTGAAAAATCGAATATCTGTCATTGCCGCTAAACACGCAATGATCCGCCCATAGGGCCCCGCTATGCATTGGTTTTAGTATTTGCTTTATAGTAAACAAAAAAAAAAAAAAAAAATAACCTCCAAAGCGCATAGACCCCCTCCTTTGGATGTGAATGAGGAATGTCTACAGGACAAGAATTGAAGCATATTGCTCATCGAAGAATCGATGAACTACGAAGGGAAGTTTTCATATAGCAATGAAGACTGTGAAACAAGCCGCATGCATAATGGTCATTTTTGAGGACAAGGTGCGGTTGTCGTTAGCTTGACAGGACACCCGTGTAGTTATTCCATTAAAAGGTTTTTGGTTCCAATAATAAATTTAATTCCAATAGGACTTATTTGGCGAGACATAGTGAAAAGCAAATATTCATATTGTAGATAGGTATCTATAGGTGTAGATAAATCGTTTAATGAATTTAGAATTCTTTTCGTTAGTTTCTAGACGTGAGTATGCATTTTTTTCAGAATCTAATAAATAATGGTATCATCCTTCGCCAGGTTGACCTCAGAAAACGTCGAAAACACTTCGGTTGGGTTGTAACGCAGTATGCTATTGCCTCTTGAACTGAGTTCTTATGGCATCTTCTCTGTACATGAAAGTTCCAGCTAATGCGGTGATATTGTATTTTATCTAAGATGATATTTTTGACGTGAAGGATTCATTTCAACTGTCGTTAATTTACTCTCATAATTCTTGTGCATTGTCCAACACTTGAATACTCCCATGTAGAGCTTTCTCTTCAGCTTAGGAAGCATTTTTCGATCACAGAAGATGGCAGAGTTTTCCCGCCACTTTATCTTCCCTAAGCTTGCACGACGTTTGATGTCGTCATCATAATATCCTTCACTATTGATCACAGATCAAATTGTCAGCAAGAATAACTGATTCACTTTGGGGTCCGTTACCTTATTCTCAAGCAGAAAATCAAGAACAGACGCTTCCCTGGTGTTGCATCTTAGCTTTGTTTTAACTTTCTCGTACATTTCCATGATAGTCTGGAACTACTCGTTGCCTAAGTGCAACCCACATCAGAGCTCGTAGTTGTCCGTCCGTGCTTTCTCCGAAATGAACCAATACAATATGCAAATCTTTTGAGGAATCCCGATATTCTTTCATAATTGAACGGTAGTTGTCGCAATTACGTGTATAACCCCTATCCGTGTAGATTGGAAGAAGGAAATTTGGTCAGCTTAAATAAGTTTTGAGATGAGTAAGTGCAATTTTTAAAGATCACATAAATGCAGTAAAATACTTATTTCAATATTTCCAAGAGAAATCTTCGTACATAATGTCTCCCCCTAGCTATACGACCTAAATAATGAATTTTGTTTTACTTATAATATGGTGACTAGAAACCATTGTCATTCAAATACAAAACGGCAATAACATATTCTTTGCACATATCAATCGCAATGGAAAATTGGCAAGTCGCTCTTGTCTTCTTAATTAAATGTCTGTAGCTGCTGCCATATGTCCTCGGGGATAATAAAAGGGTTGAATAGACATAATCAACTTGTTAAATGCTGTATTGAAGCTCCCAGACAGAAACACTGAAGTTTGCCTGTCAATAATTTTTTGGGAATTTTAACTTAAAGGGATGAACAAATACTTTGTATTGCTTCTAATCGATAAATAAAATACAAAAAATATAAAGTAGCATTAAAATTCTTTAAGAGAAAAATTAACTTTGTTTCGATATCTTTGCTTTTGAATGAATGATTCATCCATATGAGCCGAAACTACGGAAGCGATTTTTTGGAACTTAAGTTTTGATTATTCCCTAGAAGCGAAATTAAAATCTTTGCTTAGCATCAAAAATAACGGTATCTGTTAGACTTGAGTAGTTCAAGAACGAACTAATTTAAAGAACTAGCCCAGTGAACTAGTGAACTTAGTTCAGACATTTTGTTCAGTAGAATTTAGTTCAATTTTTTATTATTTTTTTTTTTATTTAGCGCGCACTAAAAAGGATTTTATACACAGTACACATATTGAAGGTAATAACAATTAGCATTTTCATTTTTGTTCTCTACTGCGCATCTGGCAAAATCTTTGCTCATTTGTTGTTGTGCCATACTTGTTGTTGTTCAATATTGTTGTTTACAATATCACCCTATTCGGCCATATTGAACTTTTGTTGTTGCGTTTATGTGTTAATACTCTGTCATATCACCATGCCCATTGTATATAAATTTGCATAGTACTATCATCAGCACGTTCCACACGTCGTCGGCCCCCAAGCGATCACATCACTTACTAATTTTTTGGTTGCTGTTTCTGTGTATATACAAGTGCGCCCTCAGACGACCACAGCACACAACTCAAAAATCATCGTGATGATAGTACTATAAGTTTTATATACAATGACCATGCCATCATATTACACTTTTGACAGGTCTCGTTTTTGACAACCTGCGCAATATGATACCTTAGATATGTGTACTGTGGATTTTATGTACCCTTTATATATTAGAGACACAGTGCGAGCTTTAGGTAAGTGGGAGAAGATTTGAAAGGAGATGTTGGTGAACATTAGTCTTGAATTTCAGAGCGTAGAAAGGTATTCCACATTCGCGTAGTACGGCTAAAGTACGAATCCTTGTACTTCACAGTACGACCGAAATTGGGTTCAAGAGTAAACTGATGAGCATTCCTGGAAGCGCGAGTATTACGGTTGAAACGTTTAAGGGGAGGAATGCAACTGGCTATTTCGTTAGAGCACTTATCGTAAAAGTAACGATAAAAGAGTGAGAGACAAAAAACGTTACGCCGGTGTTCTAGTGACGTAAAGGTATCGATGATGTTCCTGTCTCCGATCATTTTGTAGGCTCGTCTTTGTATACTGTCCAAAAGGCTTAAGTAAGTTGCTGGAGCACCAGCAACCAGGGGTTTAGTTGCGGCCTTCTAGTGACAACTAGCACATCATTGGCTGTGGATTATGATGGCTTGTTTTTTTTTTTCGAGCAAGCTGTGTCCTCTGACTCTCGAACCAATGGAGTCATTTTTCCCCAATCTGGCATTGAAGGCGCTTGACAGATGTTGACGGCGTATATCGGACCAAAAGATTGTTAAATGCTCATCAAACGATGACATCATTCGTTTCCCCTTTCCACTCCCTTTTACAATTCTGAAAACCGGTCTGGAGTTCCTTGTGATTGTTTCTTTTGGGTGTCGTTAATTTTAGAAGAATCCATATCCGAGAATTATTAATTATACAATCGTATTTTTGGTTTTCGTTTATCTCATAAATAATTTGATCAAAAATCAATTTTTTTTTTATAGGTACTCAATATTTTGAGGAGATTAATATTTTTTGAAATTTTCTGTGATAATTATCGTAATCTAACTAAAATCTACTACTCTGGGTTGACTTTTATAAATCATTTTCTTTCAATAACATTTTTCTAGGAGTCCACTTAAACTTATAAAATTTCATGTTCCAGAATGCAAGTGCTCATTTTTTTTTAATATTCCATCAATTTTGCTTGTGCAAATGCGTCGAAAATACAACGCACGAAGAACTCATTCTCATAGCTTCTCATTTTAACGAGCCCTGCCATGATGTGTAAAATGCCGCCAATCGTTGAAGTCAGTAATTAAAGAACTCTTAATGCTCAAAATAATTTGATGACTATAAGAGTCTGTTCATTAAAACTCATCTCAGCAATCAACTCCCATACGAAGCAGCAGTAGAACTCCCATCCTCTTAAAAAGCAGACCGTTTCTTCAAGGAAAGGAGCACGACGACGCTAATAAACCAAAGTATGAAATTCATCTAAAAAATTAATTGCCATTTACAAAAAAAAAAAAGACTTGAAACAATTTCCATATCACTTGGAATATTGGTAGGTATAGGCATCCTTGCTGTTGCACAGCCATCGCCACTTCATCATCTCTTGAGCTTTATTTCCGACTTTCTTATGCGTCTAGACATTGCCAAATAGCCATCACAGCCAGGCCTTTTTTAAGTTTTTTTTGCTCATACTTACATGTATACCTGGCGAAATAATTATTTTTTTTTATGATTTCGCCTCTGATGATGGAACTGCATTGTACCGCCTTCGCCGCAACCATTCAGCAAGAATCACCAGGATATCAACCAAAAAAAAAAAAAAGAAACAAAAACGAAACAGAGGCGGACACTTTTTTTCTCGAAATTCTGGTAGTTTTACGATGCCACCAAAACAATAATTTATGCAAATTGACACTGGTTGATCGCAGAAGCTGGAAGATCCAGATCCAGCAATGACGCAGACGGACGAAGATGCATAATGTCCAGAGTTCACTATATAATTATCATCTGGACGAACAAAAAAAAAAGAGGTGGAGATTTTAACCGAAAGGATCTCTTACTGTCCATGTTTTCTTGGACTATAAGCAATCTTCTAATCATTTCATTTAAGACAAAAAAAGGAAACCGTCTTGGTTTTTGCCATATACTCGATCACTTTAGCTACCTGATGGCTTTGAGCTCGGTTTTTACTATTCGATGATGGAAATTGGTTTGGCTCAGGAGCAGGATGTAGGTTCGACATTTGCGTGTAGGTAAGGTATAGGCCAGCATGTATAAACGTTTCTATTAGGAAAAAAATACTGACTATGTTGGGAGAATAATTTTTGATCAATTTAAAATTTAAAATTTGGGCGTTCGTCCGTTCTGTTAATTTGGTGCAATTTAAAAGTCAGAATTTTGGAGACTCTTTTTTTAGTGTCTCGAATAAATTTCTCGGAAGTCCAAATTAGGCGTGGTTGAGTTTTGAATTAATTCAAATTTTTTGCATCTTCTTTCTTTTTTATTTTAATTTCTGTTGCGTGTATGCAAATGTAGAATAAAATTGATTCGTCGGAAAAACATCATCGAAGTCGAAGCTATTTATTTTGAAATGTGAAATTAAAACCGTCTTATAAAAAAGTAAACCATATTTGTAGAAATAACACACACAATAGAATAACCGACTGTAAGAAATAAAAAGCGATTATAAGACGACCAGTACGGGTTTGTTTCGGGTACATCAACCACAGGTCGCCGAAGACTTACCAATCAAAGTAGGTGTGCATCAGGGAAGCGTCTTGAGTCCGATGCTCTTTATCTTTATTACCGACCTTGGCTTTCTGCTTGAGGATGATGTAACGGGCCTCAAAGTGAATAAGATATTCTTTGCTAACAATGGAGATATCATAAGTGAAAATCCTGTGTTCTTGGATGTGGATGCCCTGGAGGGAAATTAATACCGCATTAGCGCGAGAAACACAGAATACTTATACTCACTTTCGGATCCACACAGTGTTCTCAAGTCTTAAAAGTTTTAATATCTTGGATAAGTGATCGATAGCTAAAGATCTTGTGATGATGACATCAAACATCAAGTAAGCGTAGAGTGGATAAATTGACAGAAAAACTCTGCCATCTTCTGTGATCGAAAAATAAACCCAAAAGTTGATAGGAAAGCACTAAACGGCGTGCGGTTGATTGTCGAGCTCAGCTCAATGTTGAACAGTGTACAAGATTTATGTAAGTATAAACAGACGGCATGCAGTTGACATGAACATGTTTTGCAGGACAGCAGGGTTAAAAAAGCTCGATAGAATAGTTCTACACTATTAAATAATTTTCAGTTTGCCACTATTGTAAAAATATATTTTTTTGTCGATATTTTTCAGAATTTTCCCAAAAATGGTGTTCATTATTTAATGGTGTTCATTATTATTTGGCCCAGTAGTAGACGTGATATCATATCAAAAGATAGGCCTGGATTGATCCTATATTCTAACATCATTTCCAGTGCTTCCACATTTGAAATAGAAAAAAGATTTAAACGCGCTGGTCAAAATGGACGAGGTTACTTCAAATATATTTTTTTTTTTTTGAAATGGATAGGTCAGAAGATGAGCCTGGATTGAGAATATTTTCTAAAAAAAATACAAATGTAAGATCCAGTTTTTCCGTGAGAGATTAAAGTTAACCCAGATGTGTTGAGTGAACCGTAAATTAACTTCAAAAAATGTTGTTGTTTCTTTATACTGCGAGATTTTAAGCCCTTCTGCATTCATCCAGCATTTAAAAATTGCTTGTGGAGTTAGTTATCGCTCATTTAGTTTGTAGGATGAACTTCTTCTTTAACTTTCACCGTCGCGTCGGTGGTCTATTTTACCGACTGGTCTAGAGAACTATGGCAGCAGAAACCTCTCACTTCTCTGCTTCTCGTTAAGTCTCATTTGAGATGGTAATGCAGGTGTCGGTGCATTTGTTTGTAGTTTCACTAATTTAAATTCAAAAGTTGTTTTAAAAATATAAGTAAAAATTTTGTTTCAAAATTTTTGTTCAATTTTCAAAAATGTTCCTTTTGAGAGCATCGATTTTTTTGAATTGTAAATTTTTTTCTAATTTCAATTTTATAAATTTAAAAATATCATCAAAATCTGAGCAGCTTCCCTGGGTTCTTGAAAAAATGCTTTCGCTTCTCCACTAATTAATAATTTTTGAATTGTTTTTTGCTTGTCCACCGTCGATAAGCCCGTAACAATCGTCCACTTGGAGGACAACATTCGCCACATTATTGCCAATATACGGTCATAAATTTGGAATTGAACCTCCAGATTAAATTACGTCCGTAACAGCCGTGAAAGCCGTATTTAAATTAGATATAATTCCAAAAGATTATCTTTCAAATAAAGTAAGTTTCATGTCAATTTTAAAAAAATGATTTGTGTTTTATGCCATTTGAAAGTTCAATACCTTTGAAAAAAACAGCCTTTAAATACAACTAAAGTTATGAAAGAAACCATCAGAATTTACACTTAAAAGATTCACAATCAACACCACATAATGACCGAAATTTATCTAAAAATCCTATAAGTAATCTAAATTATAGGTTCTACTGATTCACTTTCAACACATTGTAATGTTAACAAAAAAAAAAAAAAGAAGTATAGGTACAGTATATAGTTAGGCAAGTATGGAACAAAATTCACTTCACTATCAATATTATAAGATTCAAAAGAATTTCCAATTAATAATTCCATTCAATATAAAACGTAGATTAAAGGAACTTACCATTGAATCTAAATATCCAATGATTTGTGGATATTTCTATTTCAAAAAAAAAAAAAAAAATCCAAAAGATCGTCAAGTTAATTGATTTTTCAAATGACTGTAATCATAGGTGATTTTTTTTTGTTGTTCAAAATGGGCGTTAACACCCAAAAATGTTCAATATAAAAAATGTATATATGTAAAGATTAAGGTACCAACATTTAAATATTTTTTTTTTTCTACAAAGAAATTGAGTTCCCATTAATTATGTGGTGAATAAAAAAAAAAAACTTTTATAATAAATCAACTGCTAACTGCTAAGTGAGTAATGATCGTTCACCTTGCTTTAACCAAAACATTCATAAGGAAAAGACGACAAAAAATAAAGACTTGAAAGGCAAAACGTCGTCGTCGTTGTACGCTGTCGTGGTTGGAGCTCTGAGATCTTATGAAGTTCACATTCACAATGACACGCAATTATTATCTCGATACTGACCACAGGAGGGTATGAGTTGGAGTATAATGTAAATATCAAAATTAATTTCATGCCAGGAGACCCAAGGAAAGGAGCACCCGTAGTAAAAAGGTTATCTATAATCACAGCAAAAATATTTGTCTAATGGGTTTGATTTGTTGTTGTACCCACGCACAGTTGAGCTTGAGCTGTGGGCTTGGAAGTTTTTAGAATTCTAAAAATCCCTATACAGGAGGGAACATAACAATAGAAACTACCAAGGAATTGAACAATTTGCATTTTAAATCCAATAAAAATTAATCCCCGGGAATGTTTAGTTAAGACCAGAATTCTCGGGATTTAGCTTAACCACGGATAAAGATGGGCTACAAGCGATATTTTCATACATGTTATCGATAGTTTGTAGGCAAGCTCAATCTCCGAGGATGTTTAATCAAGCCCAGAGAACTTTTGGGGCATAGCTTAGCCACGGATAAAGATGGGCTACAAGCGACATTTTTATACATGTTATCGATAGTTTCTATGGAAACTCCAATTTTCTTCTGTCTTATGGTCTTAATACCCAGATATCGTTCCTTTCGTCTATTCCAGGTGGCGTTAGACGATAACACTGAAGGACAAACAGCCAAATTAATTTGGTTATATGATCGGATTTTTGTATCGCCCAAAGACAAAAACAAAATGGAAATATCGATATACGTATCGAGGCAAATGTTTTCAATGAAATGTTGTTTTTGTAAAATTTGGAATTTCGTTTTGTAAACTATGAAATGTACCTAATAAATTAATGAAAATTCCGACTTGAAAGCTTCTTCGAATTTTCTTGCTTCTTATTCGCTAGTTATTCACTTTTTCCTTTTTCAAAAATTAGGAGTTTTTTTTTCTTTTTTTTAGTGTGTTTTGTATAACTTTTTAGCAAACAAGTAATAAGTTCTAAAACTTTATTGTGTTTTTTGCGAATTTCGTTCAAAGTTTAAATTCTTATTCAGCAATCCCCGTTGCATTGAGAAAAGAGACTGAGACTTGACGAGAATCTAGTTACATAGTTTTTCCAGTAAAGAATATTCCAATGTAAATAAGATTTTTCCTAAAATAGATCAGACCGCAAAGATGTAAATTCGGTAATTAGATGAGACCAAGACGACACTTAACCGGCTGTTTTTTTTTTTTTTGATTTGATTAGACCGTAACGAAAATTCAAAAATCTTGTTTCTTGGTCAGTCCTATATAGGTAGTATTAATCCATTTTTTTTTGTTTTATGTCACATGGTCATATATCACTGCATCATAAATACATAACAAAAATTGTATAGTATATATTCTAACCAAATCCTGAATTTAAATAGTTTATCAATCTCATTTTTTGGCAAAGTATACCAACACCATACGGTTTAGTACTTGACCGCGTTCATTTCAGCGATCTTCCAAAAACACCCACAAAATTGTCTTCGAATCCCGCAGTGCATTGAGTAAGGCGCCAATGTCTTTTACACAACGGGGTGCAACAGTTTTGTTTCTGCTTCCTCCCTCCAACCAACAACCAAGATATCAGCGATTTTAGTTCTCGATCACATGTGGATTTCGACAATTTACTCCTCCAAATATATCTTCCTATATTTTATGAAAGGATATACCTATAGCAGCTCGCATTTTTAAACACTGCATACACCTCAAGGTGGGCGAAAAGAATGAAAAACACTGCGACAGACTTCGGCGGTTTCGAAACCAAATATTCATAAATTCATAAAAGTTTGTCGCGGTTTTGACTGAGCCTCCCAAAAAAATACAAAAAAAAAATAATAAATGTTTTGGTCCCTTATAAGATGACTTCGTCGTCGTCGTCGTTGTTGTCGTCGTTACAACTTTAACACGAACATAATGACTAGGGCTAGGATTCTCATGCACTTAAAAATGGAAAATATGCGCTTAAAATATGCATTTAAAAATGAAAAATATGCACTAAAAATATGCATTTAAAACCATAAACATGACCCCATACCTTCATATTTCTTTTCAATAAATAGCCATCTACCAAAAAAAAACTTTTTATTCAGTTTTAAACAATAAATTCAGTCTTTTATTATATTATTTATAACAGGAACAAGAAAAAAATAACATCAAGAAATTAACAAACATAAACAATAAATAAAAATAATATCAATATCAACACAAACATGTCCATTTAAATAATACAAAAACTCAAAAGTAATTAATTGTTTATCTAATCTTCACAATTTTTATATGTATTATTTGCATAAATCATGAAATTTTTCTTCACGTTTTTGAAAGTGAAGCTTTGGCGATTTATACATGGAAAAGGAACGTTCCACGTCAACTGACGTAAGCGGTGCATTTTTCATACGGGCAGTTAAATTTTCTAAATTATTTTCACCGCTGCAGCTTAATGTGAACACATTACTTATATTTTTCATTTTTGAAAATCCTTAATTTTTTTGCGGAGAGCTTATGGAGGTTTAAAATGATATATATTGATATTTGTGGATGCAATAATCCACCACTTTTCGACGCTTAAAGCCTCCCCAAATCGGATTTTACACCTCAAGTTTTGCAGCGCCATCCACCACCAGGATCCATGCAACCCTAAAAAAACTCGCCATGATAGTACTATAGTTTTCATATACAAAGGATGTATTCATTTCTTTTGGTTTGCTGTAGCTTATGCGTATGTATGCGTTGAGTGTATAACTGGAATATGAATGATCTGCTCTGCTAGAGAAAGAGAGGAAATTTTCCTAAATGTCAAAAATTGGTCGCGTTCAATATTAAGAAACGGGCTTTTTACAAGGGACGCGCGTCTTCAAGTGCGTATAGACTGCTAGAGAACGACGCAACGCTCGCAAACTAAATTGAATATAATGGAACGCGGGATGAGAGCTGTCACTCCAGAAGCTGATTGAAATAAAATCTTTAAAAACACTTCTAATACTATAATGGTGTAGTTAATTTTTTTAAACCTATATTTTTTTAATTCTATGTTTATTTTGTTAAAATATGCACAAAAATATGCATTTATTATGAAAATATGCAAGAATATGCAAAATATGCATTTATTGTAAAATATGCAAAAATATGCACTAACGTTTGGATGCCATTTTAAAGGAAAATACATGATTCGTAAAGATAATTTGGTCTGATGCTTCTAAAGCTCATCAAAAAAAATATGCATTTGCATGGAAATCCTAGCCCTAATAATGACTGTTAAATCATTTTTGTGTCTCTTCTTGCCATTTTGGTCAGTGCGAGGAAAAGATGATGAAGTGCGCCAAGGCGAGTCCCCGCACCAACCCATTCTGCAGGATGTGACCAGGACGAGGAATTTTTTCGTGTCAGCGTGGATATTTTGCCCGCTGGGGTGATCCGCTTATCGCGACGATGTCCATCGATTGTTGCGACTAAAAAAAACCCAAGCTGTCAACGCACACGAAACGACAACGTCGCACGGCTCCACCAGCTAACTGATGCAAGAAAAAAAAGTCTCATTGAAGGCATTACGGGTACCTATCTATATGTTTTGTTGTTTATTTAAGAAACGCAGATTATAATTCAAGTCAGGTTTTGACATGGGGTCAGGCAATGGGATCTCGGTGAATTTACCTACCTCTCTCTACCTACAGCGATGCTACATGTTGCGACAGTTGTTAATTTATTTTTAATTAATATTTATTTATGGCATTGGTTGATTGGATGTATGAATTTTTGATAATTTAATTTGCGATTTGCCGGCAGCGATGTACCCCAAGTGGATTACGGTTTCTTAATTTTAAAGCCTGGATACTGTAGGAATATATATTGAGGTACCTATATTATAACAAACGGTAATAGACAATTGAAACATCAGAGAAAATATTATCCTCAATAAACTTCGCGTGGGTCATTACCCCCCGTGCCCCGTGGGCGACATACAACCACTAGTTTTTTTTTTACATATTTTATAATTTTATTAGATTTTTAAAATTAGCGTTTTACTGAGGTTTTATTTAAATTAAAATTTCTAAAAATAAAAATAATCTAGTTAAATTGTATTATTTTTAATCAGCTCTATCATCGTATCTGAACGGAACGAATCTTTCTCCGATTTCTACGAAATGTACGAATTTTGTATCATTGTAGCTGTTCCGATTGATAAATCGGACATTCCTACGAAAGAAATTGAAATGTGCGTTGAAATTTTTAAAATCGAAGTAACGTGTCTCGAATTCATGCGATGCCTAGCAATTAAATGTCAAAATCAGAGCAATGCGTGTGAAATACATGCATTGCTTGACGATGCTTAAGTTCCGATTGTCTCCGACAGCAAAATTGCTCTGGAATAATTTCCGTATGCGTCTATTTCATTGTTACGATTCGGTTACCATGAACAAAATAAACGTTCCGATCAGAACTTCTCTCCGATCGGAGATTTCTCCGAACGGATACGATGATAGGTAAATGGTATTTGGAAAACAAACCAAAGCTACTGTCACAAGATTTTCAAATAACTTTTCTGTTTCGGAGCTCAAAATGTGTTTATTGGTTGCATGTGCTTTGCATATGAAATCTATAGTACTCTCATCAGCACGTTCCTCACAGCTTTGTGGTTTGGTCGTTTGAGGGCGCACTTGTATACACAAAGAAACAGCAACCAAAAAATTAGTAAGTGGTGTGATCGCTAAGTGGTGGCCGACGTGTGGAACGTGTTCATGAGAGTACTATGCAAATTTATATACAATGCACATGTGATTATAAGGCGAAGGCGTTCAAGAATATGTCATATAGGTATCTAGGATCCAAAAATTTCTCGGATTCCTTTGCATTGTTGTTGCATCAGCTGATTTACTACAGTTGCATACCAATAGGCCTATCACTCGAACGCCGACATTGTCAAACGATTTTTCGGCAACTTGTCAATTGTGACAGTTTCCTTAAATTAAGTACAGGCGATTATTAGATCTTACAACATTGTTAAGTCAGTCTATGCTCTGACAATAACAACAACTTCATTTCTGGTGTAGGATTTTGAAAACGTTTCAGAAGAAATATTACTTTCACATAATATGTGCACTGTGGTTTTAAACGACGGCATTTTATAATGTCCAATGTGTCTGATAATTTCCTGATAATGACGTTTCTGACAATATTATCAAAAAAAAATGTATGTATTTTCAGACGGTTGTAAGACATTTTTAACAATTTTTCTACGGACAACATTGTAAGATCGGACAATGGTCTGTAAAGCTTTAGGAGAAGCGATATCTGTTTTTATTTTTTATGATCCAACACTTTTCTGATCATTGGAATTTCGTTTCGATGAAGTACAATAGAACACGCAACTGTTCCACTACTCTCTGTCCGTTTCTCATTTCATTCTATCACCAAGTTTAACCTCAAGAATATAGGTATATATTAAGGGTAACCATCGTATAAGTTTACAATTTGGTTATTTGGAAAAGACTTTTCAGTTATCACTATGACATTGGCGGATGAAGGATCTCTTGGTATCTTTGAGAGGAAGGTTCTGCGTACGATCTATACTTAGTCCGGTTTGTGTCGACAGACAAAACAACATTTGGTGGAGGTGATATAACCATGAGCTATCAGCTATACGAGCTGTACAGCGACATACCACTGTTCAAAAAAATGCTTGTTCAACGGTTAAGATGGCTAGGGCATGTGGAGCAAATGAACATCGAAGCTCCAGCCAAGCCTCTCAACGCCAAGCCTGAGGGAACAAGAAGCAGAGGCAGGCCTCATCTCCGGTAGATTGATCAAGTTGAGGCCCAGGAGTACAATGCGCTATAGCGACAACCAAGTAAGTAAAAGTAAGCAATCAACTTTCAAATCTTGCATGGAAAATTATTCGCTCTAATTGGTTAAAATTATCTAAGGATTTTTTGCGTAAAATTAACCAGATTTAATTGGTTGAAATTAATCAAACGTCATTGTGACAGAATTATTCAGAAATATGATATGTATATTAAATATGTATTTACGAGCTCAGAGAACTGAAAAAAAACTGTATGTACCCGTGTTCTGTAACTCGCACAAATTAATATTATTTACCAAATATGAATCGTTCATTTTTATCGCTTAGATCGTTTTGTCATACGTTTCTCTTTAAGTATCAAAAAAACATTGTGGAGGTTCTTCTTTTTAAAAAACTGAGCGAAGCTGGCACATATAATTTATCGCATATTTGACGTTAAACGAAAAGCTAATTCAATTGCACATCATCTAACCAAAAAAAATGATTTAATGCAAAATTTTGAGTAAATTCATCATTTTACATATTGATTGACTTTCGATGTTGCATACCCCTATTGTTACAGATTTTTTTTTAATCACACCCAAGGTTCAATGATTGCTATAACCTATCCATCGTTTCACTGATTTGTGTTTCAATAATGACTTTCACTGATATAGCTATGATTGACGCCTAAAGTAGCTTTTTAACATTTCCTCAAATCAAAACCTATTCACAGTAGGTTTGTTCGTTGAACTCTACCCAGGGTTGACCCAGGTTTTCTTGACAGTTGTCAGTTGTCATACTACAAAAACATGAATTTTATACTCTTTGCTGTAAAAGTCTAAATTGAAATTTGTACGGATTCACCCGTTCCACAGTCGACAACATCAAATGCTTCCATTTCTTCTTCTATTATTGTTGAATTAAATTTATTTATTCGATTTATTTGTACTTACTAGATAATAAACAATTACGTGCAACACGTAAATCCACAGCAAAACAAATGCTTCTAACTCATGTCACTTTGACAGTTTATTCTTTACCTCAATTCGCCACAGCAAAAAACCTAGTTCTACTTCAGGGCGAGTTCAGGGCGACCCTACATACGTCTCAAAAAACACAGAATTTCATTGTCAGGGTAAGTTCAAGTTTTTCAACAAACGCTTTAGGGCGACCCCAGGGTGACTCTAATGATATGGTCAATTGTCAGGCTTATAAAAGTACTAATTGAAAATAATAAAAATAATATTGACGTCATATTTATTTGGAAATTATTGCTCAGCCATGTGTTCTAAATTTGTTCTAAATGTCTTCAACACATTTTTGAGTTTCGTCGACAACTACTATGCGTCAGAACTATTGCTTCCGTTCCGACAGTTAAAATATTTTCCACTAAAATATGCAACATCATCACGACCGCATCATACATACCTAAGATTACAGGTGATACAGTTTGCTATAACCGCTTTTGATTAATGATAACTTCATGTTCATATTTTACTTTAACATGCGCTCTTTCAAAATAAAGTTGTCACACCCAATAGCTCATTAATTCCATCAGCCTCAATGTTAACCGGGTTGGCATATATGTACATATTACATATTTATGTGGACCCCCTGGAACAAAATGTCCTCTCTGATTCTTCCTAGAGCAAACATTGATTTACATAATATTTCCCATCATCAGCCAAATAAAGCGATATACTCATAGCCAGCGTGTGTGGTTTTCACATATTTTTTATGCATATGGAAGCAACCAAACGCCATTGTATCTGCCGTAAGCTATAAAAGTAGAGCTCCAACGCGCTTCTTCTTAACAAAAAAAATATATGGGTAAACCCCTGATGTTCTGGGTTCTGCAGCAGCTACTGAAAGCCCGTTTCATTGCACTTTTCCACGCACTGATAATACTGTTAATAACAATTTGATGTTCGCACGCATACAAATCAATTTTGTACTAACTAGATATAGAAGAGGGTAGGTTGCGCAGCACTTCCCCCTCCCCTAGAACCAAAACACGTGTGTCTTTTGGAAGATGCAACGGGTGGAAGGATTGTATAAAGATGCGTTCCGCAGAAGCGCCACCGCAACGCCACCAACACCCGAGACTCAAACGCGGCAGTGGACGCGCCGCTCTGCGCCACCGCCACCGTCACCATGCCGCGCCCGTTCAAGATGAATGGTCGAAAAGTGAAAGAGTTGAGACTGCAAATTGAATAATTACGCTAATACTTCATAAATAATTAATGTTATGCATTGGACCGGAATTTTTTCGAACTCGATGCGTGAGCGGTACCACCTAACCGTTGCAGAGATGGATGGAGCATATAAGAGTATACATATTATATAGAATGGATGATGGGGGATTTGTGGGCTGGTAGGTGGGCCTCCCTCTCATCTACCTGCCAGTTTTCCAGATATATGTAGCCGAAGGTGTACATTTAAGATGCTTAAGTGCTTTCGCTAAAGTACTCGCACATTGTGATGATGATGATGATGATGATGGCGCGATGATGCAAAGCGGGGTTAGACGAAGAATCGACTGGAACTGGACTTAAGGGTAATATATGAAGGTACTTCTTTATTAATTTTGTTTCTTTTTTGTTTTTGTTGTATCCCCATCATTGTATTTAGTTCGAATCGGGCGCTAATATTTGCCCGAGGGCGAAGACTCTCGCACTCGCTGTGATGTTGGGTGATTATGATCCTCTTGATAGTCGATTGATGATGGAACTGCAACAACAACATATGGAAGATGACGTCAACACACAGTAGAGCAGCAGCAGAATACGTGAAAACTGAAATTAATTTTAAAAATTATACTTATCGTGAAAGGCAAGGAATTGTTAAAAAAAAACCATTTATTGACTTAACAATTGACATATATTAATTACAACAACAACAAATTCTTTTAGGGATTCGCGAAGCCCGGAGATTTCTGAAGGCCTTAAATTAGCCTGGATAGAGTTGGATCAACAGCGATATTTGTATACTTGTAATCAATAGTTGAGGTAAGAAATTGCGTTGCTTATGGCAGCTTTTGACAATAATTATATACATAGTTCGACCTTTAGTACGAAAACTTAAATTTATTCAAAGATAGCGTCGATGTCACTCAAGTGTTCTTCCAAAGGGCAAGGGATAATATCATTAATATATTGCAATACAATAATTTCTCGTAAAATCCTCAAATTTTATTACTTTAATGCACTGCTAGTTCAATCCAAAGGCACAACTATAATAATTCTCTTCTAAGCAAGAGCGACAGAAGTGGCTCTTAATATGAGTAAATATCAAGTTGACAGTTGGCCCTCAAGGTTTGTAGAGTAGTTTGTTGCTGTTATTCTCATTTCAGTTTATATTAACTGGTTTTTGACAAAACTAGCTAAGATATGTCATAAATTCGGCCGCTCGTCCTAATTTTATTTTTCCATCAATTGCGAACTTATTTCAATGAAAAAAATGAAATAATATTTCACTCAGCCATGAACTTCCATTCCCCTTCTGTCATAAAAACACCATTCTTAAAACTGAATTCGAATTGGGACACTCAACTCAATCGAAGAAGAGCTTGGTTTTATTTTCCACATCTTCAACTTAATGACCCCACTGTATGACGAATTGCCTTCAGGTGCATTAAACATATGACTTACAACAACAATCATGAAATAAAGTGATGGCCATATAGGATTGAATGTTAATTGTTTTCAATTAATGTACATATTTTATTTTAAAAAATTTTAAAACTTTTTTTAATATAAGTTTTTGTTTTTAGTCTTAAGTGATGGATGATTGTACAATCGTGTGTTAAATTATAAGGGGTGGACGCTTATGGTTGTTTATAGTGATGGTAAGTATTTTGACAAATTGAAATTTTGATGTAGCTGCGTTATACCTTTATGTTTGATATTTTGACTAATGATATAAATAAGCGCAAGTTATTTACACCCTAAACTTGTTACAATTCATTTTTTTTTCTTGCTTTAAGAAGCATGGTCATTTAAATTTAACTATCAGTTATTTTATAGATTTGTGGAAATATTTAAACAAAAAAAATCTACAGAAAAATGATCGTTAAATTTTCTTCAATTTTGTATTCTTCTCAATTTGAAACCGTATTCGGTCTCAAAAAACAAATTAAAATGCAATTACTCTTATTTGAATGCAGGATCATTTGATTTTGTTTGTAGTTGTAAATTGTAAACTAGTGAATAGGCCATAGACATAAGAACTTTTCTTGGTTATTTAAAAAAAAAATATAGTTTCGAAATATTATGTATGTAGTCAGGACCTTACTCGTATGTAGGAATTCGGAAGTCATACAAAAACAAAATAGTGGAAGAACGATAACTCTAAAAGTGACATTATTCAAGAACCCGGGAAAGGTGGATGTTTTTTTTTCTTAAAGTGATAATTGAAATTAGAGACAGGAAAAAAGAAGTTTTTTTTCTTAATTTCCAAAACCAGTTTTGTTTTAAATTCAAATTAAAAATTGTAGTTTATAAACACAAACACAAACACTTTCTCCCGTGAGAGCTATAGATTTTGTAAAAACAAACCTATGCAGGCGCATGGTATGGACAATTTTACACTGAAATACATAAATACTTTCATTTATCATATTATTTTTAAACGTTTTTACTACGATTTCTCAAAATTTTATTTAACGATTCCAAAGTAACGATTCCATGAAGAATATTTTTGTGTGGCTTCACTTCCAATATAATTTAAGAAACTAGCTTTTTGGCATTTTGGAGTCTTTTTATTTTTTTCATTATAGATATTGAAATCTTCGAAAAAGATCAAAATTCACGGCCAGATTTCACTCCATTGAAAGTGAGTTAGGTTTTATGTAATCCATTATGAAAAACAAATCTTTGAAAAATCAGACTCAAATTTTCATTCAGCTTGCGTTTAATTTTTTATTTACTTTTTAGTATATGTAAAATCGAATATCTCGAAGTTGGACAAAGAAAATTTTTTTATTGAAATTTAAAATGGTAGCCTGAAAAAAATGCCATGACTCGATAGAAGCCCAAAAGCTAATTTCTTAAATTATACTGGAAGTGAAGCGAGACAAAAATATTATTCATGGGATATTGCTACTAAGAAGACGCAACGTTGGAAATTGTTATAGAGACATTTAAAAATTATTGCAATTCAAAAAAGAACACGATATATGAACGCATGAAATTTTATATACGAATTCAACAAAGTAGCTAGTCATTCCATAATTTTCTCAAAGATTTAAGAGTACTAGCTGACGGTTGTAATTTTAATGGCGAAAACGACAACATGGTGCTTGATTTTATTATACTAGATAAGATTAAATAATAAGGATCTTGGAGACAAACTGAAGAACATTATTGATTTTGGAACTAACCATAAACACATGTCGAGTTGCAGAATTAGAAGTTACTAGGGTAAAAGAAGTCCACGAAGTCGACCCAACAGCAATTTCAATGCTTAACAGAGACATTTCAAGAAACCCTTAAATTTAATTATTAATAAAAATAATCCGATTGCTTTAAAAAGAAATACTAACTATAATTATTCTAAAAATTATTTCAGCTTTAATGGACAAATGAATAATTATGATCGGTATTTATCCTTACATGCTCAAAATAAATGTCCTGCTCTTGGAAAAATATGCAAAATTTGCAAAAAACCTAACCATTTATATTTGACAGTGAGACAAAGGAATACTGATTCATCTCCGATTTTGGGTCTTCAAGTGTGTCGTGATTATGGATTAATTAAAAAAGTTGATCAAATATTAGCTAATGAAAAAGGGAATTTTATTAAGAAAAAATTTGATCTTTGTACAGGTTTAGGCTATATAGTATAATTAAGACAAAGTCTGGTTATGAACTCACAGTAAAAACAGCAAGAAGTATACCTTTGTCTCAACATAATCGTCTTAAAGATCATTTAAAACAACTAGAAGGACTAGGTATAATTAAAGCTGTAGAACACCCAAAAGGTTGGGTGAGCAATATCGTAATAATAAAAAACATAATGGTGACATATAAGGCTTTGTCTTGATCCACAAGACTTAAATAAATCATTAGTTAAATAAAATTGCCGGTACGAAATTTTTTACGGTACTTGATCTAAAACAGGGATTTTGGCAGATTAAATTGAATTAGAAATCTAGCAATTTGTGTACTTTTATAATGCTCCCTTTGGTTGTTGGATATTTAAAAGGATGCCTTTCGGGCTTAACATCGCACGGGAAGTATTTCAACAATATATGTTATTTAAGTTGTGTGAAAAATTATGTATCAAAAATCCAACGCTTATAGTATCTAGGTAAAATTATTAAAAATGGTCATACATAATTGAAGGAACAACAGAAGAAACATATCAGAGAAATAAAAGTGTAGTTAACAAATGCAATATACTTAATAATATACCCAAAACGGTCCAACAAGATATGAATCGCAATGCTCTTACCAATATACCCAAAACGGTCTTACACGATAAGAATCCCGAGTCCAACTTTATATCAAAAGAGAATGAATGTTTGAGTTCAAAATCATTGCCTGAAAACAATATAACCATTGAACAACTTCCATCCAATTTGTTTTAAATATTATTAATTCTTAAATTGCATTATGTTTTTGAAGTATAATTAATTGTTTAATAATTTCATTTTAACTATTTTTACAAAACTATCTGATGCTTATGTGCGTAATTTTAAAACGTTCTTTATTGTTATTATTTCATTATTCTATATATGAAATAGAGGGGAGATGTTGTGGTTACATTCATTAAGTTAATTTATTATTTAAGCTCTACATCTCTTCTCTAATATCGTATTATTAATTTACTTATAACTTAATTTACTTATATAATTCACACAATACCTACTATTGAGAAATGTTTAAGTGCAAACCTCCTTCTGGTAGGAAAAACTTCATACAAAAAAAAATCAAAAAAAAATTACTTTCTGTTGCACAAAGGGTCCAAGGTTAGGTATCTAGTTATTTATTAAAATCTATGAGTATAACACATGAGTTGTTGTTTTTAATTCAATAAATTCGACCAAAAATTGTCAGGTTGAATTACGTATAAAAAAATACAAACTGCGATTTTGAATAATAACGAACATTCCAGGAACGGAAATTGTGCGTTATGCTATCTAGCGACCATTACAAATATTAGATATATCAAAGACATAAACCAAACCGAACGTTCAATGATGCCAAAATTCCTAGTTTTTAATTTAATCAATGTAATCTTTTTCTTTATTTTGTTATGTTACCCCGAGCCTTGCGGTGGAGGTGATGTCAGCTTATTTTTAGGTGTATAATTTGATTTGGGGAATCTTTCAAGCATCGGCAATTGGAAGTAGATTAAAGGTGTAATTTACATTCAGTAAAAACTGCTCTTATGTGGTGTGTTAACTATTCACCTATTTTTCTTTGTATATGAAAAACACGATTCTATCGTGGAGGCATTCGAATGGTACGAGATCTAAAGTATAGGAGTCACGCCTTCTAAAATTATTTGCAGAGGTTTTAACTGATATTTTTTGGTTATGGCAATAGAAATAAACTTTGTATATGAAAACTATAGTACTATCATGGTGGAAGTCGAATGGGGCGACATCTAAAGTGTTTGCGCAACTCTTACTCTTTTTTGGCGGATTGATATTTTTTGGAGGCAATAATCCAAAAAATAGTCTCCTCTTGCCCCTACCACCAATTTTCGACGCTTAAAGACTCCCTAAATAGAATTTTACACCTCAAATATTGCAGCGCCACCACAAGGGTCCACGCAACCCTAAAAAAAAACTCGCCATGATAGTACTATAATTTATATACAAAGAAATAAATCAAATTCTACGCCTACAGCAGTATCGGGGCAACATTAAAAAATACTGGCCATCATAGTACTATGTTCTTCATATACAAAGTATTTTTCACCAATAATCGGCATCTGTATAAAGGCTTTTCAAAACCAATGCGAAATCGGTTTGAAAAAGTCGTGACGTTTTCTAATAAATAAGAATTTTATATTTGACATCCCTTGTATTTTGCAGAAAGTCTAAAGGCTGTCGTTTTCCCTTTCTGTCTCTAAATGAAATTTTAAATTTATGGGCCTTGTTCACAATCCAAATCTGTATATGACAAAAATAAGGTGAACGTATTATTTCTGCATTTGGAATTGTAAATTTGTATAGAAAATGAATTAAATTGGGAGATAATTTAAAAAAAATCGACGAAATTACCATATTTAGCTCAATGAAGACGCATATTTTATAAAAAAAAAAAAAAAAACGATTGCAACTAAAGTATTTTTTCGTGTGAAAGAGTAGTTATGGAAAAGTGTTCTTTTATTGGTGCTTTTGGCATTACTTGTTTTAGTTCAACTTTTGACCGCACGTTGTTAATGTAGCGCTTTATTTCCCCTTCTATATCCATTCTCAAATGTCATCCCAAAGCAAAAAAAAAACAAAAATGTGTTTTTTTTTTCTTTTTTCTTGTGAGTTTCCTTCCAAGGCCAAATAAAAAGTCAAAACAAGACAATTTTCCGCACCCCTCCATTTTACTTTGTACAATATTTTATTGCAATTATTTTTCTATTCTTTCTCATTCATCGCAATTTGTTTTGTGTGTAGATTCTAGATTGTCATAAAACTTGTAGAAGCACAAAAAACAAGTTCTGCAAAGTATTTTTTTTTTGTCAGTCAAGCACGATAATATATTGAAACAAGTCTCTGCTGTGGAAAATTTAAATTTTTTCTATTCTTCTGAAAAGGTTGCTGCATTTTTTATTTTTGTTTTTTTATTTATCAAAGGACCCTGGACTTTCTTTTATCAGTTCAAAGTTCATTGAAAATTAGAGTCACTCTGCAAGCCTGCAACAGTTTGGTAGACTTTTGACTTCAGTTTCATTTATGGTGTCGTTGTAAAAAAAAAAATATTGCGAAATTCAACTCTAAATCAAGTACGCAATTGAAAGTGTGTAAAAAATATTTTTTTCATTTTTTGGAAATTTAATTTGTGAAATTTTCTGTTGAAACTGTCTTTTGAAAATTACCAAAAAAAAAAAAAAATAATCTACTCTTCAACTTCAAGTTCCAAGGGCTCCAAGTCTAAAACAATTGAAGGTAAGCAAAGTATCTAGATACAGCTATAAGACTATATAATACAGAAGTACATACGTCATAGACTCAATCGATTAAGTTGTTTTTTTTTGTTTAATTTTATTTATGTAAATAAAGCATTTGGTTAAGAAAAGTATACTGCTGCAGAATTGATTACGAAATTGTTTTGTTAAGTGCTTGCACTTTTTACTTTACAATTCTTTCTTAGTTTGGATGTGTGTATTTATTTATTTATGCAACTTTCTCGCAGCTAAGTAACTCTGTATATAATTTTAGAAATTACAACAGCGGCAGCGGTATTAGAGCCCGAAATCATTAATCGAACAAAACTCAAATTGTTGCAGGCAGGGTGACCAGATACCAATAATTTTATTTCACTAGTTTACGAAAAATGTGGTAACATAACTTAATCCAATCTTTGTTCTTTTGTCGTTCAACCGTCAGCGGAACCTTCTTAGACAGATAGGCCCTATCTGAACGTTAGGACAGCAGCCCGTAAAATCCCATTAAACGGATATGATGGCTGAAAATCAGTCGTATAGGTTTCAATTGGCTCGTAAAGGTTCCATCTGTCACCATTTATCCAAACCTGGCACTCAATCTTTACTGTGTCCAAACTAAATATAGTAATGCCAGGTCATGACCTCTCAGAATTAAGAATTGAATATTGAATCATAAGGGTTTTTGTGCAGCAGTTCTTTTTTTTTTTTAATAAACCACACATGCAATGTATTTGGTGCTATAGGCTCGCTCCTAGGTGACAGCAAAACGTTTTTCAATAAATTAATTAATTTATGTGACACTTTCGATATTATGTATGTATAAGCCATCCCTCAACTAATAAACAAAACAAAAGTTGGCTCAACATTGAAAAATAAATTAGGTATTAATAAAGACTCATCAATGCCAAAGCTAAGATATCATTAATATAATTTAGTTTTACTTATTTGGCATTCTAAACCACTTGAAAAATTATTGTGTTTGCAATTATTTTATGGTTTGTCGATATAATCGCATTTTTTTATGAATACTCATCACGTTTTTTGGTTTATTAGTATACAAACCGAGTTTGGGTGTAGTTAATTTATAAAGTGAAAATTTTCACATACGTTACTAAATTAGGACTATTTTGTTACTTCTACAACATGGTGTTTAACAAGGTCCAAAATATATATTTTCCATTATTTTTGTTGTGCCGGATTCAAATCCGAGTTCATAAAGCGTGATTCCGCTATAGTGCCGATACCGATGCGGCCTCGATACAAAAACGTATTCTAACAAAAGAAAGCTATTAATACCTGATTGGTTTTCGATTCTCTTATTGTGTCTTATGTTAGAATATTTTATCGTATCGAGATTATAGTATGAGACAAAAAAGTAATTTTTAACGATCCATTAAACAAATCTGAAATATTCCCAGAGTTCGAATTTTAATTCAACACCCTAGGAAAAATGTATATTTTATATTTCTGCTTTATAAAATATTTTTGAATAACATTTGTTCTTTGTATAAAACCAATATTTTCCATTTGACTGGACTGTTAAGAAAAATACGAAAAAGAAGACAAACAAAATCTACGTTTCAAAAAAATACTCATTGACAAATATTAATACGAGGAAATTATTATTTGGCAAAAACAAATTTTGATCTGACATTTATCTTTATACATATATGTACATAGGGGTTTTAACCAAAAATTGGATGTGTGCCAATATTTTTATTTTTTACGTCTGCTAAGTAATCAAAAGATTTTGAATGTTTTTGTTTTTAATGTCAAACATGATTCGATGAGTGTGTTTCTTCATATTGCTAAATAGGTGTGGTGCGACCGTTCCGCTCCTCTGAGCCATATTATTTATTTGTCAATAACAAAATTTAAACTATAGTGTTAACATGTGTGTGATCTTTTACTACAAAATTCTATTTTTAATCTAATAAACAAACGTAAGATATATTCTTCACTCATAAAATTCAAACTTCCTCTTGGGTGTGCAAAGTGTAATATGTTCTTGTTTTTGTTGTTGGAAAAAGTATTTTTGGGATTCTCCCAAGATTTCCAACAAAGAAAGTCATGTGCAATGCCTTTACATACATATTGTGTAGAATGTGTAGAATTTTCTGCAAAGAAAATAAACAAAGAAAGTGATTTTTTGTTGTCCATTTTATTTCTTTTTTCTTTGTTAGATTAAAATGCTTCACTGTGTGAGACGTGAAAACGAAAATAAAAACTTCCAAGAGGCCTGTCTGCTCATGTCATGTGGTGTAGGTGATGCCACAAAAGCCAATCACCTGAGTGTAGCAAACAAAACGCATTTATCTTGGAAATATTTGTATTTCGGATAATTCTTATGCTCGAATATCGTAAAATCAAAACAAAGAAAATTTGTGACACACAATAGGTTAGTTTTGAATTCAAAACTTGTACATTATTTGATATTTTCAATTCCAATAGATGAATACTTGTAATAAAACTAAATAGATACAATAAGACTGCAATGGCGTGATGATCGAGAAAAGTAAATGTTTCCGTTGTGTTTGTATGACCTTAAATTTAAAGAGTTAATTTTGAATTCTATTTAAAAGACGCACCTGCTCAGAACTGACCCAGATTCTTAGGAAAAGCATTTGCAACATATTTGAATGAAATCTTAATATTTTTGAGATTTTAAAAAATTCTATGAATTGAATTATCAGAAATATTAGAACAATTTCCCCAATCAGGTATATACATTTGGAATATTAATTCTAAAATGATAATTCTTTGTAGATTATTTCAAAGGCCATAAATAACATGCACACAAATTGTTAAGCAAGTTAACCGGAGTCACAGTTTAATTCAAAAAAAAAAAAAAAAATTAACCGAAATGGTAAGCCCACTTTTCTCGCTTGCAAACTGATAATTTTGGGTCTCGCTTGCAAACTGATAATTTTGGGTGGCGATGTTGAATTCATTGTATTTCACAAATTCATAACTTCCATTTAAAGCATGAATAGAAAAAGATAAAGAGTTTTGAAAATCAACAAATTTAAAATGAATTAAAATATTTGTTGGTGTAAATAGTTCGAAGTGGGTACTTCCGCTTTTTTTTTTAAATTATCAATTAACTTATCAGTCTTCAAATAAGAGAGATATTTTTAATTCAGGACCTTAATATTGTTTTACTTTTAAATCGCACTTAAATAAACAGATTGTATATTAACATTTATACTTATTTATGCAAACAATGTGATGAGAACTGTCTTCATACGAAATATGTGTGTCATATTTAAAAAGTAAACAAAATAAATTATGGTTATCTTTTGCTGGTCATAGTTTTCTTTTTATTTTTTCATTATTCTCATATACCTACTTATGAACGAGTATGTACATTAGAGTGGTGTGTATATTTTTTTCTTTTTGGGAACGGATACACCCTTCAATCTAAATAATTTTTTTTAATACCTGCAAATTCTTACAAGTTGATTTTAACCGTTGAATTAGCCGTTGAAATTTCAAGAAGAATTTTCACTTTAAATTCACATCACACAGATATATTTTCTTAATAAATATGTTATTTAATTAATTTATAAAATAACTACATATTCACAAAATATATGAAAATATACATAAGTGGACGAAAACGAAGATCTGTGCACTGCCAAAATCACAGCTGATAAAACTTTTAGCTCTGAAAGTTTTTGATTTTAAATAAAAACCTGAGTAGCGCTGGATTTTTTCACAATTGAATGACATTCCCCAGGGCGGGCGCCCTGTAACGGGTTACGTCGAACAGACTTATTACGAAACAATGATTAAAAAATTGTTTAAAACTCGACTCTGGTGCAGATGATTCCTGAGGCAAAAAAGACAATTACAATTGAAGTGGAATTTTTTTTATCGTGTGGAACGCTATGTCCGTTGAAGGACCTAACATTTTTTTTTTAATTTCAAATATAATTCCTAATACGCTTAAATTTTTATTTTCTTTTTTTTGCAATCACAAGCAGGCAAAATAAAAACAGATAAGCAACATTCAATTCAATTGATTACGGATATCTAATTAAATCTTAAAATGAAACTGATTCCATTGTACTGGCCTTCTGTTTTTTACCGCACACAAGTTCAAACAATATTACCCTTGTATCACATGCCATTTAAACTACAGTCGGAAATATCGTTTACGCAAATAAAACTATGTAGTATGTAAATAAATATGTTTGCGTGGTCCGGGACAAACAAAAACAAAATGTTATCATATTAGCTATAAAACCTGTTCAGACCACATGATTGTTGATGAAGTCGTAAGAATTAAATTTTAAAATTAGCAAAAAAAAAAAAAATTCCACAACAAAGATTACTCATTGCAAAATATTATTGTTTTTTATTTATTTAAAAATTTAAAGAGACCCTATAAACTGGATAAGTCATGAATAAAGATTTGAAATCGAAAGAAGATGCGTCTCCACTCACAACCAGTACCGAATCAGAGTCTTTTGATACGTGGACTGTGATAACAGACAAAACGAAAGATTATTTACATCAAGAGATACCCTCCCCTCCACCCACACCTGAAAAATGTGAAGAAGATGACGAAATCGGTGAAGATGCAGTGCGTGTGGAGGTCTTAAAAGCATCTGATGGTCAATTGGAAAATAGGTAAACCATAATTTACCTTTTTTTATAATACCATATAAGAATATATTAGAATTTATTTCTTTAACTTACAGATACACGGACATTGATGATCTTTCAGATGGCATCTCAATTATTAGCGAATGTGAAAGTGTGGGAAGAATATCGCCGCATCCAGAACTGCGCAAACATCTCTCAGAACTTAATATGCGATTTGTCGATGTAATACAACCTCCTTTACAAATGAAAAATTCAGCTGGCGATAGTACGTCACGAAGCTATGAAGGCAGCTCTGAGCGTTCTTCAGACGTTTTCCATCTGGTGGAACCACTTACGGAAAATAACCGGAGACCACGAAGAGCATCACGGCAGGTAGCTAGCGCATCAGACTTCCAACCGACACTGCGAACAGGACTGCGAGGACTTTTCTATGTTGGAGCATTGCTTGGAATTTTGGCTTTTATCAGCAAATTAAAATACGAATCAGTGCTTGGAACAAATACAGATGTACTTAACCAAAAAATAAATGACTTAGAACTAAAAAATAATCTCATGCGAGCTGAAATTGATATTCTAGCCAAGCAAGTGAACTACTTAACGACACTTAGTGAAAATCAGAAATATTCGTCGTCCAATAAACCAAAGAGCAATCCGTCAAAAGAAAAGAAGATGAAAGTTTGGCCAGGCAATGGAAATATCATTGAAGACGTTGTTATCACTCCGAAGGACTTAAAGACACCATATAAGTGTGAGGGTGATAACAATCTGGACATAGCTGGAATGTGTGTTGAACTGCCAAAGCCAGGTGAAAGTGTCGTTGACTCTTTGGGTGAGAAGGTACGATCTGTCATGGAGGAAAATGATCATTTTACGAACTTTGAAAAAGTCGTTGATAAAGTGGTCAAACTGACAGAGAATCCTTTTAGCCAGAATGATGAAAAACCAATAGACCCTGTTAGGCATGACAAGCCAAATCCCAAAGAATATCAACAAAAGAAAAATGATTATACTCACGAGCACAAGCCCGAAAAATATGACAACAAAAAACACGACAGCGAATATAAGCCAGAAAAATATGACAGCAAAAAATACGAGAACAAGCGAGGAAACTTCAAAAAGCAGAAAAATGATGATAGTGGTGAAAGCAAGGAACGATATCAGAAAGATCGATCAAATGAAGATTTCAATGGTTCCGGGGAGAGATTCAAAAAATCCAAAGACTACAAAAAATATGACAAATATTCTTCATCGGAATATGAGAATGCCAAACGAGACGCTGATGGTCAATGGCACGAGAAACTTATGCAACATCGAGAGAATTCTCGGAAAAATAACGACAAACATCGTCACGACAAGAATTGGTATATTGAGCGTGGCGATAGCCGAGAACAAGCTAGAGTTACTGAACAGAAATATCGTTGAATTAAACGAATGGTTTAAATTTTATATTTTTTTTCATGTCAATTCTTAAAACAAAAAAAAATTGTGATCCTTTATATATGTATGTATGTACATTTTTTTTTCTTACCGTTTTCTGTGTCCTCTTTTTTATTTTTTTCTACTTAGGTACACATAACATTAATGCTTCCTACCAAAATGTGAAGAAAGAAACCATAAACAAAATAAACAAAGAAAAAAAAACTTAAGAAACTTTTGTGATAAAAATCTTTTTTGAGAAAAGAATGAGGCAAAATGATTTGCCAACTCGCCCAATTTAATTTGAAAAAATCTTTTAAAAAAAATTGAAGAAAAATAAATAATCAAATTAACTAGATGTTAGAGTGTATATTTTAAAATAAAAATAACCCTGTAAAAAGTAAATTATGCTTGTTTTATTTTTTGTAGTGGAACTAAATTGACTGTTGATGTAATTTTAAACTACTTGCTTTTCTTTTTTCGAATGCAATTATTAATTTTTCATAATAAAAAATCGAAGAAAAAGTAGTGCGCATGGTTAATTATTATAAATAGAATACTACTTGAAAATATAAAAGTTAAAATCAGTGACTTTAAAGAAATAGTAGAAACCCAAAGTTTTAAAAAACAAAGTATCCAATAAAAATGGAAAAAAGGTCTTGGTAATATTTTAAAAATCAAAATGGGAAGCATTGGGGGGAAGGAAGAAATCATGTTTTATGCTTTAAAACATTGTGTTAACAATAAAAAATAAACAAGAATAAAAAATAAAATTAAATTCCAGTTTTCTTAATTCAATATTCAGTTTTTAATGCATCCATTTTTAAAATGTAACGACAAACTTATCACGCCCTCTATATTTCAAAAATAAAGTGTACATATATTTTATTTGCATACTTTTCAATGTTTTTCAAAAACACAGCGCTTCCAAGCGCCGACAAATATAACCAAGCAAGTTGACATTTCTCTTGTCAAAAATCATTTTCATGTTTAGATGTCAAATTTTCGTCAGTCAGTGGAAAAAAGTGCATAAAGTTGAAAAAAATAAAAATTTGCACGTTCCTCATGCCGGTGGTGTTCATATTCTAAATGAATTAAATCAATTTTCTCAAATCCTTAATTAATTGTACAATGGCACAACGAAGTTTAATAAGTTTTGTCAAAAAATGCGGAACAAAATCATGTAAAAATTTATGGCAATCGCAACAACAGTCATTGAATAATCATCATGAAGTCAAATCCACGAGTTCTTCGAATTTGTTCAATAATGTTACTGCTGCTTCTTGTGGTATTCAGTTTATAAATCAGCGCCGTATGTTCAAAACACAAAGTAAGGTTATTTTTCTATTGATGGAATTAGACTAAGGAAAAAACTTATCTTTGAATAAATCATGTAATTTTTTTTAAGGTGGATCTTTGGCAGAAAAGGAAACAAACAAGACAGAGATTCTATCAAAATTATTTCCCCAAACTGCCGCTACCGACGATGAAGAAACTATTCGTGAACGTAAGCGAAAGGAAGAAGAAGAAGAGGCCAAAGAAAATGAAAAGGCTTGGAAACAAATGAAGTTTGGGTAAGAAAAGGTCATTTGGCTCTATCGGTGTAAAGCTTATCATTACTATGTAGGTAGTGTGCAGATAAAAGAAATTTAAAATATTTTGTCCAAAAATTTACTTATGTTCTTTTGATCACTGCGTACATTTTTATTCTGAAATGTGGTATCTTTAAAAAATATTTAAAAAAAAGTCCTAACCTCAAGCTTCCTTTTAACATTACATTATTTTAGATTATTAACTTAGGTTCTATGCGCCAAGAACCAAATCTCATTTAAGTAATTTTAGTTTAATACTCAAATGTCAAAAAAAACTTCCCGAAACCAGCTAGTTATGCTTGTATTTGCAAGATCACAAGCATCAGCTAATAGAACTCTCCCAAGTAGCCTTTATAGAAAAACTAAAAACCGCCAAAAAACCCTTTTTTTAGAATTTGTCCCACAAACACCATCCTGACCCTTTTCACCAGACTTTGTTTTTGAAATATAATTTCAGATTTGCAGCTTTCGGTGCTTCGGCTATTTCTTTGGCTGTTTGGGGTGTTTACGAATTTGGCAAGCCAGAATGCGATATGGAGGGAAATGTCATCGAGGATGAATTTAGCAAAGAGCCAGCAGTTCCACAGTACCTCAAGCGTATGTGGAAGTCAATGAACTACTATCAAAAAATGATACAGGAACCATCACGGGACAAACTTCTTCCTGATCCCCTGAAATATCCATACGTCCAACCGCCATACACTTTAGTTCTAGAAATGAAGGATGTTTTAGTCCATCCCGACTGGACATATCAGACTGGATGGCGTTTTAAGAAACGTCCAGGTGTCGATCACTTTTTAGAACAGTGTGCTAAACATTTCGAAATTGTTGTCTTCACTGCAGAACAGGGAATGACAGTCTTCCCTATTTTAGATGCATTAGATCCCAATGGTTATATTATGTATCGTCTGGTACGTGATGCAACACATTTTGTCGATGGTCATCATGTCAAAAATTTAGACAACTTAAATCGAGACTTGAAAAAGGTAATAACCGTTATTTTTGTATTTCGTTTATAGATGTATTAATGTCTTTTTATTTTATAAGGTAATCGTTGTAGATTGGGATGCTAATTCTACAAAACTACATCCAGAAAATACATTTAACATTGGCAGATGGCTGGGCAATGATGATGATGCTTCATTGTTTGATCTCATCAATTTCTTAAGAAGTAATAATAACAACCTTAGGCGTCAGTTATAGCTATATATATACAAGAAGTTCCTGACTCATATGAAATTAAAAAAAAATCCGTTTCGACGGATACCTCATAATGACAGGATAACTTATGGCCATTCTAGCTATAATTGAAACCTAACAGACACTTGGAGAGTGATATTAATATATTTTTTTTCTCTAATAAGCTATTGCGACATCTGAAGTGGATGACGTGCGTGAGGTCCTTACCTACTTCAAACAATTTGACGATCCACTGGAAAAGTTTCGAGAAAATCAACGCATTCTCTTAGAACAAATGCAGCAACAGGAACTCAAAGAAAAAGAAAAACCAATTGTTAAGAAATGGACACCCAGTTTCATGAGACGGTCATAAGAAGTGCAAATCGTGCAAATACGAAGCCATCATTTTTTTAATCACCTACATACCTTAATTTTATTTTGAAATT
Organism: Syrphus vitripennis; assembly: GCA_958431115.1. Classification (NCBI taxonomy): domain Eukaryota; kingdom Metazoa; phylum Arthropoda; class Insecta; order Diptera; family Syrphidae; genus Syrphus; species Syrphus vitripennis. Next base: position 75,889,665 of record OY288110.1, read on the forward strand.
TTTGAGTTTTTTTTTTTTGTTTATTTGTTAATACATATTTGACACAACTTCTGTTTAACCAATCTGGACAAACCAAAAAGAACTAAATATAATTGGTTTTTAATTATAAGAATTATATAGTTAATGAGTCGAAAACAGTCCAGTCATTGTTACAGTTTAAAATTTTTTAAAAACAAATAGCAAATCGAAATTGCGAAAATTCGCCTACGTACGCATTGATTGTGCAAAAGTTTTATTTATGTTAATTATTTTGAGAAACATTAAAAGAAAGGTCGACATATAATAATATGAAAAGTTTTTAATTCTTGTTTTCTAAACTGTTTATTTTTCGTTTATTAAATCTTACTATAGAATTACAATTTTGCGAGTTCGAACAGTTAAACTGTAGAATTAAGTAACGTAGTTAGCCCCTTGGATCACACAGACATAAGAAATAGGGTTTTTTGAAGTTATTAATCCATTGTTGGAACTCAACAAGAAATTCAGAGGACAACATAAATTTGCTCAGGGAATGTTTTTTTTTGTTCTGGGAAATTTTAAATCTTTCGTTGACTCATGCCTGTCTAAGGCTAAGGATGCATTTCGGCTGATTGAAATAATTCCGTGATTGATTGTGAAAGGTGGGAAATTAGTGAAATTCTTTTCTTCAAGAATGTTTTGTTTTAAATAAATGATGACGGCTTAAGGGAACGTGGAGACTACAAGGATTTCCAACACTTTTTTTTCTAATTCATTCAGCTTCTAAATCAAATTTTTTCCATCATTCAATTTTTTTTAACCAAAATTCGTCAAACCATTTATGAGAAAATCGAAACCCGAAAATTCGGTTCTATGGCATATATTGGAAAAATTGGTTCTATGTCATGTACCGTTAATTACAGCCACACTAAAAAATATCAAAATTTCAACAAAGTTGTTAGAGCCGTTTTCGATATACCTAAACATGTATTGTCTTAGCGGTAATATGACAGGTAACTTTCCATTTAAGGTAAAAAAATCAATTTCCACTCCAGGGAATCTCCTAAAAACCTTCAGTCTAAAGTTTTAAAAAATCGTTCCAGCAGTTAGTAGGCTGTACCTAGTCAATTTTCAGACAGAAATAACTGCGGGGCCCACTTTCGCATTTCCTATCACCGTAATCCTAGGTCTAATTAATATCTCGAGCTCGATTGATTTTTTTCTACGTAAAAATAGTTTGTACATAAAGTAAAATAAAATAATCAAAAAAATTAAAAGTTTAAAATTCAAATAAAAATAATTAACAGCCTCTTTTTTTATTATCGAATTAAAAAAAAAATTATTACTTTTTTTTTTAATCTGTTGTCGCTTTTCAGAAAATTGAGCAAAGATTATTCAAATATATGTATATGTATATCAATTCTTCAAGAAAATATTTATTTTGGCGATACTTTTTAAATTCAGTCTCATCGAACAGTGGAACAAATCTTTACATCGTTTTGGAGAAAGTAAGATTATTGCACTTGACATTTCTAAAGCATTTGATAAAGTTTGGCATCCTGCTTTTTTATCGAAAAAGCGTGCTTTTGGTATCGATGAAACACTTCTTCGTTGGATTAGTAACTTTCTTTCGAATCGCTCTATACAAGTAGTATTAGACGGATTCAAGTCTGAAACCCATAACATAAATGCTAGTGTGCCACAGGGTTCCGTTTTGTCTCCGACCCTCTTTCTCATTTTCATTAATGATCTCCTGTCTGTAACTACTAATCCATTAAATTGTTTCGCTGACGATAGTACTCTTAGCTTTTCATATTCGTTTCCAGATTCACATCCCTACTCTTCGGACGTGGAACTGAAACGGCTAAATATGATAAGTACGTACATTAAATTCTGACTTAGACAGCATTGTACAATGGGGATTAAAAAATCGCGTAGAATTTAATGCTTCGAAAACCCAATGCTGCCTTCTGTCGTTAAAGCGAGATGTTCCCCCCCAGCCACTATCTATGAATGGCACTTGCATCGAAGAAACTAATCAGCTTGCGATTTTAGGTATGTGTTATGTGTATCACAAACCATCTTTTGTGGAATGATCACATACTTAGCGTGCGTCGCCAAAAATGCCGCAAGATGTTTAGGTTTCCTTTGGAGATGCAAGAAATTCTTTTCCCCTTCTGATCTGGCTATTATCTATAAAAGTTATGTACGTCCAAAACTCGAGTATAACTCCCATCTCTGGGCTGGTGCTCTAGCAACTTACTTAAGTCTCTTGGACAGTATACAGAGACGAGCTTTTAGAATGATCCGACACCGACGTAACGTTTCCTGTCTCTCACTCTTTTATCGTTACTTTTACGGTAAGTGCTCTAATGAAATAGTCAGTTGCATTCCTCCCCTTAAACGATTCAACCGTAATACTCGCGCTTTCAGGAATGCTCATCAGTTTACTCTGGAATCCAATTTCGGTCGTACCGTCAAGTACAGGGATTCGTTTTTTTTTGCCGTACTACGCGAATGTGGAATGCCCTTCCACACTATGTCTTTCCCTCTCATTGTGATGTGACGGAATTCAAAACTAATGTGCACCGACAGCTCCTTTCAAATCCCCTCCCACTTACCTAAAGCTCGCACTGTGTTTCCGACATATAAAGGGTACAAAAAAACCCCTTGAATGCGCGCTAATTATAAAAATTCCATGATCCATGAAAATCTTTCTGATATTTGCATACTTAAATTATCAATGATTTCATAGACTAAATTCTTGAATTCTTCTCCATTTGAATCAAATTTTAGTGTTTTAGAATCTGATATTACAATCTGTAGGGTTGATTTTTATATTTCTTGAAACCCTTCGACTCTTTGGTCTTTAAGAAATTTACTGAGCTTGTTCACTTGGATTGTACAAAAATCAATTTCTATCTTGTCATTAAGGATACTCATGCAGAGATAACTTTTCGCTTTGCAGAAAGCTATAATTTTCCGCTGGATCAAATCTAGTTTCTGAGGTTTATCCGAGTTTTCCGCAATTGCAAGAATACCCTTATTATGTAATGCATCGGATAGTATATCAGAAAAAAAAAAAATTCAAAAGAAAAACAGTTTCAATGTCTTTCAAGAATTCACAGTAGCCAAATGCTGCCATTTCATCATTTGTTTCCCATATACTTGAGTCAAAATTTTGAATATTTTCAAAATATTATTGAATATTTTCTCCGTAGGTTTGGTTGGACTATGTTAACGAGTTGAGAACTAATACAACATCAAGTTGCATCTAACGATGGAATTTTTAAAAACTTTGAACTTATAACCAAACAATATCAAAACCTTTAAAAGATTAATTTAAAAAAATCGAGAAAATACTTACCTGTATTTTCACAACAAAAATTAAAAATATTGACAGACCAGTTCTCAGATCAATGACAAAAATATTAATCCAGGGTTAATCCAATACTGTTTCATTTTATTGCTTTCTCATAAAACTCCAATTTAAAAAAAAATAATAAAACGAAGTTTAATGCTTCATAATTCAATTAACTTAAAAGCCCAACCTCGTTAAAATAAAAATAAAGGTTTTTCTTAGAAAAATGTGGTTTTGGTTTTTTTTTTTAATTCTTGAAAACAACATAAAATGTTTTGTATCCGGTTTTCTGGATTTTACTTAAAATTAATAACAGTATTGAATTTTTAAATTAAAATTAGCACTTAATTACATAAAATTTTGAAGAAAATTAGTTTGAAATTTTATTTTCATTTTTTTTATCAAAATTTTGAATTTGAAAATTAATTTTTCAAAAACTGTTCCTAAGAATAGATTTATTTAAAAAACAAAATGAAATGGTTGCAGTGGCTTGGCCTGCTGTGAGTTTCGGAGTCCCGAGACAGGGATCCTTCCGAACTTGTAGTGAAGCTGATGGTCCGCTTTCACTATGGCTTCGGCGGACTGATCGTCGATGCCGATCACCATTAGTTGGCCTTTGCCCTCTGCCTTACTGGTGAGCACTTTCCAGACATGAACCGTCAGGCCGTCATTCTGAGCTTGGATGAGTGACAGCGTTTTCTTGTCATCTTGCCCTAAACTTCTTGGCAGAAATAGGGTGATGTTATGCATTTTGGGGATGTCATCCCCCATGCACGCCATCAGCTCGCTGCCCTTCCAAGTGCTCAGCCTGGACGCCTTCTCTATAAGCCATTCTGCCGTCTCTTGTCCAGCACAATCGACTAGCAGCAGCCCCGTTCTAACGAGCAGGCCGTTGAACTTGAGTTTGTGCCTCCACCCAAGAGATACTTCCTCAATAATGGCTTCCTCCAATGCCGACAATTCATCTGCGCTGAGGGAAACCTGAGGGTATTGCCTTGGTAGGACCGCAATCCTCACACTCCTGGCCGCATTCGCATACGAGAGCTGTTGCTCATCAGCTACATTTTTGGCGGTGCTTGGTCCCGCCGTTACTGTGGCCGACGTCCTGGTTTTTTTGGCATCTTGCCTTTGGGGAGGAGTGATGTTGTGGCTCTTCCTCTTCCCACTATCCAGGCTACTTACAGGTCCCTTGTTAGGGTCTGCCTTTCTCTCGTCTACCTTTTTCCTGGCTTCCTGCGGGGACATCCCCTGACCCAGGAACCGGAGGTACCATTTGCAACCCGCTCCACTAAGTCCTTTCCTGAGTGGGTCGCCAAATGTACCTGGCGTCCCCTTCTGCGGAAGTAGACCAGTGATTTTCCTGGTCTTCTCCTGCCGAGGGCCTTTTGGAGGTGGAGAGACAGTTTTTTCTGGTATATTCCCAGCTTTTGTACCTTCTGTGGCTTTGACAGCATCTTTTACTGGCACTGGAGATATTCTCCCAGTACTAGCTCTTGATGTGCTCGGAGTTTCGTCATCTGCTCGTCTAGGTTCTGTTTTCCCCTGACTTGCTGACGATTCTCCCTGAACTGCCCGGATCTCAATCTTATCAAGAGACCTGCTCTTCAGATAAAAACTCATTCCCGGTCTCGAATCGTTATGGAAGATGTTCTCCATGCGATCCGCATACTCATTCGCGGTGACATCCCGCGGAATGTTGTATTTTTTGTGGTTGTTTTTGTTTTTGTTTTTCTGTCTTGTTTGTTTTGGCATAATTTTGTTCCCACGAGTAGCTAGAGAAAGGTTGGTCCGCCATATCAGAGCTCCGCATAATATGGTAAGGTCTAAGTTACTCTTCGATTCGACCTGGTTTCGAAGAGGTACCGTTAAAATACAGCCGGTATACCCCCTGGCTGCAAACCATCCAATAGGCACGGTGCACGTAACACCCTGGATTAGGGGGGGTAGTACTTAGTTCGTAACTCCTCAAAATCACTCCCGGATTGGGTGACCCCAAACCGGCAGGTCAGATGACTCTTTGAAACTTAAGCCCCCGCACCACTTCAAGGTGACTACCACGCGAGGGTTTGGTCTTATTTTTTTCCCTGAATAAATTATTCCTGTCAATAGTTTTCGAAAAAAAATTTTCATTCTCAAAATAAAAACAAAGAAAAGTAAATACTATTCTTTTTAAAATTATGAATTCATTTTTGGGACTGAGGAATTAATTTGCTAGTGCAAATATAAAAAACGTTTTTTTTTCGGTATTTAGGAATGTTTATCCGTTTGAAAAAAAAAAAACAATATTCTTTTGAAAAGGACCAATTTTCTCTTTCGGAATCCTTCCAAAAACTCTTTTACTTTTGCTAAACACTGTTTATTATTAGTGGAACCGAGATTTATTTGCATAATTTTAAAGCCGGTATTCATCGAGCCCTCATTACTTTATGGGGCAGGTTCTTTCAAATCGTGATGATTTTCATAAACTTCTGAGCACTTTTTTTTAAACTTATTTTGTATGGAAAAAATACCACCTGTTAGGTTTTAAAAAGCATTTTGTGCAACCGGCTATAAAGAAATATAAATTGAATCTACTCAGTTTAATTTCAAACACGTTGTTTTTTTTTGAATAATATTTTATTGCAGTTGCATTTTTGTCCTTTAATAGATTTCATAGTAGTTACGAACGAATCGATATATATAACAACATCCCAATCAGGCAGGCACCAACATTAGCTCCCTCAATTGTTCAAACACCAAAATCTATCAAAGCACAATGATTTTGCCATGTGTATTATTGTTATAAAAAAATCCCTTTTTTAAAGTAACTGTACTTAGCTTCCAAATTTACATGAATTTTCTATCAAAAAGTGCCTTTTTGAAACTAAAAACTTTAATATCAAAAGATAAAATAATGCTTTTACAATTACATAGTGCAAATCGTGAATAATAAAATAAAATTATAAACACATTTAAAAAAAATACCGTTAGGTTTAAAAAATTAACTGTCAAAATTAGCTTCAACAGTGTTTTAACAACAAGTGCAATTTTATTTTTTGCAAAAAATGCTCTAGTTTAACTTTGCAAAATAGCCATTTCTTTGTTTCGATTGGGCAAGTACACGCTGTACAATATTTTTATATAAAATTGGCATTTCACTCCTGGAAACTCTTAAGATTTCAAACTTGGGAAACCTTACGGTATAAATAGAGGATATCCTAGGACATTTTATTCAATTTTTTTTTTTACAAATATCGCTTTGGATCGTTTAATTTTTTTTTTGCTTTCTAAATTGAAATCAAAAAATTCTGGTGGAATTTTGTTCACTCATAATAAGAATGCTTATTGCATTTCCTCCGAATAAGTATGGACATGTATGTATGAGCTAGAAAAAACACAATTTACCATCAGTTACAGTTTTTTTTTATTAATTATAAGATATTTTTCTATTTGATGTATATATATTTTATATTTAATTAATAATAAATTAAAAGTAGGTAGGTTAGGTACATACTTTAAAAATGAAGATTTTATTAAAACTGAATAATAGCTCGAATAGAATGAGATTTGAGATTTTTGTTTTTATTGATTTATACATTTTTAATAGAACACACACATTTTTCTTTAGTTCAACTCTCTGTTTAAAGATCGATGAAACTATTATTTTTTTGTTTATTTATTTCGTTAGAATGGTTAGTTTCAAGTTTAAATAAAAATATTTACAAAACAAAATAAATTTAATTTTATATATTTTTTTTTCTCAAAGATTTATATGATAGCACAGACATTTTTTGTATCTATTATTCAACCAACGAACATGTTTTGTTTGTAAAATGATGGGTTTTATCAGGGCGGGCGAATTAAGATGAATGTTAGTTGCTTTTTTGTTTTATTTTTTTTTGTAATTAGTTAAATTAATATTTTGCAAATAACACCAACAAATGATTGTGTACACGTTAAACATTTATGTTATATGTATATGAAAGATTGACTGAAGAGAATTCAGATTGAGTTTTAGTTCTTTTAATTTATTTTTTTATTTACTATATTAATAATAAATGTAGTAGATGTGACTATTGCGTATAAAAGTTTTAAAAAAAATCGAAAAAATAAATAAAAAATTTATATAAAAGGAATTATAAAAATCTTAGAATTAATTTGGTCAGATTTAGAATTAGTTTAAGCCAAGCCAAAAATAATATACATCTACCGTCCAGTGGTCGTTAATTTAAATGCACTTTAATCCAATCATAAATTATCTTAAACAAATATATTTTTTATTTCACATAACAAATAATCCCATAATCAGTATAGGGCCTCTTTCGATGAAAGCCGATCATTGGACGGTTAGGTTTTGTATTTTTTGAAAATATTAGCAGGTATTATTTTGGGAAAAATTAAGAGAAAAACTGGAAATTGTTGTATTATTTATTTTATAATAGTTTAAAAGCATCAATAAACAACAATAAATTCTTATTTACTTTAAATTTTTACTTAATTTGTCCCTTGTTTCAATAAATGTATGTTTAGTTAATTATCCATTTTTTTGTAATTGTAGATTCTTTCTCTATTTTATTCATGTTATGAATAATTAAATTTGAATTGCTTTTAAGTTTTGTTTCTTTTTTTTAATTTAACTCTGTACTCTATATAAGGTATTTGTATTTAATTATTTTTTTTTCTTTTAGGAATATTTGTTTTGTATTATGTTTTCTGTTCTGTATTGTAAAGATGCGCTGTTTTTTTTTATAAAAAAGTAAAGCTTAAGTTTTGTTTTTTCTTAATTAAAACATTGTAATGAATAAATAAATCAAGAAATTTGTAGAAAAGAATATTTCTTCCAAAATAATATTTTCAATAGTTATGCGAAATTTTATGTTTTTTCATGTTCATATGTAGATAAGAGGTTTCAAAAAATCTTCAAAAATTATTTTAAAAAATGGTAAACTCATACTTTTTTAGTCTAACAGACGGGGAGTTTCCATATCAATTTTTACAAATCGATTTGCATAGGATGTGACAAAAGCTTATTGCGTGTAGGGTGGATCAAGACAAGCCCAACTAAATGGGGTAAAAGGGAAATAGACCCCCACTTTGTCACGCCTCATGAAAGTCAACCCGACGACTCCAGAATGGATCCCGAAGTTGTCCAATTGGTCCAATGGCTTTTTTCATTCTTAAACAACAAAAGAAACACAGATGCATTTCTTAGAGAATAGTCTCTTAAAACGTTACTTTTCATCCCGAATCAAACAAACGAGAAAAGGGCAGAACAACGTCTGCCGGGTCAGCTAGTTTTGTATATTTACAATGCGGTGACGAAAAGAACTAAGGTACAGATAGTTTTCGATTAGAATTGGCATTTTCCCAAATATTAAAGGATCGTTGACTGCTATCCCTCACTAAAGATTCCAAGATTGGAGAAGATATTTTTTAATATTAAATTTTCATTAATTAATTAAAAATCTATTGTTTTCAATTTTACTCATTGTTCATTGAAGTTTTTAAGCTGATGTTTGTTTTTTAATTCTTTGATGATTTGAAGATTCTGTACTTATTAAGAATATACATACATAAGACCGATCTTGGGAAAAAAATTTCATATCAAATCTGGTTCATAGAACTCATTTGGATTGAGTTTTAAAAATAAATCTCACAGTCGTTCTGATTATACTTTCAGTATATGTATATGTAAGTACATGAATGTATGCTTACTCGTACTTACCTGAAAACAAAAATTTTATAAAAATAGCATTCAACTGTTTGCAAAGCAGCCTATGAATTTTTGTTGAATCCAATGTGTTATCCCAATCTGGCTCCATGCCACCACTTTTATCTGTTCCCGATAAATCGGAAATAAAAACCAGCCTTTTAGTTGTTGTAAGAAACAACCTTTACGTCACATCATAGTGCCAAATGTCTATTTTATACGCCAGGGCTCTCCGCTAGTGGGCAAACTTTAGGCGCTCAATTCTTTTATTTCAAGTACCAAACATTTTAATATACGCTCCTTTTCGAGCACATAAAACTGTAATGGCCGGCATGGAGTTACAGCAAAAAAAAAAAAAAAATAGGCAGTTACACTACACATGACACCTTATAACATTTCTAATTTTTAACGTCCTATGAATCTCGAAATAGTTGACTGTATTTTTTTATTCATTCCTAATACAAAATACAAATTTTACGTTTGTTTATTGAATGGAATAGTCTGGATGAAATAGTTTCTTTTTTCTTTAATTCATTCCAGGAACATTTGGAATGATTTTTAAGTTGCATAAAAGGAATATTTCCTATCTTTAGACCAATTTATGCATATTAATATTTATGGAAATCAATAATTTTTTTCCATTTAATGGTTTTGCAAGTCAGGAATAAATCTTTGCGCAAAACAAAAACATTCTCTTGTTTCTGTTTGTTTATTTCATGCTATTTTTATTAATTAATCATTAATATTGGGTCAGTGCTGTCGTTTATTACGAAATATTTAATAAAGAAAACTCTGAAGAAGTAAGGAACACTTAGAAAATGTTGGGAAAAGAATAATTCCATTAAAAAAAAAAAATGGGTTAAGAAATTTTTCAATATAAATTTGCAAAAAGTTTTTGAGTAAATGGAGCTGTATATTCAGTCCCATCAGCAATTCAATTTTACTCCCCAACATAATTGGACAAAATGCTGCAACCGAAGCAACTCCGTCAGAGGGTTAATCGGAAACATTTTATATTTCCCAAAAAAAAATATCATTAATTTATCCTAAAAGGTACCTTACTATGTTAAAATTGGTGATATTACTGATTTGTGGGCACAATCAGCCTCATCACAGGCCCCGACGTAATAGGTTCGTACTGAGAACGCCGAAAAAAAAGTTATCATAGCCTTGTTTAGCCAGAAATATTTGCCACAAATATTTTAGATACTACTGTCGTTCGTAGTAAGTATCTATTACGAAGGGACCTGAGATAAATATAATACAGTTTGCAAACATAAATCACTCTTTTAGAAAAATAAAATTCTTTTCTACAAAACAACGAATAAATGAAAATCAATCTTAAGCGAAGCAACTCTATCTCCAATTTAGGTACTCAATTAATGTTTGCTGTTAAATTAGCGGCTTTTTAAAAATTTAAATTCTGTTTCTATTTAAATATCACCTCCGACAAAAGACGGTATTTTTCCAATATTTTTTCCATGTTCCATAATAATTTCTGTCATGTTTGTTATCTGTTTTTTTTTTGTTTGTTTTGTTTTTGTTCACTTGAGTTGAAAAAGCTATAAAAAATAGTTCTCATAGTTCAATACATTTAATTCTTTAATTTATTATTATTATTTTTTGTTTTATATATTTTTTTTTCATAATCTTTTCATCGATTCTAATATTTTTTCTGTCTGTTTTTTTTTTTTAAATACAATAATTGAATTTCTAGAAATCTTAACTACATTCTTTTTTTATGTTTTAATTAAAATTTGATTTCTATTTTTTTGTTTTGTTTGTTTTATAATTATATAATATAATAATAATAATATGCTTAAGAAAACTTAGAGTATATATTTATAAAAAGAATAAAATAAAGACAAAACTGATTTTTTTTCTTTTAAATAGAACATTCTTTTACAAAAATTTCTCTACAATGTTAAATACAAACATTTTAGTTTGTTCTGCTTTTGTTTGTTTGTTTATTATAAGAAATATACAAGAAGGGATTGGTTTTTGTTGCGGTTTGGGGTGGTGGTAGTTTGTTTGTTTATTTAATTAATATATTGTTTATATTCTTTATCTGCAGAAAGTTGTCAAATCTGGCGTTAAAAAAAAAACAAAAAATCATTCCTCCAGGACGGTTACGTATACGCGGCATGTGTTTTTTGGTCTGTCTGTGTGGTCATATACAAAAATTTTTGTTTTTATTTTTTTTTATTGTTTAGAAATCACAGGGTTCTAGTATGCTATTTCTACTATGAAGCAGATCATCATCATCATTATTAATCACACCAGCACAGACCCTGACACAGTCGTCCTATTCATTCAATACAAAAACAAATAATTTTGCAGAATAATTGCGTCCTGCGGTTGAATTTTAGTTTCATACTTTTTTTTTTTCTTTCAGGAGGTGTATTATGGATAATTTATTATAAACATTAATAAGTTTTTTTTTATATTATTTTTAAATTAAATCGGAATCATCGTCTCGATCGTCGAATCCTTCAAGATCGACAGATTGTAACATTCCACGGGATAAGGCATACTCTATGAGAGCCAAATGACAAAACACATATTGGTCTGGCATTTGTATCGAGTAGGCTCGTTGTGAACGGATTTTTTCAACAGTGCCTCTAATATCAGCAGTGCCGACGTCCTCTAAGCGCGATATGCATATATCTAAGGTTATAAATGTACCTAAAAAATATACAAGTTAATTAGTATTTGTTTGTTTTTATGATAAATTTAAGGTTGTTATTACCAGTTCGTCCGATGCCAGCACTACAATGCACAACTATTGGAGGGCCACGGGGATGTCCGGCCCATGTGTCGCCTAATGATTTCACCATTTGAGCCTGTTTATCGCGGACCTTTTGTAAGAAATTTAACATTGCTAACGCCGAACTTGGAACCCCATAATCTGGCCAGCTTGTAAACTGCCAATGTGAGACATTCCTTATTTCTTCAGTCTGAAATTTAAAAAAAAATATATATTTTTAATTAAATTTATTTATTTTTAACTACATATTTAAATAGCTGTGCAGGTTATAATATTATGTTTTTTTAATTAAAAAAAAAAAAGCTTACCTTAAAATTTTTGAGTTCTAATGAGGCTACTGTATAATCTTCATTAGATTCTATACTAATTGTTCGCACATGGAAGTGTCCATATTCAGAGGAACTTTCTTCAGCTGGTTCCCAATATTGACCGCATTTTACTCTACCCCTTTCATTCACTCTAGTTGTCATCACTATAACTAAACAATGCTGCTCCCAAATCATTCGCCAAAAATCATGGGATGTCTTTGGTAATGGACCTAAAATTAAATGTAAAAAAAAGAGTGAAATTAAGTTTTTTTGAATACTCTGCATTATATAAAAATAAAAGGTTATTATCATTTTTTTTTATTTTCACCGACTATTAAACCGATATGAATATGAAAAATATATATATTATGAAACCGGCTCACGGTGGGGTGCTTGTATGTTGAATCTAGATTAATTCCATGATATGAAAGCGAATAGCACAACCTCATTTTCAGTTATCATTTTTTCAAGGAGGTTTATCTGGGGCACTTATATGAGAAGGAGTTTTATTGATTTATTTACGAAAATAACATCGTGTGTACTATGTATTGTATGCACATTTTACATGGGATGTTTATGTTCATTGAAATGAAAACAAAATGAGAATAGATTTCTTTGAATGTTATTACAATTTTTTGTTAACTGCTTTGGTGAAATTTATTTTTAGTTTGTTTTGTTTGATAATAATTATTTACCCAGATGATGAAGTATATTTTTATTTTAAGATCAAGACGGGAAATATTTATAATTTATTATTTGAGGCATTGGAAAAAAGGTTTAGATTTACAGCATTTAAGAGATTAGTGTCAACCAGCCGAACCCCACAAGTGTAGCCTTAGGGTGAAGCAGTAGAGAGCAGTTATGATCCCACTCGAGATCATGATCATTGGTAAATGAAGAAGAAGAGATTTTAGTGTCAATAATAAAGCACATAAATTCTTCTAATTTTGTATTGGTTCACAGAGTAAAAGAAATTTTAATTTACATAATGCATCTTTTAAATCGTTTATTATTTTTGGAGCAAGCTACTAAATGGAAAGAAAAATAATGCAAACAGCGTTTGAACTTTCTTATGGAAAACACATTGTTTCGGAGTTTAATTATCCTTGTGCTCATTATACTAAAAACATTTGAAAATGTTAGGCTCAGTTATGTTTTGCATTTAGAGGTTGCATCGATCTGACATGGAACATTGGTGACCATAAAATAAGTCTTTTATTTTCGAAAATTGGCAAATAAAAAAACATTAGACCATAAAAGAAAATATTTCTGGCTTTAAGAAAACTTAGCTTTCTTTTTTAATCTTTAAAATAACAAAAAGAAATGGGTGACTTAAAGAAACAAATTTTCCCCATCAGCCTTTAGAAACAAATTTCGAAGGTAAAATTTAAACTTATGAATTTTAGTTTTTTGATCAAAGCAATATATTTTGACAAATGATGCTTTGCATTTTTGTTGAAGTTGTATTTTGCTCATGAAGAGGCCAAATCTAAACTTGTAGAACTTTTAACAAAATACTTGAAAGATAAACGTAAAGCTTCAACAGCAAAATTACATTATTTGAATTTTAGTGACTTTTATTTGTTGGCGAACCATGTTTGATTGGGTTCAAATAGTTGGTCTTGGTGAGTTTTATACTGTTGACAAATTATAGAAACACTGTTTTTTTGAATAGGTGAGTGTATTTCTATTTGTTGATTCTAAAGATTAAAAATTTTAAGATAAATTATTAATTTTAAGAAAAATGCTAATCGCATTGAAAAATATTTTAGTACATGAAATTGGCACGACTAATAAAAAAAAAAATGGACGGGTTGACAAAAAAAAAACACGTTCAAAGTTATAATTTATTAAACATTTTAAGCCGTTAAAACTCAGCTTTCTAAAATGTTATGACGTTAAAATTATTATTACTCGTATTATAAATAATTTACTTCTCAAAATATAAAGTATTTATGAGATGTAATGAGAAACCCAAGTCATCTAGGAAGGTACTTTAAGCATTACTATCTCAAAAATTAATAAAAATTCTAGTTATTGCACTCATGGGGCGAATGTAATGTTTAATATAAACTATTAAAAAAATTATTATTAAAAAAACCTAGAAAAAAGTATACCCAAATTACGTAAATTAACTCACCTTGAGTTGAAATATATGCATTTTTCTGCTTATAACCATCCACAAAGTTGGCATTTATATAATCTGACAAGTCCTCTGTGTCCTGTGATAACACCACTCTGCTATGATCATAACACAGGACGTCTGTATATCGATTTTTTGTCAGATTATTTCGCATCCTTTAAAAAAAAAAGAGGAAATTAAAATCTGTTAGTAAAAATAAAAACCAAAAATATTTCAAAAGAAATAATCTTACTTTGCATGAATAAATGTGCCTTCAGGCGCTCGACTCCTAATATCAGCATATTCCTTAAACAAACCCTGTCTACCACGTTCTTTTACCATTTGAACGATTTGTTCAATTGTTTTTGGATCTCCTTCTGCCCCGGCCAGACTGTCGTCATCACTGAACCCAGACGAAGCACTACTTGGTGGATTTTCCGACCAGAATTCACTTAATGGTGCCGTTGTGTCGGGAATATTATCGTTTGTTTCGGCAACAACAGCGCCGTCAATCACAACTTGATCTCCACTACTGACAAAATCTGTTGATACAACTGTCGTTGTAGTTGTTGTTGTCGTTTGCAGATTATTGCTAGATGGTTGGTGCCCAATATTGGCCAGAAGCTCGTCTTCACGATTCGTCATCGATTTGTAGCAATGCAGTAACCATGTGGAGTGATCTATTTCTAGAGTTCCGCCTAAGTATCTGGGCAGGGCTTGACGAGGCACATGCAAACTCAGCGTTGGCACTGACACCGTAAAAACACGTTCTCGCAGTTTTTCACGTACAAACAGCCTTAGAATTTTAAAGGGTGCTTTGAACCACAATGGTGCTGTTACAATCAGGACCTTTTTCAATCGCGCAGGATATCCACCCTGAAAGAAAATAATAATAAAAAAAACAAAATATTTATTTTTAATTTTATATAATTAGCTGAATTGTATGTAAGGCTCTATAGAACAAGAGAAGACAAAAGTTTTTAATAAAATATCTTCTTGGAACCAAGAGAGAGCATTATACAAACAAAAGAAAAATATTAGATTGATTTTCTTGGAAAAAAATACCAAAGGAAGTTTTTCCGACTAAATCCATTTATTTTTTTTTGTGTGGGTTTGCGTGTTGAAGACATTAAAGTGTTCCTGATGATGGATGTGTCAATTAATTAGAATTTTTTTGCATCTTCAATTTCTCGCATATTTAATTCAATATTGTAATGATGTGAAAATATTTTAAACTTTTCAAGTGAGAAATGATCTTAACTCTTAATAACACTTTTTTGTCACGCAGTCTTTTAGCTATATTGAAATAACTGGGGGAAGTTATAAAGATTGCATCACATAAGTCACAATTACGATAAATTAATAAAATTGAAGGTTCAACTATATAAATTTCATGGGAAATTTATTTCGACATTGAGAAAGCTAAAGAATGATTTTATAAACAATTTTGAACTTTTTTTGAGAATATGGAAAACAGTTATGTCTCCAACTACTAAACAGGAAATTTAAACGGTCACAGTAGAATTCTTAGCTCAAGTGTCTTGATTTATACCCTGGCAAGCGCAAAGAGTAAGTGGAGTGACTTGGAGGAGATGAAACTATATTGGAATATACTAATTTCAAGTTAGACATTTTTCACTGTGGGCAGAAATTCTTATGCACACTGAGGTGAGGACATTCATTATTTTGATCTGGTCGTGAGTACTTGAGTACTTTGTCACCTACAAATTAACAATTCTTTTCAAAAAAAATGTCTGAACATAAAATTTTAAATAAATAAAAATAAAATTTCTTGTTTTGAATGTTTAAGCATTTTTTATAAACCAACAAATTGAAAAAAAAATTTTGTCTATATTTTTATTTTTTAGAGAATTTAAAGCCAAACAATAGGGTACAGCCCTATCTGTCTACTAACAAGATTTAATTTATATGAAAGGTTTTGCACAGGATGTCATGCTTGCAAATATGTATAAATTTTTTAATATAAACTAACAAAGATATGATAAGAATAGGAAAGTAAATTTTTACATATTATGTTTTGTTAAATTTGTTGTGCCATTGACAGCAGCCGATATATTTAAATTGTTGTATTTTGGAGGTTAATAAAAAAAACAATTCTTTTTCAATGGAATAAAGTTTACTGTGTCGTTTTTGAGAAAATTAATATTAAAAAAAAAGTAATGAGCACAAATCAAAATCGCACAGTAGGTAAAGTTATTTTTGGTCGAAAAACAATAAAACAGATGGGGAGAAAAAAGTCATATTTTTCAAAATTCTATAGTAAAAAATTTAAATCATTTTGGGATGAACCTTCTAGCCCCACCCTCTCGGCGCCAATGTGAAATTACCGTTTTTCACACTTAAAATCAACCTGTATAAACATTAAAACGAATATAAGCAATAATTATTTGGAGATTGCGATACAAATTTTATTACTTTGTTGTTTTTTTTTTTTTTTTGTATCTTAAAACCCAATATTCAGCAAAAACAAACAAAATACTTTCACTAAAAAAAAAAAAAAAACAAGACAAGAATTAAAATGTCAAGCACTTAAATAATTAAACGTATATTTTTTTTTAAGTAAACAAAATTCATTAAGAAAACAGAATACAAAATATCTCATTAACACAGCTGTTATTTTTGAATTAAAAAAGAGTGAGAGTGAGGTGAAATTCCCCAACGACTCGACTGTTGAACATTGTGAACAAAGAGGGGCTACTACATTACTCTATTCATCCCACAAACAAATATATTTTGTATTTTTTTTTTGTTGAATATTTGGCACACTTTTCTTGGTTCAGTGAGCTGAATCACCAGATGTCAACAACAAGAATATGACAACTTGCTTCAATAAATCACTTCAATAATTTTTTTTTTTGTGTTTTGTTTCTCTCTGTTTTGTAATAAACGAAGCGTAGTTCATACCCGTATAAAATATGAGTATGAATTCTAATAATAAATCTTAAAAATAGGACACACGTGAAAATAGGACAATAGAAAGTGACTAACGGCCACTGATGCTGTGTCCAATTCGAATACTTTATTTGGAACACTAAAAGATTACAAGATGTCCCGAACGAGCGAGAGAAATTGGGTGATATCTCCACTCAACTTGAAATTAGTTTTTTTTTTTTTGTTGTTAGTGTTATTGAACGCGTTCGTTCTAAAAATCCTTGCTATAGTTTGTGGACACAGATATTTGGTACACATTTTTGGTTGCTGTTCTTAATGAGGGGACTTTAACTAGGGTGGGGTTAGTTGCAAATGTGATATGCATATGCTCCTACAGTTACATACGTTTTCATAGGAATAAGAGGAAAAACATACCCAAGTTGAACTGGAGCAACAGAGAACCAGTAAACATCTAGAATGTATGTAGCATACTATGGAAGGCACTTCAAAATTTACAATCCGCTTACAGTTTTGCACTGTGCACAATGCAACATATGCCTTCTCGGAGAGCACAAGCGAAAAAGGAGCACATATATTTTCAATTTTAGTTCAACCAAACATATTACAGTGTTACC
The DNA here is from genome assembly GCA_958431115.1 of Syrphus vitripennis. Lineage (NCBI taxonomy): Eukaryota > Metazoa > Arthropoda > Insecta > Diptera > Syrphidae > Syrphus > Syrphus vitripennis. The sequence continues at coordinate 75,907,397 of OY288110.1, forward strand.
AGAGGGTAGTTTTTTTTAATTTTAATTTATTGTAAAATGTTTCTTTAGTTTAAAAAAAACTATTATTTTTAATCGGGTTGAATATTTTTATAAATTTCTAAACTTTAACTTTCAAAAGTATGACTAATTTTTTTATTTTCATAAAAAAAAAAAAAAAAAAATGATTCATAAGGTAACTCTGTTCAACCAATGCACCAACCCTCAACAATCAAGCAAGAGATTTAGCGTTGTTCACAAAGCGAATCGAGGATGTTAAAAGAATATAAAGCGACTTTTCATTCTGCTCTTATATATAGCAGCAGCGTGGAAAGACTGAAAGAGATGCTATCTCAACTCAGCGCCAGTAGATACTGTACTAAGGGTAGAAATTGTACGTTGGATATGTTTTGTTTGGGGATGATGATGATGACGATGATGATGGTTCTCCAGCAATTGTAATTGGGGGTAAAAAGCTGTCGCAGATTGTGTGTCTATTTGTCATTTCAAGAAGAATACAAAAAAAGACGTGTTGTCAGAGCGTGCACTTATGTGTGTATTTGTATGTATTATACATATACATATTTATAATATGTACATATATATGTAAATGTGTTTTTGCAAATATTGCTCTCGAAAAATGATTTCATTGTTATGTAAGAAAGAGATAAAATCAATTAAGAATTCGCTAGAGGGCTTAAATTTAGGTATTCAAAATACGAGTTCGTGTGCTTCGGTTTAAAATGAATCCGGAATAAGGAAATAAGAATGTTTAGAGATTAAAGCTTAGAAATTTTTAACAAACACTTCAACATCACAGATTTCGTATAGAAACAATTTTTTCAACAGTCTGATTCTTTTTTGTTTACTTGAGGCTAATGTTCTGTAGCAATAATTTAATAGACTTTTAAGTTTTAATGGCAATCGTACATGAGAAGGGTACAAACTCTTAAAGTTTACATCTTGTAAACAATTTATTTAAAATATCATTCTTTTAAAAATTACACAAATTTGATTTCATATAAAAGATAAGGAATTATAGACATTTAAATATAGTTTTTGAATTCATAAACCCCTGCCACAAATAGTATTTGAAATTTTTGGTTCAAATGATTGTTAGTTTATGGACTGATTTTTATAATCTTTGTGGAAATATCTGTTGTGTTGGGTTATATGTACCTAAACATGATAACTCCATAAAAAAAATCCCTTTTGCCGGCTACTTTACCCACCAAAGGGCGGACCGATTTGTTGCGAATTTGTAACATCTGCGCTTGCACGTGAAAAAATCGAGATATGAAGAAACTGCGTTTTTTAAACTCATTTTTTTCAAAGTTAAATTTGTTTCCAAAAATCTATTTTAAAATTATTTATACTCTAAATAGATTTAAATGCTCTCAATCCAACCCTTCAAAAGATAAAAATCAAAAACTACAAAAATTGAAGAAAATATAACCTTAAAAAAAATCTTTTTTTTTCGATAGGATGTAATCAATGGGTACGTTCAGGTGAATTCTGCAAATGCAGTCAACTGCATTCTTGAACGCTAATTTTACTTGAATTAATTTTACTTACTTATTTTATTTTTTTACCTACATTTTGACACAAAGTATCAGCTGATACACTTATTTGAAATGAAGGGAGATTTTTCTTCCCTTACTTTCCAGTCAAAAGTCACCCGCATTTGCAGGAAATTTTTTGACAGCTGGCCAATCAGAGACAAGAAAATTGCCTTTGCCTTGCAGTCCCTTCGTCGACTGAACTCACCCTTTGTGAAAACGCAACATCATGCTTTTATCTCATCTGTCAAGCAGACAAATCATTTAAATTGCGTCAATATTATTTATGTATAATTTAAGCCTTTATTTGTGCCGTGGAATAATGTTAAGTTGAATAAGGCCAACTTTCGGCAGTAAGTCTTATTACACTTTGAGAAAGTAAAATGAGGCCCGATTGGTTTTATTAGAGTTATTTCACAACTTGATCTTCATGAACTTTGTCACATGCGAAAACTTTGCATGTGACAACTCCTAAAAACAAAAAGTTTCAAAAATACTTGTACGATTTTCCTAGTTTTAAAAAAAGTATTTTAAATATCGCGCAAAATTTAAAACTCTTATTTAATAAAACTCCAAACATTTTATGAATGTTTTCGGAATTTTATAAAATGCAAATAAAATTTTCAGAGTATTATAAAAATAAAAGTTCAAAATTTCGGCCGAAATTTAATTAAAACTATTATTTAAAAAAAAAATCGTTGATACGGAAAACCTTGGGTTTTCGCAACAATAGCTATAAATGGTTCTTAAAATCACGAATTCTAGCCTTCACGATTCCAAAAATCTGGCCTAAAATTTCTTCGTCGTAAATTTAGCAAAAGATTAATCTACAAATGTATGATCTTTGATTTTTTTATAAACCATCTACTTTGATAAAAACAAAATAGTTCTCACTTATTTTTCGAGTTGTACCTACCAAAAATATGGAAAAACTCGTAGTGTAAACAGTATCTCCAGATAATTATGTATGTATGTATATGTACATATATAAATATTATATTAAACCACATGTCATTGATTTATAAACTAGATATATCGAAGGTCGTAATTCATTTTTTTATTACCTTAGTCAAACCACATATTACATTTTGATTCGAAGAAAAAAAAACGTCAATCAAATTACAAAAATCACAACCAGCACAAGTCAGAGGATATTATTTTTGCTGTCCACAGCATCACAAAGTTCAATAAAAATTGAAGAATATAAAAAAATATAAAAATAAATCATGATGACATTTACGATCTCCACCTACATTCTTCTTTGATTTTACATTAAATCCATGTACGTACAGACATATCTCTCAGGATATGCAGGATATGTGAAAACACATACAATAAAGAGGTGTTTTTTTTTTGAAACTCTGTTTGACTATGAAAAAAAAATCAAATATTTCCCGAGTTGTAAAAAAAAGTTTAAACGATTTTAATTTATGAAATCACCATTTGCGATCCACTTTTTAAAATTTACTTCAAATGCCAAATATTTGTCAAAGTTCATATACAAAAAGCAAATTGTTATTAAGTGTTCGGTTTGGGGAAGTTTGTAAATGAAAAATTAAGCTTTTTTGTCCACAAACCCATTAAAAAAGAATTTAATTTTTAAACTTGCATTAGGAATCATCTCAGCTTATTGACGAACAATTAAATAAAAATCAATTACCATTTTATAAATTGCATTTACCCTAAAGGAATTTCTATCTCACAAAAGAAAAAAAAAATTACCTTTTAAAAATAAAATCTTTTTAATCTAAACAGTGAAAGAAAGAAAAAAAAATATAGATACGAACAACTTTAGGAACACGGTTGTACAAGCAAGGAGATAATTGGAAGCGAACAAAAGGGTCGTTTGGTCTCGGGAGCAAAATGATATCCACCACCTGCTCCCATACCGGTCGGTGGCGGCTTAGGGCTTAGCATGGCATACTTGTTTTTTTTTTTTTTGCGTGAATAAATGAGCCTGTTCGGTACGTAAATAGGACGAGTTTGCGGTTTCTGATTATATCCCGGGAATCTGTTTCATGTTTTTTTTTTTGTTGCTGTTTAATTCCTTTTATCCGTTTTGTTTGTTTTCTTTATAGGCAGGATGAACTATTTAAAAAAAAAATATATATATATACAGGAAACCAGGAATAACCTAACCTGTGCACTTTGAACACTTTCAGAATAACAGGTATCTATCTATACCTACTCTACATTCCTACAAAAAAAAAAAATGTAAACTCCGACACGTCCTTTTTTTTATGTATACATATTTTGTTTGTATAGCAATATCCTGGCACTCCTTTCCTGCTTTATACTTATATACATATATATTTCTTTTTACATCTTTGATTCATTATTATTATTATAATTATTATAATTGAAAAGGGACTATCAGGAAGAAACCAGAAACCAATATGACTTGATCCAGTTCAGGAATAATTGTTCCGACTTATTCATTATGGTATGCGACGACACGACGATGAGGACAACGAAGAAAGTGACTGGAAGTATTGTGCGGAATTGTGGATATAAATATATAGAAAGTAGAGCGGAAGAATTCGTTTGTGCACTTTATTTAGGTCGGATGAAATTATTATTGATTGGATATAGAACAAAAGTTTAATTCGCGTTAGGATAGTTTGAAAAAAAAATCCTATACGTGAATTGTTTTCAACTTTTAGGAGATTGGCACCTACGTAAATTACAATAAAGGTATATCACCTAAAACGGGCTATTCTTCATTTTTTTGTCTTTAGAGGGTTCAATATAAACTACAAATTGAGTTTAAGTGGAACAAAGTTTAACAAAAGGTTAAAGAAACCTTTTGACGATTTTAAGTTCTATGGTGTAGTCTTGGTGGATAACCAAATAATTTTACCAAAATCAGACTACCGGAAAGTCACTCTGGCTGGTAAAATAATTTTTATATCAAATTTAGGATTTTGAGAGTTGTAAAATTTATTTCAATGGAACCAAAAAATTGTGTATTTATTTGTGGTATTTATTTATTGGTTTTCGAGAAACAGTTTTTTTTTTTAAACGGTGTTGTAATATTTTTTTTTTTTGTGAACAACAACAACAACTTTAAGGCACTACCACCAATTGTTTTTACGAATTAATTTTATATTAATTCGTTTATATTTTTATTTTTGGCCGGAGTTATAGCTATTTCATGCTTGCCAGACAATCATCAGACTCCTTTTTTGTTGTTGTTGTTCACAAAAAAAAAAAAAATTCAATGCAATTGACGGAAGAATGGTTAAGTCTAATAAACTGACATTCTATGTACAAAATAGTACAATAAAAATAATAAAGTAATAAGAATAAACTGTGGCCAGCGCCAAACTCTTCCGTAACTCTCCCCCCTTTGATACAGACTACGATCTGTAGTCTATCGAAGTAAGGTATGGAGAAAAAATGGAGGCGGAACAAGATAACATACTTTAAGGCGTTTGTAAAAATACTGTGACTCCAAATGCATTTGATGAACAAGTACGACTTCTGGACACGTAGCATCAGTGGTCTGCAGTGGTGTAGTGCGTAAGAGCACATGACTACAAAGACTGAGCAAATCTGATATGCGTGGGTTCGAATCCTACAAGTGTTCTTCAAATAAAATTGGATTAAAGCTCAGCGCCACTAAAAGGAGTCTGATGATTGTCTGGCAAGCATGAAATAGCTATAACTCCGGCCAAAAATAAAAATATAAACGAATGAATATAAAATTAATTCGTAAAAACAATTGGTGGTAGTGCCTTAAAGTTGTTGTTGTTGTTCACAAAAAAATTCAATGCAATTGACGGAAGAATGGTTAAGTCTAATAAACTGACATTCTATGTACAAAATAGTACAATAAAAATAATAAGGTGTTGTAATATTGTATGCCGTTAATTTTTAATCCCATTTTAATGCCTTTTTTAAAAAATATAAATAAAATCGTTTTTGAAATATTAAATCTTCAAAAAAAAAATTTTATGTTTCCCAAAAATTCAAAAACTAAAATTTACTAAGAAATTGGTAAATATTCTTTTACTACTAGTACTAGAAGCATTTTAAAAGTAGATTCGGAAAAAGGCTAAAAATTTAGCATTACAGGTACCATTGTTTTCGGTCTTAAGAAGAACAATGAAAAAAGAATTTACCGAACATTGAATATTTTCCGTTTTTTTAGTTGTTGCTACTAGTCACTTTTAACAGAACTCTGAATTTTAAGGTTTTTTCCCGAAGACATTTCTCTGACAGATTACATCTTTCTTTTGCCAGTTCGGACTTATTTCTGGTGGTTTTGTGTAAAACCGTCTTCCTTTTGAGGGAAAATAAGATTTTGAAAAATTACTCAAAAAATACTAATCAGAAAAAAAAAATACTTTCTTATGTATTTGGAGATGATTAAGAGTAACTCAAACATAATTTTCAAAAAAAAGTTTATACGCAATCGTAAACGTAGTGGACCCAATTTAGTATGTAAATATCTTAAACAACGGCACTAAGCAGATATTCTTTAATTTAATATTTTAGTTTATGTTAAAATTAAGTTCTCCAGCTTATATCTTCCTCGACTTTTTAGCTCAAACTTGCTTACTTTTATTTAAAAAATTGAAAGAACGAATTTCTTGCATCTTGACACATTTTTTCTGATCAAGAAATCCATTTTTTCTAAACACATTTTTGTTAAAATTTTAAGCGACTTTAACGTCAGTTTTTTTCTGCATTTCTGAAAATGTAAAATATCCAAACTTAACACAAAATTGTATAAATCCTAACTGTAACGCATCGATTAAGGAAGTAAATAAAAAAAAAACTAACAGAGTAAATAACATTTGAAAGGATGTATGTAAATATGCAATTTAAAATGTTTTCCTCCAATCTGGATCAAATGCTTTTGGAAAATCAATTATTTTCTTGAATGTGTGTTAAGGAATATTGCAAACAAATAAAAATCACTCATAAAAGTCCAGTTGTTCATTAAGTTGTTTGCCCTCCTTCTTTATACAAAAAAAAATTGATGTAAAAACCAGGACATACATATTTTTCTTTTCCCAAAGTTATGGTAACGATGCCAATTTTTTTGTAAGGAAAAAAAATCCTTCAAACTGATTTCACAGCTATTAATACACATTTTTTCTTGGAAATAAAACTCTGTTGGCTCTATTTAATTTTCCTTTTACTTCCTCCCACTCGAAAAAAAAATATTGAAAAGGCAAAAAAAATGCTAAATGTGCAATTTCCATAATTTTAAGATTTTTTTTTACAATTTGAACTTTCAATAATAATAAACAAAACTATATTTTCAATGAAATTCGACCATTGAATATTTCAAGATCCTTTAAGGAATTCTTAAAGTTCGTAAATACCAAATTTTGTATTCATCATCATATGGTTTGAAGATGGAGATATGGTTGCCAATTTGCAGGTTTAATTATGTGCAAATGTTTCTTAAAAAAAAACTTTTTAAGTGCGACTGTTTTCAAAATGAAAAAATAAAATCAAATTCAGACAGAAACTATTTTCGTATTTCTTTAAAGGTAAAAAATCGACTTTTATTTTTTTATGCAATCTGTCAGATTTACCAAAGTAATGGCTGTCACTTTTGACGTTGACAGATTTGAGGTTTCACATTCTTCACTGACGTTTCTAGGCCATTTTCTACTAGTTTGACCCGTGCCCTTTAAAAAAAAAAGAAACCAAAAACAATTTAATGTTGTTTTTTATAGTTCATTATTGTAAGGGCATGATTACATCAACGGCAACCTTGTTTTGAAATCGATATACTTTTGGCATAAACACATTATGCAGACATCGACGAAGGCACATATTAAATGATAAAACTGACGCTCTGCGGCAAAATGAAAAGGATACCTATCCAACTTTTCAAAAATGAAAACAGAAAAAAAAGTAAAAGTTAACCACACAAATAAAAAAAAGAAAGAAACATAAAAAAATAAAAAAAAAATAGGTAGAACGTTCAAATAAATACTACTTATTTCTGACCTTAATCCTTGTTCCAATATTCCATATCCCATAGAATATAACGATGAATGGGGGAAAAAAAATATAAGGGGGACAAAAGATGTGCAAAAGGGTTGACAAGGGACCAACCATAGGCAATGACGTATATAAGAGGTAAAAGTATTGCATTACTGCACGACCACCCTTAGGAGGAGGACACACTTCAATCCGCAACTATTCGCTTTGAATTACATATTTTTTTTTTGTAGTTTATTTTTTTTTTTTGTTCATCCTTTTTTGAAGTGCATTTCTTTGGGTGCACAATAATTACTCGCAAACACAGAAAAAGAAGAACTACGATTACACAGTAGGGTTTTGAAGTTATGTTTCATAATAATAATCAAAACAAATTTTGAGTGGATGGTATTTGGTATTGGGATTTAAATAAAGAGGGTGTCAAACCGCATTATTATTTTACATGTATAGACTTTGACAAAAAATATATGTACATATTTCACTTCGGTTTTGTTGGCCAATTTAAATATTAAAATCCAAGTTGTCATCAGTTGTTACTATGACAGCTAAATGATTTTTTTTATTTTGATTAAGTGACTATATCAACCCAATCAAAATAAATAATATAAAAACTGTGATTAGACTAATAATTCAAGATTTCACTGATTTTTATCATCGTTTAATTTTAAAGGTACTTTGATTAAAAAGTAAATTTTGTACATATAAAAAAGTGGAATTGAGTTCTACTTGGACTTATTTTCAAAAAATTCCGAAAGTTTGAAAACAATATCACAAAAAAGTTTGAAATCGAAATGCCAGAAAATTGTATCAAATGGAAAATGTATACAAAGTTGGGTAGTGGTTTAACATACATACATAATGTATAAGTAAATAGAATGAAAAATTTGTTCACATTTGGTTCCAGGGGGTTTTTTGAATTTCCTGGATGTTTTTAGCATTTGGAATTTGCACCAACTAAGTTTTTAGGGATATTGAGTTATCCAGATTTTTGCGTTGTAGGAAGCCAAAAACGCAGTCCCAAAAACTTAAAACCCAGAACCACAAAAAAACACAAAAATTCGTGAGTCCAAAAATTATAGCTAGTTTGGATTTTCAAGAAATTTAGTTTTCAGAACAAAGCTCACAATGCCGTAAAAAGAAATAACGACAACCCAGAATCCCAAAAACAAAGAAACTCAAAGAACCAAAAAATTCCCAGAGCTTGAAATCAATATCCCCAAAAATTAATTAAAAGTAAAATTCAGAGAACCGAATAGTTTGAAATTGGAACAAAATTGGATTTAGGATTTTGCGTTGCTCACAATCCTAACATCCGGAGCGCAATTTTTGGTTAACTGCATTTTGGGAATTTGAGCTCTTTGCATTTTATGTCTTCGGGGTTCAGGGTTTTAAGTATTTCGGATTTAAGGTTTTTGTGGATTTAAGATTACGGAATTACCTATGTCCTACTCCCAAGCTTTTATATTTAGGTACTAAAAGTCAAATAGAATAGTTCCCAATTTTTATTTCAATAAAATGCATTAAAAAAAGCAATACATTTTTTTTGGTTCTCCTTTTTCTTCTCATTCTGACATTAGAGTTATCATCAGAAAAATGCGTTTTTGGGTCGCTCTTGAGGTATTGGTGTTTTTTTTGTTTTGGTAAGAACGTTCAAATCCCACTACATATTTCCAGCACTCAGAGACAACACACTTAACTTTCAAAATCCAATCGGCAAACATTACTAACTGTAATTGAATTCCATTTGTATTTGAATTGACTTTTTTTTCCGCACTACTGTTCAGATCAAGGCAATCCCTCCCGTTGATGCAGATGGATGCTGATGTCATGACAAGCTGCTCATCCTTTAATTATTTATTTAAAATTAACTCTTATTATCAATTCTACTTGAAGAGGTATTTCTGTTTTGTCTTTTCAACTGTTTATTTTTTTTTTTCTGTGTGGCTTAGATATTTACTCTTTCTAGGTAATCAGGTGAAGGGTAAACGTTCACCTGCTATTATGTGCTTAAAGAGTAAACGTTTCGTAAACCAATAAAGCTCTTCATTTGAAAAAAAAAAAAATTGCGGACTTTTCCTTCCACTCTAGTGGTATTGTATTGATCTCTCGCGAACGAAAGTGAAACAAAAGAAGAACAAAATCGGCCAACCGAATTAAATAGCTAAATTATAACACTACAAAGACGAGGTCATATTATCATTTATTGTTCTTGTTTTTTTTTTTCTTTTTTGTCCCTTGCGGAATGTTTAGTACTTACAACAATCTGGAAAGTTAAGGGCTCTTTAAAATCCCTTTACAGGTCATATCGATTTGTCTAGAACATTGGGTTTATTTTAGAAGTGTTATAGTAGACAGTCTCAGTACTCGTTGTATAGAATGAAGATGACAAAGCAAAAATGAATCCTTACAAAAATAGAGCAATTAGGTATTGACATTGTTTCGCTGAGTTTTCATTATATTCGCACTTGTGCGGTGCGTTCTATATCTAACAGTATAAATGTATATAAGCATTTTCTGTACCCAATGAATAGGTTTCGGTTTTCTCTTCATACTTAAATCGAGCTTACATTAGATGAAGTTTTTTGTGGGCGGTCGGCTTTATATAAATTGATGATGATATACCAACAAAGAAAGTTTAATTCTCTGATGCTACATATATCTGAAACCGAATCATTCTGTGCCCACCCACTCTCATAGCAAAAAAAAAATATACTCTCGGTTTATCGTCATCCTTTTGAGAGGTCTCTTATGAGTTTGGAACAATATTGAGAATTGCATTATTTATGTACGAGAATATGTGGGCGATTGGTATCGAAATATAAGCAAGAATTCAAATTAATGTTATGGTGTTTCTTATGACGGTATTTATAGATTGGATGATGAGATTTTTTTGTGATTTCACTATAATGTCATTTGTCACGGAACTTTGTCATTCATAAATAAATTACTGTTATTATAATGGATAAAGATAAAAATATTAAAACACTTAGGAATAAATATGAAATGCACGAATGAATCACAGGAACTTGGTTCAAGCTTCTGGGAAGTAACTATTTTACAAAATTTGATAAGAATTGATGGAGTGATTTATGAGATACACGGACACCCAAAGATAGGTAGCTGGATAGTAAAATCTGAAACCCAGAAAACTTAAAATCCATAAAAAGATACAAAATCCAGCAAACTTAATCCCAAAAACCGAAAGCTCAAAATCCAAAAGACCTAAAATGCCAAAAAGTTCAAAATTGAGAAAATCTCAATTTTAAACCTCAATTTCAATCCTCAATTTCAGAAACCTTAACTCCGGAAGTCTTAAATACTCGAAGTTTTTTGTCGATATTCAGTTTTCTGTTTGCAAAATTTCAAGTTTTCCTGATTTTTAAGTTCTCTTGATTTAAGGATTCTAACCCAAAGACAATTTTTGGAGATTCCAATTTTGAGGTTTTGGGTTTTCGGGATTTTAAGATTATCAAGCTACAGGGTTTAAGGGATTTTGAGTTTTCTGTTTTTTTTTGGGTGCAGGTTTCGTTCTTTTTTTGGATTTTGAAATTTTGAATTTTAAGTTTTTCGGATTTTGGGTTTTCTATAAATATTTTGAGTTTTCAACTTTGTGATTTGGGGTTTTAAGATATAAGTTTTCAAGATTTTATATTTTTGACATTTTTGGAATTTACAGAATTTTAGTTTTTCATGATTTTAGGATCTCGGGTTTTCTGGAAATTGAATATTATATTTATGTACATACATACATATATAATGAGAGTTTTAGGTTAATTTGGGTGTTCGGGATTTTGGGTTTTCGGGATTTCAGTATTACAACCTGAAACCGTTTTTTGTATACTACATATAAGTTATATTTTTTCTGGATTTCATTATATGAGTATAAGGTGTGGGGGTTTTAAGTTTTTTTTTAGGTTTTTAAGAATTTGCTTTTTCTTACAAATTTTCTTACAGAATTAAATTTCCCGGATTTTGAGTTTTTCTGAGTGTCGGGCATTTCTGATTTTAGGAACTTGGGTGTTCAGTATATCAGTATTGTCACTCAAAAGATATTTTTTACATCAGAAACATCAATTTTCTGGTTTCGGATTTTCTAGATTTTAAGTTTTAAAGATTAAGATTTTTGGATTTGGGGTGTTCTGGATTCTGGGTTCTTCATATTTTGAGTTATTTAGGGATTCTAATTTTTTATTTTTGAGTTTTTGGAATTTTACATTTTTGAAATGGCGAGTTTTCAGGATTTTAAGTTTATGGGTTTTACAAATTTTTTTTGGATTTTAGTTTTTTCTGGATTTTTGGGTTTTACAATTTCAGAATTCTTTATCCTGTTCTCGGCGGGATTGATCAAATTCCAAATTTCTCTCTCTAGGGAAACAAATAAAGTGCTGTGTATCAAATATGAATCAAAATTGAAAATAACAGACACTCTAATGCATATGTACTGTACAATTATTATATCTACAAACATATTCACACATCTAAAACTACATAACATAGAGCACACATCTACACTTATAACATATTAAATTAATTTTTTTTTCTATCAAACTGAACTTTCTAAATTCAAGGTGAAAGCACGAATAGTTGCACCCTTCAATGGGGCGAAGAAAATTTCTGCTTGAATGGCACTGAAAAAGCATTAAACACTCAAATCAAGTAGGTACATGTGTAGAATAGGTATTTTTTTTTTTTGAACATTATGTTTCGTGTATTTACTGACACTATAAACTTTTCCTATAGAACGAGAATATTCTACCTTTTTCAAGTATTTGAGTTGTATTTTAAATGTTTATAAAACTCTTGGAATATATATTAATCGGATACAGATGTGTTTAAGTGTATAAAGTACCTACACCCCCTATCTACTAGTATAATATAGAAACAAAATCCTATCAAAAGAAGCAATATTGCGAAATTAAATAAATAAACGAACGCGAACAAGATTGTCAATTTTGTTGAAATTTTAACGATTGTATTCTATTTTCATTAATTTTGCTGAGGAAAATAATTGAAATAACAAAAAAATGTTACATGATCAAAAAGTATTTGACTATTAAGATACTTTTCGTATCTAAATATTACATCAAAAATTTTTACGGGCTTTATGGTAAGAAATATATTCCTGTATGTTTCTTAAACATTGTTTAAAGAAGGCAATGGGTTGATTAAGTGTTAAAAAGGTCAACTAATAAAGGAATTTACCCTGGAGCGAATCAGTCAGTGGTCCACAAAACTATGACTTTTAGTACACTGTGTCGTATACGCACTTTTTTTTGGTTCAAATGAGGTTAATACATTTGAATACATTTTGAAATTTGGGTTGGGTGAGACAAAAAGCTAGACCGTGTTTGTTGACCCGAGAAAAGAAAGAAATAATTTTTGTAGTTTAATGATTGATAGACAGACAAAAGGTTTGCGAGTCACTTTTTTTCAACTTCAATTTATTTTTTCTTTAATATAATAAATATGATTGAAAATTATGAAAAATTATGAAAAAACCAGCTATAATATTAAATAATAATAAAAAAAACATTTCCACCCAATAAAGGTGAACATGAACAAAATTGTACAAAAGAATTTATTAAAACTCATTTTCAATGACTGTTATAGAAAATAAAATCTTAAGTTTCCATTCTTTTACAAGCAGACATCTTTTAAAATCTTCTGTCAATGGACATAAAATAACTGGTTACTAGTTTTCCAATCAAATTAGACAGACAAAGATAATACATAATGCAGCTATAAAGTACGAAGGATTCATTTCGTTTTAAATTTCTTACCTATTTTTTTAAGATGCACATTTTCAATATTTTTGTATAATTTTACTGCATTTATTTTATTGTGTCATTCAGTGTTAGAATTTTTAATTCAAAGAAGCGATTTTTGGGCATTTCTCATGCAGGTTAATTTGAAAGTTCAAATGGATTTTTTAGTACACTTTTACGCCAAGAATTGGACCAATCGGCAGAGAATTTTTTTTTTCCAAATCATGCATCTCAATTTTTTTTTTGCTGGAACTGAAAGCTTGTAGTTTGAAAAAAGAAACAAAATGGTGCAGCCGCACTTTAGTGCTGTGCGTTATCAACCATTTTGAAAAACGCGTTTCAATCTATATTTCATACAAGAAATTTGTAAGAACTATTTGCATAGACAGTTTAATTATCTTTTTTTTTTTGTACTCGATATTTTTTCATAGGGCCTCTACTTTCGTAGTTATAGTGCCTAAAAGTATACTCTTCATTTTTTTTCTTAACTATGCATAAAAATTTGTATTACGAACAAAAATGTTCTAAATTTGAACTAAAATAATAAGTATAATAATATACAAAAATGTTCTAAATTTGAACTAAAATAATAAGTATTCCTTATCGACTGACGATATGAAAATAATTTAATCTTGTAAAAACAATAGTCTGTAGTCAAGCACCCATATTTTTGGTATAAGTGGTACAAATTGAAAAGAATTGTATGCTTTTCCATTTTGTCTTTATTTTTTTTCTTCAATTTTTTTTTTCACTTCAAAAGTAAGTATGAAAAACTAAACTTTTAAATCTGAGGATGATTACCTATGCTGACTGGCGTACTTACTTATATTAAAAATCCAAAGATTAATAACATTAAGTGACCACTGAAAATGAAACCGCAATATAATTTAAACATCAGAGAAAAAGATAGAAAATAACTGCTTTTTTTTAAATTAACGGGCTTAATAATTTGGTTAAGTGGTTTGGCATTTATAACTAACTATACCTATAAATACATACAAACTGAGCCACTAAAGGATAGTCCATATCTGGAAACTTAAACGAGAAAAAAACTATTAATACCCCAGCCAAAGCTTCCAATTTACATATAATTGGAGGCAAGTTAGGAGTCCCATGTGTTTCGTATTTGCCATCCACCAAAATATGTCGTCAGAAATAGTTACGAGAATTATATATATTATTTTCAAATATTAAAAACAAAATTTACCTAGTTAACACACGCCAGCGACGTTGACCTTCGGAAACGTGATCCGATTGGGTGTCGATGAACTTGGCATAAGGCATGCATGGGAACCTGCTGACATTGCACTCGCACCTTTGCATTGCTTTAGGTAATGCGATATGCCTATAACCATCCGGTAGGCGAATTAGCTTGCTCAGCACTTTGATTGGCTGGGCAGACGTCCAATAGGTGGGTTAGGAAATCAGTCTTTGGATAGACGCGAAGCGCAATAGACCTTTTTGAGATAATAAATAAAATATTAAACAGTATATAAAAAACTCTTTCTCTTTCATATTAACGGTACGAACAGTTGGGCCAACTAACGTTGGCGTTCGGTTATTTTTTTGTAAATCAAGGATGTGAAATCCTTAATTGGCGCCCGAGCAGGGACCCGGCAAACTGCATCCTTTTAGCCTAAGAATCAGTGCTAAACAAGACCAGGACATTTCATTAATGAAAATGATCATTACTGTACACATGGGAACACAGTCGCGACATTTTATTAATGAAGATGATCGTAACAGTACACATGGGAACACTGTCGCTTCCCTGGATCTTGAGCACGCCTTTCTGCATTCACATGGGAACATGCGGATATTCAAAAAGGCAAAAGGATGTGGTGTGAAGATTGATCGTGCCATTAGTAGGTCGTTTTTAAACGACTAAACGGGATTAACATGACACTTCCTTGCCGGGTTTCCGTTTGAAAACCCGTTCTAATAATTTTTTTTTATTATATATAGATCTTGAGATATAGTACTCGTATCATGAAAATCAATTACTTGTGAGTGTAAAAACTTGAAATAAATTAAACAAAAAAGAAAACTGTGAAAAAGGAAAAAACAATATAAAAAGGAATCAATATAAAATTTTTAAAAATATAATCCTAAACAAAAAATATAATACAAATTTTTGTGAAGTGAAATTGGGAAAATATCTCAATAAAATAAAAAAAAATAAAAAAATTAAAATTTTGTTAAGTTAGTTTTTTTTTAAATTTTCTTTATAAAAATATAATACAAATTTTTGTGAAGTGGAATTGGGAAAATATCTCAATAAAATAAAAAAATAAAAATTTTGTTAAGTTAGCTTTTTTTTAAAAAAAAAAAATTTTTTTTTCGTTGAGAAATTTGTAATTTGTAATCACTTATAAAGAAATGGATGAGCTAAGAAAGTCTGTACAAGACCTAACCGGTGCGGTAAATCGTATTTACGAACAATTGAAAACAGTTGAAAATCGGGTAGTGTCGCTCGAGGCTGCAAACATAGTTAGCGCGAGTGGTGCGAGTGTGGTTGTTGAAACAGGTGAAGTGCCGTTAGTAGGTCCGAAAACGGAGGCTGAGCTGAAGGAGATCAGCAAGCTTCCGGACAGCGTTAAGGAGCTGCAAGTATTCGATGGGAACCCGACACAATATGTGTCGTGGATTCACAATGTAGAATCCATTCTGAGCGATTTTAAAGTCGTACGAGGTAAGCCAATTTACAGGGCTATTATGCAACATATTAGGAACAAGATAAGAGGAAATGCGGACACCGCACTGATATCATATAATATTTTTGAGGACGACTGGAGTGCCATTAAGAGATGTCTCTCACTGCATTACGCAGATAAGAGAGACATCAGAACTCTTGAACACCAGTTAAGTCAGTTGTCTCAGAGGGGTTCCAAGATTGATGAGTTCTACGCTACTGTGAACCATCAATTCTCACTTATTATCAATAAAATTAAAACAGAAACTTATTCATCAGAGACTGTAAACGCTTTAATAGAAACCTATCGTAACCGTGCGTTAGATGTTTTTATACGTGGGCTGTCTGGGGATCTTTCTCGTATGTTAATCATACAGAAACCCAAGACTCTGCCTGAAGCCTACACGGCTTGCTTAGAGGTTCAAAACTTGAATTTCCGAAGCAATACAATTCACAATCACCTTCTACCTAATTCTATAACCGCCCCAATTAATCAATCCTTTAGGCCAATGAATGGAGGAAGACCGAACGACACTAGGCCACCGAAAAAATTCCCACATCCTGGCTCATCTCAAAACTACCGCCGGAACGATAATCCTCCACCTAGGCCAACAGCTCCAAAACCACATGAGAAAATGGAGTTGGGCTCTGTTCAATCGAGGCAGGTAGATTATATTAATCGTCCTCGTAATGGTAACCCATTTAAGAGGGGAGCCAGATCGGAGGGTTATGGTCCTAGTTATAGAAAGCAGCAGAGGCTATATAATACCGAAATGATATCTGAAGATGATGAGTACCAACATCTTGTACAAGATAATTTCGAGGACACTGTGGAAGACACAGTAAATTTTATGACGGGCGCCTCTCCAGCGTTCCATATATAGAGTATGTGACGCAGGGGGGGACCAAACTAAAATTCTTAATAGACACGGGTGCTAATAAGAATTTTATAAGTCCGTCAATACACCAAAAAAGCACCCAGTTAACAAAACCATTCTCTGTACGTTGCGCTGCCGGAAATATCGTCGTAAGTAAAAAGGTCTCTGGTAAGTTTTTTGAAAAAGCAGGAAACGACACAATTCTAACATTTTATGTATTACCAGGGTTAGTGTCGTTTGATGGGATTATCGGAGACGATACATTAAAGGAATTAGAAGCGGTAATAGACCGAAAAGAGAACACTCTCACTCTCAAACCTGGTGTTGTTATTCCCCTTAAGGCTCGAACTTCTGCGCAAGTAAATGCTGTTGTTGATGAAACCCTTCCGGAAAAAGTTAGAACGAAAATTAGTGAAATAATCAGTAAATATAAGTCGATTTTTGGACCAATAGATACAAACGAAGTGATAAGAACAAATGTTCGAGCAGAAATAAGAACAAATACAGCCGAACCCGTGTACGCCAAAAGTTATCCTTACCCTGCCTGTATGAGAGAGGTGGTGGAAAAGGAAATAAGGAATCTGCTTGATGAAGGAACTATTCGACCTTCAAATAGTCCGTACAATTCACCGATATGGGTTGTACCCAAAAAACCAAAGCCCTCAGGAGAAAAACAATATCGTGTTGTAATTGACTATAAACGCCTAAACGGCATTACAATCGCAGATACCTATCCAATTCCAGATATAAATTCTACGCTGGCCAGCCTTGGTAAGGCAAAGTATTTTACGACTCTAGACCTTACTTCAGGGTTCCATCAAATTCCTATGAAACCCAGCGATATACCAAAAACTGCTTTCTCGACTATGAACGGCAAGTATGAATTCCTAAGGCTACCCTTCGGGTTGAAGAACGCCCCGGCAATCTTCCAAAGGATGATTGATGACGTCCTTAAGGAATTCATAGGAAAGATTTGCTACGTCTATATAGACGACATTATTGTTTTTGGTCGGAATGAAGAAGACCATCTCAAGAATATCGATACTATATTCGATCGACTCCGGACAGTGAACCTTAAAGTGAATCTAGAGAAAACACAATTTATGAAGACCCAGGTAGAATTTCTCGGTTATGTGATCACTCCTGAAGGTATACAGCCTGACCCAAGCAAGGTGTCAGCCATACAGGCTATATCAGCCCCTGAAACCTTAAAAGATTTAAAAAGCTTTCTCGGATTGACATCCTACTATAGGAAGTTTATACGAGATTATGCGAAGGTCGCAAAGTCCTTAACCATCTTGACCAGGGGGGAGTATGCACAGGTAAGAGCTAACGAATCTAAACGTGTTCCGGTTAAATTAAATGACGAAGCCTTGCAAGCGTTTAAAGATCTAAAGATATTGCTAACCTCATCTGAGGTGCTGGCCTTTCCAGATTTCGAAAAACCCTTTAACCTCACAACTGACGCGTCGAACTTTGCGATAGGAGCTGTCCTTTCCCAAGGTGAATGGGGAAAGGATCGCCCAATAGCCTATATCTCAAAATCTCTCAGCAAATCAGAAGAGGGATACGCTACTAACGAAAAAGAGATGTTAGCAATCGTGTGGGCACTTGACAACCTCCGCTCATACCTCTACGGGGCTAGGAAGATTCGTATATATACAGATCATCAGCCTTTGACTTATTCGTTGGGTAATAAAAACCACAATGCTAAGTTGAAGCGCTGGAAAGCTCGTATTGAGGAGTATAACTGCGAACTAATATACAAACCGGGAAAATCTAACGTAGTCGCAGATGCTCTGTCCAGGTTAAAGACAGAAGTCAATCACTTGACCGACTCAGAACGCACTGAGACGGCACCAAGTGTTATTTTAACCGAAAACGAATCGACCGAAACCGCCGTTGAGGATTGTAGTACTGATGCTGCTTCTGTTGCTATAGAAAAATCAGTAAATGAACAAACAACAGAAACAGCAGAGGAAGCTCATTCATCAAGTTCAACTGCCCACAGCGCTGACCAAGATAATACGGACCTGATTCCACACGTGGAAGTCCCTATTAATGTATTCCGTAATCAGATCATTGTGAAGGTTGGACGGGGTATAGAAGCCTACGAAGAGCCTCATCCGGGGTACTTCCGACACTACTACGCGATACTCGAACCAAACGAAGAAAATTTAACAGCATTGCTAAAAGAAAAATTGAATCCGAATGTTATAAATGGTATTAAAATACCAGAGAGTTATTTGCCGTTATTACAAGAAGTGTATTTAAATAATTTTACTAGGTATAAACTAAGAATCACTCAAAGAATTGTCCAGGACATAAAAAACGAGAACATAGTATGTGAATTGATTATGAAAGAACACAAAAGAGCCCATAGGAATCCGCGTGAAAACAAGGAGCAACTCCTTGAGAATTACTATTTCCCGAAAATGAACAGTCTTATCAAGAAATACACCAAGACATGCGAAATTTGTAATGTCAATAAATATGATAGGCATCCAATTAACCCGGAATTCCAATCAACCCCTATCCCCTCTTATCCTTGTCAAATTCTCCATCTGGATATAGTTGAATTCCAGAATGAAAAATTCATTAGCTGCGTTGACAAGTTTTCCAAGTTTGGGAAACTTTTTCATATCAAGAACCGATCTGTCTTGCATCTGCGTGAGAAGATCATAAAAATTCTCCATTATTTTACAGCTCCAGAAATGTTAGTTACCGACAACGAAAGTAGTTTCCTTAGCCCCATCATAATCAATTTCATTAAAATGTTAGG
This sequence comes from Syrphus vitripennis, assembly GCA_958431115.1. NCBI lineage: Eukaryota > Metazoa > Arthropoda > Insecta > Diptera > Syrphidae > Syrphus > Syrphus vitripennis. Next base: position 75,927,016 of record OY288110.1, read on the forward strand.
AATAAAATTATACAATACCCCCGTACGACGATCCGAGGTCAACGGCCAAGTCGAAAGATTCCACTCGACAATCTTAGAAATATACCGTTGCCTCAAACAAGAACATAAAGATCTGCGACTGAAAGAGTTGCTTAATATTGCAGTCGACAGATACAATCAAACAATCCACTCCGTAACCAAGCGCAAACCGAGCGACATTTTTTTTGAAAGAACCCAGAGATTTAACTATCAAAATTTTCTCGATTTCCGCACCAAGGTCAATAAAGAACTTAAACAAGAAATTCAAAGAAAACAGAGAGAGACAAATCTCTATAGAAATAAGAAAAGAGTTCAGCCCAAAATATATAAAAAAGGGGATATTATATACACAGCAACTAAGGGCATAAAAGCAAAAAATAAAGCTCTATTCCGTAAGGAATTAGTAGCAAAAAATAATAAAGTAACTGTCATTACATCGACAGGCAGAAAGGTGCATAAGGCACACATTAAAAATGTAATAAACTAAAAAAAAAAAAAAAAAAAAAAAAAAAAAAAAAAAAAAAAAAAAATAATGATAATGATAATGATAATGATAATAATGAATACAAATTAAAATTTTTTATTATACCTTTTTATATTCTTAAAATTTTTTATTATACCTTTTTATATACTATGTACCTACATTATAAACCTTTGTACATGTATTAGTAAAATCCATGAAAATGTTCACTAATTCTTAGCTTAAGATATTTTTTAGATATTTCTTAGATTTTGGTCAAATTACAGACTAACCTGCCTAACCTACCTAACAACGGCCCAAAGTTTGCAGCTATTTCCTTACACGTCACCGCTAGTTTCCATAAAGGAGAGCAAGGCATGGATCATCAACGGCAACTTTAACCTCATCCATGTCATCGACCTGAGCCAATTTGAGCGTCAACTAGAGGATGTCTCTGAATCGATAAGTAAGAACTTCCGGGATTTAGACAGGAAGAAGCTGGTTAACTTTCACCTTGACCAAATAACCGATCGTATAAACTTGCTGAAGGCAAAACCACTGAGGAAACAAAGGTCAATCGAATGGATTGGTTCAGCATTAAAATGGGTTGCGGGAAACCCAGATGCAGCGGACTGGAATAGAATCCTCCAAAGTCAACAGGAAATCATAGAGAACAACAACCAACAGTACAAAGTGAACGAGAAAATTTCCAATGTAATAGAAGACATGACTAAGAAGATTAACTGGGTCATTGACAACTCTAATCACGAAATAATGGTAGCAGATATTCAAAAATTTGAACAAGACATCATTCATCAAGTCTTGCTAATCAAAGAAGAAGTAAATGAAATCGTCCGAGCCTGCCAGATGGCGAAGAGTGGTATTGTTAATACAAATCTCCTGAACCATGATGAAGTTACTATGCTGATAAATGAGTTCGAGACGCTTCCATACGAAAACGAAGTTGAAGCCATTGAGTTCGCAACCCCGTCAATCTACGCCAACAGTTCAATGCTCCTATACATCCTGTCAATACCAAAGGTCAGAAGAAATAACTATAACCTGCTCCTAGTTAGACCAACAGTCATTAATGACAAACAAGTGAACATCGACTTCAGTAAAGTCCTGGTCAGTCAAGGCGAAACCTATGGCATTACAAAGAATTGTCTCTCCATCAACAACTCTACGGTCTGTAAAGAAGAAGTTCTCCAGGAAGTTCCAGAAGATCATTGCCTGTCTAGATTACTTAAAGGAGGCCACGCAGCATGCACTTACCGTACTAACAGCAACGAAGTCATCGAACTGATCCAAGAGGATACCATCTTCCTCACGAATTTTAATGGCGAAGTTATATCCAACAACTCAATACAAACCTTATCAGGAACCTTTATTGTGCAACTAAACAACGAAACCATCCAAATTAAGAACAGGACATTCACGAGTTCAAGCTCTACAGTTTTGCAAGCTTTACCACCAATCATGACAAAAATCACAAATGAAGGACATAAAATAGATGTGCAATTTGTTCATAGCCTTAGTCTTCGAAACATAGAACGTCTTAGCAACCTTACAAACAAAATACGAATTTCCACCGTTTCGGACGCTGTTATCCTCTTGCTGCTCATCTCTTTCGCATGGGTCATATGGCGGAAGATTAGCGGAAAGCTAAATCTCCCAACGATAAAGTTACCACAAGAAAGATCAAACCAAAATTAGAAGGACATGCGATATCCGATTACTGACGTCACTGATCTACGGGACGTAGATTTTCGAAGGGTGAAAAGTTAACACACGCCAGCGACGTTGACCTTCGGAAACGTGATCCGATTGGGTGTCGATGAACTTGGCATAAGGCATGCATGGGAACCTGCTGACATTGCACTCGCACCTTTGCATTGCTTTAGGTAATGCGATATGCCTATAACCATCCGGTAGGCGAATTAGCTTGCTCAGCACTTTGATTGGCTGGGCAGACGTCCAATAGGTGGGTTAGGAAATCAGTCTTTGGATAGACGCGAAGCGCAATAGACCTTTTTGAGATAATAAATAAAATATTAAACAGTATATAAAAAACTCTTTCTCTTTCATATTAACGGTACGAACAGTTGGGCCAACTAACGTTGGCGTTCGGTTATTTTTTTGTAAATCAAGGATGTGAAATCCTTAATTACCTATCTAGGTACACGAAACTATTTTGAATACTAGCTACATCTATTATAAAACATTAAAGATCAATGATTAATAGTCCTGCAATTAAAAAATAATGATCAATCGCATTTCACATGAAACGTGTTATAATTCCACAGAATTACACAATTATACAATTTTATATATGTATGTAGATATTATTTGTAAGTTAAAAAAATAAATAAAAAACTAATAATAATAATTGCATTCCAATGCATATTCCAGTGTGTTGTGTTGATATAACAAAATATATGTACAGTACAAGTTGGAAACGATGAGACTTCGCTACTGCACGTTTCACAACAAAAAAAAAATGATAGTGCTAAAAAAAATAATAAATAATATGCGAATATTAAAATTCCTCTAGATATACCTCCATCTATAAATAAAGAAATAAAAATATGACGTATAAAATATAATGACAAACTATTATGATATTATGAAACAAAAATACATATAGAGAGAGATTTCTAAAACGAGGTACGATTCGAGGGAAATACAGTATTGGCAAATACAACAAACAATACAAAATTATTGAAGAGACATTTTGTACCCACAAATCTCTTGCCAAAAAAACTCGAACCAACTGTAACAAAAATTTCATCACATTAGAATCATCAAAACAAGCCTAAAATTGACTTAGTGAAAAAAGTTTATCAAAACCGGACCATCGGATGTGACATTTTTTCAAATTGGCGGCTTGTAATTAGTGGTTTTATGCTTGATTGGTTTTGTTTTGTTTTTATCTAAAAAACAATACAGACGCCAAAAAGTTAAAATAGACAATATTCGAAGTGCATCTCAGTGCAACAATTTAGGTGTTCCCCAGGGCTCAGGGTTAGGACCTACTCTATTCTTTATCTACATAAATTCTCTATTTTAATTAAGATTTAAAGGTGCTTTGACAGCTTTTGCCGATGATGTTGGGTGCGTTTATGGTTTAGATAGTCGTTTGGATCTCACTAGTGACATCAATTATTATGACTTAGACTCATTAAGATAGTGGTTTGCCGACCATAAACTGGTTAAAAATAAGTGTTAAAAAAAAAAACGAATCCATTAGGTCTTCATTTTGAAATAGTTTTCAAAGCTGTCATATTTCTGGAAATATATTTCGAGTGCATTGGAAAAAAATATTGAAAAATTATTATTATATTTTAGTTCTACCACAAAAATTTTCAAAGTTTAGAATTATTTGTGAATTGCAGGCGTTTTGTTTGGCGTTGTAACTTTTTTTCATAATTGGTAGTGTATTCAATCGCCAGTCAAAAAAAAAAAAAAAATTGGCTATCGAGAAATCGAGAAATTGGGATCATCAGCAACACTTGCACTTGAAGCAGCAATATTTTTAACTTGTGAAGAGGCCTTACGATATCAGTAATGTTTTTATTCTCTTAAATTTTTTTTTCACAATTTCACCGATTTTACGTATTTCTTGGCGTTTTAATCACTACTTTTGTAGTAGGACTTAATAATTTCAACGCATTATTCGATTCACATGACACCTGAGTTTGACAAATATCAAATGCTAGCGCTACCAACTTGAAACCACAAAATGAATGACCCTGAACAAATTGCAGAGCAAAAAACACCAGGACTTTTGATGCTTTTCTTCTTCTCAATTAGAAAAAAGTAAAAAAAAAAAACAATGAAAAGCCTTGAAAATGCGTTGCATTTTATATTGCAACCAACGATTTAAAAAAAAAATCTATCTATAGATACTAAATTTGCACACAACATCAGGTGCGAAATAAGGAATGATACACAAAAAAAAAACACACATATTTTTATGTACAGATAGATATGAGTACAGTTGAATGAACAATTAAAAAAAACGACAATTTATTATTGACAAACGCGAATGTAGAACGTGACATTCACTTATTCTTTTTTTCTGTCCCATTGCTTTCTCATCAAATGAAAAAAAAAAACAATTTTTTTGTCTGTTTTCTTTTCTAAACGAAAATAGATTCAAATGAGTGCGCTGTGAAAACGCAAATTCTTTTACAAAAAAATAACAAGAAAAACATAAACAAAATTCATATTTTTTTTTTTCTGCAAAGCTATAAGTTGTCTACAACCCTCTTTTACCCCATCGATATCTTTGGTCGGTTGGGAGTTAGAGGTAATATGGTGGTGGAAAAATATGCGCAACAGCAAAGCATTTTCTTCTTCTTCTGTTAGATACTATTTCTATTTTTTTTTTTAATTATATTTGTAGTATTGTTTACGCCACTGTTCGTTTATGAAGCCTTTTTTAATAACAAAAATATAAATTTTTTTTATTGTGTCTAAGGTACAAAGAGGTTAAGTTAAAAGAAGACATCAAAGATACAAAAAAAAAAGATACAAAGTTGTACTATCCAAATTCGGAAACAAACTGAAATAAAATAATTATTATAATAATTTTTTTTTAATACAAAAAGAAGACATCAGAAGATACACACAACATATCCGATTAAAAATCCAAATTTGGTAAGCAGTTTTTAAACCGACTTTTTTTGTACCTAGCCTTTACATTGAATATTGGTGGACAAGCAATTTCAACAAATTTGTATAAACTTCCACTCTGCTGAGAGAGGGTGGGTGGGTGTTTCGAAATGAAAAAGGGGAACGATTCTCATATAAGGTGTGTGCGGCGCGCTTGTGTGTGGGTAGTTGGATTATTATAGTCTGGTTTTTATGTTTTTTTTTCAACTTGTATATCTTCATAAAGCTTACCTTATTTCCTTCTTCTATTTTTTTTTTTGTGATAAAATTCGATTTTTCTGAATATTAAATTTTTAACATTTATTTTATTCGCACTTCTAAAATTTATTTTTTTTTTTTGAAGAAAAATCGAATATACAGAGAACAAAAATAGGACAGTGCACTTAATAAATTTAAAAAAAAAAAATTAAAGCAAACAAAATTTTAGTTGAGAGTATATAAGTTGAAAATAAAAGTTTTCACCTTCTTCACGACGACTACGACGACGACGAAGACGGACGGATGGATGAATGGATTTTTTTTTTAAATTATGTTTATTTATATGTTCGCTGATTTTAGTATAGGCGATGATTTCTTCAAGAGTAGATGTAGATAATAATTTTGTATATTAATTTATTTTTTATTTGAATTCATTTCCAGGAATTCCTTTTTTTTCTACACAATTTTATTTTTTTCCGTTGTATATTTTTGGTTTCATCGATTTGAAATAATTTCTTCTTTTTTTTGGCAAATACACAAAAATTTTTGCAAAATGATTCACATAAATTTTTGAGAAACACTTTTATTTTTTTTTAGACACAGTATGGGAAATTCACAGTATAAAAGCACTCACTAGCAAGAAAGAAGCAAAAAAAAAACTGTTAAAAAACTTATGCAAGTACAGTGTACACCGTCATTATCATCATGAGCACCGATGAAACATTAATAAAGATAAGTTTGCATGGAATATAATTATAGTGAAACATCAGCTAGAGTCGGAAGAGCATAGAGAAAGCAACCCTCTTTTTGAGAGCATATTGTTTTTTTTTTTTTTTTGGTTTTTTAAGGGGATGAATTTCTTTTATAACTGCGATTCGAATATTATGGGAATAATGTGGAAATAAAAATGCGTTCTATGAGGGGTTGGTTTTTTTTTTTGGCGACGACCGACGATGACGACGACTATACTGTATCAAAAAAAAAGAGACAACTGACAATTGGTAGATATTTTAGATAAAATAAATGCGCACTCAGTTACGGAGAGTGAATTTCTCTCATCTCTTGGAGGAAAATGTTTTTCCCATCCTTTTAATTTTTTTGAGACGAATCAAGAATGCATAAGAATTTTTGCAGGATATTTTTTTGTTTCATTTCCAAATAGTTTCCTGTACAAGTCGAGAAATTAGAATTCTTTATACATGTGGTTTGGATATTAGATAAGTAGAGGAACATTGGTAAGTTAGCTTTAGGGCTTCCTCACACCTATGCGAAACCGAAGCGAAATATTCGTGACGATGAAGAAACAATAACAAAAACGTATTGTTGAAGTGTCACTTCGGTGTTCTCCAATTTAGTCTTTTTTGGCAGAGAAAAAACGAGAAATTCTGTTTTCCTAAATCCTAAAAAATAATTTTAAAAAATTGTTTTCAAAATTCTATTTAAAGGAAATTTTCGAAAATGTTAACAGCGTGACTTTTCCGAAATTCAATTTTTCAAATTTCGGGTTTTCAAAATTTACTGTTCTAAATTTTTGGTTTACAAAATTCTGTAAGCATTAGAATTTCGAACGCTGTCAAAATATTGCATTTAGAAAAAACTACTTTGTTGCTATTTATCACGGCTATGGTTTCGAAGGAAAATTAATAATAGCTTTAAGTACCTTGCCTACTAAATACCAAGTTGAATTTTTTAAAACTTAAAACAGTTTTAACAAAAGATTATTTTTTTTTATAAAATTGCCCCCTCCGTTTGCGTTTTTGTCAAAATTAAAGACTCGTCGTTTTGCACTAGTGTTCGACTTATGTCCACAAAAAATTGAAAGAAATCGTTTACCGGAACTCCGACTTTATTTTATTGAATGATTTATTTGTTTTTAATCCTAACATAGGTCATCAAGATCCTATTCGTAATTATAATCAAACCAAAACAATTCTTATCTTAGCTATTTGAATTGCCTAGAACTACATAATTTCATAATCAGTTTATGACAGAACATTATTATTTTTAGTTGACATCAAGTTTGGGGATTTTGTATGAAGAATATTATTTTTTTTTCTGACTAATTATGATATTTCTAAATATTAATAATTCTGAGAATTTAGTGATTCTCATATGAAACAAAAAAAGCTATTAAAAAATCAAACTTTTAATAATTATAACACAAAATTAAAGAGAATTAAGACAGAAATCTGTTTTCACATTATCTAGTTAGTTAGTTAGTTTTTTTTAATTACGAATTTTTCAAAATAGATTTTTATGCAGTATTTACAACTTTTTGGACAGATTAGGAACATATACATGGAGTTTTGCCAACGTTTTCAGACTGGAACGTTTTTTTTTGGTCAGTAATTTTTGGACCAATTTTATAGATTTTATGATTTAAGTATTTCACAAAGGAGATGACGTACTTTTGGGCCATAAGCGTGCAGGGGCAAGAGTGGTACCAAAAGAAAGGTAAATACTTGTACATCAATACTGTGAAATTTTAGGAAATTGAAAAAAATTGTTAATTTATTTAGTTTATAAGCAGATAATTATTTTGTTAACAAGATTATAAGTAATAAATACAATACAATACAAAAATCGTAGGTGGGGATTTCGAGATTTTCACGTTTTAAGTTCATTGATCATATGCACTTTTTGTACATATATCATAGAAACCGTTAAACACACGCATATGTTTTTGGTATCAAATAAAAGGTGTGTTTTTAACCTTTCAAATGGCGTTTAAATCATGAGCCTACGATTTTTAGTTTTCCTTCAATTGTGTACTTTATTCAAATTTTATTATTCTTTTTAGTCACACAAGATAATGTTTCAGTTAAAAGATAAATGTATCATATCTCTGAATTGTAAAATGTGCGGTCACAGACTTTTTTGAAAACATTATTACGAAATAAATATATCTATCTAAAAAAAAGAAAGCAGAAAGTTTCCAACGGCATACTGTTTGTTATTAATCAGATGCAAATTCGTTTGGTTACAAGCGATCAAAAATTTAAAAAAATCGATTTTTCGAACTTTTTTTTTAAATTTATCATTTTCAATAATATTGAACCGTTTGAATAGAAAAAAAATAGGAAACATATTTTTTTGTTTTCAAATAAAATATATTTGTATAACAAAGATTTGAAGACCAAATTCTTTAAAATTGAAAGATTTTTGATCGCATTTAATGAATTCGCATCTGATTATTTATAACAAACAGTATAGCGTTGGAAAGCAGAATGTAAATTAAAAAGAAAAACAATTAAAAGATATAAGCCAGTAAGAAAAATAGACCAAAAAACCTTTTTTGCGCATATCTCGAAAACGGTTCTTTAAAAAAAATAATGTCATTTTCGTTTACAGCAAACCTAAATTAGTAAAAAAAAAAAACTTGTTTTTTTTAGGTAGCTCGGTTAACCCAAAAAAAATTAAACTAGAATTTGATTCTTTGTTAAAGCACTTTAGAATTTTTTTTTATTATTTTTATTGTACTATTTTGTACATAGAATGTCAGTTTATTAGACTTAACCATTCTTCTGTCGATTTCATTGAATTTTTGTGAACAACAACAACAACTTTAAGGCACTACCACCAATTGTTTTAACGAATTAATTTTATATTAATTCGTTTAAATTTTTATTTTGGCCGGAGTTATAGCTATTTCATGCTTGCCAGACAATCATCAGACTCCTTTTAGTGGCGCTGAGCTGTAATCCAATTTTATTTGAAGAACACTTGTAGGATTCGAACCCACGCATATTAGATTTGCTCAGTCTTTTGTAGTCATGTGCTCTTACGCACTACACCACTTCAGACCACTGATGCTACGTGTCCAGATGTCGTACTTGTTAATCAAATGCATTTGGAGTCACACCATTTTTACAAACGCCTTAAAGTATGTTATCTTGTTCCGCCTCCATTTTTCTCCATACCTTACTTCGATAGACTACAGATCGTAGTCTGTATCAAAATTTACGGAAGAGTTTGGCGCTGGGCTCAATTTATTCTTATTACTTTTCAAAAAAAAAAAAATTGAAATTTTTTTCAAAAGCCCAAAACAATTTTCTCGAAAGCTTTTGTGTGTTATATTTTTAGGTCATATAGGCATTGTATATAAAACTTATAGTACTATCATCACGATGGTTTTTGTGTTGTGGGGTGTGGTCGTCTGAGGGCGCACTTGTATATACACAGAAACAGCAACCAGAAAATTAGTTAGGGGTGTGATCGCTAGGTGGCCGACGTGTGGAACGTGTTCATGAGAGTACTATGCAAATTCATATACAATGCATATAGGCCCTTTTTCATAAAAAAAAAATTAACTCACTTCGAAATTACACTGAAAAAATTTCATCAAAATCGTTAGAGAAGATAGAGATGAATTTATTTTGTCTTAATATGTAGTTATATGACAGGTATACTACATATGTACATACATATGTAGTTATTTTTGGAGTTAAATTTTTTTTTCCAAATTTTTCCTTTTACGATTATAGACGTAATGTCTGGTCTGATTAAAAAAAAATTGCGCTACAGTAGGCACTTATAGTTACAAGCAAAAAAGAAAGAACTGGTACTTGAAACTAAATGACGAATGATAAATTTAAAAAAAAAAATCTAGTTCTTTGCTGTGAATTTTTTATGGTCCATAAGATTTTCTTCATTGTTTTAATACACTATTCTTCTTGGATTAAAAACATAGAAAAATCCTATTGTTTTTCTTCTATTTTATCTGATTCTTTTATCTATGTCTAATGTATATAAATTACCGTATTTTGAATATCCAAAAACCGCAATTCCTGTTAAAATGTTTTTTTTTCAAATGCTTAAAATTTAAAATTGGTGAAAAAAAACTTTATTACAGCTGGTGACAAATTCAATGTAATATTTTCAAACAGAACTTATTCTTGTTTCGATTTTTGAAGTTCTTCGTTTAGTTTTCCAACTTTTTCACTCAAAACTACCGGCCGGAAGAAATAAACTTTAAAACAGATACCCCATCAGTAATAAAAGTCGTATAACAGCGGATGGCAAATTCGTAGCCCGTTTCCTTCAAGACAAAATGATTTCCGTTCCAAAAAAAAAAACTTTCTGATTTCAATCTATTCCTTTAGATAAAAAAAGGATATAAAAAATTCACTTCTATATCGTTCCAATTCCGGTGCGAAATTTCCTAGAATTCAACTAAACTTAAATAACTTCTTCTCTACGCGCACTTTAAAGCAGCATTCACAATTATTTATAAAAATCACTACTACGTAAATAAATACAAAACAAAACTAAAAACAATTCCAAGGTTTGTTTATTTAAACAACAACTAACTTATTCACTTTGAATATAATGTCGTTATAAGGAGTATATTTTAAATTCAACATACGCAACCGTAAAATCACAACACTGCCCGAAGACGCGGCGAGGGAGCAATGAATATTGAACACACAAAAAACGTCAGAATAATGTCGAATTAGCGTCAGAAAGCAAAAAAAAAAAAAGTATATTATGTCGTCTCGCTATAGGGATGTCGAGTAATGTACTAAACAATAAAAATAAATAATAGCGAAAACTTATTCACGGCGAATAGGGTAAGTTTATATTTAAACTACAAGCGACACTCATAGAAATGAGAAAAACTAGCAACAACAATTTCAAATTGCATCGAAGCGAAAAGAAAAACGGAACGAGAGTAGAATATGTATTTGAAATTCTTGTTTTTCCCCAAGAGCCAAACGAGAGGAAATTTAAAATCGGAATCGATTTGCGGAAATATTGACAGCGAGTTTGCGCCTTGAAAGCGTTTTCATTATTAATTTAAAAAATAAACAATTATTCTTCAAACACCGTGTCTTTCGTTTATAAAAAATGTTTTGCGATTCGTTTTGTCTACCGCTTTCGTTCGTCGTCGGTATCGAGTCTTGCTTGTGGGGACTTCAACTAAAGCTGTTGTGATGCATAGAGTAGCAAAAGTTGACTCTTTTTTTTTTCAAATATAAAATTATGTCTACGACAACACGCTCTGGGGATAGATGATAGACGGATGGATGGATGGATACGGTACGGATAGTTGGGGAGTAAGGCGGCCGACATGCTTATAGTTAGGTTTTGTTGTAAGCACGTCTATATTATGGAATTCACTGAATGATTGTCGATGGTTATGAATACGATGACGCATAGTTACTACCTGTTGTTTTGTTGTTGGTGTTTTTTTTTCTTACAATAGAACGAAAAAAAAATAAAAACGAACGAAAGAAAAAAAAAAAGATTGATAATAATTAAAAAGTTAGTAAAGCGTTTCCCCCGGTTTTATTACTATTTTTTTTTTTTTTATTATTGCTTCCTTTCTTCTAGACTTATATGGCGTGGGTGTTCTTGTTGGATATTTGTCGTCGATTTATAAAAGTTGTTTTCATATATGTATAATAATAAAGTAGGTAGATATGGATGGACAGTGGACGACACAGAGGCGTAGTTATAAAGGAGATGGCCCACTTTTTTCGGTGGAAATAATTCATAGAGCGAACATTAGGAATGTACCTATTTTAGGAAGAACCTAAGATATTATTAATAAAAAAATTCACAAGAAAACGCCCTCGCCGCCTATAGTAGCTTGTGTTGACGTTTTTGGTTGCATGATTAATAAATCTTGAACTTTATTTGTCATATCTATTTTTCTTATTATGGCGCTTGTCGTGATCTCCAGTCTCTCAACTAGGACAATACAATTCCGAATACTTAAATGGAGCAGGCAGCCCGATAGTACACTTCAGTTCACTTTCGCAGGAGTGATTGATGAGCGCTCTTAAGCGAATGTTTTTGTTTTTTTTTTGTAATCGCGAAACACACGACAATACAAGTCTAAATTGAAACTAGGCCTAGAAATATTTTCGAGTGTTTCAATTTTTATAAAAACAAAATATTTAATTTAACTTAAATTTTTCTCATACTTTTTCAAAATACTGGATTCGTTCTTCAAAGCTAGAATCTGCACGAGTGACTCAAAAAAAAATGTAATGTGTCAAAATATAGACCCCATACTAGGCCTGCATTTTGAAATAGTTTTCAGGGTTGCCACTTTTTTAGATTTTTTTATTTTTTTTTCGAGTAAAAAACTTGAAAATATGAAAAAATTACTTAAGATTAAAATTAATGGAAATCGTTTTTGGCACATAACCATGAAATGTGTAAAAAGAAAAGCCTGAATTAATCCTCTACCGTAGATAATTTTAAGGGTTTCCGCATTTCTAAAAATATGTTCTTGACAATTTTAAGAGTTTTTTTTAGTCATGAAGTTTTGGAATATGTACCTCAAAAATACATACAATCGTTATGAACCAGCCGAGAAAATTTATTTGGCGGTTGGTAATTAGACATGTTTTACTGTACATAAGTGTGCATTTTACAATTTATCATTTAGAATAGAAACTACACATTTCGTTAAATATTTGGTTTACTGTTTCTATTTTTTCTGAAAACCATTTTTACAAAAACTGTCTATATTCAAAAATATACAATTTTTAAAAAAAAAAAAAAAATGTTTTGCTGAAAACGACCCTGATTAAATACAAAAAAAAATAGTGTTCTACGAAAAAAATTAACAAAGTTAAGTCCAGAGTTACCAGTCGCCATTATGAAAAGTGACTTCCGGTTTCAATAGTTTAAACATTGGAAAATTGTGTTAAGTAGAATTTTAGAAGAATGTACTAAACAATTGTAAGTATATTTCTTTAAATATTTAAAATAAATAAACTAGAAGTATTAACGATACAAAAACAATTCAGGCTCAGAAAAAAATAAGTGTCTTTCAAAACCACTCAGTTCCTACCTACTTTTTCAATAAAAATTTGCATACAAAATGTTAACCATCACTCATTTCTAAATGTCAATTGACTTCGATGTTGTTGCTTGAAAAGAAAAACCATCACAAAGCAGCAATGTTCCGCTCATTTGATGGTCATAGAACCATATTAAATCCGTTACTCTCATTTACTTATTAAAATATTTACTTTTTCATATTTCTTGCCTCACTCGTCTTTTCGCTATAAAAAAAATGAAGAAACGAAAAACAAAAACACAACTATCATAGATATTTACCGGCGTGATTCCGATTACTAATTTAACAATCGTGCTTCGTGCTCATCATAGACATCATGAATTTTGATTTTCTACGTGCAACGCGAGTTCGTAAGACACCGCATTTCACAGCGGCACTTAACCACACGCGCCACAGACAAAGCCAAAGCTAAAGCCACACCAAACCACAACACCGCACAAACAGCAGCTGCTTAAGCACGTGCTAAAAGAGGCAGCAGAAACACACATTTTTGTGTGCCTATACTTCTTCTTCTATTTCTTTAATTCTTTAAAGAAACTTGAGATAGAGAGTTTATCAAAACAAGCTTTAGACAGGTGAATAGGCATCCGAGTTCAGGGGTGTGAATGCGCTAATTATGTAGGAGATATTTAATTTTTTAACAAAATCGTAAAACCATCTCTTTTATTATATTTTTGAATGAGTAACAGAAAAATATTCTTTTTGGAAAATACCTAATACCTAATAAAAAACTGTGACTGGAATGACACTCTGGGCATTCAAAACATGGCTTACATTTTCTATGAATTTTTTTTTTACATAAGTGATAACGTTAATCTGAAATTATGTAACATTACCCACTTTTGAAAGCCGTAATTTGAAAATATATTATGTTGTACAGTATGTACATATACAAGTATATCGTTTCCGAAATTGGGAAGCACTGTTAATGGGGCCGTGTGAATCAGAAAATGGACAGCAAAAGTATGCGGTCTTTTTCGGGCTAATGCAGTATCCATTTCCCTCCAGAACATGCACATTCAGCAGCCATGGAATTTTCAAACAGAAATTTAATTGAATTTTTGTGAACAACAACAGCAACTTAAAGGCACTACCACCAATTATTTTGTATGAATTAATTTTCTATTAATTCATTTATATTTTATTTTTGGCCGGAGTTATAGCTATTTCATGCTTGCCAGGCAATCATCAGACTCCTTAGTGGTGCTGAGCTTTAATCCAATTTTATTTGAAGAACACTCGTAGGATTCGAACCCACGCATATCAGATCTGCTCAGTCTTTGTAGTCATGTGCACTTACGCACTACACCACTTCAGACCACTGATGCTACGTGTCCAGATGTCGTACTTGTTCATCAAATGCATTTGGAGTCACAGCATTTTTATAAACGCCTTAAAGTATGCTATCTTGTTCCGCCTCCATTTTTTTCTCCATGCCTTACTTCGATAGACTACATATCGTAGTACGTATCAAAGGGGGAGAGTTTCGGAAGAATCAGCCACTGGCCAGTCACAATTTATTATTATTTCATATTTTATTTTTAAGTGTACACTTGTACATAGAATGTCAGTTTATTAGACTTGACCATTCTTTATTCCGTCAATTTCATTGAATTTTTGTGAACAACAACAACATTAAATTTAAATGTCCAAATAAAAATTGTCAAAAGAAAATTGTCAGAAAATTGTTATGGATGAACATTTTCGTATTCAAATTTTTTTTTTTAACAAAAAAAGAATTTTATTTGCATGAAGAGGGAAGTGAACAAAAAAGCCTGATTCTCTCCAATATGTAATGGAAAAAAAAATTATAAAGACAATTTTTAAATTTATTTTTTTAAGGCCGACTTCAGTTATTTTGGGAGCCTAAAACATTGGTTGTCTATATAAAATCTTAATGATAAAATAGGTAATTGATAAATATTAATAAACATTTTTCAAGGAGTTTTAAGCTTGAGATCTTCATATTACCAGCCGAGCACAATGGCTCCGTTGCAGTTAGTAATAGTAAATTTCACGTGTTAAAAATCTACAGACAAGAGAAACAGTAGAGATTGAATTTAAATAAGAAAATTTTCTAAGACCATACCTAAGAACTTTCTATTATTGATGTACATTTTAAGTGGTATTATATTAAAATACATAATTATGTAATAAGAAAATCTTTTAAGATATTATTATGTAATACGGAAATCTTCTTTAAATAAAGAAACCTTTTCAAAACAATAAGAAAATCGTCTTAAATTAATAAGAAAATCTTATACAACAATACAAAATTCTTTTTAAAATAATAAGAAAATCGTCATAAAATTAGAAGACTTTTAGAACAGTAAGAAAAACTTCTTAAAATAATAAGAAAATCTTTTTAACGGAATATGAAAATCGTCTTTTATTTAAAATAATCATTTTAAATTATGTAAATAATGAAAAAATCTTCTTAAAACAGTTCGAAAATCGTTTTAAGAAAATAAGAAAATCTTCTTAAATCGATAAGAAAATTATCCTAAATTAATAAGAAAATCTTCTTAGAATAGTAATAAAAACTTCTTAAAATAATAGGAACATCTTCTTAAATTAATAAAAAAATCTGCTTAGAATAATAAGAAAAACTTCTTAAAATAACAAGAAAATCTTTTTAAAACAGTTAGAAAATTGTCTTAAAATAATAAGAAAATATTTTTAAATTTGAAAAAGGTTTTTAAAACAGTAAGAAAATCCCCTTAAATGAATAAGAAAATCTTCTGAAAATAATAAGAAAATCTTTTTAACAGTTGAAAAAGGTGAATAAGAAAATCTTCTGAAAATAATAAGAAAATATTCTTAAATTTACCTATAAGAAAATCTTCTTAAATTAATCAAAAAAATTTCTTAAGATACAATAGTGTTTCTTCACAAAATCAATCCGATAGAAATATGTAAATAGAAGTATTTGTTTTTTTTTTGCGACTTTCAAAAAGATTTCATATATGTACATATGTACATATGTATGAATAGCTCAATATTTGCATATAAGTATTATTCATTTTTTAATAGTTTTATTTTTCTGCGTGTAAAAGGATTGCCATTACGGCCTATGTATACATTTATAAAGAAATAACATTAAAAAATATCACTTTCTAGCCTTTAAGAAAGACGCCCGGTTTTAAATAACAAAAATAAATCATAAAAACACCAGTTGTTATCATTGATCCGAATCTGCATTCAAACTGAACCCACATCAACTGATGCCATGATAGTTTTTTTCTATTTTTTATGGACCAACCGACCTCCATCTCTCCGTTATTTCCGCAATAGACAATGACGACGACATGATAATGTTCAATGCATGTATTTTGTATGTTACCGACCGACCGACGACGACGACGTGAGTTAGATTATCAGCCCACCACCAACTGCACTAAGCACACCCAGAACTGCAGTGGTGCACACCGTTACTGAGTAGGTATGTGCATTTAGAAATTAGAATCGGAATTAGAATAAAACACATCATAAACTATAGCGAACACGTAACGATATGTACGCCACCGCGCTGCGCCGCGTAGCTGCTGCTTTGTTTAGTGCACTCAATTAGAGCATAAAAGAAATTTTGTTAAAAGCCGCACAAAGCAGCGCGATACTTGGTTCAATAATTTTTTAAGCAAATGCATAACAAATTGCTAAGTGATAGTAGGTATTCTGGTAATTAAATAGGTAGTAGGCTGTATTGCCATAAAAAAAATCACAGGTTACAACGACGAATTCGGATATGGCTTTGAGAAAGTCTTTTTGTAGAAACAGGAAAACAAAAATAATACTTTCTAAGTTAATATTACAGTTTGTAAAAAAAAATAGTAAGTCAAAATTTAAGCAATGTCAACAGTTAAATAAAGACTTAAATAGCTAAATTAACAAATGCAGCATCAATACGGATTCGATTTGCACAAAAGTGTGACAAAAAGCTAGAGTGTAGGTTCCCCCGTTGAAGGTGCAATTTTCTAAAAAAAAAAATCTTAAAATTGAAACATATGTATGTAATTACATATTTGAAAAAAAAACACTCACATTGTCATGATATGGCTACTCTTAAGGCCAACACTCTATCATTAAATTTACCTTTTAATTCAAATTGTTTCAGCGCAGGTTTTGAATAATTACTTTTCAAACTCAAGTTTTTTTTTTTCAAAACTACAAAAAAAATATTTGAACACTGTGAGTATGGACAACTATTTTAGGGTAAGTTTTGGGCAAGACCTGACATAACGATGATAGGATGATAGAGAACGCAAAAAAAAATGAGTCCCACAATTCAGTCATTCTGTATGTACTTCGTCATGTAACCTAAACTACTGGAGGGTTTTTTTTCAAATTTTTTACTTAAGGTTTAAAGGAGATTCCCTTAATTGAAATTGAATATTTTTAGCTCAAAAATAAAGCTACCTGTCATATTACCGTTAAGACAAAATTAAAATTTTTAAGTGCAGTTTTATAAGAAATCAAAATTATGTGGCCAAAAAAATAATTTCAAAAAACCTTAGTTAAATTAACGATACCTGCCATAGAACTGGAT
The DNA here is from genome assembly GCA_958431115.1 of Syrphus vitripennis. NCBI lineage: Eukaryota > Metazoa > Arthropoda > Insecta > Diptera > Syrphidae > Syrphus > Syrphus vitripennis. Next base: position 75,944,731 of record OY288110.1, read on the forward strand.
TTTCGATTTTCTCATAAACGGTTATTTTTATTAGGTGTTATACTATATAATCCTAATAATATCACAAATTAAAATTTTCAAAAAAAAAATATTTGGGTTTTGAAAAACAAAAATTTGGGAAATCAATACATAATCAGGGAATATTATTTTTTAGTTTTTTGTTTTTAACTCTGTATTAATAAATATTAAGGCTTTTGAATTTTATTTTTAAAAATTTGTATTTTTTTTTTCAATAAAATCTCTGCAACCGCTTTTGATGAAAAAAAATGATTTTTCAAAAATGCCAAAAATATGTATAGTGGTTACCTACCGTTCGCTAAATTAAAAAAATATACGACTGGATCCCACGTACATACTTTGAATTGAATTTCAGGATAATCGTTGTTTTTTTCTTAATCTTAATAATGAGAATAAAATTATAAATATTTACAACGAATATTCAACAAAATGAAATCTTAAATTGTAAAACATTCATATCATTTTTTTTGGAGACACAAAATTACTTTTTTTTTAAATTTTTATATGAATAACTTTTTTGATAAGACCAAGTCTGGGAATCTTTTGTATAAAAATAAATTAAATTGGATCGGTGATAAAAACATAGAAATCAGCGAAAGACAAATATTTTCAATACAGGGTAGTTCAAAAAATATCAAAAAAAAAAAGAAAACAACTACCTTATAGGAAATATTAGGAGTTGACATATGCATATCTACGTTAAAGAATGTATAGCGATCACGATAAATGTTCATAAGATTGTTCAAAGCATAAAAACAACTATTCTTTAAACAACTTGTCAAAATTTATTGTGGCCGCTATAAAATGCTGTTATACGCACAAGTAAAATACTGATCGATGTATTATAGGAACCAAATTGCCCATACATTGGAGATTTGATTCTTTAAACAATCTGTCAAAGTTTCATGCGGCCGCTATAAAATAAAAACCTTTTTCATATTTTTTTGGGGATTTGTTTTTTAAATAATGTGGAACATCTCAAAAATATAAATGAAAAACTTTTCCAAATTTCCGAATTTTCAGTGCATCAAATAAAATAATTTCAGATTTATATTTCTACACCAGATCGTCTATTTTATAGGTTTGTGTTATCTTACAATCTATTGAGTAATATTGATAAACAAAGATATTGTTTTCAAATGTTATTTAAACAAAAAAAAAAGATATCACAAGTGAACTGTACCTGTACTGTACTTTTTGCACTATCTAGTTTCCTGTTAAAAAGTTATAATTGCACTTAAGTACTTGTCTACAATGACTGATAGTAAACAAAAATTAATCCCCTACACTTTTTAGTCAATCAAATCTGTCAACTTGCTGAATATGGTATATTAAACAAGTGTAAACACTTGTTTAATCAATAAGATTGCATTGCATCCCTTTAATCTAACCCAAAAAAAAAAAAAATTTAGTCAATAATCACAAATTTTTTATTAATGTAACAGGTTTTTAATTTGATCAACTTAAAATTAAACCCCCTATGAATAATTTGGAATTACATCATCCACGCCCATAAGCCAATATTTTGGCCCATTAATCACTTTCTACAACAATGTTGTGTGTCTTTTTAAAAAAAAGTATTTTTTTTTTAGTCTTGGTATACATAAGATTAACGAACAAAAATCCAATGTCAACGATCGGTAAATGAGTTTTTTTTTTCTTACGAAAAGGTAAAACAAAATTTAAATAATTAAATGACAAGATAAATTATGAGTTCCTTGTGTCACCAATTAAAATAATAGCAACTTTCTTTAAACAAAAAAAAATATAGACTAAGATGTAATCAAAGCATTTTTGATGATGATCTTTTAATAATGAATCAATACTTTTAATCTTCGTTTAAAATTAATTCAGTGAAAGTTTTTTGTTTGTTTTTTTTTTTTTATAAAAATTAATTAAGTGCAATTATTTTAAGCGATGAATAATGTTCGTATTTTGCTATGCTAATTTTAAGCTTCTAAAAAAAACTTAAATTAGTAATCATGAACGCATAAATAACTCAGGAGTATAATCAATATAATTTTTTTTTATTATAATTATTTTTTTAATCCTTTGAATGAACACAGGTCAGACCGAAAAAAAAAATTAAAAAATGTAAGTACAGTCAATTATATGACTCAAATTTACATTGAACCGATGAACTGTATAAATTAGGTAGGTATGCATGATTAAACCTCATCGCTTGATTGGTATAACCTCTAATGCAGTAAGAATTTTCTTAGTTGATAATTCTTTTCAGGTTGCAAGAATTTGTGTTTTATGACTTAATGGAACAGATAACCTTTTAAAGATGATAAAAAGCTGACCAATACACTTTCCATTAAAATCGATGGTAATTATAAGTCATTAAATAAAGTTTATGACAAGTGGAATTCAACTTGTTTTATGTCAATGTTAACATATGACAACTGATGTGGAAAATGAAACTACACAAGATTTGAACATATGCAAAAATACATGAAGATGTTTTCAAGCTGTGAACTCACTTTTCTGAGAACTTTCTCATACTGGTAGGTTTGCAAAAAAAAAAAAAAAATACGAAGCACGATATCATGTCAGCTAAATGTTAATGTTTTGAGAAAACTCGATATGCGCAGTTCTCGCTACGATTTGCAAAACGATGAGATAGCAAAAAAATTAAGACATAAGATCGATGTCATTAAAGACGCTTAGGCTAATCGGCAAAATCAAAAGGAAGCAATTTTAAACTATTCAAATTTTGCTTATGATTAATTTTAAAGAATTCGCTGTGCCCTAATTATACATATTTCATAATGCTTTCGATTGTTTACAGTAAAAATAAGAATTCAAAAAAATCAAATTTATCCCCGTATGTAATTTTATAAAATACAAAAAGTGCGTTTACGCCAGAGTGTACCACAAAAAATTATATCGTATGTGACAAAAAAAAATGTTCTGGTAGTCAATGAATGCCTTAAGTAAGCAAATGATGATTACATTAACAACACTTTGACTAAAATATTACAAAAGTTGTACGAAAAAATTAAATAATTTATTTTCTTTGAATTTTGTAGATTACTTATAAAATGGCAGAAGGGGTGGATGACTCCAGTGCAGCATATTTATTTACTAATAAATCCTACATCTTAAAAACAATACAAACATTGGTACCTAAAATAATTATTTTCAAAAATAACTTATCCCGTTAAAAGAAATATTTTTTTTTAATAATTTATTAATTTGGGGTTATTCATTTAGTTGTGTAAGGGCCATTTGCTGAAACGAAACTTAAATATTTATGTTCAACCTAAGCGCTTATGTTCTACTTTTCCTATACGTAAACTGTCACATAAGAGTTAATGTGGAAAATAAGTATTTATGTTCTATATTGGCAAATGTGCCTAAATCTTTTTTTTAAACTTCCATTGCTAAGCAGTTAGATCATAAAGCTGCGCATTCAAATTTTTACTCTTAATTAAAATCAAAGAGCTTTAGAATTCGGCGAATTTTTTAGAATAATAATAACATTAATTCATCTTTCTCTAGTTTAGTTTGGGTACCTAGCTTTTATTTTTTTTTAAAACGTTAACATTACAATTATTATTTAAATGAATTTTGTTTCAAGTTTTTACATGTAGCCTAGAGTAAGGAATTTAATTTAAAGTTTTTTGGATTTAAAATTGGCAATTGCAGAAGCAACGAAATAAAGAAATAAGATAAATAAATACTTTAAATAGTTAATTAATAAATATAATAAAATTATTATGCATTAGGCATTTGAAAAGTTTTGTAGGCTTCTAGGAAAAAATCTTGGGTTTCATGAAAGAAGAGATATGAAAATTTGAGGGAATCAATTTGAAAGCCTAATCTCAGCTAACTCCAATATATGTAGATTCCTCTAATAATCATATACAAATGCAAATACAAGACAAAAAATTGTCGCTTTAATGCAGAACTAATCTGTAACAATTTCAAAATATTTCTGTTGAGCGGTTTTAAAATAAATAACATAGGATAATTTTGTACTAATAAAATACTGAACGAACAACCGCGCGTAGGAACACGGTCATCAAACAGACACACGCATAATGGAACTGGCTTTTTTTCTCATGATAAAAGTGGAAATTTCGAAATTTTGGACTTAGACTAGTTCTGCATTATAGCAACGAAATGTAGTTTTGAAACGCAATATGGAAAACAAAATTGGAAATTTGTTGAAACTCAGTTTTTATAGCAAGTATTAAATTTCATAACACAGAGTGAAAATGACTTTTAAAGAAAACCAGAATTTAATTTAACTCAACAGTTAGCCTGGCGACGCTTCATGCCATTAAAAGAAGCAATGAGGTTGACTGAGAGGAGTACGAGGACGTTATTTAAATCCTTGAAACTTTTTCCCTTTTTTGAAATATTAATCAAAATTTAATGAAATAAAGTCCAAAATTTTAGAATAACAATTTACTTGGCAAAAATTGAAAAATGTTGCAATTTCATAATTTGGTCACTAAGTGCATTATTTTCAATATCTTGTTCAATTTTCGCTGATCATACAAAAGTTTGGGCGATATTTCCAAATCTATGTCGGCGCTTTGTCTTAAGATTTATTTCTAAAAGCCTTTATCTTTCCATAAGTCTTTAATGTATACACCTTCATGCATTTGTTTGCTTTTATCTTGATACACTTAACATTAGCACTTACCTTTAATAATGTTAAAATCTTCTGCGATAGATCATAATCAAAATTTGAATACTTCGATCCACTCATATCGTAAATAAATACTAATCCGGCTTTTTGCGTTTCAGTATTTTGTAACGCTACATCTAATTGATAGACGATTCCCTGTAATGTTGTTGTGTGTGTTACACATAAAGGACTATGTTTATTAGCAGTAAATAAAGCTATTGCAGCTCCACTTGAATCTCTTGCTGACTAAAAAATTTAAGAAAAGGAATTGAAATTGATTAATATTTTTAGAGAACAATATTCAAAATAATTTTCCACCAACCAAAATTGTAAATTTTCCTGTTTCCAATTCTGACCTTAATGGTTCTACATCTGGATCAATATTATACAGGCACTCCTTCAGTCTGATTTGCTCGTGTTGTTCATATAGCGATACAGCACGTGGTACATCAAATTTTCTAGCGTATAAAAATTTTATTGCGGTGGTATGTGATACATTCTTCCGAACTGTACATGATCCAATCTGATTTACGAGATCAATGAATTGTTTCACAGCCTGGAAGATAAATTTAAAAAAAAAGTTAAATAAATCAAAGAAAAAATGAAAAATATAATTAGGTACTCTATGAATACAAATCTTTCGAAATTCAGATAAAACTGTCAGAGGATTCATTGGTAATGGAAACATTCAATATTGATTTCCGTTACAAGTAAATTCTTTAATAGTCTTTTCGTCATTCGTTTAACACAATTTGAAGCAAAGTTTAAAAATATTTAATTAATTAATAAGCATCTCTAACAAAAAAACTCATAACAAACTATTAAATTTAAGTCAAAATAATCAACTCTTTGAGCAACTAACAGCATAAGCATCATAGTGATCTTGTAAAAATTTCAGTGAATGTGATCGAGAAGGATTAAATTATTATATCGTTGATTGGGAGATTATGATAACGAAACCTAAAATGGAAATTGCGATCTCAGAGAGCAAAATAATTTTTTATCAGTGTGAATTCGAAAAATGTATGACCATATGCGAACACTGATTGCCTTAAGTTTGTGATCAATCTCATAAAATTATTTTATTTCATGAAAGTCAAAAACTTAAATACATGATAAAACCATCGTTGTGCAAAATTAAGTAAGTCCATTACAAATCTTTCATTAATTTTTCTAATGAAACAAATGTCATTACAATAACTAATGAACAGTTGAAATAAATTTAATTGTAAGCTACAAAGACGACAAGTGGCTGATTTTTAATTCGGTTCGGTTAGGAAACATGAAAAAAAAAGTAAAATAGTAATAAAATTGCAATAAAAAAAAAAAACTTTCAGCACCTTCTGTTAACACTTGTTAACTAGCATGCTGATTTTTAAGTGAGATTTAAATAAAAACAATAAAAAAATAAATAAACAAAATCATAACCATGAAAATCCCACTAAAAGGGGTACTTAAAATGACATTTATATTACAGTACGTTGTCAGTGTGTCAATCAAATTCAATTAAGTTAATTTGATCAATGTTTTGTCTGTGCTTTTATTGCAGATGGAATATATTATACTATGTTATGATTTGGTGAGTTAGTGCAAGAGTGGTTTTCGAGTTTAAAAAAAAAATATTATATTGTGTGTTCTGATTATTTTGACGATAAGGCTAATGATGCAAGGCATTTCCTCATGTATACGAGTATGATATTTTGATGATGGATTAAACCACAAACTTTATGTTAGTGGTGCTTGATGTCTTTTAAGCAATTTAAAAACAATTCAAATAGAAAAAAAAAAACATAAAACAATTTATAAAAAAAAGTCGGAGCGTCTAGCAGAAAGTATTTGGAGCAAAACACATGCCATTTTGAGTTTGATTAAATATACAACAAAGATACGTACATTTTTGTTTTAAGGTTGACAACGGTAGTAAAGAGAAAGACATTTCACTTTGAAATGATTCGGATTTTGTTGTTGTAAAATAAAGTAATATGTAAAAATAAGGAATAAAGATAAGGTTAGCAAAAGACTATCAACAGCATAAGATATATAATTATGACTAATTTAGACAAAATAGGATTTATTTGCAAGATTAATTTTTGTAGATTTGAACGGACATGTTTTAAAAGTTGAATATGTTCATTAAAAACATTTAAACTTTCAAAAAATTAATTCAATTCAAAAATTCAATATTTCGATTTTTATGGAAATTTGACATAAACGCTTTTTTTTATCATTAACTTTAATATTTTGGACAGCGGTTTGCAGTTGAGGGAAGTGTTTCTTATCAGCGAATATAGTTAGGGTAGAGCGGGGTTAGATGGACCAAGTGGCTAGTTGGACCACGAGAATTTTCAAGAAACCGAATGTACTACATGAACATGTTTAAACTGCAAGGAAGCGTGCTCTTTTCCCAAAGCGTGTCAATCCGGGTTTATCCGCATTGTGTCATCAGGAAGAAACCCACATACTATTTTATGTTTTTTTGACAACAAAAGATACATAGAATATTTTATATAATTCATTGCATTTAAGCAGTTTTATGTGTATGTATAAGTTAACTAAACGAGATGATTGAAATAACATTTTTTATATTTTGTAATCTCTTTATTATTTTGTTTTAGTTGGTTGATCAGTTTAAATTTTAATCATACAAACATTTTTATTTGTTTTCCTTTTTTTTAAATAGTTTTTTAAGCCAAATTAATAATATTGAATATTCAAATTAAAAAAAAAAATTAATTTTGTTTTTAACTCTATGTCATCAAATACCAAAAACTTGATACTAATCGGTTTAAGTTAAATAGTGCTGTGTCTTCTACTTGGCCGATTTACTTCAGAATTATAAGAAATTTGTATTACAAAAAAAAACCTTTAAAAAAAGTACTAAAAAATGTTTTGTATTAATTCCTTTGAATCGTTGTTGCATTATGTGATTTTTTAACTGCTGATCACCAAGTTATAGATATTCGATAGGTGAAATCTCTTGAGGGCGCGGAATTTCAGACATTCATTTTTTGAAAAGCGAATCGAACATTTGACTCCAAGCGAACGTTTTGGAAATCCAAGATGTCGAAATATTAGGCAAAATCCGATGTCCGTATAGACCAACAAGTTTATAAGCCAAAATTTTGCCTTTCAAGTTGAATATAAACATGTGAGTCCCGAAATGAGTGATATCATAATTGCTCGCTCACTGTTTTGTTTTTAATATTAAAGTAAAAAATGTTATGTCAAAATGACATTTAAATGTCTTTACTGCAGCTTTATTCCTCCTATGAACCAGTTTTAGCTTACTCCACCTCTATACCTCGTGTATTTTTTTTATAAATTAGCATTTCAGGATTAAATGCTTTTTAAAGTCGTTACTCCGGCGCTAAAACGTGTTACTAAATAAAAATCCATAAATGTTTAAGATACATCAGTTGACATCTTCAATTTTGATTTCAATTGGCTTTTTTTAGTAATTCAAATAATCAATTTTTACGCTTTTTCATATATTTCTTTTGTCGTTTATTTTATTTTCATCATCATCATCATCATCGGCTCGACAACCGGGGTCCGGTCCTGGCCTCCTTCAACAAGTCTCTACAGCTTGTTCGGTCCTTCCGATGATGTCAATGTCGTCTGCGTAAGCCAGTATCTGGCTGGACCTGTTGACGATGGTCCCTCTTGTTGCCGTGCCAGAGTCACGGATTGCTTTCTCCAACGCCAGGTTGAAGAGGAGGCAGGCCAAACCATCCCCTTTATTTTATTTTGTTTCCTTTTAATTGCTCCATTTCCATTATTTTATTTTGTTTCCTTTTAATTGCTCCATTTCCATTCGAAAAAGCTGCCTGGAGAACATCGGAACAATTTCGGTGGAAGCATACAGCCCTGCCTGGATTTCAAAGTCCTCTGTCAACCTTTCCCTCCAGCGCCAAGCAAGATATTCACACTAAGTAAAAATGTGCATTTTTGTAATCAATGAATAGCAGGTGAAGTAGTGATTGATATTTAACGCACTGTTCGATGATGACCCACAAGGTGTTAATGTGGTCCATACAGGAATCATGTCTTCTTTTATACGTTCCAGAACGATTCTTGCTATTAACCTTTCTAGTTTTCACACTGTGTGTGCTCTCTAATGGAGCTGGAAAATCATCCCTTTTTCCAATTTTCAGGAAAGTTTTCGCAATGAGTGGGTGCAGTAGCTATCACATTAAATATTTTTCTTTTCAGATTTGCTGTATTTTTTTCTATGAATTGTATCCAACAAAAGAAAAATTTAATCATAAGAGCTTGGAAGGCGTCGTCACTTAATAAAATTTACCATAAAACTGCAGAGCATGAAAATTCTTAAGCAATTAATTAGTAATTAAACAGAAATTATATTTTTAATTCAATCTTTTTCCAAAACGTCACTATTTTTTAAAATTTTTCTTAACATTTCAATGTCATTTATACTCGTTAGCAATAAATAAATTAAAATCACCAATATAATTCCCAGGACAATTAAAGAATAATAAATAAATATATAATTAATAAAAACACGCTATATCACGAAAAATAATTACCTTCACATTATGAAGAAAAAAAAAACACTGCGGAATTGCAATTTAAACAAAATTACAAAATTACACAAAATTAAATAAAAAATCATTTCTTAGAACCCAAACATTCTAAGTAGTAAGCCCCTAAGCAAAAAGTCAACTGCCAAAGTGTTAACTAAAATTCTTAAGAAAAAATAAATAGTCATTTTTTTTTTGAGATCATCGCACATGGTTGCTCATTGTTAAGAAGAATCTTTGAACAGTGAGTGAACACCTTTCGTTTACGGCGAAAACCAACCTAGGTCATCAAAAATCTTCTCTTATTTGTTTTTATTTTTTTTTTTTAACTAAAACTAACTCCGGAAGAAGGGGTCAGTTTATCTAATTGGAAGATGAGAACACTTTACAAATGATTTTATAATCACCAAAAACTTATTTCTTTGCTTCGTTAAATTTGTTTTCTTTTTTTTTTGTTTGTTTGTTTGTAGTTATTGCTTTGAAAGTAAAGCCAGTGACCTGTTTTTTTTAATAAGATGCTAATTAGTTAGATAAGTTTAAATAAAATTTATGGAAGAAGAAAAAAAAATAAATACTTTCCAAACACACTTACTACGTAAATTTGCGAGGTAACAACGCTCCGGACACTAGACACCATGATAATTTGAATTTTTCCTTAAAAATACACAATTTAAAGAAGAGCTAAAAATATAATAATAATAATGCTCAACGCAGTTTTACTGCCTGCTGCTGATAGATATGAAACACTGTACACAAATGGTCAGGTGTTAAAAATTTCTCAGTCAGCCGACGACGATGAAGACAACAGACAGTGACTGATTCAACTTTAAAAGATTTTTTCATTAGAAATTACGGATCGTGCAGCAAAGGCGATGGGCTTGGTGTTTAATCTGCACATGCTGATTGCAAGAATGCTAGGGTTGCCAATGTTGAGATTTCTTAATTTAGAGTTTCCAATGATTTGGATAAAATTTTAGGACACAATTTTAGTCTTACAAAAACTTTTCTTATATTTTTGTTTCTTGGAAACGGTTTAAATGATTGCCATGAAATTTTGGGAATAGACTCTTAAAGACAGAAACTGTAATAAAAATTGAGATTTAAGGAAAATCCGCCCACATATCTTGGTTTCTTGGATACGTATTAAATTTTTACGCTTTCTTTTACTTAATAAGAAAAAACGGTTATTTTTAAAAATCAACACTTCTTATATCTTTGGTTTGAATAAACGGCTTCAACGATTTGGATGAAATGTTGAGAAATCGCTTTTTAAGACGGAAAAAAGATTTAGAATTATCTTTTACTAAAATGTACCCACTGCCTCACCCATTTTTTAGCCATATCATCATATTTTAATGTCTTCAAGTAATTATATAAGTGAGTGTTTTTTTTTTTTTGCTGAAAACATTGAAACATTTTTTCCATTTAAAATCTTAATTTGGTGTTTTACTTCAAAACAATTTTTGTTTTTTGTAAATAAATTCCTGTGTTTCAGCAGCGCAATTTTGTGACGAAAATGAAGTGCCAAGACAGAGGTATCTTTATTTTATATTAAGCTTTTGTTTAACCTTAACAATTTTTTATCTCAATGAATAAACTGTTTGATAAGGTAACCCTATACAGGGCTGATGTCTGATGTTGAGTCACGCAATGTGCGCGTTGATAAAGTAAAAAAAAAATGTAAAACTTTATTCCTTTCAATGTTTTACTAATATAAACGTAGGTACCTAGTACCTACTCGTGACATAAACTTCAGCGTGTATTTTGAGACAATTTTATCAATGACATCGTATTGAAATATTGTATTATTTCACTGGAAGAGCGCACCTACATAAATTAAGAAAAAGAGAGAGAGAGAGGTCAAAAAGCATAACCCTGCACATCTAATTCTTAGAAAAAAATAATTAATTTGAAAGTTTTTTTTTGCTTGTTTACAGTGAAAGTTGTTGGTTGAAAATTTGCGCAAACTTTTTAATGAAGTCACCTTTGTTTAAAAAAAAATTACGTTGAAAACTTCTAGAGTTAGCTAGAACCTTATCTATGGATTTCGTTTTTTTTATGTATTTTAATACTTAAAGAAATTATCACTAAGATACTTTTAGAACAAAGATATTTTTAAGAAGCTCAAAGTTAAAATCGCAACGGTTTATGATTAAGGACAGGATTTTAGAACTGAGTTAGTTACATCGAGGTAAGACAATTCTGCAAATATTATTTTGAATTTTGTCCCTTTATTGTATTTCTTTTGTTTTTTTACATGCAGCCTGCTATGACCCTATAAAATGTAAAACAAAAGTTTATAAATTTAACAAGACAGCAGGAGATGAAAAACATGCTACCATTTTATTTAAAAAAACAAATTTCAAATAGACAATTTTAAGTACAATAACCAAAAACAAGTATACGCCCAAGTGACCCCATTATTGCTCCTTTTTTATGATATCTATTAGTTATTTTTTATCAATTTTAGAGAAGTTGGTAAAAAAAATTCTAAATGTGAACAGAGAGAGACATTATAGGAATTGTTAGTCCTTTGTAACCAAGGTTGGAAAAATTTCAATACATACAAATATTTAATTTATTTAGTTAAGAAAATGAACTAAAAAATCAAATACGATGAGGTTCGCCCTCGAGAAATTTTTTTATGACAAAATTTTCTTTTTGAACAATTTTGTTTGAAAAAATTTTACAGTTACTTAATTTCTTAGAACCCAAAATAAAGTTTAGCGTTAAATTAAATTTTGTTAAAAATTAAAATATTGTCAGAAAAGAATTGGTTAAAAATTAAATTCTCAAAATAAATTTCTGAGGAAACCAAGTTTTTTTGAACTACGAGAAAAATTAATGAAAAGAAAGATTTATCGCAAAAAAATTTGTGTGAGTGTTGTGAATAACTATATACTATGTATAAGGCAGTGATTGCAAAAGTGGCCAAAAAAGAGACCTAAATTTTGAAATATTTCATTTGATACATATGTATATCAAAATCATTATCGATTCTTAAATATTTACTTGTAAACTTTCCAAAAATGTGACTGTCTTCTAAAATCTAGCATGAAAGAAGTAGCATGAAAACCAATAATTAAAGATAAAGAAAATGTTCAAAAATAAAGTAAGTTAAGTCGATTTTGCACTCGCTGTTTAAATGTTACTATTAAATATTACTAGAGTGGTCCAGTTTTTATACCAGATTCTATTTAAAATACTCATTTCACAAAATTTCAGAAATGCAATATTCACTGTTTTAAGGTGGGTGTAGGTGGCGTAAAAACGAGCCAATTCTTCGTCTTTACGAAAACATAACTTGCGCTATAAAGCTATACAAAGCTTTATTCAAATTTTTGGCATCCCGTTTTTTGAAAGCCGGTATAGGATATGTAAACAGGGAATTGAATTAAAATCTAAAAAAAATTACGGAATTGTTTTGAGTCGTTTAAGGATTAGAGAAGATTTTTTTATGGACCAAACTACAATAGATACATAAATTTTAATTTCCATTCGTACATATTTTTTGAATTTTTGAAAATATCAATTATTTTTTTGTTTTGCAAACGGGTGGATATTTTTTTTTTAATTTTTAAGAGCACATTGTGAAATACTCAAAACTGGCATACTTATTTTTTTTTTAATTTTTAACACCTAAAACAAATTAGCTTGAACAAAAAAAGGATGTTTTTTTTTCTTCAATTCATTTGTCAATACATCAGATCGAATCTTAATTTTTCAGTTTGAAAATCTTTGCTGGCTTAAATTTCGCTAAGGAAATTCTTGTTTTTGAACAAATTTGATTTTGATCATTCTAAGTGACTCCAATTAAAGAATAAAAGAGCAAGTGATTGCGTTCAAGTCGTTCATTTTATTTAAGACAATAATTAAATAGAATTTTAAATATTACAAATGTTTTTTTTTTCAATTTGATTTTCGGCAGGATTTGATTCTGGCCTTTAAAAAACTTTTAACAAGTTTCTCAAAATTCTCTGATCCCTATCAATCTTCAAGCACTCTAGTTTTCACCAGCTTCGCAACTGCAATACGAAGTATACTACCCCAATTATTAAAAGTTTAGCTGATACGTTGAAATTGGTAACGAATAATCAAAGAGAAAGATACCGCTGAATGACTCAGTCATCGATAATTTTTTTTTCTGATTAAACAATATAGTGAAAAATTCTGAAGCCAAATATATTTAACTATGATGATCAAAAAATGAAGACAGAAATTAATAAAACGGATATAAGCATCTACAAAAATATGTTAATGGCTAATAGGTGTTAATTTAATGCCGCAGTTAATTTAACTGTCATTCATTTAAATTTTTTTTGCAAACCGAAAAAAAAAACTGTTTAAAATTCCACATTTGTTTGTTTGGTAATCTTCGGCAAAGTGAAATCCCATTATGAAGTCATGATTTTTTTTTTGAATAAAGAATTCGTGGGAAAAATCGATTTTGTTCAAACTAAATTGCACTCTCATTGAAGTGTTAAAATAGTATTTGGCTTGAGATTAAGATGTGAGAACTATAACCAGTTTCAATGTCTTCCGCTTCATAAGATTTTAACGATTTTAGTTTTTTATTCATGCAAAAATATATGTATGCAATAAAATGCGAGTGCTTAGTGAATAAATTTTGAACTCCAACGTTTGTGACACTTTCATTTTATGTGTCTAAAATACTATGAGGTATATTTATCATCCACAAAACTAAGAAAATAAATATTTAAAATTCCATAAATACCTGAGTTGTTGGACAAACAAAAACTGTAAAAGAAGGCCAAGAAATTCGAAAAGGTTATGATTATGGTGTCGCAGAAACTAACAAAGACGATACCATGGGAAAGTCTAGTTAGCAGAGGTACGGTACTGTGAGTGATGTGCATTAGTATTGACTTAGATTAATCGAATATACTTAAATTAGATGCGTTTTATGTTAATGAGTTTTCCCTTAGTAATTGCTATACTCTGAGATAAGAGAGGTGACGGTGACCTAAATTATCGGATGTGTGACTAATGAATCACTGGTGCAACTTCCATTGGAGCATCAGAGCAGACATTAAATGCACAGGAAATGAAATGTCATTTCTTTTGTTGTTTTTTTTCTTTCTGCTCGAATACATCGGTGTGATGTTGCGAATAAACTTGTCCGGGTTGAAAATATTTATGTACATTTCACATGAACATTTTTATTCATTTGTAACATCACGTAGTAATTAATTTGTAAATTCCATGAAGAACAAAACTTGTACAAATTAAGTTCGTACATACATAAGTATATTTATAAGTCTTCGTGAATAGGCAAGTAATTATAAAGCTTGAGATTTATAACTTCATTATTTATTCTATTAAAGCAAAAAATAATACTTAAACACTCTTCAAAATCATAAATTAGATACAGGTGCAAGTTTTATATTGAATTCGAGAAAAATCTTCCAATTACTTTTTCTTGTTAAAAACAATAACTAGTGGTAGTTTTGGATTTGTGAAAAAAATCCATTTTTTTTTATAATTTGCGCGCGCTCAAGGGGATGGTGTACCTTTATATGTTGTTCAACACAGCGCGGGCGTGAAGGATAGGGATGGGAAGGGAAAGGTGTATGGGAAGGTATGTGGCGCGAGGTAGAGACTGAAGGTGGTGGTTGTCTCAGATTTTATCTCCAGGGTTGGCGGCTGGGCTAAAGCGGAGAAATGCCGTGTCTTATATCAACGTCCCTTTATATTTCGCATTATTTTGTTCATTGTCATATTTGTTGGGCATATTAGTATTTACTCAATTACATGTTGTTAGTGTTATGCCTGAACATCATGAAATTAGTAAACCAGCGGCCCAACAATGATCAATGATAATGGAATAAAAACATGACATAGAACTACGGCAGGGATCGAACCTGTGACCTGTGAGGCTGACAGGCGACCACGCATACCATCGCGCCACGGCCAACCCCAAAATTTTGATCAAGCTTAAAGTTACTAAAATAGTGATGTCGAACTAAGTCTCGCAATTCTATCTTTCTGTCTGTGCAGCTTAGTTCGTTCCTTGTCTTGGCATATTTTTTGAAAAAAAAACCATTGTTTCTCGAAAACGTCTCCTTAGACTTTTTTTTCTAATATTCCAATAATTTTAATATTATGCTGACTCACTTTTGATACAAAAAAAAAATTCAAAATTTGGGAAGTAGGTACCGTGACCTAACATAGGACAACTTTTTTGATTTTAGATATTCATTTGATTATGACCAAAAAAATTTATGCGAAAAGCGAATTATCATTTAACAATAAACAAATTTAAATTAAGACATTATTATCATCAATACGTCTCATATAACAATTTATATAACTTTTCATTTTTTCACAAGTTTTGGGTTTGTAAAAAAAATCGAACTCGAAATATCAAACCTTTGAAACGCTAAATAAGTAGGTCCTGCAATTCTGTCCGTCTGTCTGTTCATTGACCTATAGCCTAAAATCCTGAAGCAATTTTCTTCAAAATTTGGACTGAAGATTTTAAGGCAATTCCCAAGAGGTGAAATTAAATTTTTTTTTAAACGGTACCTTTCATATGTATAAACCTTAAGAAAAAACGTATCTATCACGAAAACGGCTTTAACGATTTCGATGACATTTTTCTAAATTAATTTTTTTTTTCGAAATTAAAATTATTTGGCCAAAAAATATTTTTCAAAAAACCGGAATCGGATTTTTGGTTTTCTATATTTTTATACACGGTGTGACGGATTATGATAAAAAAAACAAAAATTCATAAAAATTCTCATTTTTATGATTCAAAAGATAGCATCTTAAGTTTTTAGCTCAAACATCACTAGATCGAATTTTAGAGCAAAAACAGGAAAATAGACAATTAAGGCAAAAATTACACCAACCCAACGCAACGGGGGAACAAAAAAAACAAATAGTAAAAATAATATATAACTCTCTCTCTCTCTCTTTATTTGTCAGTTATCATAATAACTCAAATATCGATTTGGTGTTTATAAATGTCAAAAAAGGTATGTTTTCTCACGAACTGTCACTTAAGCTATTTAAACTGATTTTGCAAAGAACGTTATTAAAATTTTGTACTAGAATCATTATTTCCACACAAAAAAATGCTTTGAAAAAAAAACTAGATCACTACATCCAAAGAAAATTGTACCAATTTGATTAACATCTTTGATCAGGCAAAAAAAGTACACAACTCAAAAGAATTGTTTTTTCTTCGAAGTGAGGTTAAGAAGAACAAAACCTTGACCTCTATTAATCTGTTAAAATTTCAAAACAGCACAAGAGTCGTTTCAAATATTAAACTAGATTAATATGTTTGGCAGCGGAAATGAGATTTCCTTTGTTGACTTTTGTGGCGGTTTTCTTCCGGACCCATGCACAGCGACCGACCCGCGATAAGAATGTATAGTCATTTTGGGATTTTGAAACGGTGAGGTGAGCGCAAGAACAACAATCGTATTTATAGAAAAATTAAAGAATTTATTTTTTATATACATAGGTACGTATAAATATTAATGTGTATTTGTTTCAATAGAGCATTTTAACAAATGCTTCGTAATGAAAAGATTGTCCTTTACATTATCAAACATAAATTGGGGCACTCTTTCGACTAACTTTTTTTTGGATTGATCTCAATTATGCACATTATGTACACACATTATGTACACACATACATATGTATGTACATTGCACATATGATATTTACGATAGATGGATTCCGATTATGGGCGGATTCCATAATCGGAATCCACATTACTCACATAACTTCCGCCGAGTCAATGATTTATGGCATTTGATTTTACTTAAACCAAATTTGATTTTTTTCATCAAAAATAAGTCAAATTTAGTTTAAAATTAAATAAATTAAGAAAAGAGCGTATACGCCCAAGTGTACCACTCTATTATTTTCATAATTTTATCGGGTTGACTTTATATAAAGATTATGTCAGCGGCAGTTTTTTTTTTTTTAATTTGGCGAAATTCATTGAGCAAATGTTTAGGATGAACTATTTCTCAATAGTAAACATTTTTTTATAAAAGAAAGTGGGGAACGACACAACTTAACTTAAGATCGAAAGATCAACTGAATTATTAAAATAATTTTTGTCAGGTTTTTGAAATCAAAATTAAGAAACTCTGTTACTTTTATAACTAATATTGCTGAGCTCAAATGGAACTGTTCAAATTTTCTTCTTAAAATACTTAAATAATCAAAACAATATGTGAAGAACTTTTACCGATTTTGAATAAACAAAAATTAAGCTACGTTTTTGTTTATAAAACAAAAAAAAGCAGATTAAAAAAAAATAGGAAAAACGATATACATATGTACATAATCATATGAAATTGTTTATTTTCTTTTTTAATTGGAGGCTGTGGGGTATACTTGCTTACTCCCCTTTTATAGATTTTGGATGTGCTGAATCTGATGTTTCCGAACAAAATTTCTTGACGGAAAATCGGTAAAATTGCATAAAATGTTAAAAAATGCATTTTATTCAGTTTTTTTTTGCTTATGATTCGCAAGCAATCGTTTTTCTGGAATGATACCCAAGTGATTCTGAAAATATATATTACTTGCTCCTATGGTAAAGTAACTGTCCGAATAAAAAACCGAAATACAAAAACCAGAGTTTTAAAATGCATTGTTTGAATTGCTAAAATAAGCTAAAAAAGGAGTTTGAGACTGAAAATACCATCTGATGTTTTGAAAAATATGAATATTTGAAAAAAAAACAATTTTTTGTAACTTTTTTTTACTCAAATTTTGAGTTTAAGATTAAATTCTTCAAAAACTATGCATGTTTTTGACTTGGTTTAAAAACCGGCTAATAGACAAAAGTGTTGGCTTTAAAAAAATGTATAAAACTTAGTTGTAAGTATTACCGTTGTTTTTTAATTATTTTTTTCCATTTAACGTACATATTTTTTTAACTGCCCCTATCGCCTAAACGGGTGGAGATAGACCCCCCCTCCCATAGTAAAAAAATGCTTGTTTTTAACTGCTCTATACAAATCCGTCATTAAACTTTGTCGCCTGAGTTATCGTACTCACAGGTCACAGGTTCGATCCCTGCCGTAGTTCTATGTCATGTTTTTATTCCATTATCATTGATCATTGTTGAGCCGCTGGTTTACTCATTACATATGTTGTTCAGGCATAACACTAACAACATGACGTGATTGAGTAAATACTATTATGCCCAACAAATATGGCAATGAACAAAATAATGCGAAATATAAAGGGACATTGATATAAGACACGGAATTTCTCCGCTTTAGCCCAGCCGCCAACCCTGGAGATAAAATCTGAGACAACCACCACCTTCAGTCTCAGTACCTCGCGCCACATTCCTTTCCATACACCTTTCCCTTCCCATCCCTATCCTTCACAACCGCGCTGTGTTGAACAACATACCTATAAAGGGTACACCATCCCCTTGACCGCGCGCAAATTATATAAAAAAAAAAACACTTGCCCGATTGTCAAGATTAAAATGATCATGTGACCCCGGTAGCGCAATGCGTAGTGCATATGGCTCTAAGGAGCTTTGTTTGGGTTCAAGTCCCAGCTGATCATTTTTCACCATTTAAAGAAGTCATTTGATCGGCCTGGCATTCGTGAAATAGCTAAAACTCTAGCCTATAAACCCTTAGTGATAGCTCATTAAAATGTTGTAGTTTCACTCAAGCTTTCAAAATAAATATGTAGTTTAATTTAAATACCTTTATTGTAATATTGTATTTCCAAAATCTCATTCTTAGTCTTTAGAAAATAACGTAAATAAGTTCTCTTTAACCCCGGTCAATAACTTCTTCACCATACAATCCAAATACCTACAAAAATAATGAATCACTATTAGACTTTCGCAACTTAAACAACAATAAAAAAAAAATTCATCACAACCAACCAACAACAAAAACAACAGCACTTTCTTTAAGATTGGAATTCAAACAAAATTCCATTTTAAAAATAACTTTACCGCCAACGAAAAAAAAAATATAGTTCGAACTGTATGCGAAAAGAAATCTAAATTAAGAACGAACGGACATTCGAGTAACAAAAACAACAACAAACAAAAAGAGAAGAAAAAACGCAACGTACCCATATGGGTAGCCTCGCACAACTTTACCTCGATTGCCTGTTTTAAGAATATAAAATCTAGGAACTTTCTTCAATGTCCCATAGAGAAATTGAAAACACAAATAAAATAAATACCAACTTGGTTTTATTTTTTGATTTTTTCTTTTTAATAATTAAAATCAATCCAATGGACCTTGTGTTCATACCTTAAGGACATAATGAAATATCCTTTTATGACAAAAAATATCCTCTTCTCCTTCTTCGATCATCTTCGTTAAATATGGCTTTGTTGTTTTGTAAATTTCCGTTTGCAGATTTTATCTATTTTTCTTTTTTTTTTTCAAAAACTCACTTAAATCACATAATTTTTACTTAACATTTAGAGCACCACTCAATCACTAAATTAAACAAAATAAATTAGAACCAAATCCCTCGCTCTTCAATCAACTACAGTAGATAGATAAATATCAATGATCACTGAAGAACCATTAAACTTTTAATCAACAAACTCAGCACTAGCAATAGCAAACAGCACACACAATGTAAGAACACTTCCGTAACGTGACCGCACCTAAGTTCGCTTATAAATTTGCAATTTTACAAGTACACACGATACGAAATCAAAAAACTAAGATTTGTACTAAGAGATTTTATGTAGGGTAGGCAAAGGGGGCCTGTTCAGCCAGATTTGCTCAAATAGACAACAGCAGCAGCGATGGTTTCCGTTCTAAAACAAAATTTCTATTTCTCCTCTATGGTTGCATGAGAGAGGCACATTTGTTGCACTACAGGAACAAAAATCACAACAAAAACAACGAGGAGCAAAAAAAAAATGCAGTTCTAATAAAAAAAAAAAAACACACTTCATCCGAGCCGAGCGAGTGAAAATAACAACAAATAATTTTAATCCGCGCGCCGCTGCTACTACGAGAGCGTGTATCAAGTTTTAACGCAGAACATACGATAGAGAGTCGCGGAAACCGTATGAGCAACTGTGATGTGCGCGCGCTCCTCACACACTTCCCAATCCCACCGCCATGCCATCAGTTTTAGTATTCATCAGCGCAGCGACGACGAAGACCTCAACCTCTCGCGACTTCTTCCCAAAGTTCGATAAACTGCGAGAGGAACACTAAACATGCCGTCCGTTGTCCCGTCTCGTCGGTTTCCCTCTCAGTCTTCAGCTGCGATGAACATCAATGAAACTTTTGCTGTTTTCCTTCTCCAATGCGTCAAACGAGAAACATAGGTGAACTAGGAAAAGAAGTATATGGTATCAGTGGGGTGGGATAGGGCAACTCTTCGATTTTACGAAATCAACATACATGCTGTACCCCAACATTGTTGTTGTTGTTTAGAAGCTTCTTTGATTTACAAGAGCGCAAATTGTTGGTAATATTTTTTTTTTGTTGCAAAAGCAGCAACTAGCAGCAGCCGATGTCATTTGAAGTGAAGTTTGAAGTGATTTCATGTCTTTGTGTCATTTCTTCTTGTCACAGACAGTGCTGCCGAACAAAGTTCGTGTTACGTGTTGTCTGCATGAACTCATGAAGACAAGACAACGAAGAACGAAGATGACGGGTATTGTAGAGTGTGGGGAAGAAGTTAAGATGAAAGAAGTAAAAGTATTGTGTGAAAAAATCTGTGTAGAAAGAAAGAGATCATAACTTTTATCTTCTTTCTTTCTCAACAGTGGATAAGAAATTATGATGATTCTTAAAGTGACAGTGGGGTCTGTTGTCTTATGAGGTGTTTTAGGCAAAGTGAAATTTACTCAACTTAATTTAAGGTTACCAAACAGGCATATTTGAACTCCGAGCATTTGCGACAGAGTATCGCTAACTTTTTGCACTTATGGAAGACACTTTAATAGAAAGTAGGTTGAGACGATAACATTATATAATTCAAGACATTTTTAATTGAAATCAACTCATACTCTGCATAAATTTAAATTAATAAAAATAATAAAATAATAATAAAAGTTTTTTAAACTGGTCGATTAACTCTTAAATTCATTATTAAGCTTATCTAAATTTAGGTTTTTTTTTAATTTTTTGTATTTTACGTATTCAACGCCTTTAAAACTTACAACTAAAAACTGACAATTTTGTTTGCTTTATGGGCTGGTGGAATCACAATGCGGGCAGAACGTTAGTCAATGATGACCGCTATAGATCCATAATCGCCTAGTTTCACGTTTCGGACCAGTGCATTGGCTTCCAAGGTCGTGCAATCTAAGACCGCTAGATTATTTTTTGTGGGGATATATGAAGTCCATAGTCTACGCCGATAAGCCCGAAACCATAGACCACTTGGGGGACAAAATGCAGCGAAATTGCCGATATATGGCCAAAAAGGTTTGAAAAAGTGATCGAAAATTGGACTTCCAGACTAAATTACGTCCGTAACAGCCGTGGCGTTCATGTGCCAGAAATTATATTTAAATTATAATTTCAAAAGATTATCTTTCAAATAAATTCAATTTCCTGTCAATTTCAAAGTTCTATACCTCTGAAAAAACACCCTTCTAATGCTCACCTAATGATTTTTCATTAATCTTTTTATGAATTTTAAAGAAAAAATCGTTTCAGTAGCATAGACTGTAACCCAAGATACAGACAGGCGACAATTCACACTTTACTAGAACATAAGCAAGGGACGCCAATGTCAGCAAACCAAACTGAGGTTTAAATATTTTGTTTTTACTAAGAAGAGATTAATAATAATTCTGAAGAAGTAAAATATGTTTTTTTTTTAATTTCATTTCTTCATCTTTTTATTTTTCTTTCTTGGAATACTAATGTCAATGCCATTTGTTGTTGTGTGGTGTGATGATAGAGTTAACTTCATTTCCTTTTCCGTTGTTTTATTATCAGTCGTAAAAAATGCTCTTCGTAGAAACTTTCTTTTGTGACAAAATAAAATAATTTTATTTTATGTAATTTTATCAGTACTCATATTTTACGAGTATGAGAATTAATTTTTTCTTTTCTTAACTAACAAAGACAACAAATAGGATGCTTTGATGAATGAAGATTCACAAATTCTTATAAATAAAAATTAAGTATTGTTAAACAAGTAACTACCAATCAATTCTATTTAACCTTGATTATGAGCATCTATCACAACATATAATAAATAAAATATTTTATCTCAATCAAATTGTAATCAAACTAATAAAAATAGAAATAACTTTTCAATTGCTCATAATATACTCGTAGAATCTGTGTTTACACATAAGGAACCCCAATCAATATTAATGCGGATGTTTGTAAATATATAAATTAGCTAGACGAACAGAAATCAACACCTAACTTAAATACAATCCGGTGCACTTAGTTAGGTATACTTTGGAAAATTGTTTGTTTAATTTTTTTTAGTTATACTAGCATTTTACTAGTATTATTTATTTTGTGGCCTATTAATTAATATCGCCAATAACTTATATAGGTTTTCTTATTGGTGACTGGGTTAATTTGTTCATGTAATACAAAAAAAATTTGGGTCCCAGCTTTCTATCGAGTTGAGATTCTGAGATCCAAAATTAGTTTTCAAATTGACAGGTGGATGGCCATTTAGCATTTTTGAACACTTTTTATGGAAATGGTGTAAGGAAAAACGACAGGACATATTAAATTTTTATGTTTAGCTACGAAGTGCTATAAAATTGATAAAATAAAATAAAAAATACTTTACAGGGTGTTTTAGAATTTCATGTTAAGCAAAAAAAAAAGTAAAAGGGTAAAAATATTATTTTCTGTTAAAATAAAACTCAAATATTAGCATTTCTAGCAACAGAAGAGTTTTTCAACACTATTTCTATAAAAACAGTGGAGTTGAAAATAACGGTAATTTCACTGACCAAAATGGAAGAAAGTGACCTTTTCAAACATATTTTTTTCCTCTAGTACGTTTAATCAAGAGAACCGCACTGTATTTATGTATATTGTGAGTAAATATTTTCCTCTCTATTGGTTTTGAAATTATATTATAGTAAAATGATATTCTTGCTTAGAATGGAAGCACAGCAATTAATAAAAATTGATTGTTTCCAAGTGTTCATTTACTTCCTTAAACTAAAACTATACAAATTCAACGTTTTGTCTTTCCTATGAATCTGCGGGTAAATAATAATTGCCTAAATTTCACCTACAACAAGATTTTTCTTAAATGCTAACCACCTTTTAATTCGTTTTCAAACAGAAACATTGCTTCCTGATTGAGATGATAAGAAAGTCAAATTTTTAAGCCTTTCGGAATTTAACTATCAAATCTATATTATTCTTTTTTTAAGGTGTTGTACTTGTATGTAGACAAAAATTATTTTTTTTTACAAACTGAAAAAATAAAAAATGACAGAATAACAACTTATTATCTGTTGGCTTAAGGCGAATCTATAATTATCTAATCCCAAAAGTCTGATACGGCAATTAGTTATTTCTCACCGAAGAAATAGAAAAAAAAAATATTGGTCATTAGACAATTAATTACGAAATACAAAATTCTGACTGAAAAGAATAAGAATAAAAATAACATAACAATCATACGCAATATTTATTTAATTTTATTGTGAACAAAAATGAGAGGTTTTCAAATGATTAAGTGAGCCTATTAAAAATTTAATGAGTAAAATGGTAATGAGACGAATGCGGATTTTGACTATTCCCATAGAGGCATGGAGGATTGGAGGGGACAAAATGATGATGTCTTAACAATCGAAGTATTGTTGGAAGAAAAAAAAAATTGTTAAGAACATTTTTATGAATACAATGTAATTAGCTAGAACATTTTGTTTTTTGTTTTTTTTTTCTGTTGTGAGGAACAATTTATTAATCATTTACATTTTCATAATGCATAACATTTAGATAATAATTACTATGTTGAGGTGAAGACTTATGTAGAAAATATTCAAAAAAAAGTGAAGATTGTGAACTATACAAGTTATACAATAAAAGACAAAAATATACAAATTTAGAATGGTAGAACAAAGGCAATTTTTAGGAAATACAATTATCTACTGGGTCACACGTAGTTACTCTAATATTAAATAAGATTAAAGTAAATAAGAATGTCCCAACAAGAACGCAAGATTAAAGTTTTAAATAAAACGCAGATATTTAAAAAAAAATCGCGAATTCTTTATTATATCGTAAAGTAACAGGATGAGGTTTTGTATGGAACAACACATCGAGCAGATGGCCATACGCGCTTGCTGGCACATACGCGATCTTTTAATGAAATTTTCAATGACCGTTTTGCATAAATGCTGCGGTATTTCATTAATGCAGTGTCCAATTTCCTCTTTTAAGGCTTATTTGCATAAACCATCGACTTCAAAAAACCCCAAAGAAAAAATTCCAATGGTGTTAAATCGCACGATCTAGGCGGCCTCGTCACTAAAGATGATTTTATCGGCAAAATCAGCATTTTCATGTTGTCTCTCCAATACCCAATTAACGAACTCCCTTCGCTGTGCATGGTCAGCTGGCTTCAATTCCTGAGTCAATTGAACTTTGTATGCATGAAGATGCAAATCTTTCGTCAAAATTCGCTGCATAGTGGATTTGGAAACACCAATTTGCTGAGCTCGGTGTAGAATTGAGGTGGATCGAGTTTGAGCGACATCATTACGTACTGCTGCGATATTTTCGGTCGATCGACCTGGTCGAAGGCGCGTTGTTGTCTTTACAACAGTGACAGAACCAGTTTCAGCAAATTTTTCCATTAATCGCTTTACAGTTGACTCTTTTGGAGCATTATTGTAACCCTAAATTGATGGCAATTTGCGAACTGTAGCCGCAAAACTTTCACCATTTTGGTAAAACAATTTCACAATGAGAATGCGTTGTTCATTCGTGTAGCGCTCTATTTTTATTAACCTTATGCCTTCTACTAACAAACAATAATAAATTGTTCAAATGTCAGACAATGACACTTCGAATGGCGCCAAATTTAAATCTTGCGTTCTTGTTGGGATACCTTTTACAAAATGCACGACTGGATCAGACGAACTTGTTTTTATGTATTAAAGTATTTTACAATAAACAAAATAAAATTACAAAATAAAAAAAATTCAAAAATATCGGTTTAGAAATATTAATTTAAAGAAAAAGATTTTTTTTTTCGGAAATGTTTTTGAAAATTTTGGTATAAGGGATTATTATATTTGAAAATCAGGTTCAAGCGATTTATTATTAAATACTTAAAACTTGCATCTATTCCTTTCTTTCTAAATATGAAGCATTTTTTTTACGTAAAAAAAATAAACAAAACACGCTCCAACTATTTTTGAAATTTTTTCTTCTTTTTTTTGCTACGAGCATCTTGCGTTTTTTTATCGCAATTTATTTTCTAAAACCAAGTATTGATTTCAGATTCCTCATTTTTCAAGTGAAATATTCTTTTCCCCCAAATAACCAACTCATCGCCAAATAATGTGCATGTACATTTTTAAATAATATGTTTTGCAAATATATTTATCTCCTCTAACTCCACACTATTTTTTCGTGGAAGTAAAATGACCAATTCATCTCCGGAAATTGTCTTCAAAAGTATTATCACCTCTGTCTGTTCGGCTTAATGACGCACCAACCCATCAACAAAATTTTATAAAGAAGAAACAATGGCCTATGAAACCAGAATCAGGGTAAACAAAATGACATGATCCAACACTTTCCTTTGAATCTGTGGGCAATGTGAAAGTCAGCTGGATGACGAAACGATGAGTGACATTTCATGTGCAATCAATTTAATGAGGCATTTATAAAAATAAAATTGCTCCAAAATTATGTATATATTCGCTTCCAACTAAAACATATGTAAATTTATTATATGGAATCTCATTTGCAATCACCCATAAAATTTTATTTGAATTTTTCGGATATGATAATCCAAAACCGATTAACATGGATAATTCTTATGGAGATGCTTAGGGTGATGCCAGTGACACATCAAGTTTGCTTTCATATTGTGAGGGTGTAATCTTTAGAGTTGCTTTTATCCATCACCCACATACTGTACAGACCGGAAGAGAACTTTTAAAAGTGTCATCTGTTCTGAATGAAGTTCCTTTTTTTCACTCCTTGTTTTTTTTTTTTTTTACAAAGTAAACAAATCCACTTGAATATCCTCTAAAAGAAACAAAGAAATGACTGCACTGAAGCTTCTTAGAATGGGGTTAAACACAGAAAAGATGCAGCCACTCCATTGCTCCATAGAAAGTATCAACTTAAAGTTGAAGTACTTCCACAAGAAGGGGGGACCAGGAGCTGCAAAAGACGGTAATCTTAACAACACTGAGTTATACATAGTTTACGAGCATAGTGATTCCACCTAATAGTGAAGATAAAGAAGCGCATCGTATAGTTCGTCGAGTGAATATACACTACAGACAAGGCCTGTTCAATGGGCTTGGCTTAGACTTACTATTACAGACTACACACTACCTGGCGGATACATCCATCCATCTGCTACAAACGACGGATGTAAATGAATACCGAAATAAACAGAGGGAAGAATAAGAATAATAGACATGAATAAAAAAACAGAAAAAGAGCTTTACCAGGTCGCTCATATTTGTTCTGTGGGTTTTGAGAAATATATAAGCACCTACTTCTTCAGACATTTCAAGTTACTTAGTAACTAATCAGGAAGAATTTTTTTGTTATTTAGGATATATGTATACAAACTGGACCTGGGCTAAATTTTGTAACTCATTACTTTCGAGCTAACTGCGGGTGAAAAAAAAATTATCTTAAAGTATGCTTCGTTGTTAAGACTATTCTGGATTTAAATTGCGATTATTTTGCTTAGATCAACCGCGTCCTACAAAAGATGAAAGTGAATCAGTTATTCTTTGCCGACTATGGAGCCATCATAAGTGAAGATCCTACATCCTTGCAACGAGCACTTGATACTGATGGATGTTCTGTACCGTAATATTGCGAAAAAGACTGAATACCCATGCTGTCCACTTTCTGATCAACACCTATGCCGAACATCTGAGCTTAAGCATATGGTGCATGAAGTGGCAGGAAAACTCAGCCATTTTCTGAGACCCTCTAATTTGAATGGAAGACAGTAAGTAATCCAACACTTATATACAATTGACTACGTTGGAAAATGTGCAAGAATTCATACATAAATTAAAGCCAGCTGATTTATATGACATATCAGGAGAAGCAAGAAATTCCGAGAAATTCCATTTGAAAAGGCAATAACCCAAATATCCTGCATCAAACAAAACATGGAACAATCTAAAACCGAGTGCCTTGTCGATATTTGCCGAAGTCAACACAGTTTGAAAATTTAACATTTGAAAAACAACTAATTGAAACTACAGCTGTTACAATTTTGTATTTGCTACTGAAATTAGACTCTCCCGACAATCCTTACTAAGCAAACCCGCAACATCCAGATGCACATCTTTTTTTTGTTGATTATTGAGTATATCAGTTGTTCTGATTTTTTTTTTATTTTGTGATTTTACCCTTGTGATTGTTACGAGACGAGACTAATTCTAAGACATCCCAAACCGTATTTTTCGGACGGAGTCTCTGTGGAATTTTCCAGTAAAAAAATATAAGTTCGCCTTTATAGACTTACATATTTGTATTCCTTATATTTCCCATACAAAAAAAAGAGACCCAAAAAGATACTTAATCGGCACAGAGACGAGTCTCACGGTAGAGACCGAGAGTCATATAAATACTGATTTATTTTAACGAGACCGAAACGTGATTTACACTTCAACACTTTCCTGATTAGTATTAATACATATCAAAAATGTGGAAGTACTTATTTAAAAGAGACTGAAATATTTAATTCTATCCTAACCTCACTTGGAAGACAATTTGAGATTCCCACATTCCAATTCAAGGATTTGAAGTCATGGTGATATTTCAAACATTTCAAAAATAAGTCCTTTAATTAACACATTTGTTGAATTCTTAAAGTGGATTCTGTATAAATTTGTTTCGTCTTTCAAAAGCGTTTACATAGTTTTCAAATCCATATTAAAAAAAAAAAAAAAAAAATATGTAAGTTTCTGGCCAATGATTTTTTAAACACACTCAAATCGCGATATGCATCTGAAACACTCTTAATTTTCGTTAACTTATTTTTCTATAATTTCTTAATACATATTACGAAGATGAAAACTAAACAATTTTTCACCAAGGTCACTTCAATATAATAACAAGAATTCCAATTAAAAATAGCAACTGTACAATTTTTATTTGAAAAATTCCAACAAATTTGTTCCTGCTGATTGACCTTACACTTAAAATTTTAGAACGAAGTAGAATTAGAATTTTATTCATTTTATTTGTTCATATCATTGAATAATAAATTTTAGGTTTTGTTGGAGTGGGGGAAGGGAATTCTTGGAAAATAAACCGAACAAATATTTGGTTTGCCGAAAATAACAAAAATTAATCTCCACAACATGTAAACACACCACACCAAAAAAATATGAAACGAAGAGGCAACCAAAATCGATTCTAGGAATCAATTTTATTTTGTTTTTCAACTGCGTGTGTTTCCGCTTCAATAAAGATGAATGAACAATATACATATATTATATTTTCGGCGGGTAAATTAAGAGAGAGACACAAATCAATATACATGCAAAACAACAAAGCAAAATAATTTTGAGAAAATTTTGTTTTCTTGTAAAAGAAAAAAAAAACATACTTAAAATTCCAGATATCCTGGATTTCGGCCAAGCTGTAAAGATGATTAATCTTTTATATATAAACATTAACCTAAATAGTCCAAAGCAAATATAGAAGGCTAGTATCATTTCTTCTGGCAGAATTGGGATTTTTGTTTTCCTCGACCACAACTGATATACATATAAACGTCGTCGTACATATCTACTTTCTTCTGGAAATCATCAAAAAGCAATGTTGCTGTGGCCTATATTTATGTTTTACACACACACCCAAGTAGGAGGGAAACAACAAAACACCCACCAACCAGAGTTAACTCGAGCAAAAAATTGTAGTGTAGGCGAAATGCACATAGCAGTGATGGTGGAAACAAACGACTTTTGTTGTTATCACAACACCATCATCAACAACCCCCGAAACTATATATTTTCTAGATCAATGTACTCAGATGGCTCTAGTTGATTAAGGGGGTTCTTGCCTTTGTTTTTTTTTCTCTCCTATTTCTTGTTGGCGAGCTATTATAGTAGCAGGATTGTTTTTTTTTTCAGGTCAGCTCCATCAAAATAAAAACAATGCCAGAATCTGTTGTTGCAATTTCTGTGCCTGAAGATGATTTTTTTTTAAATATATAAAAATTGATATTAAAGTCAGACATATCCATATACAGTTAATCCAAAAATTGATCGTATTTGTCAATTTAAGAATTTTAACTAATAAATTGTTCCATCAACTTTTAAATTCCTGCATTTCAAAATACATATTTAAAAAAATTACTTTTCGCAAGTGTATACTCAATTTTTGGAGTAACTGTATAAAGAGTATAATGAAATACGATACAACTAAACGAATATGATATCAACAATCCTTATCACAAATTATTTATATGAATCACCGACAAAAAATAGTATGTATAGAATTTTCAAAATCAAATTAAATGACCTTGTGTGGATAATCCGAACACGCTTAGCACTTGAAATTCTAATTCACCGCTTGTTTATATCGTAAAATTTGTCGATTTTATAATTGTTTACGTAAAAAAAAACATTATGATAATAAGAACATGCCATTCACAGAAAATCTATTGCTCGTGATGAATTTATTTATACAAACCAACAAATAGTGCCGGATTTGTAAAGTTTTAAATTACTTAAGGCGGCGCTTTTGCAGGATTAAAGAAATACTGCAAGTATCTACAAACCAAATCAAACTAATGGTAAAATTTTTCAGACCAGCCTTTGGTCAAAGGATTATCGTCAGAATCCTATGATTTGTATTTTCTTGTCTTTGAACTTTTTCACAATTTTCGCCCAGTATGGATAAAGACATAAAACTTTAATTTGGAAAGCCTTATATTTTAATTTTTCTCTGACTTACAAATATTAGTCTAACGAGATGTTGAAATGTTTGATTTATTCGTAAGACCGGAAATGCACCGAGCCATGAAGAGGAATTTAATAATAATACATTTGTGAGCATAGAAATAGGCCTTAAGATCTGCCTTTTCACAAAATACGCCAATGTACATTTGTATAAAAACAACGACGGATATCTTGAATGAAATTATTGATAGGAATTAGTGGGTACGTGTTAGTATATGACTTTGTATACATATCAAACGGTTCTCGAATTCTCATTAAGAAATTTCTTCTACTTGTTTATAAATACATTTATATACTTTATTATATACTACATACGTTTATATTTCTACGCCTGATTGACTAAGCGATATATGTATATGTACGTACGTATTATATCATAAAATAAAGTTTTTATGTTATACGTTCCATGAATCATTAAAATGGAGCAATAGAAATTATAATATCTCTCTAGGATAATGCGCTGCCATTCATATATCCTGTAATAATTCGAAACAAGGGTGTTTATGTTTATTAAAGAAAAAACAAAAGAATGTCATTGTTATTAAAATGTTTTATATGGCAGAAGGATGTCTTTTTTTATTTAAGTAGGACACGGAGTGTACAATACACAAAGACAAAAGAAATGAACATAATAGCAGACACTTTAAAAAGAGTTTTAGATAAAAAAAACGCCTGATTGTTGGATTTCTATGCTATTATTTTATTTTATTGCAATATTTAAATCGAAATAAAAATTTGTAATAGATCATTAATTATTTATAACAATATTATTGTTACTAATTTTTTTATTCCTTTGTTAACATATCTACATACAACATAAATACAAAACAGTTATTGAAACGAACAAGCAAATACATCGTAACATCTTGTCTCGGTAACAATTTTTGGTTTAAAATCAGTACTAAAACAAAAACCCGTAAGAAATGCAGGTGTAAAAAATCCTGGATCAAACAAATGCAACTAAACCTGTATTTCGTTGGTCTCAGACATGTAACATTCCAAAACTGAGAGGCATGTAGACGTTTTATGAGACGGACCCATCAAGTGCAGCCTAAAGGTGAAGCAGTAGAGTGAGATATTTGTGACCCCACTCGAAATCATGATTACCGCCGGCAAATGAAGAGGAAAGATTATGATTTCCTCTAACTACGCAAAAAATAGCATTGTGAAATCTCAATTTTGTAAGTCGACGCAAAATTGCATCCGCCGGAAATGAATGCTTTCATCGACCTAACCGTTGAAACTTGAGCTATCTATCAGCTGAACAGACAGAATGCTGTGTATAATACCCTTTTTTAATTTGTACTCCTGAAACATTTCAGGCTGTAAAATTTTGGTCTTTTAGGATTTATTGAAACTACGTCCAAAAAATTGTCAATTTTTCAATTGAGATAAAGAAAAAGTCACAGGAAAATTATTATTTGAATCCTTCCTGAAAATGGGTATAAATAATTTTTGCAGACACGAATAAATAAAGGGTCATTCATTTTCGGTTTTGTAAACAAAACACAAAGCGATACACTTTTAATGAATAGGTATTTGCTTTCATTATAAAATTTGTTTGTTTAATCACTCTTTCACACATTTAGAGTGGTATCTCAGCCATAAAACAACATGGTCTTTTGCGTAGTCCAACAGAAAAAATCCAACGATTTAAAATCGCATTATCTTGGTGGCCAATTGACGTCGAAAAAACGTGAAATTACGCCACCAGGAAACTTCTCCCGCAATAAAGCCAAAATCGTCTAAGTGATGATCTTCCACCCCCGACCAAATAAAATTGTTTATCGGGAAATAAATAAGTTCGCAATGAATAAAATGACGCCTGAACAAAACTCCTACATTTTGAAAACTTATTTTATTTCTGTTCGGATCACGGTCAACATAATCGTCCATCAGAACAATTAATTCGGTCAACTATGGAACGTTTTCGAACCACGTACAGAAGAAAAGAATTTATTGCTGCTGTAGTGTAGAGCGTAGCGTAGAGGAATATGCGAATCAGGCTATTCGCCATCGTGCACAGGAATTGGATATATGTCCATCCACTTTATAAAAGATTTTGCGGAAAGATCATGAAGCAATATATGAATAGAAGATTACCTAGCAAGGCGTATATTACGTAAATGTACCCAAAGATTGCCTGATCCTGATTTTCATAAGAGAATTCTGGTTAGCTATCAAGCTCAATTTTGGTTGATCGGTCAATAAACAAAACTGCCGTATTAGGAGTGAAGATAATCCCACCGTTAGATCCAGAAAAACTGACTGTTTGGTTTGCTTTATAATCTGATGGATTCACTGGACCGTACTTCTTTAAAAACGATGCTGGCCAGAGCCTTACAGTCAATGATGAACGCTAAGAGTCATGATCAATGACATTTTTATTCCTCAATTAAACAACCATGATGTTCAGGAGCTGTCTACTATTAAAATAAAGATGTGCAGGAGCAAGACGGCGCAACATGTCACACTGCTCGTGTCACAATTGATTTATTGAAGGACCCGTGAATTAGCCTTCAAGATCGTGCGACTTAACGGTACTTGTCGCTAGTCTAAATCGACAAGCCCGAAACGATCGACCACTTGGAGGACAACATTCGCCGAGATATTACCAATATGCGGCCAAAAATGTTAAAAAAAGAGCCAGCCGTGGCCGTCATATTCCAGAAATGATATTTAAACTATTAAACGTTCGATTTTAAAAATTCATCTTTGTTTTATTCCATTTTAAAGTTATATACCTCTAACAAAAACACCCCTTTCTGGGATGCGATGGGCTTAAGTTCGCAGAAGTTTTTTTATTGAAACAAAAAGTGTTATTAAATAAATATTTATCTCTCACATATTTAATATTAATAAATTTTTTTGTTAAATAAGAACAAATACTGTAATTATAGGGTAGGTAATTGGATTAAATTTAATAACAAATCACACACAGAAAGCGTAATGTGTATTTTGAAATGAACTAAATTTTATCCAAGGGTGCAGAAGTTTCAACTCACAAAGCACCACCACCACCTTTTTTTTTTTTAATCCAGCATGAAGGGAATTTTAACTGAATTCACAACGAACGTGATCTAAATTAAAATGAAATTCTCAGAATACCTACTTAAAACGGTTGTGTGCAAATAACTTTTGTTAATTGCACAATAAAAATTCTCAGAACTGTCTCAATAGAAAATTATGACATAGAAAAGGTAAATAGACTATCTATGAGTGAAAACAAATTTTGGAGGATTGTAGATAGCACGTTTTGGCTGAGTAAATTATCAATTAAATCCAACAAAAGGAAGGAAATAGGAAAATCTATTTGAATAGGCGCTGCCTCTCATCCATTAAACAGGGTTCGAGATTCCTTTAGTAGATGAAAATACAGAAATCCCAATGAGATAAGAACTTTTGGCACTTGATCACGCATTGCTAGAAACAATTCACACAAGCATTCTGAAGAATACCATCCATTTGGCAGAGGCAATAACCAACTCTTGCCTGTAATGATGTGTCAGCTCTTCCGAACCCTTTTTTATGTTTTTATTCGTAGATACAAACAATTCAAGATTCTAATAACCGGAATGAATAGATTAAACGAGTAAAACCCTACATCCCACCATACCAAGATGAAGTGTACACAGAAAAAAAAAACAACAACAACAACCCACGATATAAGTACCCACATCAAGAGTGGATGGAATCAACCATCAAGAGGCAGCAATCCAGACCCGACAACGAGAACCACAGCGCAGAGGGGCAGAGATGATTCAATCGACGACGACGACGACGACGACCACGATGATGGCAAAAAAAAAACAACGGCTTCGAGGGGGAGCTCGATATTTTACACAGACCTAACGACAACAACACAAAACACTCTCCTTCGGTCTCCACATATCCAGCGACACAGTACACACTTTTGGCATTTTTTTTTTCAATTTTACACACGATAGCTATACACGAAATTCCGATAGGGAAAACACAGGAAGGACCACAGAGATTCAGCTCTCTACAGAGATTTCCAATTGCTGGCCCTGTACAAAAACAACAAGCAAAACAAGACATAAAAAACCAAAAACATTTCTCGTTAAGGCGCCGCCAAACAAAAAAAAAAAAACATTCAAGTTTTCAATACAATTCCTATGATAAATAATCAATTAATAAATTTATTTAAAATTCCTAAGGTTCCCTGGGGTATTTTGTTACACAGCGGGCGGAAGTAATTCATTTTATTTCATTTGGTTGCAATTATAAATTCATTTTTTATTCTTTCATTCTTTTTTTTTTTGTTGTTTTCACTACACATCCAACATGTACACAAATTTGTTTTTTTTTTCTTGTCTTTATTTATAATTAATTTTCACATTAGATGTCACTGAATAATGTAATAAATATGATTGTATTTGAAAATTTATTAAAAATTAATAGAAATTATTTTATTTAATTCAATTTATTCAAAAATTATCAAATATTTAGGAAAATTCTACTCACTAGCTCATGTTCGGCTGGCACTTCCGACGCCATTTTGAACGATATGAAGTAGGGTTTTGGAAAATGAAAAGCAGAGAGTTGTCAAAAAATTAAAGAAACTTCAAAAAAAAAAAGCGGGTACAGCGCTCAGAAAGAGTAATAGAATGAGAAAATGTAGTAGTTAAACAAAAAACAAACTGAGCAACTATGGTAGGGTGGCACTAACTATATTTTAAGCAAGAAACATATGCCTTCGGTGCCATACTTGACGGTGGCGGTAGCGATCACGACATCAAAATGGTTGAAAAGTTATAAATCACAAGAAAGACACTCTTTTTACTCAACTAAGGGGTTGCAGATACATTCTATAATAAAAGTCAGGCGGTAGATGCAACATTCACTATTTGCCCGCCATATCGCGAGATACTTAAAAAAATAATAAAAATTCGCCAACGCAACCCTGATCGATTATTTTTATGTCTGACTCAATAACCTGTTTCCAAATGATCCAAATGATATGATATTTAATATCAAACTATTTTATTTCCCATACAAGATCGAATTTCCAAATAAGGTTGATTTAACCAAATTTGCACTAAATTATTTCAGAATTTGCATTCAGCCAAACATATATAAATTTGTATACGACTGTGATCCCACTCCATTAATTTGAAATTTCTCTGTGAGACGGAAAAAGAAAACAAAAATGAGCTGTCAAACGAAATTACCTCATTTTTAATATGTAATGCTATAATGAGAACGTAGTTAGCTCCAGTGAGAAAATCTTTATTAATGTAAACGCGATGATATAACTATTTTGTGATATATTTATTAGACTTTGCTCTAATAAGAAAATATTGATGGAAGTAAACGCGCTGATATAACGCTTACCTCTGATATTAACTTTTGCCTCTGAAATTAGATCTTATCGGACTTACATAATGAAATATAGTAAGCCTAATATTCTTTACGACATTTTAAGTCTTTATGACGCATTTTGCATAAAATATTTTGACTCTAAATTCTTATTTCTTATGTTGAAAAATTAAGTTTTATTTTATTAATAAATAAAGAATAATTTTTTTATTAATAAATGAATAATGCAATAAAACATAATTAATATATTTTCTAGTTTAACAAAACACACACAAGAAATTGTATAAATGTATAAGGCTTCCGTAGTGACAGGATTCCCACACGAACTTATAGTTGTTGTTTTGTTATCTATTCTTATTTTTCAACTACTCCGATACTGAGTTCAATAGTTGTTTTGCAGAGCAATTAAATTTACTTCATAAAGATGTCAAAGCAGTAGAAAAAGTTCTTCTTTTTAATTCTATGGCGAATTATACAAAACTTATAGGATTTGTAATATAGTTTTGTGCAGGCTTTTGAAGCAAAATTTTTATTTGGGAGCAGTTTTTGAATTTTTCAATTTTATTGGGACTTGAAAAAAGATCTGTACCAAATACAAACGTCAGTTTAAAGCTTCCATAGGTATAATTTAAGAAAACACCGTAAGGTTAAAAGTTTCACGTGTTAAATACAACAACAACCAAATCTATTCGGACCCCTCGTTGCCAGAGATTTCTCCCGACAACTCTGCCCGTATAGTAGTGAGTCACCAGCTATATTTTCTGTTCTTTACTATCTCTTGACATGTCAATTCTTTTAAATAAAAACACTTATCTTCTCGTGTGAAAAGGCTCATATCTCTAAAATAAAACAATTCCGATGCAACACAGGCCTTACTTTATTTTTCAAAAATTCACTAAAAAAGACAGGTGACAGCTGTCACTCGACCATCTTTAGCTCAGTTTAGCTCTAACTCTCTCTCTTCAGCAAAAATACGTCAAAAATACACCAAGAGCTCACCAATTTTGCAACCCACTGTACCAATGGCGGATTTCAATTTTCAGCTACTAGAGAACTAGATAGCTAAAAAAAAGAAAAAAAAAAACTACCCACAAGAAGGAAAGAAATGTCGCAAGGAGTGTCAAAGTCGGAAAAAAGCAAACCCCAAAATTGCATTCAATTCTAAATTGATTTTTAAATGTAAATTTGTGTCTCCTCGTCGTCCTAGCCGTCGTCGTCTGGTGCAAAACATAAATCTCTCGAAAATATAAATAAAATATAAATCTCTTGTGTTTTTTTTGTTTTAACTTTTCCCGTGTGCAACCATGACCGATGCATATGGTCCGCGAGAAGTAACAATTTACAAAACAGAAACTGGTTTCGGTTTTAATGTACGTGGTCAAGTGTCCGAGGGTGGCCAGCTACGTTCCATCAACGGCGAGCTTTACGCTCCGCTGCAGCATGTCAGTGCAGTTCTCGAAAGTGGAGCTGCAGAAAAAGCTGGCATCAAAAAAGGTGATCGCATCTTGGAAGTGTAAGTATTGATGTGTATTTTTTTGTTGTTTCAAATAATTTATCGTATTTTTTTTCCAATGCGCCCTCCCTTCCCCGGAAAGATGCAAAATCGATCCGTCGTCTATTGGATCGATTTGTAAATGAAAAAACAAAAAAGTGTTCTTTCTCCCTTGGTTGACCCCTTTTTTTTTGTTTCCTACTCTGACTGCCCCTCCTTCCTAAGGTTCGACAAAAAACCTTTAATTGGTTCGTCTTTCTTTTTTTTTATTTTGTAGCTCCTCAAGTGATTAGGCGTATGTGTTTTTTTTTTTTTCTTTTTTGAGAAGCTTTACGTAAGATAGGAACAACTACTTGCAGGCTTCTCTCTGTGCAGCGCAGCAACGATGCGGCGCGCGGTCTCCTAATGGAATTAACATACATTTTGAATTTCCAGAGTGACTGCTTCTACTACTACTGCTGCTATTTTAGCAAATGAGCAAACAATGGAGGAGATAACCCGCAAATTGGTGATGGGACCGGGCTGGGGCGACTGAGACACTGACTGACTGATTCATTGTTTGTAGTTTGCCTTTGGTTCGTGGTTGTTGGTGTGTTGTGATAAGAGATAGTGACTATGTGGGGCGGGCTTGTGTTTACTCTGTTACGGAATTAGATTCCACATACGACGACGACGACGACGCCGCCGATGATGAGGAGGAAGAAGAATACTTCTATTCTACAGCTGACCTCTTGACATAGACAAGAGAGCCAACTAATGAGGTGCTCAATTAAAATTTAATTAAGGGCGATGGAAGATACTTAAAACTATGTTACCGTCGTCGTAGTCGTCTCTATTTCCCATATTTATCATTGATGCAGCAGCTTCTCTTGTCTATTTGGGTGTCTGGGGAATAATAAATAATTGTTTTTGGAATTTATGGAAGAGATGTTGGGGATTTATTAATAGCAAAATTGAAGAGGAGGTTTTTGAGCCACCTTTTAATGTTCGAGTTAACACTAATGGAATGTGAGAAATTGTTGATCTTTCTATTAGCGGTGTTGATGTTTGAGTTGGATATTTGTACTAAATCAGCTTCTGTCTAAGTTAAAAAATGTTAAATCACGTACAGTCAGAATCTCGTATTTGAATTTTTATTGTTAATCTGTTGAAAATACTTTTGATAAAGGCAATTTAATTATGTACTTCAAATGCGAAGTTAGTTCACTTCTCTCGGTCAAAGTCTTCCTCTACTCTTGAAAGAATTTCAGGTTTAAGTAACTATCTCAAGTTTTTGTATTAAGTTGAATTTTCACTCAAATCAAACTAAAGATTCTTCAGTTCGAATCCCAAGCATAGAGAAATATTTTTTTAAGACTACTGTCTTAGTCCATAGTAGAGTTGATTAGTTAACTGTTATGAATATGTATGTTATGTAGATTTAAATAAAGTTCTTTGTTGTTAAATGTTGAGTTTATGCCAAATACCAAGGACACTACACTTTCCATTTATTCCTTCAATCAACATGTACACATAAAACTAAAATAAGTAGAAAAATATTTTATTTATTTTTATTCCCGCTGCTATTTGCCTTCCTTGATCAAAATGATGAAAAATTCCCATTTTTGAATTAGTGGTTTACTCAATAAGCGAAGAATCTCAAATAAATGCTTATGACTTCAAAACTTGGTTTTTATATTAAAACCTTGCAATCCAAGTCTACAATATTTTGGTTTTGAAAACCTTTACGGAGTCATAAAAAAGTGATAAATCAACAACCTAAAGTCGAAAATAATCGATAAAAGCTGTTCTTCCACGTTTATATACAAAACAACCCTTTTAACCTTTTACTACCTAAGCCTGTTGCGTATTGTTCAGGTAATAGACTTAGGTAAAAAACAAATTTTCAATTCACAAAATCAAACAAATGCATTAATGAAGTCAGTTGTTTAGCTTGGACTCAAACTTTTGGCGTACAGTGTATATACAGTCGAAGATAAAATTAATTTTTCTCCAAATAATTAAATTAAATATTAAAAAACCGTTTTGTACCAAATTTCGTAAATACATATGTATCTATTTTTGTAATTTTCAAAAAATAATTGAATTCTTTTTTCCAAAACTTGTATTGGAAGTAACGGTGTTCCCACATTTTTTTTTCATTAAAAGTGAACCAAGATCTGTTTAAGTTTATTAAAAAGTCTTAAGTCTTAAAAAAAATCAAAAAAACTTCTGGAGATACGTCTCAAAAAAAAAGTTTAAACCAAATTTCAAGAAAATCCACCCACCGTTTAGATTGTAGCTCAATGGACTGACAGAATTACGAGACCCACTTTTTTCCAATCCAAGTAAAAATGAAACTGAAAGTCAAATTAAAAAAATTATTTTAACATGTGATGAAAAATACTATTGAGCAAGTTTTGGATTTGTAAGAAAAAAATAAACCATAAATTTTAATCAGCAAGTGGGTCACGTAATTCTGTCTGTCCGTACCTTGGCCTAGCGCTTTTACTACGTATACTAAAAGTATTTTTTTTTAGACACTTCCTTAGAAGCAAAATTGATTTCTTTAGATTAAGAAATAGCGTTACTTTTACGACAAAACATATAAATCGTAAGCAGCTGTAACGATTTTGGTGATATTTTTTTTTGTGAGCTTTTGTAAGAAATTGACATTTTTCGGTCAAACAATATTTTTAAAAAGACGTTATTAACAGCGCCCGATACAAATCTTGATTTTTGATTGTCGCAAAAAGCATTGAGGAATTGTGATCAAAATTAAAGGGGTCATATATAATTTTCATAATATCCAATTTTTATATTTTTAAAAAATGCATGTTTTGGATTTTTGAAAAAAAAATTATTTTTTTTTGAATGATAGGATAATTAAACTTTTTTTTTAGAAAACAATATGTATAAACATTTATATGTCAGTAAGACTTATGGTCATTAGACAATGTGAGAAGGAATAGAA
The DNA here is from genome assembly GCA_958431115.1 of Syrphus vitripennis. Lineage (NCBI taxonomy): Eukaryota > Metazoa > Arthropoda > Insecta > Diptera > Syrphidae > Syrphus > Syrphus vitripennis. The sequence goes on from OY288110.1 coordinate 75,984,851, forward strand.
CAGAGGATTTAGACATAGATTTTAACTATCTCATTCTCAAAATTCAGTTGAACTACATATATTTTACAACATCTGATTGAACAATTTTTTCTTGTATTGAATTGTCTCGTATTGTAATATCAGCAATTGAATTGCCGCAAGAACAAGTAAATTCACAATCTGCGGTATCACGCTGCGAGACAAGACTACATTTCTTTTCGGGCCCAAATACGTTTCAACGATTTCCATTAATTCTTAATATTCATGTTCCGATAAAATTAAAAAAAAAAAACACTAAGAATGTTTGAAGCTCCGATTGAATTAAGAACAAATTGATTTCCAGGAATTTTGTGAGTTTGTATTAGCGGACCGAAATTTTCTAGGGGTTGAATTGAACTGAATTTATTTTTGATGTGTCTGGAATTGTCTTTCATGGATCCTTAGGCAAAATTTGTTTTAAAGATTTACATGAATAACTTAAATTGCTTGTCGTGCAATGGCTAGAAGATTCTGCGTAGCATTTTTTTTTAACTCGTCGCCAACAATTGGATATAGTTTAATACTAACTAGCTTTAATAATTTAATTCCAAATTTAAAGTTGACTAAATGTTTTAAAAAATTATTGTTACAAAGAATACAAAGAAAAAAATAGATCAATTGATTTATGATGACACGTTCTCAGATCGGAATGAATGCAAAGAATGTTCGTCTAATTTATCAAATCGAACATAACATTTCGCAGCTTCTCCTGGTCGAGTTCTTGATGACAGACGTATGGATCGGATCATCATTTTTCTTTCGTTTTTTATCTTTGTTTGTTTATTTTAAAGTACTTTTACATAAAAGGAGCAAATTCGTGCAATCTAGCCGCATATTGGTTCATTTTCGCTAGCGGCCATTTTTATAGAATGGTCAAAAATTTAATAAGACTTTTTTCCTAGATGGAAGGAAGTAAAATATTGAAAATCTTCCATTGACCAAATACCATACTTTCCAAAATACATGTATGTACATATATAGTCCTCAATTCGTTGTCCAATCATTAAAACTATATACACATATAGAAATCGATATCTCCTTCCAACTTAATTCAAAATTTCCGCACACCGTCTGTGATGTTTTACAATATAACAAACACAGTTTTTGTGCGTAAAGAAACGTAAAGAAAAAGAATTTACTATCAACTTAAGAAACCATAACATACCCGTATACCCTTCCACTTTAAAAGGACATGATACTTCAAAAAGCTTCTTTTTTTTGTTAAACTTTACTATCACTTGACACAAGAAGACATGAAGAATTTTCACTCTTCAAAAAAAAAAGTTCCCAAAGTGTATAACAAGTTTATTTTTAAAATGTAACTTAATCAACCCTTAAAAGGGAGATTCTTTGTATTCATTGTGGCTTATAAAGTTAAGGTATTTTGTTAGTAAAAGAAATGAAGACGAAAGTATACCAACCTTAAATATACCCTATCCCCCCAAAAAATTGTATCCTTTTGCTTGGATGTAAGTTTTCCAATTTGGGGAAAAATATATGTTCCTGTGCACAAGCCGGTACGACCGACAACGTTTTCTTCCTCCTTCATCAAGAGGACAATAATTTTGTGTTTCTATTTGCTATTTTTACCCTCCTTATAAATGTCAAAAGTCAAACAACCAAACAAATGACTTTGGGGTTTCTATATAGTCGTTTTGTGTTCCGCAAAAAAAAAAGGTAACGGTGCTGTTCTTACCTGCCTCTAACTTGTTTTTATTTTTTTTTTTTTGGAGTTCAAGCCTTTTTGGAAAATTACACATATTTTTTTTTTTTTTGGTGTCCTTTTATATTTACTTTCTGTCATCATTTTGATATCAAAGGGAACCCCAGTCTGTGTGGAAATGTGTAAAACGATAGCCGTTTATTACGTTGTTTACATGGTTGTTTGGGGGGCTGAGCTGCTGTTCATCATACAAAGTAGACATACTCAATGGGGGATTATCCGTCTTTGACTGACATCGAACTCGCCCAAAAGAACAAAATTAAATTTTAATTCAATTAAACAAGACAAACTTTGTGATTGCTGAAGCTCTCGTGACTATTTTGTGTCCTATAAATTTAAGTAAGCTTATTTTATGTAGGTATAGACGTACTAGGTAGGTATACCCAATCTCCTTATGCGGCAGTGAATATCTAAGGCACAGTGTGGTCTTAATTTAAATAAATCAATGAACCATGGTAGAGTAACTCCACTTGACTGGAATGACGTCATATGAATGAGGTTAGGAAAATGGTTTTTATTATATTTTTTTTTTGTTGTTGTCTTTCTTTCTTTCTTTCTTTCTTTCTAGTTCCAAATCCAATAAGCCTCCTGCCCGACAAGTAAAATAATAATCCAATAAGTCTTCATATTTTATTGTTATTATTTAGAATTTAGTTTTTTTTTTTTTGTTTTGTTGTTACTATGTATGTATGTTTGTATATTGTATATCATTAGGTCTTTAACATGAACCCTCGACAGGGTATATTATGTATGTGTAAAAATTACCCCTATTCATATTTGCCTTCAACCCCAAAAATGGACTACAAAATAAGAACCCACATCATCGGTTGATGGCAATGGCACCTAGAAACTATAAGTATCTAGAAGTAGTCGTCGGTTTTCGTAAAGTGGGGCAGAATTAATTCAAAACTGAAATTAAAGCAACCACTTGAGCAAATGTTATAAGGAACTTATACTCTTTTTACTAATTCAATTAAATTTAAAACATTTGTTAATATTTCTTTTTATAACTGTGAACAATACTAGATCACTTTTGATAATTCAATTTTATGCTTCTGCTGATGATTGAGACAACACACTGCTCATGGAGGTGGAACCCAACTAGGGTTTTGCTTGACCAGTATGTGATGAACAAAAAACTGATACAAGGCAGGACTGTTTTGTCAATGTAGGCTGACCCAATGTCAACGTAGAACGAGACTGCTCGTTGTCCATGACTATTTTGTCATCTAGGGCATCAATCACACTGAGGTACTTCGGATCTGTGTTTGTCGTTGGTCTGTGGCCATTCTACTCATGATTTGGGTGATTATCGATGGTCCTTACTAGCTTCTTTGTAGAACGTGGGATTATGTTAGCATCCGTGTAAAGATATTCGTTCTTGCAGTGTTTTCGTCGATGCCGGTCGGATCCGTAGCGGTGCAGATCCTGAATATCTTCTGTTTGAAAACTAATAGTTCTTTCATCGCTGTCTTCGAAATTGAAAACGGGACTTGGGAAGAATTACTGATTACCGGTCGCAGGAGTTGCTTGAACATCACAATTTTTGTGTTTTGGCTTAGTCCTGTTTTTCTTTTTGTCAAAGAATGAAGAAGAAGGTTGAAAGCTCAGCTCAGAATTTTTTTAACTCATTAAAGTGGATTCATAAGTACTTCACGTTCAGTTTGAATTCTATGGTAAATTGATGAGGGAGTTTGAGGACCATGTCTGAATGCTGTGTGAAGACACCTGCCAGTTGCAAGTCTTGATCCTTTTGATGTGCTCTTCTACTTTTTAGACAACAATTAGTGCTGATGTGGCGTAAGTGAGTGAGTCATCGGCGTACAAAAGGTTCTCGCAACCAGCTGGAACAGGTTTAAGGCTGGCCCCTAGACCAGTCGAGATTAATTTCTACGTATCCGAGAGAGATTTCATAATTCTTGTGACTTCTGACAGCCCTAAACATGTTGGTCATATGTCATCAAGCTGTAGAGAAAAGTGACCTAGTTTTGAGCCTCCGGTGACTCCAGCTTTAATGCTCTTCATGAGTGATTTGTAGGTGTGGAGTTGTATGAAGGCTTTTGTTTTGAATGAGAAAAGAAAAACTAATTTTTATAATTGCTGGAGGTAGATGCAATAGATGGAGTTTGTGTATAAGGGGTTAATGCTGTCAAATGTTTTTTCGGCATCCAGAAAGCATCCGACGGTGACTTGATGACTGTTTAGCGCGGAGCTTATATTGTGTTGCAACTGCAACATCGGGTACATTGTTGAGTGCTTTTCTCGAAAGCTCAACTTGCATGCCAGGAATGATCGAGAATCAGTTTAGGATTACTTCTTCTAGTACAACCTCAGAAGCACTTTTCTTTGAAACTGTTTCGATCATCGCTATTTTTTATTTGTAAGGAAAGTAACATTTGTTGATGCAGCTTTGTATTTAGGGTGATTGTGAGGAAGATTTTTCCAACATCTTTTCACGATATAGTTGGAAACTGAATTGATGTCATCGAACATTTTGGAGTCTTTTCCTTAGTCTTTTCCTTTTTGAAAATTTATTGTACTTTTTTTAAAATATTTTTTAAATAATTTTAAAAAAGCGCTAAAAAAATATATAGGGATAAAATTTTTAAAAAGTAACGGACATCGCCTTTGGAGAAATTTGTGCCGAACCATTCAGACTTATCGCTGATTTAATTTCATTTTCATTATTTTTCTTTAGATTGTTAATTTGACCTACCGAATCTCAATTTTGTTTTTGCCAAAAATAGCATAAACGAAATAAAGTTTGGTTTTTTATTATTTTTGCGTGTATATTATTTGAATTTAATCTTACTCTTCGTAATGATTGGCCCACTGTACTATTCGCCGCTGTGCATAAAATTACTATGCATAAGTTTGCAGTTTATATATTTTTTTTTTGTCGACGAACATATACTGACAACCCCAATAAGGCCTAGAATATTTAACAAAAATCCTATGAGTTCAACATAGTGCCGCGGGAATCTTGATGAAATGTAAACAAACCTTTGAAGGCACATAACACAAAAATGAAAAAAAAACGAATATAAATCTTCAACAAAGTCAATCATTTCAAATAAGAATGGCAGTTTGATCTCTGGTATAAGTTTATGCAAAAGGTAAATTGAATTTCGAGAGAAAAAGAAAATGAGCTCAAGGCAGGTGCATCGCATTCGTTGGAAAAGTAAAATTAAAACAAAAACAAAAAAAAAATTCCAAAAGATTGTAGAAAAAGATGCTTTCAAGGATATTTCTATTTTCCTTATAAAATGAACTCCAACTGCAATATGGAAATGGAATAAGTACAGAAACAGGAACATATTTTCTTTTTTATTTAATTTTTTATCTTTATCTGTATTTTTTTTTTATTTGAAGAAGGAAAAAGGAAGTAGGGCAACAGTATTTTATTTGCACTGTGGGAAACTTTCACAGAATCAATGTGAAAACTTTAAAGTGTGGAGATTGTTTAAAAAAAAAAGAATAAATTCAATTAGTTGAAAGCATTTTATAAGATCCTTCTGTCTTTCGTTAAAAAAAAAACAAATAAATGAAACAATTGGAAAAAAGTTTTTATATTCGTTTAATTGTTTTAAAGACAAGATGTATACCAGAGGCTAATGAAAACCAAATCACTTGTTTTGAATACCAAAAACATGTAAACTTAAGGCACTGTGAGCGGCTTTTTTTTATTACTAATTAAAACCCGAAGCTTTGAATGGTATGAGTATTTGGAAGACCGACAGGATCAGAGTGTTGCATAGAGCCATTAATTTGCAGATTTGAATCAAGCACAAAAATACGAGACAGTTGATAGTCTCTTATATTTTAGCATACAAATTTTTCTTTGTCATAATAAGCAATGAAGAACAAATATTGTTAACTCCTTGTCGCTTCCGAGGTTGTTTTAAATTTATTTTAAAGCCTTCAAAAAATATTTGCTGTTTAATAGATAAAAAAATTAACTTTTAAGTGTTGGCATTAATATTATTAGAAAAGTTCTATATGTATTTAGATTTTTGTAACATAAAAAAGAAAATCGTGGTCCACAGTGTGAATGAAATCTTATGAGCATATATTGAACTGTTTTTTTTTTTTTGTTTTAGTGGATGAACTTTGTTTTTACTGCCCATGTTAAATTAATAAAATGTTTATAAAAATTTCATAAGCGAATTGCAAAAAAATTAAAAAAAAGACCTTAAAAAAAGAATTAAGTATTTCAATTTTTTTCAGAGTTACTAAACAAATTTGTTGACTTCAAATTTATTTATTTATAAGCCTTTTATGGACAAATAATAACTCAGTTATAAAAAAATTTCAAATCGACCAAACTATTGGCAAGAGTACGATAACTCAGGCGACAAAGTTTAATGACGGATTTGTAACAGTTAAAAATAAGCATTTTTTTTACTATGGGAGGGGGATCTATCTCCCCCGTTTAGGCGGTAGGGACAATTTAAAAAATATGTACGTTAAATGGAAAAAAATATAATTAAAAAATGACGGTAATACTTACAACTAAGTTTTATACATTTTTTTAAAGCCAACATTCTATTCTATTAGCCAGTTTTTAAATCAAGTCAAAACTATGCATAGTTTTTGAAAAATTCTATTTTAAACTCAAAATTTGAGTAAAAAAAAGTTAAAAAAAAAAATTTAATTTCAATATTTCAAAACCAAAAGTTTATAAATAATTTTTTTTTTCAATAATTTCTTGCTCTTATTAATAGTCAATCACAAACTGAAAACTAGATGATGTTATGCCTTTTAGTTTTTGAGATAATTGAAAATAACCACAACTACTAACTTAATTTATTTATGTTTTTTTTTAGCTTGAGTGGTCTTATTTTGATAGTAATAAGTTTAGATTTATTTAGACTTAGCGATATATCGGGCTTAGCTTTAGTTCTGATGAGTTTAAACTTGATAATAATAGTTTGTACCAACAGTTCATTTTATTTCAAGATTTTGAAGAAACCTATTTAACCTTTTAAAAAAGCGCACCTAGAATGTACTAAAAAAGGTACCCTTGTTATTTAAACAAAAAAACAAAGTGTGGGCAGAATAATTTATACATAAGTTAAATACTACAACAACTAACACCATTTGGTTAAGCTCAAAAAATTTCTCTATGCTTAAACTCAAGCCCGAACAGAAATGGATCGACCGCAATTTTTTTCATTCTATTTATCAATAGGGTCATTTTTTAAATATAATTTTTGGAAAAAAACTGTATTTGAATAATATCAATTAAAAAGTATCAATTTTTGGAAGGAGTCAATTTTTGAAGTATTTTTCTTTGTAAAATGTAAGCAGGTTATAATTTTATATGAAGTACTATTTGAGGCTATGAGTGCAAAAGTGGCGTAAACCGTTTTTTGGTATATTTTTATTTTCTGTTCAAATGTAAGAACACCAAAATATATTTTTAAACCATACTCAATTATAAAATGTCTAAAAATAAAAGAGATATTGCAAGGATTTTAACTGATTTTAAAGAAGTACTTTAAGGATATTCCAAAAATACTGTTTAAAAAACGTTTTGTATAGAATTATCAAACGAGAATATCTGAAAAACCTGACAAAATTTGAATCAATGATTTTAGAATTCAAATTAACTTAATCCTTTAAAAAAGTTAATTTTATTGTTAACAAGCCCCAATGGCCAGGCCATGTTTAGAAAATGACATCGAGGTCTTTAAAAGCTTTTTTGGATCAAAAAAAAAATGCAAATAGTATATTATTATTCTCATTATACTTTATACACTCAGTCCCGAAAGTAAGAATACCCTAAACCTAACAATGGTAAGACCGAATTCAGAAAAACGATGTCTCTTTTATGATATCAAGGTTCAGATTTTCAATTATAATTTTGACAAAGGATACATGCGGTATTCAAAATCCGGTAATGCCATAAGCTTGTTTTCTCTTAGGTCTAGTGTATACTTACTTTCGTGAATGAGTGTATAATACTGGTAATACCGTAAGATTACCTATCTCATCGCGGCTTCTAAAGATGTTACAATTTTGTTGTCTGTCTCCTTTTCCCTTATCTTTTAATGAAGTGCCAATGTCATCATTTATCATTTATTATCGCAGGTGGCATTAAGAAAGATATGACGTTATTATAAAACTTCTAATACAAGTAAATCTGTATTTTAAAGCTCTGTAAGAATGTTGTTAAAGAAATATCGTTGTGATAGCATTTTTACAGAACTTTGATGTACAGAATTTTGCAATACAGTATTTTGATCAACCAGAATTTCGCTGTGCAGAATTTTGACATGCAGTATTTTGCCACACACAGTATTTCGACAACAACCCAAAAAATAAATAGTCTAATAACTTTCGGTCTTAGATTAACTTTTTTTTTATAAACACGTATTTTATAAGTTTACTTGAGTCAGAAAGTATATTTTTTCCCCCCATTAGTCATATGTTTTATTATCTTTGACCACACTTTTTCTATAAAGCAACACTAACCACGTCTTAGCTTTTAATCACAGAACTTAGTTAGTGCATTTTATTTTAATTTGTTCTTGCAACAAACAAAAAAAAGATGTTTTATTGATTAACACATCATTAACTTATTACTCATTAAAATGTGTCATGTTTGTATTTATTCGGAATTGAAAATTCTTATTTTGTTCTTTTCGATGAAAAAATATTCACTAAACATTTCAATTCAATTCAATTTATTTATTCTTCAGTGAAATCGAGATACATATTAGAGAATTTTTAACATTATAGAGATTAGAATTACAATGATTCTTAGCAACTAAAGTTTTATAATATAAAAATTTTATGAAAGTGGAGTTTATTATGAGAAAAATTTCGACAAAAAACTCAATAGATGCAAAAAAAAAAAAAAAACTATAAATAAAATAATCTTAAAAACTAACTTAATAATAACTTACACTAAATCAGTATGTTCATACAAGTGAATTTATTAATGAATTTTCATGACTCAAACATTTATTTTCAAATTTATTTGAAAGAGTTGTAATCTTAGACTTTATTGTTGAAACTTTTGTTATATCATGCAGTGCTAGTGTGGAAAAATGCCATGGAAGATTCATAATCATTTTTAGGGTTTTGTTCTGACAAATTTGAAGTTTTTTCAGGTGACATTCGGCACATTTATACCAGCAAGGAGAAGCATATACTAATGAAGGTAGGATGACAACTTTATAAAGAAGAAGCTTATTATCTTTGCTTAGGTAAGAGTTTTTATTTAAAAGTGGATATAGAATTTTTATTAAAACATTTACTTTTTTGATGGAGGTAGTAATATGATTTGAAAATGTTAACGTCTTATCGAGAGTGATACCAAGGTACTTTATTGTTGTTGTCCATTCAATTGGAGTGTTACAGATCGACAGATTATATTGAGGTAGATTTGAGGCTTTCCTCTTTCGTGAGAAAAATATAGCTTGAGATTTCGATGGGTTTATTTTAATTTTCCACCTGTGAAAATAATTTTCGATATTAAATAAAGCATTTTGTAAATTCGTTAATATACTTTGACAATCATTTGAATTGCAGAATATAGCCGTATCATCAGCAAAAAAGGCATTTTCACAGTGTAAATCTCTTGGAAAATCAGCAATATATAAATTATATAAAAGGGGCGATAAGGTTGAACCTTGTGGAACGCCCGCTTTTATGGGGAACAGGGGAGATGATTCAGAGGAAATTTTTACATAAAAAAGCCTATCAGTTAGAAAGCTTTGGATGATTTTTAGAATGTAGGTAGGAAAGTTTTGAGTAAATAGTTTGTGAAGCAAGCCATCGTGCCAAACACTATCAAATGCCTTTTGAATGTCAAACGAAACCATACCTACGGATTTTTTATTTGAAAGTGATTCACTTATTATATTTGTGATTCTCTTCAGTTGGTGAGTCGTCGAGTGTTCCCTTCTGAAACCAAACTGTTCGATTGGAACAAGGTTGTTTGATTCTACAAAGTCATTCATCTTTAAAAAGATAATTTTTTCAAAAAGTTTGCCCAAGCAGCTGAGTAAACTTATTGGGCGATAACTAGACGCCTGCGTCAATGGTTGAGTAGGTTTAGCTATGGGAATGATCTCCGCGATCTTCCATCTTCTTGGAAAATATCCGTGACGCAGACAACTTTCAAATAAGGATGTTATGTACTGAACAGCATTTTTTGGTATGTTTTTAATGACCCTGTTTGAAATTTTATCATTACCAGCAGCTTTTTTTATTCGAATAGAGGAAATAGTATCTTTAACAAGAGATACTGGTATAAAGATATTATTGATTTCTATTGAAGATAGATTAATAGTGTTAATACTATTTTGTACTAATTTTTTGGTTTGAATGTCACTAAAGCTATCTGTTATTGAGTGACCAGAAAGAAAATATTTACCAAATTCAGTAGCCTTCTCTTCATTTGTAAAATGTTTTGAGTCTGTTGGAAATAAACTTAATTTGAAAATAAACTTCTATCAACAAAACTAATTTTAGTTTAAAATCGAGAAAGATTTAAATAAATCAACACCACTCCTTTGTTTGCTTAGTCATTTCCAATCAAATGTTTTTCAATTGTTTTTTATTTCTTCATTTACATACTAAATGGTTCATCAATACGCTGGACAGTTAAAAAATATGCTAAGAGAGTCACAAAGCTGTATGATATCATTGCCAAAAAATATTAGGTATACTTTTTTCTGCCCGAATAAAGGTTGGAGAAAAAACAACGTTAAATTTGAAGCCTTTTTAGAATAGGTAACCGTAACAGTAGTACTCCAGTCAAATATGGTTTTTAAATTAAAAAAAAAATTTGTGACAACCAGAAATTTTGGAAGCCAACTCCTTAGCAGGTGATGTTTTTGTAAAGTCCACCCTTTACCACGTCCATTTTTTTACATGGGGCAGAAGGTGGATATTGGGGTCCCTCAGATTTTGATTTTTTTTTTGGTAGAAGTTGGACATGGCATTTTAATGGGAGCATTTTAATAAGTAAATTTTCTGAATGTTTTTTCTTGATACATATTTAAAAAAATCGTGAAAATTTCATTTAAATCTTCTTGCTTCATAGTAAGCAAGATATATGAAAAGTGGGTGTGGCAGTGAGCGGATTTTAATGAAACTATTTTTTACACTTTTTCTTGCTAATTAAAACTTGCTAATTAATGCTAATAACGGCCACCCTATAAATTTTTTTGAAAATGCCTTGCTTATTGTCGAACACTTTGGCTGGAATTAATTGTAATCATGTCGTAAAAATAAGTCGAATTTCTCTATAATTTGGAATAGAAGGTTTTTCAATTTTTATTTAAACGTATAATATAAATGTATTGATTGATTGGATTACTTTAATATTGATACCTTAATGTTCAAACATGTGATATGAATTATTTTTGTTTTAAACACTTGCGTCTACATCAGAAGAGATTATTCGAGTTTATTTACGATTAATTTTATTTATATACATATCAGTTATTGAGAGGATTCTGAGAAAATTAAATATTATTAACCTTAAAGTTATCACATGTAAAGCTTTATACGAGTAATCTTGGTGAAATATTTAAATGGAAACTTGAGTCTTACGAACTCTATGGTTTAGGGGTAAAATACATTTATCTACTACACTAGAGAAAAAAATTAAGCGATCGATTTTTTTCCGTTTTTTTTTAGTGTTTTTCGATGAGCTATATCTTGTGAAAAATAGTCGTATTGGGATGAAACAAAAACCAATCTTAAGATTTATATTGTTTAAATTATTTGTTTAAATTATTTTTTTTTTAAGATACCGTTACTATGCAAGCTCAAACAATAGCACAAGTCAAAAGTTTTCAAAAACCAAAACACATTTGCGTTTTTATCAAAAACTTTTTTCAGTTAATCGAATGTAAATGTCTGATAAGAAATTTATTCAGCTTTAATTTCACATTTTTTTATACTATGATTTTTAAAATACAGATTTTTGATAATCATGTTGATGATTCAGAAAAAATAAAAGTAAATTAGAACTTCAAAATGCTCATACCAACATTTCTCAATGAGTATTCTTAAATAAAGGCATTTCAATGCATAGAAATAGGGTTTTTTTTCCCAAAGCTTAAAGTACTCGTATCACAAAACCATTTAACAGCAAAATTATGAAACACTCAAAAAAATAAATTTTTATCAGAATTGCTTGTTTTTTTTTATCAGCATATAGAGTAAACTTGCAACTAAATTTCAAGAAACAAAAAAAGATTGACCTTGCCGGTTTCAACTTTCATTGAAAACTTTTATCTTGTTATCGTTAAAAAATTAGTTAAAAAAAGTTTAAAAAAATTAGCTCACTTAAAAAACCTGATTACTAATGCCTCAAATGATGTATTTGGATGCCAAACTGGTAATGGCCAATCGTGAGTGGAAAATTTATTCTGGTGAATTAATTTTAAATTACGACGTGTCTATTTTAGCAAATCTTGTCGTATTAACAGTTCTTATATAAGAACATTCATAATAGTTATTTTCTTAATGTTGTTTTCAAGTCCTTTATTGTGAAATGAATACAAATTTTACAAAAAATAATAAAGTTTGAGTAAAAAATCTTCAATACAGCCCTTTTTTTAGTTTTTTTTTTAACATACTCTTATATTGCATTCATTAATTGAAATTTCATTTGTGTTAAAGCTTAAAAATTGTCCTATATTTTATATCGATATCGCAAGAAAAAATAGATTCAGCTATATCTTCATTTTTTTATTTAGCCCCATTCCTGATAAGAACTCTATCTCCGATGGTTCCAAATCAATGGATCCATCGAAAAAAAACCATTCAAATATATACTCGTACATACGTACATATATATATTGATTGATTCCAATGTTGTTGGTTTTTTTTTTAATTCCGAATTCCAATCAACCTGAATATACACTTACACTTGTTATAATATTTTCTTATCCTTATCACATTTCGCTTTCGACAAAGAATCATATATAATGATACATAAATATTCTTAACTGGCACTTGTACATGGGCACGAAGTTTTGATAACCTAATTCAAGATCAAAAAAAAGCCAACCAGTTACTTGGATGGCAGCAGAAGTGCCATTTTCAATATCAAATACGCATCTCTTCGATGCAGCGGTAGCTTTTTAGCTTACAGTCTTCTCCAGAAAGTCGATCGAGTTTTTTTTTTTTGTTTTTTTCCCGAAATCACAACAAATTACAGAAAGTTAACCAGTTTCTCTTCTCTTCTCTTCGATTGAATTTTATTATGTTGTAACTGAAACGCAGTAACTATATTTTTGTATTTAAATACATCACCTAACCTGTTCTAGAAATTGAAATTGGAGTGTGTTGTTGAGGTAGGTGGTATCGAAGTCAAAGAAGTTCAGCTCCAGCTGGTGGTTTATCGAAATCAGCTTGCACTCGAATGTCAACATTTTTCTTATAAAGTTGTCGACGTCGCGTCACGTTGTCGTTGTTCGTCTTTTTGATTATTGTACATTATTTTCTGTTAATTTAAATTCTCTTCCCGCGACCCGCCGCGCCGCTAAAAGAATTCGATTCCTTTGCTTTTCGAGGAAAAAAGTTGATTTGAGAGGTATCTAATTTATTTTAAAAAGACAGAATTCGAGTCAGTGGAGAAAACCCACAGTATTGGTGTGGTGTGGCATTAACATGCTGCCCTTCAATTATGTGCAATTCATGGGATGTGACACTGGCAGAGAGCTAAGTAGTGTTGTTGCGAGATATCAAAGGTAATTACTTTGTCCATAATCCATGTGATAAACTTGTTCGTTCGATAATAAAATCAAACCCCCAACAGATATTGTTGATTACTTGTAACGCTATCCTACATGCTGAACTGATATGAAGCCAAATATAGAGTACAACTCAATTGTATAATCTCAACTCTCCTGTTTTTTTCTTTCTTAAAAATCCATTAAACAAAAAACAAGCTAAAAATTTATCTAGTTAAAAGTCTGCTGCTTTGTAATAAATTACCTTCATAATGGACAGCACTTTAAACAATGTTTTTAATTCGCCTTCCTTAATTCTACTTAGACTTCAAGTAATTAAATTATATTCCGAACTCTAGTTACACTCAAATGAAATCTAATAGGTTAGGTAGGTATAAGTTTGTTGTAATTTTGCGCAAGGGGTTCATTGGCCACATTACCTTATAATTCTTTAAAACTTTTTCCTTGTTTTTTTTTTCCCATAAAAAGCCTTTCATCCTTTAACAAATAATAAAAACGTTATACAAGACGATGCACATACACGAGTACACTTAAAAAAAATAAAATAAGAACAAAAATCTACCCTGATTATATTGCCTCTCCCTCTTGGAACACGGAGTTTTTTTTTAGGTTTGGTACTCCTGCTTGGTTGTATGCCTGAGAATCTGCGCACCTTTTGTCATAGCACTCGTATTATAATCTAGAACCGTCATCTTCTTTGATGCACATTATTATTTCCGTATAAATGTCTGAGCACCCTTATTTGAATGCTCTTGCAACGTTGTATGCAGCAGATTTTTTAAACTTAATTTTCCACCTTTTTCTTTCCAATAGAAATTATTTATAACTTTGTTTACTCTTCTTTCATTCTAGAAATGGAGTCAGCGTTGAAGGAGCCACTCACAAACAAGTTGTTGACTTAATAAAATCTGGCGGAGACTGTTTAACTCTGACTGTTATATCAGTTACACAGCAAGTAAGTTTGAATTAAACAAGAATATTATAAAATACTTATTTTTTTGTTTTGTTTTATCAGGAAGCAGAAAGACTGGAACCGCAAGAAGACCAAAGTGGTTATTCATACATCGATTACTCTGAAAAGCGATCATTGCCAATAAGGTCAGTTGAACAACAAACAATAAAAAAAAACTGTTCTAATAAAAAACATTTCTGTTTTCTAGCATCCCAGACTATAACATTATCAATCGAAATGGCGATCGTTATATTGTCTTCAACATTCACATGGCAGGCCGCCAGTTATGTTCGCGGCGATATCGTGAATTTTCCAATCTACATACGATATTACGAAAAGAATTTGTAGGCTTCAATTTTCCAAAGCTGCCAGGCAAATGGCCATTCCAATTAAGCGAACAACAATTAGACAGTCGTCGTCGAGGTCTCGAACAGTATCTGGAGAAAGTTTGTGCGGTTCGTGTGATAGCCGAAAGTGATGCTGTGCAAGATTTTCTCACCGATTCGGATGATGATCTATCTGCATCACCAGTGGATATAAAAGTAATGCTGCCGCATCATGAAGTTGTAACGGTATCGGTGAAGAAATCAGCAAATGCACAGCTTGTTTGGGAAGTTTTAGTGCAGCGAGCAAATCTCACATCTTATACCCAGCAATATTTCTATCTTTTTGAAATTGTGGAGTACAATTTTGAAAGGAAATTACAGCCGCACGAAGTGCCACATCAACTCTATGTTCAGAATTATAGTACTGCGTCGAGTACATGTTTGTGTGTTCGACGATGGTTGTTTTCTATACCTAAGGAATTGTCCCTTCCAGATGGAGAGCAGGCGGCGAAATTTATATTTTATCAGGTTGGAAGACGGCATTTCATTTATAGTAGGCTTAATTACTTTTTTTCTTTATGTTTCAGTCTGTTGATGAAGTGAATCGTGGCAATATTAGAGCCGAAGGTCGGCTGTATGAGCTGAAAGCTCTGCAAGATGCCAAAAAAGCATCAGAATATTTGGCACTAGCCAGAACGTTACCTGGATATGGTGATGTTGTATTTCCCCACTGTTCCTGTGATAGTCGCAAAGAAGGGCATGTTGTTCCAGCTGTTGGTGAGTAGAAAATATTTTTTATTATTATTCTTTCTGCCAGATTCTATCAGGTTTCACCCAAAGTGGGTCACAATTCGTTAATTGGCAGTAAATAATCACAACTAAATTTACAAATGAATCAGTTATAATTAAGTTATAAATATCTCAAAAAATAAATTGAACTGATAAAGTTTGAGATTAGAACTGTTAATTGTTATTGATCAGACGCAATTAAAAAAGTACTTGGTGTTTAGTTTATTGGTGAAATTTGTTCGGAAATGTATTTTAAAATAAAAACAAAATGTTCACATTGTGGGCTGAAGCTCAGTTTTTCAGTGGCAAGATACAGTTAGCTTTGCGGTTTTTTCCCCAGGAAAAAACTCGATTATTTTATAAAAATTCATTCATCATAACCATAAGGCATGAGAAGCTAGCTTCGACATACATCGGCCTAGCTAGAACAACATGAGTTTGCACAGGCCGGAAGAGGCGTGCGTCAGTGAAAATTCACTAAAATTAATCATGACTCATGAGAATTAAATATTAATTTGGGCGACTGTTTTCTTGATATCGTTAAGATAACTTTATTCTAAATTTACATTTTATAGTTTTGAAATGGTAATACAAAAGTATTTTACTTTTTTAAGAAATTTTTGCTTTAAAGGGTGAATTGCATGGATCCTGACAAAAGTTTTGGTTACTTAAGAGAACAACGAAAGTTCTATATGCATGTAGGTTAGCTGAACAACGGTCGCAATAATGCAATCGTTGCTCGCACTGTATGATGCGATTCGATCAGAGTTTTCGATGAAAATTCACCTGTACCTACACTACATACATTTATTTCTTAGACTGATTGCTTTTCCAATTATTCAGATTAACTACTGTTTAGTAAACAATATAAAATGTAATATTTTACTTTCGCTACATACTCGTATATTTTAATTCCTTCATTTAAAAATCTTTCGTTTTTTAAGTAGTGTATGCTCAAGCTTGGTAGTAACTTTATGTTATTTTTATTTACAGTGCATATTTAGGGTTGTTTATGGAATAGCAAATAAGTTATTCACTGTGAATCTAGGAAATTATTAATCATGTCAACTTTCTTTATTCTTCATTTATCAAAGTATAAACAAAGTACAACGCATAATTATTCTGAAACTAAAATTATATTAGCGCACGCATAATAATTTGCTTAATGTGATTCTCCATTCAAATTTCAGGTATGAAAAGTTTCCGTTTGCATGCATGTCGTGAAGATGGTGCATTAGAAGCCCAAATGGTAGAACTAACGTGGGATACAATAACTAGATGGGAAAGTGATGAAGAATCAATGTCCTTCTGTTTTCAATACAATCGTCCCGACAAACCTCCGCGGTGGGTCAAAGTCTATACACCATATGTAAGTTATATAAAAAAATTAATTTTTTTAAAATAATAAGTTTTTTTTTTTTAATTTTTTTCAGCACGCATTTTTATCGGATTGCTTTGATCGAATAATAGAAGAAAAAAAATGGGAAGACAGTGGTGACTAACAAAATTAGTTTTGTTACAAAAAAAAACAATACATTAACTAAAATTTACTCACCCGACCTTCTATCTCTCTCTATCTATCTTTCTGTCTCTCTCTATCTCTCTTAGTTGTAAGTTCATTCACAATATTAACACAGATTAACATAATTATTATTTTTTGTTTATGCGTTCACTAAAACAAACAATATTGTTTAATGATAAATTAAATTTATTCATTTGTACATTATATTTTGTACAAAACAATAATACAAATTTCTACTATAAGTGAAAAAAACTAAGAAACAGTTTTGACCAAAAAAGTTTACCGAACAAATTTAATGAATATATTTTTTTCGTTTATTCAACACATCACTGTCCTTATTTTTTTGAAATAAATAAATAATTTAAAAAAAAATAAAAAAAAAAACAATATTTGTAAAGGGGCTGATTGCAATGCACCAATAGAAAAGTCTCAAAAGGAATAAATAATCCAGAAAAACGTAATAGTTCATTAGAATACTTTTTATCTAAATATAAGAATTGTTAAAAATATGCCTTTATATTTTTTTTTTCGTTGAAGGAGATAAAAACCAATTTCCTCTTTAATATTTTTTCTCTTTGCTGCAAGAGAAACTTTAAATTTGTCAATTTAAACAAAGAAAGAAAAGATTTATCCATTTTTCAAAAATAAATTTATTCAAAATGTTACAAAAGTCCTTTAAAAAAATTTGCAAATAAAATCTAAAACTTTGTATCTAAGATATGAAAATAGATTATTGAAATTTATATGAATGATAAAATAACATGTACAATGTTGTATGTATTTAAAATCGATTGAAAATCTAAGCGCGTGTAAAATTGTAAATCAACAAAATGTTTTTAAGTCTGTCTAGCAATTAGTGTATTTTTTTTTTTTATATACTTAAGCCAGAAATAATTTTGTCTTTGTGCTTATTTTTAAGAGCCTTTTTCGCTGTTTAAAAAATTCTGGCCACGAATACGTACAAAAGTAAAGAGTATATAATAGTTGCTCTAGAATTGTAGATAAAGTAAAATTTTGAGTTTTATTTTTATCGAAAAACTTAACAGAAAATTTAGAAATCCTTCGTATTTTCTATTTACATATAAGATAACTCCAAAACTAACAACAAATTTAACGAACTTTTTTCAGTTATTTAAAAATCTGAGGATGCCTTTTTGGTGTTCATTTTCTGGTAGACAACATAATAGGCACTTGATCTCATCCTCGATACAGCGCAGTAAAGCGCCCTGTTGCTTTTAGGATATATGTTCCTTTTGTTCTTCCAAAAATATCTTCGATCATCACGCTTTGAATCTCACGGTGTCGTGTCGTTTGGCCATATGAAACTTTCACAATGTGGAATATGGCCAAATGACACGGCACCGAATCTCACGCGTTGCCTTCACATATTTTTTGAAGAAGATGTTTGATGTTTCATTTGGGTCGTCTTTGTCCGAGGTAATATTTAGCGATGGTGAAGAAGCTAGTTCTGTTAAATTGAACGTAGATGGTGACGATGATGAGCGAAATTTTATTATGGTTCGTAATGATGCGATTTTTGTGTATACGCATTTTGGGAGAAAATGGGAAAAGTGACAGGCGTATTTTTTTCCGGGTAGAGCTTCATATTACCAATGAACATTACAAAATACTAAAAGTAGAGGAGAATATTTTGTGGTTTTTTGTTTTTTGAACGAATTAATAAAAAATCTATCATACACTTAACTGTAAGGGTGTGTTTGACCAGAACCTTTCTTAAACATTGTGAAAGAAGACGTTATTAATACGTTTGTCCCTTGTTTTATATTTTTTTCTTACCTCATTATTTTTTTTTAATCATAACATTTCCATTTGTTATATTTTTTTTTCTTAAGGAAAAGAGTGGACTGAGCTTGTGTTTTTTTGATAAAATTCTGTAAGAGTTTTCCATGATCATAAATTATAGGTAACCTTTAACTTAAGTTTAATTTATTTTTCTAATTTGTCCCTATAAGATTTTATAAGTTGAATTTAAATGTCGCTCTTTATCCAGTAGCATATTTCTAAAGCATCGACGAAACTTAAAAAAAAAAAAGAAATTCCTTTTGAACTCAAGTACTTATGTATTTCCAATATAAAAGAAACACTTTTTCTTCCTCCTTTTAACACCATATTATTAATCTGGACTGAGACCAAAACTCTCCCACTTCTTTCTGAAGCTCAACTTGATGGGTTGACCAGAGAGAAAAAAGCATGTATAGTTAAAAAGTAAACAAATATTTCATATTCCCTCCCATAATATGATCACCCTCATTCCTCTGGAAGTTCATGTTATATTAAACTTTTATTTTTACTCAAACAGAAATTGTTACTACTTTATCCATGTTGTTTTTTTCTGGAGTTTAATACGTAATGTCTAAAGCAATACTATTATTTTAACGAGCTAAGTCAAAAATGCTGTTGGATTTTTAAGTTTCCTCCTAATACTTTCTCAATTTCCATAACTTACTTTTTTCACACTTGGTTAAATTTTTCCACTTCTCTTATCGTATTATATTGGTGATATATTTTTATTATTATTATTTTTTAGGAACCCTTTTAAACTATTTTTCCAATGTGTGGCCATAATTAAAAAAAATTGTATACCCTTGTTAAAAAAATACCTATTCCTATTCAAAATTTCATTTCATCAAAATATATATTAAAATAATAAAAAAAAAACTAAATAGAGAAAAATTAAATAAACATTTATATTTATGAGTAGAGAATCACTTAAACTTTAAATAAATATAAAAAAAAAATTAAACATTCCACTTAAACATATTTTTTAAACAAAAACAAAAAGAATAGTAGAAAACTGCACCGATTTTAAGATTATTAAAATTAAAGTTATTTTACAACTTTAATTGAAACAACACAGAAAGTTTAGATATTTAAAAAATATATACATATATAAAATGCAATAATAAATTAAATAAACAATTTAAAATCATTACATGATGAACAAACGTGGATGTACAATTTCATTATATTAGAGTTAATAATTAATAAAGAACAAAAAACAAACAAAATAAGAAATGTATAAAACAAATCATTTTTGAATCCAATAAACTTTTGTATTTCATTTCAATCGTCCATTACAATTTATTGAACAGTTTATTTTAATTTTTCTAAAAAAAAATTTATTTTAAAATTTAAATACAATGATTTTCTAAAAATTATTGTTTTTTTGGCGTTATTTTGTTTTACACATTTTTTTATAACAACAATATTGCCGAAAAGAAATATACATTTTATGTTATAAACAAAATATGTAATATGATTTAAGCAAAGAAACAAATTATATGTTATAAATATATATTATCTATAAAAAATATTATTATTATTAACTTAATAATTGTGATTAGTTAAAAAATGATAAAAATATAATATAACAATTAAATAAATCTCATACAAAATCGTAAACATTAAATTTAAGGTTGTTTTTATTTGGAAAAAAGAAAAATTGAGTCTTACAGATGTTGGCAATAGTATGTGTCGGGAGATGGAATAAAGGCCGCTAAATATGAGGCAGCGATCGAAAAGTAAAATCAGACCGAGATTGAAAAATAAAATTAAGCCTAGTCGTCTTATTTCATTTTAAAAATGAAATGAGTCCGTAATTGAAAAAAAATTTCTATTTCACAAAGAAAATAAGGCCGCGACTTTGCTCCATACAAAATCAAACACGAACTCAAATTAATACCACGAAGTTACAGAAAAGGATATCTCACTTTTGGGGAAGAAATGTCTCACTGTTGGTTTAGGTATACCAATGTAAAACTGTTTTTGGACTCGTCTCACTGTTGGGCTTGCGCCCCTAACTACTAACAATTTTTTCCTCAAAAATTTTCCGATTTAATAATCTTTTTTTAATGAGGTATTTTTAATTTTTTTCAAATTAAATTAAAATTTCGGTTAAAAAGTGTTTACACGTGGCTTTACGGTAAAGCCTAATTAAAACAATGTGTATGGTAGGTGACATGAAATATTAAGGCTCGATTAATAGCTAAATTAATAGTTCTTTAATTAGACTTTAAAACAAGTTCTAATCGGAAATACATACATATATAGGTAATAGTGAGTGTGATAAAGTCGTTTTTCGTTACCTGAAAAATAAGTTATATCTGTAGTACACTGTATGGAGTCCTACAATTTTCTAAATAGTATTCTAACGCTTTGGCTCTTTATATTGCATCAGAAAAAAATTCGTCTAGCTTTAGGTACCTACTATATATGCATATAAAAAGACAAGTAATAGTATTACTAGATATTAATATTAACGATAGTATTCTATTATTATTGCATAACTTTTTTTTTCAAGAAAGGTGCGCTGACATAACAAGCCAGTTATTATTAATGCAAGTGTTGTAATTACCACCACGCTTTTTGAATTATAATTTAGACATCCCAAGTCTCAGTAGCAAGTGGTTAAGCAAAACAATTTTCTAGCCTGTGACCTTCAAACTGATTCAACCACAATAATTATTATATCGAGATTTGTCTACATTTATATGGGTAATATTCATTGAATCCGTTTGAGATAATAGTAGGTATATCTAAGTACCTACATTTAAACCCAAAAGTAAAAATAACAATGAAAATCAATCAAACAAGTCAACAATTTTTCTTTTTTAATTGTTTTGAAGAAGGTAAACTCGCGACTAAAGATACTTTCATAGACTAACTAATAATAGTATCAGTGCTATAACAGTGCTCAAACTCATGACATTAATCAGACTTACATTAGAATGATAAGAAAACCGAAAGAAGTGAATACCATCAAAGCATTGTCTCTCAGTTTGTCTGCCTTTATCTCAGTGGTTCCTTACCTTTTTAGTCTTGTACTCTAATTTTGGAGTGCAGCTTAGCTTTTTAGGGGTGGGGGGGAGGTGGTGCAAGGGGGGTAAAAATCAATTTTTACTCGAAATACATTGTTTTTAGAAAAAGTATAATAAAATAATTGTTTCTCATTTTATTATAGTAAAAGAGTTTGAGAATAATGGTCAAAAAAATGGAGGGTAGCACATTTAGTAAACAAAATTTAAAAAAAAAAATACACTTTTCGATAGCCAGAGTTTTTCGGTAACGATCGAAACTTTGATTTTATTAATAATACCATCCTAATGGTTTTAATATGGTTTGCCCTTTTAGCTGTATTAGCTAAAAACCCTTCTCGCCTCAATTCCTCGTGTATTTTTTCTTTATACACTTCGCTTCAACTGAATAAGCACAGAAATTTTCTATGGTATGTTGTCCATTTTTTCCTAACTTTGAGCTTTAATGTATCTTTTTTTCATACTTACTGTTTGCTTATGATGTTGGGAAAACAAATTGGTAAGAACAATTAAAAAAGTACCGCTATTTTTTCTCTCGCTCTCTTTCAAAGTGTTCCATATGAAAAAATGCAGTTTTTTTTTGCGTCAACTGAATAGACACAACTATTAAAATTGGTAATAAAAGCTAGGGGAATGAAATGAAACAAGTTTTTCTTTAAATATTTTTTTATTCGATATTTCTAGTAGTGGGTACTGCCACCTTTATTGGTAATTACTTCACAAATTCGGTCCGGCATGGAATTGTACAGGCTCTTTAAGTAATCCAGCGAAATTTTCCTATAGGCTAATTTAATGGCTTCAATAAGGGATTCTTTGTCCTCAAACTGACGGCCAGACTCATACACTTTTCTTACCAACCATCCCCATACATTTTCCATAAGGTTCAGGTCGGGTTAATACGGCTGCCATTGAATCAATTCCACATTTTGGTCCTGTTTTCAATTTTTCACAATGCGCGCTGTGTGGATGGGGGTGTTGTCATGCTGAAAAGTCCACTTAATGGGTCCAAAAATATCCGTGAATTCAGAAAAATTTCTTTCCAAAATTCCTTTGTAAGTAATCGCAGTCATTTTTGAAGTTTGAAACTCAAGTTTAACAGTCCCATAGTAGCTAACTGCTCCCCATACCATAACACCACCTTCTCGACGAAGATGCCGCGCTAAATTTTTTTCTTCTTTTCTCCCATCGTGAAAGTAATAATTAAAGCCATCAGGGCCATCAAAATTAAACTTTTTCTCATCAGAAAAAACAACGTGGCGCCCTTTTTTTTCCAACTCATATGGAGCCTATAGAAAATTCTAAGTGCAAACCTTTTCGCTTCTCATATAGCGGTGTTTATTTTGATGTTTCAATCCTTTTAAATGATTTGCGCTGTTTATCACTCTGCGGACTGTTGAAACGTTTGCAGTTACACCGACTTTCTGTTTAATTTTCGCAGCAGAGTCACACGAATTGGAAGCACATCTTAAAATTGCTCTCCGATCAACTGCAGTTGTTGCCGTTTTTTTCCTCCTTTCATATTTTTCCCGTATGAACATTTATTTCTGAGGTAGGAATAGACAACACTACAACTTCGTTCAATTTTGGTAGCTATAGCCCACCCGGTTAGTCCTTATGAAGCCATTAAATTAGCCTATAGGGAAATTTCGCTGGATTACCTGTACGATTCCATGCCGGACCGAATTTATGAAGTAATTACCAATAATGGTGGCAGTACCCACTACTAGAAATATCGAATAAAAAAATATTTAAAGAAAAACTTGTTTCATTTCATTCCCCTAGCTTTTATTACCAATTTTAATAGTTGTGTCTATTCAGTTGACGCAAAAAAAAACTGCATTTTTTCATATGGAACACTTTGAAAGAGAGCGAGAGAAAAAATAGCGGTACTTTTTTAATTGTTCTTACCAATTTGTTTTCCCAACATCATAAGCAAACAGTAAGTATCAAAAAAAGATACATTAAAGCTCAAAGTTAGGAAAAAATGGACAACATACCATAGAAAATTTCTGTGCTTATTCAGTTGAAGCGAAGTGTATGTAAATACGCTTTTCAGAATAAGAGGCATTGGAAAGTCGGAATAACTTTACTCGGTCGCTTAACGAATTTATAAATAAGTCTGGTGATGAACTTTCATTTGATTATGTTATGATCTTAGAAAATTATGTTTTATAAAATAGTTTCTTGAGTTTTTCGTTTCCCTTTCAATTCAGCTATTTTCTTTTGGACCCTTCAAATCTTGTTTGATTCTTAACTTCTTTAACGTAGAGGAAGGAGCAAATAAAGTATATTCGTACGTATGTACATTTATGCGAACTAGTGGCGCATTTTATTAAATTTCCATTAATGAAGTTAACTTCAACACCATAATTCTAATTGTATTAAAAATAATTCAAATACCAAATATTTCCCAAAATAAATCAATTATTTACAAAATTCATTATTCATACTTTGGCGCAGTAAATAAATATATTGATACACATTTTTTTTTTCTTGAACATACCGAAATATTGACTTACTAGCAAATAAAAAAAAAACTGACAAAGCTTTTAGGCAAAGATGCTAAATAGCATGACGGTGGTAATAATTTTTGTTCAGGTATTGACGACTTGGAAAAAAAAATTCCAATAATCTATTTGACATTGTATTATTGTTGTATAAACAATAAATTGAGATGTTAGCTGAAGTAATTATCATAAACATTCAAGAGCAGTTGTAGCAGAATGGAGTTGCTTTTATTATGTGCGCTTGCCAAGAACAATTTATTATACATACATACTTGGAAGCAATTTTAGGTAGCTTAGCATCACATTTTGTGAAAAATTTGGAATTTTTTTTCGCTCAATAGTTAAGTCAATCTGTTAAAAAATATTTATAAAAATTTTGGAATGTTGTTGGATTTTGGATTTATTGTTCAAAGCATAAACAGCAACAATTGGGGTAATACCTACTCCCCAGCTCTTACTCCATTCCAGATTTATTAGTATTGACAGTATGGGATTTGTCTTTGCAAATAATGGATCTAACTTTTCCAATATGGATTTAAGAGAATTCGGAAAAGTTTGTACAAATACGTCTAATATTGACAATTCGGGATTTTGAAAAGTCTAATAAATGATAATAACAAAAAAAAAATCAGCTCAATTTCCTAAAATTATCTTATCAGATCTGTCAAATTGTCCAAATTGAGGAAATAACACCCAAATTAATGAAAATATTTGGGAGACATTTTTTTTCTTATAGTTTAGGCAAAATGTAAATTTGGGCGATGTTTCCATTTTTTTTTTTGTTTTTCGGCAATAACAAAAATTTCCGAAATATTTTCAATATGATTTGAGAGGTTGTGAATCGCTTTCTTATGAAATTGATTGAAGTTTGAACAAATGCTTTTAGTCCACCTAGGTGTCTCAGGTTCCGAGAATTTCTCTGGCGTATCTTAAAAACGTAGCACTCAATTAATATTATTGGCCACGGTTACGATTAACGCTAGTAAGTCCGCGCCATTTCTGTCTTCTTGCTAGTCAAGAAAGAAAAGCGTTTTTACTTAATGGCATTTCGGCTTGAAATAGCTAACTAGTATTATAGCTGCAACCGGGACTTAGCTAAGCATTGAATTATTATAAAAATAAAAAATCTCAAATAATTTTCCACTGACCTAGATTCAAGAACGATTTGTTTACAAATTTGTATTTAGATTGAAAAAAAAAATATGCAAATCTCTTTATTGTTGATATAACTCCAACAACAATCATATGAGAGTTCGTCACAAATTAAAAAAAAAAAAATTAACTCGTGATGAAATGCAAAACGCATTCAACAAATACTTGGCATCAAACTACTTACTATTTTTCTTATCAGTATTAGGTAGATTTATAGTTATTGAAATATGAAACAATGAAAAATTTATTTATCAACAAAAAAAAAATATTTTTTTAATGGAAGTAAACCATCCACTTCAAATGGAAAAAAATATGAAATACTTTGCTTAGTTCAGCAAAATCATATCTCAAAGAAATGAGTATATTATTTAAAGAAACTCATTAACTGTTTTCAAGTGGAGGTCTGTCTATGAGTACACTCAAGGCTCTGAAGAAACAATAGATAGTAGCTTATAATCTATTAAGATGTTGTCAAATATCAAACAACTGTCAATCAAATTTAAACATCTGTGTTTAACAATAAACAAAACCAAAAAAAAAATATTTCTTATCACCAGAAAAGAAGAAGTTGAACGGAATTTTTGCTGTGAATTAAAGAATAATTTTTGTTGTCATTAGATCTAAATAGTATATTTTTGTATATTTTCGTCGATAACGATCGATATTTGTTGTAATATAGTGATCCAGGTTTTCTGTTCAACTTGGCCTGTTTGTCTAGCTTGCTACCGGTTGTGTTCTATTCGCCTGATTGAGATACAAATCTGATAGACCGCAACGACGAAAAGTATAGTTGCGACGACAACGACGGACGATAGTCGGTAGTTGTATGGTGAGCGTTTAAAGAGGGGTACGACGACGACGGCAGCTATTATCATCATTCGATCGTCAGTTTTATCGAATTTATGATAATTATCATTCCGTCATTCGCACTCTAACTGTTGGCCTCCTACACCTTTATATTACGATCGTCGTCGCTCGTCAGTCTGATCGTCCGTTCGAACTGATTTGATATTCACATCGCGCTTAACTTTGCGATCTCATTCCGTTTTGAATCGTTCGCCTTGTAGCACACATAGTTTTATTTATGGATTTTGAATAAATTTTTGCAAATATAATTTTTTTTTACGGTTTTTGCTGTTAACGGAGTGAGTGAAGAAGTTCAAAAGAACCACCGCGTGCCGGCCTTATAGGCATTTTAGAGAAGAAAGTCACAGCAAAAATTTTACGCTTTTTTTTTATTGATTTTGATATAAATTTTTGACGGTAACGATTTTTTTTATGTTTAAAGAAAGTTTTTTGAATGTTTTTGTGGAAAAGCATCTTCATTTTTGTTGAATTGTCTCGAATGATGGTTTTACCGATTTTAGCCCCCTGAGTTGTGAATTAATTTATGTAATTTATTTTTTTGGATATTATTTGTGGAGAAATAATTTATTTTCTCATTTAGTACAACGAGGCGTATGTGGAATATTTTTGTTTCTTTTAAATTCTGGCATGAATTTAAGTTTTTTTTTATTAACGTGAACTAAAAAAAAGATGTAACGTGGTTATAATTGACCTTCAATATAAATTCACTTACAAAACAGAAACCACCAATCCGTAAATTATTGATACAAAAAAAAAGGTAAATATACAAAATTTTTTTATGTAATTGGAAACTCGTGTTTTGAGGATCATTTTCATTTGTTGTGTGGTCAGAGTCTCTCATTTGGATTGTAATGAATTTTATTGTTCCGAACCACTTTTTGGTATTACGATTATAAAAAAAAAATTAGATATTATATTACTGCTGTTTTGTTGTGGATTAAATTACTTTGAGTTATTTGTTAAAAATAAAATAAATTTGATTATTCTGTGCAGTGGCGCATACGAGTATGTGATTTATTTCATTTTAACGTAAATATAATTCCATTTTCAATAAGTAATATGATCTTAATTTAATGGTAATTAATTAAATTGTAAATCTTGTTTTCTTTTTTGTCATTAAATATTCGTGTTGAATTGATCGTTTATTATGCAGTCAGCATAACATTCAAAGTTATAATAAATCATTCAACAAATGAAGTATAACAA
Source organism: Syrphus vitripennis (assembly GCA_958431115.1). Lineage (NCBI taxonomy): Eukaryota > Metazoa > Arthropoda > Insecta > Diptera > Syrphidae > Syrphus > Syrphus vitripennis. Next base: position 76,012,471 of record OY288110.1, read on the forward strand.
TGTTTAATTCACGATTTGTTGTGAATTTAATAATATGAATCATTGAAACAATAAAGATTGAAGAAAAATAGTTGCAGAAAAACTTAAGAAAAAAAGTAATTTTGCGTCAGTGATTTTTGAGAAATAAATACTTAAAAAATACGGAAAAAATATTGGATTTTTTTTTGGTTTGTTTTCGGTCTATGAACTTAAAACTTTTGTTTTGACTTATGACAACATAAAAATCAAACAAATTGTTTATTGTTTTGTGGGATTATCCATATAACAGAAAGCAAAAATTAAAGTCAAGTTTCATTGGTCACGATCACGATCATGGTTTTTGCGCAACGGTTACGGTTCTCATAAAAAAAAATTATTAAATTTCTTTATAATAATAACACTCGCAGTATTTTCCAGAAATAAATAATTAAGAAATTTATTAAGTAAGGAGTAACGAAAAGCCTGTGATTGAAAAAATTCAGTTAGATTCAAAATATTCCAACCGAATTATCTCAAAATCCTGATGCGGTACCTATTTTGTTTTTGAAATTCAATATTTTTAAAACAATTTTATTTTTGTGTTGTTAAATACAAAAAAAAAAGTTGCAGACAAATTGTTTTTCTAAAAATACTTAAAACTCAACAATTAAATCATATTTATAAAATAAAATGTTTAATTCTGAAAATCAAATGAATCAAATGATCTTTAAAAATTTAATTTTTGACTTTTGATCAAAGTTTTTTCTAGCTCCGTTTGTAGCCCGCTCCATTCTGTTTAGGGAGTTTAGTTTAATAGTGAGCTATTTCACCGAAGTGAACTAGCTGGTTCGTGAATTAGACAATCCAATACCTTTTCCAAAATCACACCAATCCATCGCTTTCCCCATTTGAGCCGCATAACATTACTTGTGCTAAATAAAATTTGGCAATTCATAATTTTCTATTCAAAATCAAAATTACGTAGGTGTTAAAAGGTATTATACATTCAGGGTTTATTCCGATAAGAACTTAAAGTTACTAAATTAAATCAATATGGACAGTAAATTACACGACTTACAGTTCTTTTTTTAAATAATTTATTTATTATTTAGTTTAAATTTGGGGTTTTTGTGCGTCATTGTGAGTATTGTTATAATTTTTAATACAAAAATAAATCTCATTAATTTAAGATTATAAGGTTATTTTAGGTCAATACAGGTTAAGTTTTTATTTAATTGAGAATTTATTGCATTTTACTATACAATACCTTAATTATGTAATAACAAGTTGCTCGTCATGATCTGGTACTGAAATGCATTAAATACATTTTTTTTTTGGTCATAAAAAGTAAATGAATTGTATTATTGAATTATATATGTAGGTAGGTTCACATAATAATTATGATGAAATAAAATTTAACAAATTAGTAACACAAATATTTAAAAGAAGTATTTTAAAAAAGTGCAGTTAACTTGAACACCAACAGTTCAAATTTGTTGTGTACTATAATTTTTTTTAAATCATTAAAATCTGTTCTTGATAAATAATACATATATGCAAAGAACAGACATTGACCTTAATAAATATAAATAAACAAATTTGTTATTTCTGACGATAACCTTTCGATTAAAAGAGATAAACATTTGTTTGTTTATTGTTATCAATTTTCAATTATATTTAGCATAGAAAATAATAATTTCCCTGTTGTGTTAGTTAGCTGTGTTTTGAAAATGTATCGTTACAGTGTTTGATTTCAAAACAGCATAAATATTCCTAAATATGTATACAAATTTGTTGATAATGTCTATTGTAGAAAGTAATTTAGTTTCAAAACTAGGCCGATCGACGTAAACCTCATCAGAAGATCACAAAAGAGAAACAACTACAGTGTTTGGATCAAAATTCTTCATTTTAATCCTTAAAAATGATGAAAAAAAATATTTCCATAAAAACCGTTATTTCGGTGAAGAGGGAGGGAAAACAGATTGAAGAAAGTCCTGTATCCTTTAATTAAGTTTATAATTATTAAAATCCATAACTTAATGAATTACTGCCTACAAAAAAAATGTTCCACATACGCCACAGTAAACCATCAAATAAAAATGGGAAAACTTTAAAAGTACTAAATAATTTATTCACGAAATGTTTATGACAATTATTTGATTATTTTGCAGTTTTTCGAATTTTCAAAAAACTTGGGAACTGGTCGTTATTTTATATTATAAAATTCTGTGTCACTATCAGCTATCAGGAACGAAACTTTCTCCGATTTCTACGAAATGTACGAATTCTGTACCATGGTAGCTGTTCCGATTGATAAAAATCGGACATACTTACAAAAGAAATTGAAATGTGCGTTGAAACTTTTAAAATCGAAGTAACGCGTAACGAATTCATGCGATGCCTAGCGATTAAATGTCAAAATCAAAATACCGCGTGTCAAATACATACACGCGATGTTTGACGATGCACAGGTTTCGATTGTCTCCGACAGCAAAATTGTTGTGGAATAATTTCCGTACACAAATAATATGCGTCTATTTCGTTCTCACGATTCGGATACCATGAACCGAATAAACGTTCTCCGAACAGATACGATGCTAAGACTGTATAATTCTGTATTTGAATCAAAAATTCAAAAATGTACATACATATGTACATAATTTTGTACTCCATTATCTTGTTCTTTCTATTATTTTGTATTGCCAATTTCTGTAAATCCATACTTCTGTTTTTAAAAATTCTGTAAATATGTACATATTTCTGTTTTTTTTTCCAAAATTTTTATTTTAATCCCGATAAAGTAATAATACATATGTATGTAGGCTGTTTCTGTATCCTTATGACAAAAATTCTATATAAGGATCAAGAATTCTGAAAGAACATTACACTGCATTTTATTTTTTTTTCAAAAGGAGTTTTCCATTATTCTTTTTTCCAAATTCTGTAAGTCCATAATTCAGGTTTCTGCATTTCAAAACCATGTAAATCCGAAATTCCGTATTTCAAAATTTTGGAAGTTCAATATTCTGTATTTCAAATTCTGTAAGTCTTGCTTCTGTTTTTAAAAACTTTGTAAATCCAACCGATTATGACCAAAGAATTAAAAAGATGACGTATTTTCAAAGGGAAACTCTAAATATATTTACAGTTACATATTGTCTTATTTTTATTATTACTTATGGGTTATTTTTATTTCCTGGTACCTACAGAAAATTGTATTTTACAGATGACATATTTATCATATAAGCCCTGCCTACCGTTCTCTAAATATATATTGACACAATATTTATATATTTTTTTTTTGATTTCAAAGTAATGAACACAATATATAGGTATAATTAATTGTAACAAATTTATCAAATCTCTGCAAAACTAGATTCTTACAAATGTTGTAATATTAAATTCCAGTAATACACAGCTTAATGTAAATTTAAATTAGATGTTCGTTCTGCGTCAGCAACCTGAAGCAGTTAATTAACACCTTCATTAACAAAACATTTAAACCTGACTTTTCACTAATATGATCGATGTTTAGTGACTATTTTTTTTTATAAATCAACACATTAAAGAAAATTATAATTACATGAACATTAAGTTAGAATTAATTTTAAAAACTTTTCGCTGATGTCGTTTGTATAAAAAAAAAATATTATGGAAACATTTGCATATTACAGTATGTAATTTATTTGTATTTTCCAGCTTAACGCCTCAACAATATTTTATAGTTGTTGATTAATTTCCTTATTCTGATATTACTGAAAAAAAAGTTGAAGCAGGGTGATTTAAACTCTGGAAAATGGTTAAGAATTAGTATGGTTTTATTAAAAAAAGGTTCTTGATTTTAACATTAAGATTAGAAGAATGGAAAATTCAAAAACATGTTGTGTATTTGGATTTGTTGGTGCCACTGAATATTGAAATTTAAAAATGGTAGATGGAGTACATAAAGTTTCAAAAAAATCAAAAGAGGCTTCTTATACTCTTTTTGCTTCTCAATTGTCTTATTTGTTTTTAATATTTTTCGAAGAGAAAAGAGAATTTGAAGGAATTGAAACATTTTGAAACAGCAGATGAGCGTGAGTAGATAAGCAAAAAGAGGTCGATTTTTTTTTGTTTGCTCGCGCTTTGATGTGAAAACACATTTTTCATTAAATGAAATTTCTGACATTTGGTGTTCTTTTTTCGTGTGAATTGAATATGTACATTTGTAGATAATTTAACTCGGATTAGTTGAAACTACTCTTTTTAGAATTTATTTCTCAGAACTGAAAATGATTCCTCGTACTTGGGTACACTAATTCAATAGCATTTGAATCATACGCCAATCTAATAAAAGCCAAGCACTGGCTAAAGATTCTATAAGATACCATTCGAAACACCCTTTATAAATTAATAATTGAAATTCAAAAATGCTTTTCTAAAGCAGTTTTTCTTCTTTTATATTCACCTGAATATGAATAATTAGCTTTTGTCCAATGTTCTTGTATGTTTTGTTTTAGAAAATAAAATAATTTCTGTTGTAAAAGGTAAACAAAAAAAAAATTAAATCGTTTATGTTGCCTTTGTGATTTAAAATTATAGTCCGACAAGTGGTGTTGTGAAATACAACTTATTTTCTAATACTTGTTATAATATTGCCCTAAAAAATTATGCAGACGTGAACGATGTTTTTTATATTTTGAAATTTGAAATGAATAATTAATTATAATTCAGGAATATTCCTAAATATTAAACATTGGTCTTTTCCCTTTCTGGGTTAAACAGTTCCTTGCAACTTCCTGTTGAGCTAAAAGAAAATTTGGCCAATATAAAATAAAATGTCCTCTACTGGCTAACCTCTCTCCCTCTGATACAGTGCTTAGCTTGTTTTAATAGAACCTATAATATGAGCTAGAATTTGTTTCGTATCAAATGCGAAACCCCTTTAATGTTTCACAACTTTGTAAGAATATTTTTTTTTTTGTATTTCTTAATTTTCAACAACTATTTTAAATTTCCATTGAATATTATTAAAAAAATGTGTTTGTTTTTTAAAGTCTAAATAGCAATTTTAAAAATAAAAATTTAGTTTCCCCTTCCAGAATTTTTAGAATTAAAAAAATATTCAAAAACTCCCAGCTGCTCTTCAAATTTTGAAAGTTAAAACCTTTATTGACTGGATTAATATTACAAATTTTTTTTTTCATCTTAGACGTTTCAAGAAGACGTTTAAAAGATAATTTGCAATAATCAGGATGTTTTTAATTGTGATACATTTTATATTTTTAAAAATCCATTTCAAAAATATGTTTGTTATTTTTAAATGATTTTCGATATATTCATTATTTTTAGACGTGAAAACAAATTTAAAAAAAATTTAACCATTTTTGTACTTTGTCTTTTTAAAATCTGACATGATTACGAAAAATTTACTATCAAATATTAACACGTTGTCTGATAAGTATCAATAAAATACCTAAATGAATCAGTAATATGAAGAGGTTGTGAAATATTTTCTTATCAATAAATTTTACTATCAACCACGAATTTTTCGTTGATGGAAGGAAATCATTTCTATTTATATAATTTATAAAAGTTATTTTTAATTGAAAAACAAAACTTCAACAACCAAATGTCTTTGGTAGAATTCTTTTAAGGCAATTTCAATTACGAAGAAAGAGGGATCGTGCACTCCAACATACGCAGGTAAATAAGATATGCTTAAAACCCGCTGGATTTGATTCAAAATACATATGTACAAAATGACAAAATTCAAATTAATACCCCCCTATCTATACCACTCAGTTGAGTCCCGTTATGCAACCCAAAGTTGTTAGGTGTAGCAGAACTATCGTCCCATCTATTGGCTTCTAATGGAACCCTTTGGCCACAGTTGAATTTTCCAATTTGTATTATATTAAAACAACCTTTGAACATAAAAAAAAATATTGACAGCATCATCTAACTGAACAAAAAGTTTTCGTCGCTTCTCGTGATACCAACCGGCCAGATCCAACTAGGTTAAAAAATAAATAAATAAATTTGGTTACACCACAGTTCATAAAGAACCAAGAGCTAAGCTAAGTGGCTTACAATTCTCAACCAGGCATGTGTGCGTGCCGCGTGGTATTGCTCAAATGGAGCGGAAATATATTTGTTTGTCAAATCCTAACGGCTAGGATGGAAGGCACTCTATTCTTTACAAGTGGGGTACTCTTGGAGAAACCACACCCAAACAACTGGATTAGTACAAAATAGGTGGAACTCAATATGAATGACTTATGCATCAATCCCCTCAGCTTAATTATCTAATCTGAAGAAACAAAAGAGACACATACACCAATTACTGTTCTATCAAACCCATCCAAGGAAAGAAGCACTCCTTTTAAAGACAATGATGCGTTAACCTCTCCAAGACCTAACTAACAAGATCCTTATCAGGCTTCATTTATATCGTTGTGCCATCCCCACAGGATATCATAATAATCATAATCTAAATGTGACGGCAACAAGACCAATTGTCAGACCACTAACCTAACCATTGTTTGTATTGTATTGTTTAAAAATAGCGAAATTAAATCTTACAACCCAAAAAAAATATTTAAATATGTTTGGCAACTCAATCGCCCAGCCTATAAGAACAGCAATAGAAAAATCATTTTTAATGATTTTTGACTCATGGCACGATGACTATATAGCGACATCTTGTCTTAGTTGTGAGCAAAGCAGCAAAATGATGAAAATTTTCTTTTGCTTTTCATGCAGCAAATAATGATGATTTTAAAAAATTTGTCTTATTTTATTTTTTTCATAAAAATAGCTAACTCAAAAGAGATTCTATTTTAACAAACAATATATCGGCATCCGCCGTCGTGTAGCCAGGCTATGTTGTTGGTTGTTGGAGAAGAACATAATATTGAGATTGCTGCGAAAGAACACCTCAAAAATCTCTCAGAATACTCAGTACGCGGATGTGTGGCATTTTGTTCGTAGCGCGCGCGTTTGCTAGCGCTTCTAGCTCTTCGCATGCTCTTTGGATTTTCCCATAATTTTTCATTGCGCTACCAATTTGACATAACCAAATCAATCCCAGGCAAACATTTTCAAAAAAATAACCCGCGCATTAAATTGAATGAACCAAAAAAGAAAAACAAATAAAAAATATTTTGAATGTGCTTGAATTTGTTGTTTATATTTTTTAGTGAATTTTATGGTATTTTACAAAATTTACTCAAAAAAAGTGTTTTTATTTCCGTACAGGCATTCCATACCTATTCAACAAGTGGAATTATGATTTTGTGATATTATGATGAGCTATTAAAATGATTTGGTGAATCAATATATAAACCCAGCGAAGTTCACACGATCAGCACAGGGAATATTAATATATATGCGCGGGGTGATTCAACCTATTTCGTGTCTCATTATCGTGCGCCCGCGCCCGCCGCTCATTTGTGATATCCCGCTCCGTCTGCTGCCGTGCCGGTTCGTCTTCATTGTTTGGCAGGAGCAATGAATTAAACGGTTGCATCTATAGTTCGGATCTTGCGCCAAAATGAGTAACCGAACTTATAGTGCCGTGCCAATTATTCGGATCGAAGCTTTTGATGATGATAGCACAATTCCCTATGCCGATCAGGACACCGAAGATGTTGATGATGCAGAACCTCAACAGAATGATATTATTATCAATATCACTGACACTTCCAATGGAATTTCTTCGGAAACTGATGGAACAGCTGCTGCTGCTGTTGCTGCTTCTGTGACAACAATGATACATGCTGACGAAGAAGACTCGGCAGCTGTTGGACAGAGACGAAGGAATTTGAGAAAAAACTCGATTTCAATGCCTACTGGATTGGACTTGGAACGTTTGCAACAATTGCAAGAGAGTGATGGACTCGATAGCGGGAGCGCATGCCAAAGTGTGAGTAAAAATTTATTTTGTTTGTTTTTTAAAAGTTTTGCGTATAGTTATAGATAAAAATGGTAAAATTGAAGTATGAAAAAAAATAGATATTTTCATATGAATACTACAAGTTAAGGTTTTTTTCTTTAAGTAGTCAAAATACAAGTATCAGTCCAGATAGCATGTTCTTTAATTCTAAATAAAAACTTTAAGGAGATAAAAAATCACTGATATGAAAAACAAGGCTAGGAATTACCTCTTCGAGATAAAGAAAATAATTAATAAACATTTATCAAGGTTATTATCTTAGTACAATAAGAGCTTTGGATCAGTATGTACTACATGCTATGACGTAGTCATTGGTGATTAATTTACGTTAAGTTCAATTGTGGTTCGGTATGATTTGACGCACTTATAATCAAAATGGTTTTTGCGTGGTCGTATTCTGAGATGTATTGCGTAGATTCTTTTTTTTTTAGATTAAGTTAACATAATGCTTTCGTTAGGAAAATATAAATACAGCATTAAAGTGATTCGTTAGTATTGATTACTAATAAAAAAAATTAGCTTACTTATCAATATATTACTATGTACTTACTGGCCCCAAGCGAGCGCTCCAAGTTATGTTATTTTACTAGTCATTGGCCTCTGGACCACAACTCTCCCACTTCACTGCTTCACAGTGTGACTCCCGCTTGTAGGATTCGCTGGGTTGACCTCAAGAAACGTTAACAGGCCTCCCTGTTTTGGAGGACACCGGCAGGTGTCGTTGCATTCTTTTTTCATCCAGGAGTTTTTGCTCCTGCTTTTCTTGTGCTATATTGTTGAAGCCAATCTCAAGAGCTGAAAATCCCGAAAATTGAAAATCCTAAAAACTGAAAATCCCAAAACAAAATATGCAACCAAATAAAATATCCATGGCTTGCATGGAATTGAATCTCAAGGAAAACAAAAACAATAAAAACTACTCATACCTACCTTATTAATAATCATTCATATATAAAATCGCAAAATTATGTTACTCAAATGAAATTCCATCAGTTTTCGTTTATGTCGAGGAATTTAAATGAAAACAAAAAAAAATACTCAAAACTCCGAGCCAAAGTCGGCTATCCATAAATTTGCCAAACGCAAACAAAGAATTATTGAACGATAGTCCTCAAAAAGCATTTTCAAATTAGCAAGATCAATTTGAATGTAATAAATTAAATGTTTTTGTTTGCTGTCAGTTCAATTTTTTTTTTCTGTGGTAGATCTAGATACTCATCATTGTGAAGTGATGATGAAAATGAAAAGCATGTAAAATTGGCAACAAAGAGCGTTTTCAAGCTTGCGTGAAATTAATAAAATTATATTAAAAAAAATCTTTTCCAAATCGTTGAGTTTACCTATAATAAATTATAACGATCATTTTAATTTAATTATTTTGCAGTTCTGAGAAATGTTGAATAGTTCTTTGGAGATCTTTTTTTTTTAAACAAAGCAAACAACAAAGAAAACATTTTTTTAAATGCCGATAAGGACCAGTAACCCCTTTATAAATGGTGTTTTTTAAAGGTATAGAACTTTGATATTAAATGAAACAAAGATTTTAAGAATTGACATGAAATGATTTTATTGGAAAGATAGTCTTTTGACGTTAATATTTTTCATATAATTTCTGGCGTATGACCACGGAGATCCAATTTTTGCTCACTTTTTCCAACATTTGTTGCCGTATGTCAGCAATAACGGTGTGAATGTTGTCTTTCAAGTGGTCAATCGTTTTTGGCTTATCGGCGTAGACTACTGACTTCACATATCCCCGTTATCCCCGGCGCGCGTTTAAGCACACTGTCGTTTATTTGAGAAACGAAAAAGTCAAATGGCTTTATAGCGGTCACCATTGACTGTATCGTTCTGGTCAGCATCGTTTTTAAAGCTGGCCCAATAGAGCACACCAAACAATCAGTTTTTCTGGAGGTAACGGTGTCTCAAGATATACTGGAGGATTATATTCACTCCAAGTACGGTAGTTTTGTTTTTTGTCTTAGCCATTCAACCAAAACTGATCTTCATCTCTAAAAATTTGGAAGCATTATTTAGGCGTCAGTCTATTAATGTTGAAATGTCAAACTAAACTAAATAAAAATCACTTTACAGCTGTTAAAATGGCCGCCAGTCAAGAAAGTGTTGACAACTTAAAGTTCTATATTTCGAAACAAACTCCCTCTACTTTGCGTTATTGGGCGAAAATTGGTCATTGAACTCAGGGAAAATGAAAAAAAATAGAATGTCCATTTTTTTAAGAGATAACCCTTTGTATATGAAAACTATAGTACTATCATGGCGAGTTTTTTTTAATGTTGCCCAGACCCTTGTGGTGGCGCTGCAAAATGTGAGGTGTAAAATTCGATTTTGGGAGTCTTTAAACGTCGGAGATTGGTGGTAGGGGCAAGAGGAGAGTAGGTTTTGGATTATTGCATCCAAAAAATATCAATAAATATCGATTAGAACCTCCATAAGCTCTCCGCAAAAAAAAAGAGTAAGGGTTGCCGGCATACTTTAGATGTCGCCCCATTCGACTTCCACCATGAGAGGACTATAGTTTATATATACAAAGGATAACTAAATTAATCCTAATGTCTTTTTACACATAGACCACTAATCTTCGTTTTAAAAGCTCGAAATATAACAGATAAAATCATTACCGCCCCTAAAAGTATACAATCAAACATAATGAAAAATCCACTTCAAAGATTAATGCAAACAAATCTGTATCATTGCCCGAGAATAGTTTTGTTTGTTTTCTTATCAATTCAATAACAAGTACAAGTGCTTATTAAATTTACAAATGACAGCCTTTTTTTTATTTTATTGAATTTCAATTATAGACGATTTAATTGTGATTGATATGAAATAATCAAATTATTCAATCTTATGTGGACTCTCAATTGATTTATATCTACTGAGTTTATTATGACTTTGAGTTGTAAATTGCCACTTGAGTATAAAAGAAAATCTGATTTTATTTGATCATAGCTTTTAAATTGAGTCAATTGATTTGTTGTATTTACATTTCATTTTTTTTTTGCATTTTATTTTCTCTCTTTAAATGTACATATCTTTTTACAAAGGTATAGAAGAGGCAATTGAAAATTATTGATAGTAAACAATTATTATGGGGACTCACTTGACGTAAATTGAAGGTATTTCAATGATTTATTTTAGTTTGAAAAATGTTTGAAATATTATTTTTATGGGAATGCGATATTTTAATAGATCCATGATCATTTTTGTTTCTTTTGTCAATTTTGAGTGTAAATTAGATTTGTTTGATTTATGGCCATAGTTTAGCAGTGGCAATTAAAACTCTCTTTTTGGTTTAAATTCAATTTCAGCATTACCTACAATTTGAACTCAGTTCAAGGTTTAAACTAAGTTTATATTATATAAGTATGTAAGTATACGATGTGTTGTGGGTTCGGAGAAATTAAAATTCATTAAAACTTGGGGTTTTTATTTAATCCCACTAGTTGACACCTCCTGTATATTTTTCATTACCTGTTTGCTCTTGGGGGTTTTTCCTTTAGAGTAATTAGATATCATTCAAGTGCGTTTTGGTGCGTTCCTAGAAGTTCAGTTTTTTTCCAGGTGGCTCTTAAAGAAGTAAGGTAGCAGAAAAAAAACAGTTAAAATTGGCATTTAACATTCTAAAATTTTGGCTCATGTCAATGTCAATTCCTCCCTCAGCAAATTTGTCATATCCTCCTTTTGATTACTTTTTGAACAAATACAAAAAAAAATTTCAAATGGTGCACAGGATAAACTAGTATTTGTTATTAATGTTTTTAAGAAACCAAGTTCACTACACTTTACTTTCAATATCAAAAGCTAAGTAATTAAAATATAAAACGTTTTTAAAATGGGTACAAAAAATACATCCACTATAATTAACTCCTAGGCCACATTGGTCCCAGTTTATCCCTCAAGCCTCAACCCAATCGATACTAACATCAATTAAAGTGCTTTTAGGGTTTTAGTTTGAATGTCAAATTCTCCCGACCTTATCCTATATCGGTACTTTGTAGGTTAGTAACCTATAACTGTTCTCAAACTTGTTATACAGAAGTTACTGGTGTAAACAATCAAAGCGTCTTTATCTATCAAAGGAACGTTAACTTTTGTCTTCTTCTTCCCTTTAAGTACAATATAACTACAAATAGATGAGGTCATGAGGATTATGTATCTGTGTCCCTCTTTGTTGTCTGACACCAAGCATAAAAGTGAGAATGACCTATTCAACCAGAACCTTGTTTCGCTCAAACAGCTTCATTGATGAAGCAGCAAAGTGATCGATGACAATAAAATGATTTGTTAAGGGAAAAACAAAACAACCATCACTTCGCCATCGCATCGCACCGATTAGAGAGAAGTGATTTATTTTCATTTGAAAATGCTGCAATTCTTGTTTTCCGATTCTTACTCAGTCAGTCAGTCTCAGCCGTCTATATGTACCTACATATAGTGTGAATAAAATTATTACATATCATTTGCAAAAAAACCGATCGAGGAATCGCTTCGTCGTCGTATAGTTTGGTTGTCTCATTACGTCGCGCTTCGTCAACAATTTAGTTCCCACACGTTTATAGTGTCAATTGAAAAAATATTGTTAAAAGAAGACAATTTTTATCGGCTGAACCCGCGCGGGTGCTATAATTATGTCGTAATCGTAATCGGTCTAAAAAAAAGTATAACAACGTTCTATTGTTTAAAATTTATGTGAGATCAGTTGTAATTAAATTATTAACACTATTGACACCGGGTCTACAAAATAAATGATGATGATCGACACTGCTTTTTGTTGGTAGTTGGTACGGTAAAGTGTAATGTGATCGAAACTAGTGAATTTAAGAAATGGATTCAATTGAAATTGATACTTCCTTTTCCAATGTAGTTAAAACGGATAAACCAACCAGAAATTTCGGTCATAATTCGGAAGCAGACATTTCTGATATAGTATTGAAAAAGGCAGGTACCTATTTAAACAATTGAGGTTTCTGATATTTTAGATAAGCATAATTTGGTGAAACTGAAATTGAATAAAAGTTAAATTAATGTTGGTGTCAAAAAGATTCACTTCTAACGATTGATTGATTTCCAACAAAGGAATTCTTTTTATTTGGATGTTTAGAGTTATTTAGTACTTTTAGAGTCATATTACTATAAAAGTCTTATTTTCTTTTCCAAGGAATGTTTTCGGTGTATTTTTCTGTTCCCAATATCAAGAACTTGACTTAATACTAGTTTACTCGTAAATTTTGGAAAACAATGTATTCATTTTCATATTCGATTTGATTGGAATAAAGAGAATTATATTTTGGTTCTAAGGTTAAATGTTTGTATTTATGTGAATAAAGTCAGGAGTTAAATTCTATAAATAAACACTTGTTTTAAATGCCTTATGAGTAATCAAAGTGGATGTTTGTTTATTGAACACTTAAATTTGATTTATTACCAGACCACCACTCTGCTTCTAAGTCAAAATTTGCAATGACTAATTATTGCAAAAAAAGAAATGGCAGGTCAAAGGAGTTCATCTCAGTTAAAATATTGTGTTTGAAGAGTTGTTGATTTATGATTTCGATCAAGTAAATAGCGAAATAATGTGATCTTTGAATTTTGTTTGAAATAAATTCGGTTGCGACAATATTTAACAGGCTTTTAAATTTTTTGTATGAAACAAAACGTTAGACGTAAGAGCAAATGGCAGTAAGTGCGCATGTACATATGCAAAATTAATAAATACACAGCTAGTGAGATTGTTTGTGAGAATGTTCCTGTAAAGTAGTTTTTTTTTTTTTTAGATAATCCATAGTTCCAGTCGTTGTTCCATTTGACTAGTGCCTGCTTTTTGAAATAGCTCTTAATCATTGGCCTATTACACAAATATGGACCGAATGAGCGAATCATTTCTTTACAAAAATTCGAAGAAATATGGTTCCCCATCTCCTAAGCGATGTAAGCGCTAACTGTGCAAAGGTTGACAGTAAAATATTAAAACAACTAGTAAAAGTTTTTCAAAACACTTTCCCGACCGGAGCTTTGGGGTCTATTCGCATTATGCAGCCATCTAAGTCGCTGTACCTTGACCAGTTTGATCAGTTCAGTGTCGCTGGTTTGTGACTTCAAATCAGATCATTTTTTCTAATCTGAAATAGTCCTTGTGCGGGAAATTAATTTGAAGTCGAACATAGCCACCCGGAGCGTAGGCAAGAGAAGTCAGTTGCCCTCTCCTGACTCTGAAAAGTACAAGATTTGAAAAATATTTTTGATTTTTTACCGTTACCAATTTTTGGTTACTCGTTAAGCTTATAGGCACCATTTTCAGTTTATACAAAGAAAAAATTTCAAAAAAATGTCCACTAATTTGTTCAATGCACACAAAATGTAATTTTTAAAAATGTGGAAACCATTAATTCTGTTTTAAAATAAAGAAATAAAGAAATAAAGAAAGGCCAGACCTTTCTTTTAACACATTGCCTGACTTTTTTTAATTACTTCTTCTTCTAGATCCCAAGAAGAAATCTCTTTTTTTGAGAAAAATGCAAAATTCCTTTAACTTCAAAATTTTCTTTTCCGAAAAGTGTCTACACTTTAAAATATTTCCTATTTTCCATTATTCGGTGTGAACACTTGTGTGAAAATTTTTAAGCTTTTCGAGTATTTTTTTTTTTCAAATAAAAAAAAATAAAACTAAATATGAACGTTTAAAAAATACATTTATACAAATTGTCAAGCATTTTTTGTTCTTGTAAGTTCAAATGAAGGTGCATAGGTGTGTCAAATGACTAGAGGCTAGTCTTATGTAAATCACCCTGTATACAATTTTTTATAAACGATTTTACGCATATTTTTTTTGTGACATTGTATTTTACACTTATACAATTTTTATATTTTTTTTTATACATTTGCTATCTTATTAAAGGTTTGCTTTTAGCTGCATCAATCCAACTTATTCTCCTTATATGTTCTATTTACAATTTATAAGAGATACAGTCTTATCTTCAATTTCCTTGTTATTGTAGTATTGCAATGTTTTTTTTTTTTTAATAATGATGTACTTGGTATTTGGTAATTTTCTTGGATTTTTGCCATTAATTGGCTATTCACACCAAACCCAGTTTCAGTGTTCTTTAGTATCTACATTATTTTGTTTTACCTATTTGCAATAATCTTATAATATTTATTGCATTTCTTTTTATTTTTTAGGCTACTGATGAGATTTCCGGTTCTGTTACATTCAGTATACCTGAAAAGACTGTCACTACTTTTGCTTTTGATGATTTTGAAGATGGAAGACCGAGAGGAAAAAGACATATATCAAGGTGAGTCGACTAACAACATAAAATAAAACTTGGTCCCTATTCTGAAGAATATAATTGAAGCGTTCCGATCGGAGGCAGAAAGGGTTGAGTCATATTTTCAAAAATTTGGAAGAACGTATTTATATATTATAAGTTTATACACAGGTGTGTGTCTTATGTATAGTACTTTAATTTTGGATGAAAAAGAATTTAGTCTATTCGTTTTATATTCAACAAATTTGTCATTAAGATTATTTCCTCGCCTAAGAGAACAAACAAAAAAATCACCTTTAATCCTCCTTAGATAATAACTTACCTAAGAAAATTGCTATCTCAAACATTTAAAAAAAAATCAGTTACCTAGTTATTACAATCACGGGCCATTGAAAAAATGCGTTATTTTAAATTTAAAAAATGGCAATTATTTTTTTCTTCCTCTGAATGCCTTAAATAAAAAAATATCCAACAAGCACTTAAGAACTTGCATACAAAAGTGTAGTTGCAATGCAAGAAATTTTTTTATAAGAACTCAAAAATATTTTCAATTTTTCAAATATATTTAATTTTATTCAAAAATGCGTTATTAGATCTGATTATGACTTATAAATTATTCATCATGCATTGAAAAAAAGATGTTTTCCTAAAATTGGCCATACACGACCAGGCCGAATTGCATCGTGTAACCTGGCTTAAATCTAAAGTTAACTGTGATCTCCCGTGTTGAAACTCTGAATCAAATCGACTCCGTATGTTTAGTGGCGGTAGTTGCAAAATAACCAGTTTTCGGTTGTTTTTATCTCAAGTTTAACTGTACTGTTTTAACCGTAACATAGAAATGAACGACAAAAAGCGAGTTAACCGCTTTCGGTTAAAATCGACCGGTTGTTCCGATTCCTGCCATTTGGCTCAGTAGTGAAAGGGAGGCCTTAGCCAATCGTGAGATGCGAACCAAAAAGTGGTCCACTGAAACTAATTCAAGAATATTTTAACAATTTTTTGGAGGTAGTCTTTTGTCTGTTGTGTCATTGCTGATTTTATTGTTTTCATCCATAGAAAAAAGGAAACACATATAATAGAATTACCCACAATTTTTGCAAATGTCAATTAGGACCTTCCGATTATCAGCTGAGAACTCTACCTTAGTGCTTATTTCCAATAGAAAATTCTAATGGTAAAAGTTAACCACGTGGAACCACAGGCAAAAGAAACGTTTCTCTAAGCACTGAATTTTTATAAGTAAACTTTTTAAAATAATAAGTTTGTCACATCATTTTAGTAGAATTAAAAGGAATTATCAAAAATGAAAAAAAATAGTTTGTACAAAAAAAAAAAATGAAGGTAATAAATAAATTGTAAGTGTTTTTTTTCTACTTCTCTTAATTGTTTATTTCCAAACTTATGTACATAGTAAAATACAACACCGAGTGTGATTTCTTGCATTTTTCAGTTCTTCTTGCAATACATACTTCTAATAGAAAATATGCCATTTATTAAAAATTCTCTAACGCAAAAAAAAGCTTATACCTACATTTTTTGACGAAACACTTATATGATATAATATAAATTAAAAAGTTGATAACATCATTGCAAGACAGATTTTGTTGGTTAAAAATGTATTGAGTATCTAGCCAGTTTCTGTGTATTCAATGTTTTGAATTCCAAGTGACATTTAATTTCAATTGATTTTATGAAAAGCTAATACGCTTACTAAAATTTAATTGCTAACCCTTAGAGTAATTATGCACCTACGAGTACCTTTGTACGTGTAATCTAGTTGTCATTGACGTCATCATTGTTTTGATTTGTTTTAGTTTTTCTTTACGACAAATTATACGATACTGCTAGCGGTCATTAACTCGAATAAAAATAGCTTATCTACTTGAAGTAAGTGACCTATTTGGCACGAATTGTTTTTGCTATTAATTAATCAAGTTTTTACATTCCTTCATAGAATATTACATTATGTATGTACATTGTACATATGTACATGATCAAAGATTAATTTTATATATGTATTCATCAGAAAATTCTAATAATAATTAATTCAATTTATTAACAGTTTTTCCGTTTATTTGAAAAATAATAATTGATTCATTGAATAATAAAATTTTTCAATTTATCTTGCAATTTATCATTTCAAAAACTGGATAACTTACAAATAATTATACTAAATTATCATTTCTTAATAATAATATACATATAATATAATGGAATCAGTATTGTGTAAAAAAAAAAAATATGCATGCTTGCCATTTCTTATTCAATTTCATAGAAGTGACACTTACATTTACATAAGTTAACCGGAGTTTACTGTTTATCGTGATATTCTAAAGTCCATTTAAATTGCAGGTAAAGCAGCTGCTTTAAATATGTTTATCAAACTAAACTATTCCAAAACAGAACATATGAACAACAACAAATTTTATGATTGAAGCAAGAATTTCTCACTTAAGTCTGACTCCATTCAATAAACTAATAAATACAAAATAATGGTAGCTGAATAAATTTAAAATATTAAAACAAAACTTTCTCAACTAAATAATAATCCACAATTTTGCTTGTGGCATGTCTCATAAGTTGTCTACTTGTGTTTACTCGTATAATGATGGATTAAAGACGTCCGTATGAGTTTCTTAAAAATATGTTTGATTAAAATAAAAGTTAAACAAAGATTTTTAGATCAAGAATAGTTTGATGGGGTATTTTAATGAATTTTACTGTGCCTCAAGGCCGTGAACCAAGCATGTTTTATTTCCAGAAATGTTTGCTAACCGAAAAGGGTACCATACAAAGGTGAAAATTGTTTAATTACATAATGCAATAGGCAAAAAAAAATGAGGGTCAATTTTTGGCTTTTTTTGACTTTTTGAAGAGCTGTGAAAAATAATCGTATTCAATGAAACGAAATCTTGAAATTTTTGTTTTCAATTAATTTTTTGATTTAGTTTTTCTTAAGTTGCCACTACTGCGTCATATACAAAAAAATGAACAACGACACATAAATATAAGTATAGTTTCAAAAACAAGAGCTAAATTCCTAAATGATTCATTATTAAGTATAAAATAAAATAAAATAAAATAAAATAAAATAAAATAAAATAAAATAAAATAAAATAAAATAAAATAAAATAAAATAAAATAAAATAAAATAAAATAAAATAAAATAAAATAAAATAAAATAAAATAAAATAAAATAAAATAAAATAAAATAAAATAAAATAAAATAAAATAAAATAAAATAAAATAAAATAAAATAAAATAAAATAAAATAAAATAAAATAAAATAAAATAAAATAAAATAAAATAAAATAAAATAAAATAAAATAAAATAAAATAAAATAAAATAAAATAAAATAAAATAAAAAATAAAATAAAATTCATTCGAAAGCAAAGCTAATAGTCTAAACGCTGACAGCAAATTTTTGGTTTGGAGGTAAAACCAAAATTCATGAATATGTTTGTGGGGGTACTAGAGCCTTGATTTCAAATTCAATCGTCTGGCAGGGTTATTTTGTCGCCCGGCGCGCCGGGGCTGCAAGCGCGAGGTTGAATTTCGACTTCCCAGACGATTTAAGTGTCGCCAGACCTAGCCAGACGCAGACGGCTCCAGTACCTCCACATACATGTTCGTGAATTTCGGATATACACCTCCAAACTAAAACACAGGCATACATTTTGTATGAAAATTTTATTTTAATATAAAGCTTGGAGTTTGACATTAATTGTGAAAAACAATAAAATTCAAATGGCAGCCACTTCAAAGAATAAAATCAATGTTTCAAAAATTAACCTAAAAATATTATTTTCTTCTTAAGAAAAAAATGCATAAAAGTTTTCCTGAGCATGTTTAAATTTTTTTATTACACTGAATAATAGAAGAAAAATAATAAGATTTCTCTATGATTTTCATCAAAGAAGAATACTGGTCTCAAACAATGTTAATCCGGTCGTCAGCAAAAAAAGATTGTTTAATAGTTTGACATTTGGTTTTATTACTTTTTTCAAGTATCACTTCTTTTATTCTTTTAAGGTTGTTCTGTAAAATCCGGGACGTCTGGAAACTCTAGGATATAAATTTTATTCAAACTTTGTAAAATTCGTTTCAAAAAAAATCTTACAGTTTGAAGATAATTGGTCCACCCTTTAAGACTGTTTTTTGGAGTAAAGTTTTTTTGTGTGGTGTTACCATGTTTATACCAAACCCCACAGATATATTTTTAATATTTATCAAATAAAAAAAAATAAACCTTCTCTCACCTCCCGTTTGGAATTTAGTTATTACATCTTATTAAATCTAATCATATAAGTGGATATTAATTCTAAGTCACATTAAAAAAGGAAAAACATGTTTGAGCAACTTCAAACAACTCATATAAATATTTGCATATTTAAGTATTTAATGTGTCATCATTACGCACTGCAGATACAACATATTTTAAGAATGATCCAGCCAGAGAGCAAAAAAAAATATTTAATAAAAACCAATAAAAGTATCTACACTCTCTAACTATCTTAAACTACCCCAACTTGGTTAGACTTGCTTTGCTATACTGTACGCGCGCCAGATATTATTTTTTTTTTTTTTATTTCTTCTCATCAGATTCTGACTCTGAGCTGAGTGGCGCAATGGATAATTGTATCTGAATTTCTGAACTTGCTTTATAGCGAGTACAATTTTTTTTTGTAGCTTGACTAACTTTACACATTTCTTTTCTCTCATACGCCAAATAGTATCTCAAGAGAACCGCATCTGATAAGACCGTATCTTAAAGTTATAGTTTATCCCGTTCGTTGTTCGGTTGAATTTAAATCTCAACAGATTTTTGTTTCTTCTCATTATTTATTTGATGGTATGTAATTATAATATTTTTTTTATCACTTCAACAAGAAGAAAATTAATTTAAAAAAAAAAATCACAGCAGGGTCATTGACGGACTGCGGTACGCAATTTTATAAGCATATGTATATTTTCCGGTGCGCGGTGAAATTAAAAAGTTGAAATTTTATAAAAATCCCGTACAGCTTAAGAAATCTTATATCTAGAAATGCTCTAGATAAAATAATTTTATCTTGTTAAGTGAAGATAAGAGTTCTTGTATTAAGATACGAGAGATTTGATTCGCTGGCCAAGTTCTTTTGCACTGACCGGAACTCATTGTACACAAAAATAATTTAAAATAAAAAAGTAAAGGGCCCGTCATGCAAATTTGACCAACATAATTTAAATTTATTTATATGATAAAATATGTTGCAACACAGCTTATCACAGCGCAACGCAGGGTTATCAATCTTTTGATAAGAAAATTACTCTATTTGACTTTAGGTAACACATGAGTTGAATTTTTAACGTCATCGTAATAGATCTCATTTCTGTGCTTTGAATAGTGAAATTAAAGATCATGTCATATGCTTGCACTTAACCAAGTGCATACCTTTCGTTCTGAGTGCATAGTGCACTTACAGCTTGAGGTTTATTTTGTTGAATATTTACAGGGTGTCCCGGTAATCTTGGTCCAAACAGGAGTTTATTCTGTTTTTACACTTCAAAATCAAGAGAACGATACAAATTTACGGTACTTTAAAAAAAATTGAGAAACTAAATTGGCTAAGTCAAACTTCAAGATTATCTGTAACCAAAAAAACTAATTCACAGTTGTATAAATTTCAAACCCAGTCGTCACTGGAAAACCGTTATAGTTCGCTATGAGCAAGTACTATATTCTGTGAGGTCATGACTTGGCCTATCACCATTTTGAAATTTTACCATGACTACTGGGACACCTCGTATAAATGGCACATGACAAGAAGGGGAGACTTAAG
Source organism: Syrphus vitripennis (assembly GCA_958431115.1). Taxonomy (NCBI): domain Eukaryota; kingdom Metazoa; phylum Arthropoda; class Insecta; order Diptera; family Syrphidae; genus Syrphus; species Syrphus vitripennis. Next base: position 76,033,486 of record OY288110.1, read on the forward strand.
TGAAGACAATTTTGATTAATGTAACACAAAAAAAGACTATTATTAAAGTCCAAATGAAATTTTAAGAAAAGAAAATTGAAAAATAAATATGTATAACATTTTGCTCAACCATCAAGCTTCACGAAAAAACTCTCACGTCACGTCTCACTCTCACGTCAAAAATATCATCTTGCACAAAATACAGCAAGGCCAACTTATTTGGCACTGTCATGTAAAAATGAAGAATCCCTAAGAACCCAGTTCAAAATGCAATAATACACGAGGTTCCAACACTATCGCTGCAGAAATGCTGGCGCAAAAACTCCTGGATGAAACAAATGCAACGACATCTGCATTTATTTGGCCTCAGACATGGAACAATCTAGAACCGGGATGCCTTTCGACGTTTTCTAAGGCTAACCTGGTGAACCCTACAAGTGGGAGCCGGTGGATGAAAGCAGTGAAGTGAAAGAGTTGTGGTAAATGAAGAAGAATTTCTGGCACTGAGTTTGAACGAAAGAAGGAACAAAAATGATTGGGTAACATTCGGATATTTTTTTTTCGGAGTGTGCAATTGCTACCATATATAAAGGATCGCTCATCTGCCTGCCTGCGTGAGAGGGTACAATTGCATCGTTTGACTTGCAATCGCAACACACTCGTTACCCATTCCAAGCGTATGGCTAGTCCATTTCCTCTATCAAACTTCTTCGTATGATGGAGTGAATGGGTTACTGACCTGTTCCCATGTGAAGATACCGTTGGCCCAAGAAAATCGTTAATGTATTAAGCTTTCTTGTAACACTGGATGTGACTTTCCCAATGCTGAAATAGAAGAAAAAGGTGTTGCCATAAAAAAGTCGCTTAAAAATTTTAGTTTTTAATACTTATGTTACAGTAGTTATATTCACTAATTCACTAACAGCTCTAAACTGTCGATCATCTCTTACGGAGATATCCACATAGTTCAATATTCAACTTTGCTGGGTGCCGGGCCATAGAGACATTGCAAGAAATTTCGAAGCCGACTTCCAAAAAAAGGAACAACTTTACCTGTGCTAGCGTGGGTATGCCTTGGGTACTTGCAAGCTTATGCTAAAGCAAGATACTATAGAGAGAACAAACTACAGGTGAAATAACATCACCACCTGTATAGCGACAAAATTGATTTGACCTAATTTTAGTGCCAGACGCTCTAAACAACTGATCTCCCTCAGCATATCGCATATTAGCTACGTTATAGGTGTCCTGACTGGACACTGATGCCTAATGAACCTAATGAAAACTTAAATTTCTGTGTGGTTGATGCCTTTTTTACCATATCAAGTTTCCAGTATAGGCCCAACCTAACAAAAATGATGCAAAGAAGGTAAATGCAACACAAAAGCTCAAAATATTAGTGGAAAAAGGAAAAAAAAACGTCACTTAACCCCTTCTTCACTTCACCTCTTCAATTGATTTTTGTAGGAGTTACAGGGACAAAGCGGAAGAAGAGACAGTCTCTCATCTTCTATGCACCTCTTCTGCCCTATCACAAAGACGAAAACTCTACCTTTCAGACTTCTATTTCCATGACCCCAGCGATCTAGCAAACTCCGACATAACTTGTCTCCTATACGCTTCATTCGACGCTCCAACTGGTTCAACTAGTGAGGTTGATCAACTGATCCATGCGCTAACACAAGGAACAAACTTTTTGGATTTTTCAACCAACAGCCACTTTAACCTTATTTTATTATAATTTGCTTTGGAATTAATCCTTCTAAATCTTATTTACTATTTTTAAATAAACTACATATTTTGTCCTTAAAATTTTAAATCACATTTAATTTTAAACAAAGTATGTACCATAATTCTTGTTTTATGAAAATGTTGTTTATAAATACTGCAAGCACTATTAATATTGTGTTACTTCAATATACAACCCTACTTGGATATGTGTTTTCATTCTTGAAATTCTTGGATAGTATTTTGTATAAAATTTTAATCCTTTTATGGGTTGCAAAAATAATTTTAATAATACATCAGTTAGTTTTCATATAGTAATATTTTCTAAAAACAGGTGTTTTAAATTAATTTAAAACAAAAAACAAATTCTTAGCACGTTGTTTTCACAACGCTAACCTGTTCTTTAAGAACAAATAATAAACACATAGTTCAGGCATTGAGTGAGACTATAACTACACGAAGTTCATTGCTTTAGCGTAGGAATAAAAAAAGAAAATAAACAACACTGGGGATAATGTAAGCATCACGTGTTTATTATTAACTTAAGATCAACATGTGTCGTATTTTATATTTAATTAGTTCTATTAAGCAGATTTTAATTGATGGTAGTTTCTGATTATGAAAATTAACCACATGATGTATATATTTTTTGTAAGTTTAGTTTTTTTTTTTGAAATTGTAATTTTTACTTTAAAATTCTGCAGCAGCTTTCCAAGTGGAATGAAAGTAATAGAGTATGATTCGCATTTCGGTTTATGAAATTTCGGATCAAATTTCTGCTTAAACTTCGATTTTGTTATTAAATAAACGCCTTTGAGGAGAGTACCATAATTTTGGCGCCAAAATTTGACAACGGTTTTTTTTTTTTACTATGGGAGGGGAAGGCAAAAATAACGGCAATACTTACAATTAAGTTTAATAGTATTTTTACAGCCAGTATTTTGTACTATAAGTCACTTTTTTTAAATCAGGCAAAATTTATGTACAGTTTTCGAAAAAATGAGTTTAAAACACAAAATTCGGGAAAAAACACAACACACAACACAAAAAGAAAAGTTTAAAATATAATTTCTCAAGCGAACGAGAGTCTAACAAAAATGATGAAAACGCGGAGAAAGTTAATCAGTTTTTTTCAGTCTGTTCACTGAGCTCATATGCCGAAACGTCATAAGTAATTTTAGTGTTTACACGCGGACGCGTGGTACTGTATTTGGGCGATATTATTTTAAGGAAATAAATTAAAAAATTGTGTACTTTAGTAGTTAATGAAAATTTGTTTAATACAAGGCTTTTTTTTTAAACAATCAACTAAATATAAACTTTCTTTTGAGATACCTTGTACAATACTTAATATGGCAGATTATTTTAAATTGATGTGTGAAAAAAGTTATTAGCTAACTAAGAGTGTGCATCAAATCAAATTTCACAATCTCACAAAGTAATTTTTAATTTCTGCTAAAGTAAATAATGTAGTATACACACCAACCCTTTGTACAGACAAATTTAATCGATGAAATTGGTTCTTCCAGCTTATTATAAATGTTCGTATGTAGGTTAAAATATAGTAAAATTATTATTAATTATATTCACAAGCGAGTGAATAACTTTTTTCAAACAATTATTTGAAATTAACCGCCAAAGCAAATGCTATAGGTATAGCACATAAATTGTATTCTAACAAAAACTTTCATCGCATATCGGTTAAACCAGAACATTTTTCGTGTATCGAATGAATGTTGTTGATGTCCGGATTTTAGTTTACGCAATTTATTATTATTAAGAATCCTCCAAACTGTTTATGAGGAAAACGTAATCCATAAACTCTCATCAATCTATTGAATATTGAGCAAATACCTAAAAATCTTAAGTTTCGATTTTGTAAAAAACCACAGAAAAAATTTCAACAAAAATGTTGGAGCCCTTTTTGAGATACCTAAATAAATTTTATCGTTACTGAATTTAAACATATTTTTTTTATTTTATTTGTTTTCCAGAGATAATTTCCGAAGTAAACGAAGAGGATCTATTGCACCATTACCCTCCTTGAGACTCAACAACAAAGAAATGTTATCCAGTGATTTTGACACGCAAAGTGTCATGAGCAATCAAGCTTCAATTACAAGCATTAATTCCATTGCTAGTTTGTTAAGAGAGAAAATGCAGGTAAGTGAAGAAAATAAACAATTGGTGTACTCATTAAGTTTGATTTTGTGAAAAAATTAAGCAAACATATCCAAAATAATTAAATAAAAACCCCTTTTAAGCAAGTCTCCCGAAATGCAAATTCTTGTGAAAATTCAAAATTAGGAATTAGGTTGCGCATTTAACTTGCTTTCCATTGTATCGCTTCGTTTGTTTTGCCTTGCAAAAATTGCCTTTACAAATTTGGAAGTAGTTCAACCTTGGATCAACTTTTAAGCTCACCAATTTCAGCGACTAGCTGTGGTTCAAGCATGCAATTGGCTGTTATCATACTCTGAAACCCTGAACCAAATCTAAACCTCACCTTGCCTTCTAGTGTGAAAGTAAAAAGTGGTGAACAGACGTTTAAATATTTATGCAACTGGCCCTAACTTTTTAAATCACATTAATCCACCCCCAAATTTTGTTTTCTCATAAGAAGAATATGGATCAGAAGTCAGAAATCTTTAATCTTTCGGCTTTATGAAATTTATATTTTGGTCGACAGCTTTTCTTTTAGTTTTTATTAAATTTTTTTGAAGCATATAAATTGCAGTGAAATAAATTGTCATTCTTTGTTTTATTGATATTTTTATTATTGAAAAAGTAACTAGCCAAGAAACTTGAAAAAATAAAATATTCTTTTACACATTTTTTATATTAATTTTTTTAGAAATGTTTCAACAATTCTGTTACATAACTTTTCTCTGTATTGCAAAATAAAAAATGTGTTTTTATATAAAAAAAAAACATTCTTATACCAGACCTGTACCTACTGTCCTTAAAATAAATCTAAAATCAAAATTTACTTAGCGATTTTCTTAAAACTTGGAATTTAAAGTTTTTTAATGATTTGCTAGAGTTGAAATTGAAATGTTTGAAATCAATCTCAAAATTGGTGTTTTGGTGCATTTTCGAAGAAAAGGAGTTAGAATGTAAAATTAAAGTCGCTTCAAATATATTTTATCCATTTTAGAAAGCCAGAAGTGTTCTTAATCTAACACCAAAAAAAAGAATATTTTTATCTCTTATACATAGGTGTTGAGAAAATTGAAAATATCTTAAATCTGAGCCTTAATCTATTCGTCTCGACAAAAGTCACCTATAATAACCATAAATAATGTTTTATTTAATATTCTCAAAAACCAGGAAGTCAACGTGATTTTTGTAAAAACTAGTTTTTTTTTGAAAAAGTTGCTTTTGTGTCGATTTTACAGAAACATCCTTTTCAAAACATTTTTTTTAAATAAAACGAATTTAAAAATCATCAGATGTATGACAAAGTAAAACGAATCTTTATGATCAAAAGCTTAAACAAAAATTGAAAATTGTTTTTTTCATGATTCCCTAGAACAAAAGTTAATTGGATTAGATTATCATCATCATCATCGGCTCGACAACCGGGGTCCGGTCCTGGCCTCCTTCAACAAGTCTCTCCACCTATCCCGGTCTTGAGCCGACGCCATCCAGTTGCGCACCCCAAGGCTTCGGGCGTCCTGGCCTACGCCATCTCTCCAGCGCAAGCATGGTCTACCACGCTGCCGTCTACCATAGAATGTACCACAAAGGACTTTCCGAGCAGGTTCCTCTTCACTCATGCGAGCTAGGTGCCCTGCCCACCGGAGTCTACCGAGCTTAATTTTTGTCACTATGTCTGCTTCAAGATAGATTGCGTACAATTCATGATTGTACCATCTCCGGAATCGTCCTTCCTCACATATGGGGCCAACAATTCTCCTTAAGACTTTTCTCTCGAACGCGGCTAAGAGGTCGGAGTGTCTTTTGCTAAGCACCCAAGTCTCGGATCCATACGTGAGTACTGGCAGGACCATGGTCCTGTACAGCAGCAGTTTTGAAGTTATGGTGAGATTTCTGGATTTGAAGAGCTTTGACAGACTATAGTAGGCTTTGTTGGAATTGAGCAGCCGCCCGCGTATTTCTTCTTCTATATTATTATCGGCTGCTACTATTGACCCAAGGTATTTAAAGGATTGCACCACTTCAAATTCGTGCTCCGCTACCTTGATTGTTTGACCAACTGTTCTTCTCGCATTCGACGCCACCATGTACTTTGTTTTACCTTCACTAATGTGCAGCCCCAGATTTTGTGCCGCCTGCTCGATCTGGATGAAGGAATCGTGTACAGCTTGTTCGGTTCTTCCGATGATGTCAATGTCGTCTGCGTAAGCCAGTATCTGGCTGGACCTGTTGACGATGGTCCCTCTTGTTGCCGTGCCAGAGTCACGGATTGCTTTCTCCAACGCCAGGTTGAAGAGGAGGCAGGCCAAACCATCCCCTTGTCGGAGTCCATTAAAGATGTTGATTGGTCTGGATAGCAATCCGGCTATTTTTACTTGGCTTGTTACGTTGGTCATGGTCAACCTACAAAGTCGTGTCAACTTATTTGGGATGCCGAATTCTCTCATGGCTTTGTAAAGTTCTACCCTGGCTATGCTATCATAGGCGGCCTTAAAGTCTATAAACAGATGGTATGTTGGAATGTTAAATTCTAGACATTTTTCCATCGCCTGCCTAAGGGTAAAGATCTGATCAGTTGTTGATTTGCCTGGAATGAAACCACACTGATATTGGCCGATTATGGTTTTAGCGTATGGGGCTATCCGTTCTTGTAGGATAGAGGAGAGTATCTTATAGGCGGTACTCAACAACGTGATACCTCTATAATTGCTGCACGTTGTGACATCTCCCTTCTTATGTATGGGGCAAATTATACCTTTTCGCCAGTCTTCTGGCATTTCTTCCTGCTCCCATACGTGCACTATAATATCATGAATTGCTTGGCGTAAGGCTGGCCCGCCGTGGTGGAATAGTTCGGCTGGTATGCCATCGGCTCCCGGGGCTTTGTTTTTCTTAAGCCGGGCTATAGCCTTCTCAACCTCTTCTATGCTTGGTGGCGGTAACATAGGGTAATCTTCTTGAAGTAGTGGAGCCTCTACTTCTGCAGTGAGCTGACCATTTAGCAATTCATTAAAGTACACTTCCCATCGCTCCAGTATGCTTTGGGGATCGGTGATCAGATTTCCCTCTCCGTCCTTGCAGTAAGTGCAGCGTGGTGTGTACTGCGTCATGTTTCGGACGGATTGGTAGAACTTCCGCGCCTGGTGCGGACCTCGCTCTCGGCTTCTTTCTAAATCACAGATGATGTTCTTCTCCCAGGCTGATTTTTTCTGTCTGTGAAGCCGTTTTTCTATTCTTCTGAGCTCTTTATATTCATCTTCGCGTGCCCGCGTTCTATGAGATTGTTGCATTGCTCGGTACGCAACATTCTTACGTTCAGTCGCTAGCTTGCATTCATCATCAAACCAGTCGTTCCGACTTCTACGACTGCTGCCTAAGATGGAATTGGCAGTACTAATGACAGTGTTTTTAAGGCGTGTCCACTTCTCATCTACGCCCAGCATACTGGCTCCAGGACTTACTCTCCCTGGATCGAGTGGTTCTAGGGCGAGTCCTAACGCAAGTCCAAAGGTGTTACTGGTGTTTTCATTGCGTAGTGCAGCCGTGTTGATTCGAACCTGATCGGCGGATGCAATACGTCTTCGCAAGGCAATCCGCCCTCGGAAAACCATACCAACAAGATAGTGATCCGAGTCGATATTGGCACCTCGGTACGTTCGTACCGTCATCATTTGGTTACGAGTGGCTCCATCAGGTGATACCATGTTTTTCGATGCTGCCAATTCTAGGACTCGAAGTCCATTGTCATTAGTGTTCTCATGCAAACTATGGGTGCCTGCGTAATGCCTGAATACCGGCTCCCGACCTATTTTAGCGTTCAAATCCCCAAGGATGATTTTAACATCATACCTTGGACAGGCATGGAGGGCCCTCTCGACTTGTTCATAGTAAGTCTCTTTATCTTCGTCTGAGGACTCCTCCGTAGGTCCGTGAACGTTAATGAGGCTGATGTTCTTGAATTTGCCTCGCACGCGAAGGGTACATAGCCTTTCGCTTATAGCGTTAAAGCGTTAAAGGATTAGATTATAAAAGATTTATTTCAGGAAAAAAATACATAATATACAATTCATGAAAAAAATAAATCTTAAGGTGACATAACATTTAATTGTTATCATCTGTGAAGTAGGGTGTTATATCAAATTTTAACTGTGGGTAAACATCATGAAATTGTGATCTTCTGGCATCATTAATGTGATTTTCATGCTTACTGGCTTCTAAGGCTAACAAAATACCTGTATGAAGACTTCTGAAAGAAGAAGTGGTAAGGTCAATATCAATATTGAGTTTTTGACACAAGTCAACCCAGTCTAGTACTCCATAGCAAGTATTCTTGGCAATCTTCTCTCAGGATACTCTAGTACTTTATTGATATATTCAAAGTGAAGATGAAGTGAACGGAGATACTGAGATCTCATGCCAGTTTCAATCAGTAACATGTATAGTTTGGAGTATTATTGGGAAGATTCAACATCTTTTTCATAAAAAATCTAAAAAGTTTTTCTACTTGATCAAAGCTTTTTGATCCCCATACCTGAGAACCGTAGAGCATTATTGACCTCGCAGCGGCTTCAAATATTTTAAGTTTATTAGAAAAGTTTATATTAGGGTGGTGAATATACTTTGACCACGTTGAGTTGATACAACATTTCTACATCGAAAGCTTTAAATCAAGGTGTTTATTAAACGAGAGGTTGTAATTAAGAGTAAGTCCCAAATATTTATAATCATTAACGACCTGAATCTGTTCGGAACCATATTTCCAGCTAAGTGAATTTGATAATCTAGGACCAACTCTAAACACAACAACTTTTGATTTGTTACGGTTAACTTTTAAACCCCATAAAGTGCAATAGCTATGTAAGGAGTCAGTCATTAATTGAAGTTAAGTTGGGAAATCGGACAAAATAACCAGGTCATCTGCATATAGTAAAACTTTTACAACCGAATCTGCAAAACTGACACCTCCCGGTAAATATGAATGTAAATCATTTACATAAAGGCTGAATAATAATGGACTCAGTAAACATCCTTGTTTTACACCGACATTAACATTAAATGGGTTCGAAAGAGAAATTCCATCCCAAACCTGGCTAGTTGTATTGTAAGGCGCATGTGTTTTTCTTCTTAATGCGGTTTAAGTGAATTATGCTCGTTAAATGAAATATGCTGTCAATTGTGGAGTAACCAGCTCGAAAACCTGATTGGAATTCACATAGAATATCATTGTCTTCAATCCAACCATTTAATCTGTTTAGAATCAGCCCTGTAAAGATTTTATAAAGAGTATCCAAAAGAGATAGACCTCTGTAGTTTTCACAATGATTTGGGTCACCTTTCTTAAATAAAGGTATAACAATATAGAACTACGAAATGAATCTGGTACATCACCAGTGAGAAATATTTTATTGAGTAGGATGAGAACTTCTTTAAGGAAACACTCCGGTGCATTTTTGTGAAACTCATAACTTATTCTATCCTTACCAGGGGCTTTTTTAGGCTTTGATTTTTGTAATACATATAAAAGTTCCCACATTTCAAAGGGACGGTCGAGGAAAGAGTCAGTAACCATCGGCATAGCCCAGAGGATGTTTTGTACACATTCAGGTTCTAACAAAAGGGACTTAAAATGGTTATACAAATCATGTATCTGAAGAGTGCTTTTATGTTTATAGGAAGCTACTTTTAGACATTTCGATAATCTCCACCAATCACTAGAATTCCTAACACTATTTAACTTTCTAATATTTTCCAGACTTTTCTTTAACTTTTTACTTTTACAAATTTACAAAAGTTAATTATTTTTTTCACAAAAAATGTCATATCACCGTTAAGACAATACATATTTTATACCTCGAAAACCGGTCCAAATGTTTTGATGAAATATTTAAAATAGGGGGTAAGGAATCAAAAAAATATTTTTAACGTTAACGGTACCTGTCATAGAACAGGTACCGTTTGTTTTTCCAAAAATATTTAAACGAGTTATTTAACATACACCATAAACCAATATATTATACATTCAAAATGGCGACCAATTTAAAAGGTCTACGAAGTCGAAAAATTTTTTAAGTTCGTTCTTTTTTTAACTTTCAAATGTAGGTAAATTTTTTAAAATAATTTTTCTTGTTTCCCATTTCTTTTAAACTTAAAATTTTCTATTGGAATCAATTTTTTTTGTAGTACTGTCCTCGACAACTTTTTTGCAAAATTTGTATTTTCAAATATGTGTTTGTTGACAAATTTTTTTTTTTTCGACTGAACTTTTCTCTCAGGCGAAAATTTTTACTTTGAACAACATCTTAACTCTTGATGCATTTTTGACAATTTTATTTTTATAAAAAAAAATAATCCTTCACAAGAAATGTTTCCAAAATCATCTTAGATTTACTAAAAGCTCAATAGAAACAAGGTTAGAAAACAATTTACTCAAGGGCGGTAAGATATACTTAGAAATCATTTTTTAAGCTTTCTAAACCTTTTTGTACAACTTAAAATTCGATTTGATTTTTTATGTAAGAGATTTAACACCATTTTGTTTACTTACCTTTTTATATTTAATATTTTATTTACGTATAATATTTCTTGTTTTCTGTGACAGGCTGTTCCACAAATGATCCGCAAAAAGAAAAAAGAAACAAAAGACTATAATCTTAAGATGTTTGTTCTGTCACTTTTCTTCATCATAGTTTTTCTGGTAAGTCAAGACAAAAAATTTCTCATTTCAATCTTTTTCACTTATTTTCGTTTTTTTTTTTAAACAGATTGGATATGCATATGTTATGTATCATCGCAAAGTACTCACACGTTCCTATTTTGCAAAAGCAAAATTCGTTGAGACCGAACGAGTCTTTCGTATTCTAAATTCGGACAACGAACAAATTATGAAAGCCAAACTTGGTGTAACACTTGGAACTGAAACCATCCCGTTTCCGTGCCTGGAAGATAAAATGCGTAACGATGGAAGTATTTGCCTAGAATGGAATAGTCTTGCTAGGCTCTACATGAGATATGAGGATAAAATTGAATACAGATGTTATTCGGTGCACTGGCAAGCATTGGGCGATGGAGTCTTACCCACTGATTGCTACGACTTGGCTCCAGATAATGGCCTGTGGTTTGGCGGTGGGCCAATGAAAAACGTTAGTTGGACATTGAGTAGATCGAATTTTTCATTCTCACCGTTTATAACCGGTGACATGAAGATACACCAATTTGGGAATACCTTGAAGCGTTATTTCATTAACTCCCTGGGAATCACTTTGGAAATTAACGACTCAAATCCACTCTATATCTCAGCTAACATATCGGAGAACACATTCTGCCTTCGTGGCCAGAACGATGCTTATGCATACGTTAACCACTTGACTCCATATCCAGAGTTGCAATACAAAGTTTGTGTCGCTGATGATATGAGAAGTCTCCATATGAATCGTACGGAAAAGAGTCTGTGGGACAGTCTAAAAGAGCAGGATATCAAAACTCTCCATTCGATCATAGAAGAACCAATCTATAAGATCCCCTTTGATAACGAATCATCGTCAATTAATGAAACCAGCATTTATAATTATTCGGAAGAAGTGATTGCAACGGGTTTCATGAAGCTTGGACATATTCTGGTCAATGAATTTTGGCAGGAGAATGTTGGAGATTTTACCGTGGATCAAAGTCGTTTCCCAACACTGAAAGATACAATCGAGGTGCTGCATCGGAGGGGTTTCAAGATTGTTCTGACAGTGCAGCCGTTCATCAGTACTGACAGTCCTACATTTAAAGAGGCTGTCCATAAGAAACTTCTGATCTATGAACGTCTTTCGGAGAGAAGTATACCGGCCTTAACGAGATACAAGAGTTCGTCGAGTGCTGGAGTAGTGGACATAACCAATAATGCGTCGATACCTTGGCTATTGGGGAAACTGCAGGCAGTTGTCAAAGAATACCAAGTTGATAGCTTCTATTTGGATTTGGGGACTGGCCATAATTTGCCACACTACTATCAGTGCCGAGAAACCCTAAGAAATCCCGATATGTATGCTAAATTATTCACATCAAGCTTTGAGGGTATAAGCTTTATGGGTGTATCGACAGCAACATCTGTCCCAAAGCCCCCAGCATTTCTTAGTGCACCGCCAGTGAATTCATCATGGACGGGACTGAGGGAAATTCTTTCGACAATCTTAAGCTATGGAGTGATTGGTTATCCCTTCATACTGCCTGGAGCAATCGGAGGTGATTATTATCTCAATCATTCCCTAACAAAAATGGCTTCGTTCTATTCATTGCCTCAGGCTGAATTACCCAGCCAGGAGCTGTTCCTCAGATGGCTTCAACTTAATACATTCCTACCTTCAATGCAATTTAGTCATTTGCCGTCCGAATATAAAAGTGATTATGTCATCGATATTGCCAAGGAACTAGCAAATATACGGCATAAGACTGTCATTCCATTGCTTAAATTGCATATATCGGATTCTATGAATAAGGGCTTGCCGCTGGTGCGGCCATTGTGGATGTTAAACCCCAATGATCCGGCATGTCTGAGTGTTGATGATGAGTTCTCAATTGTTGATAAATTAATTGTGGCACCAGTGCTAGAAGAGGGTGTTTTTGTGAGAGAAGGTGAGTTAATCAAACATTAAACATATAATTTTAAACATATGTTTGGTGTGAAAAATTAAACCTTTTTTTCTATCAATTATTAAAATCGGTGATCGAATAGCTAACAATCGGCCCTATCGAGGTAACCATCTCAGTGGAATTCTCTCCGAAGTTCCACGAATCGGAGACATTTTTCATAGGTAGTTTTTCGATCAGCTGATCGGAAATTCTCTCCGACGAAATTAAACGCATGCCATTTGCATGCGATGCTTGGCGATGAAGTACTTCAAATCGTTTTTTTTTTCTTTAATATTTTCTCTGAAGTCCTCCGGTTCTATGCCAGGTACCGTTAATGCAGGTTTTTTTAAAAATATATTTTGTATAAAGTTTATAAAAGTAGTTTTAATAATTTTAGAGATAAATAAGTTTTGCTTCTAAGAAATCATCAAAAAGTTTGAAGAGAACTGCTTTAAAAGATTAGGTTGTAAGTCGACTTACAGACAGACAGAATTGCATGAGTCACTTTTTTTCGCTTTCGAGCTCGATTTTTCTTACGTACATATATACAAAATTTCATCATCATCGGCTCGACAATCGGGGTCCGGTCCTGGCCTCCTTCAACAAGTCTCTCCAGCTATCCCGGTCTTGAGCTGACGCCATCCAGTTGCGCACCCCAAGGCTTCGGGCTTCCTGGTCTACGCCATCTCCCCAGCGCAAGCATGGTCTACCACGCTGCCGTCTACCATAGAATGTACCACAAAGGACTTTCCGAGCCGGTTTCTCTTCACTCATGCGAACTAGGTGCCCTGCCCACCGAGTCTACCGAGCCTAATTTTTGTCACTATGTCTGCTTCAAGGTACATTCCGTACAATTCATGATTGTACCGTCTCCGGAATCGTCCTTCCTCACATATGGGACCAACAATTCTTCTTAAGACTTTTCTCTCGAACGCGGCTAAGAGGTCGTTTTTCTAAATTCTGTTTTTAAAAATGATTTTTCGATAATTTTTCCAATTTGAAATTTCATATTTTTTTCTTAACCGCGATTAAAAACATTTTTAAAAAATTCTTTTTTTTTTCAATTTATTTTCAGTTTACCTACCTCATGGTGTATGGAAAGATGGTATCGATGGATCCCTTCGAAAAGGCAGTCGTTGGCTACACAGTTATAAAGTGCCAAAAGAAAAAATCGCATATTTTGTAAAATTACCTGACGATACCAGATTTTAGGTTGTGAATAGAATATTAAAGACAAACAATTAAAAAACAAAAATAAATACGTTTTAGTCATAAATAAAAAATTCAATTTTAAAATAAGTTTATAAGAATGTTTAGCTTTAGATCATTAAAAAAACAAAAACAAAAATTATAATTTCAACTCAAAACTCCATTGTGATCCCACCTCATTACAAAACAACAAAAAAAAATCGAATAAAACAAAAACACTCAATTATTTTACTTTTAAGAAAATTTATATTGTTTTTTTTTTTTGTTTTTAATTTTTTCTTTCAAATTTTTAGTTCATAAATACAGTTATAAGGTACGATAAAGTATAATTTTCAATTACAAAACGAGTAAAAAAATAAAAAAAAAATTATAAAAAAAATAAAAAACTATTTAAAAATAATAATAATTACTACAACTATATAATTAAGTAGATAGGCCACTTAAGGAAATTACTTCTTTTGTTGTTGTTTTGTTTCAGAATTAGATTCTAGTCAAGCAAAATATCATTTTTCATATCGCTGCTACAATTTGGAATACTTAGGTCGCATGACTCAACATCAACTGGTCGGGTTGTATTATTGCACATTGACTCGGCTAAAACTTCATCGTTCTGATCGAGACACATGATTGAACGTCGTTTTACTGGACTTGGCGAGCCGGGAATCTTACATGTCGCTGAACAAAGTTGCCACTGACCAATCCACCAATGGGCAGGGCATGGAATTTCATTGCAACGACGAGATATTCTTTGTGGGATGGAATTGTTGGCATTGGACCAACAAAGTTCTTCTTCATTTATGGCTAAAATTATATTTAAAAAAAAAATTAATAATTAGTTATTTGAAATGGTTACATTTTATAACTGACTGATCGCAGACTATTTTTTAAAATAAAATTTATAAAATAGCATTCATTACAGTAGTCGATGGAAAAACTATTGGCACAAAGTAACTATAGCCACCGCCAGTAGGTCTGTCGGTATAAAATGAAAATGTCAACGGTTCATTTTTAAACACGCAATGAATGAATGATAGGGTTTTTTTTGGCATTATAACTTAAATATGATTCCTGGCATATGACCGCCACGGCGAGATCGGACTTAATTTAATCTGGAGATCCAATTTTCGATTACTTTTCCAACATTAATTTGTGGCCGTATATCGGCGAATGTTTTCCTTTAAGTGGTTGATCGTTTTGTGCTTGTCGCCGCGCCATAAACTAGCGATAGCGACTTTACAGTACATATCCCCACAGAAAAAAATCCCATGATCCCCATGTAAAGCAAGAATTTCAATTAAAAAAAATTGTCTGTCTGTTTTTTTTTTTTAATTTTCGTAAACCTTTATACTATATTTTGGAAAAAAATTGATTTAAAATTGATATCAATATAAAGTGAGAATTCTATATTCAACTTTTATCAAAAGTAAAATTAAAATAATTCAAATGATGTTGGGTACTTTATGTACGAGCTAACTCCTTAAAACATGCAACATTTCTGCTTTTAAAAATCATTTTTTTTTAAACTCCTACTCGTATGCAACTAATAAAAAAACTTTCCTGTACTTAGCCGTTATAATTTAAAAATTTTAAACTGTTATACTGTACAAACTCAATTACTCACATTGTCCACTTTCAAAACATAATGGCATTCGATACTGAACTCCACCTCCACATGTTGCCGTGCACGCTGTCCAATCGCTCAATTTCCACGTGTAATCTTGCACAGAGGTTGTATTGATTACTGGCAACGTGAATTCATAGTAGATGCCTTTATTTGGCTTTGATGATGTAACAATCACCTAAAATTCATTATTAACATATAATGAACAATATAATTTGTATGTTAAACTTACATATAAAGTAATGGAATGCTCAATTGAATGAGGTATAGATATTGTTTCCCTATAATCTTCACGATCGTAAGTTGCTTCTGCATTGGCAATAGTATAATCTCCAGGCAGGAATATTTGTCTAGATTAGAAAAGGATGCACAAAAAATTGAATTAAAATAAAAAACACATAAATGTATATTATTAAAAATGGCTGCAACTAGAAATATATAAAACTTAAAATGGTATGACATTTAACAAACTAAAATATTATATCTGGTACAACAGAAACGCCGCGCGCCGCGTCGATGCTTTTTTCAGCATCTCTGTACGTACGTATAAGGGATCTGATAAGGTGTGTTCATTTGATTATACATAGTGTCCCAATAATCATGGTCGAAATTACTTACGATGTTAGGTCAGCTCATGACCTCTCAGAGTATTGTACTTGTTCATAACGAGTCATAACGGTTTTTGAGTAACGTCTGTTTATTTTTTATTTGAACAAATATTTACTTTGAACCAATTTTTTGCTCAGCGCTCAAAACTATGCCAGGGCCTTAGTGACTTAGAACTTTCAGTCATTTCTGTGTGCGTTTTATTACAGGAGTGAAGCGGGACCTACAATTTTATGCCGAATTGGAACAACTACAGTGAGAAGCACTCTATTGATGACAAGTGGGACTCTTAGAGAATTTGTCAATTTTCGCGAGAGGCAGCAGACCCTAAAAAAAACCTTTCTGTTTTTTAGATGGCCGAGGCTGGGAATCGAACCCAGAAGTCCTACGAACTAACCACTATACCACGGGCTTTGCATATAAAATCTATAGTACTCTCATGAGCACGTTCCACACAGCTGTGTTGTGTAATCGTTTGAGGGCGCACTTTTATATAAAAAGGAACCAAAAAATTTGGTTAGGTGTGTGATCGCTTGGGGGCTGACGTGTGGAACGTGTTCATGAGAGTACTATGCAAATTTATATACAATGCACGGGGTAATATTTTAGCTACTTCTTTGGCTCATTTTAGGAGATTGAATAAATTATTCAGCCTTAGGCCTATTCGCTGATACAGAACATAAATACTTATTTTCCACATAAACTCTTGTCTGACAGTTTACGTAGAGGAAAAAGTAGAACATAAGCGCTTAGGTTGAACATAAATATTTAAGTTTCGTTAAGAGATATATTTATGCAAAGTATAAAAATAGTAGGTACAGTTATTTAGTATTTACCTGTTTCCATTTAAATAGAATTCACTGCTGTTTGCTTTTCCAATAGCTAAAAAGTTTTTCGAATTGCTCACTTCTCTGATAACAATTTGACGAGCATTTCCTGGAATTGTTATAATTTCCACATAACCACCAGTAACATTGAAGTCGTCTTTGAAGAATCCCTTAGTTAAAAAAAAAATTATGAAGATTTTAAGATAAGAAAAAAATATTTCTTCAAATTACCTTAACAGGTTTGCAATTTTCTCCAGATCCAGCACAAACTCCACATCGGTCTTCTTCTATATCAGAATCAACAACCCAATCGCAGCCAACTTTCTAAAACGAAATATAAATTAATTAGACACAACTTAAAAATATCTTAAGAATTACGAGTATCGCTGAAAAGATTTTAAAAAAAACTCACCTTACAGATTCCATCAATGCATATATTATTTGTGCCCAGTTTACAAGGTGTTCCGTTTGCGGCCATGTCACCTTGCCACTCAGTGACAGTTCCCTCAACATCCGTACAATATAATTTACAAGGATTTGCTATATCAATAAAATTGGTTAACTATTACCATCAACTTTTAAAAGTATGTAAACCCAGATAATTTGCTTACATTTGTCGAAATACGGTAGCCATTTAAAGAATTCACCACGATAGGGAATAGTATTGTAGTGTGCGCATTGTTGTGCTCGAAATGAAGGCTCTCCTTCAGGACAAGATTCTTTATTACAAATTATATATCTTTAGAAAAAAAAAAACAAAAGGAACATTAAAGATTTGTCTTTGCACAAAAATCCATGTTTTTAGCAAACCTTCTTCTTTCGCCTATGCAAAACAGTCCACCGTTTGCCGGTACGGGATTATTGCATTCTCTTTGTTGTATAGAAACTCCTCCTCCGCAAGTCCTAGAGCATTCACTCCATTGTGACCAATTACCCCAACCGCCATCACGTGGGCTAACTTCCTCCATAGGTACACATTGACCATTTTGACACCACTTAAAAAAAAATTATCGTTAAATCCTCATTTTTAAAGTTAGGCCAGTTCAAATTCCTGACATAAGAAAGATTTTTTGCAACAGGAACTAAATTTCAGTATGGGTATAAAAAGTAACAAAAAATCTTCTCAAATCTCAAAAACTAGAATTTAAAAAAAAAACGAAACTTACTTTATGTTTGCCACAACTGGTTCCCGAAGCAGTTGGCACCATGTTCGATATACATTCGTCTTCATTCTTTTTGCACCACAATTGAGAACAGATTAAATTTTGATTTTGACACACAGCAATACTTTCATCGGTAATGTTGTTTTGTAAGCGACATTGAACTTCAGCGTTATACATGGCTCCAGGCGGTAAATCGGGGTATTTGTATTCTTCCATGGATGGAGTATTGTCCAGGCAATTTCCAAGACCTTGACTGAAGGTTTAAAAAAACAAATAATATAGAAAATATTTTTGACCAACAATGAAATTATAAATTCTAAAAATAAATTCACCTCTCAACAAAACATTAATCAGGCTAAGAAAAAAAAAAGACTGCAGACTGACTTCGCCGCAATAAGGCGACGCTGTTGACATAGCAACAAGGATGGATGGGTGTTAGAAAATGGCTCCGCAGGAAAAACAAATGTTTTGAAAATAGAAAAGGTAGTGTTTGTAATAAAAGGGTTGGAATGCTAAGTTCCGGCGGACGTGGACTGCTTCCGAAGCTCTGCTTGAACACGTCGAAATCATTCAGCACACTCCCGAAATTTACGTAAGACTTAACATCAACAACAAAACCATAAATTAAGCTAAGATAACTAGCGTCAAAGACAACGGACGGACTATTATTACACGAAGAGCACTGCAGATATTGTTGCAGTGTGGCCTTATTCCACCCAACCTATAGAAATCTGCGGCCGTATTTAGAATCTTTTCTATTATTTGGACCAATGAAAGATTTCATCGCAACTTTAAGAATACTAAGTTTTTCTCAACCTTGCATTTGAGTTCGTGTTCAGAGCATCAAACACAAAACACAGTCATCTTTCCTCCACAGAACATACAGATAATGAACTTATGCAAAACGCATATTTTGGCTATAGATCTCCTTGAAACCATTCAATTGATTATTTAATTCAAATATAGACATCATTGAAAATAGTTTCTGAGTTGGTAAGATAAGTACCAACAGAAATAAAGGTCTCTTTGTAACGACTCATAACTTATGAAGTTTAGTTTCATTGTTGGCATACGTTAGTCACTATAATATAGGTAAACTATCACAAAGACTATATTTTGTTTGTTATGTCATCTATCACATCATCTGATAACTAACACAGAACATTGTTGAATTTTTCAACTCCAACAAGTTCATTGTTTTGGCATTAGAACAAAAGACACAAAAGACTTAAAAGATACTCAAACGCAAATAAAATTAACACCTGAAAAAATTAAAAAAAAAAAAACAAATAAAGAACTCGCTATGAATATACTCACTCTAGAAAATTTGTAATATACTTCCGGCTGCAATTCGACCAGGATACTTGGTAACTATCTGATTGAAAATCTGGCATCATAATATGCACCATTGATCCACTTCGTCCAGAGCAGCCTATTTTCATTGTGTCATGGAACATGCCAAAACTGTAAACAAAATAGAACAACAAAATAAAAACAAAGTATGTAATAGCATTGAAACAAAATTTTGAGATAAGCCTTAATGGACTCCGACTCCGTTCGTATGTCATACCACACCTAAGAATACATTGTGCGGAGGTTGATATCCAACTTATACTGCCATTGGCACTATATACTATAGTTTTTATAACAAGCCCCCTTCAACCATATTGTGTGTACTTATCAAAACCTCTTAATCACAAATAAATAGAAACAGCTGCTACCGAGTTTAATCAGCAAAATAATCAAAACATGAATCCGAGGATTAGCTGAAATAAATCAATTTCAAATAATTGGCGCAATTTGTCAGGTCTATTGGAGAAGAAGCTGAGAGTCTATGTAAGTACCTCATACTGAATTTTCATTTTACATAAAACAAAGATCTATTCGTCCCACAGTTTGTCTTTATTTGTTTATTTTGCTTACATTGTAAATTCAAATGTAGATTTATTGACGATACCTCTTAACCCACTATCTTGATCATGATTGCCTGAGTTGCCAAAGTGATGACGGTTAAAGACTATTAAAACTTTACAAATTGATATTCTTTTAAAGCTCCGATTAGGTGAGCAAGCGTCAACGCGTGGATCTATTGACGGGCATTAGAATGACGTTTAATACTCTAACTAAGATGTGAAGTACTGTTAGCTGCTTCCATTTGAATGTGGCGAATTACTTGTAAGTAGACGTAAGTTGTATTTACACCTACTCATTATAACTTCTGGGAGTAGATGGGCAGAGTAGTAACGTACTTACGATTTGCCAGTGGTTAGAAATTTTTAACTTAGACAAATGATTTTGCTTGACGACTACTTGGTCAAAAAAAAAATAACGAAGCTCAAAAGAATAATTGAAAGAAGAATAAAAATCAAAGTAAAATTTTTTTGGTGTGCTCACTTAAAAGTGTTTAGCAAATTACTCACAAGTACTTTATCACCACCAAAGGAAAACGCCTCATGTCATTAACCTGGGTGCATAATTATACTCTATTCATCTACTCCTAGAACATAATATCATAAGTACATACATAGATGGATGTACTAGTAGGGTCACCAGCGATATTTTCATACTTGTTATCGATAGTTTGTTTGGAAACTCCATTTTCTCATAACATAGCGCCGCCGTTGAGTCAAGATTTTGTAACATGCTTTTTTGGGCATTAAAAAATGCACCCAATGCTGCTTTGACATATGTAATTCAACGCATTGAACATTTTGGCACCCTGTCAACGAATTTAGGACTCGTTGAAAGACAATTTAAATCGAAATGCGATAATTGGTGACATGAATAAAAGCTGAATGAAACGTGATCCATCCAAAAAGAGTACCTACATACCTACGCCTTTAATCGTTAATTTAAGCATCTAATCTTTAAGAAGTTTCAACTATCTGTCAGCCATTTTTTTTTTTGTTCTTTTTTCCAATAGTGATGGCAACACTTCTTTGGAAGCTTGATGTAAGCATCTTTCCATTGAAGATTGTATATTATAAAGTAATCGCAGTTCCCGAGATATAAATTAGCAATAAATTATTCAACAACGACCGATTAAGCTGTTGATGTTTTTTTTCTTCATTTTTTTTTTTGTATTTCTCTTCATTTTCGTATCAATCAAACCAGACTGACAGGCACGCTTGCGCGTATATGGCCTGCTACAATGAACCACTTGCGTGATGCGATAAGACGATGCCAGTCAGCCAGACCTTATGCCTTTACGTTAGCGTGGTAGTTCCGCGCACGAGGTACGACAACGAACGACGATGGCGCGGCACACTATATTCTACGCGCGATTGCTGCCACCATACGAACGCCGTTTCGTGCCGCACCACACCGGCCGACCGGTGTGTCAAACTTTTTGTTCATGGCTTTGTTTAGGCCGTGGGGATGCGCGACATCAGTGGCGGTGGCACAGCATGTTTTCAAGAAATATATTCACATACTAGATGGAGGAAATGCAAAAATAATAGTGTGGGATGGTAAGCGTGTGGGCGCCTCGCGTTCGCGAAACGTAGTTTACTACACACAACCTTCAAAGAATTAAACATAATAATATTATGCGAGAGTGAAAGAGAGATAGATGTTTTGCGTTAGGAATTGAAGAAAAACAAAAACATGAATGGACCGCGGTGCTTAATAGTGGACTTGGAAGTGGTTTTTATGAATGAAATTTTCTACGGAATATTGTTGAATGAGTTTGGAGCGAGTGTATAATGGATATAGCTATAAGCCGGTTTTTCATTTCTAGCTAACTATTATTTTGGCTTGAGTGAGCCTGTTTATATCTATGTATATACATACATTGATGACTTCTTTGTTGTAAGAGTGCTTTGCTTCTATTCTATACTCCAGAATAGATATTAATGTTTTAATTTACCTGTCTAACAACTATAGATATTTTAATTTAGTAGAAAAAAAATAAACAAACAGATCTTTATCTCAATTATTGTAAGTTTTCGTTTTTTTTTATTGCTCTTTATATAGTCTATGAATCATTTTAGTCTTACACAAAATGGTCCCGAATTCCACACAAACATATCAACAACCTTTAGTATAGTTGTTTCAAAATCGACAAAAAAAATTCTTTGATTTATTGGTACTTTCTTCAATATGATCAACCGAAATCGTCTGACGTCCGACAAAGAGAAGGATATGCACCAAAATCCAGCTTCCGATATTTTTTGCGTAGTCAAATTCGTAACTGGACATTGACAAAAGGCGATTTTACTGATTGACTAGTAGATAACAGATTCGATAATTTAGCAAATTAGAAGTTAAAACTTGCAATAATCATGATTGATGCAAGATCATGATTGTAACCCAAGAAACAATCCGAGGTTTATAAACCGATAAAATTATTGCGGCGGTAATTTTGGCTACTCTTGCTTGGGAAATAAAATATGTAATCCTAAAGCAAATATTTTATAATATTTCGATGGAACATAAGTTCAACCGATAAATGAAGAATATTAGAAAATTCTAACGACAAGAGTATCGTCCAGAAAAATTTTAATCTCTACAGCAGAGTCATGCCATCGCCAATAGGTATTTTGTCGTTTTAAGATCCAATTAAAAATACATAAAAAACATAAACATTTTATGCAAGCTGCTGCAACACCGACTTTATAAAACACAATACTGTTTTCAAAATTGATGAAAATTCACATAAAAAGGAAAATAGAAATTTATAGAAAAATCAATTAATCAAATAAAAATAAAAAAGGATTGGAAAGATAAATAATGGGTCTATTTCTTATTTTGCATAAGAAATAGATAATATTTTTTATAAGTAAAAAAAGGTTAAAAGTGTGTACGAAACATCTAAGTAGCTTTCTAGGAAAGGTTACGGAAATTAGCAACTTTCGAAACTGAAATTAATGACCGCTGCCGAAACCAACACTACACTTTGGATAGTAAATTATAACACATAGTTTTGGGAATTAGAGGAAGCTTCTGGATGAAGAAAGTGAAGGTCCTCAGAATGCCACATTCATCCAATTAGAGAAGGAATTCGTGCGCTAACATTTGACTCGGATAAGTTTAGGTCTCCATCTCATAACACTGTACTGCTCTATTCTGAAAAGGCTCCTAGAAGTCTTTGCGAGTCTGATGAAAAACTGGGCCTTAAATAGGCAAGAAAGGGCAAAAGCAACACAAGCTTTTAATTTTTAACAACTTTGCGTGGATTAAGATGATACTATATATCCCTTTATATATCCCAAGGAGGCCTGTTAAAAAAAAGAAATCTGGGATGAATTGCGCCATCTTGGAAAAAAAATGGAATAAATATACAAACTATCGAAAACTTGTTTGAAAATATCTCATAGATGAATCTTCTAAAAATCCTGGGCTTAGCAATGCTCCGATGGCCAAGGAAACGTTTTTTTTTTAAACCCCATTAAGTCTTTAAAAGAGAAAAACACACCTGTTGATCTCAACTTGCATTCAATAATGCCAAAAATTTCTATTTAAATAATGCAGTAAACTTGCAGATTAAAAGTCAAATATAACTTCAAAAAAATAAGGCCGAAAATATTATCCACTTACTAAATGACAGACTTTTTTAACGCTGTCTGCTATAAAAAAATAACTAATCCACACAGGATGCATTTCAAATTGATAAGAAAAGTAGGTGGGTGTTATAAGTACACAATAAAAATAAGTCAAAACATCTAAACCTCTGCTTTTACGCACAAAAATTAAAAAAAAAACCTAGTCATTTTGTATGGCCTACTTCATTCAAGTCTTTAGAGCCATAATATTTTCAGATAAATTTTATATACACATTTTGTGTATAAATGAATCACTTTTCTTGCTTACGCACGTCTGGTATATCTACGTTTTCCCCCAATAAAACGCTTCCTACGCAAATGATAATGCTCTTAACATCCGGACACAAAACATCCACACGCCAAAATCAAGCGAGGGCAGTATTAACGTTTTTTTTTTCAAAATGCATTTTTTATTAGGCAGAATAACTAAAACGGAAAGAGTCTTTTAGGTAGGTGATATGGAAGTGTATGTTTTAACTTACTTGTGGCCCAATTCATGGGCAATCGTATGCGACAGCGCAATCCCATTATCCTCGTTGACGCTACACGATTTCGTTGGTTTACACATTCCACCCAAATTGGCAACGCCCAACGTCCTATAAATACAAAGCAAAAAGAAAAAACGATTATGGTTAAAACGAATTTATGTTAAACTGTTCCCTGAATTTAAGAAAGTATCTACATTATAGAAAAGACACAAAAATTACCCGCAATCTTTTCCGCAAATGTCTATTCGCGTTATTAAGACGGCAACATCGTGATGATGTGGATCATCATATTCATCATCGCTGTCACTTTTCAGTTTGTACTGCCATCTGTGGGAGAAATCAGAGATTACCTTTCAAAAAAAAAAACGAACTTGGCACTGAAGATTTTCAGCAACAACGGACGCGACGTGACGCAAAAACAACGCCGTGCCACTGACGCTGACTCTGTGCACTTTACGCCCACTTACTCGCAAAATTTATCCAAATTAGACGTAGCTATGTTGGTTAAATTCAAATCCGGATGTGCTTCGTCCTCTTCGATCAGCAAGATCTTCACCACGATCACCTCAATGAAATTGCCAATGGTGGGGTCTTTGTACAGCGATGAGACCACATTCATTATGGTCAGGAGGTAGGTCTCGACGTCGTCGTGGAACGCCACCATTGTGGAATCGGCCACAATCAACGTTTCTACATGTCGTTCGGTGCTAATTGAACGTTTCTTGCGCAGACGATCTTTCTGGTGATGGTGATGGCGTTCCATCATCAGACGTGGACTATTTTCTGCAGAAGCAGCAGCAGCAACAACCTCAGCCGATGCTGTCTTGTTTTGGTTTTGGCTTTTTTGTTGATGAAGACGGGAATGGGAATGAGACTTGCCATGTCGCTGACGATTTCGTACTTTTCTACCATTTTGAACAATGACCTGTTTTTATCGTGTCGTCGTCGTTAAAGAAATAAAAAGGAAGAGAAAAGCGGAATAATATTTTTTCATGAAAAATCTACATCTTAATCGGATTCTGTTTACAAATTGTTACTTTGCCCTGCGATTGCCATTCGATCCGTGTTTCGGTGTGTCTGCGGGGCTCTTTGGTGCCGCAATTGTTGACGTGATGTTTCTTCTTGTTATTGTTGGATTTGTTGCGGTTTTTCTTTTTCTACAACAACAACAACAAAAGAAGAAATATAGAAATGGAAAATTTGTATTATTATATTACGGATGCCGTGTTGTTAGTTGATGATGTTTGGTCGGTCATGTGGTGATGTAGTTCGATAGCTGACGCCACCACCACACTACGCTACCGTGTTTTATTTTTTTTTTCTGTATTACCTTCTCTTTGACTGAAGATCTATGGAAGACAACGTGTGGATGCCCGTTTTTGGGATCTTTTTCATGATGCTTCGATGGCTCAATATAGTATTCACTGTTCTTTGTTTTAATGTGGCCTACCTGGAGAAGAGAGAAAACAAAAAAGTGCTGTGAGAAAACCATGATCCTATCTTATAGGCAAATTGTGTTAACCTCAAAATATAAAATGGCAGCAAGTTGATAATTATAATATTAAAAACATAGAAGGAAGCAGCAAGTTGATAATTATAATATTAAAAACATAGAAGGAAGGTGTACCTATCACAACTTACAACAGATCGATGTAGAAATGAGAATTTTCAATTTCGACTGAATTTCTTGTACGGATCTTATGTTCGGTATAATTAGAAATCGCATTTTAACCAACATTTTAAGTGTGTAAGCATCTTATGTGTTTTTTTTAACGAAAGGCTTATAGCAGTTTTAAATTAATAATATCATTGGTAAATAATTAATCTTTGCAAATGCACACGCACAGTCAAAGAATTCAATGTTGTGGTAAAAACAAAAACTCCAAAAAATTTTAAGTGATTGCTCGAAGTTATCAGTGGTGAACAAAATTCCTATACCACTTCGCTATCCATCCGCAAATTAGAAACAATTTTTAGAACATCCTAAAAAGAAAAGGTGCATACATAGGAATCGCCCGGGATCCCCATCTGATGGTTGCAATAGAATTGAAGTTTGATTTAACGTGGGACACCTGCCAATTAAGACCTAATTCCACGGTGGGCCTGCCCACAGTAGCGAATATAGAATATAATAAAGAATCAAATATAGTGTTGGTCCACCGTAGAATAATGCTACAGTTCGGAGATTCCAATAAAACACTAAAAAAGCATAAGTTTAAAGCCGCTGTCCACCAACAACTTTCATATTATGTATCCAAATATCAGGTTTTTGCATAAAGGAAGGTTGTCAGAGGAGTATGAAATCCAAAGTGGGGTTAGACAAGGCTGTGTACTGTCACCAATATTGTTCCTGTGAGTGTTTAGTTATATTCAGCACGCAACTTTGTCGGCTGGCAATGGAAGTATTCACTGTGCCAAACATCTTGAAGATTTTCTGGCCCAACTCATACGAGAAAAGGTAGTAATAGATTGACCCTCGATAGAGTCCTAGAAGCACTTGGCGAAGAACGGACGGGGAATTAGTACAACTGGGAAAGAGTTGCAGAGAACGAAAATGTATCTCCAGTAATCGTACACTATGGCATGTAGCAGTAGTGTAGGGGTAGTGCCTCCCAAGAGAAAAAAGATGTACATAATAGATCAAAGGACCTAGTTAGTGGAAGTATTAGTATAGTGCCCTCTGCTCTTCAAATTCGTTTTCAGATTTCCATCATACTTTTTCTGGAGTTGAACTAGAGCGACACATTATAATTATCTCATTAAATTCCTAACGTATGTAACTGTAATATCCCACACCCTAGAAAATAATTGAATTCTTTCTTTCTTTCAGCTCTTTCATTAAACGCTTAAAGGAATAATAATCAAATATTTACATAACTTATGTCCCTAATCTCTAATGATCCGAAATAAACAATTACTTACAATCTCATAAGATACCAATTATATTGCAACAATAAATAAAAAAAAATTAAAACCAATAAATCATCACACTCATTGATATTTCATTTCAACAATTGCCCATGCATGTAAGTTCCAATTTCAAATTAAAACCCCGATACAATATATCACCACCACCACGCCCACAACCCACAAGTCAGGGCGCCTCCTCAGCCCCCACACCGCACATTTTTATAGAACAACAAAAAAATATATACAACAGAAGCATAATGCAATTATTAACCGTTGACGGTTTTACGCGCGGCTCAACTCATAAACACGATTTCCAATAAATTGTGTCGTCGCACAGCAGCGCAGCGCACAAACTCCACAACGACACGGTGAGCTATTGAATCGTGAAATTACTATTCACAACGGTGGCCCCTCCTGCCGGCTTTAGCGCACAGCCTACCTGTCACATTCAATCATAATTAATTAATTATAACGTAGCCTTTGCTTGCATTACAACCCAAGTCGGGCTCGGATTCAGATTCTACAATTGAACGCTGGCTGCCGCCGCATGACATTACCACCAACCGTGATCTAGAGCAAAACAATAAGTTTGATTCAAATCGGTGCCGGTGGTGTTTTATGCCATTTGTACTCGTATATACCATAGGGTCGTTGTGGATGGATGGCGTGGCTCAGAAAATAAATCTATTCGTTGTCATTCGTCTGGATCTGGATCTGAATCATATAATATGGGGCGGAGCGCGCAGAGGAAAATGTGCTGTGTGCAGGGTGAAGGCTCTCTATGATCGTTGGTAATTACAAGCTAATCGACCGAGGCAATAATTGCTGGCCGATCGTTTTTCTCGGTACAAATCGGTTTGCACGATTTAGACGATGGTTGACGCCGCCGCCGACGAAGGCTTCCACCCTGACTCCAATCACAGTGTACGAATATCTACATCTCTATATGTTTATAATGCGGCTTTGCCGCCACAGCGGCACTGTCTTCTCTGATGGGGCTTGTCTTTCCGTTTGGAAAATCGGATTTGATTTATGGGAACGTAGGTGTGGCATGCAATTCCGCAAATAAAGAAAAGAAGAATGAAAAACAATTCAAAAGAAATACAAATTTATTGTTAACAAAACGAGTAAACAAAATATCTGCAGTCACGATCGACCGACAATGTTAGATGTGACTAGGGTTACCATTCTGGCATAATTATTATTTGTATCGTATCATGCAAAGAAAGCAGATTCGCTTAGCAAGTTTATAAAGAGTAACAAGTTCATATGGAATTATTTCCTCACAGTTTAGAAATGGACCTAAAGGTGCAAAAGACGCCTAAAACGCTCAAGACGCGTATTACTCCCAAGACGTGCAAAAACTTTAAGATGCCTTAGGAGTCCTAGACGCTCAAGACGTGCAAGACTCGTAAGAAGCACAAAATGCCAAAGGCGCGCATGACGCTTAAGATGCTCAAGTTGCGTAAGAAATCCGAGGCGTACGAGACGCTCAACATGCAGCAAAAACTCAAGACTAAGAGTACGTAAGACGCTCAAATTAATTAAAACACTTAAGACGTGCAAGCTGGTTAAAGTCTCTCGCAAACCTACAAGGTGGCGATCACCAAGATATACCCTTACTCAAAATGTTTAAAATGGTTAGCCCTTTAAGACGCTCAAGATGCTTAAGACGCTCAAAATACTTAAGACCCTTCAAGACAATTAAAATGACCTGGATACTCAAGCCATTCAAGATGCGCAGGACGTTCAACAGGCTCAATACGTGTAGGTTGTTTAAGGCGTTAAAGATGTTTCAGACTTATCGGAAGCTCAAGACGCTTAAAACGCATAAGAAGTTCAAAACAAAAAAATTAAAATTTTTCAGAGCCGGTAATACCTCCAAAGTCCAATGCGGTAACCTTACATCATGACGCCAACAAGCTTTAAATCTCTTTAGCACTGGGATGAAGAAATGGCAATAGCAACGCTTTAGAAGTGCGAAATATATCAAGCCTGAAATCCTGAAAGTCCCTGAGGTGTTGGATGACAATGACAAGGTGAGGAACTTGTTAAAAAGAAAAAAAAAACATTGCGTTATAACCATAAAACTACACTGGCAACAGGCGAAAGTAAAAATTATTTTTTTTATTACAAAGTAGTACTACACTTTTATAAGTGCACAACTTATGTCTTGCATGCACTTTACAAATCATCGCAAATGGCTAACAAATGATAACCACACAATAAAATACAATACAATGGGATTTGATTTATTGTGAAATGTGAAAAGATGTTTGACATTTTGCAAATTACAACCATGCTGGCTATGGTTAATGTGCTGTCAAGAAGTCTCACATGTCAATTGTATTGTTTTATGATTTATTTTTTTCTAAAATACGAGTATATATAGGTATGTACAATGTATAAAATAAATTAGTGGAAACGAATATTAATCTAATAACAATTGTCATAT
Source organism: Syrphus vitripennis (assembly GCA_958431115.1). Lineage (NCBI taxonomy): Eukaryota > Metazoa > Arthropoda > Insecta > Diptera > Syrphidae > Syrphus > Syrphus vitripennis. The sequence goes on from OY288110.1 coordinate 76,062,788, forward strand.
GGTTAATAAAATTTGCAGAAATATAAACGTGCTTTGTCCCTCAACATTGACAGAAGTGAAATATGTGAACTTGATTTAGCCTTAAACAATGAATCAATAAAACTTTGAATATACCCGGAAAATAGTATCCCGTGGCATAATTGTTAGTACGTAAGGATTGTCATGCCGGAGGTCTGTTCGATTCCGAGCCTCGTTCATCAAAAAGAAAAATGGAAATGTTTATTTCATGTGCTGCTGCCTCTTGAGAGAAATCGAAACAATTTCCAAGACAACTTGTCACCAATAGAGTGATTCTCATCCTAGTCGTTCGGATTCCATTCCTGCAATAACACGCTTATGGAATGGTTAAGAGTTGTAAGTCACTTAGTTTTGGGCTTTCGCGCCAACAAATTTATTTGCTCATACCCGGAAAGTCTTGAATTGTAAACTTTAGGGATTTACAATTTTTTATTATGTAACTAAATTCGATCTTATGCTCTGATTGAATGTACTAGAAGGAAGAAAAAAAAATTTGAAGATAAAAATGATGATCGTATTATAAGATGAGAGTGGCGTATACGTATTTTTTTTTTTATTATTTTAAGAAACTTTCACTTGAGAATCAATGAAAATCGAAACAGAGAGTTGAAACTTCACTAATCCGCACAATTTTTTTTTTTTTTTAACCATAATATATTTTTCCCATGGTTTTTTATCCCTCAAAACCCTAAAAACACCGTTTTATATCTGTATTTGAAGACATCTTACATTCAGAAAACCAAATATCATGTAACCCCAACTCCAATAGCAATATTAAGATAATGACATTGTTATAAATGAAAAAATAAAAGACTGAAAAAGTTTGAATAAAAAAAACATAAAGATAAATTCCTAAAGAACATTCATCAAAACTAATATCTCCGGAAACGTTTTCGAGATCTATTTATCAGAATATACTCGTACGAAAACAAAATACAAACAAAATAACAAAATTGACCGTAAAAACATACAAGTTTTGTTTTCTTACAAATTTTGAAATTTATGTCTCAGAAACATTTTTGACGCATGATTTTGAAAACGTTTCCGAAAATATTACCTTGAATATTACTGCGATTAACTCCTACAAAAATGATGTTTTTTGTTTTGTTGACAGTAGTCAACTCTTCAAACAAAATATACATTTTTATAAAAATTAAAGAATAGAATACCGAATAGTGTCTGTCATCCGTTTTAAATGGATACCCACGATATCGGTTAAATATATAAAATTAACTTACCAATCCATCACATGCTGACAAAGCCACAGTTGATTCGGAATGGCCGCGTATTTTCCCATGATAATGACAGTTAATATTTTTTTTTGGTTTCTTACGAAATCGGAGGTCTCTGCGGTGTCGCTCTATAACTAAATTTGGAGCCATAAAATATGTATGAGGTCTAAACAAATAAAAAAAAATTGAATTAGAAAAAAAAATCATTAAATATGGCGCCAGGTCATAAGTCTGAAAAGCCCAAAGTTAACTTATAATCTCAAATCATAACTGGACTTGGAACCCAAAAAGGGAAAGTAAAAAACCCCAAACAGAGGGATTAAACAGTCCCTTCTATATGGACTTTTGGACTGATGTGAACTTATGAACCTGTGCCTTAAAAATCACATTCAATACAATATTATTCATCAACTTACTCAAGTTCCAAATGAAGTGTTTCATTATCTAAATCTATGTGAAAGTGTAAGTCTTCTGGGTTCTTCCTATCGTGATGATGCGTTAAATTATGCGACAAATGTTCGCCATTTCGATTAACCTTTCGTGGTGTAACTAGTCTTCCAGAGATCAGTTCATTAGAGTGTTTTCCTTATAAATGAAAAATTTAATAATAAAAATTAATTCTTAGTAAAATTTTAATCCGATTTACACAATCTAATCTATTAATCAAGTTCAAATCAAGTCATTAAACTTTTTTGATTTATTCTAATTAAAATCTAAAGGAATATTTAGTTTTCAACCAAAAATGGGAAAAAAAAACATTTTAACCAAATTCGTGTGACTGCAAAATGCCAAACCCCAATCAATTCCGAGAATAAGACGAAATCGTTAAAACTCAAGGTCTCCACAATTAAAATAACAACAACAACAACCACTTTTTTGTCAATCCAGGTGCAATCAAAATTATATTCCATTTAACATTAATATTCAAGTTTAGATCATAATAAAGAGAATAAAATCAGCTAAATCCAAAAAAAAAAAATCAAGCAAAATAAAAAATTCAAATGTAGACGGCTGCGCTAATTTCGACTCTTGGAAATATTTAAGTGGGCAGCAGCTAAAATTGCTGTTGTCGTCGTGGTCGTCGTCGTCATCTTGACAATTCCAAGCTTCCTACATTTATTTTTTTCAGGAGAAAAATACACAAAATCAATGAAATCCGATCGCGCAAAATAATAATAAAAAAAAAAAAAAAACAAAATCTAATTTACATAAATTTTTATTCATTAAATTGTTTTCATTCACAAAAAATAAAAATTATGGGCGAAGCACAATATTGAATCTCAATTAGGTCGATATAGCAGTTTGAAGTTAGAAAATATTGGAAATCGAACGCCAAATTGGTTTTTGATTTTTTTTTTTTTTTTTATTGCGTTTAGATTTGGTTTAGGTCACCGAATCTATTAAAAATTTATGGACAAACTTGTGTCGTTTTTAATGAATGAATCATACATACGAGTTGATGAATTTTGAATTTATTAAAAATTCATCTATTATTTATATATCAATATTAAATCACTCACCATATAATGTTTGTTCAGCAAAAACACTCCAACAGCAAATTAACGACGAAATATACAAAATAGACAATTTATTCGCATCCATTTTGTTGTTGCATTAATTTAACTATATTATAGTTTAATAAGATTTATATTTAATGGAATTATGTTTTTTTTTTTTGCTTTAATAAATTATTAATTATATTTATGTATAAATTAAAAAAAAAGATTTTTGTTTTGTCTTAAATTAGATTGATTGAGTATTTAATTAATTTGTTTAAATTTTATGCAATACGATATTTTGAATCATCCGTTGTCAATTAGTTTAGCGATTTTTCTTGTTATGTCGAACATTTCAAATACATTGGGATGCAGTAGAAAATTGAATGCGGTTTATTTGAAAGTTGGTTTGTTATGGAGATAGCGATTTCCTGCAAATAAAATAAAATATTTGTAAAATAGGATTAAACATTTTTAAATATAATTTAACAAATAATACATCAATACAGTTACAAGAAATAGGGCCTGGCCACAATATTGTTATTTTTCAATGTTGACGATACGAGACTAGACTTCAAAAGTCTCGTCTCAGTATCGTCTTGAAGCTAGTCTGGTATGCATAAATCCATTTTCGATGAAAAATCTATCATATTACTGTTTTCCAGTCTTATAATAATAGAAATCGAAAAAAGAACACTAAGAAAAAAAAATTTTAGATTTTTCCCACGTCTCTTTTAGAATTTTTGATCAGTGTTGTGTGGCGCCTTTTATTCTTAATTATTTTTTTTTGTGTTTTTAATTCAGAACCGAATAACCACAACGTGGCCATCGCCAGTTTATAAATCATGTTCGTCTTAATTATGATGGCTGTCAATATCCTCAAATTGAGATTGTTTGCTCATGGATCTTTGCATTTTGTAATTGGCTAAGTCAGATCCCGCCAGACTGGCGGACAGTCTACAGTCTCATTTTCCAATTGATTAATTTGCTGATGACTGGATTTCATCAAAAGAAGCTGGATGAGAGTACAGTTTTTATTGTTTGCGCACACTAAAGATTTTAGAGACCTACCACAAAAATGTTCATTGATTTAATTGGAGTGTCAGATATTCTAAACGATTGAAGAATTAAAATTTCTTATTTTTTTCTTTTTAGAGAATAAACAAACTTTTCACAGTGATAACCATATCGTTGTATGTTCATGGGAAGAAACGTTGGTATTGTTGTACAAAATGCAACGAAAGCTTTCGTTCCATTTAATGTAATAAAATATGTTAATAATTTGGCTGATTGGCAAGAGTGCTTTCATTCGATAAACAACGACGAGACCATCAAATCAATGTTGGTGTGCCCCAAGGTAGAATCTTGGGTCTTCTACTCTTTATAACAGTCCTTGACTTTCTACTTACAGGTTGAAGGACTTGGTATAGAACGGAAAAGGTAGCAAGACTGAAAAGAGAAATCCGAGTAGAAGAAGAAGAAGAAGAAGAAGAAGAAGAAGAAGAAGAAGAAGAAGAAGAAGAAGAAGAAGAAGAAGAAGAAGAAGAAGAAGAAGAAGAAGAAGAAGAAGAAGAAGAAGAAGAAGAAGAAGAAGAAGAAGAAGAAGAAGAAGAAGAAGAAGAAGAAGAAGAAGAAGAAGAAGAAGAAATTGTAGGACCTCAAAGAAGAACAAGACTCGAATATAACTCAGACATGGATGGATATTAGTTTTTCGTCCATCAAGCAAGGCATTTCAAAACTCCATTCCTCATCCTTGCAAAACCTGCGATACTATAGCGGGATTAAAGACGCAAAGAAGCTAGGTACAGATGATACAAATAAAAAAAAGCAAACTTTTGAAATGAAAAAAAAAAGAACAATTGTGCTCGATCGTGGCTGGCACATGGCCAGCGCGCTGCCAACGCCAATCTGTGATTCCTCTTAAAAAAATAAAAAAAAAGGTAAACTCCGGCCGACGCGACGCGGTGCAGCCTCTTTTACCTTTTTGGAGATGAAGAGAAATTAGTCTCGCATTCGAGCTGACTTGTGTGTTGTTTCCTTGAAAACGATCACGGTTGTTGTGGGCTCCAAAACCAAAACCAAGTGATTTGTATCTGTGCGATGATGATGATCGTCTTGGTCTCGTTTTGTTGTTGTTGTTTTAGCTGAATTGAATTGTGTGTGCTTATGCTTATGGTGCCAATGCTGCCTGCTGCTGCTGCTTATATTACCTTCACTATATGCCTCTGATTCCTTGATTGTTGCGTTTTGTTATGGTCGAGCAGACGAATGTCGCCTTCTCCTGTCTGGTGTTGGCCAGTATATGGTGGCGGCAGCGGTGGCGCGGCGGTTGGTGTTGGCCGTCGTCGGTCGGCGGCGGCGAGGTGCAGACTATGGCTTGGCGCTATAGTTATAAGGCCTGTTGAGGTCTCTGCTTGTGGTGGCTGCTGTTTATTTTTTACTTATTCTTCTTGTTTATTTTTTTTTTCGTTTGTTAAGTCGTCCGTGCGCTGGTTTCTTGCTTCTCTTCTCTAATCTATGCCACTGATCGTTGTTATGGGATTGATCAAATGGCGCCAGATACAAAAAAGTGCCGCCAACCACCGCTGGCAGCTACTGTGCATCAGATTTGGCATTATTATTAATGATGCAGCAAAAAAAAGGAAAAAAAATAAGAAAACAAAAGAAAAGCCAGAGAAGAAATTAAAAACCATGCTATGGCGATGGATGGAGCCATTCCAAAAGGTGATCTTTAGTGAGAGATTGTTTTCAGTTTATTTAATTTTTTGTTATTGTTTTATTCTTGGGAATTGTGTCGCCTGATGGTGGGAGATTTCAATTTTTTTTTTTCTAAACTGTCTATTTCTATCAAGCTTTTATATGATGGAGCCATTCTTGTGTTATGCATTCCCAGAAGGAATAAGGTATTAATTAATTCTAGGTATTTTAATAACCAAGGTCATTTTCAGTTTCAACAAATTCCTCCATCCAGATAAGTACATCTGGGAAATAAAGTATTTTTATTTGTTGGAAGATTGCTAGTCGACTGAAATGGACAACAATACATTCCAGGACATAGCGTAGTTAATTATAAAATTGTCCTAGAATCTGGAAATACTTCGCAGTAACTTTGATTTAGTGGTGAGAAATTATCGAGCTCTAATATATTTTAGATATTTTGTTCCGCAAACAAAGTCACTGGTTTTGTTTTTATTTTTTTGCTAATTGGTTACTCCTGGGCGTAATTTTGTGCTTCATATTTCAAATTGATAGCGCAAGAGAATTGAGGAAAAACAGCATTCATTTATTGCTCAATTCACGGAGAAGATACCGATGCAGCACTATTTCTGATTTCTTAAATGCCGACTTCAAAACTTGAACTAATTTTTTTTTTCCAAAAGAAGATTAAAAACTACAAAACTACAAAAGTTAGTACTGCTAACAATGAAGTCGTTGTTAAAATAATTTTTTTATATTTCCTTAGAAAGTAAAGTTTTGAGCCTTATTTCAAGTTCCTTCATACTTTAAGCAGTTGCTGTACTGTACCTACTTCACAACACCTTGTCAAAGACAGACGGACCACTGGTGGAAGGAGCATTTTTCTGCGGTCCAGCACCCAAAGATCCATCCAAAGTAACAATTTCCCGAAAACTGACTGTATCCCCAGTAGAGATAAAATCGTTACCGCAATCAAAGCACTTAAGACCAAGGAAGTAGTTGGACTTGACTGCATTCCTGCAGAGCTCTTACGAGCAGCATCAATCACATCTATTAAGCTACTGCACCTACCAATTGAGAGAGCTTGGGAAACAGAGAGCTTTCCTAAAGAATGTAAAAAACGGAATGATTGTCAGTCTTCCAAAGATCCTTTCTTTGGAAAACAGAAGAAGAATTTGTGAGCTTTCTGCACTGGATCTTCCTTTGGAATTTGAAACCAAAAATGATGTAAGGCAAAGCTGTATACCGTCACCAATATTGTTCCTTTTGATGATTAGCTATATGAACTGCGGCAGTTTCGATTGGAAATGCAGGAAATACAGGAAAACAGGGAACTCTTGCAATCATACTTAAAACAACTGGATTTTGGACTATGGTTGGACTAAACATCAATTCGGCAAAAAAATATTACCCTTGCAACTTCTGTTGACATGGTTGAAAATTTTTTTTTCCGGAAACCGATCTATAGACATTAACAGCCGAATCGGAAACCAAAGCCTGCGATCGGAATGCTTTCCAAAATATGAAAAAAAAACTGTATTCCGCTCCAATTTTGAATCCGTGCTTGGAAAGTCACATCCGCTGTCACAAGAAAGCTGCAAACTTTCGTAATTAGATGTCAGCGAAAAACCCTGAGCATTTTCTTTTCTAACCGTATCTTAAACGACCTATTGACTCTATCACCCGAAGTCATAAGTGGCAGTAGATTTCGAGTCAAGCGATGCAGTGGAGCCCTTTCACGAAGGCTAGCAGACGAGTGGACTGACCTAGAAGCACTACCCAAAGAACGGTCGAAAAGGAATCAATACAACTGGGGAAGAGTTGGAGAAAGCTCAAATAAATCTCCGGGAATTCTACACGTTTGCACGTGGGACTAGTGGATGTTCTATTCCAAGCAATGGGAGAAATTATGGAAATAATCCAAGGACCTTAGTAAACTGTAAGCAAATTTAAACTACATATATTTCCGTTTGGAAATAACCTACTTTGCATTTTCTCGTTTTTTGTAAAGCCTTTTACTGAGTCATAAAGCTAAAAATTAAACTTTCATTCCAATTACTTTTTAGAGAACTTTTTTTTCTGTCCATAGACACCTTAATCATTATGATGGGAAATGTTATACAATCATACTCGAAAAATTGCCATTTCACTGTGTGACACTCCTAATCTTAAATCTAATTTGATTAGAACAAGAAACTATTTTATTCAATAATAAACAATCATCATGAATTAATCAAAACAAAAAACATTTTATTTATTGAAAAAAATATATAAAAATCTTAATAAATATATATTTATAATTGACAGCGACTTCCGTTTCATTGTTAAAACTTGTTAATATAAGAAAATGCAAAAAAAAATAACAAACCACTTCGATTGATGAAGCTAATAAAATTGGCTAGACAATTTTAATCCGCTCTTCATTATAATTTAATTTTTGCCTCGAGGAGTTTTGTTTTATCTTTTTTTTTTTGTTATTGATAAATATTGTTAATGAAATAAAAAAGAGCAAAATCGAATCGAGTCAATAACCAAAATCAGACACTCGCTGAATGTTGGCAGCAAACAGTAGAATTTGAAGAAATTTATTTTGTCATTTAAATAAACTTGTTTATCCGAATGTTTTGTATTAAATTCGATAAATTTTTATATTATAATTTTTTTAATTTTAACTTTATTATTATCAGTTTTGAAGAGAGGGGATATTTAAATAATGGGCTACAAAACGTTTAGTGATTAAGTAATTATTTATGAGTCTTTTTTATGTCGTTCGTATTAATAATGAGTGTTTTTTTTTCAATACGTTATAAGTATATTTTAAATTCATAGCCGAGATTTTTTTCATATTCATTAATAACTTATTTTTTTCATTTTATGAGCAAAAAAAACTCAAAACCATTTGTTTTTGTTTTGCGTTTTGAACAAAAAATGTGTTACTGTGGATAAAGTCTTCAATGGAATGCAGAACTGTGGCCCATAACACAGAACAACAAGTCAACTAGTCAACAACTACTTGTTTAACAAGTGAAAATTACTACTGTAACACAAAAAAACCGTTACAATTGTCAAACAAAAATTCCTTCACTTGTTGAATCAGTTTAAAAAGACAAGCTACCAAAATGAGTCACATGATTTCCGGAAAAAAAATAAGCACTTTGTCCAAAATCAGAGAAAGACATTTTGTTTGGTTTCTCTGATTCATTGACTAAAAAGAAAAAAGTGATACATGGCAGTAGATATTTTCGTTGTCCATGAGTTTGAACATAGTTCCTCCAGGAAAAAATTGGACTTATCTACATTAGAGATGTTTTCTGACAAAATTGTAAGAAATACGCCTTGTAAAGTACAGAATGAAAAAATATTTTATCTAAAAACATTATAATTTATAACCAAACAAATCTTTTTGTTGATAGGGTATAGGGAAGGATTGCAAGCTCAATTCATTTGATAATATCGTGCTTGATATTGTTGGACTAGAGTCTGAAGTTATTATTAGCTTCGGTATTGAACAGTTTATGGACTTGTTGACTTCTAACGAGTCTTCGACCGTACGTCGTTTTTATTAACAATTCGACAAGTTTATCTCTTTTTTTCTTAACACTTGTTGTTTCCACTTACAAAAACTGTGAAATTTTAAAATTTCCCACTTGTTAAAAGAAGCCAAAACAATTGTAAGAGTTCTGCTAGACTTGTTATTCTGTGTAGCAAAAATTTTAAAAAGTTGTTGAATTTTACTTGTTCAACAAGCACTTTGTGTATTGTGTTATAGGCCCCGATTTGTAGAACTAACATATGACATGTTTTATGTTTTAATATTTATTTTTTCTGGCATGTATTTCATAACAAAATTTGGCAGGCGGTATCCTCTCGACAGCCACTGAGTTTGTTTTAACCCGCCAATAGAAAAATTCCCAAAATTTTTTTCTTAGAACATTAAAAATATCGATGTTTTAAATAATAAAATCGCTGTTTGCTTTCTTAAGACATGTTGTAACTAACTGTAAACAAAGAAATGCAGAAATGAAATAAAAAAAGTACGTATACGTCCAAGTGTTCCATTTTTATACAGAATTTCCGATAAGAATCGATAAGTCTGAAATGGTTTATTACTTTTTTAATGGCCTTTTAGAACTAAAGGGGGAAATTTCTAAGATGGCAGTAGAAAAAAATATGAAAAAAAATATAAAGCTATTATTTAAATTATCAAAAGTGAGCTCAAAAATGAAGATATGCAAATTTGATATTATGTACATACCAGAAAATACATGTTTTTCAAAAAAAACATTAAAATTGTTAGAATCGTTTTTTCAAAAATATTTTTTGTATGCAGACAGGATGGATAACCTTGCAGCTGGTGATAGTAATTTTGCAGCTCTTATAACGCTCAGACATTTTTTTAAACTTTCAAACTTTTGGTGAAAGTAAATATTCAATCTTTTTTGTATTATACAAAAAATCTAAAGTATTCTGCAAATAAGAAAACAATGAGAATCCTTCATTCGTGGTCTTGTTTAGTTTTTTGATTGCGACTTTAGGCTGGTATTCATCGAGCGCTCTTAACTTGAAGAACCTCTTAACTCAAAAAAAAAAAAAAAAAATCCTGCATAATGGTCACACCAACTTTCTTTCTGAACTTCAAGTTAAGAGTCTCTTAAATTTACTAACGCTAGTTGAATACCGACGTTAGAAAGCGTCTTTCACATATGTATTTTGATGTTATTGTTATATACTCTAATATGCGTGTACCTTCAATAGATAAAATAAATTACAACTGGACTAATCCTCTCAACTCTGTTCATTAAAACTAGATATTTCAATAAATTATACTCTGATGTTTCAATTACAAATGTCAAATTACGTTCAGAAAACAAGCTATCTCGATGACAGCTCATTTCTGTCATAAAAAATTAAACAAATTCAACATCAATTAAAACAAGTTTTACATTTTTCTAAACCTATGCTTCTAGAAGTATTAATTTAAACTTAAGGTGATAATTCAATAGCTTCAGTGAATTTTATTTTACACTCGTAATGACAAACAAGGAAAAAAAATTTCCTAAGTTAATTCAACATTCAATATCTAATTCGTTATGCGAATTTAAATTCTTATTTGAAATACAAACTTTAATTAGTATATCTACTTGGAACTTTTAAATAACAATTTATTTAATTTCTACACATATTTCTACACATAAAAAATAAAATCTAATCACTTGCTTATTTAATTTAATTCTTAAATGACTCAATAAAAAAAATCACTTAGAAACAAAACGTTTCCATCACTACTTAACACAAAACAGCTTCTTCCTGTCATCAAAAAGCCATAAACCAAAACACAATAATAATAACAATAATTGATAAATTTTCCGCTTTTCAATAATAATCATCGTCTATGGATATTTTTAATTCAATTTCATTTATAATTTTTTTTTATCGTCAAGCTACATATACACAGAAAGCGTTCAAATTTAATTTGTTTACAAATGCTAATAACCATAATTTAAGCAATTATTTAGCCATTTACACTAAACAGCCAATCACCCCGCATTTATTGGTAGATAGGTAAGGTATATAAGCTACACCACAAGGCAGCATTAGACCAAGAGATTCAGCGACCAGCCTGATCCGTAATAGATCGAAGAGCCCGCTGACTATTGTGCGAGTTCGAGTGCGAGTGCGCGCTCGTGTATTTAACCGCAACTGTTGTTAAATTTACAGGCCCGGATCTAAAACGAAGATTAAGGGGTGAATAAGTTTGGGGAATTAACTGTTTCAAATAATCAAGTCAACTTATGCGTGGCTTGTGGCACTGCCGCATCCGTACATTGCATTGCTTTTAGGAGCACTCCAATTACGAAGTATTTGCCAACGGCCCTTCATATTTGGTTCCCATGTGAACTCCGTGGCATTTGATTCTAGCATGTTGTTGTTGTTCTATTTTTTGACAACGACGTTTGGGGGAACTGGACAATAAGAAATTTTTTGCACCGCTGCCCAATTTCGGAGTCTAATTAACTTTCAGTCAATTAACTGCTTTTATAAACTGCACAGTTACAATATTAGTGCTCACTGCGACTATACCCGGATTACAGATAAATCTTTTTGTAAGGCAAAATACTGAACGAAATTAGTCTTTTTACTCAATTAACTGAAGTACCCAGTCTTTTGGGGCATTCTTTAAAACTCTGGCACCTAATACCCGGGTATCAAGAGCTCTAATTATAATATTCTCGTGAAAAAATTTGTCGTGAGAGTTTTTAGGAGTTATATTGAACCCATTGCCCGCCAATTTGTTTCCGCACCTGAAGTTACCTACTTTAAATATCCCACGAGACTTTATCCAACAACGCCAACATCAACCTGGGCAATAAATTGAATTGTAAATTGCTGCGTCTCGTCGGTCGTTGATGCTATTGGCGGGGGTACGCGACTGTTTGGTGCAGCCACCAATTTACTGTCATTGGGCTTTGAGCGCGCAAATTTTTGTTCTCTCTGGCTTTTGTTCAAAATTATTTAATTATAAATTCTAGATAGTGAGCACGTAATAAATCACTTTTATTGATCTCATTTGCATTTTTTTTTTTAATTTCTTTAAACTACTGCCAGGGATTCTGCGAATATTGTAGCAGTAGTAGTAGCGCGACATTAAACGTCATAATGACGACCACAATGCGTCTTTCTGATTCTGCGTATAAGAATCAGGAACAAAAAAAAATTGTAAAGCCTCTCCTCCATCAGTCCAGGCTATTTTTAAAAGTTCGATTTTATGTAGACAGCTGACGTCTAGCTGGTGTCTCTGACAAACGAACTTACGCATGCATTTCAGAGCTGATGAGGTGTCGATTGATTTTTTTTTATTATCTTGTGTGTTAATTATTATTATTATTTAAGAGAATTTGCGTGGAAAAACATTTGCATATTGCACGCGACAATGTTTTTATTGGTTATATTGTCATGTTTTATTGAACATGAAGAAACGCTAATTATAGCGATGTTTGTTGATTTGTTTATTAAGTGTCTGGCTAGCCGGCCCGAATCGGTCTATGTCTGTCTAAATGGGTTTGTGGAAGGAATTTAAATTTCCATTGGCATAGAGGTAGGTTCTTTTTTTGTTGTTGTTAAAAAAAATCGTTTAGTGTTCGGCTGTTTATGTCATTTTTGACAGTTGATTAGAATTGTATTTTGAATTTTTGATTAGTTATTGATTTTAGTTATCTGTTATCTATAATCGTTGAAAACAGTCGTACGCTAATATCATAAATTAACGAAAAGTAATTTTCCAAACAATCAAATGGAAAAGTCCGCCATAAATGCCCAGTTCATTTTCACAGGAGCAGTAAGTGAGCGATCTTGCTATCGATGAAAAAGTTAAAAAAAAAACTAAGCGAAACCCACCAAATTGCCATTATTATAGTTCCGCCTTAAATTTGTTCCGAGGAATTAGCAATTCCTTACAATAATGTGTACTTCCCTATTTTCCCAAATTTCAGCTTTCTAATAATTCCACAGAAGTTAGAATTTTGAATTTCGAGATCAAACGGCATTTAGTAAAAAGTATACGTATGTAGCTATGAAAATATCCTGAAAATGAAAATTTCAAGCATATCATTATAATCCAAACATTCTGTGAACTGAGCCTAATATTGCTCTGATGAGAACTCTGACTTATTTTTGAAACACACTTGGCTATTTTTCATTTCTGACATGTGTCATTCTCCATATCTGCTTTTGAGTTCCGTTTGTTGTATTATTTTATTCTGAACTTATAGAACGTGATCTAGTATTTAGGACTGTTCGACGTTGTCCAGCGTACGTCCAGAGTATGCTTCATTCTCACACATTGCAAATAGTGTAAAAAAGGGCTACATACACCTACAAGCACCTCAAATTCGGTGGCATAGAGCGAAATAGTGCTAATATCGAACCTTTTTTCTTTTTTCTTGCTATTCCTCTAAAAAGCTATTCACACCAAACCCAATACGCGGTTTTGGACATAGTTCAAAGTATTCAGTGATCAAATAAAGGAATTCAAAGGTCCCAAGATGGAATCTTGAGGTTACCCATTTATGTATGTTTAAGGATTCTGATTCCATTTGATCAAACTAAATTTTCTGCAATTGATTCTACAAAAAGCTTTCAATAAGATGAACAGAGATTACTTTGGAAGCTTTCCAGCTTTCGAGAATGTTGAGGACGCAATGCAGAAAATTAAAAAAAAATAATGACGCCACAAGGAATAATATTTAAACTCCCGATTATTAGTCGTGAAGTACTTATGATTATTGGGCGTTAAGTCCAGACTCTGAAATTTCTCTAAAAACAAGCGTGTTGTTTGGGAAGCTCTAAAAAATCTCCCAAGTTTCCGGTTTATTAAAACAATAAATAATTCAAATACAAAGTGACTCCTTCTTCTAACCATTTATTGGATAAGCACGCAAAACACGTTTGACACTTACTTATGCGTCGATAAGAATATCGAACATAAATATTTATTTTGTACATTCTCAAATCTGATACCTGAGAGATGTAAAATAAATACAGAAGGTAAAATCAAAGCTAATCTACATTTTTATCATCCTCCTTCGCACCGCACAAAATCGTGGTTTATTTCGATGCCAAACATGTTGTTCCATTCTTAAGCTGATAGTTTATTTGCTAAGGTCACCCAATCCAATTTATATGCAGGCGCAATTCATAAACAACACTTAAAGTTTTGACACTTTTTTTTAAATTATCGCCACATTCTTATCTCAGAAACATAATCTCTAATTCGCTTTCTGTCCACAACAACAACAGAATTCGGTTTGGGTTAAATAACAACCCAATATATGGATATGTATAGTCAAGTCAATGCCATTTCAAGTTATAAATGCTGTAAATTGAACCCAATCCGCATATTGACAGACCAATAAACCGCACATTTTATGCATCTTCACATGGTTAAATAGAGAGAGAGACACACTTCAACTTTAAGGTCTCGTATGTCGAATTATTATTAGCCCAACCCAAAGAACAAACGGCACAAACATAATTCCAAGAAAAATGTTGTTGGTTTTAAACAAACTAAAGACGTTTAAAAAATTTAAGTTAAGAGGTTTTAGGACAAAGAAATACGATTTAACTGAATGTTTTTACAAAATTTATGTTTCACAAAGCCGTACCGCTTATTATGAAGACCAATTCGAACAATGAAAAATTTAAATTTTTAAATAGTAGGTACCGGCAGTTTAAAGAAAATTTTAAATGTTAAAAACAAATAAATAGGGAGGGTGTGAGTTTCAATAATAATTAGGTATTCTATTTAAGTTTTTTTTCAATAACAAACTTTTAAGAAAAGAGCAATTCCGTTCAAGGGTTTTTATGATTGATTATGTTTTGAATCTTAAGGACGCATAAAATCAAAAATTCAACTAAATTAACCCATGCGCTTTTGCGGGAATGGTCACACTGGTTGCTTTTTTTGAAAACTAAGCCAAATTTGAGAATTGACATTAAGAGACTTTCTGGAAAATTTGATTTTTTATCTATGATTTAAAAATATTTAATCGGGAAAAACTAACAAAAATAAAAAACAAACAAATCGAAAAATCAGACATTTATTCTAAACTACAGTACAAACAGTACCTAGTGCCAAGTGAAATTATTCAGTGACGTGAAGTAATTTGGTCCTTTTTTTGTACTTACGAAATTCAACTTTTGGCCCTCAGTTATGATTTCAGTTTTTATTAAGACAAAACCAATGTATAACAAGAAACGGAAAAAACAAGTTTGGAAGACTTGGTGAAAATTAAATTTTTACCGGTATTGATCTTCCCGTCCTATATTGAGATGAGTTTATTCAAAAAAAAAAAAAAACTCGTATTCTCTTCTTTGAGAATCACAAAAAAATGCGATTCCTTAATTCTTCGATCAGATGGACAGACCAACTTGGACTTGGACTTTTTTCCATCCGTTTTAATTAAAACCTTGAAATTGTCTGCTGACACAAAAATCTTGCAAACAAATGGTCACACCTTTTTCAATATAGAATTTGCATTCTACAACATTTAACAATAACACAAATTATACAACTCTTTAATGCTGTTGCGTGTCAAACTTCAAGACTTGTTAACCCGAGAAATCAATTTGTTTATTCTTTAATATGTTTTGGCGCCACCTTTTAAGCTGTAGGTTAATTTGAATTTTTAAAAAACCAATTAAAATATCAAATAGCTATCCGCGCATTAGATTAGTGATTTAATTTTTTTTTTAAACAAAATTGACATTTTAATTGTATTGTTTGTCAACAAACTTAAAAAACGCCAAAGGCAGTGAGAGCCATCGCGAATCTTCTTGGTTTAATTAATGGATTGTTTCTTAAAAGTTTATTTGTATTCTAACAAAAAAAAAAAACATTTGATTTTAATAAGATTAAGCTTATAGATTTTGTATGTTAATTAAGTTTAAAAAAAAAAACGATGCGCTTTTTAACTATCTCATCCTTGATCTAATTGAATATTTATTCCAGACGCAGCTTGGCGCCCGCGCTAACGCTACTGTAATTAATGCAAATCAATTCTAGTTTGGCATTTGCAATTAAGTTGTTTCTTATTTTGTTTAGAGTGGAAAAAATATTTTTTATTTTATTCTGAATTTTAAGCTTTAAGCTAAAATAAATTAATAGTTTAAATGACTTCGCGTTTTTAGGATTATTTGTAAGCTCAAACCGTCAGTATATTTTTTTCCAAAGCTTATGGAGCATTTAATTTTTTTTTTGAGGTTTTAAAAGTCAGTACAAAAATTTGTCTTTCTGCTCTTGGTTTTAAAATTTGGCTTCGATCAAAAATGATGTTTTGAATATACCAAAACAAAATACAATTTTCGAAAAAAGTATTTTTATACATTTAATTTTATCAAAAACTAAAAATTTTAATTTCTAGCAGCTTCTGGTTTTTAGCGTTCGTCTAGATGCTTATTTCATGACATTGTGCTGTGAGTACAACTTAAGGTAATCCACGCAAATATTTTTAATTTTTTAAATTTTGAGTTTGAAAATATTTTTTCCAAATTTAATTAAAAAGTTTTCTTGTAAAAAATCAAAGGTAACATTTCTGACGTGACAAAAATAACAGTAGGTATGATATTTTAAGCATATGTAACTAATTTTTTTGTCAATAAATTTGTATGCAATTAAAACTGTGTACTCGTAAGTCAAAAAATATGCCAGGATTAACCCAACATCCTTCGTATTATACATATGATATTTTTTAGACGTATAAAAAATTAGCGATATTTTTTTCAGATTTGTCAAAAATAAAATAGTCCGAAAATAAAGATTACTATCAGTTTTGCCACCATTCGGCAAACATTTCATGCATTTCCAAATGCAAACAAATTGAAATTTTTTTTTCAAAAATAAAGTTTTTGAACATTTTTGTTATTTTATTTAATATAATATATGTACATATATATGTATAATATAACAGACATTTTCAATCACTTTTGGAGCGTTAGGTATTTATTTTAAAAGTAAAATAATTTTTAGTAATCTTGTAAATAGTAAATACAAATATAAGAGATTTTTATCTATTTATTATATAAGATAATTTGGCACGAGTACGATAACTTGGGCGCCAAGAATTGATAACGGTTTTTGGTAGAAGGGTCCAAAACAAGTATTTTTTACTATGGGAGGGGGGGTCTATCTTGCCCCGTTTGGGCGGGAGGGGCAATTTTATAAAAAAGAACAAAAATCGGAAAAAAAATCATTAAAAAATAACGGTAATATTTACAATTAAATTTGATACTTTTTTTTACAGCCAGTATTCTGTACTATAAGCCACTTTTTAAATCAGGCAAAATGTATGCTCAGTTTTCGAAAAACTGAGTTTTGAACTCAAAATTCGAAAAAAAAAACACACAAAAAAAAACTTTGAAGTGTAATTTCTCACAACCATAAAATTTAATATAATTTTTTTTTATAGAATTCAATACTCTTATTAATTCCTAATCAAAACCTGAAAACTAGATTATTTTATGACTTCTAGTTTTTGAGAAAATTGAAAATAACCACAACTAATATTTCAATTTTTTATGTTTTTTTTTGTTTGAGTGGTCTTATTTTGATGGTAAAAATGGTAGATGCGAGTTTGGGTATATGCAACAGTGGGGTGTGTGCGAGTTTGGTTGTATGCAACAATGAGGTGCGTATGGCCCCCTGCTTGGGCCCACTGTAGGATTTGGGGTAGGTGCGAGTTTGGGTGTATGCCACACCGAGGTGTGTGTGGGTGGTGAAACCCCCTTCTTGGGCTCGCTATAGGATTTGGGGGCGTGCAAGGTGGGCGGGGTGCAAGGTGGGGTGCACGCAAAGTTTCTTTGGCATTTAAATAAGCTGAATTTAATAAAAACTAATTCATCCCAGGTATATCTTAATCCATATTCGATTATTACTATCAAAATAAGACTACGTAAATACTCAAGCAAGGAAAAAATAATTTAATTAAAATTTAATTTTCTCAAGAACTAGAAGACATAAAATCATCTAGTTTTCAGTTTTTAATTAGAAATTAATAAGAGCATCAAATTCTAAAAAAAATAATATTATAATAAATTTAATGGTTTTGAGAAATTACACTTTAAACTTTTTTTTTTTGTGTTTTTTTTCTCGAATTTTGAGTTTGAAACTCACTTTTTCGAAAACTGTGCATACATTTTGCTTGATTTAAAAAATGGCTTATAGTACAGAATACTGGCTGTAAAAAAAAGTGTTAAATTTAATTGTAAGTATTACCGTTATTTTTTAATTATTTTTTTCCATTTGATGTACGTATTTTTTAAATTTCCCCTCCCGCCTAAACGGGGCAAGATAGACCCCCCCCCCTCCCATAGTAAAAAATACTTATTTTGGACCCCTCTATAAGAAACCGTTATAAAATCTTGGCGCCCAAGTTATCGTACTCTCCCCGATAATTTTTATCTCGCAGTTTATTTATTGGATTTTATTATTTCTCATTTCACTAAATGCGAAAATTCTTTTTAAAAAACTTGCGAAATGATGAAAATTTAATTTAAGATTTTAAAGAATTTGAGTTTTGAACGTTTTATGCCTTAGGCCCGACTCTGTAGCGTATACCCAAAGAATTTTTCAAAGAGTAATCACAGCACAAAAATTTAAATGCATATATTGTTGAACACAAACGGCTCAACCGATCGACTTCAAAATTTACAAAATTTGTTTAAATTATTGAAATACACGAACCTACAAACATTGATAATATTTTCAGTAGGTTTTTCAGAAATTGAAGTTAATTTTGCAAAAAAGTAAAAAAAAAAATTGAATTATTAAGGTATATAAAAAAAATTCATTAAATTGTTTCTTAAATATACGAAAATATTTCAAAAACAGAAACTTCAATTTATTATATCTCAATGCGACTCAATAAGGAAGTTATATAACTTTTGAAAAATCACTTTAGACATTTCAAATAAGTTTATGATCCTTATTTTTTTTTGACTGAGTGTAGGTATATTAACATATGTATGTAATTGATTTTCAAAAACAACGTTGTTAGACTCAAACTCTTCACCGTTAAAATTTCATAATATAATAATTAAGTTCCTATGCATATATTTTTTAACTCAACTTAAAAACAACTTTTTTCTCGAAAATAAAATAAAATAAACTTACCGCTAAATTAAAAATTGTTGAAACTCCAACTTTAAGGGAAAAAAAGATACTCTCTGATCTATTTTCAGTGAAAGATCGTGTTGCAAAAATTAACCCACTTCAAGTAAATTATACACCACGCCAACTCAATTATTTATTTGCAAGTCATAAAATAGGTAGTTGCACAAGTTTGTAGTAAAAAAAAAACTCCACTCTTACCAAAAACAAAAATTTCACAGACAAAAAAAAAATAAAATAATGGATTTCACTGCAGATCTTTTATATCCTTTAACATTACGTCACTTTTAAAATAGATTTTAACTCAAAAAAAGGGAAAAATCACTCAACGATGGCTTGAATTTGCATCATCTTTTTTTTACTATTTTAAAACAGCAACGAAAAAAAAACAGTTACTTCCGAGTAAAAATAAAATTTAAAAACACCATGTGCTTTTTTAGCAGGATGTTTTGAGAAGTATCTCTTCTGTTCTTTTTTTTTATTATTTTATCAAACACGATCACTCCAAATTTCTGTTTAGTTGGGTTTTTGGTTAATTATTTGTTAACCAAATCAATATTTTAAAATATCTTTAATAAAACACATCAAAAGTAAATTAAGATCAATTTAAAACAAAAACATCTGTGCCTTATTATGCCGAAATGCAATTGAAAACTTCCGAAATTAAATCAATTTCCAATGCCCTCAAAAACGTCTGATTGGAATTAATCAAAATTGATTTTTAAAATTCAGTTAAAATCACTCAAAACCATTGCAAATTAATGGTAAACATTTTAAATTGATTTCTGTGGCGACTACGAAGACAGCGGTGGCGGCAGCGGCGTCGATGCGGCGGCGTGCATTACTTTTTATTTACCCAACCGAAGAACAGAAGCCGCAGAAATTATATGAAAAAAAAAACAACCAGATAGGTATATCAAAAAACCAACCGCGAATAAGAAAAAAAAGTAACACAAGAAAAACGCTTATTTTTTAAAACAAAACGACGACGGCGACTACGACTATACGATGACGGAACAGCGCCAATGACAAGAAAAAAAATACTCTGGAGAATTGCTGCTAATACTTTGTGCTTTTATATAGATTTAGATAGTTCTCATTTTTCAAGACGTTGCACAGAAATCAAAAGGGAATATCCAGCAGAGCCAGCCGAACTTGTTGATGCTCAAACTCAGACTGAGAAAAATTTCAAACTGAAGCATAAATTTAATGAAAAGGGGTTTCTTTTGGGTAGTAGACGCAACGATTGTCGACAACGACGACGACGATCGACAATGACGAAGACGATGACGGTCTCGCGTCGCTATGGAGACGCGACGTGATGGAGCTCTGGTGGTGATGGGGACGGTCGACGATCAACGATCAACGATGACTTCAACTACGACGACGACGACGGTGAGTAGAGCGATTGCGCTTCGAGCTGGTCTGGCCATAGCAGCAACAGCAACAGCGCCCTCCGCGCTGACTGACGCCTCCTTCTAAGCAAGCACCAAACTCTCTATATCTCCAGTCATTATGGTCATATTATAAAGAAAAAGAGAGTGATCTTGCACGCCTGCTAGCTGCTGCTTCTACATAGGTGTATCTATCTATAGTTCGTCCATACAGATACTTTTGTATTTTTGTGCATTTTTTTTTGTGTGTTTTTTGTTATTTTATCTTCTCTTTGGTTTCACGCGCTGTGTGTTCAGCGATCAGATCAGCGATATCTGAATCTGAGTGAGGCGCTAGTGTTTTGACCAGAGATCGTACAGGGTAACAAGCAAATTGGCGGCTAATGGTCGTAGTAGTTGTTGTTACTGGCATTGCTGGTACTGTGTTTTTATTTTTGTGTCTTATACCTTACATCGGATGTGAACGATCGACCATACCCGACGAAATCGTCGTCGTCTTCGTTGCCTAACTGGTGATGTTGTTGTTGTTGGTGGTGCTGCCGACGCCGCCATTTCTGTTATCAAGATCACCTCGATGTCGATCGCCGACGACGCCACTGTTGTCTTTTTGATCAGGACGATCGTTGTCTACACAGGAACATGGTTACCTACTTGTGGGTAGCAAATAATAATAAGAACAAAAAAATGTGACAGATTCATGGTTGCCAGCATTGCTATTTTATTCAGCCTTTTTTTAGCTTATGTCTAAATAAATGCATATTTCAATAAAAAAAAGAAGTATTTTCAAAAACACGATGGCAATAAGAATTATTAAAATATTTTGAAACTTTGGAAGTTTGGAACCTTCTGAGTGTTGATGCTCTAGGTCATGCCAATACACTTTTATGTTGGTTCCTATTGAAAATACTCGTAAAAAATCAAAAAATCTGGAATCGATAGAAGGCATTATCATTTTTTGAGTTATTGTGAGAAGCTTGTATAACTCAACTGCTTTTGTTTAACTAAATTTGGTGATAGTTTTAGTATTTTACTTAAAGTTTTTAAAACAAGTACAAACTCATTTTCACAATATTAACTTTTTTTGTTGAACTAAAATTTGATATAATTAGACTCGCATCGTAAAAAAGGGATAACATAACTAAATTAAAAAAATATTTATATTAATAAATAAATAATTATTATGTATATATTAAGGTGATTCAAATTAAAAAAGTGGCCCCGAAATTGTTAATACCATGAAAAATTTTTTGCTTGGGACGAGAAAAAAATGAGCTCAAAACTTTAACGCTTAGCGGTCGCTCTTCGCCATTTTGTTTTTTTCCATACAAATTGTATGGAGAAAAGTTTAAAAATTTTCTAACCCTTTGTTCCTATAAATGAATCCGAGGACGTATTTGAAAAGGAAATTCGATGTTCTAAAAAAAATTATTATAATTATTTTATAGGTAAAAGCTACCGTTTAGAAGATATTCAGTGGTAAAGTACAACTTTATTTCTTTTCCATATAAATTTCATAGAACTTAAAATGGAGACAGTTTTGAAAATGTCTATCTTTTCAAGTGTTTGTCCTAGAATAATTCCAACGACATATTTGAAAGGGAATTTGAATTTGGAAAAAAGAAAAAGAATTGAATGTTCAATCGAAATAGTACCAAGTACATGAGCCATTGGATTAAAATACGTTTTTCAAAATATCGACCAACGCAAAGAAAATAGGATCATTTCTGCTACAACAGTTTAAGCATATTCTATTCAATCTACAATATAATAATATTAGATTGTGATATACATATATTAGTTTTGTAAATAACAAATTTGGCAACCGTAACCTGAGGTGAGTACGAATGTACGTAATGTAGGTAGGAAGGTACTCAGAGTATATAGGTAAAGTAGATCTTTCTATTGCATGAGATCTATCCATTCTTCCTAGACATCAAATCAAAATACGAGTATCTATCAAAAGTACAAGGAAGCAATGTACAGAATTAATTTTGACTAAGTCTCGCCTAGATAATATATGTACAGTGAAATCTCCCTTAACGGACACCTCCCTTAGGCGGAAACCTCCCTTAGACGGACAAATTTGTTTGTACGGAAATTGCTCCATATAAGTTTCAGTTTCTCTTAGACGGACACTCCCTTGGACGGACACGGACAGCATTTTCACGTATGAATGACAAAATATATTCTCTTAGGCGGACACCAGAGCAGGATTGAACATGTCATCAAGCTGATAATTTTGGCAATGGTATTTTTTTAAGTTGCAGTTTACAGCCCACATCAAATTCTTTTCACGAAAAGGAAAAATACATGCGTGCCAGCTGTCAGTCTAGAAACTCTATTATGTGTGTGAGAATGTTGTGTATCTGTTGATTGTGTATGTGAGGTATTGTAAATATCTGTTGGATCTTTTTACATTTTTATTCTCTCATTCGTGTGGTGGAACGTATGCTTGGACGTAAAAAAAGTTTATTTTTGGAGTTTCAGATTTTTGTTGAATTGCGCGCAGGTAGATTTTAAATTCTTTTAATTAATATTTTTACCTATGAAACATGTTTTCAGGATGCCACCAAAAAGGAAAACTTTAACTTTAAAGGAAGAGGTAGACGTAATAAACTTTACCCAAAAATATAAAAAAAAGGGTACGGGAACTAGCAACAGAGTTTAAAATAGGAAAAACCCAAGTCGCTGAGTTACTAAAAAAAAGAAAAAAGAGAAGAAAAAAAAAGTATTTTTGTTTGGTTTCCCTTAAACGGACAACTCCCTTGGGCGGACAAAAATTTCTGCACCATGGCTGTCCGCCCAAGGGAGATTTCACTGTACATGTTTATTAGGGTGTTTCGAAAAAAAGTAAAGTACCTTCTATACAGACTCAAAAGTTTTGGTTTGTTAAAAAAAAATACGCCACAGAATTTGTATGCAACAAAAATGCATTGGAACTATTTCTTTTCACTGAAAAATTAATTTCAAATAGAAAAATGCACATACATAATAATATAATATAACTGTAATTATTTGAATGAAAAAGTGATAAAAGGTACCGTTCGAAAGGAAAATTGGTCCCTTACACATAGATAAGCTGTAAAGTAATTTTTTTATAAGATTGACAATTTGTCACTCAAATATTCAAAATGGTAAAAATAATACAAAATGATGATGAAGCTATAACTTTGAAATATATTTTCTATAAAAAAAAGTAGGTATGGGTAATTTGGATAGGTACTAGTGTTGTTAAGATATGAAAATCGAAGTTGAAGAAACAATTGTCTTCTCACATAAACGTTCTCACTTAAACGTTAGACCGAAAAGGTCTAAACGTTAGCATTTTAAACTAACTTTTTATCAGCCATGTTTTTTTTAACAAACCGAAACTTAAAAAATAAAAAAAAAATTGAAACACCCTAACTGTCTGTAGTACATAAAATATAATAAATATTTCAAAGAGTAAGTCACTTCCTGGAAACGATTTCCAGGAACCGGAACCTCTCACCCACTTCATGATGATCTTTTATTTCAATGTATCATTCAACAAATAAACAATGAACAACAAAATCGCTGCAAACAAATTACAAATCTGTTTACCTATTTACATACATATACATATATAGTTGAAATACATATGTACTTACATATATATATTCACACTCTTTATGAGTCGGGTGTCCAAGAGTGCTCCGTCTATTTAGATTAGAAACGACAAGCAATTTAATGAATGAATAGATTGGAATTGGAAATCGAATGGGTGATATAAATGAATGAAGTGTTTGCTCTTATTATTCTCTTACTAGGTAATATGTATATAGATATGTATTATAAGAGTTTTGAAGTGGAATTAATGGGAAGAGGATAGATAGAACAAGTAAAATAAGGTGTTTGGTGGTTGTGATCACAAAGAAGTCAAAGAAGAAAAACGAAGAGGTGATTTAAAAAAACAAAAATAAGAAAACGGAACAAAAAATAAGATCGTGCAAGAAGTTATCTGCTTATTATTAGTTCTATTGAGCCGTTTCAAATTTAAAGTGAAGTTTGTATAATTAACTTGAAATGCTCAGCGTTGTCTTTGATGTGCCAATATAATAAAAGTGAGGAGGAGTGTTAAAATTGCAATCTTTTTGTTTTTATATTTTGTTAATGAAATTAGGTAGGGGAGAGCGGGGCAGTTTTGGACAAAGCAAAACATGTTGTAAAGAAAAAACTTGTTCGTAGAATATTTGAAAATGAAACTTCTGATCAAATTTTTGCCAAAACACTCGACAAGTTCAAGGATGCTCCAAGTTTGAATGGTGATTGTTTTTTTAAATTGCTATTTTTAAAAGAAAGAAGATTGTATTAAGAAAACGCAGAGAACCGTTTCTATTTATAATGAATAGTTTTCTAGAAATAAATTTTCAAAAAGTACATTCCAAATTTTGATTCGAACACGGAAGCCCCTTTTTACGTCACTTGAGCTCTTCAGTTAATAGTAAGAAGCTTTCTAAGACGCAAATTTCCGTTATATTCAATTCATCTTATATCAGAGTAATTCTACAAAAGGTGGAATTTTTGACGACGGCGCGGATATTTATGAATCTGATGGATCTGATACATTTTCATTGCTGGAAAAATCTTCAAAGTGCCCCCTGGAGTGTCCCAAGCCCCTTTGTTCGCAACGTTTTACTATCGGAGAATATTTTATTTGTTTTGTGAGGAATCTACGAACTATCTACGAACTACATCATCAACTACAGACTGTCATCACTTACAAATCAAAGCAAACGTTTTCTCTGATCGAATAGGTATTTCGGAACAGACATCTCGATAGGGCTAAATGGCAACACAAAACCCGCAAAAATCTACAAAAATCAAAAAATCTGGTCAAAAATTTTAATTCGAGTCTTATGTAAAATGTAAAACTTGGCTTATAACTTGACAGAAAAAAATAAAAAATGCTTTTTATTTGAATGGGCATATCGTATATTATTGAAAAAAAAAATATGTTTTTTTTAAATTCCTATTAATTTTTTTTTTTGGCAACCGTAAATAAATAGATGATGATAAGAATATTTCTGGGAATTCCTACAAAAAAAAATATATCACAATTTCTTTTTAACAAAAATTATTTATTACCTTTAGATAATAGATTCTTGGGTGTGTATAAGTTATCACCATGCATCCACAAATGGAATCCCATCCAAAAGTGCGGTTTAATTAAATAAAATACATACATGTATATTATGTACTTGAAAAAAGTATGACGAAGAGGATTTTTTATTGATATTATTTAATAGGAAAAAATGAAAGTGACCTCGGTTTAAATAATAAAACAATTACGTGTGTCATTCTATTGTTTTCTTTAAATTCTTAATTCCTAAGTTGGTTATCGCAATCTAATCTAGTGTTCTTTTTGTTTTTAATCAGAAATTATTGGTAAACAGGCAAACAAACTTATGCAGGTAAATAGCTACATATGTATAATATAAATGAGCTCTGTTAAACATCTTATAAGTACGACTATATCTTAATTCGATAGGTTCAGAAAGGGATTACTATCAAGATTCAAAATATTTTTTAACTTATCCCAATGTTTTACACAATTTTGAATTTGAACTTATGTACATTTAAACTATTTATTTGAAGCTTTTGGCAAACATTTATTCTAATAACATTTTTACAGTACATATGTACATATCACTAAGTGGATATTTTGTATTAGAATTTATTTGGGTTAGTTATCTGTTATACAGGGTGATTTGAGTAAGCTGTGACAAAAGACTATGGTGATGTGTGCATGTGGGACCAAAACATGAAAAAAAAGCGCAGGAAAAAGGGAAGCCCCCTACTTTCTAAAAAAAAAGTTTATTTCCTTCGATACAGTCTCAAAAGTTTTGATTTGCTAATACATAAATAATATTAACGTTTAGACCTCAACGAACTTTTCGGTTTTCCATATGATTTGTATGAAAAGGAACACTTTGTTACTTGGATTTGTATATCTTAACAACAACTAGTTTTCAAACTATACCCACATAACTTTTTTAGAAAACTTCTACAAAATTTGTCATTGAAATAATTTGTATTATTTGTACTATGTTACATATTTTAGTAACAATTATGACTTTTATCAAAAAATTGCTTGAGACCTTATTTGTATAGAAGACTTATTTTCCCTTCGAACGTTATACCTACCTAATACCAGTTTTTTACTTCTTTAATTACAGTAATAATATAGTATTATGAGAATTATTGAAATCGTAATGAATTTTTTATTGAAGAAACAAATTTGGGAAAGAAAACGAACGAGTTGTGTAAAGGCAGTGCATTCCAGGAAAGGTAACTGCACTCTAACTCGGCGGGTTGACTTTGAATGTTTTTTTTGTTTATATTGGGCCTGGGCCCAGCCCCACCCATTCCCAACAGCCAACACTCTGTTCATCTTTTTTTCTATGTTTCAAAATTTTATCGTTATCGCTCCAATGTGTTTCAAATAACCATATTTTCTCGTGTGCATGGTGTGTTTTGTCGAAATCCATGAAATCGACACACTTTTCTATGTACCTATAACACAGCACGTGAGAGTTGTGTGATTCCGGCTTAAACCATCTCTTTAGGCAAGGCCTAAACTCAAGTGAACGCGATGGCGATATTTTTCCCTCGATAGTACGCGGCGGGCAAATGCTGCTTGCTACTTTCAGTTTTTGAAACCTACATGTAGTATGTAGTATGTACATATCGGGTAAAATTTTTGATTTTTTCACAGTCATCCATTCTGCTATCGTGATAGTCACCACCACCTCGTAGACTTGCGGTCAAAAAAATTTGCTCATTACTTGTCCATGACTTTCGTGCATTCCGGATGGACCACTCAATGCCACATTGCCACATTTATTCCACGTCAGTTCATATAATTATATTACGCCTACGTAAGTTAGTAAAATATATTACTAAAACATGATGAAACTGTCAAATAAAGTAAATTATTTGGTTTTTATTCCAAACAGATCTGTACATATATGCCATACTACAAATTAGATGTAAATATTGTAATATGCACTTAGCAGCAATAATTCCGTTTTCTAATCAACTCGCAATGCATATACATTTTATTTTACTGTCACACCTAAGATATAATCTGTCAAATTATTTATCGACTTTGACAAAACTAAAAATTATTATGAAAAC
Organism: Syrphus vitripennis; assembly: GCA_958431115.1. Lineage (NCBI taxonomy): Eukaryota > Metazoa > Arthropoda > Insecta > Diptera > Syrphidae > Syrphus > Syrphus vitripennis. The sequence goes on from OY288110.1 coordinate 76,090,446, forward strand.
AAGCGCATATACAAGACGACCACACCGTAATGTCGCGCCACAAGTGTCAAAGTGCCTAGGGATGTCGGCGACGACATGCCATATATAATTCCACCCGCCATCGTCCCTTTAGCGCCAGCTAGCCCACACTGCACGCGCCATACCCATCAAAAAGATCAATTCCCAGTCAAAGTAATCGATTGATTTGATGGATTGCCTGGCGAGCTGACGCGACTTTCATTTCATTAAGATCCCACTCTGGCATGCTTTTGGCGTGGCTCTGATGGCAACTGGCAGCCAACATCATCCAAGTCGATTAAATCTGACAGATCATACACCCCTCTTATGCCCAGCCGCAGCCAGCCAGACTATGCCCCCAGCTCCAGCCAGTCTTTTAACAGTCAAGAGAGAAACTCTATGGCGCTCACAGTCAAAGGTTCAATAACAAGCAATTAATCGAGTCACAAAAAGGCAATTACTTAATTCAATTCTAATGACAGCTACATGAGCATGAAGCGCGACGCATGCCGCGTCCCCTGATACATGACTCCATTAAACGAGACGATGGATGTGAATTGTGTGAACCCTTGTGGCACAACAATCTCAGCCGGCATCAATTCCATCATAACGTAGTATAGTATTGTATCATGGGATTGTGCCGCCACCACCACCGTCGCGTTGATGCCGCCATAAGGCTTTGTGGGGATTATCGTATCGTGCACTCCCCTCCTCCTACACGAAATGGGTATATGAGATTATGATGTGGGGTATATTAGATACCGCCACCGCCATGACGTCGTCGTCGTCATCATCGCTTCAGTACTATTACTCGCCAATAGAGTCAGAACCAGCATCTGTATATCGCGGCAGGCATTTGGTTTTAATCGAGAGATCACGTCCAAATTACAAAGTTAAAGGAACAGCCTTATACGATAAATTTCAATAAAGTCAAGTCATTACGTGCGTATAGTCGACAATTTCTATTGGATTAAGCCTGATTGCAATTCCAACAGCTGATCGTAATGTGATGGAGCGGGCAATCATGACATTTCGATGATCACGCTGATCGCATTTCAATTTGAATCAATTTTGACGTTTTTAATTGGTGCGCACAGATTTGTATTGTGGGAAAATAAACGCGTATATAGATCAAGATCCGCTTACTCGTATAAATGTCAGTCAGTCATAGAAAGAACTGTCAGTGTCAGTCTTTTTTTTCTTGGTTAATATGCGGCCAACTCCTCATGATGTCAATTTTATTTTTAAAAGAATTTGTAATAAAAAAAAAACTAAATTAATTGCTGTATTTTGAAATGCGCATAGTAATAAAGTCACCCTAAGGCATGTTTTGCGATACAATTTATGTTATAGAAATTCATAGTGACAGGTCGTTGTAAACAAACACTAAAGTTCTAACCTTATAATTATAAAGTGGAATATAATTTCTTGTTAATTAATTAATTACTATGAAAGATTATAGCGATTTGTTTAATATCTCCATACATCATGCCGCGAAATTCCGAACAACCCATATGAAAAACGATGAAGTAATATAGTTGAATTAAAAAAAAATCCCTTGGTAAAATCATGTTAACCTTAATTAGATTGATTAAGATCGGTTATCTGCATTAAATATCTGTCTGTAAATTATTGTAAGAAAATAAATTAATATTTTTAATGATCTAAGGTAAAAACAGTAGAAAGTGGGGATTTTTTAAATCGTAGTATTTCTATAGCTTCTAAAGAAGGTGGGTAAGAACTCTTCCTGTCACGTCGATTTAGAACAAGCAGAATCAAAACTGCTCTAACCTGTAAATTTAAAGAAGTAAGAAACATTGGCTTACAAATTTAGTTGATTTAATTAGAAAAAAATAATAATTTCTCGTATACACGATTTTAGTATCGTAAGATGAGTTTGAAAAATCAAAAATCGTTCGAAAACCTAATTTCTAAACGGTAGGTTATTAAAAATTTTATGTTTTGGATTGATTTGTTTAATCTCTTTTAAATTATATATACCTAACACAAAATATTATTATTATTATTTATTAAACTACACATACGTAAATGTACAGGACAATTCTTAAAGCTTTTTAAAGCCTGGGTGGCCAGGCCTTAAAGATCATTTTTTTTTTCAATTATAATCTCACCCAGCTCATATGAAAGGCCAAGCTGACAGAAAAAAAATAATTTATGTACACATAATGTAATTTAATTTGAAAATTCAATGTTATAGAATTTTTTAATTCTGAGTTTCGGTTGTGTAAACTAGGATTAAGAAAAAAATATCGGAGTCTATTTTCTATAAAAATAGGTAGTGATAAAGTTTTAATTTCACAAAAAGTAACCCAAACCAATGCGAAACCGATGCGAAATAGTCGTGACGACGAAAAAACAATAACTACAACGTGTTATGTTATTGTTGAGTTGTTTCATTGTCGTATCCAAATGTTTCGCAACGTTTTGGGTAAGCCTAACTTAAATTAACTTTAAGTCTCCATGTTTCAGTGGTGTGTTAAATCAGAGTTAGATTAACCTACAAGTCAAGTCAAGTCATCAACAGCTAATCCATTAGCAGTTGTATTTAAAAAAAAAAAATTTAATCCAGACTTAACTTAAGATACATGCTGAATTAACCCGGGCTTAACTTTAATCTCACACTGAAAATTTGATCTTAATATTAAAATTGTAATTGAAAGAAAACAATACCTATAAGTTGCACAAAAAAAAATCGACAAAATAATGAATGAGTATACGCCCAAGTGCACATTTTTATATTGTCTTTATAAATAAAACTGCGCTGTATTTACTTTATAAGTTAGTGCGGTATCCACCATATAAACTGATTATGTTTGTTTACTTAGCTTTTTTTAAGACAATTATTATTACTATTTGGATTCGTGCATGACACACGTAGCTTCAAATAAAATATTTTCTAAAAAAAAAATGCTTCAAAATAATGTTAATATTTACAAATAAGAATTTTACATTTTTGTAAAGCCGGCAGCTTGTTCTATTAGCTTGTTCATATTTTTTTTTTTTAATTTGCGCGCGCTCAAGGGGATTTTTGGTGTACCCTTTATATGTTCAACACAGCGCGGGCGTGAAGGATAGGTTATGATGGAAAGGAGAAGGTGTATGGAAAGTTGTGTGGCGCGAGGTACTGAGACTGAAGGTGGTGGTTGTCTCAGATTTTGTCTCCAGGGTTGGCGGCTGGGCTAAAGCGGAGAAATGCCGTGTCTTATATCTATGTCCCTTCATAATTCACATCATTTTGTTCGTTGTCATATTTGTTTCGCACCCTAGTATTTACTCAATCACATGTTGTTAGTGTTTTGCCTGAACAACATGTAATGAGTAAACCAGCGGCCCAACAATGATCAATGATAAAATAGAATAAAAACATCGATCGAACGTATGACCATGAGGTTGACAGGCGACCACGCAAACCATCGCGCCACGACCAACCCCAAAATATATAAATTGAATGAATGTGAAACATCATGTCATTATTTTTTTTTTCGTTGTCACGGCGTTTCACACCGGGTTTACATTGGTTTGCTTAAGCCTTTAAACCCAAAATATGTGTAAAAAAAGTTTTAAAAAATTGTAATTATTCAAAACTTTAAGATTTAAAATAATTTTGTTATTCTTATTATATTAGAGGCGAGTTATAGCGAACAGGAAAATGGATCAGGAAAATTTTTCTGATGGATTATTTAGTAAGTTCTCGATCAATTTGAAACACATAAGCTGAAGTATTCGATGACAAATGACAATTTTAATGCACTATGTAAAAAAAAATTTATTGAACGTAGGATTTTTGATAAAAAAGCATTTGTTTATTTTCCTGATGCAAGTTCATCAGGAAAACAAATAAATGCATTTTTATCAAAAAACCTTTGTTCAATCAGTTTTTTTTTTACATATAGTGCATTAAAATTGTCATTTGTCATCGATTACTTCAGCTTATGTGTTTCAAATAGATCGAGAACTTACTAAATAATCCATCAGAAAAATTTTCCTGATCCATTTTCCTGTTCGCTATAACTCGCCCCTTATATTGTTTATTCATCGTCGCGAAGGTTTCGTGGGGCGACTTTATATTACGGCACACCCCCTTTTGGGAAAATTTTTTTTTTAATGGGTAGGGGGGCATTTCTATAGGACAGCTTCAAAATATTACGGTGAGGAAACCCCCCTAAATACGTTTAAAAAAGTTTGAAAATTTTAAAAATCGGTCTTTTTTTTAATTTTATATTGGATAAGAGCAATATTATTGCACATAATGTGTCAAAAAATGTACATATATATATTATTTATACATGGATATATATATATATATATATATATATATATATATATATATATATAGGTACATACTTATATACATATACAGCTGTGGACAACTAATTAGAAATACAAGTAGTAATACAAAGTAATAATAAATACGCCAATGTCAACAGTTTTTTGAATAAACAGTACCTTGCCTGGCCCGCTTCGCGGGTTCTCAGGATTTTAACTCCCTTTTTGGGGCCCCTGTCCCGCTCACGCAACTTCGTTGCTCCGCTTAGGGTATGTAAAGTCGCCTGGCAGGCGCCAATACCAACAGTTTTTTGAATAAACAGTACCTTGCCTGGCCCGCTTCGCGGGTTCTCAGCATTTTAACTCCCTTTTTGGGGCCCCTGTCCCGCTCACGCAACTTCGTTGCTCCGCTTAGGGTATGTAAAGTCGCCTGGCAGGCGCCAATGTCAACAGTTTTTTTTAGTTTTTAACTTAAAGAAATACATCAGTTTTAATAATCGGGATCAATAAACTTCCCAAAAGTAAACAACAATTTCCCATCTGAAATCTGAAAATTCATTGAAAAAAACAAAAACTTCCCTAAAATATCCATAGTCTATCAACACTAAATATGAAAACACATGCACACAGCTGTAAAAAAAAATAGAAATGGTGGTTGTTATCGATGATTTTTGTATGGAAATGAGAAATTTTAATAATTAATTAAAATACTTTAAACTTATTTCCTCAACCTAAAATTGTGAAATTAAGTAATATTAAGTGATTATCTATCATATAAAAATAGTTTGGTGTACAAATTTGGTGTGCCGTAAAGTAAAGTAGAGCCAAATTTAGATAGTAAATTGCAAGTGTCTGTTTTGTTCAAAACTCATTGTAAAAAATGACATCAATCTCCCGAACAAAAACCAAAATCTTGTTTTTTCTACCTGCAATGAAAACAGCCAAGAAAAAAAAAAAGAAAATGGTATGTGGAAATCCTCATTGAAAGCCGCATATAATTCCAAACGCGGAATTCCAATGCAAGTTTTCCCTTCTGTTTCCTGCCCAAATTTAGCACCACGAAAACTGTCACATTTGACATCTGTCACTACTAGTTAAATTTTTCGTCGCAAGTGTCACAATTCCCATCCGATTTCATCGGTATCTGTAAATTTATATTCCATCTTTAAGGTACATTTTGTTAAATTTGTTTATAAAATATTATTAGTTTGTTAAAACCAAATATCGATTTTCATTTTTAAACAATTCTCTCATACCTTCGCACCATTCGCTTGTTAAAATCAATACGCAAAACGACTTTTATTTAGGTTAGAAAATAAGTCCATATTCTTCCACTTCTTTGCTTATGTAATGAAAAATATTACCGAGACTATTTAAATTTAATTTACAAACTATTTGAATTGTTATACAAACAATACATTTTACTATTTATATAATAGAGTAAAATGTTTCGTGCGCCGCTTGTCAAAGCATTAGCTGCAGGCTCGGGCTCACCCGTTCATCGGGTAGCCAACGTAGCGGCGATACGTACCAGTGCAGCAATGGCCCAGACTCCAGCCAAGGCCCCTGAGAAGATCGAAGTGTTTGTTGATGACATCCCAGTGCAGGTGTTGCCCGGCACCACTGTTTTGCAAGTAAGCTAAAAGCGATGCGCAATTTGCCGAGGGAATTATGTAAATTAATGATTTTTCGATTTTTGCAGGCTGCAGCTATGGTTGGTGTTGAAATTCCAAGGTTTTGCTACCATGAGCGTTTGGCCGTTGCTGGCAATTGCCGTATGTGCTTGGTTGAAGTAGAGAAGAGTCCCAAGCCAGTTGCTGCTTGTGCTATGCCAGTTATGAAGGGCTGGCGCATCAAGACCAATTCTGAACTAACACGCAAGGCTAGAGAGGGTGTGATGGAGTTTTTGTTGATGAACCATCCTCTAGATTGTCCTATTTGTGATCAGGGTGGAGAGTGTGATTTGCAAGATCAAGCTATGGCTTTCGGTTCAGATCGTTCTCGTTTTGTTGACATCAATCATACCGGCAAGAGGTTTGTTTTTAGTTTGAAATTTACATCCAAAAAATCAAAACATGTTTTTTTCTTTCTTTTTGTCAGAGCTGTAGAGGACAAAGACATTGGTCCTTTGGTTAAGACAATTATGACTAGATGCATTCACTGCACTCGTTGCATTCGTTTTGCTTCTGAAATTGCTGGCGTTGATGATTTAGGAACAACAGGACGTGGTAATGACATGCAAATTGGAACCTACGTCGAAAAGTTGTTTTTGACCGAATTGTCTGGAAACGTTATTGATTTGTGCCCCGTAGGTGCTTTGACTAATAAGCCATACAGGTAAGTTATTGTGTTTTTCTAAGAAATTCTAGGAAAGTGTTGCCTTATCTTTTTGGCACAAATTGAGCTTTTCTTCTCAAGTAGGTGACCTTCGTCTATCGATGTGCGCAAGGAAAATGAATTTTAAACAAAAATAATTTTTTTTTCCTTGACATTTAGAGGCAGTGAAGTTCAGCGGCCATTCGAGTCCATACGGTCGTAAGAATAGCCTTCATATACATTTTCTATGAAAAATTATGAGTGAATTGTGAATGAGTCTCGTGCGAACGTCTTACCACTGTTTTTGAGTTTTCAATTGTTGAAAATTCTACGCCCTATATTCATCGAGCGCTCATAAGCTTATTAGACCCAACTGAACTCCCTCTCATTACAACACGAAAAGGAGCTATGTTGAGTTAAGAGTCTCATAAAATTATGAGCGCTCGGAAAATAACGTTTTCCTAAAATGTTGGTGTCAAAATAGTGAAAGCATAAGAAAAAAAACATGTATCAAGTTTTTTTTATTGATTTCACTCAAAAATTAGGCTACACTTGATTTAAAATGAAGGGAAATTTTTCTTACTTTGCTTCGGAGGCTTTTTCCAAAACACGTCACATACATTTGCAAGCAATTTTTTGGCAGCTGGCCAATCACAGACAAGGAAACTGCCTTTGAATTGCAGCCCCTTGGTCGTCTTATCGAATTTTAGAAACTTGTTTCAGAATTTTACTTCCCAGTAGTTCCTGGCGTTTTCAAATTCATTCGTATCAAATTCTAATTCTGAATAATCAATCAAAAAGACAATTTATTACTCGTCAAAGTTTCATTAAAACTTGTTGTTATTTACAATTTTTTAGCAATGACCGTGATTAGTACCATGTAACAAGTTTTTTTTATTTTTAAATTAAAATTTCCCTCTAACGACTGGAATGATTTTGATAAACATTTTGGTATAGGGAAAACATTAGGGTGGATAAAAATTTTACTTTAATTTAGCTCTTCCATAAAAAATAAATTTAAAAATTAAAAAAAGTTAAAAATATGGATTTTCATTTTTTTTCTTATATGTATTTAACAATTTTTCAAATAGGATTTTTTTACAATTTTAAATAATATGTATGTGTAAATATGTAAATTTGCAAGCTGCGGAATGATCTTTTTCTTAAAAATTAAATTGTTTTACAAATGCAAAAGATGAAATTCTGCTGTAACCTAAAGATTAATATGCCAAAATTCTTCTTCTAATGGAAAATATCTCAAGAATTTTCTTTTTAATCGGAAAATGGTTAAAATATTTTTTTTTACAAAAATAAAATTTGTAAAGTACCCAGATCGAATTTTTTTTTTGAAAATTTTATTTTTCAAATCTATATTTGATGGGCAAACAATAGTTTTTTTCTTTTTATCTTAAACATAGTTAGAATGTTGAGCGCATTTTATGCCTTTTTTTTCGCCAAAAAATTAAAATTTTACAATTAATTTTCATTTATTCAAATGAAAGCGGTTCAACCGATCGAGGGAAAAATGTAGGGGTATTCAGAAAATTAATTTTTCCACAAACTCTGAAATATTCAAAATATTATTGTATGATAAAATTTTGGCAATATTCCAGTTTATGATGCCAACAATTATTATTATTTTTTTTTAATTCAAAGGAAATTCTACAACAATTAAAATTGTACTTGTATTTCGCATTTTATACTATATTACTATTTTTTTTTTAACAGCTTCACTGCACGTCCTTGGGAAATTCGTAAAATCAGCAGCATTGATGTGTTGGATGCCATTGGCAGCAACATCGTCGTTAGCACTCGCACCAATGAGGTATTAAGAATTCTACCCCGTGAAAATGAAGACATCAACGAAGAATGGCTGGCCGATAAGTCTCGATTTGCATGCGACGGTTTGAAACGCCAACGTTTGGTTGCTCCAATGGTTAGATTACCAAATGGTGAACTACAAGCAGTTGAATGGGAAGGTGCTTTGATTTCTGTGGCAAAGGCTCTTCAAAAGGCACCAAAAGGATCAGTTGCTGCTGTAGTTGGACAGTTGACTGATGTTGAATCTATGGTTGCAATTAAGGATCTCATCAACCGCATTGGATCAGAGACTATTTGCACAGAAAAAGGTTTCTGCACCAAGGGTTCCAGTATTGATTTGCGATCAAATTACTTGTTGAATTCAACAATTGCTGGTGGGTTCGAAGAAAATATGATAATTGTTCATATCAGTGTTTAATGGGAAGATTTTGTTTTGTAGCTTTGGAGGAGGCCGATGCAGTTCTTTTGGTTGGTACCAATCCACGTTATGAAGCTCCACTTTTGAATACTCGTCTACGAAAGGGTTATGTACATAATGAACTTGATCTGGCTTTGATTGGACCCAAAGTAGATTTGTCATACAAACATGAACATTTAGGAGATGACGCAAGTTTGATTACACAAGTATGCAATGGAAGTCATCCCTTCTCAAAGACTCTAGAGGCTGCTAAGAAACCAGCTATCATAGTTGGAGCTGATTTATTGGAGCGAGCCGATGGCGCTGGAATTCATGCCACTATTCATTCCTATGCAAAGAAATTGAGCAAACCAGTAAGTTTTTTTTTTCTTTAAATAGCAAATGGATTATATTTAACGTACTCATATTTCTCTTTAAAGAACTGGAATGCCTTCAATGTCTTGCAAACTAACGCCTCACAGGCTGGAGCTTTGGATATTGGTTGTCAGCCAGGAGTAAATGCAGCAATCAAAGCTCAGCCCAAAGTATTGTTTTTGCTTGGTGCCGATGCTGGTGTCGTTAAACGTGATCAATTGCCAAAAGATTGTTTTGTTGTCTATATTGGACATCATGGTGATGCTGGTGCAACAATTGCTGATGCCGTGCTACCTGGAGCAGCATACACAGAAAAACAAGCAACTTATGTGAATACTGAAGGTCGTGCTCAACAGACACTAGTTGCTGTATCACCTCCTGGATATGCGCGTGAAGACTGGAAAATTGTCAGAGCTTTGTCAGAAGTTGTTGGTGAGTTTGAAGAAGAGTTCTTATGGAACTGAATTCTGCCCTGATTAAGATTGATTGAAGCCAATAAATTATTTTTTTTTTTTACTAAATATGTATATTATTTTCTTTAGGAACTCCCCTCCCCTATGATACTCTTGACGAACTAAGGAATCGTATTGAAGACATCGCCCCACATCTTAACCGACATGGAAAACTTCAAAGTTCAGCATTCGGTGCACTTGCCGAACAACTGGCTGCGGTAAGAAATATATATTTTGATAAATACATAAATTTCAAATTTATAATAAAAACTTTCTTGCAGGCAAAATTGATTGAAAACACAAAAGTCGACATCAAACAGAAAGTTCTAAAGGACTACTTTATGACAGATGCTATTTCAAGGGCATCTCCAACAATGGCTAAGTGCATTACCGCTGTAAAGAAGCAACAGTCTAAGGCAGCCATGGCTCAATAAAGCTGTTTATATGTATGGTTATTCTTAAAAGAGTTAATTAAATTTTAAAATAAAATTATTAAAAGAAAAATCACTACTCAATATTACAACATCAATGAATATTTATATTTAAATATAATACCGTTACGAGGAGTTAATAACGAGGCACATCAGAAACACCTTCCGCGCTGTAGACTGATGATATGTTTGTACATTTAACGAAAAAAAAATGAAAAAAAAACAGGAACAATATTAATTCAATAAATTAAATACAATACAAACAAAAAACAAAATGAATGAGTGTTTTCATTGAATTAATGTTTTTCATAAAGCAAGTTCAAGGACTCGCGATAGTGACTAAAGAAATTTTTAAAGTTATCGTCATTCTCCTCATCTTTTTGACTATTACAAATTTCTTCCATTTTTATCTTAGGCTCTTCAGCTGGCATAGATAGAGTAGCATTTTCAGTTTGTTCTTTGAATTTGATGAATTCATCCATTAATATGTCTTCATCCTTTTCTTCATCTGCAATAAAAATTGGTTCAAGAGCTGATGTTAAAGGAAAATTTGGTTGTGGAAGATGCAATAATGATGGCAGCGATGGCAAAGGAATGTCTTGTTGTGTGACATCTTCAGTAGATGGAGTTGCAGTTTCTTCATTTAACAAGAAATTTATCTCAAATGTGTTGGGTTGAGTGGGGGTTGGTTTTCCTGTTGGACTGTAAAGAAATATTTCATGTTAATTTTGAGTAAGCCAATTTTAAATTTCAGTTTAATTGGCGTTTGTTTGTAACAAAAGGGAATAGAATTAGAATAGAAGTCAACATTATTTTAGTTTAACTTCTATACCGAATAGCTGTAGACCCAACTTAATGTTACGAGTATGTTCTAAAGGAACAAAATATTCAATATTTAATAAGAATGCGCTCTTCTTGTCCTTTAGTACTTCTGTGGGAAAAAAATTGAAATTGATCTAAAAATATCTAATTTCGGTTTTTTGCATTTTGAGGTTCTATCAGTCTTATAATAATGTTCATACTCAATCATATCTACCCACTAGGTCACATGAAAATTAATTTTCCACAATAGCCATAGTGTCATCTTTTCGTCATTTTACAAAATTCTAAAAGGACAAAGACAAAACTTCAGGACTGTCTATACCTAAAACTTACTGTAAATTAGCAATCCGTTTCTCTCCCTCATCGTTGTTATCATTCTCATACATTGGTAAATAAGGCCCAAAGAATTTCAGAACTTGTTCGTTGGTGCAATTTCCATAATATCCAGCGTAATCAGTTCGATGTTCGTCGCCCATATAAAGTACACTATCATGTGGATTCTCAAATAATTCAGCTGACAATTCAATCATAGAGTCCTCGTCATTAGTGCCCTCGTTTCCCTTGCACTTGGATTTAGATTCGGAAGCTTTAAGTTTTTCCTCTAAAGTTTTTGTTTCTGATAAAAAATTCAGTATTAATTGATGTTTTAAATGAGCTTTGGACAACTGAGAACTAGATCCAATGCGTCTGAAGCATAAATCATTTTCCAATCTATTGGCATCCACAAAGGAACTTAGTTTCGCTTTCGCAACGTCCGAATCTGAAAAACTGCTGGTTGTGTTATTGGCCCGCCTTATATTAGCCAATAAATCGATTCGATGACGAAGAAAATGCACATGACTGAAGTGCTTCACTATTTCACTGTATTTAGTACTTGGACACGCCAAAGGTGGTGATTCCAATTCAGGTGTAGTTGTTGCTTCTCGTTGATGCTCCCTTTGACCTTCTTTTACTTCTGTTTCGATCAAATCGAATCCATAGTCACGCAAGTTATTTACAAAAGAGGAACGACTCTTGATTTTGAAGATGGAACTTGGACTGTTGAGATAATTGCCGAGGGCAATAAGTTGGACTTCAATTTGAGTGCCGTCAATGTTCCATTTAATGAATTCGCATGTCACTGAGTTCACTGCAATCCAGAGTTTATATGGAAATGGGAAATTATAAATATCTTGATGACAAATAGAAGATAAGGTTTCTTTTGTTGAATTCATTTTAAATTACTTGAAAAAACATACAAAATCAAAAGAAAAAAAATTGGAATGAATACAATTTTTCACAGTTCAATTTGAAAGAAAAGCGAAATATACCGCTTGCGTTACATTGCGTGTGCTTAAAAATAAATGAGTTTTGTCCCTTATTAGGTTTTAGCGTCATCTATTGGCATAATTTGAATTGTTTTGAGAAACAATATAGATGGTGCTAGCAAATCTGGGAAGTGTTAAAATGGCTGCAGTAAATGTCAGTTACATTTGAAAAAAAAAAATATAAATTCAAATTCAATATAAATTCGATTCAAACTGAATGACTGAATAATTACTATGCATACATACAAAGAAAACTTGAAATAAAGCCATGATCGAAAAATTAAATAAGGTCGCGATTGAAAAAATAAATAAGCCGCCCGTTAGTCTTATTTCATTTTTGAAATATTTCTTGCTTCAAATGAAATATTTCATTCATCAAATCAAATAATAATAATAAATTCTAATAGCTAGTTCAAATATCAATGAAAAAATTAAGTCAGCCAAGGGATTGAGCTAAGCCGAATTTTGACACTGAATTCAAATCCGGGGTACTTTTAATCTGAATTTACATTGCCCGATTTTTTCACTATGATTAGGCCAGAAATCCAGATATGTATGTATCTTCTGCTTTTCACACTAGATACTGGAGAACATTATTATGACTGGAAAACCGATTTGAGCATTGAGAATGCTACCGTCGCAATTCACTCTTTAACAACAAACAAAAGATCGGCACTGGATTTTTTGGGGGCTTCAAAAAAGGTAGGGAAGTTAAGGTAACGATAACAGTGGAAGTGGTGGAATTAAAAATTGATTTAAATTCTCCGCCATTAGAAGCAAAAGCCTTCAATTAAATTTTTGGAGGCGAATGAAAGAAAAACATACGGAGGCTGAAGTTGAGATTTCCAGTTTCAATGATTTGTTTTTTTTTTTTTCAACGGCAATTTGTAAAAAAGGGTCAAGAAATATTCCGGTGCCGAACATACGTAATAATTATAAAGTGACATTTTCTGCGAGTTTGTAAAAAAATTCCATAATTTGTTTACCTGCCAAAACCCATATCATAAAACTCAAGTTAGCGAAATTTAATTAAAATCTCAACTTAACAAACTGGCATTGTGTTTCAAAACTACCAGAAAAATGAGGTTGTTGGGGTTCAGTATTCTTCTTCCCATGGTTAAACGATTTAATCGAATCAAATTTATAATTATAAAAAAAAAACACACACGATTTAAAGCGAATAACAATAATATTGTTTTGTTGACTTTATTTCATTTTTTTTAATTAGTTATTTATTATATACTTAGGCATAATTCTCGTAGATATCATAATATTATTATTTATAATGTGTGGTTGTATACATATTTCTCTTTTTGTATTAACTTCTATTTATATAATGTAAATATATATATTTATATTTTTGCTACATCATTTATTTTATGTTAAATTAACATAAAAGAAAATTATTTTCAGTTTTAAAATATTTATATAAATAAAACAATATATTTAAATTTTCTTAATGTATTACTTTGAATTTTTGTGTTTTTATAAGATTTTAATGCACATTTTTGCAATCATGCTAATTACATTATTTTGATTTTTAAATTTATTTTTTGCTTTTAATTGAGATAAATTAAAAAATGAAATTCAAGAATAAAAATAACTTTTCATATTAAAAATTGTTTTAACTTTGAAACAAATACAAATAAAATAAACAAAGTCAATGAAAACTTAATATTTTGTTTAAATAAAATTATCGGTGATATAGAGGGAAATAAATGTTAATTATAGTTTTCTTTTATATTTTGTCTTCCTTTTTATTTTTTGCGAAATAAAGGTTTAATAAAGTCTTTGTATTTTTTTTAAATATTAAATCGAATATCACACAGAGGAATAACAATTTTTAATTTTTTTTTTATTATACTTGTTATTTATAAGCCCTTATTAATAATTTAATATTATGGTTGGCAAACTCTTCGATTGCGTTGAATGATGAAAATAAGCTGCCAGTTAAATTAACAACGATAAAACACGAAGCTCGTGAAAAAACGATTCAACTTAAGTAATAAGAGCTATTATGAACAATATTTATTCATCCTTTTTATTTTATATAAGATTTAAACGTTTTGTTGTTAATCTATTTTTGTTAAATCAATAAATAAATAAATGGGATAAACCGTTATTATTATTTATATAATTGTATGTTATTTTTTTCATTCTCGTTTTCTATCTATTTATGTATTTGCATTAGGGATATTAGATTTTGTGACATCAATAAAGGATTCTTTAACTACAGTTGTGTAAGACGAGACGAATATATTTTGTTGACATTGCCCGAGTTACTTGTATTTATAGAATAAAAATGATCTTATTATTTAAAGATCTTTAAATTCACCTATTACGATTTTATTTATTTCTTGTTTAATATACAGTTCATAGCGATAAAGTGGCGGTAGGTTCAGTATTATAACAATGTATTGAGGAATAAGTAACTTTTATAGTTATAAGAATTAGATATATGTATATGCATATTTTTTTTTTATTTTGTAGGTATGTAGGTAAGACCCAATGTCAACATTTAATATTTGTATGTTTTGTTGAATTTCAGTTTATTCTATTTATATAAATTAAAAATATAATCCATGTTTTGATTTTAAAACTCAAACCCAATTTTAGGGCGAAAAGATGTGTTCATTTTTATTATTTACAACAGATCACGATGGAACACCCAAGTATGTTTTGTATGAGCGAATTTATGCGAGAGCCATTGAGATTCCAGAAGATTAAATCGATCTTGGCTGAGGTATAGCGGTTTACCACGTCTGAAATTTAAACAAAGAGAAAGATTAATTTCGAACGTATGTAGAAAGGCAGAAACAGTGTAGAGTTGTTTCAAGTTACAGAAAAAAGTTAAATTTTGCTGAAATTTTACATTCTGACCAAATATGCTGTTTTTGTATTCATGAATACAAGCATAGCATTTGTAAGATTAAACTTACTTCAAATCACGATCTTCTTCATCGAAATCATCTAAATACAGCGAACCCCATAGGCAGGCTCTTCGACCTCGTATAACAATGATGTATGTCGATGTGACAACTAGAAAGATGCCGATACCGCCGCCGCATGAAATTGTGTGCTAAAAAGAGTTTATATATAAATAAAAAAATAAAAAACAATGAATTTGAAAAAAAAAAACTTACTCTAACTGCTTCACAACAATCATTTTCAGCGCAGCAATTTTGCTTGAGACAAACAATTGCTCCGCACAGCAGGCAAATGGAGCTCTCTTTTGGCACTTTGTTGCAATTTTCGCACGGTCTTTCGTGATAATACTAAAATAACAGATTGAACAAAATATTATTGTTATAGAGAGACAAATATTACAAATTCATTAACTTACCGTAAACAATCGCTCATATTCTCTAGGTAGCCCAAGCAATTTCGGCTGTTGCCACGCGATATTTTGATTAACTATCACAAGATCACGAATGTTTTCTAGTGGTGGATGAACATCTACTAATTGTTCACACCAGAATTGTGGCAACGACTCCTCGGTACCGGGAATAAACGATAGTCCCTTTGATGCATTGAAACACTCCCAATCCATACTATCCGTGACCAACTCCAAATAGTACACTAATCGTACGAATTCTAATGGCGGAGCTGAGATTTCTGGCATTTCATGGCGATATAAATGGTGTCTTAGAAGAGCAGCAATGCGCAGAAATGGCAAACATAAAGTCTGCAGCTGTGTTTCCATCGATTTAAGATTCACTTCGATGGGACCAGACTGATCGATCGAGGCCGGTAGGCAATCACGTCTAAATTTTTGAAGTCTATCTGTGTGGCTGAGAACAAGGGCCATGGCTTTGCCCAAATGTGGAGTATTGTCGCTCCGGGATTTGTATTTTTCCATGATAAAGTCACATTCGAGATCAGTCAGAGCGACGCATAGTTTGACAACGATTTGGTAGTACAAAAGATTATACATAACTTTAACTATACAATTGAAGTAAACTGAAAAAAATCGACTGGATTATAATCAAGTGTTTTATTTTGTGTTGAAAGTCTTACCTTGGTCCAAGTGTAGCGGTGCCAAGAGGATGAATTTCAAGAGCAACGCTATAGGGTCAGCGAATAGACTAGGGATGAATTCTTTGCAGTGGGAAGGCACGGGTGCTGAATCAATCACTGGCATACCGGCCAATGATGCCCAGGAACGCCACAATGGCCATTCGACGAGTACTCGTACGTGCACAGAAAGAACGTGCAGCAATGGAACTATACACTCCCGTTTGGGCTTATAACGCGTCGATTGGTTGGAACACAGTGTTCCACCACGTTGTATTATTTCCGATTCTAAATTTGTTCGAGCTATCGACGTCACAAATAAAAACAGACTACGGAACGTAGGGGGGAATCGATTGATCTTGCGATGAGTTATGTTCGTCATGTCTTCCATAGCACGACCCATCGCTTCGGAGAGCTTTGTCGTCGTCTGTGAAAAAGAGTGGAACGTGTTAAAAGACTGAAATCAAATTTAAATCATTCAACATTATGTTTCGTGTTCAGAAAAAACTTACTCTTAGTGGTGGTCTTTCGTTTTCTTTGATTAAGTTCATCAATTCAAACACAAGTGTCCCGAATGATTGTGTGCCTGATCGTACAACTGGCGCAGGTCTATCCAACTGTGGATTTAGTGGAAGAACTGAATTGGAAAGTTGTCTGCAAACGGGACAGTAGAATTCTCCGCGATCGTGAAGATGTTGTCGTTGTGTGGCATAGAGGGTTTTGAGATAAGCATCGAGACAGCTCAAATGAACATGATGACCACACGATTGTACATACACTCCATTTTCGTAACCTAAATTATTGGACAGATACCATGATTCCTCACCGAATTTCTCGCTCAAAATTCTGTTGCGCCGATTGAAGTCAGTCGCAAGGATACTGCTATTTTTAAGCCTCTTTTCGTCTTCAAGATTTAGAGGAAGTGGAAGTCGTTCAACTACTTTCCTACGATGACCGACAATGCCACTAGATTCAACAAGAACTACTAAACCTATGGGATTAGCGTCTGTACTGGCACTGGTACAATTACAGATAATGCAATCGTATTCCTTTTCACGAGGCTGTTCGTACTCCTCGTCGTCTTCGTCGTCGCCACACTCCATGCCCTGGCCTGCAGTTTGCATAAATTCTTTTTGTTTGTTTGCAAAGTCCTGCATCAGTTTACGTTGCCGCTCCTTTGCTCGCCGTGAGCGTTCCTCCTTTTCTCTTGATTCTCGGGCCTTTTGTTCGGCCTGCTTTTCTCTTTGGTTCGGCCATAATCGGCTGCGAATCTCTTCAATGTTCTGTGCACATTTTTCGTCTCGTTTAGCAACTTTACGCAGGAGATTTCCAATGAAGAATGGACCGTCACCAATGCGGGAATCAGATATCCGAATCCCCCGCAAATTACTTTGTCGATGATTAATAGATGATGATGACGAACAGGACGACGATGAAGATGACGGAGATGGACCTGCTTCATCACAGTCAACATCCATTGTCGATGAAGCAGTCTTGTCATCATCAGCGTCTTTCAACGAGAAACTATCCAGCGTGCCGCTCAGTTGCGAATGCAACTTCAACAGCAACGACAGGATACTCTCCTCGATGATAACTTCGTCTTTGTTAAGCCCGATTGCGTGCTCCACGTTCCTCATGCGGCTGCTAGAGTCAAAGTTTCGGCGGGAACCACTACTTCCACTGCCAGCGCCAAGAGAATTCGAGGGAACAATGTCTAAATTACTACTTGGCACAGCTACGGGCTGAACTCGTTGGAAAGGCAGCAACATACCACCAGCAATGTGCGAAGTCGGGGAAAACATTTCATTTGGCTGACGATTCGCTACCGTTGTGGTAGTCAATGAAGTTCCATCACTTGTCGTAGCCAGGCCCAAATCACGACGTATGGCCACTTCCATTCCGGATTCTGGCGGAGCTATTGGCTGTAATGTATAACGTGTTGGTATATTGTTCATTGGTTGTAGAGCCATGGAGTGGGAGTCTTCAATTTGACTATCACTGTCATCATCAATGCTTCGGATGACGAGAGAAGTTTCAGGAACTACGGAAAGATCCTGAGGCAAAGCCACCTCCATAGAAAGAACTGCCAATGAATTATTAGAGTTCGATGCAGACGCTCCCGTTTCATTTTCTCCTCCAACGATCATTGGAAGTGTCTCACTATCAGAAACATCAAAATCAATATCGTTGTAGAAAGGATTCGAACCATAATTGGCTGGCGAAACTTGTGGCTCTTGAGATTTAAGTGACAGCTTGTCAACCACATGTCGTAGATTCTCACAAAGATTATCTGTGGGATAGCATTGCAAGAGTTTTGGTGGATCTCTACGCGAAAATGTGTAAAACGACTGCTGATAGGCCGATTCACACTCTACAATGGCACCATTGCTGGGTTCATCACTAACTTCGACGGCAATCTCCAAAAGGAATACAGCTAAAGCCAGTAAGTGCTCGGATACATCTCTTGAATGTACCGCTCGGAAGAATATCGAAAGAATAGTCGAATGAAAAACCCTAGAGTTCAAGATTCGACAAGGGTCTCCAAACGCTTTCCCCACTGGCCTAGGCAATCTAAAAGGTGGCCAGAGATTACCACTTGCCGGCATCTTCTCTTTGGACTTGACAAAATTGGTAAATCGATCAAGTGAGCTCTGGAAGTCACGTCGATGTACGGCTCGTAGCAGTACATGCAGTGGATCGTAGTAGTTCTCCCAAACTTCATCGATTGGGGTAAACAATCCTTGTTCTAGATTATCCGAACCCGACGAAGGAGCCTTGTAGACAGATAGTTGTTTAAGGAACGTCTCAAAGTTCTTTGTGTGAACATTTCCCGAACGTTCTGGCATAAGTTCGAGCAACTGACTATGCGTTTTATTTTCTGTGGCCAAGAGGGCACTGATTTCTATGATACATTGAGTGGCTTCATCGTTGCCCAGATTGGTTCGTGATGTCACTAAGGTGGCTAGGAAAGTTAAAAAGCCCTCCAACATAGAGGCTTGTTCCATCTTTTGTGGTGATTTAAGAGGAGCCATTTCTAGCCATTGGCCAACGCTGAATAGATCGATAGCATTGGTCAAAAAGAAATAATCGGGCAAATTTGTGGCGCATATTTGAAGGAAAAATAAATCCATATCTGCCATTGAATTGCAGAAATTCGCTTGGATATAGGTCATTGCTTGTCCTTTTATTTGAAGTCCGTTGCGTACCCATTTCCCGGCTAGGATTTCATAGAAGAAGCTCTGCAAGAAAAAATATCATATAATTCATTGTTCAAAATTAAGATGAAGAGTGAAAAATCCTTTGTTTCCGTAAAAAAAATTCTAACAATAAAAACCTATAAAATTGGCAAACAAAAAGCGTCTTTTTTTTGCTAAATTTCTAAGAAATTTAATATAATTCTTAGTTTATAATGAATTCATAATGTTCACAAAAACCTTGAAAACAATGGTAAATGGAATTTTTGTTTTAATTTATTTATTTTCATTACAACCAGAAAATTTAATTCTTCACAAATTTTTAAAATGTTTTTTTTTATTAAGGAAAAACTTATTGGGCTTTTTTAACATGAATAGAATCGGTAAATGTACCTAATATTATTTAAAAACTGAACATAAAATATTTATTGTCATTATTTAAGGCAAATGTTTGGGGCCAAAAATTTGTGGTAGGTAATTGTTTTTTATTTTTAATTCTAAAAATTTTCTTTAAATTTAAGATAATTAAAGTCCAGTGCATGATTTTGTACAGAAAACGAAAAAAATACAATTCTATGGCAGATACCCTTGCTTTCTATACCAAATTATTTAATTAACCTACAAAGAGGATGTTAACCTTTCTTTTGGTTCTAAGACACATAGAAGTAATAGTCAGGGGCCTATTTTTTTTCTTGTACCTACCTCCTATTAAATTTAAACAAAAGGAACCGTTGAAGTTTCGATTTTAACTAACTCTGTTTTAACTCTACCAGTCTACCACTGAGTTAGTTAAACCTGCAAATTAAATGTTGCATAACTAATTCCACAAGCTATTTTTAAGTCGTGAATGACACGAAACACGGATTAATTGTTTCTTATATTAAAATTTAATAAAAGATAAAAATTACAAATAGGTGTGCTATTTTTATGGCCACCACTGTATATTTCAAACGTTTTTTTTTTTAAGAAAACCAGTAAATAAATAAAATTGGCATGAGAATTTTGTACAGGGCGTCCGTCGGGAAGGTATAGGTACTACCTACTTTGTTTTGCGCGCCATTTTGGTAAACATTAGTTACGTGAAATTTTTGAGAGAAACAACGTGCCAACAGAACGCCCTATTTATCGTGCAGGGAATATTTTCGAAGAAAGTGGGTCTGTTGGTTGACTGCCCAAGCATGGACCACAGGCACAGCGTACTGCAAGATCAGCTGAAAACATTACCCCTGCTCAATGAAGTGTTTTAAACAATCATTCTTCCAAAAATTTCACGTAAGTTTCTCATCAAATGAAACTAGCTACAGTTGTGCAAAATGTATTTTTATGTTGCTGTACAAATACCCTATCGAACACCGAAGTCAAATCAGACGTTGTATTCAGGTCCCATTCCCAGCAGTCAACCTGGGGGCGGAGCTTAGAATAAAAACCTGTCATCTAAGACAAGCATCCCTTCCAAATATTTATCTGTTGAAAAAAATCATATTTTTTTCAAAAGAAAATAGACTTAAAATAACAGGTAGCTATAACAATGGTGCAACATTTTAGACGATTTAGTACGATGTTACAGCATTTTTATTAAGTTATAATACCTAGTACTAAATTAAAAACATTACTTTATCTTTAAAAGAATATATCATTGTGCTTTTAGCTTTTTACTCAAGTGGAAATCGTCAAAGGCCTATTTTATCTTTTATATTGACTAGGTATAAAATTACTGAGTTACTGAAAAGAAATAGTTTTAGCATTTTGGTTGATCCTTATTCAAAAAAAAAAAAAAACTAAATGTTGGCAGCCCATCCTTACCTTACCCATAGAGAAATTACTTACCTAGAGAACCCACCGGTACCCCTCTTGCTTCTTAAACCCGCAAATTTTATTTGAGGAGAATAAGAGAAAACTCTCTTAATTCTCCTATCGGTGTATACATGTGAGTTGTGAAAAAAAAAACTAAATGTCAGATTGGACTACAAAAACAACTAATGGACTTTTTGTTATTTGTCAAAAATGACAGACTTGCTGAGGTTTGTATTTTCTGTATTTTGTTTTAATATTTTTACAAATTGTTATAATTAATTTATTATTCAACCAATTCATCAGGTTCATCAACAAAAAAGATATCAAAATCAACAACAACAGCAACAAAAGCAAACAAAATTACCAAAACAAGCAGCAGCAACAGCATATTGTTACGATAGGGCCGAGCGTTCCTGCAGGAAATACACCAGATTCCTCGCCAGCTTTATCGGCTGCTGGTTCGGAGCTACCGAGTCCATTTGGCGACCGAAAATCAAATGTGATAAAGAATACAACCCAAGAGACCCAAGTAAGTTTGATTATTTTCATATTCTCGCATTTGATAATGTTTTAAATCACATACATATTTCTCTTTCTTAGCAAATAATTCCACAAAAAGTTGTCCAATTCAATCCGAAACTTGATCCTGTAACATCACTTTCAGAATATTGTGTTGTAAGGCGGTGTGCGCAACCTGAATACACTTTCTTTAAATCGAAATTCTCCAAGTTGTTGCAGTGTCATGTACTATTCAATGAAAGTGTTTACTCTACGTATCCAAATGAAAATTTGGCTAAATTCTCTTGTGCCAGTTTGGCCACTGATGAAATAAAAATACAAGACAGTCGTCGTCATTTGCCTGTGTGCCCTGACATCGATCAAGAGTTGACGGCTACTTAGCCGGCAAAGCAGAGGGTAGTATGATTAATATACAGGTTGTGCTGTATGATACATCTTCGCAGGAGGATGTTAATTTAAATCCCTTGGTTCTGCATCAAATCTGTGATGATACTCCCCCACCGGAAATTGAACGAACTGGTCTAACTACTGTTCTTATAACCCACATCACAGACAATAGAGATGTTTTCTTGCAGGTCAAGAAATCTGAGTTGCAATATGTTCAGGTTTGTATCTATATAAACTCTGTTCCAACGCAACATTCATAATAATTACTTTTTTTTCTCTATTTAGAAACTCATAAATCAACTTATAGAGTCTAAATTCAAGAAAGACCAGTATAAAGTGACCCTAGCTGATATTCAAACTTCGAATATGTTTTTAATTTGTGATAAAACCACAAATCGGTGGCATCGTGGAGTATTGGCTAATCCAAATAATCAACAAGACAACAACTAAAAGAAGATGAATTTGATTCACACAGGTAATGACTAAATTCCAATTGTCACTAACATAAACAAATTAGTTAGACATTAATTTGTTTGTCCTTTTGCAAAATCGTTACCTACTAAAGAATTTCATTTTATTTTACAGGTGAAAAGCCCTACGCAATACGCATGTTCAGTGTGTCCTAAAGCCTTTATTCAACGTGTTGTACTTAGGGAACACATACGCTCCCATCATTCTGGACTGGATTTCAAAAGGCAGACATATTACTACTCTGTATGCCCCAGTATCCTGCCAACATCAAATGAATTGATTCAGCACTTTATTTTTTAGACAAACAAATAATGTAACACGTTTATTGTTATGCATACATTGTACATAAGTAAAGATGTAAGAAAAACGAGGCTTTTTTTGTAAAATATATTCCAAATATAAAATATAATTGCAAATAAAAGAAACATGACATATTTATGAATTTCATCCTTGATAAACAGGTTTTGCTATAATGGTAATGCTTAGCACTGACGATTGGTAGATCTGGTCATATTTTGGAATAAAAAAAAGTCTCAGAAACGAGTGAACAATGTCTGTCCATATTGTCAGAAACTTTATTCGAATTGAGATCAAGTGTTAGCGGTAAATTTAAAAATATTTTTTGTAAACACCCTAGTGTATGTGCTAGGATTCCATCGTACTGCATACATCTGAATTTAAATGAAAAGCAAATAAAAAAGACAACAAATTGTAACCTGGTAAGCGTAGTTTAGGAGTGCTTTTCCAAATTAAAACTTCTGAGTAAAAGATTTAAATGCTACTTGTAACAGCATTAAGTGCTGATTCCAAAAAGGTATCATTCATATCTGTACGATTTACGGTTGGCCAGATACACTGCAAAACGTTTTCCAACATCCTTACTTTTTTCTATCAAGAAGAAAAATCAAAAACATTTTCCAGTGTATCTTAGCACCAGTAAGCCTTAAGGAGATGGTTAATACCTTTTTGGAATCAGTAATTAACCCTTCAAAAATGAGTACACAAATTAGTTGAAAAAAAATCACCATTAAAAAAAATTCACTTTTGGGACTCACATAGGGGAACCTGTATGCGTAGTTTGAGGGTGCTTTTTCGTATTAGAATTTTTGAGTAATATATTTTAATGCAACTTGTAACAACATCAAGTGCTGATTCCTAAAAGGTATCATTCATCTCTCTACGACTTACCGTTGGCCAGATACACTGCAAAACGTTTTCCAACTTTCTCACTTTTTGCCATCATGAAGAAAAATCAAAAACATTTTGCAGGCTAGCTGGCCAACCGTAAATTGTACAGACATGTATGATACCTTTTAGGAATCAGCACTTAATGCTGTTACAAGTAGCATTTAAATCTTTTACTCAAAAGTTTCAGTGTGGAAAAGAACCCTTAAACCATATCCCATACATTTTAAATTCACCAGATTTATGGTAAAATGCATGTCTTTGAACAAAAATATTCAACAAAATTTCATTTAAATTATTTTTATTTCTCGTCATTTTAACTAAACAAAAATATGCCTATTCAACTTACAAAGAAATTTAAAAAAAAGTGCTTGGCTGGAATCGCAAAATAACCGCACAAAATATCTAAAAAAAAACACAATCGATCAAACTGCTGTCTTGAGGCTTTGGCATGTTGGTATTGTCGTGCTTGCCCTGGTTGTCTAGCGTAGCCGGATATTCAAACATACTTTGTAAATGTTGTGATAACATTTAACTTAAATCACTTCGCATAGGATCGGATAAAAGCTTATCTATCCAATCTTATCCATGTGAATCCTTTACATATGGACGCATTTCCATTTCGATCGTACAACAATGGGTTTGTGTTCGTTCTTTGAAATGCTAAATCCACGCGCCACAACTCATCAGCGAGTTCTTTGTTATGAATACATTGCAGCTTTCATATCGCAATGTAATATCTGAAATTATTGAAACAAATTTTAACATTTTTACTATGCAGTCTCATTGTCAGAACTTACCCTTTTACTGTGTTTTACTGAATGTAATGCAATCCATTCAAAAACTGTTGCCAAACTTTCTTGATCTCTCACAGACTGAATAGAATGTGGACCTATATTTGGTTATGATGAGTCGCCTGTGTTCTGCAGATTTCTATAAGAATGATGACATTCTCGTGTTTTAGGAGTTGCAAAAACTAGAAAACAGATATAATATTAATAGGAACACCATCATGAGTTATTTTTACAATACACTTTACTTACCTACACCATCTTTTTCATTGTCCATGAGGACTTTCTTCATGGCCAAAAATTACTTGTTGCTCTTCTTTTCCCGAGCTTTAAACACTTCACTAAAAATATAAGTTACAGTAAATATATATTCTGATTTTAATTGTAGGATATTGAAGCACTTACCCAAATATTCCTTGGCCATTTTCGGCAATCTTTCCGTATTTTCCAGATTCACCGCAAGTAAAAACTAAAAACTTTAATTGATTGAAAAATGAAAACTAATGTACGCAAATTTAGAATAATAATAATTGAATTGTCAATTTTTTTTTTTACTTCTTTGATCTGTCACCAAAACGTCAAAACTGGGTACCAACTTAAAAGAAGTTCGGCGCGTACGCACTATCTACATTTATGACGCGCTTATACTTTTTAGTTGAATTTACTTTTTTTTCAGCGAAAACAATAATAAATTTATAGAATTTGAATGCCAAAAGCCACAAAAGGTTATATTTAGACCAATATACACTGAAAGTGAGTCGAAACAGGCATTTTTATACAAAAAATCTATATTTGTTTTCAATTTTTGAATTCAACGGATTTTTTATTTTGAAAAGTGAGCCAAAACCCTTAAGGGGACTGAGCAATTAGCTCAATTTGATCTAAAGCAACAACTAATACATCAATAAATGCTTCATCCCATAAGAAATGCATTGGACCACTAACGCATTCACACATCTATTGCCTTAAGCAGCTTGTAGGGTGGAAGAGAACGAACCCCCTGAGTGGGTTCTCTAGGTAAGTAATTTCTCTATGACCTTACCAATCATATTCCTGTACGGGGATTCCCCATATGTCAACCATCTGCAAACTTCATTTATGCTCTTTAAAATCAAACTCAAATAAAAGAGAATTGAGCTCTCATTATAATTTCCGTGTATTTAATTATGCACTTTATTAAATTCAACATTGTTTGATTTGCTTTTATTATCCATTTTCATCTATAAAATTTTATTTTTTTGCTTCAAAGCTCGAGCTCCATACAAATACAAACTCCCATCTCTTAAATTCTACCGGGTCAATTTATGATTTTCTTTTAACTCAACATTATCACAAACATATATTACAGAATCGCATTACTTCTCTTTGATAGGTTTGCATTTGTAATTACACATTACACTCACTTAATGCTAAATACTGTGCTCAATTTCACACCAAAAAAATCCAACAGTAGATACTAGATACGAAGAGACAAGAGAGTAACAAAATTGTTTCTGTATTGACTCAAGATAATAATAGTCTTCTATCTTGTCTGTGTATTAATAAAACATCAACTCAGGAGCGGAATAACTACACTTGATATGCCAGTAAGAAGACTGGCACATCCATTACTACCTACAAGGAGAAAAAATGGAGATAATCTAATAATTGACCATTCTATAAAAATGGCCTGTGCCAAAAAAAGAATAAACTTTTTTGTGCATTTTTCGTTTAATTATTTGTTCTTCCTGGTATCTTCAGATTCCCAGCATATCACTCTCAAAATCACTCAGCGCCAAATCGTAATAGAAAATTTGCGAATTTCTTTATCTGTACTTGAACTTGGCATTTTTAAGGATTGAATTTTAATAAGCAAACTTTAAAAAAAAAAAATTAATATTTTTGTTTGGCATTTTAGGTGGTACTCTTCTTAAAGTATAACAAAATTTTTATTCAACTTCAATAAGTTTTTCTTCATTAAATCAATCCAGTTTTTTTTTGGACTACTGTAAAAATGAATTACTTGAGGTAGTCTGCAGTAAATTTTTCTCAGAAAAAACACGTTCCCAGTCGACTATCCGCACCAAAATGGTCAATATTTCTGAGAGTTTGTCGGTATTCAAATACAATGCAAAATCTATGGAATCCTTCAACGCAACAGAGCTCAGAATTAAAAGTAAAGAGGAGTGGTGGATTCGTGAACACATGTTAAACATCTTGAAAATCCATACATCAGTTAAGGGTTAAGGCTGCAACCGTATGGACAGACGGACACTTGGGAATTCTAAAAAATCTAAGTTGTCATTACAAGTCACCTGACATAACGGGGGTGATTATTTCTTTTTTATTGTACTTTTAATTTTTTGCATATAATTTTATCAAAACCATTGCATATTTACAATAGGTGCGCATTAGTGGTATTCATGAAACTTCGAAAAACGTAGTAAGCTGCGTAAACCTGTCATATTTGTATGTAAACTTGACAGATTTATTTCGCAGTTTACCACGTTTACGAGGTTTTTACACCGTTGCATGAATATCTATTATCTGGGTGTGCATTTGTTTCATTTTTTGAATTAAAGGAAAAAGGGTATATGACATCG
Organism: Syrphus vitripennis; assembly: GCA_958431115.1. Lineage (NCBI taxonomy): Eukaryota > Metazoa > Arthropoda > Insecta > Diptera > Syrphidae > Syrphus > Syrphus vitripennis. Next base: position 76,117,588 of record OY288110.1, read on the forward strand.
GCTTCAAGAAGACAAAGTGCTAAGTTTTTTTTCGTAAGCTCACCGCTTAGATGTTTACACACAAATCGTTTCCAAGCATCCATACAATGTATAAAGATTACTTTTTTGAAAAAATATATAATATGTATGTAAGCAGCAAGCAACGAATTGTTTTTTGGCCAGCACATCGATGCAAACAAATTGGAAATCAATATACATAATTGTGAAGTGTTCTCTGGTTTTGGGTTCCCAAAACGACAAAATTATTGTCAAAACTTATTTCTCGGTTGACTTTTGTTGGAACCTACTCTTTTTTAATACCTGCACGACCACGTTTTACAGGCACCGCATTTGCAAATGCGCCCCTGATTAAAATTTAATCACAGTTAGCCAACCAAACCAGCAGAAAAGCAGCTGCCTACTTTGTCTGTCTGCCTTCTTTCTACATTTGTGTACCAACTCTCACCCGATTGACAACAAAAATATCTCTCAATTCCCAAATCTCGTGTCTGCTGTTCACAAGTTCACCACAAAAGTAAAACAAAAATAATGTCAAGAAAAAAAGAAGTGAAACAATAAAAAAAAAAAAAATTTAAATAAATCAACCATCAACGCCAACGGGATAATCATTAATTCAGTGCCATCAAAAAATATTACCTAATTACAATAGAAAAAAAATGCAATTAAATAAATTTCATATTATATTAAATTTGATACTTTTCATCTGTGCCGGTCATATCGCCCAATCAAATGCCTTAATCGAAGATGTAATCGATGTTATCCATGTGACCAAGGAAGTGGCAACGGGTGTTCTCAAAGCATGGGATTTCGTACAACAGACAAGCTTTGGTGAAAGTGTTGAATTGCCTTTGATTCGAGAGAAACAAAAGAAAGTCCTTCGCAACATGAAGGAGCTGGCAAGGAAAATCGATCAATCGGAGAGTAGGGTGCGAAAAACTCATTTTTTACTTTGTTTTTGAACCACACAAAGAAAAATATACACAAATCAAACTAAATTTTTATCTTTTATCTCACCACAGTACGCAAACAACGTCGAATGGGCAATTGAATCTATAAATAGTTTCACGACAGTCAACACTCGCTTGGAGTTGCAAATGCACGAAATCGACGATATTATGAATCGAATCGCAACACGCTACAAACAAATGCAACGCTACGAAGCCAACCAGGATAAATTGGAACAAACAACGTTGGTGACATTTGCTGAATGGTCTGTTTCGCCAAATGCCTATGCAGTGAATAATTTGCTGGAGCAATTGCATTTGATTTTCATTGGAAATAGCAACGAGGTCGAGAACCGTACACCATCGAAAAGTGTATTGGAAGTGCTTGCCGATATGTTGCAGGTATAATGAGTAGTTAAATGGTTAAAGTTTTATTTTTTTCAGTGCAGCTCATTGTTAGTTAAATCAAGTATGTCTCAAGTAAAAGCTGTCTACAACTCTTCTCAAATGACGTCATAACTCAAAAAGAAGCGATATGAGAACATTTCGACGACTTGGTTTTCCGGTTTCTTTGTTATGTTTCTTTTTTTTTTAATTTGTTTATTTATTTATTCCACGCATGACTGGTCAATGTTTGAAGTAGAAGAGTTGAGTTGAGTTAATTTGATCTCACAAAAAAAGTCGATTAACAATTTTGCTTGAAGGGAAAGTTCGGAATTACTGTTGGCAAAGTATTATTCAAAATGAATGACTCATTTTAATCGTTGACCACTTGTCGACTTTTCAGATCAACCATTCTGCTTTATTTATGAGAATCCGGCTTAAAATGATACTGCTAAATAAATCTAAAGTGGAGAATCAAGCACCTAAGCATATTAATTTAAATGCCATTAGACTGATAAACCACGTTGTTTAACAAAGACAAATGAAGTATGGGTGACAATGAACGGAAGAGAGATGCCTATTTAAATAGCAATACATTTTACATAATGTAAACAATGACCTGGCACAGAAGATATACGATTCGTTGAAAAGATGAAAACATTCGTCATAGGAACATTGCTTTTATCTTGAGAAGTCATTAAAGACAAATTTAACTTTAGTATGAGGTGTAATTTTTGACTGCAATTTTGTGAATCTTCATCTAAATACATAGGTGCCTATATTGCATCATTTCTCTAAAAACTTCGTGGGAAAGTTCAAAGTAAAAAAAAAATATTTGGACAAATTTTGATAACCCGCAAGGTTTTAAAACCGATTGATAAGAGTCAAAAAGAATTATACAATTGCGAAGCATTGGTATTTTAATTCAGTGATCTTTTATCAGATAAAAAACATCCACCTATGTAAGTCTTTTCTTCGACGAACGAGGTTTTGACATAAAACCTGCAATATTTTTAAAGCTAACACATACGTTCTCCGTTTTCTAGCGAAATATTCTTTTTTTTTTTGTTATCTTGAAAAAATGCGGACCACATCAAATTGCATGATTTATGGACGAACTTGTTTAATTTGGCTCAGTTTACTCTCAAATATTATATACTAGTTTGGTTAGTTTAAATTAAGAACAAATACGGATGGTGTTATGTTTCTGTTGCAAAACTCTGCCAAATTTTCAATGAATATAAAACCATAACCAAATACATATGTACATAGGTATAATCTAATCTCTGACGACTGGGTGCTTGGTATTATCAATCACTATTTATGTAGAATTTATTGTGGATTGTCCTTCTCCATGCTCTTTCGTGTTTATTTTTTTGTGCATAAATTCCGTTTATGCTGACAGTGAATTTGTTTGCTATTTATTATTCTATTCAAATGGGATGCAAGATGTTTTTTTTTTTTTTTAGTTTGAAGTATCACATTCGAATAATGTACATACAGTCTCGATTAAAAGTTTAAAATCATTTGAAATTAATCGAAAAACGTCATTTGCAGATTGAGGCACGTGAATTCTTATAATTATAGCGTCCGAGTAAAGGTCGGGTACGTATTTATGAATGCGAATATTTTTGAGATACCCTGAGTTGTTGTTGAATCAACTGATGTTTTTAAATGCTGCTGACCACTAACCCAAACTAGCTGATGCCATTGTTTTGGCAAAAATTTGTGTTCCGTTCAAAATGTTTAAAGAAAGTGAGCACATAGAAAAAATATATTTCGACCTACATAACATTTTGGGCGGTACTGTGGTAAATAATCACCGATCTTTTTGCGCTTTTGCAGTTCACATAAGAAAACAAAATGATATGCAAACATTGATTTAATGGGGATTGCATTGAAATTATGTGTGTACTTATCTACACGTTCTTGGACGGACAAGGGACCAATGTTTACTGTTATTATAAGTTATTATTTTGCGTGGTGTGGTGAACTCAACATTTTTTTGACTGACAATTGCAAAACCAAAATGAAAGATAGCTTTTTTTAATCTCTAACGCAGCTTGTGGTCGCATATTTGTTTAGACTTCTAAAACTAAATTAGTAATTTTTTCATTGAGTTTTCAAGATAAATTTTAAAGTTGTAGAGACAAAATTTTTTGTTTTTAATTTGTTCATTTTGATTATTTTTTTATCTCCATCGTTTGGATTTTGTATGAAAGGTAAATTTCAACGTGATCTGCCTACTATTCTTAAATGAATATGTTAAATGAGAGTTAATATTAAATATTTTCTACTTATATATGTTTACATTCTTTTCATAAAACTGAGCTTTTAATTTGAATAAACTTAATAAACTTTTTAAAACTGTAAATTTAATAATTCCCTTCTTGCGTATGTACATTTTGGATTATCAGAACTATATTTTAAAATGTGCCTTTGTTAGTTTGAACTTCGTTTTATTTTATTAATACAATTAAAAAGTGATTCTTTTTCAATTGACTTTAAAATTTACGCCATTATATTAAAAATATGTAGATATGTACGTATACGAGTATTACGAGTACATTAGGTACTTCTCTTTAACATCTCATATTACAAAAATCTCATTTGAGTTTATTTATTTAATTGTCTCTCTTTATCCATATACGAAACATTTCAAACTTAGATAGCATCTCTCTTAGAAGTGCATTTATCATTTACTACGTCACTGTTCTGTGTTAAAATACATTAATGTTCCATGATTCCATGCACATGTTTTGTTTAAACATTTTTAAAAGAAGGGGGAATAACATTGAAAAACAATGAATGCTTGATTATTTTTCTCTGAAAGGAATCAGCCAGGTGGAAAAATAAAAAAAATTGGGAAAGGTTTTTCTTCAGGTTTTCACCAAAATGAAGAAATAAACCATATGCACAGCTACATGTATACCTACGAATATGCAATGCGCATGCAACGTTGAGCATGTTGATGCATTTCCAAAAAAAAGTCTAAACATAAAAATAAGACCTGGAGGCACACACATGGTTATATTATGTTGAATAGAAGATTCTCTGGGTTTTTGTTTATTTTCATTTTTTTAAATGCGGTCAAGGGAATTGGGAATATAAAATTACAGCAGACACGAGTATGCCCTCATTTGATATGAAAGCAATTATACTGAATGAACGTACATTCATTATATTGTGCATGACCTTTGAATAGAATATTTGGATGTTAGATGTGTAATGTGTAACGCTGCCTGTTCGTGATGGTTCTTCTTTGAAGGTCATTGACTTCATTTACTTTGAAAGCCTCCTAATTTCTAATAAAAATAGACGAATAATAGCTTCGGGAATACTTTTAAATAGAGACATAGATATGTATGTACATTAGACCGTTTTTTATTCGAGTGTATTTTTTTGATCAGTTTCTTAAATGGAAAATCTATTCCAAAAATCATATAATTTTTCATAATGTTTATTTTGACGCTAGGTGGCGTAACCTGAACACACAGTATTCTGCTATGTATGGAAAAGCGGAAAAATTCATAAAAACTGAACTTCTTAATCGATTTTGATCAAATTTTCAGACATTTTCTTAATTTTTTTTTATTGTTAGATCATCAAATCTTTTTGAACCACAAAGATAATACATATATAAATAAGAAATTTAGCCATAACATTTTTTTCCACCCCTAATCACTCAATCATTTTTTTTTGAAATTTCACACATAATCAAGTACATAAAGGTATAAACCTTATGCCAAAAATATCTGCCTGCTGACACGCCCACGATAAAAAGAAAGAAAGCATTTGTATTTCCATGACAAATGCTTTATTTATTAAAAGGCTGCACAGAAAAGACAGGTTCAGCACTCAGAAAAAAAAACTGACACTTGGGAAATATTTTTTTGCCAGTGGCCTTTTTTTAATTGGGCAATAAGATTGTTTAAATACAACCTTCTACTTTGATAACAACCATAGCGAAATCTTTTAGTGTTTCTTCTCTACATATTATGTGGTTCTTTTTTCTCTGTTTACTTTTTAATGAATAAAACAATTTAATATGAAGGTGTGCCTACCTTCATATCAAGACTTCAAGTACAGATGTACTTGTTTTCGAAAAACCCATGTACAGCTCAAATCACATTTTTTTTTTTCTATTTTTAAAGTTCTTGCGTTATACTAAAAAAAAAATAAGAAACTATGCCTAATCTATGTTTGTTCTTTCTTAAATATTTTGATTTAATTTGATGTTTTTATCAAAAAAATATTCATTTCTGCAAAAATTTGAAAGTTTATTTCTATTGAAAGCAAATGGGTTTTGAATTTTGTTTTCATTACAAATCAAAAAAAAAGAACAACAAAATCAGCTATTCCACTGAATAAATTTCCGTCGAACAAAAATCATATGAAACGAAAACTAAATTCCCAGTTACCAATAAATTCCGAGGGAAGCTTTTGATTGTCATTTACGTCTCCAATATTTGGGGAATGTAAACATTTCCCGGGACATATTGTTTCGCGAAAGCCCCAATTATATTTTTAGAGTTGGAAATAAGACTTCAGCAAGATAGATTGAGCTTATAATTTAAAATAAAACACCCTGTTCTCACAAAATCTTATAAACTCTTAAATATAACTCTTCACTACCTTTGTGGCTATAGATAGAATAGAATACTCTTTATATTCACATCACAGTACCTTGTTGTCTACTGGTTGCAAAATATTTTATGTATGATTTTATTTTTATTTGATAATTTTTTGGCTCTTTCTCTCATTCGTTCGTCAACAAAACAAACCGAATTCAATATAAAAATAAATATAAAAAGTAGGGGGAGAATAAAAACAACTCTACACAACACACTAACTAGAGGAAGAGGTGAAGTGTAGTAGGTACTGTACACACTTTTTTTTATTTTGCTGACTGACTTCAGACATCTGAACACTAAAACCACACAACCCCATTGCTGTTCGTGCTTTTCTCATGAATCGAATAGCAGTAGTCGAACGGGAAGGCAGCATATAGAATCTGTGCAAAAATTAATATTATCGAATTGAGAAAGAAAAAAAAATTAAACTGAATTTGTGTAAATCCATAAATTAATTCCGCTTTGTTTAAGATTAATTATTTTGCATAATAAACATGAAACATTATGTAAAATAAGAATTTTGTGAAACCTTTGTCAAGTGAATGCTGTGTAACAAAAGAAAAAACAACAACAAATTCACTTATAAAATTATCGCCGTTTTTTCTGTATGAAACAGAGGTCAAAAACAACCACTTTCAAATTAAAACCTACAAAACAAACAATATCAGTGCTTTTTTTGTTTAGTTTAAATTGAATTAATGCTCCGAATATAATAGCAAACGACAGCAAATCCAATAGCAAAAAATAATAATGCTTCCACAACGAAGCAGAACCATAATAACGATGTCAATGGAGGTGATGTCGTCATTGAATCTCCTCGTTCTCTTCGTTGTTCCCATTGTGCTGCTATCAATAACCACCTTTGTTGGTGTTGTTGATGCAAAAAGAAATGCGGCGGCTCTAGAAATCGATACGTCACATGCGGAATATGTTTTCATAGAGAAGTCTCTTTGGAAATACATTGAGAAGCCTCGAATAACACGCGAAGCACAGCTGAAAAAAGTCTACGATACTCATAGGAATTTCGCTGGAGACAATTTAAAAGGAACATTCGATGAGAATCGATATGAAATTATCCAACATTCTGAATGGATCACACTGAAGACCGATTTGATATATTTAAATAGTTTGTTTGAAGCTTTCCGATTGTATTTAAATACACATCCAATTCAAGGGGAATATGACGAACAGGCGGCCTTGGATTTGTGTGATAATGTACTGAGCAAAGATCTTAATGGTGGATTCACAATAGATAAGATATTCAAACATATTGAATTGATTATGATTAAACAAGCCATGTACTATCGAGCTTTATTGGTTAGTTTTTTTTTTTTGTTAAATATTTAATATTTGTTTTTCAAAAAGTTTACATGGGACTCATACTTCCGCTGCACTAATGAGCAATAATTATTGTAGGTATAATAGCGGTTCTTGCTTCTGTTTTTTTTTTTTTTTTTTTTTTTTATTGCACGGAATGGTTTTGTTTTTAATGAAAAATTATTCAACTGTTTTGAGATTTTAAATGCAGTTTGTCACAACATGCAATAAGAATTCACGTTTTTATTTATTTTTATTAGTGTTTCCTTTGTTGAATGTCACTGATCAGACGCCATGGGGTGGCGCAAAACGCTTATCAGTAAATGTTAAATAGGTATTCTGAAATTCTAGATTTATTTCAACGCAATTATAAAACTATTATCAGAGACGGAATTTTTGAGAGTTTTATTTGATTTTTTAGCTACATACCTGTGTCCCTATATTTTAAAATTATTTTTGCTTTTGTTTTTAACGAGAATAATAAAGACATTTTAATTTTTAAGTTCACGAAAGCTAGTGATTCTCACAAGATGTTGGCATTTGAATATTCAGTACCTAAGTATTTGCTTTAGCAATTTAGAATTCCTCTAAACAGTTAAATGGCATATAACGACATTGTTTGTTTTATTTATCATGTTCTATTAAAAACGATCCCAAAGATTTTGGTTAATCTACGAGAGGTAACGTTAATAATATCTTAGTTTAGACTAGCTTATTGTTCAATAGTCGGGTGCACTAATAGCACATATAAATTTTTAGAAAGCTAGACAAGAATTTTCAAGAAAATACACCCTCATGTTTAAGCTTTAGCTGAACAGACAAAAAAAACCAATAGTTAATAGACAGAAAGAATTATGAGACATAATATTTTCGATTCGACTTTTTCACGACTGCAAGACTTGTAAATGAAAAAAACAATACCAGCTGAATTGTTGTTTTTCTCGTCTACCAAACATTCATCATAATTTTTAACGATAAATAATTATATTGCCTTAATGACAAAGTTAAAGAATAAAAGATTTTTTCCAATATAATGTCTTCAAATCTATTAAAATCATTTGAAACCTGGACAATCTAATGCAAGTTATATGAATATTGGCAGTAGCTCTCTTTTCAATTAATTCATTTATTTTATAATATATTTATACTTTATCTTAAAAAAAATGTTGAATCATTGCAACAAATTCAAAAATAACAATGAGAACAGTTCTTCCTCACCAATAATTATATTTTTTAAATTTTATTATTATCAATAAATTTTTATAAGATGGACAATAACCTTTGACTATATTGTGTGTATAATCTTTTAGACATCAGGCATTTTCAAAATATAAACAATTTCATATATTTTGATACTACTCATACAATATTTAGCGTATGCTTTAAATATTATGTGAATTTTTGTTTTGAAATTTTTGAAAATAGAGGTGCCTAGTTATTCGAGTCATATAAGTCTTAATTAAAGTTTCGAGATTTAACCGTTAACTCTAATGATTAACATTTGGATTTGCAGAATTTACAAAAGATTTATGAAAATGGAAGAACATGAAAAAATATCCAACCTTTTAGATGTGAGAGAAAATTTCAAACATAATTAATTGATAGCGTTACAAAGTCAAAAATTTACTAACTAGTGTAATAGAAAATATTTACATAAGTAAAATATATATTTATAATAAATTTCAAGTATTTTCATCTCATTTATTTGGTTTTTGCAATGTGAGCTAAGTGACAACAACAACTATAAAATAAGCAAAGCTATAAAAAAAAATCTTATAAAAACACCTTTCATTATGGAATGTCACGTACAGCTACGGCTATTATCGAAAAGAAAAAAAAAATTGGTTTTGATTTGAATTTAAATGATATCTTCACGAAAACATTCTTATATATTTATTTAATAGGTAGCAATCATTAATTTTAAAATAAAAAAAATAGTAGATTTAGGTTCGTTGAATTCAGGTTTGAATAATTAAGATTTCTTTAACTTTGTTGCAATCAAAACTATTGAATCAAAAAATATTCAAACAAAATTTGTATTTTTATTGCAGGATGCCAATAATCATTTAAGTGGCACTAGCCAATCATCTCAGCAATTCCTTTATTCTCTGTATGCTGATATTGCTTTAACCGAACTGAAGGGCTACACTATGATGCAGTTTTCATGGATGATACTAAGAATCTATGGCAAAGGTAAGTTTTGCAATAAATAATTTCAATATATAAAAAAAACTACATATTTCAATTTCTAGGAAACTTTACACAAGAATCAGATTTAATGCGCGAAGATTATGCCAAACGTACTGAACGCACTTTGATTAAATTACGTGAAGTAATGCGCCGGGCTGATCGTATTGTCTGGAAAAATGATCCAACGCAATATGTTAAAGGTAAAACATATGATGAAGTCACACGACTACTGCAAGGATATATCGAAAATGAAGTCGATATGAACTCGGAGGAGACTTGCAGAGAGACTTGTTCATTCTATGAACAAACAAAGAGTTATGGATGTTTTAAGAATTTATATTGTGCAAGACAACAGAGATGTTCCGGAAAGCTATTAAGTTGTGAATTTGTCGATTCGGATATGTGGATTTGTCCATCGGTAACTAATAAGAACAGATTTGATTTGCTGCTAAGTCTCTATAAATATTTCTTTTTTGTTTATTTGATAGCCATCAAACAGTTCTCGACGATACGAGTATATTGAATATGAAAGTGGTCGAACAATGGGTTTGAAGAAGTCATGTCCACGAGGTACTACTAAGGTTGATTCTTGGTGGCGTTATCTATTCTGGCATTGCAGTTACTGCTTTTGTTTATGCGATGAGCAAGGAATCAAATCAGATCGTTATTTTAATCTCCGTGAAAGTGTCTCAGATATTGATGAACACAAGTAAGTTCTTTTTTTTTTCAAAATATTCAAATGTTCACAAAAATATCCAATTTTTTTCTACAGAGTTATAACTGGTCTTCGATTTGTAAAGCACAAGCGTGTATTCCATATTCAAATTCAACAAGGGAAACTCCTTCCACGTGGCAATGTTAATCAATCAACTTTGAGTTGGAAGCCAGTGGAAGATTATCAAGTATTTGATCGTGGTGTACAGAATGGCTACGATTTCCATACTCTCGGATGGGATAAACGAGCCATCGATTTGGATGATATTGAGGGAGATGACATAAATCATGTTGTGACTGGCATACGTTTGCGAGTAGTTGGAGCTCATATGAATCTTGAAGCTCGTCTCAGTGAATACAATTTCGAAAGTGGAGAGCTGGTTTCTCCCAGGACCACCAGTTTCTGGAAGTCCAATGATAATACAGATGTCAGTGGTGAAAGAAGGTGAGATCCCTCCTATTTAGTTTATCAACATATATGAAATAACATTTTTTTTTTTGTTATTTTAGGGAACAAATTCGTTTGAGCAATCCCGATGTACCAACAAGGACTTTGGTTAAATCAATCCCTACATCCAGACATAATCAATACATTGAGTTCACTCATTCGAGCAAGGATAGGGATGCGGCACAGTCAACAGTGCCTTTCATAGATATTCAAGAAGTTACATCAAATCCACCTGTGCCATTGTCTGGGGTGGGATTATACCACAAAGGAAGAAACAATTATGGTGGTTTTATAGCACCAAAATTAATAACGTATGACTTTACACCGTATGTTCGGTTGCCAAAAAACGTCACCAACTAATTGAAAATCTAACTTTAAATTTTATTATTTTTTTAATACGCTTAGTAGTAAATTTAAATTACCTACTATATAATAAAACATAAATGTGAACTGAATTTAAACATAAATTACAATGAAATCATTCGAATAATTTGAACAAACAACTAATTATAATGGAAATAAATGTCAGAAAAACTGACAGTATTGAATTTGGGATAAATAAAGAAATACAAATTTTACCAATGTAATTTTTTCATCAAACCAACTAACTCGTGTTCACTTGCAGCAATAGTAATTAGGAGAAAACTGATGATTTAAGCAAAGTGAATGTTATTGAAGCCATTGATTGATTGAGCTTAGAATAGAGGACAGCTTCAACAAACTTTTTAAGCCATAATATGAACATTTTATTGAAACAAACAATTGAGAAAAGATTCCAACTAAATCTAGAATATGATTTTAAAGGAATAATATACGATAGTGTAGTGAAAGATGCGAAGATGGCATGGCAACACCAAAAAAAAAAATCTGCCCATATTTTCAAGCCAAATATTTTTCTTAAAAATAAAGTCGAGTATTGAGCGGTTTTTAAATATTTTTTTTTTTAAGTTAATGCGTCAAAACTAATCTAATATGGATGCTATGTACGGAAACTTGCATTATAATTAACCAGTCTGTTCTTCGCATGGAATGCGAAAGTGAAAATATGAGTATTAAATGATAGCTGTGTCAAATTATAGTATTTTTAGGATCCAGCCATTTGGTCAAAAAATATATTTACTAAATTATCAAAAAGGAAATCGAGTCACAACAAAGAAACTCCACCAAACCTACTTCTTAGTAATTTTTTGTCATTTCTTAATATGAAAAAAGGGTCGTCGATAAAAGATTTTCATTAAATGATGAAATTATCTATCCAAAAAATGACTATTATCTAACGTTTGACAGATAATTTTTTTAAGAAGGTTGGAATAATGGTGAAAAAAGTGCGAAGCTTTAAATTTGTAGAAAAATACATTTATTGAAAAAATGTATCGAACTGTGGGAAAAGTTATAGATCACTCTCATAAACAACAACAGGAACAAGTCCATTGAATATCTTTTACGGCCTTTATGATAAGGTTGAGGAATACGATGGAATGATATTATATTTACTATATCGCTCCTTGACTTGTGCTTGTACCTAGGTACCTAAGGGGGATGGAAAGTATTTTTTTCTTCATTCTTAATAAACAACCTATATTTTGATATGCCAGAATAATATTGGTTAAAAAGCAAAGTAAATTTTGTATAATAATAAAATTTACGTGTGACATCTATGTAAAACTGAAAATAAAGTAACCTAGTTATTGTATTCAAGAGCAATATACATATGTATATACTAGCTGGCGCTGTAAACATCGTTCGGTTCTTTCTTGTATTTAAAAAGCACGATAAGTTTTATAATTCAGATAATGAATAACTTCATGTAAAAAAGAGAACACACATGATTGAGAATTTGGAATTTTAAAACTAAACTGAAATAAGATAAAAAGCCCGTATACGCCTAAGTGTACACACAATCACAATCTTTTTTTAAGTTCAATTGTTTTGAAAACAACTAAAAATTTACAGGAAATACTAGAAAATGCATACCGTTTGAAGTATTTAATAGATAAAATCATTCGAAGCAAGTAAATACTTTTTTCTAGTAAATACAAGTATTAACTAAGTATTAACTTTTATTTTATGCATATTATGATTTTTATTAAAAACTATAGAATGGATAGTCCCATCCACAAGTAGAGTCTTAGGTTGGAAGAGTTTTTCTTTTGGGAAGAATTATGGTCAAAGTCGAGATAATGATAATTTTCGATAAATGAAGAAGTAAAAACTAGAAATTTATCAGCAAAACAACTTACTACCGATTATGCATGCAGCCCAATATTGTGACAAATCATTAATTTTGCTTCATCTATAGAATAAAGATTTCATATACAGCACAAGGGTACCTATTATTAAATTACCATTTCAAATATGAATGTACAAGTACATAAGGCTGGGTCAAATTATACGAAATGGTTTTGATTCTCTTGATAGAATGAAAATTGTTAACTTCTTGAACACCAAAAATTGTCCTTACTGCACTCTCATACTTTCTCATATTTTAAATATGTAAGAAAAAATGAGGAAAATCCTTAACAAATCAAGTTGTTGACGTTATTCAACAGATTTTTTTTCGATTAATGTAATCGTTTCGAAGAAAAAAAAACAGTATCAATAATGCTAGAGTGTAGATTGATTAGAAGAATAAAATATTTCTCATAAAATTGAACAATTAAAGGCAAAGCACCTCTAAAAAGAGGCTGATGATTGGAGTAGCAGTGGTAAAATAGCAATAACTCTAGCATATAAAATGGTAGCTCACCCAAGTGTTTCCTTCAAAACCTTTAATATTAATATGATGGTGGCAGCCTAACTCGAAGTGTGGTATCACACAAAAACCTAATATTTTCAGCCTTATTTATTTTATGAATTATTTTTGAGCAATTTTCTCTATTCATTTGTGTTTTTTATGATGAAAAAAACCTAAAAATTTAGCCTAACTGTTTTTGACATACCTATTATTTTATAAGCGATAGGCACAATGAATGAATTATATCACATTTCAAGAGCTTAAAAATAGCAATGATCTAGCTCTATCTATATTAATCTCATTTATCAGAATACTATTGATTGATATTGTTACCTACAATTTTATTTGTCACATTAATCAATGAATAAAACTCACCTGTACTCTCAATGGATGTATCATAAGAAGCGGCAATATATACGATGATGACGGTAAAATATCAGCCAAAGACATTCCCATCTTTGTGACAGCTTGGCACAGGAATGCAGCTAGATAGCGATGAAGTGGAAAGTGAAACGATGCTTGCATCATTTCTTCCTGAAAACAACAACACAAAAATAACAAATAAAGTTCAACATCTTTGTTCAACGTTTAAATACTACTACAAAGTCATTCTTAAACCCACCTTACTTAACCTGGGTTCCAAGAAATATATTGCATCCAGCCATTCGTGCAGAGTATTTACACAATATGTTAGAATTTTCTTTGCCAACGGGGCGTGTTTTCCATCTTTGAGGTGAGATATAATCGACCACATTGGATATGCACTCGCTTCAAGTTCACAAGAAAACGCAGCATAATACGAACTTGGTTCAAATTCCACGTGACTTGTTGTCTCTCGCACATTGACATTCATACCCTGAAGCATTGACAGAAATTGAAACCACATATCAATTAGATTGTCATCACGGAGGAAAACTAAAGCAACCGACTCATGCGAGAGCACATTGTTAAAGTCCGATACTAGAGGCCAATAGCAATGTTCTTTCATAACTTGCCGAGTGCAGTCGATCACAAAATGGAAGTTTTTGACGGGATCTACTTGTAAAAAGAATTGGGCCACATAAAAAATATATCATTAGAAATTAAATTTGATGAGTTATTATTATTGTTTAATTTACCATGAAGTGTGTTTTGAATGAGTATCTTGGACATCATCAGTTTCAAACTGATTATCATAACGTGCAAGAGAGACAGTTCATTGACCATTTTAAGAGCTAAACATTCGTTTGAGAAGAGTTGAACACTCATGTGAACAACGCGATTGCTTAGCGTATCGGGATCTCTGGACATTTCCAGAACACATGGTATTCGGCTGTAGTGCATCACAAATGTACGAGTGAGATGCTCCTGAAAAAAAAAATAAACAAATAAATATTTATAAAGTAACTATAAAATTAAGAATATATTTTCTACAAAAATAAGAGGGTATGAAATTTTATGCAGACAATTATGATTTATCATTCCATAAAAGGTGTGTATTTTTTTAGGGCCGATGAGCTTTAGCAAGCCCAGAGATCTTAACCTTTTTTTGCCGGATATAAAACTTCCCTCGGAAGTTTTCCCATCCACAAAACTGAGAATATAAATTATGACCGAAGTTTCCATCAGTCCTTTTTGGGATCAATAATAAATATTACAGAGGAATTTGGCTTTCATTTAAATATCTCGAATGTGATCGAGATGACAAAGAGGATTGGAAAAGCTATTGACGTTGTCAATTTGCGCAGATGTGTAAGAGATAAAAGTACAGGTAGGATTTTAATCAATAAAGATTTGTCAAGAAGTATGTAAATGTTTCTCTTTATGTATTTTGTTTTTGTGACAAGAACTAAAGTAAGGCAGCATGTCTTTGGTATTTCATTATGAGGATAGTTAAAA
Organism: Syrphus vitripennis; assembly: GCA_958431115.1. Classification (NCBI taxonomy): domain Eukaryota; kingdom Metazoa; phylum Arthropoda; class Insecta; order Diptera; family Syrphidae; genus Syrphus; species Syrphus vitripennis. The sequence goes on from OY288110.1 coordinate 76,132,831, forward strand.
TAAGATATAAAAAGAAAAAAAAATACCATATTTAAACTTGGTGAAGACATAAATTAAACAAAGCATGTACAAATTAAAAGAATTCATTGTATGTATTGTTTTATTATGAAAGAAGGGGAACAAGTGGGTACTTTGACTAAACCTACGCCTATGTGACATATGTTTCTAAGGCATATTTTTGAATACGATTTCCACAACCCTCAATTGCAATTCCTCTATGTTGGCAACACTAAATGTATAGCAGTCTTGACTCTATAAGTGCAACATTTCAAAAATGCTACCTCGATTTGTGCAATTTCTTGTGTTTACTCGTCTGTTTTCTATTTGCATGCTCTCCTGTTGATTCTGTATTCCTGCCGTTAATTTACAGTTAGTTTGTTTGAACAGAATTCTTTGTAAAAATAATACAACAACACATACCAAATCTGTGTCTATTTGAATGGGATTGCGATTTGATTAATGTAAAATTTGTACTAGATGGGTGCTAAAATTGTCTTTTAAAATAATTATGTGCTAAAAAAGAAAACAACTCAGTAAGTGCAACAACCTCGATTATCGAGTAAATCGAGTAGGTACTGTAGATGAGATTACCATGAAAGAAGTTATATAGTCATTTTAGTGCAAGCATGATCATATTTTCAGTATAATAGGGAAAATATTATCAAATCCAATTGAAAATAATTTAAGCCCGACGAAGCTTGGCAGCACTGGTTATACATCGAAATTTATTAAATAATCTCTAGACGTTTCGTTGAATAAAATTTAAAATCTTTAATTAAAAGGTTTTTATGTTCCGGAACGTAAACGATAGAGACCACGTCATTTTGATATACATATCTAAGTTTCTAACATGCTTGAAGAGTGAATAGTCGTGTCGTTTAACTGTAGTTTCAATAAATTAACAACTGTAATACGTCTTAAAATTTAATGAAAATCGAAATATAAAACATGTTTCTAAGTTATTTATTTAAATAAATAAATATTATTAAAAGACGGTGGTGGTACTGACGAATAGAGACGAGTCGATAAAGCAAAGGATAATCTAGAGCAACCTCTACAGTACGAAGACTGAGCACAAACATATTTCCAAAAATACAAGAGGTTGCTGACGGCTCATGCTCCACAGAAGGATCAAGGAGCTAAGAGAGGCAGAATAGAAGAGGGTAGCTGTATGTGTAAACCTTTAGGATATTATTTAAAAAGAAAATGATATTTTCATCAAACTCTCATGTTTAAGTTTTACTCAAATTCAGAATTTAGACCACCACTGCGAAACTGACCGTAAAAGAAGCTTATCTTTATCAAAACCATACCCAGAAATTCTGAGTCGTTGTTTTACATATGCTTTAGATTATGATCTTTTCTTAAATAATAACTAAATGCACGGTAGTAATCATCCAAGTTCTGGTATAATTTTACCAAAAAGTCCATATCGGTACCCTACATAAAAAAATTATGTTTTGTTTAGAAGCCAACTTTAATGACTTAGACAAATTATTATTGCATTAAATGAAATGATCCCGGCCTAATTTCTGAAATATTATTCCATAAATGTATACATATTTATTAAAAAAAACTACATGGCATTCTTTAAAATTCTAATCTAATGAAATGCATTTAATTTATTTCAAGTTTTTTTTTTTAATCTTTAAGTGGATCAGAAAAATTAAAGTGCCTTCAGGAATAAACAAAATCATAATAGCTTGAAAGTTATATTCTTAAAATACCTTATAGTCTTGGTCTGGCAGCATATTTAGAAGGAAGCACACTAAATTTTGTGGGAATTCCAATTTAAACGTCCAGAATATAAACTCTTCCAGCAACGTAGTGTGGTTAAGTTTTTCTCCCAATGCTGGTAAATGTTTATAATCATCAGGAGGTTCCGGTCTATTGATAGAGACAAAAAAAAAATCATATCATAAATAAATTCATTCATCATAGATAAGCGCCTCACTTACCTTGGAAATCGATTAACCGCATCCTCGTACTTCTTTTTGTTGGCTTTAAGGAAATTTCCATGTTGTGTATCTGGACAGGGTTGTTCGTTGTAGAATTTATATACCTGCGGAGGAGAGAATAATACATATATGTATATATATATGCATGTATTAATTATCTACATAGGAGATTTGTATCTATTCTTACCTCAGCATTGATAAGAGCTCTCGTCATAACTTTACGCATTATCTCGCCCATATTATTCAGTTCAATGAGCATATTTGTAAATTCTTCGCATGCATGTGCGGCCATATGATACGTACCAATATCATCACTATAGTCACGGAAATGTTGCAATAATCGAAACAGTAATTTTGGCATTATGGCCTCGGCCACTGCCAAAAGATTGTTAGGAACTGGATCTTTGTTGGCACCTTTATTAATGCCATGATCAGTGCAAAAGCCTTCAGCTTTCATCACCGATGTATCGCCACAGTCGCAAGCACCACCAGCTTGCGACAGAAACATGTTGAAGTCATGGTTGGTGTGATCTCCTTTTTTGAAACAATCACGACATATTGACATACAGGGTGATATGCCACACGTACGACATCGATAGGCAACCACGTGTGGCACCCAGACCAAGCCGCATTTTGCATGATTATCATAGCTTCGAACTGAAATTACAAGAAAACAAATGAAAACAACATTATTAAATTAGAAAACAAAATTATATTTGGGGAGAGAATAGAAAATAAGTGGTATATTAAAATCGATTCTGAATCTCTTCATACAGCTAGAAAAAATCGAACTTAAGGTATTTTTCAGACTTTTTGGTTTCATCAGCATACATTTCTAAGTTACTAAAATGGATTAGATGATAAAAATTTCACAAGATGAACTTTACATTTGCAAGATAGGTAGGTCATTTAATAGTTGGTTAGATATTTTTCTGAAGGTAAAGGTAATATAGACATCTGCTTTGGAGTTTAAATCTTCTAAGTTCTAATCTTGGCATTTTTGGTAAGAAAAAATAAAAAAGATTTCTAAAAGAGGCTATAAAAAAAACCCGAAGCAGGGAATTGGAAGATCTCAAATTCAGATGATAATGCATCTACATGCTTTAAGAACGCAAAGTGGCAAATCAGGAGGTATACAGGTATTATATTGCACAAATTATATAATTTATTGTGTTTACTTTCAATGCAACAAAATTAGTTTGAAGTACTGTATTTGCCAGGTAAGTAATATAACTTTTGAAGTGTGATTTTTTTCTTTACTTTGATTAATAGTTCAATGACCAAATGATTACGTTTTATCAGACAAAAAAAAAAGATTGAAATTGCAATCATGTTCATGTTCAAAAAGTCCAATCATATGACAAGAAAAAGATTTGAACAAACTGTTTTAATAATATTAAAGCAAACAATAAAACTGTCTTTATCATTTAATGATTTCATGCATTATTTTAAATAATCTATAAAAGTATTGCCTTAAAGCAGACACACTGGAAATATTTTATTGCAAGACTCTTCGTTAAATTGAATATATTTCTGTATTTACATATATGTAGGTAAATACGTTCGAAGAATTGTGTCATAATCATTTACACAAACGGGTTGGATTTACACAAGTGCAAATAATTACACAAAATTTTGTCCCAAGTAAATTGTTAAATGCGGTAACTCGCTCATTTTAGCTTTTATATAAAATGACATTGTGATTTTAAAAGAAATAGGTATATTAGTTAGCCGAACCTATGTTGCATGTCATCATACCCAAATTTTGGATTTTTAGAAAAATCGAGCTTGAGATATTAACCAGACCTGAAATTATGATGATAGGGAACCGAAAAAAATTGTAATTGTGTCTTTTCGTCTGTCTGTCTTTACCTCGACCCACGGCCTAAATTGGAGCTTCAAGTTTTAAGTGATTCCTGAAGACAAACAATTTCGATCTTGATGACGTATATAACGATTTTGATGAATTTTCAAAATTCTGTAAATGATATTTTGAAATCCGAATTTTTAAAGAATTATGATTCAATTTGTTTCTGTAGGTTTTTTAAATAATTTTTCTTAGGTCAACAAATATTTATCAAAAATGGATTAAACGGTACCTGCTTCAGTCCGGAAACATTGATTTCATAATAATATTCAACAACTTTCATCTTATTCTTTTTTTTAGCAATGTTGAATAATCAAATGTCTTGGAATAGAAGTTTTTTTGTTGAAAAAGTTGAAAAAGTTTGCAAAAGTCAATTTATTTATGTAGATAGATAGATAGATAGATTATTGTTTATTTTCCAAATTTAAGTTTACAAAAAAGGTATTATTCTTTAATTTTAAGACATGACTATAAAAGCCGGCTGCCCGAGTTTAACAAAATGTACATAATAAAGTATTGTAAGAGGTATGTTCAAATTTTCTCCAATTATAGCTCTTCTATATTTCGATGCTTGTTGACAATAGTTGTGCAATTTTTTCCAGTCAGCGCCATTTAAAATCATTTTCATTTCTGGTTCCTCCAGTTCTAGTTTCCCAAAAAAAATGAAACCTGAACTCCTTTAAGACAGGACATCTTCCCAAGAAGTGATAAATGTTTTCCCTTTCACGCATATTACAAATAGTGCAGAAAATTTGCAAATCTTCTCTGTGGGGTATAAAGTTAAAGTCCATAATTTCTCCTCTGGCCTTAAAACATTAGATATTGTGTCAGTTGAGTATTTTTCATTAAAATAGTTGTTTTCGCAAAGATTATGGTTTAAGCTGGCAAATATTTCACGATGGGTTGAAGCTTTTTCAATGCTTTCCGCTCGCATTTTTTCATCCACCGCTTTAAATAAATTATCGAACTCTTCCTTCCATTGATGGATATTATCCATAGTAATCCTTCAAGTCTGACCAGCGAACTCTGCGAGTGCTTTCCAATGTTCATAAAACAATATTCTCTTCCCTATCACGTAACTTGCTATTCGTTTGGTCAACCTTTCTCCGTCCAGTACCATAGTTTTCGCAATGAAGTTGAAATGAAGTCGCAATGTTTCTATGAATATAGTGGTGAGATTCCTGTTTCAACAAATAGCATATGGTTTGGAGAGGATTGTGGAAGCTTGAAAATTCGCTTTAAGAAAAATCGGAGCAGTTTTTCTACTGTATCGTATGATTTGTATCCCCACACTTGAGCTCCATATAGCATTATTGATTTGGAAACTGCCTGAAATAATTGGTATTTGATTCTCATTGATATATGTTTATCTTCCAGACAGTTTTTCCATGCGGCACTTATAGCTGATTTAGATGAAGGTAGCTTCTCCTGAAAGTGTTGTTCCATGTTCATGTTGCAGGAATAACTTTGTCCGAAATATTAAAAAAAAAAAAAAGTGTTTAAAAACTTTTTAAAGACAAACATCAAAAGTACCCTCGGACTATTGACTATTTTCAAAATATTAAATTGAATGCTTTTCAAAAACACAAAAATTTTGAAAATAACATTCTATGAGAGTTACTATCAATTATGGCCCCTATTATGACTCGCGAGTCGCGCGAAAAATGTGTCGAATGTGACTTTTTGGCATTACCGTTTGCGACTCGCCTAATAACATTCGCCTCAAATGTCAAAAAATTTGGCGAATTGAAAAGTCATTCTATTATCTTTAGCGAATGTTCGCCTTTATCTGTCAAAATCAGTCGAACTGCAATTCTATGTGACTTTGAAAGGCGAATGTTGAAGCGAGCTTTTAGCAATACCTCGACTAGAGTAATTCGCTAAATCGTTCGACTTAAGACGAACGTTCGACTCGCGAGTCATAATAGGGGCCTATGTCTTAATTTAGAATTGGTTAAATTAGAAGCCGTACTAATACTAACTAGTGCAGACAAAGATTTTTATCAAAATTTTTGGAGCCGTTTTCGATAAATCAAAGATTTTTGCAGATTACATAATATAATGAAAAATTCTAAAAATAAATATTGAAAATGTTGGTATTGAATAATTTTTTGCAAATAAAAACCGTTTTTGAGAAAATTTAAATGGAATCATATATTGAATTTCTTTCAAAAAAATCGGTTAGAATCGTTTCTGAGAAATATAAGATTTACTTTCAATGTTCTTAAAAAGCGCATTTTCAAAAAAAAAAAAGCAACAGACCCAATAGAAAATTAAACGAAGTCGCAACTGAAAATGAGTGAGATTGATGTAATTTATCGACACAAGTTCATTCGTCTCTTCTTCTTTTTCTTATTAACATTTTTAGACATTTTTTTTTTTGTGTAACTTAAGCCTATTTGTGTTGAGTGTAGATTTATTTGTTATTTCTCCAGATATGTGTGTTTTTCTTGAAAACAGATAATTATGTACTATTATGAGAGCACGCTTTGTTTAGGTACGTAAAAGTGCATAGGCTGAAGAAAAAAAAAAAAAAAAACTTCAAAATAGACCATATGATGATAATAGGGAATTGTGGTGTACACTTTGGCTTGTAGCAGCAACAAAAAAATAATAATCGCGTGACGCTTTCTATAATGCTGCACCTAACCAGTAACCGCTGTATGCGAGAGCAAAAGATAAATAATAGTTTACAACAATTAAGTGAATGTTTATGGTCTGTGTGGTTGATAGAGACTTAGCACGTTGGATGATTTTTTTTTTTGTAACGTCAGCTCAGAGTTCAAACTTTAGAACATAAGTACTGGATACAGCACACACATCGGTGTGTAATCTTGCATTTTGTTTGACGGAATATTTTTATGGTCTACTGTCATCTTACCAATAATTTACAGACACATTATTTTTTTTTAGAGAAGGTAAGTGCCCTTGTGAAAGCTTTTTTGTTGTTGTTTTGGTTTTGCCTCATGGGGCTATATGTTTTAACATATTTAAGAACTGTTGCACTTGCTTCCTGCTAAATTTTTAGGTTACTTTGCGCACGTAAAATAAAATGTACGAATATGGATAGCACCAACTTTTTTTTCGTTTTTTAGGAATTTGTGAACTTTTGTTTTTATTAAATACAGTATTAGATAAATCTATCGAAAATCTATGTTTTTAAAATATTTAATTTTCAAAAAAATTTTATTTATTTTTTTTCAATAGTTTTTGAAAATTTTACTATTAAATTTTACTTTTTAAAAGTAGGGCAAGTTTTGGTTTTGTAAAAAAAAGAACTAGAGATACTAATCAGACCTGAAATTACGATGAAAAAGTGCTTCCCGCAATTATGTTTGTCTATCTGTCTACCTATACCTCGATCTACAGCATGAGCTTCTGGAAGGATTTTCTTCAAACTTTGGACTAAAGGTTTTAAGGAGATTCCCTAGAGGGGACTGGGAAAGTTTTTTTTTTTAGCTTCAAAAATAACGCTGTTATATAACCGTTAAGACAAAACATATTTATCTCGAAAACGGAGTTTTGTAAGTATTTAAAATTATTTAGTCAGCAAATATTTTCCAAATAAACCGTTATTAACGGAACCTCTCATATAGAACCGATTTTTTTTTCGATTTTCTCATAAACGGTTTGACCGATTACGGTACAAATTTTGTTTTGAAAGATATTCTATATAATTTTAATAATATTTCATATCAAAATTTTTGAAAAATCGGATCTAACGATTTTGCAAATTTATTTTCAAAGATTCGTATTTCTATGCATCTTCACTATCTTTAGTTTTGAGCTCAAATTTCTGTTTTGGCTTATTTCAGCAATCCAAATAATGGATTTTATGCGTTTTCATCTTTTTATGCAATGACATTTTTGTTTTGCAATTTCCTCATTCTAAAGCACTTTAATATAGGAGCAAGTTCCTGCGATACAGTTGTGCATTTTATTTTATAGTTGCCTTTCTGAACTTAGTTCTTCAGCTGCATTTTGTTGTGAACGCTTCCTTGGATTTTTTGGCACTTATTCTATGAATTTGTGCAGGTTTAATAATTTTAAAAAATTTGATAGAATGCTTTCCAAAAATTTTTAGTTCTAAGTAAATGATTTTAGATTTTTTTTAGATTGAAACATCGTACAATTTAGAGCACTATTTTTTCTGAAATCAGTAAGTTTCATTTCATTAAACTATTTCATTATACAAAAACAAAAGCAACTCTACCCTCCGAAACTATTAACATCTGTTAAATCAAAAATTATATGCCTAAGATTCTGATAAATAGAAATGCTACTGTGCTGTGCGGTCAATCAACCTACATAACGTACAAAGTTTCACTCGCTAAACATCTACTCATGGCCTCGTGCATATTTCATTTTCATAGTTTGATGCAGCGATTAGTTTGTAAAAACAAAAAGATTAAAAAAAAAGTATATGCAGAAGACATTATGACTTGTCTTGGCAATGAAAAAACTGCATACTCTCCGGCCGGCATACGAATCATCGTTTGTCTTGAGCAGCATCACATCAGCTGAATCTGGTTTTGTTTAATCATCATTTTTCTATTTGCAAAGATGCGCTTTACGCTATTTGCAAATAATATTTTTTTTACCTAATTCAATCAATATTTTTCTAGTTTGTCTTGGGACAGCAACACGATTTCTCCATGCATTTTTTTTTTTTGAAGTTGATCAAATGAATTAAAATAGAATAAATTATGAAACAATTTAAACATTTTTTAAACTGTTACCCTGCCTTGTTATTATATTTTCTCTAAAATTATTTTTTACTTGATAAGTATCAGAAAAGGAATTTTTAAAGTGATTCGGTTGTTTCGGCACCGACAGTCTCCTCCCGCTTCCACGTATTTATTCTCCCCCTTCTGTTTTTATTATTCATAAATCATAATTATATATTCGGCCCTATCGAGGTAACCGTCGGAGCGGAATTCTCTCCGAAATTGTACGAATCGGAGACATTTTGCTTCGAGGTAGTTGTCCGATCAGCTGATCGGAGATTCTCTCCGACGAAATTAAACGCATGCCATTTACATGCGATGCTTTGCGATTAAGTAGGTCAAATCTTTTTTTTTTCGTTACTATTTTCTCCGAAGTCCTCCGACAAGTTCTGGTCGCGGAAGTTTTTCTTAAAAAAAAAAAATTATTAAAATGTATGTAATAAACAAATAAAGTTTATTTAAGTTAACTTTCTATTTATAATGGACTTTTTGTTTTTAGGCAAAACGAAAAAACGAGCTCACGTCAGTACGAGCGGATGGTGAATTTACTCACTGAATATCCTGATGTAGCTCAAAACTATACGAAAAGGTCACCAGAAATTGTGGCTGTGTTTTGGGAGGATCTGGCCAATCAATTAAATTCTTCGGGACCAAAACAAAGAGATGTTGGTGGATGGAAAAAAGTATGTTTGTGATCTTTTTTTTGTACTTTAATCCGTTTCCATTGTGATTAAAATATGCATATTTCATGTTTTTTTAAAGGTTTGGAGTGACTATAAGTGCTATATAAAAAAAAAATTGACGGCAAACAGGAAAGAAGTTACGGGCACTGGTGGAGGGCCATACAGGCAAAAATCTTTCACCCCTTTAGAGGAGGCTGTCATAGCCTTAACTAATATTGGCAGCTCTGTAAGTGGCATTGGAGCTGTGTCATTTGGAGCGGGAACGGGCAGTACATCACTCCAAGTGCCATTTGCGGAAGCGTCCAATCCAAAAACCTCTGACGAACAAAACGAGGGAAATCGAGGATCTATTGTGGAACACAAAAACACAGCAAATAATGGAAGTATGCGCCAAAGACCTATGTCGTCGATTCAGCTTCTAACAAAGCAGATAAAAAATCAAGAAAATTTTTACAAGGAAACAACAAAAACCTTGAAAAGGATTAATCGCTCTTTGGACGATGCTGTAAAAATAAAAAAAGAGCGACACTTCAAATGGAAACAAAAAACAAATGCTTGTTAGTAAGGATGGGACATATTTGTTCGATAGTTTTGTTTTTAAAATCGGTTCATCTAATAACAATACTTAAAAACGCTAGCGTATTATAAATGAAAAAATTACTTTTTACAAACAATAAATTACACTCTCTCACTAATTTTTTATAGTTAAAAAAGCTTATAGTGTTTATTTTATTAAAAATTATCGAAAATATATCGCATTTTCGATATATCGGTTAATTTGCACATCTTTGACTGAAATGTATATCCATCGCAATGCGTTGTTGCATTTCTGTAAATTTTGTTCCGATGACAGCTACCTCGAACCGAAATTGAATCTCCGACGAAGGATGCGTTGCGGAGAATGTTCCGCTCCGACGGTTACCTCGATAGGGCCGATTATAAAATTTAGTTTTTATATGAATAATTGTTGATTGTGTATCGGATTTTGGGAGAAGTAAAATTCATTGTTGATTAAGGCATAGTGACCTTGACCTTGCGGGGTTCTGATAAGTCTTTCTCTGTTGATGACACAAAAATAATGTCATACATTAAAAAATCAATGCCAAATTTTGAACGATAAGACGTCGTTAGTTATGTTTAACAAAATAAATTTGTCGAGCCCATAACAATGCCAAATGTAAAGTAAATAAATTTTTGGAGTTCTGGATTTGTTTTTTTTTTTTATTATTTTGTTAACACAGGTTATTAGAAGACGTTAAACAGATGATTGTTGAACGAATTTGGTACCAAATAATTACTTACAAGCCATTCTTGGCCTTGTTTATCAACTTTATGTAATTGTAGAAATGTTGGGGAGCTATTCTGGTGCTTTGATTAATACGATGAATAGCTTTTTTCAATGAGAAGTCTTAACTTTGCGATTCTGGTTCTGTGTAACCCGGAAACTTCTCAAATGATTTATCAAAGTACTCTCCATGTTCCTAATTACTCGCACAGAGTTAATCACTAAAAGAAGTGAAGTACATATATATGTATGTATGATGTCTCAAAAATAGTTAGTCTAGACTCACGTCTTAAAAAAAAAAATTTTAAAGCGTAAAAACTCATTTCAAATAAATATAACTGAAAAAAAGTAAAGGACTATTTTCACAATTTGATATTGAAATTGTTCAATACTTTTCGGTAGCTGCAATCGCAAAAGAGAAAAAAACTTCGGATACATCGATCTTCAGCATCACAAGTCTTCATTTGAAATTACAGCTTCCTCAATAAATTCAATTGAATGTAATCTGACGAATATTGTCGAAGACGTACATGAACAATCGACTGCAATGAAGTCTATTGAAAAATTTTTTAATTCCACATTTGAGACAATTATAAATAATTCCAATATTCTTGCGGATATTTTAATAAAAGAAGCTAAATCAATTCACTTAGCAATCGATGAGCTAACGGATGAAGTGAAGGTTGGATCGCAAAGAAATGTTTTTATACCCTGTGACCATAATAGCAACAACTCTCTACAAGTGGAGCTTAACGCCGCCTCAGAAACTACAGACATCAACTCATCAACCATACTATTTCCAAATCCAACTCCATCTTCATCTTCGCTTCCTAATTCAGCCACCTCAACTATTAATAACAACCTTACATCGCCTGACCCTCCGAGTACAACCAGAAACCAAATGTTACACATGGAAATGCAAGATCTGGATCCTTCCATAATACATACTGAAACCGCTTCAACTCAACAAGACCACACAATTTCATCCCCTAACCTTCAACCATCTTCTCACTGCATTAATAAATTTGGTATTACCTGGACACTTGATGAATGGAATAGCCGCCTGGAGAAACTAAAGTGCAACCAACAAGTAATTTTTATTGTAAAAGGAGCACCTCGTTTTGCTAAAGACACATGGCTTCAACTCTATTTTGATAAAAACTACCGGTTTCGTCTTTCCAACTGTAATCGTCTTAACTTTGGTACATTCAAAATTTCCTTTCCTCAAGCCTACGAATGGTTATTCTCAAAAACTCCTCTGTTTCTTAAAAACAGTACGATGAAAATTGCTCCTTGGATTCATAAACCATCTAAAATAAAAAATAATGTATCTAAGTCTAATTCTAAGTTAAATCCTAAAGTAAAAAATGTGGTTCCTCACAGAGTTAATAATACACTTTCTTCCACAGTAAACAATAAAACTGCTCCCAAGAACTCACCAAACAATCCTAATACAAAATATCCCAATTTCAAATTTTCACATATTCTCAATCCAGATATTCCTGTATCTAGTAAATCATCCTGCCAACCCTCACAAAATATTTCTCATAACCCACCATTTCTTACAAACAACCCATCATGTTCCATCGCTACAGCAAACGTACCCCATTTCCTTGATCCACTTCTCCCTCCTACTGTCAAATTAACTTTGCAAACTTCAGATTCACCGGAAGCCCGATACACAGTGTCTAGACTTAGAGACCGTCGTATATATGATAACGTTCGCCTTTATCTGGCCTACCTTCATGACAAGCCAGAGTCCATCTGTTTCGAAGGGAAAACAAAAACAAGCGTTATGGTTTCTATTCACCAGGAAGGGCTACCTACCAACCCCGTCAGTCTTCGAAAAATATATAACTCTTTTCATAAAGCTTTAAATGTTTCAGATAAAATGGTTTCAGATGACCTAATAGCCTATGGTTCGTACGTTAATTCTAGGAGATTCTCTAATCCTCAGCGTAATCAAGTCAACCCTAACTTTTTTCGTCCCTAACCATCAATTCTCCTTAAATCAGCCAACTAATAATCCTCCAGCTTTTCTCACAATTTACTATCAAAATGTCAGAGGACTGCGCACTAAAACATCTAATATTTTCTTAAACTCGCAAAAATTATCCTACGACATTTTTGCTTTAACAGAAACTAATCTAACTCCTGATTTTCTTAGTAGTGAATTACTCACCTCAGATTTTACCACTTTTCGAGCTGATGGTATTAATGAGGTCAATGCCTTGCATGGTCGCGGTGTTCTATTGGCCGTCAATAACTGTTTCGATGCCTCACATTTCAAGTCCTCTCAGTCAACCGACTTTGAGTTCATTGTAGTAAAAGTCAAATTGTCATCTCGGAATTTATATATCATGTGCTGTTATATTCGTCCTTCTCAACCTTTAAGTTCGTATCAACTCGTAGTCGATGCAATTGATTTTATTTTTGATGCAGCTAGCACTAATGATGAAATCATTTGCATGGGTGATTTTAACCTACCACTCATCCAATGGTCTCTTGCTGATGAAGGCACCTACTACTACCCAACCAATGCCAAATTGGATAAAGAGATATTATTGATAGATTGTACTACAGATTCTTGTCTCTTTCAAGTGAGTGGTATTAAAAACAACCTCAATCGACAACTTGACCTTATATTTACTTCCGATCCTGATAACTCTATTGTGACTGAAAGTAATCACCTTCTTTCTACTCTTGATCATTTTCACCCTCCTCTCCTTATCTCTTTTTCTTATAACAAATGTTATAATGCAAGTGTCCCAGAATATTATTTTAACTTTCGCAAAACTAATTTTCAAACATTAAATATGCTTCTCAGTAAAATCGTATTTAACTTTGCTCAAATGTCAATTGATGACGCAGTTAGTACCTTTTATACTGAAATTTTCAAATGTTTCGCGCATTCAGTTCCTTTTGTTCCGCGTAAAAATTTCTCCAGTTCTCCACCATGGTATAACAAAGAACTTCGATCCCTTCGTAATCAAAGAAATAAATTGTGGCAGAAATACTTGAAATCCAAATCTCTTTATGATCAAAATGCTTTCTCAAATGCTTCAACAGAATTTTCTATTCTCTGCGACCGTCTCTACAAGTGTTACATTACTCGAATGCAATCCTCGATAAAATCGAATCCTAAATCTTTCTTTGAATTCATTAATATTAAAAGGAAATCCGATGGCTTCCCATCCTCCCTAACATACAATGGGAATTCCTCTTCTGATCCAACGATGATAACCAATTTCTTTGCCAACTTTTTCAAACAGTCATTTACTGATAGTGACATTGAACCTGATACCCAATTTTTCAACTACTTAAATAATTCCTCTCAAACCACATTTACAACTCCACAGATTACACCAGCTATAGTAAAAGACAAAATTGGAAAGCTTAAAGATGACTTCTCTACGGGACCAGATGGGGTACCACCAATCATTCTAAAAAAATGCATTAACGCCTTTATCCAACCGTTGACTGACCTTTTTACGCTATCCTTTTTGCAAGGCACCTTTCCCCAGTCATGGAAAGTCTCTTACATAGTTCCTATCCACAAAAAGGGACCAAAAAATATTGTGTCAAATTATCGCCCTATAGCTAAAATATCATCCATTCCAAAAATGTTTGAAAGCATTATATACGAAACCCTCTCTTTCCACTGTAAATCCATTATTTCCCCCTTACAACATGGTTTCATATCAGGTAGATCTACAACAACAAACTTAGTTGAATTTGTCTCCTATATTCTATGCACTATGGCCGATGGAGATGAAGTCGATGTGATTGCTACCGACTTTAGCAAAGCCTTCGACAAAATATCACACAATATGGTTATTTTTAAACTAAATTCAATGGGTTTCCCTACACTCTTTATGTTATGGTTAAACTCATATTTGATAGATAGAAAATATGTCGTTCATTTTAGATCATCTTTTTCCCTTCCTTTTAACGCCCCTTCAGGAGTACCACAGGGCAGCCATCTTGGACCAATGCTGTTCATCTTAACAATAAATGACATTACTCAATTTCTTGATTGTGGTTTATCAATTTACGCGGATGATATGAAAATCTTCAAACGAATTTCTACAACTAATGATATTCACTCTTTACAACTGAATCTTGACAAATTTTCCCTATGGTGCCAAAAAAACCAGCTTGAGCTCAATGTTAGCAAATGCCACAGCTTGACTTTTTCACGTAAACGGCTCCCTCCTCCTCCAAGAAATTACTATATAAATGGTGATCACGTACCTGTTGTTGATTTCTGTCGAGATTTAGGAGTTATCTGTGATAAGGAGCTTAACTTTCGATCTCACATTGACAACATTATAAACAAAGCTAATTCGACACTTGGCTTCATCAAGCACTGGTCAAAAGAGTTTAATGACCCCTATATTACCAAATCTCTTTTTATCACATTTGTCCGACCAACCCTAGAATATGCATCTCAGGTTTGGTCCCCATATCAAATAACCCAAATTAAAAGAATCGAAACTGTCCAACGTAGGTTTATTCGATTTGCCCTTCGTAATCTTTCTTGGGATGATAATTACCGGCTCCCTCCATATTCTGATCGCCTACTTTTAATTGACCTTCAGTCACTTGAAAAACGACGTGAAATAGCAGATGTGGTTTTTATTCACGACATATTAACTGGTAACATTGACTGCCCTGCTCTGTTGAGTCTGATTTCCTTTAATACTAACCGACGAAATGTTAGATCAGTACCTCTTTTCCGTATTCCTTTTCACCGAACCAACTATAGCTACTATAACCCTATGTCTCGTATGCTGCGAATTTCCAACAACTTTTCAAATAATTTTGATTTTCATATATCAAAAACAGTCCTACGAAATTCTCTTCATTCCAACTCATTCCGATAATCTTCCCACCCTGCCCCTACTAATATTATCAATTGTATATTTTTTAATTATTTTGCAATTAAGCTTTTATTTTTTTTTCTAATTTTTTTTTTTTTGTATATATTTTTCATGTATTTAACTACATTATTATTTTATTTAAATATGATGTATTAGATTTAAGATTTAATTACTTGCTTGTAATAAGTGTACAAATAAACAAACAAATAAAAAGAACATATCCAAAATAATACATAATAGAACGATTGAGAAAAATTCTTTGGTAGTTTCTTCCTAAAACAAGTACTTTCGGTGGCGATTTGATATGGCTATTAGAAAGTACCGTGGATCCAAAACTATTTCTTTTCTCTTTACTCCTTGCCATTCTCAATAAATGCAGTATTACGATTTGCGAATTCTGTAATCTCACTCGAACAATTCTTTTCTTGCAATCGTACATAAAATAAATAATATTATTTTCTTTTCTTATCAAACATTATCTTCCTTCTTATGTAATTTACATTTTTCAACATAAATAACCTTGAATTTTCCTTCCAAGGTCTTTTCGAATTTGTATGGCCATCACTACTATTGGTTTGATCCCAAGAGCACAAGTCAGCTGTTCATCACAGAACACTCATGTATTTTTTTTATCTAACCAACAGCAGCAGCAAGCAGCTGTCCGGACCGGAAAATACATGTTGAAGAGGTCATCAACAGCTCAAATATATACTGACAATGACAGGTCCCATTTAAATGTAGAAACATACAATCAACTACTACCCTACTTACTGTCGTCAAAAGGAAATCAATAGGCACACACTCTATAGCTCTGATGTTTGCTCTACCTATACTCCTTCCACTGGTCTTTTCCAAGGCTTAACATGGCTTAATACTCGGGGCATATTCAATTGCAATTTCTGTGGAAAATCTAAGTAAAAACCATAGAAACTAGAGAGAAACTTTATTCAGAAAATCAACTATCATTCACCGCTCTTCTTGTGCTTCTCGTCAAAACATTAAGAGGTGGTTTCTTTTGGTTCTTTGCCAACTACAAACCATCAACATGAGGAATGAAGACTTAAAAAAAAATTGAAACAATCAGCAGGTAGACGACGACGACGACGAAACGGATGGTTGGATGGATGGATGAACTGGACAGATAGGTAGATTTTGATAAAATACAAGAATATGGCAAAACGATGAAGAATACCACTCAGGGATCAGCAAAGAAGCAGAGAAAAGCAGATTTAAAAGCAAGGTGTATTGGTTATGTATGATGTCTCATGTTATGGCAACTACCTACAGAAATACCCCGAAAACTCAGGTGCTATCTCAATCTCAACTCAAATATATGGCTAAGGAAGAAGAAGAACAATTCAAGTAAAGAAAATCAGCTACCAGAAGGTTCAATGCTCTAATACTCTCCACTCCACCACACATACATATGCTCACTTCGAAACTCTGCCATTTAACCATACCAGATAGGTATTATACCAAGATGATGAAAACCCTGAGGAACCAGAACAAGTCTGTTGTAACAGGGTTGCCACAGCGCGTTACATATTAGTTAATGTAGAAAGAGTTGTTCTATCATAAAGTGTAATGGAGGTCACTGAAGATTGAAGTTGTTTACCAGAAAGGATAACTATTATACTATTATAAAAAAAATATGCATAGTCTTGTCAGTTAAATTTTACTTTTTCTGTTATGATTGATTTCAGAAACTCGCAGAAATTATCCGATTTGTTGGCAGTCCCTAAAATAATAGGAAATATCGGAAGATTTGACGAAGATTCAGATAGCACTGAACTTGAATTTTTTTTTAAGTCTTGAAGTGACCTAAAATAATTTGCAATTCGTAAAATTGTATTCGCTGTGAGTCTACTCGATTCACAGCCCAATAAAGCTAGCGGTAAATATTTACATATTAGTAAATCAGGTTGAAAAGCTTCTTTATGGATTCATAAGAATACCTTATCATTATAATCGATATTTTATTGTCGAATTTTTGATATTTCCTTTGAATTTTTTTTTTTTATCACAAGTTGTCTGAATTTAAGAGACATCAGTGATATATATTTTCACGAAAGAAGTTAAGACAGCTTTTCGGAAGCATAAATAATGTCATTGACAATTTTTCTTCAAATCACGCAAATAAATAGATGTATTTTATGTCTCCTCTCTGGATCTAACAAATGTTCCTATTTCTTTTCTTTCATGTGTTAAGGTTCCCCTAAACTGATACGAAACATTCGGTTACAACGACGAAACAACACGTCTTTTTTATTGTTTCTTGGTCTTCACAGAATGTTTGGAAAAACTTTAAAATTAATCCAATTCTGAGATTTGGTTCAGTATTCCCGAGTGCTCGTAAACAATTTAGTAAAAAAATTGTGCCTTAATAGCGTCTTAAACTTACGAGTGCTCATAATGTGTGTTTAATCACTAATCACTTTAATCATTTACCTTTTTAATCGAATATTTTGATTGTTAAAATGCAGCGTATTTTATGAAAAAGCTCCAAAAACTAATTATTCTTATTTTTTTTTTTTACTAACCGCATCCGTAAATCATGACTAAACAACAACTCAACATTCCTCATGATAGATTTTGTAATTCCCTTTATATTTATATTCTTCGTTCACTGAACTGATTTTCATAGAAATTTTTTTGTTTGAATAGGCAACCCTGTTCATAGCCAACAGCAGGTTCTAAAATCTACGTACATGTACAAGAAGAAAAAAAAAAACTTTTCTCTTTCCTTATATTTTTGTTTTGATTTTTTTTTTCTGATGCCTGATGATGGGTACTCAGGTTTTTACATCTTTAAGCTATGCAAAGGTAAAATTTGTTACATTGAGAAATGAAAACACGTGCAATTTACTATAGGTATTTATTATATATTTTGGCAACTAAAACGAACTATGGCAGTGGCGTCGACGACAATGCACGGTGGATGAAGCGCAGGTAGGTAAGTAGATGATAAGATAGGATGTTGGAAGCAAGAGTTTAAAAAGTTTGTAGAAAACAAAAGACTTTTAAGGATTTTTTGGATTCGTAAGGTATTAAATTGCAGAGTTTCTAATTTATTTGAATCTGATTCAAAAACACAATTTATTGTTTTTTGTCTGTACCTATGTAGTGAAAAAGAGAAATATGTGAGAAGTATGATGGATATGTACTTTATTTTTATGATTTTTTTGAACTTGTCAACATTTGGTAGACAGGTAGGCTACCCCGAACATTTGTTTGCTTAAGACATATGTACATATGTTGTGCATTGCGGATAGGTAAGTACATATTTCAAATGCAAACATTCTATGAAAATATTTGTTTGGGCAGACTTAAGAAAGTGGAATCGTAATTTGATAAAGGTATCACAAATCCCTTAGCAAATGGATTTGCAATTCAAAGACCAAAAAGGATTGGCTTTCTAGAATAGGTTTAGGTCATAATTCTTTTTGACCTTTTCACATAAGATCATAAAACTATATATTTAATTCCAACCCAAGGTCACATCAAAATTTTATTAGATGTGGACTTTCTTTCGCGGATTATATGACTGCACCATTGGAATATGTCTCACTTTTCCTTTTGACTGTTTGGAAAGTTAATTGTTGTTGTTTGTTTAGATTAGCTTCAGGACTCTACAGGTTATTAAGGTTATTATAGTTCAACCTAAAGAATAGAAACAAAACCTAACTAAACCAAGCAGAACGAGCGACGAGACACGGGATTATTACGGTCATTTTAAATCAACGTTGGCTCTTTTGCTTGGCGTTAAAAAGTAGAACCAAATACAGTTGGGCCTTAGGGAAGGAGAACGGTAACCTTAGATGCCACCAAAAAAAAAGTAATTACAATTTTTTCCATTATAAATGTTCATTTCATTTCAATAAATGGTCGCGTTCAGATTACGAATACCTAAATATGTATATTCAAAAAATTCTACGATAGCTTGATTTTCGCTACAGCTTTACTCAGCTTTTTTTAAATGCGATTACAAAACAAAGCTATTCAGATAGCCTAAAAAGAAATCTGAAAGCGGCCAATACAAGTACGTACACAAAGATTCTGCTGATTTCGACAACTTTCGGGAATCCATTGTAGTCTTCTCTTACCCTTCGATTTACTTTGTCGATTTTGTAGGTTTGTTCAAAAACTGTTCTCTTAGGAATTATGTATTTTGTGATAACTTTTGGCAGAAATTTACAAATTTCACAAATTAGATCTTTCTGGCTTACGTCAACCTATGGTTTTACAGCCAAACAATGGGCAAGTTGTCCTGATCGCCTTCAGGTTTTACTGGGATAAAGGTATGATATCTATATAGTCTCTACCTTTTCTACTGTTGTTGATGACCTGGGTCGCCCGGATTTCAGGTTTTTCCGGCGTTGTACCGGTCTCTTCAATCTTGTTGAACCATTTTCGAATAAGATGAATGCTTGGCGCATCATTTAAGTGACAAAACCTCACAAGGCAGTCGCTTAATTACCGTTTTTAAAAAGCTCACACGCACAACGCGCGCTCTGCTCCCGAGTAACTCTCCATAGCGGCTGAATTCCCAAGAGCCAGACTACCGATTGAATAAATATATACTTTCTTTTGAGACACCTGTTCAGTTATTTAATGAATAGCAACTTGGCTGCCTTTTCTGGCTTCAAGCAATTTCAAAAAAAAAGTCTTAATTTAGTATCTACGCCTAGTCGACCGTTTACCACTTTTTCAACATCCTAATGCTCATTGATTTTTACGAATACGGATGTTGAATTTAATGCGGATGCTCCGCTCTTGCGGATGTGAATATTCACAAAAACCCTACTATGTACATATTCAAAAAGTTTCGGAAAGCAATTTCATCAAAGATAACCATTTCGCTTTGAATACAAATCTGAACATGGCTACAAAAATTCGGCGACAACACAGTTAATTTTCAGACTTTTGCCGTTGGATATAGCATGGGAATGGAAATTTAAGTCTCTGCTCTCGTAATCCATCATGTAAACAGAGTGACAGGTGAAACACGTTGTAAATGTAAATTGTAAATTGGTTCGAACCTCTTTAATTCTTATTCAATAATCTTCTTTATTCTTTTATTTACTGCTTCATTTTGTCGAATTTTATACCACTTTGGAAATTCAAGATTCGTCTGCTACAAGGAAGTAAAACTTTCATGGAACTGTTTTATTTGCCCTTGAGCATGTTCCAGTTAATATTACAGAAACATTTATAATTTCATGATTAACAAACGTAAAAAAAATCCCCCATCAATTATTTATACACAACAAAAAAAAAATCGAACATCGATAAAAATACTCTCCATGCTGAGATTACTCACCAAATTTAACAAATTCCTCGAGTGTTCTGCCCCCGGCAATGAGCCAACGTATCCAGTCCATCTTATAGGTAATGTCGATGGGCTCCTTGGGATTAAACAGATGATACATAATCGCATCCAAATCGGGCGTAGGTCCGTTGCGACAACATTCCACATTGACCAATGCTCCGATTTCGTGTTGACGCTTTAAACGAAATGCCGTGGAAATCATGTTTTCTATTCTGACCGATTCACCACGACTGGTGCTCGGAACAGGTGTTGCAATCGAAGAGAAGGAAGCTGCTCCCGACGACGACGACGACGATGTTGATGCAGCTGATGATGACGATGATGATGGCATTGATCTTGCCATTGGACTGTCTTCTTGATTTGTTGTTGCTGCTGGTGCTGAGTTATAAACACCTTCCCCGCCGTCGCCCGTTGAATCATTAGATTCCATTATGGGTAATTTGTTACAATCCACAAAATTAGATGCAGATTTTTTTCTAATTTTTTATTTCAAGAGGTTCACGCGGCCTCAAATCACAGATGTTACTGCCTTTAATTTTCTTGATAAAGCACTTGTTTTTCTTTCTTTGTCGATATTAATTCACAATTTGCACAATTTATTATTTAGCAAAATAACAAATTTTATTATTTTTCTCTCGCTTTTCTTCGTTTTGACATACAATGAATAGAAATTGATGGTAACACTGGCAACACATTTCTTCGTTGTTTCTTCTTTTCTTGCGCTGCTGCTCAATGCTGCCTTTTTTGTATATTTTTTTTTTTTTAATTTTTTGTAATAGAAATTCCTTCGCACTTTTCGATTTCTCGGTCACGCACTGAATTGGGATTCAAAAATTTGCGTACCTACGCATTGTGATGAATTTGATAAAACAAATTGATTGAAATTTATGTAAATTGAGTTTGATCAACAACAACGCGATTAAAAAAAAAACTTCATAAAACAACTGACCGACCCGAAACGACCAACGATGGCGAAAAATGACGACAGACTAGCTGAGCTGAAGTGTACGGCGAGGGTGAGGTGAGAGGTACTGGCAGAGGAGCTAAAAAAGGAAAACACGCATCAAAAAATTATCTGTCATCTTCATTTGCTGTAGCTGGCGCTGACTATCTGTCCTTTTCGAGATAATTTTTTTTTTTTGTAGAATGCGAAATTGGAATTTAATTTTGATTGAGTGCACAAAGATATTGGTTTGATAAAATATTGTTAAAATATTTTCACAACAACTGAGAATTTGTATTAGAAGATAATTTGTTGGTTTGATTTTTCACTGCGTGAGATTCACGTTTTCATTACACGGAGTATTTTTTTTGTGTGGTGGATAAAAGTGCAGTGGGGAGTTTTTTTTTTATATCGAAAAAGACAGAACTTTGGAGCAGGGTTGTTAAGAGGAGAACCAGGTGATTTTTTTTATGTATGGCACTTGTCAAAATATGAATGACAGGATGAAGAAGAATATTGAATGACAGCGGCTGAATTGGGCGTGTTCATAGTTTTGAAGATGCTTTTTCGATTAGTCCGCGATTACACTTTGTATGTGAAAACTATAGTACTATCATGGTGGAAGTCGAATGGGGCGACATCTAAAGTGTCTGCGCAACCCTTACTCTTTTTTTTTGCAAAGAGCTAATGGAGGTTTTAAATGATATTTATTGATATTTTTTGGATGCAATAATCCTAAAAATAGTCTCCTCTTGCCCCTTGTTGTTGAATATGTGCGCAGAAAAGATTCTACAAACTTCCAGAAAACTAATCGAATTAAATAAAACACGTCCGCTTTGGATGAGAACAAATTAGAGAGTGATTTATTACGTTACGTTAATGGTTAACAAAATAGTAAGAAACTTAGGGTGCATGTACATTGAATAGGTATTGTATATTCTATTTCAACACCCCCACTGAATGTACAATCTATTTTAATTTAAGTCCAATGGCTGAAGAGCAAAACAAATGTTTTTGGTGATTAACTGCCTTCGTCAGAAAATCGGCTGACATCTCTGACGTATTGATGTAATTGAGCTTGATTTCACCTTCGTTTATCTTGTCTCGTACAAAGTGGTGCCTGACGTCTATGTGCTTCGTCCGTGGGTGATAAGCAGTAGTCAACGCCAAACAAATAGCACCTTTGTTGTCACAATTAATCGTTGTTGATGTCGAAGTAGATGGAACAAGTTCCTTTTCCAAACTCTTGAGCCATATAGCTTCCTGCACGGCTGAGGATACTGCCATATACTCAGCTTCCGTTGATGACAGGGCGACAGTCGGTTGTTTCTTCGTATTCCACGAAACTGCCGCTTCTCCAGAATAGAAAACGTAGCCTGTAGTTGATCGACGGTCATCGCTATCGTTCGCCCAATCTGCATCGCAAAATCCAATAACTTGACGATCCTTGGATTTACAGAACTCTAGCTTAGCATTAGCTATTCCCTTCAAATAGCGTAGGATTCTTTTGACAGCGGTCCAGTGTGGCTTGCCAAAATTGTTGCTGAAACGAGATACATTACTGACAGCAAAACTTACGTCGGGCCTTGACACCTGCGCAGCAAACATGATGCATCCAACCGCCTCTTGGTATGGAATATTGGACAATTCATTTCTCTCTTCTTCAGATTGAGGACACATAAGTTTTGTAAGCTTCTGGTTATAGTCCATCGGCGTGCTCACAGGATTGCAGTCTGACATTTCAAAACGTGCCAATATCTCTCTGATGTAATGTTCTTGGTCGATGCTAATAGACCCCTTCTCGCGATTTCGTTTTATTTGAATTCCTAAAACAAATCGGGCCTCTCCCATGTCCTTCATATGGAAAGAACTGTGAAGATACAATTTTAGTTTTTTCTTTGTTTCAAAATCTTTGGAGAAAATTAAAATGTCATCGACATATACAGCTACAATAATCGGACTTGCATTCTTGTGAGAAAAATATACACACGGGTCAATTTTTGATTTCTCCAATCCAAACTGTAGAAGTGCGGTGTCTAGCTTCTCATTCCAAAGCCTACTAGCCTGCTTTAGACCATATAGAGATTTCTTCAAGCGACATACTTTACCAGTTTTATCAGAAAACCCTTCAGGTTGTAGCATATAAATCAAGTCTGGTAAATCTCCCTGCAAGAATGCAGTCACTGCATCCATCTGGTCTATATCGAGATCATACTGAGCGGCTAACGAAATCAAAAAACGTATTGTACTGTAGCGCACCACCGGAGAAAATGTTTCCTCGTAGTCGATGCCTTTTCGTTGTGAACAACCTTTTACTACCAAGCGGGCTTTATAGCGACAAATTGCACCATCGGAATTGCGTTTAGTCTTGAAAACCCATTTACAGTTTATAGGTTTTTTATCAGATGGCAAATCGACAAGCTCCCAAGTATCGTTCTTCTTCAATGAATCTAGCTCATCTGCCTTGCTTGTTGCCAACATTCTGAATCTGCTCTACTAAGAGCTTCATTTAAAGTAAAAGGGTCATGCAACTCACCTGTTTTTACTGCATACGAAATGTAGTCGTCTCTCTTTATCGGTTTCGGTATTCGATTGCTTCTCCTCATCTGGTCTGGTGCTTCTATCGTGCTCGAAACTGAATGCGGTAGAATGTATTCGATTTCACTATTCTCACTTCTTCTTTCAATGGTTGGCTCATCAATGGTTTCCGGAAATATCTCCTCGATGTTGTTGATCTCACTTGCAGCATCAGAATATTCGTCAGAATCACACTCAGAGACCTCGCTGACAACGCCTGGAACTTCACGATCTTTACCTGAAGCTGAACCAATCTCGAAAAAATAGGAACTTGAATCATCATCCACTGGATATAGATGCTCATCTTCGAAAAATATAACGTCACGGCTAATCACTATCCTGTCTTTGTCTTGATTGTAGAGTCTATAATTTTTCGTGCCATCACAGTATCCAAGGAATACACATGCCTCTGACTTCGCATCCAACTTCTTCCTTTTCTGCTTCGGTATGTGCACCATCGCCTTGCAACCAAATGTTCGTAAGAAATTCATGTCAGGTGCAACACCAGTCCACGCTTCCTCAGGGACTTTACATGTTGATGAACTACTCGGAGATCTATTGATAAGGAACACTGCTGTAGAGACTGCTTCTGCCCAAAAATGCTTTGGGAGATTAGCGTCAAGGAGCATGCATCGTGCCTTTTCGATGATAGTTCTATTCATCCTTTCAATGAGACCGTTGTGTTCGGGTGTGTAAGGTGCTGTTGGAAGATGCTGAATTCCTGATTGACGAAGTAAACGCTGAAATTCTTTTCCACAGTATTCAGATCCATTGTCTGTTCTCAGTGCCTTTATATTCTTGTTGCATTCGTTTTCCACACGGGCCTTGAATTCTCTAAAACGATTCAACGTTTCTGACTTCGCACGCAAAAAATACACAAACGTTTTCCTTGTGAAATCATCTACAAACGTCAAAATATAACGTGCACCACCCATGCTCGCAACATTGATCGGCCCACACAAGTCAGAGTGTATTAACTGCAACACATCACTTGCCCTGGCACCTGTTTTCTTAAAAGGCCTACGGCACTGTTTGCCCTTGGCACAGACCTCGCAGTTTATATTCTCCTCGTGAATATTTTCTAAATTTGGATAGCCAAAGTCATTGAGCATGCTTCGAATGCTACTTAAATTTAAATGGCCCATTCTTCTATGCCATAAATTTATAGCATGATCTACACGATTTGCTGTAAAAGCAGAATCTTTACCTGTACAGTCCAGCTTGAAAAGATCTCCATCAAGTGAAGCTGAGGCCAATAAATTATTCTCTGGATCATAGATTTTACAACCTTTACAGTCAAAAATCACTTTATTTCCTTTGCGCACGATCTGACTCACAGAAAGAAGGTTAGCACAGAGGTCAGGTATGCATAACACATTTTCCACCTTGACCTTGCAATCATCAATTGGTAAATACACATTTCCAGTACTCTCTACATTCAATCGCATATTGTTAGCCACTACCACCTCGCTGTTCACCTTCACACCTTGATTGACATCCGACAAAAGCCTTGGGTCTGAGCACATATGTGCGGATGCACCGGAATCAACATACCATGCACCTGGTTGCACGGATGAAACAGCAAACGATGTGTATAAAGACGTCGGTTTGACTACCTGTTTGTTGGATTGCTTCGAAGGACAATTTCGTGCCAAATGTCCAAAATTGTTGCACTGGTAACATCTTGGACCACTGCTACCACTAACACCACCACCAACGCCACCACCGCCGGTACTACTGCCAACACTAGAGACAACACCACGACCACTTGAACCACCACCAGCACCATTGTATCTCTTCTTCTGAAAGCGACGTTTGCCACCATAAAAAGCAACTGCATCCGACTCATCCAACTTCACATCCTGAAGTATCTTTGTTTTGACTGAATCGCCAGTGATTTTCATGCCGCAGCTCTCAATGCCCATAATCATAGGCTTATAATTGTCACTTAATCCAGCCAATAGCAAAGTACCTACCCATTCCTCCGTAACCTTTAGACCGATGCCATTCAGTTTGTGTGCTGTCGAGATAATGTCGTTCACGTACACCTCCACGGATGAACAGTCTTCCAGCTTTGTGCTAATGAGTTTGCGCAACAAACCCACTCTCCGAGACAGCCCGTTGTCTTCAAAAGCAGACTGCAATCTATCCCAACATTCCTTTGCAGTTGTTGTGTCCTGGACATGGACATAGTTGATGGGTTCTAAGAGCAGGATTATTCTCGACCTCGCCATGGTGATTCTCTTGATGTCTTCTTCCTCATCGCTCACAACGCAGGACCACAAATCCTCAAGCTCGAGATATGCCTGAACTGCGAAGCGCCACGTGTCGTAGTTTTCTCGCCCTTTGAGTTTCTGAATAGATGGGAGGCTGTTAGCCATTATTATAATTTTCGTCTGTTGTTAAAAATATAATAATATAAATGCTTTATCTATTTAGGAGCTTCTGGGCCCATAACCTGTTGTTGAATATGTGCGCAGAAAAGATTCTACAAACTTCCAGAAAACTAATCGAATTAAATAAAACACGTCCGCTTTGGATGAGAACAAATTAGAGAGTGATTTATTACGTTACGTTAATGGTTAACAAAATAGTAAGAAACTTAGGGTGCATGTACATTGAATAGGTATTGTATATTCTATTTCAACACCCCTACCACCATGCATTATCGATGCTTAAAGAATCCCTAAATCGAACTTTACACCTCAAATTTTGCAGCGCCACCACAAGGGTCCGCGCAACCCTAAAAAAACTCGCAATGATAGTACTTTAGTTTTCATATACAAAGGAAGTACTCTAAAAGGCTGAATCTTATCGTTAGAGGTTTAAATGCAAAAAATGTTGATGAAGCCAGGCAGGAGTTTCAGCAAGTCTGTAACAATTAAACGATGGACACTTTTTGTTGATGGACGTCCTTACAAATGCAACAAACAAAATGATATTTTAACACAGCAGCAGATAAAGAATTTATTGTAAATCTTTTACACAAAACCAACTCAAATCATATTTTTGATTTAAAATTATTAAATAACTATCAGGTGAATAGTAATTAGAAATTGTCTGCCTGGCAGGTTCTTATAATGGTCTTAATAATAAAAATATTCGTTATATTACTTTTTTAAATATATGTATGTACATACATAAAAATTTTTTTCTTTTTGAAACTTTTGTCCTTGTTGAAAATTTTAAAAACTTTGAAAAATTCTCTTTGCTGGTTTCGAACTTAATTGGATCTTTGGATCCAACAAATAATTTTGGTAGAGCTAGTAGGGGTTGCCTTACAAATTGTAATGTTTGAATCTTGATGACATCGTAATCTTGCGAAGCTGTTTTGCTGGAAATCATTTGAGCCTCAAAAATCATTAGCCCTCAAAAACTTTTTCTCTAAATTTGACTTAAGCAACTTCATCATTGGAGGGAATTTCAATGAAAATTCAACCTCGATACTTGCAGACTTATGGGGTTTTCCATGGGTAATCCAGATTTCGATCAAAAAATTGATTTTTTTTCGTGGCCCATGGAATACAATTGGAATTGATTTTTTTTTTTGTCATTGCATTGGTGTAACTTCGTGTACATGTAAAAGAATATTTATTTAAAAAAATCTGGAACCCGATTTTTGTTTTCTTTTTGAAATAGAATTTTCATCACATCAAAAAAATCTTCACCGCTTGATTTTTTTCAGAAGAAGAAGATGAAGTTGATGAATCTACCAATTCATTTAAAATTGCTTTCATTTTTTGTAAAATTTATTTGTTTAATAGATGAAAACTCAAACAAAACTAAAACTAAACAAAACCAAAACGAATTACAAATAAAAAGAAAAACTTGCATCTGTCAAGCTAACAGCTGAAAGTTTTATTAGTATTAGTGCCAAGAGGGGTAAATCTGCCGAAAAATCTAGATCTGCAGATTTGATTTTAAATCAAAAATAAATCAATTTATTTTGCCCCATGGAATGCAAAAACAGGGGAAATCTGATCTTTGAGTGATCTGGATCAAAAATAAATTGATTTATTTTACAATGCTAGGTCCACTGGTTACTTGATGGTTTATCTCACCGAACAGTGGAACAAATCCTTACATCGTTTTGGAGCAAGTAAGATTATTGCACTTGATATTTCTAAAGAATTTGATAAAGTTTGGCATCCTGCTCTTTTATCGAAAATGCGTGCTTTTGGTATCGATGAAACCCTTCTTCGTTAGATTAGTAACTTTCTTTCGAATCGCTCTATACAAGTAGTATTAGACGGATTCAAGTCTGAAACCCACAACATAAACGCTGGTGTGCCACAGGGTTCTGTTTTGTCTCCGACCCTCTTTCTCATTTTTATTAATGATCTCCTGTCGCGGACGATAGCACCCTTAGCTTTTCATATTCGTTTCCAGATTCACATCCCTGCTCTTCGGATATGATAAGTAATTAAATTCTGTCTTAGACAGCAATGTACAATGGGGATTAAAAAATCGCGTAGAATTTAATGCTTCGAAAACTCAATGCTGCTTTCTGTCGTTAAAGCGAGACACACTCTCCTGCCATTATCTATGAGTGGCACTTGCATCGATAAAACTAATCAGCTTGCGATTTTAGGTATGTGTATCACAAACCATCTTTTGTAGAATGATCATATATGTACTTGGCGTCGCCAAAAATGCCGCAAGATGTTTAGGTTTCCTTTGGAGATGCAAGAAATCCTTTTCCCCTTCTGATCTGGCTATTACCTACAAAAGTTATATACGTCCAAATCTTGAGTATAACTGCCATCTTTGGGCTGGTGCTCCAGCAACTTACTTAAGTCTCTTGGACAGTATACAGATACGAGCCTTCAAAATGATCGGAGACAGGAACATCATCGATACTCTTACGTTACTAGAACACCGGCGCGTAACGTTTCCTGTCTCTCGCTCTTTTATCGTTACTTTTACGGTAAGTGCTCAAATGAAATAGCCAGTTGCATTCCTCGCCTTAAACGATTCAACCGTAATACTCGCGCTTCCAGGAATGCTCATCAGTTTACTCTTGAACCCAATTTCGGTCGTACTGTGAAGTACAGGGATTCGTTATTTAGCCGTACTACGCGAATGTGGAATACCTTTTCACGCTCTGTCTTTCCCTCTCATTGTGATATATTGAAATTTAAGACAGTGTGCCCGCTAGTTATAAAAAAAAAAAAAAAATAGAGGACTGTTTTTCCTTGACACTAAACTATTTACAGTTCTACTGAGCGGATTGACAAGATGGTAGGAAGAAAACAGCACCATCAATGAATTTCGAGCTGCGTACAGATCTCGTAACTATTCTACTGTTGATCAAGTATATAATCTATCTTGTCTTATAAAACTGAAACTAAATCAAAAAAAAAAGAAAAGAACTTTTTTTTTTTTATATTATGCGCGCGCTCAAGGGGATTTTTGGTTTACCCTTTACATGTATAAACACAGCGCGGGCGTGAAGGATAGGATAGGATGGTACTGAGACTGAAGGTGGTGGTTGTCTCAGATTTTATCTCCAGGGTTGGCGGCTGGGCTAAAGCGGAGAAATTGCCGTGTCTTATATTTACGTCCCTTTATAATTCGCATTATTTTGTTCATTGTCATATTTGTTGGGCATACTAGTATTAACTCAATCACATGTAGTTAGTGTTATGCCTGAACAACATGTAATGAGTAAACCAGCGGCCCAACAATGATCTTAAGGCTTCTTTTGATAATGTAAATAGAAATGCATCATTTTATACACTTACCGCACTGGGAATCATTACGAAAATGGTTAGGTACTATTAGCAAAGCACCTGACGTAGATACTTCTGCTGCAATTTGGGATGGAAAACAATTGTCTGATTTGTTCTACCCAAAAAAAGATGTCAAACAAGGACAATGTGTTTCGCTTTCGAGTGCTCTGCTTTTTGTACTCTATTTAAATGATCTGCATGTTAATCTACCGCATGGGTTATTCAGATGGTCTTGGAATTAATACGCTTTCAAGTTGCAAGAACTAATTGACAGCTTTAAAATATACTGTAACAAGTGGAGTCTGGATGTCAATCTTAGTAAATCCGAAATAGTCATTTTTAGAAACGGAGGACGTAGAGCTGCTTGCGAAAAATGGGTTTTCAATGATACCAAAGTTACAGTATCAAACAATTATAAATATCTGAGAGATGTTTTTAACTACAATATGTCATGGAACGAACATTTAAATAATAGACTTTCATCAATTAAAAATTCCATAAATGCAACATTATCTAAGCTGCGATGAAATAAATTCAACATTCAACAAAATTTAAGATTCACAAGGCTGCTACAAGATCAATCATGCTATACTGTGCTCAAGTGTGGGGATATAGAGAGCATATACAAGTTGAAAAGTTACAACGCTTTTTTATAAAAAGATGTTTTCAAGCATATTGAAACTGGAATTTCTAAAGCGTATTTAACAACTTTAAAGCTTCACTTCTCATATGTATATATGTAAGAAAAAACTATATCTCCCCGACGACGGTAGGCTACCAAAAATTCTGTCTGAAGCTATAACAAAAAAGAAAGATCTCTTGGGCAAAGGAACGGCTTTTCTATGAATCGTGCAAGGGCTGCATGCAATACTGCTATCAAAGCTTTAAGAGAAACATTGGAATGGATTTATCAACAACGTCGCGCAATCACAATTCCATGATGATTATTGCAATCTGCTCTATTCTGAAGTGCCAAACTACTTTCATGATTCAAACCCTCGAGGTGTAATTTGCCTCATCCAAAGGGATACTAATGATTTGTGTACTCCAGAGTAGCTGTAACTCAAATCTTTATAAGTTTATGAAATCTTCAATTTGTACAAAACTCACTAAGCTCAATTTCTAATCGTAACTTTTTTTAACCTGACAGGCAACCTTATGTTTTTGTCAAAAATAATTTTATACCTGCTGTACAATGTTTTTGTATTTTCATATATCTATATATCCAAAGATCGCACGATCTCTGATCATCCCAAACGATAAGTTTAACATGGCCTTGATGCCAACCTCCATCGCTTGGTACCCTAAAGTACCCTCATAACAAAATAAAAATATATTAAATTTATTTTAATAAATAAAAAGTCTTTATTATCTTTCTCTTGATTAGCTCAATTTGATTTTCACACTTACATAAATACAATGTTTAAATATATACCTCATTTGTTTGTCCCTTTTATTTTTATATAAAAACATCTCCCCGATATTGTTTTTCTTTTGGTAATAAAATAGATATTTTCTTCCAAAGCTGTTTTGATTTACTTCTTTTTGTTTTTTTTTTGTTTTAGTTATAAAAAAAGAGAATTTTATTGTTTGTTAATATTATATCGGTTTCAGTCATAGTGTGTTAGAAAATCTGGTGGAACAAAGCTTCGCTTAATATCCACTTTGAACATATTGCACCATCTAGCGATCTAAAAAAAAAACGAAAATTATAAAAAAAAACACCAAAAAGATCAAATCGAATGTTCTCACTTGATTTTCATCGATATTGTCACAGAAACTTAAATCAAGTAGTTTAAGTTTTTTGCACTTTTGGAGTATTCTAAAGGAAATTAAAAAAAAAAATAAAATATTTTAAGGTAAACAAAATAGTGTAAGGATAAAAAAATATATGTACTCATAACACCGCTCGGTGGAAATTCCCAGCACTCCCATAAGGTCTAGCTGTTCAAGATTTGGACACAAATTGGCAATATTTTCAACATCTCGATCGGTTATGCCTCGGATTGCAGCCAAAAAAAGTTTTTTAAGTTTAGGACAACCAATGAGTAGATTTTTGAGGCTTTCACCAGGCAATGGTTCTTCTCTTAAGCTAAAATAAATAAACAAGTTTATTTTTAAGGTGGCAATTAGTTTGAATCTAAAGTAAAGACATGTAAGTTCGGCAAACCTACCACCATCCAAAATCGACTTCCTCCAAATCATGACAAGAGGACAATGCTTGGAGACCCTTGTACGAGAGTGAATGAGATTTCCACATGTCAAGTGATATCAGCTGCTGATTGTATTTTGCTATTTGTATTGCAACGTCGTCCATATTCACTCCAATCCCACAAAATGCTAAAAAGTTCAAGTTCATTAGTTAGTTTTCTTTTATTTTAAAATACAAAAACAAATGAATTAAGTATTTAAGATTATACTAACCCAAATTAAGATGTTTTAGTTTTCGATTGCTTTCGAGCATAGTTAACAATAGATCCGGTTCGATGACAGTGCGAAAAAGATCAAGGCGTTCCAAGTTTTTTAGATTAGCCAAACAGGAAAAATTCAGTATGGGCGGATCTATAGAATAGTTTCTCAGAGAAAGTTCTGTAAATATATAGTTAAATAAATACAATAATTATAGCGGTTTCTATTAGAATTTTAAACTTAAGCAAGAAGAAGAATGCTAGGGCCGCACTATATAGGTAATAATGGGAGTTCCAATGGATCGGTCGAAAACAAATGAATACATGGACATAACACTATGCACTCATAATACCAGTTTCTGCCTTTTGTTGAGTTTCGTTAACTTTTTTTAGAAAGTGAATGAAAGTGAACAAAAATGTCTAATTTTCTTTTTGTAAAAAACTCAAAATTGCGAAAAGACCATGGGTGGAACTTTGGCGATTTTTAAACTAGGTTTATCTTAGCTCTCTAAAGGTTATTTGGTTATTCTGAAAAATTTTGTTGACAATTTTTTTTCCAATCATTTTTTTTTGAGGAAACATTTTTTGACAAGATTTTTTTCACAATTTTCGTTTTCTGACTTTCTTTTTTAAACGTACAAGATTCTCATCTTAAATAGACCGAAAAAGAAGTTTGAGCTCGAAAATTAAAATGCCTTCTGAAGAATAGAAAATGATGTGTTTAAACAAAAAAAATCAAAAATCGTTAAAGCGCTTTTTTTCAAAAAAATGTATGTTTTAATTTTTTTTTAAATAGAATAATAGAAAAAAAGGTACTCAAGTTTCTCCTATATAATAAAGACAACAGTATTATAGTAAATTTTATGACGCGGATTTGACCACCACGATAACAACATAGATGACAATGGATAAATCAATATATTTTTTTTTCAAATCTTCAAATATACAATATACGGTTCTATTAAGAACGCAATGAAGTTTTTTTTCAGAGATAAGTCTTTTTTTGCGATTTGGCTTGCACTTTTTCTGGAAACTACTTTTAAAAATTTACCAAAATTTTACAATGTATGAAATTGCCAAAATATAATTATCCAACTTACCTTTTAGACTATCACAGACAATGCCAACAGTTTCAATGCAACTAGCATTTAGAAATCTACACGAGTTAAGTCTTAAATGTGTTAGATTATCACCACGTTGTTGAATAAATCTAAAATTATAGTAAAAAGAATTGTTGGTATATATTTGTTAATTTCTTTTTTAGCAAAAGGTATTTATAAGTACTTTTTAAACTCTGTTGGTGATATTGAATTAAATAACCCGCACCATGATATATCAAGTTTTTTCATCAAAGTTGATCTTTTAGCCAAGGTGCAAAGCAATTCTGATGTAGCCAAATGCCAATATGGTTTCAAATTCAATTCACTGTAGAGTAATGGGTGTGTAGATACGTCATAGAGGAATTTAGAAACTTGACCCACACGAAACAATGATATCAAATCCAAATGCGAGAAAATGTTTAATAGAATTTCAAACTGCAACAAAAAAAAATAAAAAAGAAAAGAATAATAAATTTTATTCATTTAAGAAAAAATATAGCTTCATCATTGAGCCTGAAACAAAAAACGTAAAGATAAATTAATATCTTACAGGCATATCACTCAGTCCAAGTTTAGCAGCTTGTTGATCTCTCGACTCAACATCTCCCACCGAAATCATAGCCGTTTCTTCAATGAATTTTTCCAGATCATTTTTTAAGAAGTCCATCAAACTTTGAGGATTTTCTGTGAAATTCGGTCGAAATTTCATGCTTTCTAGTTTGCGAACAATACGACCTTTTCGATGGCGGGTCTTACAAAAATTAATAATGTCCTGATTGTTGTAGACACTTGATTTTTTGCCTACCAACACGACGCCATCGATTTCGGTGAAATAGTGCAGGAGGCTGTGATTGAATTCCAGTCTTATAGTGCTAGAATTGAAAGAAACACTATAGAGATACGAAGAATAAATTAAATTTCATTTTAATTACTTTGTAGGCAGCAATATTTTTTTCAGCGGTGGGGAGAATCGACTAGCGCTTATGTTTGAATAGGCCTTGGGGGCAACCTCCCAAAGACAAATCCATTTTTCAGCAGCAGTATGAGCCCAAATACGAACAATTGCACCGGGATTATAGGTTTCGAAAATAACCAATTCTTCAGGAATAACGTATTGTTCAAAAGTTATAACTGCAAAAGAAGATATGTTCAAATTAATAATAATAAAGAAATACACTTGTAACAATGCACCTATGAATTTATATAAAGTCTAAGCGTTGACCACCGAACCATTTACTTGTCATGACTCATTGAAATCAATTAACAGGGATATCAAAGGAAAACTATTACATGCGCATAATTGGTTTTAATTGTGGAATGTATAAAAATTTCATTTTTTGTTTAAAGAACAACAAAGCGGTTTGAGTTGGTGGTATTCCCGCCGGGATCTTACGAGCAGCATCAACAGAATCGAGTGAGCTACTGCACCCACTCATTGAGAGATCTTGGGTAACAGAGCGCTTTCCTGAAGATTTGAAAAAAGGAATGATGATCATGCTTCCAAAAAAAGGAAATCTTATAAAGTGCAAGAACTGAAAACAAATTTGCATGCTTCCTGCAGTAGCCAAAGCAACACCAAAAATCATCTTTAAGCGAATAAAAGAACAGCTGAAAGACAAACTCTACGCCGAACAAGCAGGATTCTGCACTGGATTTTTTGTCTCAATCATATGAGCGCCTTGCAGATCTTAAACGCAATAGGGCGTTGAATATCACATCTTACCTGCTATTCATCGAATTTGAAAAGGCATTCGACCGGCAATTTATCTTTACACAATTTTGCTTTACACAGGAGCGGCATCCCAGATAAATTGATTGCTATCATGAAGAAAGGTTTTCAAAGGAGTTTGAGGTCTAATGTGGGGTTATGAGAAGCTGTATACTGTCATCAATATTGTTACTATTGGTAATTAGAGATGTACTACACGCAGCTTTGTCGACTGAAAATTTAGGAATTCATAGATTTCCATCAAATAACAATAAGGTTGGAATCAGAAGATGAAAACTTTGGGCTCAATAAAGAGGATTAGTTTTGGAACTCCCTTATCTGTTACAGTTAATATTTCTGCACAAAAATTAGATATTGTAGAACATTTTCAATATCTTGGACTTTTTTAGATTTAAGGCTTTTATTATCGCGGTTCTCAGACATTTTTATATTACGAAATTTAACGGACTTACCGCGATAGAAATTTAATCGAATATATATTCGATTTTTGATAGCCCGACGTTTCGACAAGATTACACTTGTCGTGGTCACGGGTCGACTGATGGTTCGTTGGTGGGTGTTGTTTTTTGTGCTTTTTCTTTTTTTATTCTCATTCGTTTGTTCTTGTGCGTAGATTATACCGGTGCAATATTTGTGCTTGCGATTGAATTTGTTCTTGTTGCAACTGTTTTGAGTTGATGTTGTTGTTTTGAGTTGATGTATAACTGCGAGCATGCAAAACTGATAGCCTCAGTTGGTACATTGTTTTGATTTTTGTATTTGTTTTCATTTTCGATTTTGTTTTGCTTTAATTTGTTTATAAGAGGATCCCATGCAGGAGAGAGGTTAAAACTTTGGTCACGGTTGAAATTAGAATGCATTTTAATTTCAATTGCCTCTCGCACCAATCTAGGTACATAAAACCTTTCCGTGGCAATCGATTTAGCGGACTTGATATCAACTTAAGGATGTTAAAGTTATTTTGAATCAATAATCAAACAAGTCCAACTAAATAGTGCCAGATCTTTTACTTGGCTGATTGATTTCAGTACTATACAAATTCTATAGTATTATAAAAACTCTTCTTATAGAAACAATGATAAGCCGCGGGCAAAAAAATACTTCCAATTTCAAAGATTAGGAACTTTAATCTTGTTGGATATTGTTCGCAGCAGATAATTTCGTGTAATCTATGTAAGATGAACTAAATTTAACAAAAAATGTGCGTCTTAACAAGCGCTGAAGAGTCCAAGTGTAGCTGCTGGAATGAAAATTCAAATTTTGTGGATTAAAGGCCATTAAAAGGACACATCAAAGCAAACACCATTTTTCCCATCTTCCATACTACTTTAAGGAGCATAAGCTTGGGGATACCGATCTTTTCGAAGATGTAGAAAATAGTTCCTTCGTTTCTTTATTAATATGTTTTTCAGGTTACCAACTAATTTATATGTATGCCATAGAGACTGATTTCATTTAAACTACGTGAAGAGAATATTGGAGATGATTGAAAAACAAATCCCAAAAATAGTAGCAATGCATTTGTTGTCGTCATGTAGGTTGTGACTTAGAATGGAAGCAGCAGAAAGTGACCTTTCAATTTCCAATTAGAGAACAGCTAGAGTCAATAAACCTAAAATGAGATGAGTTGCTCATGAAAACGGGAGGCAGGATGTATGATGTTCAAATGGTGAACGGGGCTGGAATGCTGTGTATCAGTTTACTGTTAGCATTTTAAGATATCATTAAAAATTATGTCAGTCTGGTAGACGGATTTAGCCAAACCAATATGTAGAATTGGTCCTTCACAAAAAAAATTAACCATCAAAGAACGTAAATCTTGAATTTAAACTCTTTTCAAAATTATAAAAAAAAATAGTTTAAATTAGTAATTGATTAGTCTTCATTTAGTAATTGAAGAAGAAGAACTATTCTGTGACGAAGATTTTCTTATTTCGTGAATATTAAATAGATTAATTCCTTGCTACTAGATTATAATTTAGTTAAGAGCTCTTTCCTGTTTGACGGTGTTCACATTGTGTTCACACGGTGTTCAGAATTTAGCTCCCACTTGCTAGTCAAACTGAGAGGTAAATACTAAAAAAGCCAAAAAAAGAGGTCAAAAGGAATAGAAAGTCTAATTGAACACGGTCTTCGCAAGCCAGGAATCATAATATTGACGCCATTCAAAGCTCTTGTCGTGGATTACTATAGATTATCATTCAACATGAAAACAAAACAAAAATTCTCAAACCCGCCACCCAATTTGATTCCTTTTCTAATCCATAACACGACGTTTTAAAGCGTTTTGTTTACAATTTAAAACAAACGGCAAAATAAAAAGCCCAAAAATCAATAACAATCTCAACAACTTACCAATAAAATCATGCGCTGGTATACTGGGTAAATTCTGAGGCTTAATCTCTAGCACCCTTGACGGAGCTATGTCCCACCACTTGCCATACGTCCGCTAAAGAAAACGAAAGTCCAATCAAAAAAAAAATAAAAACAATGAATAAAGCCCAACGGAGAAAACGAAGTTTTGGCATTGTTTACATGTGTAACCATGTGAAGTGCAGCGCCACACATTGCATTTGTTAGTTTTCCCTCGCAGGGCGTTATTAACTAACTCAATTGTACTTACCATGGCAAATGTTTCGGGGAAATCTCCATAGTCTGGAAATTTCGATGGACGTCCGGTTATGTTGAGTGCTGTATAGGAAATACTGTAATCGCTTCCGTATTGCGAACTAAAGTCGATCACCGCCTGAGCGTATTGATTGACCAGTACATCCGAATAGTAGCTCGTCTTGTAATCTGTGGCATCGTAGATCTCGTCATAGATAGATGATGCGCTTCCATCAGTGAAGTCATTGACCAATGATGGCGCAGATGGTTCTTCGTCAGAGGTAGACATTGGAAGTTATGTGTATTTGGATGGTCCAATGTGTACAAGAATTAAGTTGTGCGAGTCACTAAATTGTTCCTACTTGTCTTGAAGGTAGTCCTTTGAATTGCATTTGTAGGTCTAGATTTTCTTTTTGCTCAAAAAACCAAGAAAAGGTTTATTGTGGCACAACAGAAGGTTTTTGCTAAGCAACACAAACTAATAACTTTTTGTCTTGCTGGGTGAATAACAAAACTAAAAGCTTCAAAGTGCAATTAATTAAATTATGACAAAGTGCATACTAAACTTTGTGTACACAGAGGTTTTTCTGGATTCCGGCCAACATTTTCTCTTTGTTTTGAATCTGTGGGATTTAAGGACTCTAAACAAAGGAACTTTAACCTAAGGAGAACGATGGATGATGTCCTTTGACCTTCAATTCCAATATACCAACTTTATTATTTTATTTTCTGTATATTTTGGCGATTTTTGGTGGTGTACTTGAAAAAATGTTGTTCTTTTTTGTTTGCTTTGTCAATTTTTGACAGTGACAGTTGCAGTTCAGGTGACGAAAAAAAAGTTGTACTAGTTGTAGAATTCTAAAAAGTAGTAGACAACAAACTCCAACAAAAGACGTGTTTCTTTTAAGCCCGTTGGAATTGTACGGCAAAACGATGTTTTGAACAATTTACATTTTAAATACATTTTAAATAACAAATCCCATCGAACATTTTAAAATTAAGCCAGATATATTTCATTTAATTCTTTATTGAATCTCTTTGGCATCTTTTTTCAGTACAAAGGGTAAAAACACATTAGGAAACTATTTGGTAAAGATTTCATTTTCGTTTTGGTTTCTCAAATTTTAATAGTAGGTAGGTATTTGCATTGTATGTATAAACTATAGTACTCTCATGGTGGAAGTCGAATGGGGTGACATCTAAAGTGTGCCGGCAACCCTTACTCTTTTTTTTGCGGAGAGCTTATGGAGGTTTTAATTGATATTTATTAATATTTTTTGGATGCAATAATCCAAAAAATCGTCTCCTCTTGCCCCTACCACCAATTTCCGAATATTAAAGACTCCCAAACTCGAATTTTACACCTCACATTTTGCAGCGCCACCACAAGGGTCTGGGCAACATTAAAAAAAACTCGCCATGATAGTACTATAGTTTTCATATACAAGGGTATTTGTTGTTATTTTTTCTGAAAATTCTCCAGCAAATATGCAAGTGTTCTTTTGAAATTAGAATTCATCAAAAAAATTAAATTTTTTAATTTTGCCTACATGAATGCTTACTTTTTACCAATAGTATTTTTTCCAAAAGGTAATCAATTTTTTTTTAGAATATGCTAAAGAGAAAATACCACAAAACACATAGGAATTTTTAGTTTGAAATAGGATACTAAATTAAATTTTGCAAAGAATATTTGTGTTTTTCAGTGTTTTGTAAACATTATTACATTATTAGAACCCAGCAACAATTTGTAATCTAAAAGTATTTTTTAACGGTACCGACCAGAAAGAAAGAAGTTTTATGAAGGAGGTTCTATGTAATCTTATGGGGTTTTCCATGGATAATCCAGATTTCGATCAAAAAATTCATTTAAAATTCCATTTTTTGTAAACTTTATTTGTTTAATAGATGAAAACGCGAACAAAACCTAAACAAAACAAAACCAAAACAAATTACAAATAAAAAGAAAAACTGTCAAGCTAACAGCTGAAAGTTGTATTAGTGCCAAGAGGAATAAATCTGCCGAAAAATCCAGATCTACAGATTTGATTTTAAATCAAAAATAAATCAATTTATTTTGCCCCATGGAAAGCAAAAACAGGAGAAATCTGATCTTTGACTGATCTGGATCAAAAATAAATTGATTTATTTTACCCATGGAAAACCCCATTAATATGCGTAGATAATATTTAAATTTGAAAAAAAAAATCAAAGTGTTTTTTTTTTCTAAAAATGTTTAACAAATTTTATATACAAAAAGCTAGTTTTTAAAATATAATCACTTTAACGAATTTTAACTTTTTTTTCAGATATGTATATTCAAAGTGGGTTAGAAGTTTAATTCATAAGTATTCCAACGTGTTTATCCTAGGCGGATTATTTTAACAAAATACTCATTCAGAGAATCCATAGTTTTTAATCATGGATTTAGCTAATCTAGCAAATTTTGCTAATGAGCCTAATTCAGCATGAAACTTTTAATTTAATCAGCTATAAACCAAATGCGACACATTATACATTAGCGAACCAAATAATTTTCTTCTTTTCCTTTTCAAATTAAACAATTTAAATAAAAAATAAGACATTTCTTCTTCTTTTTTTCTAAATGTATATTTTATTATCTAGTTTATTTATCATATAAGAAATATTTTAAAATGTACAATATGAATATTATATTTTTTTTTGTATGGCTTAATCTAACATTACATAGAATCTACAAATTATGTTATTTAAATATTAGTATTGTTCATTCATTTGATATAGTAGTTGATAAAATTATGCTTAAAGATTCCAAAAATATCTTGAATTTTTGACATGCATATTTGTTCAAATAAAACAAAATTATTCTTATTGCGTTTTTATGCCTATTTTTTTTTTGCTGTACGTATCTACCTATATATGTACAGTAGGTTAGCAAAAAAATTAAAGATTGATATAAAAGAAGGTTTTTTATGCCGCAAAAGGAGAAAAAAGAATAAAAAAGTACAAAGAAACTTAATTTTGGAACTAAAAAGATGCATTTTAACTATACTGATGCAAATTGGGTCTTTAAAATATCGACAGTGACTTCGTCAACTAAAAAAATAGTTTCAACCTTCTTCAAATTTTTGTTCTGCATCTCGGCAGTTTGTTCACATTGGGTTATCTTTAATTTTGATTATTTTAACCCGTAAAATCTAGAATGAGCATGTTTAAAAAGTTGTTTATAGAGAGTCCGTAGCTCATCATGGATTAAGCTAATCACTTAATTTCGATCTAAAAGTTTTATTAGAATTTTAACCTAATTTGAACAAACTGGCCCCTAGCCACTTTTACGGTTATCTTTTTTCTCCATTTAATTAAACATTCAGCATGAATTTCGGAAATGTCAGCTGCAGAAGTAGAAATTGTGATAAACAATTTAGTTTAACGCAAACTGCTTCCTTTAAGGTTGTGATTACATTTAACATAAACAATTTTTCTTAGAGAATAGAAATATAACATAGATTTAACAAATAGAAATAATGTCAGCTAAATATTTATTGTTTAATGTAGAAAAATTGTAGAAATAATTGAAAATACCTATAAGTTATTGTTTTTTTTTTTAAATAGATATTGATTGATTCAAACATCACTCTTTTTTACTAACTTAAAAAATTAAAAACAATTTTTTTTAAATAGATATAAAAACAAAAATAAGCCTTATTTCAAATAATTAAAATTAAGCAAAAAGAAAATAAAAATATTAAAGTTTTTTTCTAGGCACATTCATAAACATTATTATATCTCCTTATTTTATTAATTTTTGTTAGTTTAATTATCACAACCAACATTTTTTATAAAACCATCCATTCATTTTTTTTATTTTATTGTATTTTTTATTTTAAATTAGTATATTTTTTATAGTTTAAATTTGTTTATAGTTTTGTTTTTCCTGTCTGTATATAATAAATAATATTGCTATTTGTTTTTAGTTTTATTTATAATTTGAAATATATTATAAGCTAATATTAACAATTGTGACATTTGACCAATCCAACTTCGTCACAGTTCATGCATTTGAGTGCAACAAATTCAGCTGTAAAATGATTTCTATGGACAGATTTCTTAGAACCATTGCAAGATGGACAAGGTAAGAGACGATAGCCACCGCAGGTTTGACATGTGTATGTTGATGAAATTGACTAAAATTTAAAAAAAAAAAAAATTAAAAAATATAAAAATATCTAATTATAAAAATTCATAAATACCTTGTAGGGTTTCAAAAGCTGGCGAAGTTCTCCAGATTCGTTCAAACGTTCGACGTGATCTGCATCCTTAAAAAGAAAAAAAAAAGAAACATATTTTGAATAATTTATTTGAATA
Source organism: Syrphus vitripennis (assembly GCA_958431115.1). Classification (NCBI taxonomy): domain Eukaryota; kingdom Metazoa; phylum Arthropoda; class Insecta; order Diptera; family Syrphidae; genus Syrphus; species Syrphus vitripennis. The sequence goes on from OY288110.1 coordinate 76,175,003, forward strand.
TTTACTTGTTTAAATAGAAATACTTCTTTGTGAAACTATACAATACATAATCACCCTAACTGTCAGTTGCAACTATCAATTGGTAGTTGATAAATGTGGAAATTCGGCACTTTACAATCATCAACATTTGGAAAAAACAGATCATCTATTATTTAGATAATATTCAAATTCTTGTAATTCACAACAGTTTGCATCATTCTCATTGATCAAAACTTATATAAATTGGATTAGTAAAAACCGAATTTCATCGTTTATCAGTTAGCAATTGACAGTCATACTTACGAAAAAACAGTTCCTATTCTTTCATTTACGTTATCAAAAATAAATGTATGGGTTCAAGGCCTAGTTAAACTACAGAACTATTTTTCAGTGGTCGATGAATACAAAAGGGCCTAAGAAACAAAATAATAACCTAAGTCAGGATTAACTCATGGTTAATTTTAATCTCCCACTGAAAAATTGGAACTAGGACAACTATTAAGCAATATTTCCCAAGCAAGCAGTCATATACAATGAGGCCAGACAATTAGAGACTGTTAAATTTGTTCTGAATGATTGAAGGCCCCAATGTATTCGTATGGTAACGGCCGAGAGTCAAGTCTTTGAGAAAAAAAACACATCTTTCTCTTTGATCATTGATATCTCAACAAATATTAATGGCACAAAATTTAAGGACTGTTTTGAAAACCTGAGCAAAGTATCTAAAAAAAAATTATCAGAATTAATTTTGTTAACCCTTCACTGTAATTTATGAAAAGGGTGCAAGAAGTCAAAAAGAACACATTAATTTCAATCGTTATTTCGCTGTACTATCTCATACTAAACAGGAATGCGATCTATATTTGTAAATCAGAAAATGAAATGATTTAGTACAAAAATCCGTTCATTCGCATTTTTTTAAATTAAATCGAAGGGCAAACAAAATTAATCGTGATTAAGCCTCAAAAGTTTATTATAGACATTTTAATTTGAGTTTTCTAAACTGTTCTTAAATTGTATGTACCATGAATATTTGCTGAAATATTGGTTATCAAATGCAGACAAGCGTTTTATCATTCAAGATCAAAAATCTCTAACAAAAGAAAAAAATTAGGCAAATTAATACTGAATAAACAGATTATAATGAAGAATACAATTGATTATTCAAAAAAAAAAAAAAATAAATGTTGATTATCAATTTTTTTTTGAAAATGTTTGGCTTGTTCTATTTCTATTAAGCAGAAACGGTATTCAAAAAAAAAAAAAACTAAAAGTTGGAAAATTTTAGTCCAACTATAAAGTAAATAGCGAAAAACTTTAGAATCTTTTTTTAAGGCTCTTCTCAGCAAGTTTTGATGTGGACAATATTTAAAACAAGTACTCATAGCTTTGTTGTTTGTAAAAAAATCATCAAAGAAAGAGCGTTACTACATTCAACTTTATTCGAAAGTTAATCTTTTGGCATTGTAACTAAATCTTGAGGTCTAATTTTCGATAACTTTTTCCAACATTGGTAGCCATATATCGGCAATAATACGGAAAATGTTATTCTCTAACAAGTCAATCGTTTCGGGCTTGACGGCCGGCGCGGCGGCGTAGACTAGCGATTTCAAACATCCCCACAGAAAACAGTCAAGAGAACTTTTAATTGCACGATTTTCTAGGCCAATTCACGGGTCAATGATTCCACTAGTCCATTAAGCCCAACAAACAGTCAGGTTTTTTGGATGTAAAGGTGTCTCAACATACACTCGAGGATTATCTTCTCTCTAAATACGACAGTTAACTTTGCACAATAAATTTGGAAGATTTGTTCAGGCGTCAGTCTATTCATATTGAAATGCCAAACCAAATTAGAAAAAAGACACTTAACAGCTGTTCAAATGGCCGCCAGTTAAAAAAGTATTGCCAACTTAGAGTTCTATACCTCTAAAAAAACACCTAATAATATTTTTTTTTCACGAGGAAAAAGAGTGAAGAAATTGAGCATTCTTCAATATTTTCCGAATTTTAAAAAAAAGTTTTCACTTTTCTCATTCAAATGAATGAATAAAAAAAACTTTTATTATTAACACTGTATACATAATAAGGTTGAAAACAAAAACAGCTGCTCATATTAAGTTTGGATACTCAAGTCACACCTTATGAAAAAATAATCAGATGTACATAAATCTTTGATCGATTACCTTTTCCGATTAAATCATATACTCGCATGATGGACAAAAAGAAGTCTAATTAAATAAATCCATTTCGATAGAGTTGTTGCTTAAAATGTTGAAACGAAGTCTAAATAAGAAATCTTGGTTCATTATCACTTATACCTTTGAAAATCATTGTTAAATTCCATTTTAACAAAAAAATACCAAAAGCAACAGAAATAATAAAAAAAACTCTATAGAAAGTGAAATTTTAAGGAAATTTCAAGCACGACATATTCGCGCCCATTATTATGATCATCGCTTTCAAGCTTCACTCAAATAAAAAAGGCAAATGCCCAAACCTGGATAATATATTTTCTGTCACGTATCTTGTATGTTGGACCGCGGCTACGAATATTTATTTTTTTTTTTGTTAAAGCTTCGATAGAGATGTTTTTTTTTTTTAAGAAGCTGTGCAACCAAACGTTTATCACATAGAGAGCATTTGTTAAATATTATAGTAAATGGCGAAAATATATTCCACTCACGTAAACATAATAAATAATGTCTTTGAGTATGTAATAGGGAGGTGTGAAAGTATTAAGTTTTCAGAGGGTTTAAGTAACAGTTTCATATTGATCAAACGAAAACTAAAGTTTAAAGTAAAAATTAAATTTTTCAAGGGTGAAAAATTTTTATCCTCGGAAGATCGCAACTTCCAAAGAATTCGAGGTTAATTTTTACTTTAGTTTGATTACCCCTGTACAAAAAGCACATGTAATTTTGCTGGAGATGGAAGAAACATCTGCACCGGCTGCTGATGCAAATATTGCTATACAGGAACTGCGACAGGCCAACATGAACAAGGTTGCAACTATTTTCAAAATTTCAGCACAGAAAAACAAAAACTATTAAAAATAATATTATTACTTCACACAAAATGTATATGTAAATAAAAAGATTTTGCTTCATATTTTTTTTTTTTTTTTTGAAAACAGTGAAAGTTTTATAGAAAAGTGGGCAGCAAAAATTTTACCCATCGTTCCAAAGAAGATCTGTAGACTAATGGCCGTTTGCACCCAACGCTTTTGAGAATTTAACAGGATCCGTATTCCGAGTGTTCCACAGTGAACGGAAACGGTATAAACTTTTGAAAGAGCACCCAGAACAGACTATAAATTCAGAACCACAATGTATAAAAATTAATTAAAATTTCATAACAAAATTGACAAAAATAACCTCATCACTAGGAAATAACTTAAAATTATTTAATAATCTTCCGTCATGCTAAAAGGCCAATGCACTTTATAATATAATCATTTAAACCTCAGACAAGTTGCACAAGCGCTGTTTACGATTTTTATAATTAATTTTTTATCTATGATAAATAATCTGTCACCGCAACTACTATGCATGTAGTTCAAATAATTTAATTAATTAAAAAAACTAAAATGACGTATCACCTGTTGGCTTTCAACTTAATAACAACATGCAAGCTTTCAACAAAGACTTCAAACAAAAAAGAAAAAAGAAAATCTGTAATGCATGAGGAACATGCAAACATGGATATCATGTTTCAATTCTACATAGATTTAACTCGTATATTGTTAATAGCAATTTATTTAATTTATTTTTTTTTTCTTTCATTGTAAATAAATTTCCATGAATATAAATTCCCATCATTTGTTAAAAAAAAAAAAATTAAATACGAGCACAAAAACGGAACGCAACAAATTGCAACACACAACAAAAGAAAAAAAAACTTTCTTTTTCATTCGTTGAAAATTCAAAAAAAAAAAAAACAATCTGTATTATCTATTGTCATCGGTTGGTATTAAAATAAAAAAAAAAAATAATAACAACGAAAGTGAACTTATAAAACTATAATTATTGTCATGCTGCTCACTGATGTCGTCATCAAAATTGCAAGTTCTTTTTGTGAGCGCAATTGTTGTTCACATGGCAATAATAACATATAATGTCGGTTACTTTTCAATTAGCCATTTCAAATCGTTGGCACCATGGAAGAAACGTAAATAAAAAAGTGCAGTTAATTCACTTTATACCGTTCTTAAAATTTGCCCACAGAGTGTACCACTTATAACAACATTCTACATAATCTTGCTGTTGGTCTATAAGAAGACACTTGAATCGAAACGAGACCCGTTGCTGGCATATTATTGGCAGCCATCGCTGCTGCTTTTGCAACTGGTTATGTGTCCCATTTTTTTATTGCTGACTCTGTCAACACGTTTGTGTCTTTTATATAGAGATGCACACCTAAATATTTCATGATACCGCTAGATACAAGTTATTGGCTCATCTCTTTCTTATTCTCGAGGGCTTATTCTTTACAATCAAGTTTTTTTTTTATTGTTGAATCATCTTTATTTTGTTTTATCATCAACCAATTAGTCGCAAAAATGTTTTTTCTTCTTCTTTGTTTCGCTTTGTTTTGTTTTGGTTTTACACTTTAATTTGACATTTAGTTTTTGTTGTTATTGTTGATGTTGCCAAATGTCAAACTCATCTCAGAATGTAAATAAGTATAAGAGCCTATACCTATATTATGTATAATAGAAGTGCTTACATTTTAAACATAGTCAATTCAACTTACCCCAATATGCTGACCCTCGACAAATAGCTGAGGTACTTTAATTTCATGTGATTGCATTCGTTCTTTAATTTCCTGTTGATATTCTGTACTCATGAAGACGTCACGTTCTTCAAATTTAACTAGAAGCGTTCGTAAGATTTGTTTCATGTTGGAGCACTTGGCATAAGTTTCTCGTATGATGCCCATGCTAGTTGTGTAGAGAACAACTTTGCCGAGATCTTTTTCCTTGTAATTCTGAAAATAATAAAAGAAAAAAAAAATAATAATAATTACTTTAAAGAATTCTTGAGGAAATAATAATAAATACGGAAATTGAAAAAAAATACGTATACGCCACAGTATCCGCAGAATTAAATACATCACTTTGATGAGAAAATTGAAAAGTAAAGAATAAATTTACATTTCAAATATTTTCGTGATAGTTAGTTTTAAATTGTGAGCAATGGAGTGGTAAAATGAAAACTTTTCAAGTAAGACTACGAAAACTTTAGTTAGTGATGATTTAAGAACAATCAAAGACTTGGGCTACTTGTTTCACATAGATTTGTGCTTATACGTGAACTTGGGGTTTTATTAACATTCATGTTTTTGGGGTGATTGCATTCCATTTTGCAAAGATTTTTAAATTTCACGTTTTCAATTTTAACGTACGTATGTACTTTAAGCCAAGCTTCTCTTCGAAACTTCATAATTCTACAGCAATTGATAAAATCTAAAAAGGAGGTCGTTAGATACTATCACGCCCCCTGAATCGAAAATCCAAAGTTTTAAGTTTCTGTCTTTATATTCACTTCGTATCAGAGTAGCAGCCCGTGGCATTAATGTCAGAACTCAGAAGGCTGAGTGCGATTTTTAGTTTCGTCCATCTAAAAAACTGTAATGTTTTTTTAATGATCTGCTGCCTATTTTGAGAAATTCACCTGTCAATAATAGAGTGCTTCTCATCATAGCCGTTTGGGTTTGGCATAAAATTGTAGATCTCCTCCATACTTGGAATAACAAGTGCCCAGTAATTTTTTGTTTAACTTTTTTTCAACCAATTTTTAATGCCTAATTTCAAAGATTATTTTAAATCTTAAAAAAAAATTCGGAAATCTTTTATTTGAGATAATCAAAAAACGTCGATATTTTCAACGTTTTATTTCAATTTTCAGGTTTTATTTTTTCACGAACCTGGCATTATTAAAATTGAAAACTTATTTTGGTTTCTGTTGAAAAAAAAAACCTTTTGTTGAGCAATGTAATAACCATAAATCAGCCAATTTTTTTTCAAACACTTGCTGTCTCAAGTTTAACATTGTTCTAAGTGCCTTTAAAGAAAGAAAGCAGCAAAGTTTCCAAAGCCACTCAGTAAAAAAAAATTGATCAAAGTGATTTTTGCTGGTTTTGAAGCCAACAAGGCATAAAAATCGATTGTAAAATAAAACGAAATTTTATATGCATGGCTAAGAATTAAGTTAAGTTAAGAAAACAACACTTTTTTGGCCCGATAAGTTTATTAAGTGAAATTTAATAAAATTTAAGGATAAATAGTTTTTGGAATCTTTCAATCTACTTGTGGGATATATAAAATACCAATCCGTTTTTGACAACTATCCAAAGGGACGCCAAAAATATATTAAAACTATGACATTTCTTGATAATTAGCTCTAAACAATTAGGCTATTAATGCAAAAAATTTAATTTGAAATCTAATCTAGATTCAAGAATTGCCTTACTGAAGTATAAACTACTTTCGATACCGTTAATGGAAAACATTTGCTGCAAAGAAGATATCTGCTGCCACTGCCACATTAAATTATTCCACTATCGATTCATATAACGAATCAATGAAATTGAAACCAAAATATATATACGAGTATATAAAAAAAATTCTAAACCATTTTCAATTAGCGAAATTCATAAATTATGCAAAGTAGCTCAGTGTGCCAAGCCAGAGCCAGCACAAGCCAGTAAATCAATTACACAAACATGACACACTAACCGAAATACATTATTGGCATCCATATTTTTTAATAATTTTACTTTTTATATAAATTTTTGCTCTGCGTCCAACGATCAACGGTTCATTCAAAATAAAATAACAGTAAAGTACTTTAAGTCGCGGAAAAGTGTCTATCCAAACACTATTTTATTATAATTATGCCGCCCAAAAGTGCATGGCACCAGTGAAACTCTGGCACGATTTCCTAAACAAGATTATGGAGCGTGTGTGCGCAAGTTCAGTCAGCGAGTCTCTTTAAACTCCATCGATGACGCGACGGACGGCAAAACTTAGCTTAGGCGGAATAGTTACGAATAAACTGAGTGGAAGTGGTGTAGGTATGTTAAACAGTTTGGATATTGGACATGGCCGATACATTTCCATTCCACGAAACTACATTTCAGGAAGGAAAAAAAATATAAAACAAACAAATTAAAATATATGTACCTACGCCGAGTACGAACGTATGCAAGCACTTCACAAACTCTAAACGTGAGGGAAAACTTGTAACTTTTGTCGCGCAGAAAAGTCAATGACTGAGCAAATATGAGCAAAAAAATGTAGTAGATGGCGCTTTGCTGGCTGTTTCGATGAACGTGTGCGTTTAGCCGTGATCTTGATTCGTGACTTTTCCATTTGGAAATGAAGTTTGACATGACTGCTGCAGATAAAAAATGTTGTTTGACGAAAAAATCCCCAGAGCAGCGAGCAGCAAAGTGGCAACCAAATGGTGTCCTTAGATTCAATGTCTAGGACGCGAATAGATATAAATTATAGAGAGGAACTACTTAATTTTTCTTGTTTTGCAATTTATTTTTAATTTACTGCAGTTGCAGTTTGATATTGATCACTTTACCAAAAAAAAAAAAAAAAAATTTAAGGAAATATGATGACATATTTTGATCGAAACGTATGTCGTTTTAGCACGCAACTATTGATTTCAAGTGCCGAAACAATTACAAAGTAATCAAGTGTTTGCATAATACTAGTTTCAGGTTGAAAATTAATGTCCCATAAATTTGATGAAAGCATTTTTCAGATGCATAAATTATGTACTTATAAACAAGAAGCTGACGTATAAAAATAAATTTATCGTTGCATAAAATATTATGTACTATAATGTAATCTTCAATTTTGTCTGAATTAGAAAATGAATAGATAAAATTTGACAGAAAATATATTTTATGGTTCGTGCAGAATATAAAAAAGTTTTTTTTATATGACAATCCTTAGATTGAAAAGTATCAGTCATTGAAAATGTGTTTCTTACAACATTTATTAAATATGAAACTTGTTTGGAGTTGAGTAACTTTAAATGATACACATTTGACAAGCTTATGGTGGTAGAAAAGAAAGCACAAAACATTTTTGACACTCCTTTTGCATAAAGTGTGAAAAAACGTCAGAGCTTGTAGGTTGGACAAGATAAGAAATAAATCGTATGTCAAAGGGGTCTATTTTCCTCCGTTTAGGTAGAAGGACCAATTTTCTAAAAATTGATTTGAAACAGAATAAAAACATTAAAAAACAACGACAGCATCGCAAAGTCTTCCTAAAGCTTTGATTGTCAAACGTTGCATGAACTAATCATGGCACAGTAAAAAAAAAACGAAAACTGAAACAAGTACTTAATAACGAAAAATTTTGAAAAAAATTCGTTTTAACAAAAAAAATTAAGTTTTTCTTTAATAATATATTAAAATAAAAATTAATTTTTAAAAGACAATTTAACTTTTATTGAAAAGTAAATTAAAGAAGATGGCTTTTTTGGAAAATCTTAATTTTTTCAAAAACGTTTTCACAGATTATCATGAAAAAAATAGTAATTTGTACTTGATGTTGACTGCCTCTTGATGGAATTTTTGTTGCCAAAAAATAGAAGAAATAAAGAACCAAATGTTTGACAATCGATTTTCTCAAAAACGGTTTATACTATCTTTTTTTATCGAAGCATCTAAAAATATTTCGTGTGGGTTGTTCCGACAAACAAGTTTTTTTTCGCTGATTTTTTTTTCTTGCAAGTTTTAGTTTGAAAAACTTTTTGAAATTTTTTTTTTTACAATTTTTTATTACAAATATTTTTTGAATAGAAACGATGAAATGATTTAATCTGTAGGCGGATCAAAAATAATACGACGAACAAATTTGTGAATAGAATTTTTTGGACATTTTTTTTAAATTATTTTCGTTTCTTAAAAAAACTTGAAGTACTTATTTTGAAGACTAGTAATTAATCACAATAATATATGTGAATCACTATTAGCTTCATCTCAGAAAATTCCTCTGGGCGTATACGAGTATAAATATAAATAGATTCCTTACTTATGTTATGTACAATGTACATTACATTGATGTGTTGTTTTTACAACATCAAATGCTTATAGCTTCTATGAAATGGATTTGATTTTTTTTCTGTTACCACAAGGTTTTAAATTTCATAAACAATAACATTGTCAATTAAAAATGTTGATGGATAGTTTCAGTGATGAATTATTCTCGTATTATTTCTCTAAACTAAGCATTTTATGATTATTTTATTTACAATACCATTATTTCTTATTTTCATAACTATTGACTCGAAAGATATCTTCTACATTTTGTATGTATTCAATAGGGTGGTGCTGCAATTATCAATTTTTTTTGAGGCCGATTTTTTCGACAAAACCTTTTTTTCATAATTTGTTTTTTTTTTGACACATTTTTTTCTGCCCAATTTTTTTTTGACATATTTGACATATTTTTGAAATCTTTTTGATAAATAATTTTTTTTTTCTTTGTGGATAAACATTTTTTTCGATAGAACTTTTTTTCGCGGTCCAAATTTTGGTTAATTTTTATTCTCGCATTTCAAGAACATTACCACTTGATGTTGTTGTTATTTTACAATTTTTTTTGTCATTTTTTGACAAAATTTATTTAAACAAAAAAAAAAACTTTATAGAAAAATTTGTTTATCAATGTTATGTTTTCCCAAAAAAAAAGTATCGACATTTAGCAGAAACGTTAGAAATAAATACACGGGCACCTTAGAAGCTCCGCACCAAATAGTTATCTATATTATTTGTTTCACTTTGAAGTTCGAGTTTAGATTAGAATCACCCTGTATTGAGAAATTATAATAGGAGGAAGCACTACTTGGTAATTGGTATAGAAAAAATAAATAAAAGCAGTAGTAGTTAATATCATATTTCTAACGAACGTGACTCATTTGCGTCTCAATAGAAAATTAGATTTACCTTGACTTTGCGGGAAGTCTCTTTCCACTCATATAACACCGATGAGATTGTTTTTTTTTTTTTTTTTTTTATTAAATTAGAACACGTTCTGAGAATTAAATTAGAAACGACAAAACAAGTTTTATACTTCTATTTATATTTAAGATGTTTGTATTAATGTTATTTATTTCACTATGAATGATGTTTTAAAATGAGTGGAACGAAAAAGATAATGGTGCCTAACATTGACATGTGAAATAAAATTATACAAAGGTTAAAAACATTAACTTTGGGTTTTAACAGTTTGTGAGTAATAATTTTTTATAGTCCAGTAAAATTAAACAAAATAATAATTGGAAATATCAAACAAAAAAAAAAAAAATGTCAAGTCACAGTCTGTAAAACTATGCGGTTACCAGACGTTTCTTTTAACAAATCAATTTCGGCACGAGCTGTGTATGGTTCAACCGAAAGCTCGTGCACATCGTGTTGAATTTGAAGAACGAACAAATCAGCAATCACGGCTCTATAGCGGTCAATATTGACTGTAACGTTCTGGACAGCAGCCCATAAAGCACACCAAAAAGTCAGTTTTTGTGGATGTAAGGGTGTCAGTTTTCTGTCTTGTATTTATTAAATTACACAGCATTTATAAACGGATTTAACTGAAATGTTTTTATTTCTGTGTTCATTAAAATGTGGCAGTTTCTTTTTGATGAAACAGAATTTCTAAGCTGGCTACGGGTCTAATTTTGAATATTTTTGAACAATCGAGGGTGTTTAAGCTCTTCTTCAGGCAATTGATAGTTTGATAAAAATACTATAAAATTTTAAGTTGTCTGAAGAAGAGCGTAAATACATCCAAATAATCAAAATAAATTGATCAAAAATATAAAAATATTTAAAACTGGACCTGATGTGACCCACTTTGGAATAGACAAATTATTCCATCTTAACAGGAACAACAAAATGAAACATGTTTATCTTCTACGTATATTAATTTTGTTTTATTCGTAATTATTTACCCCTTTTAATAACTAGATTTATGCAGTTGGTCGTAAAAGTATCTCATACTATTTCTTTTTTTGTTAACACCAAAGTATAACTGGACCATTTTATGTAGCAAGATCAGTCCACAAGTTAACCCACAAAATAAAGACATAATAACCTCCACCTATGAATGTGTGAATTATATGAAAGTTTTCTTTACGACCTTAATTACTACAAAAATTTATATCATTTCTACTTTAGCAGTCTTGGTCCTAAATACCTTGGCCAACTGCTCTACAGACCTTAACATTAACATTCAAGCTAAATAACTGCTTACACTCTTATTTTTATGTTTTACCTTGGAGTTGAATTTTGCTTTCCTAATGATTGATCGCCCCAAGCTAAGAATAATTGCTCTAACTACTACTACTACTTTAAGATAATCTCAAATAATATAATTATACCTAGTTGCATACAATTTAAGAAAAATTTTAAAGAAAAAAAAATTTAAGTATGTGCTAGTCAGGTTTTAAATGTTTGCAACAAACTAACGGTCACACAAACACGATGTTGGTCGATGACGACCCCGTTTTTTTTTTCGTTGAATATCTCCAACGCAACTTCTATTCTGATTCTTAAAAGTCCCATCATGTGTCTGCAGCAAATATAAATATACAGCCCGAATCACTTGATTAATTTGTAGGTACTTTAAAAATTCTTATGTTAAAGTATTAGCAATTTCCAATTTATTTAAACAGTTTTCACAATTTGTTGGTTATATTTATAAACACTATTATTCCGTTGTACCAATATTTAACAGGCTTTTAAGATTCAAAATGACGTTCTACGTAGAATGAATGTCATTTTAAAATATAAAAGACTGTAAAGTTTTTAAAAACTTTTGGTGCAACCCGCCCTAAGGCCCTCGCAACTTAAAAAAAATCTTCCTTAAGTGATCATACACAATTTTCTTTTTCATGAGCTAATGAGGTAGGGTATTTGGAGGCTTTTGAACACTTTCGAGTAATCGGTGAATACCAGCCTAACTTAGCAGTTTTACACTAAGCGTTTTGGATAACTTGAAATTTTCCGCACAATTAGCTGTCGAACCCACAATAGATAAGAAATTACGGAACTTGGCGAAAATGTCAAAGTACCAAACAGACATATAATATATAAACCGAACACGCCTTAATCAGGTAAGCGAACATTCCTTTTTTTGACATGCTCAAATGTCAAAGTGACGTTGGAGTTCACGCAAATAAAAAATACTATATTATGCTACTTCTAAGTCAGTGGAGACAAAACAAGAATATTAAATGTCCACATAAAAATAAACAATGGAGATGATTTTCGTGCGAGATTAATTTAATGATTATTCAGTTTTTAATCATTTTTAAAATTCAAAAAAAAAAAAAAAAATTTAACTATTGATAGTTCATTGTTTTAAATTATAAGAATCGTCAAAAAATAAATTCTCCCAATTTTACATACAAAATAAACGAAAAAGATTCTCTTTTGGCTCTATTGACGTCACGTAATGGGGTCGCAATTACAGCATCATAGCTAAAGAAGGAGTGGCGTAATCTTGTTTCCTTTTACTTAGTTGAAGTCAAAACTTGCAAAAAAAACAAGTTTGAGAAACATGGTGAACATTACAAGTTACCAAACAGGCATATAATAACTTAAAGCCTCCACCAACATTTTACTATGCGTTTCAACAGCAAATTGCGATTTTTTTCAATTCGCAGAAAATATAGATTGTAAACTAAAAATGTACTAAATGGACGAATATGCCAAAGTATCTTATTTTTCAAAAAAAAAAATAGATTGATGTTGAAAATGTAAATTATTTCGAAATTTCAAACTTTCCTTAAATGTGCATGCAAACTATGTATCAAGCCCATAAAATTGATGAATGAATGAATAAATAAATAAAAACTATTTGGAACAAATTAATATGAGGGACAAAGATTAGAGTTTTAGTTCGAAAATGTGTTAATCTGAATTTTATGGGTTTTTTTTAATTCCAAAACTAAGAAATTATTTACGAGATATTTTTATGATCAGTTCATAAAGAAACATGGTACATATAATCAATTGACGTGGATTTTAAATTCTATGCATTAACATGATTAACTGATCAATGAAAACAAAAAAAAAAAATAATTTATTGGTTCCATTAAAAAAAAAAAAAATAAGAAAGTCAACTAGATAACTTACTTCAGTATTAAGATCGTCATCGGTGACCGGCATTTTATTAATCAGAATTAAATTAATCTTAACCTTTATTGAGGGGATTTTGTGCTGATATACATATTCTCAAATTTGTGTGCATATACTTTATCATATACCGGTTATTGACTAAAATAAAAAGCGGGAAGTTTATCGAACGGGTTTGGCTTTCTAAAAAGGTGAATTCATTTTTTTTCTTCTAAATTTTGTTTGATTTGATTTATTAATTTTACATTCATTGCCATATTATTTGTGCTAGTTTTATTTAATGATTCCTGTCCGAGGATAATAATAAAATCATTGACATAAAGCAGACATGCTGTGGACGAAGTCCAACATTAATAATAATGTTTGATTACCATATAGCAAAAAGACAACTTATCAAGGTTAAATGGGGTGAAATCATAAATCTTGTCCTCAACAACTGATGATTAAGAATTTGATCTTTGTTGGGTATACGAAAAATTCATAGTATTTAAAAAAAATCTTTGGTACAGCATTTGATTAAAAATAATGGGTCTATGAAATAACTCCCACGAAATAAGTCCCACTTTTAAAAACGAAATAAGTCCCACCAAAAATTGCTATTTTGAAAGTGGGAGTTATTTCGTTTTTAAAAGTGGGACTTATTTCGTCAATTGGTGGGACTTATTTCATTACGCGTTTTTATTTTAAGTGGGACTTATTTCGTTTTGAGTGGGAATAAATTCGTTTTGTAAAGTGGGAGTTATTTCATAGACCCTTATTCGTTTTTAAAAGTGGGACTTATTTCGTGGGAGTTATTTCATAGACCCAAAATAATATTTAATAGTAAATACAGTTAAAGTAAACGGTAATTTTTTAGAGGTACAGAACTTCAACTTTTTACTGGCGGCCATTATAACAGCTGTTAAGTAATTTGCGTTTAATTTGGTAACTGATCGAAAATTTGACCTGCAGATTAAATTACGTCCGAGCTATAAATGCTGACAAATTGAACCAATATTCAGCCGGTTACTGACAAAACAAAACCATAGAGAAGTACATACCTATATCTTTTTTAAATAGGTCTTAATAGTGTTGGAAACGTGATCTATAATGGAATACCTATTGTGGTACCTGTTTTATTAATTTACTTAATAATAGATACTTATATTAAAAAAAAAGGAAATAGGTTAACTAAACTGTCAATTTTTGAAATAATTTGCATTTTTCAGATGAACCAACAAATAATGATGACTCATTATAATAATTATTCAAGTTTTATTTTCTAATATACACTTCACAATTTAGCTGTGACAAGAAAATTCATTACCTGTCCATTTCACACACAAACACTCACTACTTACACACTGTTATAAAGTAGGATCAATAAATCCGTAAAACTAGCAATAACTTAAGTTTGCTCTTTTAGCTATATAATGTCAGTTCATTATACCTGCGATGGACACTAAAGCACATTAGGCCTTGGAGACATGCTGCACAGTTCAATAACCACTCTCATTGGTTAAACATATATATACCTAGTATGTGAGAATTAATTGGCAATTAAGTGAGTGAAGACATACCAAAGTTTGTCAACTGCCACGATTCCAACAAGACGCCACGGCGCAACGTAACTCTCAAACCAAAACACTTTTCCATACTTCGCATCTGATATTAATGAAAAGAAGTAAACGTGAATCGTCTGATATATTCATTACAAAAAAAAGACAGCTTAACCTTGTTTTTCGAGTCAATTGTAAGTAGCCAGAGATATTGTCTTCAATTGAATCTTATTGGGAGGAAATCAGACTAGCAAATCGATGAATTAAACAAAGATTTGCACTTTTCCTCTTGGCCGACCGATGCACCATTGGAGTTTTTATTTTATTTCTAAAGAAAATTACAATCTCTGCATACTGCGCCATTGCATGCAGAGGAAATACGGTTTCTAGACAAAACACGTTTAAATAAAATTCAAGCTTAATAAACAAGATGTTCGTATACAATACATTGTATCGAAGTTGGAGGCACCCAAGAGCGAGGATTCTTCGAACGAAAAAAAAAAATGTTAGGAAAAAAGTTTTACAAGCTGAACGATTTTTAGAGCTGGCAAAATAAAACTTGACTTTTGAAAAAAGAGCTGTTTGACTCGATCTCAACTGGAAAAAGATCATGATCCCTCTCATATTTACGCCATCAAAGCACCGGCCTTTTCTTTGCATCACGCACGTGTCGAAGTCCATTCACTTTATGGATGACGATGTGAAAAGCTATCACCATAGCAGTAGAAAAGTGCATTAGGATGCTAGGCTGTGTTTAGGAATAAAAAAAAAAAACAGAAAAAAAACAAATACAAAAGATTTAATAAATTTTCTATCTTTTTATGTTACTTAATAAAACATTTTTTTTTATCTGCATGCGTTCATCTACATCTGCATTTCATACATTAATTTTTGGAATAAATATACCTACAATCTACACAGCTATAGCTACATCAGTGTTAAATAGCTAATTGCAAAATTTCATAAGCAAAGCTAAGATTAATTCGATTTTTAGAGGCCAGGCTATGTATCTATTTATCCGATTGAATAAGTCAAAGCAACAACATCCATCCAATATGCAGTAATTAACTTGAATTACAGTGTTTGATAAATTGCCATGGCTATAAGCTGGTGAAACATCTGGCAGATATTGAAAGTTATATCTATTAGATTTTGATGTTTGGAAAAAAAAAACTTCAAAGAGCCGAATCAAGGAGATGATTTTTTTTTTCAATCGTAATTAATTAATATGAGCATGTGAAAAATAAAATGTAAACATTACAAAAAAAAAAAAATAAACAGGAATTGGTACATTGATGGATAAAGTGCGATATTTTGTAACATCAAAAGGAGATTTGTGTAGCTAGTTGCTTGAGGAAATTAGAGAAACATCATTTATTCAAGTATTTATGTAAGAATTTAATTTTAAAATAAATTGAGCAATTGCGATAAATTTAAATGCATAATTTAAAGAAAATGTTTTTTTTTCTTTTACTTGAAACTGGTTAACTTTTCAATTGCTTCATAAATGTATAAAATTTTGTTCAGTATCTATGTTCTTCACTAACCAAAAACATTTACATAAATGTCTATCGTATTGAGTGAACTAAAAAAATTACTAGACTCATACATTCAGTTTTCAATTTGTCTTCTTCTTATTGTCAAATCTATTCGAAGAACCGTTTTAAAATCAGTCAATCTTGAAAAAAAAAAACAATTAATTTGTCATAGATTTGCTTTCAAAATTAAAAAAAATTTTTTTAAAGAATAAAATTTATTTTAAAAATTCCTTTTTTATATCTTAATTTTTATAAATTACTTGTGATCAATATTTTTAAGTCAGATGCAGGTTTTACTAAAAGAATGCATTATGCAAACCTATAACGTGGAGGAGGTTAGCAAATTAAAACTGATAAAATTTCATAAAATTCTTTCAAGAATTTAATTCAGGTTTCCAAAACTTAGTTTGTGCATCATATTTCTTAATAATATTCTCAAATAAAAGATTAATACAAAAAATACAAAAATAAGAGTGAAATATCAGTAAAAAATATGGAAAACCATAAAATTCAATATCTAAATTAATAAAATAAAATTTTAAGCTCAAAACTGAAAACGAAATCTGATATATTTTCGTATTTAAAACCCAAAAAGTACTAGAACTGTTTTTTTTTCAAAATGTAAACATTAATTTGTTTTATGTGTATGCAGATTTTTAATATTTAATATTTATATACATAGTTAAATACAAAATTAATTATCTATTACTATTAAACCGTTTTGTTTATAAATATTAATAAGTTCATTAAGATTATATAGAACCGCTTTCATGCAAATTTCGATCGCAATCCCTCAGCATCTAAAAAACTTGAAATTCCAAGGTTGAAGTCGAGGATAAAATTGCGGGATCCACTTTTTTCGAGTTCTCAATCATCGTTGTGAGAGGTCTGATTAATATGTCGAGTTCGATTTTTTATGAATTTAAAACTATAAGTTATTATGACATTTTTAGTTTCAATATTTTTTCTAAGTGTAAATTCTTTTATTTTTCGTTGAACTTCCAATTCTTCTGGCCGATTCGTAATGGAAAATTCTAATTTCAAAAGTTAATAACTGAAGTTTTCCTTGAGTATTATTGCTAACGCCTTACAATTTATGATGTGGGAAATTATTCCACAAAATTTAAGGTGTAATAGATTCCCACTCTCTGTTGGAATTAACAGTACTTTGAAAATCAACAGATTCCGACAAAAAGTGGAATTGATTCCGAGCAGATTATTGTGGAATTATTTCCCTGCAGCCTTATAATTAAAATATGTGAGATATAAAATTTAGCACAGTAGAAATGTGTCACAAATTTAACATAAACTAGCCCGGAACTATCCTAAGGAGCTGCCACATCTGTATATAATCATATATTGTTTAAATCTGTCTCCAATCTTTGTCATTATATTGAGCTTGGTCATTTTGCATTCTTTACTATTATTTTATACTTCCATATCCATTTACAAGATCAGCTTCTTAAAGTAGGTGAAACAATTAAGATCAGAGTGCACCAGTGTTTATACCCATCTCTGATATCTCTTTTATATTTCTTTTCAAATTTGTGTTTTGCTTTTTATATATAGACATTTAAACAAGAATTCATCGCAAATAATTTATTGGTCTACTGTTAATTTCGAGCATTTTTATTTCAAATATCTATCTAACGACCGGATATTAATTTGTCTACCGTCAATTTCATAGACCAAAAAAAAAAAAAAAAAAAAAAATATTTAACTGCTTATATAAGACTTTTTTAACGGTTGCGATGCTGCTACCTGCGAAGACAATTTAAAAAATGAAAAACAAAATTAATTAATAGCTTTAATGCTTTCGGACAAAAGAAACAATAGGTATTTTTTTTTGGTTTTTCTCGACCGGTTGCCAATACAAAAGAGTTGACGTTAAAACTCGTTTAAAGATGAGTAGTTTGAATGTGAAAATATTTTGACTTGTTTTTTGCGGCTATATCTGTTAATTTATTTTTAAATAAGAAAATCATAATATTTTGCAATATTTATTTACATAAGGGTTGGTATTTTAAATTTAAACATTTTTTTTATTTAACGAATACATAATGCACATAAACAAATAAAAATCTGGTAAGTTTTAATATAAAATCGTTTGTGCTCATATATTATTTTATATCCAAAATGAAAAATGTTAAATTTATACTTAACATCACAAAAATAAAAACTTTAGTAACAAAATTAATTTTAATATGTATTTTGAACTCAAAATATAAAAATATTTTATGCAGGAAATTTTTTTGTTTTTGCATACATATTACATTTATGTATAAATAAAATTTATTATAGTTTAAATTTGTATTAAAATATGATAATGGTTGCTCATTATTTAATTTTCATGTGACTTTATACAAAACACGATTCCATTAAATTGCCGTCTTCTTGGTTATTTTATCAGAAATACGAACTTTTTATGTAGATTATGCTAAATAAATATACCCGAGGCAATGTGTTAATGCCCCTCACACGCGTCTTATTCTAAAAAAAAGAAACAAAAAAGAAATTTCAAATAAATAAAAATAAACGATCCTTGGATTATTAACATCCGTTTAAAAAAAAATAGTAGAAACCATGTTATGTGTTTTTTCTTTGTTTTGATTAGGAGGTAAGTATCTTGAATTTTATTTAATTTTAAGATGAAGTTGAAGTTAATTAAAAATCCGTTTCTATTTATCATATATCAGGTATATGTCTTTAAAAGTAAAAACAAATCATTGATGAGCCAGCACCTGGGAACAACCTTTGTTAAACTTGTTCACAATTTCCTGTTTTTTTAATGCCAAGACAATTTTGCAACAAAAGAACTCTTAGTCATCAAAAGTCTTTTCATCACATTGAGTTAGGTAAATCCAAGAAACAAATTATTATTATCGCCCTTCACTTCCTCTGGCAAATTTTAAATAAGTATATTTCAATAGAATTTTTATTTTATTTTCCATTTTGCATAAGTTGCACTTTATACATATTGAAACGAGGATTATGTCGTCTACATATTTATAATAATTTTTTTTTATATTCTTTATTTAAATTGCAGAAAGAATTCAGTTGATTTTAATTGCTTTCGATCGCAAGTAAACAAATTTTTGAAACTGTTGTAAATCAGTGCAACAGGACACAAAATTGGAAGTAAAGGGTGTTTTTTCAGAGGAATAGAACCTTAACTGGCTGCTATTTTAACTGTTGCTTAGTGATCTGTGTTTGGTTTGGCTTGGCAGTTCAAGAATTGGAGCCACACGTTCACCTAGCAAGGCGTAGATTCAGTGAATGCACCCAAAAAAAATTGCCTTTGATTCCGATTTTCATAAAATAATTTTGTTTTGCGATGGAGCTCACTTTTGGTCGAATGTCTACGCCAATAAGCAAAACTGTCGTATTTAAAGTGAAAATAATTTTCAAGTGCATAGTATGTTGAGACACCGTCACATCCAGAAAAACTGACTATTTGTTGTGCTCTATGGTGAAATCAAGATTATGGTCAGAGCGTTACAGTCAGGGTGACCGGTATAAAGCCATGATTGCAGGAGTTGTGGTTTCAACAAGACGGCGGCGTAACATTTCGAACAGTTCGTGCCACAAATGATTTATTGAAGGAGACGTTTGGCTACCACATTATTTCAGTCTTCGGAGCCGTAAATTGGAATCCAAGATCGTACGATTTAACGCTGCTAGGCTATTTTCTGTGGAAATATGTGAAGTCACTACGCCGATAAGAGTGAAACGGCCAAAATGTAGTAAAAAATTTGCTCTTTACAAATTGTTGATATATTTTTTTAACATTGAAACAAATAAACCAGAAATTTATAGGGAAAGCAACTGACAAGAGTTCCAAATTTGACAGATTATTGAAGGCGTAGGAGGCAGAAGGTTAAAGGGGGTGTAGTTTTTTTTTTAAATCTTCCAATTATATACCGACATTACAATGTGTAAAAAAATATTAAACTATCCTAAAAAAAGGAGCAACAAGATATAAGAAAAAAACTTAAAAAGCACCGAATTTTCTAGCTTACAATATATTTTACTGACCTGTTGTGGTCTCACAATTTTGTTCAAAATCGAAACTTCTTTAAGTTTTTTTATTTCAAAACTTTGAGTTAAAAACTTTTTTTTTTCAAAAACCATTATTAAAACATACTTGATTTGAAATCAAAGTTATATAATAGACTCTTTTGGCTGGCTGTAAAAAGATAACAGTTCTATAAAACTCCATTAATTAATGTCGGTATCTAAGTTATTGTACTGATGGTTCACTAGTGCGTAAAGCGTGTATTAAAACCATTTATTTTTCTCACATTGTTTGGACAGAAATCTTTTTTTTTTGTTCAATTTCTAATTCATGTTTCCATTTCAATAGAGTCTAATGAACTGTCACTTTTCTTTCCATGCAACACTAACATAGTGAGTTATGAATGAAGTATCACTTTCATTTTCAATATTTTTTTTTTCTCAAATTTTTCCCACAAATATCGTAAAATGAAATCATTTGAGTACACACCTCACGATTCATGCTTATGCATGTATAGACTTAAATTATTAACATATTTTGTTCCCTCTATAAAAAAAAATGTTTAAAATAACAACAATATAATAATATTGTTACATGTAACCAATAATTATCACTCCATAATATCATAACATCATCATCATAAAATATAGGTAGCTTTTTATGGTACATAAGTCAATCTATTGTCAACTTTTCACCTTTCACGTAAATTTCAAACCCGACATTCTATTTGATTTTGAAATTATGCCGATTGACAAAGGCAAAGTAGGCAGGCATAATAGGTAAGGTATGTAACATAAAACCTCTTCATGCATCATCATGTAATCGCAAATTATTCATCACACCACAAATTGGTGAAAAAAAAACCTCAGCATCAGCATTGCACATTTTTTATGGCAACACCAATTGTTTGCGCAAAAACTAAATAATACCCCATGACTAGAAAATAAACACCGATTAATGCGGTAGTTAGGTTTAAATGCAACAAGAAAGAATTGTTAGATTTAAAAAAAGCATAAAAAGAAAAACTACTTTTAGAGTTAAAGAAAAACTGCAATGCGATATAATTTAGATAAGTTGCGTCGATCCGATTAAATCACCACACACCGAACATCATACTAGTTGAACGGTGATCTTTTACTCACTCTTTTTTTTTTTGTCTTCTGATGTGTGCATTTACACGAGTGAAAAGAGAAAGCAGGTCACTTGTGTGACTACAACAACAACAACAACTGCTGACTCTTGTTGTTGTATTTTATCTATAATTTTTGTTGAATTGTTTTGCAAATGGAAGTCGCCCGAGGACCCAAACCGAACAATTTGATGAATTCCTTTGGTTGAATGGAATGATCTCAACAAATTCATCAACTACGAGTATGTATGAGGCCTCCCACAGTAGTCAGTTTACTGACGGTGTAATGAATTGGTTGTTGATTTCAATGTACACATATACATAGTTTCGTGTCAAATTGATTTAGGCATTGTTTTTTGGTTTCGCAGTTGATTTGACGGATTAAATGAAATTTTAATTGACAGACACTTGACATACAAGCAGCCATATAGGCTTGTTTTTGAAAGGTGCTTGAAGCTTATAGACAGTAGAAAGTTTTTTGTTTTTATTTTTGTTTCAATTGTTTATTTGAAAGGTATCTACATATTTGACAGTTAAATAGCTTTTAAATGTGTAAAACTGTTTCACTATAGGCAAACTTCTATAATATATTTCTCGCAAAATGTAAATTGTTAAAGAATCCTTTTAAAATACTTTTGTCCAGGTGATCTAATCGCTTTTAAATTTGTATTGCTTTACTTAAAATTATATTTATTGGTTGTCTAACTTCTTTTGATTTAAGTGCCAACAAATGAACCCAAAAACTGCAGTTTCATTTTCTTCCACTTGTGTTCAGATGCTACAATATTTAACAGGCTTTTAAATTTTTAATTGACGTATTTTGTATGGAACAAATTACATTTTAAAGCGTTTGATACAACAGGCATAAGATTTTAAAAGCTATTTTCAATTTAAAAAAAATAACAACCAGATGTTAAAGTTATTCATGAAAAGAAAAAAGAAAAAATCGTCGTATACATTGTAAAGTCGTAAACTTCGTAAATCTACCAATTGTCCATATAAATTTTGATAGATTTACGCAACTTTTAAAGCACTTACGACGACTTTACGTAAATCTTAAAATGTTAAGAGAAGCTGATATTACTATCGTCAGCAAAACCATAATGGATTAGAAGTTGTTTCAGATAAAAGATTGATGAACAAAATAAGGAGGAGAATTGGAGTCAAAACGGAACCCTGTGGCATACCAGCAAACAAGAGATTCAAATGCCAAATGCTTGATGCCAAACTCTATCAAACGATAAAATTTGTAAAGATTTGATTTGACATTGAATCTATTGCTACAAACCGCACTGCCGGTCATTAAGAATATTTCGTTCTCCGAAACATTTCTTGAACTGCTGATTAATAATTTTTTCCCTTGACCTTGGAACGATTGGAAGTAAAAGCAATTATATGATAATTAGAGGGGAAGAAGAATAGCCTTTTTTTTAGAAATGAGCTGGAAAACCAGTAGAATAAGACAGATGGAAAGCTAACCCAGAGGAGCGTTAAAAAACACCTCTTCAGAACAATGGGTGAGATAATATCTGGATTAGCGGACTTGTTTTTTTTTTATATCTCTCAAAAATCTAGCAAAACTATAGTCCCATAAAACCGTTAATATTCTCTAGTACAGGCGGAGTTGGATTCTACGTTAAACAATTTTTGAAATGACAGAAAATTTCATAATAAAGAACAGAGCATGGTTATAATGATTAACTACATTTGTAATTTAACTAAATTTTCTTGAAATCCATTAGTTATCTTCCAAGTAATATAAAAATTCCATCACCCTCTTCTTGCTAACTTCATCTTATTGACCTTTTTTTATACGCTATTACACAAGGTCAAAGATTTTGGTTCTTGAAAAATTATTCTGTGTTTTATTTCATTCTTCTGTGTCACTTTGTGACAAAAAAACTTTTTCGAATAAAGTAAAATTAAAGTTTCTTCGAAATCGAAATCGCCCATGTTTGATAATCGATTTCGTAAAATCACGTCATACATAAGTGTTTGAATTTTAAACAACCAAAACACGTCTATCCACACGTTTGTGAGTATTTTTTTTTTATATATTTTCTTCCTATTTACCGGTAACGATGATTCTGATGGCACCTGTGAAGTGTGAAGACAACATTTTCACATTTTTCCATATCCGGATATTTTTTGTTGTTGCTATATAGCTATTAAACTTTTACGGGCATGATTCAAATGCCAATTATATTGTTAAGCTAGCATTTAAATTTTGAATACATCTGCCATTAACATTTTTTTTACTGATCGAAAATATATATATATATTTTGTGGTTCAATGCACATTCTTTGTTTGTTTAAAAGTTAAGTTTTCACTTTCGTTTGCAGTTGGGAATTCAAATTCTCTAAAGGCGGGTATTTTAATTTTATTGTTATGTTTGTTTTTGTTATTATTTTTTTTTTATTTAGGTAGTCAGTCACGTTTCTCTCACGGTTATTGGGTATGACCGAAAATTTCTTTTTTTTATCGATGCGAATGTGACGGGGGTTCTACTACAGTTGTGTAGTTTTCTGTAATTACAGGGTGTACCAGTACCACTGTCCCATAATGAATGATTCAAACTGAATCTGGACGTGAAAAATGGGTAATTTCAAAAAAAATTGTTGAAAACTCAAAACAACTGTTTTTTTCTTAATTTTTGTACTGGATTACATAAATTAATTATAACATCAAAGCTATTTTGAACTGGCGTTCCATTACAGAGAGAAAGTAATTTTCTTAATCTCCACTTATAGACTTAAAAAAGGCGCCAAGATTAAAACTTTCATGTCTCATGTGCATGTAGATCCAGACTGCTTGTTGACATGATTTACAGTTTCTGGCAGTTTGTTGAACTGCTTCAACCAAAAAATATTATATTGTTTAAAAAGTTATGCCAAACAGAAAACATACAACTTAACACAACTCTCACAAAAAGATTTGTTCTGAAAAAAAAAAAATTAGATAAACAATAACAAATCGATTGCATAAATCTATATTCTCACTCTTATCTCATGTTGCACGAGCATGACTGATCGCCATCTCAGGTGGAAGCGATAAGTTATGAATAAAAACAAACGAACCGACGCGGCGGCCGCCGCCGACGTCAAAATGGAATCTTGCGTTCTCGCAACTGTGGTGCGATTATACCTACCTAACCTATACGTGCTGCAAATGCAATCAAACGTTACTAAATCAGAGCGATAGGTATGTTATGTACATTTTTGATAGTTTGACGCTGATTAGAGCTGCAACGAGTTTATTTGGTTTGCACACCATCATCGGCATCGCATGAAGCTGTGATGGAGCAAAACTAATTTCATAATTTTTTTTTTCAAAGTGGGTAGCTACACGACCACCGTCATGGATGTGTCTGTCATGGCGATGGCGGGTTAAACGCAGTTTTTTGTTTCCATAATTTTGAATGTTTCTTGTTTTTTTTTTTGTTTATAATGTTTTGTTTGGTCGACAGTAACCATTGGAGTATAAATAGTATAAGTTAGCATTGTTGTTTGACATTATTCTTAGGCCTTGAGATTAAAAGCCACATTGTTGCATGATTTGAGGTTTTCAAAAGCCTATGTATATTGATAGATTATAATGCGTTGGGTTTGTTTTCTTATTTTTCACGTAAAAATAACTCAGATGAATGAGAACAAAACATGAATATTTATAAAGTTAAACAAAAATTTAAGCGATGGAGTTGATGAATTTAAAAAAAATGTTTAATAGCGTAACATTGGTGATGATTAACGATTTTTAGGAGGATTATCATAATTTTTAAGAAAATTTATATTTTAATAAGTCAAAGAACAAAAGAATAGAATTTATAATACTGAACTGTGATTCAAAACCATTTAGGCTTTCCCTTTTTTATCGCTGTCTTT
Source organism: Syrphus vitripennis (assembly GCA_958431115.1). NCBI lineage: Eukaryota > Metazoa > Arthropoda > Insecta > Diptera > Syrphidae > Syrphus > Syrphus vitripennis. Next base: position 76,200,251 of record OY288110.1, read on the forward strand.
TTTTTTTGAGAACAGTTTGTTTTGTTTTCAGGTTTCTATTTTTTAAAGCAAGCATCTACAATATTTATATTTGAGCTCAAAAACATCAGAAATGGAAATAAAATTATTGTATTAAAAAAGCTTCATCAGTTAAATTGAAGTCTTTTTTACTTCTTGAATTTTAAAATGAAATGTTCCTCGAAAAATTACTGTGATCTTACCAATTCCCATGTAATGATTTTTTAACACCATTGGTCACGTTCAATAATTAACAAATTGCAAGATTTTACTCAACGCTTTTCAATATTAAAGCTTTTCAATATTAAGAAAGTTAAGACAAGTTTCGAGTCTCTAAGCTGACTAACTGTCAAAAGATTTTTTCGTTTTCAAGCATGTATTTAAGCATTGAATAAAACTGCCAATTGTTTCCATTTGCCACCAATATTTGCCAAAATTCTACCCAAGGAACTTCTTTGCACAGAAATTACTTGTCTGTCAATCCATAGGTTGACGTATTTTGCCAATTTTTGCCCGAAAAAGTTGGGAACAAAGTTTACATTATATACTTTCAAGACATCTCAGGGATTTCTTAGAACTCTCTCATATTTGCTGTAAAACATGTAAAACTTAGAAAAAAATTTACTCTCAGAATTCTCAAGATATAAATAGAATGCTGGCACTTTGTCAAGTGGTTTATGAGAAAATCGGAAACCGAAAATCCAGTATGTATGCAGTCATACTGGATTTTCTGTCATTTATAGTTAAATGGAAATTATGATGAAAACATCTTTCTGGGTTTTAATCAGATATCTTATTAAAAAACCAAAGCCAATCCTTGTACTGGAACTAGACTTTTTTAGACTTGCAAATTAAAATTACGTTTTTATTTGTCTATTTAAAAATGCCACATCTGATTGCGATTTATTAAAACAGACCAAAATCTAATGTCAGTAAGCAGACATAATGTCAAATAAATATCTTCTCCGAGAAAAATCATGGTCAAATGCCATTATTTTTGATCATATACTAAAATGTTTGTAGACAGATTATAGCCAATGGCAATTAAACTACCTACATACCCGTACCTAGATAATAATGCGAACAAGTTCATAACGGTTATTTAGTACTAACAACATCTATAAACTTGATAATACACATACGATATACCCAGATATAGTTATGTGCTTACGTCTGTTGTTTATGTATGTACATTGAAACTATTTTTCAGTTAAAAATTCGAAAGTAATATAGTATACATTATGTTACCTATTTTTTGTTTTAAACATCTGACAACAACAACAAATAAACTGCCAATGAAATAAATAAAAACAAAACAAAAATAACGCCTTCTTCATTAAATTCAATCGATCGGCGACATTTGAAGTAAATTGTATTAGTCACAAAAATCAACCCACTAAAATTATTAGTTTATAAATGCTTTCTCCCTTTTACTTTCTTCTTTTATTTTTTTCTGTCAAAAAAAAAGCATTTGCTTTATTTTATACTGTTACTTCGTACAATGAGTCAATATAATATTTTTTGAATTTCCTTGTTTTTTTTTTATTATACTGTATTCCCCATCTTTTTGTCAATGAATGAAGTGAGAAAAAAACTTCACCTTCAAAAGCTATAGTAAAATGAACAGCCATTATCTTAATTTGACAGTTGCTAAGGGTGTGTTCAAAGTTATTTCTTAAAATTACAATTAGTAAGCAATAGTTACATTTGCATTTAAATCACTACGCAGTGTGGGAGTTTTTTTCTCCTTAAGTTTATTTCATAAATCAATTTGAATTTTTAAAAGTATTGTGAAACTTTGAATAGATACAAAAAAAAAGAACCTCAATTAATTATCAGTGCCTTCAAAAATGAAATGGTAGTTGTTTTGTTTCTACACTATCACGACTGCTTGTCATGTGAATAATAGATTTTTTTACCACGCTTCTCTTTGAATTCATTTGAAATTTTAATCCAAAGACAATGCAACTTCAATTATTTATGCTTATCTCTCTCAACTCTACGGGATTCTGACAAAATGTTGTGCGCTCCAAACCACCTACACACAACACGATGATGCGCGATCCACGATCTATACCAATCTCCACCCTGAGACAATCTGTCATCCACTGACAGATGTGCACATTTTTGCGAGGGATTTTTTTTTTTAATTTCTAACTCGCTCTGAGCTTGCATGTCAGTAATATGTCAAACATTTTGAAATCAAGAAAGTCAACTATTATGTATATTTGTTTATTTGTTTGATGTTAATTAGATGAGAAAATGTCAATAGATAAATCAACATCAGAAGGTATTTTAACAAGGAGAAAACTTATAGTTAGACAGACTGAAGGCGCAACTGTCATGGTTTTATGTTAAATCGAAATCAATCAAATTTACAAAGTTAAAGAGTGAAGATTTGTTGCATAGTATGGTTTATGTATTATGTTTTATAGACTGGAAAAATTGGAATGTTGGAAAGTTTATATTACAAATTAAGGATAGGTAAATCAAGGAAATTTTAAGGACAATAAAAACTGTCATAAAAAATTATTGAAAAATCAATTTTCTAAATCTATGTTCATGACAAAATTCAGCTTGCAATTGATATTTTCAGTATAAGCCAAATTTATAAAGGGTATTTTTTTTAGAGGTTTAGAACTTTGAAATGGCATAAAACAAAGAACAATTTTTAAAATTGACATATAATGAAAACTTTATTGGAAAGATAATCTCTTATCACGTATCTTCACTCAAAATATAGGAGTTTTGGATATTGACGTAACCATTCAACTAAAAATTAACTAAAAAACTCCTGCAACGACACCTGCATCTCAGACATCGAACAATCTAAATCCGGGAGACCTGTCTATGTCTTCTGAGGTCAACCCGGCAAACCCAAAATGGGCCGAACTTTAAGGTGGAGCATTAAAGTGGGAGAGTTGTAGTCCCAGTAGAGACAATCTAAGCCATGACAGTTGTCGGTTACGAAGAAGATTATTTGGATTTTGAAAAGTGGCGGTAATCTACTGGAAAAATGATAATATTAATAATAATTTTTTCTTTAAAGGGACTATGATTTAGTATAGTTAACTGAAACCATACTTTAATTCAACATTTTAAGCATAGCATCACGTTCTTGAAATACAGAATGCTTATGAAAGTTGGTTTGAATTTTGTTTTATTTTTAAATGGATTATGTTAATATATTTTTTAATATGGTAGCTTCCTTCTATTTGAAGAATATTAAATAAATAAGAAAGTGAGTAAGTTTGATTAAACATGTTTTGGAAACAATAAAATTGGACTTACAACACCAAACTAAAAATAGTATAAGCACTTTGTATTTGGTAAACAAAAAAAAAAAAATTGGCTTGTAATTAAAAGTACAAACTCTTTTCAATGCCATTACACATTATGTATTAAGTAATCAAAAATGACAATAGATTTTTAGTACTTTCTTTTTTCTATAACCTTGCTTCCATCTTCGTAAGTTCTAGGGTATTTGATTGTGCTAATGATTTCTTATGACTACCATTTAAAGTCAACTACTATTTTAAACTATACTTCGATAGCATTTTTTGCAAACAACATACATAAATTAAAGAAAGTTTGTTATATTATGCAAGGAATCAGAGAGATGAAGGCTCTCAAAACTAATTCTAAACCGGTGCAAAACAGTCGTGTAGATGAAGTGACAACACAACAACCTATTGTTGTCAATCATAGCAACTTGTTTTGTTTCACTGTCGAATCCGAATGTTTCGGATTTTGGTGAATTGGGGTAAAGAAATGATTTCTCATAAATAATTTTTTTTATAATTTTGTTGTTTAAGATTCTGTCCGAACACACAAAATAACGCTTCGAAAAACTCTGCTTTTCAATTTTTTTTGAAACTTTAATTTTTATTTATTCCAGTAAAAGAGAATATACCTATAGTAAATTAGAATTTTGAAAGCAGAATGTTAAAAGCCCAAGCTGAATTTCTACCCTAACCATTCTTTTCGTTTAAAAGAGCATATTTTCATATATTTTTCATAACAATAAAAAAAGAATTTAATTGGAAATTTTTTGAACAAATGACTAGTAACTAAAATTGTAATGGGCCAGAAAAAAATGAATATGTCTTGATTCCCAAGCTTCATTTTGGAAAAACAGCTTTCTTTTTGGCCAGTGGTTCAGACACCATCCCATTGTTAGATTCAATACCACCAATAAATTTTAAATATAAAATAACAATTGACCCAAAAATATTATTTTAGTTTTTCTCTATAAAGCGTTACCTTGCATCTAATTCATGTACATATATGTACATATATAATCTAATTTATATTCGTCAACCTTATAGAGAAATCTTTATATTTTTTATTTTATATTATAAGATTTGGAAATCTTATGTAATTTTTATATGAAAATCCCCTTTTTCTGTATTATATACTCACATATGTATTAACGACTGTTTTGTGTGAAAGTTATAATCTGATAACTAAAATTGTCATTTTGTTATATATAATTTTTGTTAAATAATATTTAACTGATAAATTTAAATGTCACACTTCAAACATTTATTTTAAGCCAATTAAATAAAAATAATTATACATAAAATTAGCATGTTGCATTTTTTTTATAAAAAGTCTTTAGATTGCTGTACTCAGAACTGGAAAAATATTATATAATTATTATCATTTTACGGCACAACCATGGATTTGAGGTTACGTAAGATTAATATTTTCGGTAATAAAAAATGTAGATGCTAACATATTTAATGGTTTTCATTATTATGTCAATTTGAATTAAAATTGTTTTTTTTTTTATGTTTGAATATGCATAGAAAACCCACGCCGTCCACTGAGCTATTTTATGTTTTAAAATGTAAATGCTAAAATAACTGTTGCTGCAGCACTTTATTAAGTTATTATATTTCGACAGTTGACATTTAGATAGTTGATTTGTTTTTTAAGGTTTAGAATGCTTTGCTTGACTCTTTTGACTCGTAGTGGACTTGCAGTAGAAATTGCCTTGATCACATCACTCTGTGCCTTTTCTTGGTCTTTATTATATCTTATCTTTATCTTATCCTCTGTTGCATTGATTAGTTTTTGTTTTTTTTTTGTGAATGATGCGTACTCATTGTCTGACTTCCTTGGCCTTTCTTTTGATGATATTGATGTAGTTGGGAGATCACACATTTCTTCTATTTGTCAGGTGATATGGAGAGATCAAGATCACCAATGCTCATTTTTGTTTACAAAATTTACTCTAGATCTATAGGCTGCGACCCATTTTTTCTTAGTAGTGCAATGAAATGCCACTTTTAAGAATGAAATGCTACAATTTTTGTTTTGTCACTTTTTCAAAAAAAATTACGATTTCTAGCAATTTGAAAAAAATGGACTCTTGTGTTAAGATTTCGTTGACAACATTTTTTAATCATTCATACTTTTTGATCGACGTTATCACACTGAGACCCACTGTATGGGAGAGATGCCCAAAAGTCAAATTCTTAAATGATAACTGTTATTTTTTTTTTATTTGATAAGTATATGCTCTCCCCTTTCTATTATTTCTAAGCTTTATATTATCAATTAAGCATACCACGTGCAAAAATGAATGTATCAAAGTGCAAAAATTTATAGCATTGAAAGCATACAGTTTTCGTGGTTGATCATCGATAGTTTTTTTTTCGTATTAAGAAAAAATAAAAATCACTGAATATTATCAGCTATGGACCAAGGTAAGCAGAGTTGACTGAAGTGTTTCTTAGAATTATACTTTTATATTTAGCAGAAATAATTTAGGTTAAAGTATGAGGTCTTTTTATGGAAAAAATAGCGTTTTTCATGGAAATGCGCAAGGTTCTTTTAAAACTAATGCCTGTTTATAATACAGTGGGATATCATTAACATAAAACAAAAGCCAAAAGTAAAAGCCCATTGCGCATTTTTTTTTAAATAATTTTTTTTTCCTAAAAAGTTTAATACACGATTTTTCGATTTTTGTAGAAAATGAACATTTTACGGCTCGACGTTTTTAAAAAAAATGCAAATAAAAAAAATATTTCATCTATGCTAAATTTAAAAAAAACTGGTATTGAAGCGTCAACCAAAATTCAAATATTTTTTCGTTCAAAACTAAGTACTCTTTTTTCAATTTCATTCAAATCAAAAGGACATAGTTCTTCTTTTTTTTAAATTAAGACTTGTTATCTTCGCGACGCGACATTTCAAATCAATTTTCTGAAAAACTATGTTTTTTGACCTGTGGCACTTCATTTTTCTATCGGCTATATTAACAAATTAATTTCATCTTGATTTCTTTTATTGTTCAACATTTTTTTTTTTATGTAAATAATTGTTTTAAAATTTCCGAGTAACTCAAAATATTGATCTGCTTGAAATACATTCAATATAACGTAGTAGTCATGTTTTTCTCTGAGTTTCATTCGACTTGAGTGTCTAAGAGTAAGTAGCGCTTTAGATTTTCAAGTTTTTTTTTTAATCACCATCAATTAACTGTTTTAATGGTTCAATTGTTAATAGAACTGGCATCCATGAGATTTAAACAAGAAAAAAAAAACTAAAATTTCACAACATTTATTTTTAACAGAAAAAAAACTTTCAAACAATAATGAATTGTTTCGACAGCAAAAAAAAAACAAAGATACACCCCACCAACCTTGACTTCATTAATATTGTTTTATTTAACAGGTAAAGCTAATTAATTTATTACTCTATGGTAAACCTACACGCTCTGACTGTAATTATTGAAAACATTAAAAAAATGTTAAGTAGTTGCAAAAAAAAACAAATCCATGCATGCAAAAGAAAATGTCATTATTTCATATGTACATTCATCAATATTTAATTAACCATCTGTATATCTTTAAAGTATAAGGTCAATGTTTCCCAAACGATGCATAGTCGTGTTTCTTGATGTGTCCATATGGATATTGGACATCTTACATGCATGTTTCTTGCGCCTCACATCCCACTCATGGGCATAATATTTGCATTAGGTATTCAAAACTTTACAACGAAGTCAAAAACACCATGTGGGAAATTGCAAAAAAAAAACAAATAGGAACCAGTCTCTTATGCATATATGGTTTCAATTAAAATGTGATTAATGAGGAGATAGTAGGTATATTTGATCGGTCTTGCTTGATCATAATTATAATACCTGTCACTTGAGATTAGTATTGCTTTATTAGACACAAAATGGCTCATTTTACATGTTGTTTTCCGATAAAACACTAAACTTGATTAATATTGTCATTCAAATTAGGCTTGTTTTAGTTTTTTATTTTTTTTATTTTGCTGCTGTAACTATCTTCTTAGTTAAATCAATGCGTGGTAGTTATCTTTTAATTCAAGGTATAAGTTTTTGCAAAATTTGATCAATATCACAACTTGTTTGATGAATGATTGTGGTGAAACATGTCTTTGAATATCATAAAACATAGAGACTATAGATATGGAAATTTTAATCTAATGAATTATATTTGTTTGAATGACAGAGGATTAAGTTTATAGCTTGAATTAATATGGAATATAAACGATTTGGCAAAAAAAGACAACATGCTGATTTCTCTTGATTCCCTGTTTCCTTGGGACTTGACTTATTGGTAAAGTTTTTTTTTATTTAAAGAAAAAATTGAAACAAGAAGGTTTTGAAATACATATATGAAGTTGTTTGGTGAAACTAAATTAAGTTTTATGGTTTTGTGAAATACAATTGTCAGTTAAAACAAAAAAATTTCAACATGAGAAAATACACAAATACAGATTAGGGTCAGTCCTCGGGTTTTTTTGGCAATGATTTTTTAGTATTTCCTAATTTTTCTTATTGAAACATTTTTTTTAAATTTTGGTAGATTAATATGCTATCTATTACGATAAAATTTTATTTCCTATTATTTATCTTGAATATTTAAATTATGTGTCCATATGTGTATTGTTTTTTTTTTTAAACCAAAATTCAATGTTTCTTACATCAGTTTTTTTATAAAATTGATATAATACCTTTAAATTTTTTGTACTTTTTGAGCATTTTGGCTCACTTTATTTAAAATTCACTGAAGTTTTTGAAATGTAACAAAAAAAATTTAATGACAGCTTTTCTGACTGATTTGCTATCTGACCATAAACAAAATTTTTTCTCATTAAAATTTTTTCTCTCTGAAACTGAAGGTCTAAATATTACATTGTTGATGTAAATTTCAGAAACTAGTCTTAGGATCAGTTGATTCAGCCTTGGTTCAGGAGTTAAGTTCACCAACTTCTGTTCAAACGTAAAAAATGCTGTAACTTTTACTATACTGCTGAATTCGGAAGATCAAAAGTGCAACTGGACTATAGTAAGAAAGAGAACTTTAAACATATACATTATACAGTGGTGGCCATAGAAATAGCACACCTATTATTAAACTTGAATATAAGAAACAATTAGACCGTGTTTCGTGTCATTCACGACTAAAAAATAGCTTGTGGAATTAGTTATGCAACATTTAATTTGCAGGTTTAACTAATTCTGTTTTAACTCAGTGGTAGAGTTAAAACAGAGTTAGTTAAAATTGAAACTTCAACGGTTCCTTTTGTTTAATAAGAGGAAGGTACAAAGTGTGCTATTTCTGTGGCCACCACGGTATATCGTGGGTTTACTCACTAACTAACTAACATTTAGACAATCAGATTGAAGCATACATTTTTAAGCTTAAAAGTAACGTTTAACGGCCTTAATACTTATTGCCCCGGTATATACATATATCACTACTTGCATCGATTTCTTCCAAAATTTTATCTTTTGCATTAAAAAAATACGTTTCACTGATTGTGTTTTGCCTTTGAAACGTCAATATTGTTTATAAAAAACATTTTTATTTTTTTAAATCAGAAAACCTATTTTTTTAACAATTAACAATTTTAATTCTCAAACAAAAATAAATAAAAAAATTAGAATATTTTCAAAAAAAAAAACGGCATAAAGATCCCCTACGTACATAGTTGAATGAAAAAAATTATGATAAAGGGTTGGGCAAAGTTTAAAAAACATAAACACAATGTCATTTTGCATGTATGTACAATGTACATACATATAATTTTTAAACGTCAGAAACCAAATTTTTTATTTAAATGAATAGTTTTAAAATATTTATCAAACTTAGAATTATTTCCTTTCAACCCTTTGTGAGTTTTTTTTTCTTGCAAAGGATGTTTGCGTACAGTCGTCAGACAGCTGGAGTAAATTTGTTTATTTTTTTAACAAATTGGTAAATTTTTGAAAAACTTGTAAAATAAATTCAATATTTTTTGATGTTTCCTATGCCATTATATACAAACTTTAAAAGAATAAAAGTCAACTATGCTTGTTTTTAATACACAATAGTCTTGTCATTCAATTTATAAAAGTTGAATGTTAAAAATTTAAACATTACAAATTGACTCATTGAGTTTTTGTTTTTGAAACGGTGTGTACTGGTATGAACTGTTTTTGTATGGAATGTGATTACACGAATATTTATGTTATATGTTATTTATAAAATTTATTTTTATCTTTCAGAAAGGTTTGATTCGTTTTTTCATAGAATTTAATTTCTTCTTTTTTTCAAAGAAAATTTTATGGGTTTTGAAAAATTTTTCTGTCAAATTTCATTCATTTAAGTAAAAACTTGTTAACAATAAATACTCAAAACGTTGGAATTTTTGCTTGCGGTCTGTTTTAAATAAACCTGCATTTTTTTCGTTAAAAGAAGAAATAATTTAATCTATCATGGAAAGAAATAAAAACTCTTAGGCATATAAAATATCCCAAGTATTTTCCCTAAGAAAATTAGGGGATTTAAAAATAAAATATTTTGCAATAGTTTTACAATTTTGTCGTTATCAATCATGAGCTTAATTCTGTAGATATTGTTTACTGTTTGTATAAAAGCTTATGTTGCAACCGGTTAACCGTTGTAAGTATTATAAAGATAGATAACACTTTTCTGCGCCAAAACATTGATTAGATAACAAACAATATTTAAATTTGTCATGTCATTGCGGTATGTTGTGGCATGTGCTAATATGCAATCAATGTACTAGGGGGAAATTAAGATTGCAAACATTATTAAAATTAAATGAATAAAATTGACACAGAGACGACCGACTGGATTTTATCAACTAGAATTTTTACTAATTTATATTTTAAAGTAAAATTGTTTTGCTAAAAAAAACTACAAATTGGTTTGTTTGATCTTAGTTTGCGCTTTAAAGCATTTTATGTATATCTTTTTCACCCTAAGTTATGTGCACTGTATTTGATGTTTGTTCGAGGCAATGACACTATTAAAAAAAATATGCAATGCAATATTTTTGGTCTAAGATATTGTTGAAACCAGTAAACTCACCTTAACATTTGAATGTTGTAATTGCAAGAATGTAGCAATTCCATTCCTCACACGATTCTTAACACCTCGAACAGTACCCTTGGAACTCCTTATTGTCGATGTTGCTGATGGTGGATTACGAATATCCTTATAACCGGCAAATGCATCTTCACTTAAACTTTTTGGTTCATCATTCTCGTCGACTAGACTATTACCAATACCGCCGAAATCATGTTCATTAACATGGAATGTATAGTATTTATCGTTTTCGAATTTACGCGATTCCATTGAACCAACGGACGACAATGACAACGACGACGTTGAATAAGAACCTTCTTTAATTAAAACACAACTTTTATTGTTATCTTTACGATAACTACCACCATTACCATTGATGGTGTCGAATTTAATCATTTTACTATTGTTAGCATTATTGGTTGCATTACGTTCACTCACTAATTTATCATTATTGTTATCATTATTCATATCCACGACGGCGGCGCCGGCATATTTGAAATCGATTTTTGTTGAAAATCCTCCTCCAACACCTCCTACGCCTCCATTTGATGGAAGTAATGATGATGGTGAAGACTTATGTTGTGTTGAATTTGAAATCTTTCGATCACGAATATCCCGAAGAAGAGAATCCGGTAGGAAGGACAACTTCGATGGAAGTCCTTCGGAGAGACTCAACGACTCACAACTCAAACTCGACTCACTTTCCTCACTATCAGTTAATGATCCAGCTCGTTGATGTTCATGATGAGCAATTCTCGGCGAACGATGATTATCCTTCATTAGAAGCTTAGTAGTCTTCAAGTGCATCTCGATCTTTGGAGCTGATTTCTTCGGCAGTGGCGGTGGTGTTGTTGATGAATTAGTTGTTGAACTGCTATTATCCATGTCACTGCAAGTTCCACTATCTAAAGTGTCACTTGGTGAGAATTGACCACTGCTCATCATATAATACAAATATGTCGGATTACTGACATTCAAATCAGTAACTGAAGTGCCATTGTTATTAGCCTTTTGCACCATTGTTTCTTCAAATCCTTTTTCACTGATATCCTTATCGGAGATATTAAGTTTTAACTGCTGTTGACTTTCACCACTTGTGATTGTTGTATTTTCTGTTAAATTTACAACTGTCACTTTATTTTTCACCACACTTTGATCAATCAGATTGTTATTGTTATTGTTTAGAATTGATGAAGATTCAATTTTTTGTATTTCCGATTCCGGCGAAACTTTTATTTTAACAACATGAAAGTCTTTTTCCGTCGATGAAACTGATTCGGTCAGTGCACTTGCACAATCTGCTGCTACTACAACTTCTTGACTATGACGGTTAATAATTTCAATTTGTGAAGAAACTGGGGAAACAACATCAGAAGAAGAAAATGAAGAAATATCAGTAGTGGTGCATGATGATGATGGAGATGGTAAGATACAACTAATACTATTTTCGTCAGCAACATCTTCTATACCATCATCATCATCTTCGTTGATTTTATTATTTTTACCAACACTTATAATAGTTGGCTCCACTTTCATCGTCTTCTTCGTCGTGGTCGTTGAAGATTTTCTGGTTGTCGCCAAATCTTCAACTACTACGACTCCATATACCGTTGTCGTCCCTCGAATAATATTACGTTCTTCTTCCATCTTCAATGATGATGATGGCCGCTGCCACTGCTGGTGATCGACGAAGTTTTCTTCTCTTTCTTCTTCTTCTTCGTTATCTTCATTGAATTTGTTGTCTTTCTCAATTACTTGCATTCGCAATAAAGTGGGGCTATCTTCAGCTGGGTTTAAAGTTGTATTTGTAAAAGAAATGGTTTGCTGCAGCGAAGGCATTTCACTTATGTGATATCTCTTCATGAGATTATGGTTTTCTTCTTTTGGAATATCTTTGGAGTTTGTTGTAAGTAGAGCTACACCACAATCACCGTTTATATCGATGCAAGTGGTTGTTGTTGTTGTTGTCGATGGCATTTTATTGATAGATATTGTTGATGAAGAAACAAGTATAATAAAAGGGGAGCAATTGTATAAATGGTAAGATTTTTTTTTGTCAGTAGAAAGATATAAAAGTATCTATCGATCTATAAAATGCATTGATTCGATTCGCACTTTGAAAACATTTTTTTTTTGTAAATGTTAATGTTAATGTATATTTTTCTTTGGCATAGAAGCAAATTAAAGAAATGAGGCAATTAAAAATAAAAGGTGAACAAATGTATAAAATATACAAAAATATTTTTAAAGTTAAGTAGGATTTCACTTTAAATCTCGTTACTGATTTTTTTTTTTGTTTCTACATTTGGATCTAGTACTGTACACTGTGTAAATTTTATATGCACCACGATGCGAAATTCAATCAAAGATTTCCTGTTTTTTTTTTTTTTAATAGAGCTGGTATTTTATGCGTATTGCAAAAATTCTCTGCGAACTTTGGCCAAAGATGCGTCGCGTCGCGTCGTCGTTGACTTGCCTTTTCTTCCGTTATATGATAATGTTGTTATGAAATGAGGAAATTCAATCGGTTGAAGATGAAGATACATAGATTCGATTTAAGCATGGATAGTTATTTTAAGAAGAAGACGAAAAAATGCAGTTTTTATCTGAGACGTTTATTGGGTGTTGCTTCTCTCTCTTTCTCTCTCTCTCTCTCTATCTCTGGTTTAGATTTGGCCCAGTTTTGTCAAGTTCATCCATTCACTATAACTCTATATAAGGATACCGGCTTTTAAAACGGGATACACTTACAAGAAGTTGCACTTCTTCGATAAAGATAGTTCTGATTCGTTAATTTTTATTTTTATTTTTCAAAATGCAAGTTTAGAACACTCACGACACTTGTGCATATAAACTAGAATCAAGTTATTGGTTCTTTTGGGACACACAATATAGATGCATACATGCAGTATGCAGTATGCATACTTTTATCAAGAAAAAAAAAGTATCTTCAAAAAGAAACAGAACTTGTATATCTCGCACTCTCTACTTCTATATAGACTGAGACTCGAAACAGGTAGATAGAGGTAGGTAGGTACTTTATTTTGCGCGATTATAACGGTTTTTTGGTTTGTCGAGTTTGCTTTAAGCTTAGCGCATTGCGCGGTGTACATACAGCTCTTAACAGTATCGCGAAGGTAACTAAAGACTAAACAGTCGACTTGAGGTTTTGCCATTTTTTTGTTTCTCTCTGGAACGAATGGAATAATAATATTAAAAAAAAATATATAATTTCAAAAAAAAAAAAAAAACTACCAACAACAATGTTAATTTGCGGCTAAGATCGCAATGAGTGAGGTTTTGAAGAAGTGTAGGCAGGTTGTTGGGTGTTTGTTGTTGTTGACGGTTTGTTATTTGTTATAAGTGAAGATGTTCCTACGTGGAACGTTGATGATAATGGATAAGGTTGTTTTTTTTTTTGGCTGGTGGGATTGTATCGTGTATAGGTAAATATAGGGTTTTGAGTTTGAGTGGAATTTTTGCTCGGTTTATAAATTGTTTGTTTCTTCTTCTTCTTTTTTTTGATGTTGGTGGTTTTTTTGTTTTATTTTGAGTAGTTATGTTACTTTTCTGACATATACTGTTTAAAGAATTGTTTTATTTTTTTGTTTGGTGGTTTTTATATTTGGCGGGTAGGTTCATAGACAGGTATTCTTTTTTTATTGTGGAATTTTTGTTAAGTTCTTGTGGCATTTTCTTATTTAATAGGTAGTGGGTAATTATGGAAGCATAAAACATGGGTGTGAATGTGGATGGTTATAATATGTAAAGTGACAGGTCTACTTGACTTGAGAAACATTTGCAATTGGATACGTCCATCATTTACAATTTTTTTTTAAACACTTGTGGTGGCATTGTGCTTCTTAATTGAACTTGTTTACGGAAAGAGCAATTTTAATCATTTTTTTTTAAATAGAAATTAGAAACATTAGGAGCAGTATATTTGTAGCAGATTTTATTTTTAAGACGAATGATTTGTTAGAGAGTAAAATAAGTTCTGTCAAAAAAAATGTAAGCGTGAGAATAAAAAATTGGTCAAAAAATAAAAAAATTATGAGAAACAAAAATTGTCAAAAAAAAAAATTGTGAAAAAAGTCTTTTTTGACAAATAATTTTTTTTGCATTTTTATTTTCAGCATTTTTTCAACCAATTTGTTTTTTGGACGAACATTTTTTGTTTTGTATTTTTTTTAATTTTTTATTTTGAACAGTAAATGTTTATGTGACGTGGATGGGTGTTTCGCACTCAATAAACCTCGGGGTTGCTTAATAAGATGTTATTTATTTTACGTAACGAATTTAAAAAAAAAAAGGAAAATCAGAACTAACGCCGAAATACATAAAAGTAATCCGAGACGAACCTGTATTTTTGGGCCAAAATTTATCGAGATTCTGGATGATCATAAGTAACATATAATGAACACATTCAAAAACTGTGTTCTTGAAACATAAATCTCAATATCTGAACGTAAATATAAGAAAGACAGAAGAGAAAATTAAGGTTGCTGTTGTAACTGTTTTTTCATCGTTTAGGAAACGAAAAAATTTAAATTTAATCTATAGAATAAAAAGAATTAATTACTTTCTGCTCAATTTCAACAATGTTCGTTTCTCTGAGTGTACGAGTAAAAGTTGCAAAGTGTCAAAAACCACGAAACAGAGGAACTACTATTGCAGGTATCCTGATGATCAAAATGTACAATTCGATTGCACATTTCATGTCATACAAATTTTCTTAAATTTTTTACTTGCCCTTAAAAGTAACTTCTATACAATAGAAAGTTATACATAAACTTTACTCTGAGCCTCGCACTCAACTTGATTTCATCAATGGTAATGAAAACGAGTATTCAAAGAATTTTGTTTTACTAACCACCTCATCCTAAACCTGCGCCATTAGTGATCAAAAGAATCTGTGAAGAAAAAAAAACCTGTTAATTTTACGTTTTATATAAAAATTGTCTTCATAACTTCGTGTAGCCCTGAAGGCCGCTATATGTTATCTCTGATGTAGTTTTTTTTTTTGCTTTAAATTTGCGCTTCTTATAAATTCAACATTGTTTTTTTTTATCTCATTAAATTTACAATAAAAGCTATGTATAAATCAGTATCAGTTTCTACTAAGCGATATTGTGATTTTTCTTCTAAGACTTTATAGGATCGATCATCGATGGAGGAAAAAAAAACAACTTAGCACGAGTTCGTACAAAGACTATTATAGCTTTAAGGTGCGGTATTGACCATTAAATAGAAGTTAGATAGATGTATCTTTAGGCAATTTTAGTAAATTGATTCTATCTTCTAAGATATCTACATAAATGGCAGGTGAGTAAAGAGAAGAAGAATAAGATTTTGAAATTTATTATTTAAACAGGTAAATGGAATGTAAATTAATTGCAAAAGGTGTTTAAATAAGTTATATTAATAAATCGATCAAATTGTGATTTTATAAGATTGAAAATTGTTTTTATAAACCAAATTAAAATTTAAATCAAAAAAAAAAAACTGTTCACTCAAAGAAAATATCATTTAAAATCAAACAACAAATTTTAATAAAATTTTGCGTAACATTTTTGAATTCTAAAATCAAATTTTATTTACTGTTAGATTGATGCCCGGTTTATTTTACAATAAACATAAGTTGTTGAAATAAAAATTAATACGGGTGGTCCTCTTGAGTTTATTAGATCAATGTCAAAGAAGTTTATTAGATCAATGTCAAATTGACTCTACGTACCAACTGTCAAAAGTTCACTTTATTTGCAGGCAACTTTTGACAGTTTGACATTTCAAACCTAAAAGAGATAACAAAAAAAAACTCAATATAAAATTAAATTAATTATTCAGTTGACACACGGCCTTAATTAAAAAAAAAAAACTTCCTCATCTTTTTGTTCCGTTTTCTAGAGACGATTTTCTTCATAATTTTAATTATTTCCAACAATATAACAAAAGAAAGTGACTGACAGTTTAATTCCAAAACACACACAAGCCATGTAGCGTTGTCAAGATCAATTTTTGTTAATCTTTTAATCTGGGCAATTATTTAAACTACATCTATCTTAGAGGATTTGCAGTTTTAACTTGGATGGTTTCATTCATATCTACAAATGCAAATAAAATGTACTCATTTATACTCATACGAGTATGTATAAATTGTATATTATGTACAAATACTTAAACCTCATGCTAATATTGTTGTTTAAAATCAAAAGCATGACAAAACATCAATTTTTTTATGATATAAATCTTCTACAGGTTTATAATATTGTTATGCTTGATTATAGCAAGTATACATAACTTGTAATTTCATTGATCTTTTTTTTTTATTCATAAAAACCCTCAGGCATTAACCAGTTAATTTTAATTTTTATGTTATGAAGATAAATATTTTAAAATATCCACCAATATGCACGATGGCTTTATTGTTTCTTATTTTCAAATTGAGGTTTGTTCACATCACAAAGCCTAAATTTGCACAAAAAGAGATGGCAGTTGATAAAATATTGTAGAAATAAACAAGTTAGTCTGAATTGATGTCTGAACTTGTCATCTTTCATAAAGACCTGTCAAGGACAAGCACAATAACTTGTCTATACGCTTCATTTACAAGGTGTTTCTTATTTGCTTTATACAGTATACACAGTAAAAAAAAGAAAAAGTAGATATATAGAATAAAAAAAAATAATTAAAAAAAAATAAATAAATACATAAATGAATAAATTATAAATAAATAAATAAATAAATAAATAAATAAATAAATAAATAAATAAATAAATAAATAAATAAATAAATAAATAAATAAATAAATAAATAAATAAATAAATAAATAAATAAATAAATAAATAAATAAATAAATAAATAAATAAATAAATAAATAAATAAATAAATAAATAAATAAATAAATAAATAAATAAATAAATAAATAAATAAATAAATAAATAAATAAATAAATAAATAAATAAATAAATAAATAAATAAATAAATAAATAAATAAATATATAAATAAATAAATAAATAGATTAATTTATTTATCTAAATAAATAAAAATAAAAAATATATTAAAAGTAAATAGTAAATGATAAGTGATCACGATGAAAAAAATAGGTGGTTCAGGATGTGAAACGAAAATTCGGGGAGTGAGAATGGTGGAGAGGAATCAGAAAAGGAGATAGGGTAGAGAAAAAGTAATAGCTTGAACGAAGTGAAGAGGCAGAGAGAAGAGAAAGGAAACGGAAAATGAGAGTATGGTGGGATGGTGACTTCAGGGCCAGGCCTTCAGGGAGAAAAAAGAAGTGAGAAAGGAATTAAGAAGGTGCAAAAAGGTAGGACAAATACAGGGAGAGAGAGAGTGACAATATCAAACGATCATGATCATCGAGAAAACAGAAAAGGAAGTAGCGGGAGAAGATGGTAAAAGAAAAAATTAAGAGGCTACTACCGAAAAAGAAATGTGGGAAATAAAATATAGAGAAAGAAAAATGAAAGAGAAAAAGTTGTGAAGGGATTCAAGAAGACGATATTTTATGAGCCTCAAATGAAAGTCAAAACAATATAAAAATTGGGAAACAACATTTTCTTTACAAAATTTAATCTGCGATAAATTTTCAACTTAAAAAAAATTCGTTAGAAATTAAATTATGTAACAAAGTAAAAAAAAATTGGAAAACAAAATCCTCGAAGAGAATTTCTTCAATGAATAATCAACAATTTTGCCAAATTGGTTGAAAAAATTATCAAACAATTTAATTATCAAAATATAAAATGTTGTAAGCAAATTGGTTAAAAAAATGTGAAAAAAAAAGTTTTTTTCAAAACAATCTTCATTCAAAAAAGAAAAAAAAATGCAGTAAAAAAAAAAATTCAAAATAATGGGTTAAAAACAAAATTGTCAAAAAACGCTTCCAAAATATTTTTAATTTTTACTATAGTCTTTTGAAAAACACGACTGATTTTTCGACTTTTTTCCGTTTTAGTCCATCTTTTAGCTCACTTTAATCTAATCTCCAATTGAAAAAGTTCTGCGGGCGCTCACGAGTAGAAAACATCAGTAATTAAGAACGTTTTTTATGCGAAAGTAAATTATACTTAGTAGTTTTGGAGTTATGAGCAATTTGTAGAAATGCAAAGTTTTTAGTGTATGGCCTTGAACATATAAATTTAATTTCACCATTTACATGTATCGCCTCACCATAAGATAAGCAATTTTTAGCATTACTTACTACAATTTAATTGATTTTTAATTGATCTACCATTAGAGTTCTTCAATTTCCAAGAACGAAAACGTTAGTGAAATTTAATGGAGCATTACGAAAGAGAACCTCTAATAGATACCTAGATATATGTATGAAAGTTTGTGCTTTGAATTATTATAAGAATGCGAATGTTTGAATTGAATCTATTATGTACGGATAGATACCTAAGTACATTTCTTTGGATCGATCGGTTTGAAAATAAGTAAGAATGGCATGACGATACCTTGTGTTTTTGCTGCTTTGTATCTACTAGTTGGAAAAAAAAACTTATAAAACAAAACCAGAAGAACAAGCTCTTTTTGCGATATCTTGACCTCATATAGTACCTACTCAGTGGCTATTTTTAGCAAGATGTGTTGTTTACAAATGAACGAGATGGTAATTATTCTTGTGACATAATGGTATAGTAAATAATGATGGTTTATTCTCTTAGATTTACCTTAAACGTTTGAGACATTATTTCCCACAAACCTTTCAAGTTGGTAAACAATAAGTGGCAATGGATGCGAATGACCAATTATTTTATTACCTACCATTATAGAAACAAAACTTCTTCATAATGGATTTGGAAGTTATTATGTACCTACTATGAGATTGAACTTGAACTAACTTTACTTGGAAACAATTAAAATAAACGTTAATTTTTCTAGGTAAAGCTGAATGTAATAAATTAAAGGGCTTTGTAAATCATATTCGGTATACAACCTCAAGATGCCAACTTAACTTTTTTGTTAAGCGCCCTATTATTCAGTCTTGGATTAATATAACCTTTTATTTTTTTTATTATTTTATATTCGATTTAATTCCATCTTTCAAAAAAGAGGCTGGGTGCGACCCACACTGATAACTTCTCATTTGTGATCTTGAAAACTTTATATTTAGTTTTTTTTTTTCAAATAACCAAATTTTCTGCGAAACAAACTTTAGCTGTTGAATTCAAACAATCATTATTAACTTCCCATAGGGAGTTATTTTAAGATTGAAAAGCATTTTAATTATTTGAAAAGAGATTGTTGATGTATAAGTTGTTTCCACTTGACCCAGGAGGTAAACTTCCACGCGTTTTTTTTAAGGATATTCGAGCTGAAATACAATTGTAACTACTTTTTGATTTAAAAAAAAAAACGGTATATTGATTTTTTTCCAAATTCATATCATATGTGTCGAATAAAATTTATTTCAAGTCAATAGCATTATTTGTTCGTGAGATATTTGAGCCCAACCAAAATTTTCACTTCTTTTTTAAACTGCTATAGTAAAAAAAACAACTGATTGAATATTAATTAACGCCCTTTCAGCTTCTTTTTTTATTTCAAGTCGATGTCTCTACTCGTTCTTGAGATATCGACGACGAAAAATGGTACCAGAACGTACGGACGTACGAACGTACTTACACACGCACACACAGACATCTCTCTAAAAATGATTGATATAGACTCTAGGGACCTTGAAACGTCGAGAAATGTCAAAAATTTCAATTTGACAAATCGGACCGATTACAATAACTCCCTATGGGAAGTTAAAAAAACGAGTAGAATATTTTTCAATATTGACGAAGCAGGTAATATTTGCTCCAATAAGTTGATTGTTAACGGAGTAAATGCTGATTTAACTGTTTGTTCAGATGCTTAAGAGTCATTCTCTGAAATGGTCAAATGGAAAAACCATTTTGATTTTTTTCAACCTTTCTGGAAAATTCAGAAGAAGAAGTATATGTACATACATATTTTTAAAGAAATTAAATCAAAAATTGAAAATATCTTAATATTAAAATTCGACATTTTGAAAAAATCCCTTTTTTAGGCTTTTTTTTGCATCTGGAACTTCAAATCCTATAGTTTCCTTTCGCAATTTTCATTTCTTCTGAGTGTAACAACTGCTGAAAAGAAATAATGTAAGACTAATGAATAATAATAAAAGCTATTGTAAATGTCTACTTCTTATAGAGAGGGTGCTTTCTTTGTATATGAAACGCATAGTACTATCATGGTGGCAGTCGAATGGGGTGACCGTGACATCTCAAATTTTTTTGCGGATAGCTTACGAAGATTTTAGTTGATATTTATTGTTTACGGAAATCGAAATAACATTATCCCCATGCTCCTACCCCGATTCCCGATGCTTGAAAGATTCCTCAAATCAAATTCTACACCTAAAAAATGCAACGCCACCACAACATTGAAAAATACTCGCCGTGATAGTACTACGTTTTTCTATACAAAGGTGCTTTGCATGAGATCCTAAAAAGCCACACCTTGTATTTGCTTCAAACATTGAAAAATTCATTTTGGCACTGAATTTTTACGAGTATTCGCTTGGTTTGAAATTTAAAAAAAATACCTAAAAAAGTCAATGTGAAATCAAAAAGACCGAGAAATGGTTAAAAAAAAAAAAATGAAATACAAAATTCCGTTTTCGTTAATTTTTTTTTCTGATAAATAAAATTTATTTTTTATTACAGAAATCAAAATACATCTTGGTAAGTAGCACCACAGTCCGATAGCATAAGTCCGATGATGGATATTAAATCCGAATGCGACGCTTGACTAAAACCGAATAATGTGATATAAATAAATACCAAACACTTTTATAAATTTAACGAAGCTTTAAAGCCTTAAAATGACCTCATTTAAATATTGGTGCAACGGTAAATTTAGATTTTATTTTATTTTTATCCAAAGTTCATACATGCATAGTTAAATAAAGCATAGAATCTAACCTAACTGATGATATCTCAAAACTCAAAGACTATTTTTTAAATATTTTAACCTGAATTGATTGAAACGTTAAGAGATCTTAACTAAAATTCTAAGCGAAGTTTTTATTGCTGTTATGGGTCAGAGTACGATAAAACTAAAGATGTGCTCTTACTGTATAGGGAGAACGTTTTTTTTTTTTAGAATATAACCAAAAAATACATTTTGAAACTCTCGTAACACCAACCTAACGCGTTTAAAAAAAAAAAACAACTAGTTGCAGTTAATTGAAATAACCTGATCAGATGTTTTCAGTTCATTAGCGGTATTTAACCAGATCCCCTGCCATCAGACACTTAACACACAGTGAACAAAAAGCCCCTAAGATTTTAATCCAATGATTTAATCTTGTGATTTTAGCATTGTATGTATATGAATTTGCATAGTACTCTCATGAACACGTTCCACACGTCGGCCACCTAGCGATCACACAACTAACTAATTTTCTGGTTGCTGTTTCTGTGTATATACAAGTGCGCCCCCAGACGACCACACAACACAACTCAAAAATCATCGTGAAGATAGTACTATAAGTTTTATATACAATGGCTGTTAGTAAAAATTGCTTTCGGTATTTCAATCTAATTGATATTACTTAATTCAGCCCAGTACTGTGATTCGTTTTTCTATTCAACGCTTGGCGTCGCAAACATTAATCGTAATGTCAAAATACGTCACTCCAGCTGTCATGCTGTCATCCTTTTTCGTACACTTTTCTGTCAACATAAATTTTCCAAAAAAAAATTTCTCATCCGTAATTTCAATTTTTCGGTCGGTGTAATCTCAAGAAAATTTCCTAAAACTAAATACATATTTTGTTGTGTAAGATATTAATTGTTGTAAAACTATAGACAAATTCTAAAACTTCCCTTGACTGGCAAAATTTCCCACATTCAAGTGATTTTATGCTCGCTATTCATCTAACATCTGCAAATCTAAAACAAATAAATCATCATCATGTCTGGTTGGGATGTTTACGACGATATGAATCTGTAATATTTGTTTTTTCTAGTTTCATAACACTACATTGGATCTAATTTAAATGATCTTCCTTCCAGATATATAACACCGGAAAGGTTTATTGTTGAACCGAATGGAAAAGATGAATTGCTTATCATCGATCGGGTCTCAAATTTTGTCAAAGTCCAAGGTAAGTAGAGAAGAAAAATACTCACACTAATTTTTCACTAAATTGACCTCCTCCTACTACCCTCGCTATTTTCAGTTAAGTCCAACCAATTAGATAACCAAATACCAATTCGTCGAGTATGTGGAATTCTTGGAACTGTCCGACTTCTTGGCGGACAATATTTGATTGTTGCCACTCATCGACTTTTTGTGGGGATCGTTAATGGTGCAATAATCTGGCGGTTGGCTGGATTTGATGTGATACCTTACATTCCATCTATAACCCATTTGAGGCAGCAACAACGTGAACAGAACGAAATATATTTGAATATGATTCGCAAGACTCTAGACACACAGTATTTTTACTTTTCATATTGGTATGATTTGACGCACACTCAACAACGATTGCATTCCATGCCTCCGGAGTTCTTGAAAGTGAGTTAAAGTCGCGACGTATGAAATGGTACAAAAATGTTTATCTTCTTTTAGAATGGACTCTTGGATCGCGCAGACAGTCGATTTGTTTGGAATGGCACACTGCTACGTAATTTCAACTGTCCTGACATGAAGAAGTTTGCTTTGCCATTAATATTGGGATGTAAGTATTTTATAAGTTATAATTGTTTTTATGTCTCAGTCATGCTTATAAATTTTCTGAATAAATACAAAAAAAATGGCTCGAAATATTTTGCAATATCTTTTAAACTTATCAATTGTAGGAACTTAACAAAACAATGCGGAATATTCGTTAATGAAAAACCAGAAAAAACACGTTGCTATGATTGATAACAAGACGCTGCTGTTTCGTCGTCAGCAAATGTTTTGAATTGGTTTGGGAAAACCTTTGTACTTTAGTATTTACTTAGAAAAATATTTTTAAAACGGGTACATTTTTTTTTGAAATTTTTATTTCTAAAAGTACTAAAGAAGAGTAAATATACCAAAATATATAGAAGCTAGTCTAAGAACCAATAAAAACGTAAGTTTGAGGAGATTTAATCCCTGAGAACTAAAATAATGAGTTATGGTCTCATTACATTTTTGCAAAAATTGGTTACCGAATAATATTTTTCTTTTATAGCTGCAGGAGCATTAAGAATTTAAAGACCATTTCTTACCACAATCACTTTTGTGTAGATCTGAGACTGTAAAAAAATATAGCTTGAGTTTTCGTCATAGCTCGTAGGGTCAACAAAGCCAAAAATGGTTAGAAACCACTGATTTAATCGTTGTGTTTAAAAAACCTATTTTTATTTTTCAATTTTATTCTTTCAAACTGACTTTTTTATTATTAAAATTTAATACTATTATTCTTATTAAACTATTGAAAAAATAACTGGGAAGTTGGTGAAGAACGGAACGATTGCGTTCAAGGGTTTTTATGATGGATTATTTTTATATCGAATAAGTTAAGGTTGCTTAAATTCAAAAATACAAGAGCTTCTCAGAGAATTGTCGGACTGTTAGGTGTTTTTTACTACAATACTATTCCTCCAAGTGACCAATTAGTAAAAATACAAAGTTTTTTACAACAAAGTATACGATAAAAGTGAAACGCCGCACAGTGGCGCCAATTGACTTTTTTGGTTGCAAAAATCATAGCTCTTAAGCGAATACAGATATCGTGATAATTTTTTTTTCTACTTAAAGGAAATTTAAAATTAAAAAAAAAAAAAAAAAAAATGGATCAGAATTGTAATATAAATAGTCCTTTTTATAAGATCAAATAAAAAAAATATAATTTTTAAGGAAGTTTTTTTAGATTTTTACACCGAAACTCTGAAACTTTTCATAAAACAAAAAATTTTTCTTTGATTTTAAAAATAAGGCAACTTTGACTACCTGTATCATCCGAATCCTTCAACCGATTTTAAAATTTCTTTCGGTTTTTGAAGCTTCCACTTATTCCTAATCCATTAAAAACATTAGTTTTGGTATTTTAGCACACGCGAAAATTAAATTTTGCAAGCACTTTTGCCAAAAGGCGCCACAGTGCGCCGGTCTTAACGATTGGTTGTGTTCATTCCGGAAGACCGTTTATTAAAAGTCTCTAGACTGGGTGATAACTCTCTGACTCCATTGGTTATCCTAAGGCTTTGAATGGTAAGAATCAAATCGAGTTTTGACTTAATGACTTTAATTTTTTTTATCATTTTGCAATATTTTGTAATATAGACCAATAACTTTCTGTCATTAGTTTTTTAAACTAATTTTTCGTGGAGGTCTACATTTTTAATGACAAAAAGTACCTGACATTATTTAGCTGTTTTAAAGGAAACATCATATAAATTAGATTCTGTCAGACTAAAGTATGCAAATGAAATTGGTGAGTGTAAGAACAATGTAAGTGTTAAACTGAAAATTCAAGAAAAACTGTTATAACTTGATATCCCTCAGGAAAAAATTTATATATTTTTGATATTTTATAACAGACTTCTTTCTCTTTTTTAAAAAATTAGTATGTTTTTTATTATACAAAATATTTACGTACAAAAAATAAATTTCTGATTTTTACCCAATGGCGCTTGTACTGTTCTTGCACTCATCGATTCAATTATGGCCCTACGAACTAACTTCCAAATGAATTAACTCCGAATTAACTAACTCCCAATTAAATTTGGAATTGGTTCATTATGAACTAATATCCAATATTTTTATAACTAACTCCGAACACAAAATAACTTAAAAAAAAACACACACACCCAAACATAGATATGCCAGTAATCCCAAAATGAAAATTAACCAAGTCTCAATGGTGGAACCAGTCTCAGTATCATCTCGAGACGGGACGTGACTAGCCTCTTCTTATTTTTATTTGAAGATATATTATAAATATCCTTTTCAAAAAACAGTTGTGAGGAATTTAGTAAAGAACTTCAAAATTTATGGTTTCCAATTTTTTTTAATGTTGGTTTTGGTGAATTTTTCTACCTTAATGTTTTTTAAAACTTTATTTTTGAACTGCTCTTCCAATTTTGATAAGTTTTAAGCTCAAAATAGTTTTTTGGCTTGTATGATGAATTAAAAAAAATTAAGTAACAGCTGCGAGATGAAGGAAAAAAGGATTTTTTTTAATTTTTTTTGTAGCTTTAAAAATAACGGTATCTCTACAAAAACTTTTTTATCTCGAATTTTTGATTTTTTTTTTTCTTTAAAAATTCATATTTTAACGACACATAAGATCTTTTTTGGGTTACTTATCAATTCAAATAATTAATTTTACGTTTTTCTATATTTTTCTTTAATGTAATTCTTGTTTTTGTTATTTTGGATTTGTTTATTCTATATTCTTTTAACATAGAAGCAAATTCTTGTTGTCCAGTGCATTTCCTGTTTATTTTTATGTTTTTCTCTTACTACTTCTTCAGTTAAGAAAATATTAATAACGTTATATTAAAAATATTAGTCACTTAAAGCTCTGAAAACCGGGTACTTAATTTTTTTTTCAAATCAATACGATCACATATCTCATAGATAAGCCTCTGTACACTAAACAAATACCAAATGAACATAACTTTTTAGACTAGTATTGATTTTCTGTTGTACGATTTTATTTTCTCTTTGCAGTTGTATCTGTAAATCAAGTAACCATCAACGGTCACACTTTCTGCTGGTCACTTATTTCACGTCGATCAATTCAACGTGCTGGAACCCGTCATTTTAGTCGAGGCATAGACGAACATGGTAATGTTTCAAACTTCGTTGAAACCGAACAATTGGTCGAATACAATGGACAGCGAATATCATTCGTCCAGACTCGAGGTAGTATGCCATTTTATTGGCGTCAAACACCAAACCTGCGCTACAAACCACCTCCAGAATTGGTGCAAGGAAAAGATCATCTGCTCGCTTGCATGAAACATTTCGATGTGCAGTTGCAATTATATGGAAAACAAGTTTTAATTAATTTGGTAAGATATAACATTGGTTTTTTTTCTGCGTTAAAAAATTTAGAATAATGAAAAATTTTCAAAATAGGTTGATCACAAAGGAGCCGAAGGAACTCTCGAAAAGGCATTTGAGACATTTGTCAGTCAAATGAGCAATCCTCTTGTGCGTTATGAATCTTTTGATTTCCATCTGGAGTGTAAAAAAATGCGTTACGATCGGTTGAATATTTTAATCGATCGTCTTGCCTACGAGCAAGATGAATTCTCTGTGTTTCATCTACGCGATGATGGTAATTTGGTATCCTCTCAAGATGGAATATTCCGTACGAATTGCATTGATTGTTTGGATCGGACAAATGTCGTACAAAGTATGCTAGCGCGGCGATCTCTAAACCAAGTGTTGGTAAAGCTAGGAATTCTAAGAACTGGACAGAAAATCGAAACGGTTTCTCCAAATTTCGAAGCTATTTTCAAAGGGGTACGTCAATTAATGGCGATCACAAAATTGGAATTGATATAAATGTATTTGATGAAATTATTTTTTTTTTTTCAATTTTTAAGGTTTGGGCGGATCATGCCGATATGATATCCCTTCAATATTCAGGTACAGGTGCCTTGAAAACAGATTTTACACGCACAGGCAAGCGAACCAAAGCTGGCCTTATCCAAGATGGAATAAATTCATTGACGCGATATTATTTGAATAACTTCTGCGATGGTTTCAGACAGGTACGTTTTTTTTTTTTTTAATTGTGGCTTAATATCGCTTATTCATGTTTATTATTCATAATTTATAGGATGCTATAGATCTATTTCTTTGTAATTATGTTGTTCAAGAAGGTGAGGGAGTTCTCGTTAGATCTCCATTGACAAAGAACCGTGGCTGGAAATATGGAACGGTGAGTATATAGTGAGCATAAATTTAAATCGTTTTAATTATATTTTTTCTTTGTCAGTTCCCTCCTGTGCTACTATTTGCCGTTTCTATGTTCTTTGCATCTGTGATTTTTCCAACAGAAATGCGAACAGAAAATCTCCTGTTTCTGCTCTTCTGGGGTGCAATGGTTGGTGTGACCACCAGTGGTATCTTCCGTTATGGAACCGAATTCGTCGACTGGCCACGATTATATCCACCATTCAAAATTGAAGCCTAACATACGGCCTCTAACTCGATTGAACTATTTGATTATGCAGCGCAATTAAAAGTAGACAAATTGAAAAACGATGAATTCTTTAAAAAATGAGATGACGAATAATATAAAAAAAAAAAAATTAAAAAAAAAAACCTACCAGGCCACAACTTCCATGCCAGAGATGTATTATGATAGCCAGATCCATTTATTACAATATTTATGATTTTGTTTGTTTTTTCTGTTTTGATTGTTTGCAGTGTATCGAAACCTTTTCTTCAACACCATGTCTATTCACCAAAAGACAGAATTTTAAAAACAATTAAAGCCAGCTTATGTTTCTAAGGTTTCACAGATCTCAGAAATCTGAACGCATTTTCTCAACCCAATTTGATGCCCTTGTTTTTTTGTTTTGTTGAAGAATTTATTAAAAATAAAAGAGGAGTAGAATGCTTTTGACTTCTTGTCAAGAATTTTTTTTCTATTTTATTCCTCGTGCTAAGTCAAATTGACAAAATAGAACTTCTGAGACCTCAGAAACGTAAATTGGCTGTAATTTAATTTCGGCATTTTGACTTTGTGTTTCTTTTAATTAAAGTAGTGGTCTACAGTCAAACTCAGGAATCGCACTGCTCGATAATACAAATTTGACAGATTTGAAAATTTTAGAAATTCGGCCAACTGTAGAATTTGGGAATATGACATGGTGGCTTGTTTTTGATGGACCTTACCAATAATCAAATTTAAAGTTGACTTAAATATTAAGGTGAATTGAAGCATATAATGGATCTTAATATTCATTTCATAATACAACATTGTTAATTATTTTAAGCCCATTTGGTTCATTTCACTCATATGTGCATATATTAGGGTGTTTCTAATTTTTCCAAAAAAAATTGTTTTTGATTTCGAAAACAATGTTTTCTAACAGAATTATCTCAAAAAAAAAGCTTAAAGAAAATGTTTGAATTATGATTCAAGATAAACATTCCCAACCTTC
Source organism: Syrphus vitripennis (assembly GCA_958431115.1). NCBI lineage: Eukaryota > Metazoa > Arthropoda > Insecta > Diptera > Syrphidae > Syrphus > Syrphus vitripennis. Next base: position 76,228,771 of record OY288110.1, read on the forward strand.
GGAAAAGTATTTTGTTGTTTTATAATTTGTATTTTCTTAAACTTTGATATGTAGTTGCTACCCCCTTAAAAAAAATCATATTGGTTTCTTAAAGTTTAAAAAAAAATAGGAGCACTCTAGTGTATAAATTGAAGTCGTCCCTAAAATGTTGGAAAGGAAAAATATCAGTGTATCCATATGTAAAAATTTTATTTGAATATTCAAAGCCAAGGTTTTTATTGTAAAATTTTGTTATTAGTTACCATATTAATTGTGGATAAAGTTATTTATTATTTATAAGACAAAATTATGTAGAAAAACAAAATATTTAACTGAAAAATATCACACATTTACATACATAGAGAAATAGAAGAAAGAACAAAATACACGAGGCAGTTACTATTGTTTGTTTTAAATTATTTATTATTGTTTGAGCTGGATTCAAAAGGAAGAAACTGATAAGATCACGATGAAAGTAAGAGAGTTTTCAATTTATGTAATTTTTCGATTTTGCTGTGATCTATTCTCCCAGCAGCGCTGTTCTGTACACAAATTGGAGAATTATCTGTTCCGAAGTCGTTGAATTAATTTCTAACGCATAATTTTGAAAGCATTGGGAAGATATTACCTTGTGCACTGGGCCACACATCACGCCTAGCTGCATATTTTTTTCGTTTTTCAGGAATCCTACCAATTCTTATGACTTCTATATCCAACATAGCTATGATGCGGTACCTTTATAATCATTTAAGCGCATGTCAAAATTTGCTGTGTGGACCAAGTTATTTAACTTTGAATAACCCCCGCTATAAGGTTCCCAACTACCAGTTTTCTTTAATATTTTTTGGGATAACGTCCTTTTTCCCCCGTTTAGGTGGGATGAGCGATTGCTTAAAAAATATAATACAATAAAGCAACCAGCAACTCAACTGACCAAGGAAACTCATTCCCGTTTAAGAATTCTCCTCGTCAAAAGACAAAAAACTATTTTAAGTTGTATTGATTCCAAAATTATAGGAATTATTAAAAATTCAAAGAAATCATTAAAAAAAAAAATTATTTTTCTCGATTTAATATTTTTTTTTTTCTACTTTATTTATCTTTCAATAACAAAAAGATCCACCTTACAACGGAGCACAAATATTCATCAAACGATATGGATTGGATGCACTTAAGAATTTCAGCTCCTCATCGAATCCCTTTTCTGAATTCTGAATCCACCTTCGGTCCAAATAGTAATCAATGCAGCTTCTGAATTCTTTTTCGTTAAAGTTATCCACTCGGATCGGTACAAATGGATCCAAATGCTCAAAACCTTCCTTGTCAAGTAAATATCTTGGCATAAATGATTCTCTGAACTTCGACGATGAGGCTAACTTGTCCACCGACAGCACACAAACTCCATTGCACCAGTCGTAGTTGGTGATGTCTAAGAAGGGTTGTGTGAGAGTCACTTTGTTGGGACTAATTTTAGCTTTGTTGTCGGCGACAATTCTCGTAATGGGATGGAAGAATGCGTTGTAACCATCAACGGCAACCATGATCTTACATTTGCCTCCTGTTGCGTGTTGCTTAAGCTCGGATATAAGGGCAGCAATTGTATCAGAGGCAAACTTGATTCTTGTTATTCCGTGCTCGATGAGTTCTAACAGTGTCGAGCCAGCTGGAGTTGTCTCTCGTTTACTCCAGACGTAGTCTTTGGTAGTCTTCAGGTCCAAGGAAGGCAGAATTTTTGCGTTTTGGGTCTTAAAGTGTAGCAGCCAGGCTGCGGCGTCAAACGGAAGGTCAATGAATCCTTCGATGGACGTGGAATTAGCTGTTTCTTTTGGGCGTTTGTACCAATTAGCTACCCACGGCACATGCAGCATAACGAAGCCATTCTGGAATCCATAATGAATGATGTGAGCCATGATGAGGCTTTTACCAACGCCATCATCGCCATAGAGGACATACCGCACAGCTGGATTATTCAAATTGGATGATTTGATATAATCGATGACCTCTAACGCTGGTTCACGAACCATTAGACAAGTTTCTCCGAATGTCTTGGCTTGTTTCTCGAATGACTTTGGCAGTCCTCCATAAGTGAAGAGTGTTTTCTTGTCTTCAGCTGGAATTTGATAATATTTACCCAGGTTATTGCTGGAGTGCTTCGAGGTGTTTCCTTCGATAGTACGAATATCAGAAATTCTCTGTGCAGATGCTGCCGCCGCTGCTGGTTCTGCAGCAGTACTGTATGATTTGATCGACCTTCGTGGCAAGCGGCTGACTTGACGGATGAACATTTTAACGCTAAAAGGAAAAGTTTCAGTTTAGTTTTTTTATTTATGTAATTGAAAATATTATTGTAAAAAAAATTACTTTTTAAATAGGATTTTAAGTGAAGAAAAAATGCGGTGCACCAACCACAGCGGGTTGAAAATTTTTGACAACTCCTGTCAAACAACAGCTGATTTGCAGAATTACGGAAAACACTATTTAAATCTAGGGAGCGCTGGTGTTGTTAAAGCGAATAATGTACCTAGAGCTGGGTTCGGTCTAATTACTATGTCGTGAATTTCAAATGCTTTTAATGCAAATAATTTACTTACAATTTGGACAAATTTGGTAAACCATTTTTAAGGATTGGTTAAATTTTTGTAATTAGTTATTAACTATTTAAGGTTTGGCGTATAGTCAGTAGTCCATAGTAACAAAAGTTGTTATCAAATTATGGGAAATGTTTTTTTTTTCAAATTTTGTAATTAATTTTTAGAATTTGGTTAAGAATAGTTTAACAAAATAGTTCAACAAAATTTAAAAGAATTTTCAGTTGAAACAATTAAAAAAATACCAAGTGAAAAAAAATCTTAAGTGAAATCATATCTTTTTTCACCGTTAGGTTTCAAAGCTTCTAGATTTTTATTAAATATTTCAAAAACTAAAAATTGTAGGCTCATGATTTAAACGCCATTTGAAAGGTTAAAAGCACACCTTTTATTTGATTTAAAATGTCAAAGTACATAAATTAGATAGTTGTTTGAAATTAATTGAAATGACAGAGTTTTAGACGACAACGACGTCATAATCTATCACAAGATTATAAAAATATAATGTGTTCTATAATTTTTCCCAAAAGATAAAACATTAACCTTGAAGTTCCGACAAGATATGTATAAGTTTTTTAAAAGACAACAATCAGCCTAATTTTTTTTTCAAAAATGAATTGAAGTAGTTTCAAGTCTTCCATACAAATAATAGGAAAGTCACTAATTTTAACTACCCATCCCGCGGGTCTTGGCGATTTTATTTACTGAGATATTGTGTATATGTACTTCAAAACCAAAAGTATGCAATCAGCTCTTAGGCCTGTCGAAGTTTTCCCAGGTCAGCTTGGTCAACCCCACAAGTGGAGTTTTAGAGTGAAGCAGTAGTGTAGAGATCATGACAATCGCCGGTAAATGAAGAAGAAGATTTCTTAACTCTAATTCAAACTCAAGTTGGCAAATAAATTCATGTTTTCGAATATTGCAAATAAAATTGTATGTGTAATAAATAAATGCTGTTAACAAATCAATACACTAAGAGCTTTCATCAGAGCTATAGATTAAATTTATTATTTGTGTAAATATGAAAAACTAAGTCCAAACAAACCAAAACATTTTGTCATTTTATTGAACTTATCGCACAAGTCGCACCTATTTATCTGCTCGAAGTCTGAATTTTCATTCATAAATTTCAAGTCCAACTTTTTAATACGATTGAGGTTTTAAAAGCATCATAACGCTCAGGGTTAATATTTCTTCAAGATATTTTAATTTCATTTGAAGCTCTTATACTCGTATTATGGTTTGTTTGTTTTCCAGCACCTTGTACCAAAGAAAGATGATGGATTTTGAAGGTTATTTTTTTTTATTTAACACATTTTACTTATATGAAGAAAAAAAAACCAATGAGCTAAATAAACAAAAAGTGCTTCTATTCAATATAATGTACTAACATACCCACTACATAGTTATACAAATCTCCTGCTAATTGAAGTCACGTCACGTTGTCTATGATGTGAATTTATCTATACGATATGTCTAGGAACTGTTGAGACCATTTTAAGGTAGGTACAACAACTCTAGGAATATTTTGAATATTTAAACGTAGGTTTATTATTAAATTACCGATAAAATTGATTAAAAAATGAATTTGATGCTTTAACAATAACTCGTAAATAAAATAGTTCTGAAGAAAAAGAATGCTAATCAATACGAAAACAAAAGAGCTGAGTTCAGAACTTCAAAATAAATCAATCATAAATAAATGGCAGTTGAATTTTACTTTAAACCACTTTAAAATTACCTTTTATGCTGGCAATTATGTACTTATGAAAGAAATACTCCCACATACAAAAATAATCACTTGCGTAATTTATTTGACGAAAGAAACACAAAATTATAATAATTCATTCGTAACCCTCATCTCGTTACCAAAAAGTAACATATTTGAAACAATTTGTTTAGTTATCTTCCTTACCAGTACGTTTCTATATTTAAAGCTATCTACTTATTCATCAATTCGTTTGCATTTACACTTGACACTTTCAACCGCACCCAAAGCTTGTTAATACACGCAGTGCAAAGTAAACACTCATCAAAGTATCTAATTTTCTGCCAAACAACTTAAACGCAACGAAAGGGAAAATATGAGTTATATTCCATAATATTTTAATTTTCAAGTTCACATAGAAACAACAATGTTATAGTTGAGGCAGTTGCGTTGGAAGTATAAAATCGAATCTTTCGAAATACGTAAAGCTAAACCAAAAAATTATTTTTTGGTTTTTTGGGCGAAGAAAACCCTGAAAAACGTATCTAACTTGATTGGTTCTTAGCTTTGAAGCTAAGCGTTTGAAAATACAATATGTCAAAATATGTTCTGGTCTAAGACTTTATTTTAAAATAGGTTTTATTGTTGCCTGAAATAATTTTTTTTTTTCAAATGGGTCAAGAACACGTGATATGTCAAAAGATAGGTAAAGACAGGACCAACGTTAGAATTTTAAATTATTTTTTTAGGTAATGGTGGCCAAACCGTTGAACCAAAAAATAATTTTGAAATTTGTATTTTGTAAGAAATTTAATTTATTTTTTTTTTGTGGATGATTTTAATTGTTAATTGTGTTTCATAATTCATTTTTTGGGAAAAATAGGAAAAAGTCAAAAATATTGAGGAATTTCAGTATTTTTTGTCCCTAAATTTTCTAAAACAATTCTGCTTCGAACCAAATTTGATGTTAAGAAAATTCTCAGGAAAAAACAAACGAAATCAAAACCTTTTCAATAGTTTAACTGAAGCTGTTTAAAACCAAATAAGTTAATTTCATTATAGTAATTATTAGATTTTTCAGAAACTATTTGCAAATTTGCCGAATTGAATTAAAAAAATTTTGAAAAGTAAAATAAGTTAATAGTGCTTTTATAAGCTTGATTTTTTTTCTGCTATCTTATCCAATTGTTCAAAACCCTATGTTGTCAATGATAGTACATAATATTAAGCTTTTCAAAATATGTACCAATACCTGTTGTTGAAAAATTGGAATTTTAAAATATATCTGAGTTTAAAATTGAAATATGCCGTTTTTCAATAACCCACATTTAACGATTTACATTTTCTCAGGCGGTGTTTGTCGAGAATTTTTTTTAAAGAAAGTAAGTACTTTAGGTGTATTCGATGTTACTCACTCCAGGGCGCCCTGGAGAATTTCATTAATTTGTCAAAACAACCACAGCTCTGAATTTTAAACCCAAAGAAAACCTCGGGCCGTTCAGAGCGCTCTCAGAGTTCGCTCCGAGCCTATATCGAATATAGGGTAAGTAACCTTGGGCGAGAAAGAGACACATAAACACGAGTACTTCAGAGCTAATTTAGGGTAACCTAGTACTAACATCGAACAGACCTATTTTAATTGAAAACTCTTCGAATTCAAGTCATTAGTATTATATTTTCAAATAAACAACCCTAACTGCCCGAATATAAGTTTAAATTTGCTGGTACGTTTGTTCATAGAATTTTTTTTTATATTGATCATTGAGTAAAGTGTTATTGATAGGTAATAATTTTTTAAAGTGATTATGCACATGGAATAAAAAGTTGTTATTATGTGTGACGAATTGTTGTCGAAATAATAAATTTATTAACAATCAAAGTTAAACAAACAGATCTTGGGCTTGCTGTGATCAATTTATTTTTTAATGACATCTGTCAAAACTTCGATCTCTGCAATTTACAAAAGTGTTCACACTGGCCTCGTTCACAAAGTTATCCTAAAGCAATCCAGATTGGCTTGTGTTGTTGTAAGTCTTGAGAAAAAACAGCTGATTATAAACAGCGGCTGTTTTTTCTCAAGAGATTACAACAACACAAACCAATCTGGATTGCTTTAGGATAACTTTGTGAACGAGGCCACTAAAATTGAAGCAATTTTATGTGACAGCATTCGAAAATGCAAGAAGTGTTTTTTTGTTTTCTTCTAAGTATTCAATGATTCTTCAGCATATTTTTTTCCCACTACAAGTGTGAAAACTATTTTGAAAAGATTTGTAAATATATAAAACGTATATACAAAACAAAAAATAAGAATATAAAAAAAAAACCAAAATAAACTTGTTTTCTTTTTTAAATTCGAAATGACAGCAAATTTATTAACTCACAGCTGTAGTTCTGTTTCCTTACCATATCGAGAGAAATTGAAAGAACTTGTATGAATTCGTCTAAGATTGCAATTCGATGAGATGATTGATATTACCTCAAATGTATAGAAAATTGTCCAATTTCGAAACCAGTACAGTGCGAACATAGTTATAAAATAAAATCTTCAGATCGAAAGTTTTTGACAGATTTTCATCTTTAGAACGTCAAAGATAAATCGATTTGAAATGGTGTTCTATTAATTACGAAAAAAAATCAGTTTTTAAATGGAAATCTGAATTTAACGGTTGATTCCATTGTTTTTATTCTGATGGGTAGATAGAAATACACCTACAAAATTTTATAAATTTTTGAAAAAAATAAAAAGACTCAAAAACGTTAATAAACCATACACAAGAGAAAACAAAAATGAACTATTATTTTGTATAACGGACATATTTACTTAAGGCAGCTATACCACTGCTTAAATTTTATTCTCTGTTTTACTTAGGTTCAACGTCTTAGCCAAACCCTTAGTATCATAACATGGCGTAACGGAGTTTGAGCACTTGGTTGAATTCATGGCAAAACGTGCTAAAACTCAGGTTTGAAAGTCCGATTTGATTTAAAGTATTTCTAAAATCACAAGTATTTCTTAGTTCACAAGTTCACACTTAGATTCTAATTGACTCAATTTTTCACTTTCATTTGGCAATGTACAATGTACATAGGCCATGTTTCTCCGTAGTAACAAAAATGTTATATTCAATAGCAATTTTTTTACCAGTCAATTAGAAGCAATCATTGAATAAATAATATTAGAACAACAAAATCTAGAAGTTTAGCGGAGATAGAGCTGTTGACATTGCGAAGAAAAATGTGTGAAAAACTCAAAAGTCGCATAGTAGATTCCCATAAAAAGTTGATTTCTAGAAGGTACATATATATAAACTTATATTATTTACCTTATGTACTCACACTTTTGTTTACCTGGGCTTTTTGGGGATTAACCAAACCATGAAAGCAAACAATTCAACAGATCAAAGCTTCTAGAAGCCGGACCAACTAATGGACAGTGTTTTTTTTCTCTGTGGAATCAATGACCAAAGTGCTAACAATAAATCCACAGTGTAACTCGAGTAGATTGTGTAGAAGATGCAAAAATGGCACATTGTTAGTTTTTGAAGTAGGTACACCTATAAAATGTAGATAAGATTCCAGAATAAGCATCAGTTTGACAGCATCCTTCCTCTGGAAAAGTTCAACATCCGAATATCTTTACCATCATGAAAGTTTGTTTTTGTATTATTGGATTACTTGCTGCAGCAGCACCATTGAACGCGTTTTTCCTCGATAAACTTGTTGGAAGTGGAGGCAGCAGCGGTATTGGTGGTTATAGCGGCGGCGGTGGATATGGTGGTGGATATGGTGGAGGATATGGTGGAGGATATAGCGGAGGATATAGCGGAGGATACGGTGGTTCAGGTGTCAAAATCATTAAAGTGATCATTCCCGGCGGAGGTGGTGGTGGATACGGTGGTGGTGGATATGGTGGTGGATACGGTGGTGGTGGATATAGTGTCGGTGGATATAGTGATGGCGGATATGGCGGAGGATATAACACTGGTATTACGTACTCTGCAGCTCCAGTTATCACCCAAGTTTCGAGACCAATTTCAACTGGAATTGGATATGCTGGAGGATATTCATCTGGAGGCTATGGAGGTGGATACGGACTTCAATCTGGCTATGGAGGATACGGCTCTGGTTATGGAGGATACGGTTCTGGTGTTAATTATGGCTCAGGCTATGGAGTCGGTTCAAACTTCGGCGGTGGTTTGGTATCAACTTTGTGCTAGAATTCATTGCCAAGAGCAAAATTAAAATGTAAATTTTTATTTTTTGTTTATTTAATGTAAATATACGTATTTTTACTTGCAAATACTCATATTTCTTATGTTCATTAAAAAAAATCATATAGGCAAATGGGCCTTTGACATTTAAAAAAACGCAGGAAAGCTGAATTTTGGTGTAGGTTCCTCATGGTGTTTCGACAAGAACTGTATGAAAAGTTGGCCCCGCCTAAGGGTGACTTGCAGTAAGTGTGACAAAAAGGCTATGACGTGTAGATACTTAAAGCTTCATTTTAAATTTTTTTAAGTGAAGTACTTTTGCGAAATTGTTTTTGAAAAGCTAGTTTAAAAAAAAAAAAAATTGAAATGAAAAAAAATTAAAGAAAAAACATAACTTTTTAGATAAGAAAATTTCTAAACCAACTTCGATATAGAAAGAAGAAAAATCCAATTCATACAACCTTTTCAGATTTGGCTTCGAAAAAAATAACAGCATATAGTGGAGGAACTACAGTATTTTTTTTTAGGAACACGGGGAAACTACTCCGATTTTGTTGAAAATTTAAGAAATTGGAATTAGGAAAAGTTAACAATTTCAATATCGAAGCTCTCAAAAGCAAGATTTCAAAACAAAATTTTCAAAATTAATAACACTACCAAGTTTCTTAAAATTTCTTTTTTAATTGTATTAAATGCTATAATAAAAAAGTGCAGTACAACCCACATTTTTTGAAAATTTTATTTAAAAAAAAATAAATGCTCAGCATTTTTTCAAATAAAAAACAATATGTTTGCCGAAACGTGGCAATACTGGAAATGAATGCCCAGCCCATCTTAAAATAGCAACACTTTTTTAACTGGCGGCCATTTTAAAGCTGATTTGGTATAAGTTTGGTTTGGTATTTCAACATGAATAGACTGACGCCTAAACAACGCTTCCAGATTGCGCAAATTATAAATGATGCTGGCCAAAACGTTACATTCAATTTTGAAAGTTATAGAGCCAAGATTAATGCCTTTTTCATTCCTCAATTGAACCGCCATGATGTGCAGGAGCTATTAATGTTAGCAGACACGTGGCGCTACTAAAAATGATTTGAGATCATAGACCAAATCCATAGTGTCACGCGTTATAGCGTCGATTTTTAAATTGTAAACTTTGTTCTAATTTCAATTAACTACATTAAATAAATCATCGAAATCGAAGTTTGAATTATACCATTTTAAGAGCAGTTATTCCTCCACTAATAGCATTGCAGGGGTTGCCATATTATTTTTAAAATTTGTTCTGTTTTAGGTTCCTCTCCATTACGATTTTATTCATCTCTTGGTCCAACATATATGCTCTAGTGTTTATTCACTTTATGTAAATCACGCAGTATATTGGAAAACTCTTAAGTACTTGCATAATGAATTGAAATTGGAGCCTAAAGCTAGTTTTTGGAATTTCGGACAAAATCAATTAGATAAATCCCTTAAACTTTTTAATTCACATTTGCAATAAAGATAAACAGCTCTTTAGCAATATAAACTGATTAAAAACAAATTAAACTTTTTCGTTTTGTTTTCGATTTATTTTTACAAAAAAAATATCAATTAGAAAATTTCACAAATTGAAATTTGAGTATTCTATTATTTACAAGAGACTACGATAGAACTTTCTTCTTATTTGTATTTTCATTTAGCATCCTCCTGATGGGGCACCATATTGATATCCGCCTCCACTTGCATAGCCAGTAGAAATTTGGGGCGGCGAAATGTTGTAGACTGGTGTAGATACTTGACTCACAGCAGCATTATTCGATACATAGCTACCACCGCTTGAATATCCACCAGCGTAACCACCGTTTCCACTGCCAACATAAACCGGTGGAGCAACTTGGTTGTTTGAATATCCACCGGACGACACATAACCACTTCCACCAGATGAATATCCACCACTGGAAACGGTTTTAGGGATGATCACTTTGATAATTTTGACAATGCTTCCACCTCCGCTGTTGTATGATCCGCCAGAATAGCCTCCACCAGTAGAAATTGGCTGGGAAATTATTGGTGCTTGAACTTGAATTGGTGCCGGAGAAGGTGCGGGTGCAGGAATGTAAGTTACTGGAATTGGAGCTGGAGCAGGAGCTGGAGCATATACAATTGGAGCAGGAGCTGGGGCAGAAACTTGATAAGATGCTCCACCAGAATATCCATTTGCATAACCTCCACCAGAACTGTATCCACCGCCACTGTATCCAATATCACCGCCACCGCCGCCGATGAATCCACCGCCACCACCACCACCACCGCTTGGAATAATGACTTTGATGATTTTGATATTTTCCGAACCGCCATATCCTCCTGCATATCCACCACCGTATCCTCCACCGTATCCTCCTCCGTATCCACCACCTCCAAGACCACCACCTCCAAGACCACCACCTCCGAATCCACCTAATCCGCTGAATTTACCGCGACCATAACTGCCTCCACTGTAGCCGAGTCCGCCACCACCTAATCCGATTCCTCCACTACTTCCACCACCTAATCCAAGGAGCTTATCAAGGAACGCAGCTGAGGGTGAAGCAGCAGCCACCACAGCCAGAACACAGAGGAACACTTTCATAATAAAACGGCTAAAATACACTTTTTCTTCGGCAGAGTGATATGCTTATCCCCGAATATAGGATGCTATCGAACTGATGTTAATCATTTGGTATCATCTTCGTTTTATAGCAACTGCCAAAGACATGTGACAATTTATTGTTCAAACAAAAATTCCATGTACGTTATACATATGACATAATAATTTTTGTTGGTACTATGGAATAGATATATATTGACATTGAATTGACCACTTTTTTTGAATCTCAATTTTTCCCGCCAATGAAGCGTTAGGTGCTAGATTATTGTGTTTGCTTTCTTAGACCTTACAGAGGCAAGTTCGAACAAATTTAAATAAAATAAAAAATAGATAAATAGAAGCTTACAAAACTTCACAACATAAATTGCGTGACTTTTAGTTACCATGCGTACCTAGGTTGGTTTATTGATTTCTATGTGCCAATCTGCCTAGCCTGTACCAATTGGATTTAATAAGCGAATGTTATATGGTATTGAAAATTCGAGTATGGCATCTAATTTTAGATCATGATGAGAAGAGGTTTTGAGTTTGGTACCAAACATCATAATTTATTAAATTGGTTACGAAATTGAGAATGATTTTTTTTTTTTTGAAGATATAAATGATTAATTCTTTCTAATTTTATCAGAGCCTCCAGAACATTGCAAGGATGTATGACCTTCACCTATGATCGCTTCATCTTCAGCGAAGAATAACTGATTCAATTCTGGGTCTGTCACCTTATCCTCAAGGAAGAATGTCAAGGACTTTAATAAAGACCAAAGGACCGAAGATACTCCCCTGGTGTACACCTAATTTAATAGTTAGCTACTTTATTTCGCATCGTCAAAAAATACAAATTCATCGAAAAAAAAATATTGAAAAAAAAGTTCTCAAAAGAAAATTTAAAAGAAATATGCAAAATTTTGAACTAAAATGTTCAAAAATATTTTGGCCAAACGTCCTAAAACAATTGCCCAAATATTTTATTAAAATTTTTCTGAAACGTACAAAATATTACATTAAAAAAAAATACTTTTCTTTCTAATGTTGTTCTGATTTTTTTATATTTTTCATTTAAGAAATCGGTTAGATGGAGTGATGGACAAATAATTACTCGGACCAATTTCTTTAAAATAAAACAGCATGTTTTCATGGTGGAAATAATCTTGTGAAATTTATTAATATTCCCAAAAATTTGTTTTTATCACAGATTTTACTAATACAACTAACATTGGATCTGTTATACAGACCGGAAGTTAAGCTTGGCAACCATCTTCTTCTAGGCTGAAGCGTCAATAATAGGGAAAAATGTATGTTTACCATCTGTCACTTGTCTGACTCCATTGACTGATGACAGTGTCTAGAAGAAAATGATGGAAAAGTAAATGGCGGACAAACTACACTTTTCAGGATAAATTTAGGTATCTATGTATGTAGTTATTAAATTAAGATCTATGGTTTTTATGAATTTTTTTGGTCTCTTATTCAAAGGAACCGTATTTTCACTTCACACAGCCCAGAAAAGACAATCCGTAAATTTCGGTCTTAAAAATATTGTCTCATTTCGATTGCCTTTGATGTAGTTGTTTCGGGTTGCCGAACAATTAGTTATCTATCAATCAATAATACTTGTATAGCCTTGGTTGTGGTGGTCTACATCTAGCTCGGACTAGCCGCGAGAACAGAAAAGTCTCGCTTAAATCTCGGGGAGGGGGGTTGGAACCTATACAAGAAAGTTATTTACTAAGCCGAGGAGTACGAGTAGATGGTCTTAAAAATAAAAGTGGAGTTCAATTTTCTTGATAATGTAAACTAAAACATAAGAGAGCAAAAATATACCAAGAGGATAAGAAAAGACCAACAACATGAATGAGACTGGTATTTTTTTTTCAATTTAAACAAGAACGAATCGTAAAGGCGTACTCGTGAAAAAATAGTAATACGAATATTTTCTTTTAAATCGTGGTTTTTTAGTTTTTTCTTTTTTCTATAAGCATACAAAAAATATTTTTTTATTTAGTTTGTCAATGTATGTCAATGTCATCTTAATTGAGCTAACTATATAGAAAATTAAAATCTTAAACGAATGTTTAATTAAAAACGCTAATTAACACTAAACACAATCATAATATTTGTAAAAAAAATTCTGTTGCTGCAAAAATGCAGCCATGCAAATCATAATAATCTTTTATAATAATCTTTAACATTAACTCAAAGAATAAATTAATTAAATTATTGCTATAAAAAGATTGTGCAAGCATATTTTTGTCATTCTTTAAGAACTTTATAAGAGAATAGAACTTCGAATGAACAATAAAATGTCTTGTTCACTACTTTTTTGTCTATTACTTTTTGTTGCTGAAAGAAGGCTCGTTACACCTAAACCAATCAACAAGGAAGGTAATTAAAATAGCTTTTTTTTCTAAAAATAAAATATCTTAAAAAATTGTTTATCCTTAGGTATAGAATATGGTTTACCAATTCGGGTATCATCCGCCATCTTCACCATACAGGGAACTGAAAGAAAATCCTCTCCAGAAACGACACCAAATGGGAAATATAAATCAAACGGTGAATTTAAGATTAATTCGGAAATTCATAATGAATTTGGAGCAGCAAGTAGTAATGAATATCTGAAATTTGCTGGAGTAGTTGGAACTGGTCATATATACATTCCAGTTAATTCTGAAACACATTTGGGAAATGTAAATGATGGTTTGGGATACGAAATATAATATTATTTTTTATTTTGAGATAGCAATAAAAGTTTTTCAGTCTTATTTCTAGCGGAATGTGAATTGTATTTCGAAGTTCTTATTTTGGTCAATATTTTAAAATATTAATATTCTTGATTTCGTGATTTTCTTTTGGCTTATTAGCCTTCTTCAAAAAATGCAAACTTCTTTTAAATTCGCCTTACTCTGAAACTTAGTACTGAACTTCTAGGAGCATAAGAGCAATATTAAAAACTTTCCGTCGATACGATAGACGACGCTCTGGAGCATTATTGCTTATTATTCTTTTTGGATGTTACATTCAAGTCCGTTTTGGTTCATTACTTTTGAAAGTCCGTTTTCTTTGTAGAAATAGTTGTCAAGTATTATACATTTCTGAGAAGCTTATTTAATGGAGATCTTAAAACAACTTAAGGTAGGTAGCGTTAAATAAAATTCAATAAAATAATAGCAAAGCTAGAGAGACATTCCTCAATTTGCTTTTTTAATAGATATTTCATTGCAAAGTTTTAGAAAAATTGAAAAAAATACATTTTCTTGCTAAATTTTTTTTTAAAACCTTACATTTTTACGTGTGTATCTACTGTATTTGCAATGCTCTCATAAATTTGAAGTCAAAAGCTAAAATTCAGATGGTCTTAGGACTTATATTTTTGAGAAAAATATCAGAAACAAGTTTCTATAAAAAGAAGAAACATTCGGTTGAAACTTTTGCTTGACCATTTGGTTTTCAACTTTTGACTTAAAATTCCACTGTGAGAATGAAATCTTATGAGAGAGTTTTTTTTTATGTTTTTTAAACTTATAAGTGCAAAGACGCTTAACGGTAAATGATATTTTGAAAAAATAGTTCAGATAGGGTTTGTTGATCAAAAAATTCTGATCAAAAAACTGAACCACTTTTTTTGCTACGACCGATGATTTAAAACAGACATCTATAAGTATGACCGTATTAAAAAGTTGAAATTCCAATCCACACATTTTGAACGATTTAGAAAAAAATTATGGTATTTTTTTTCCTAATCAAAAACACCATTTGTATGGACTATCGGCTATGGTTTTTGAGATACAGAACTTTCTTTACATTACATTTACAAGCACAATTTTTTTCCCATAAATTCATAATGATATATATTAAAGGTAAGACATGTTGATTACTTAGATCAATTATAGGTTTGGTTAAACAATTGAAATCTCATGACTACAAAATCCTAGAAGTGTCTACATTTTAGTATAGAGTGAGGATGCTAGTAAGACAGGTAGTTAGATCCTCCCCCGAAATTCATCAGTGTTGCCAACGTGGAAACACTTCTTATACTTGTTCTATAAGTGTATTGAAGCTCAACTCGTCAAGCTTTGAGTCACTAAGAGTGGCACTAATGTATTTATATAATATATATAATTTTTATGGTAAACTATCTAGTTTCAAAAAACATTTAGAAAACATTTCGGTCTTTGAAACTCAACTAATAAATACCTCTTATCTTATTAACTTAATTTTCTACACACATTATTTGAGGTTTTAACAACAACTCTTTTGTATTTACGCAAAGTGACAACAACAATTAAAACCAATTTATACAGCAGTCACGTGCCTTAAAATCCATTATAGTTTTCCTATGAAAAATATTTTTAAATACAATTACTTACATATTTCCTTTATCGGATTTTGTTTACACTGATTAAAATTCCAGAAAATCAGGATGGACTTACACAATATAAAAAATTTCAATGCATCAAGTGCAACTATTGCTGATGATTCGATGATGGAGCGATGATGTAATTCTGACACCGAGAAAAAGACAAGTTCAACATTTTGTATCCTTATTCAATAGACTTTGAATTCATGACGAATAACTGGTAAGATCAAAAAAACGGAAGCAAATAGATTTTGTTGTATTTTAATTATACCACACCATATTAAGAAATTTGTTTTTCTCTTTTGTATTGACTTTATAATTTCCTGATCGATTTATTTGAAGGACAGTTCAGAGTTCAGCACATTACTTCATATAACTCCTATAATTTTAATTGATGAAATTTAGACCGGAACCGTTCCACCCACTGATACTTGCCACATTAAAAAATAAAAGTCTTCGTAATTTTATAATCCAACTGCAATAAGACTCTCATCATTTCCTTTATTTTCTTTATTACAAAAGCCAATAATAGGTATTAAATAACATGAAACTAGTGTTAAGCTTGCTCTGCAATAACTCTTCTTCGAATGATGAAGGCATCCAAAACAATTCGAATTATTTTAATACGGTTAGCCATTACCTAACTTCTAATAATAATTATCACCTCTTTGTCTTGCACAAATGTATTACTGACCATTTCCAAGTAATCATTGTTGCCAATCCATGTGAAAATAATTTTAAACTTAAAAAAAAAACGACGAAATATAAACGATAAAATCGAGTTGAGCACCAGCGGAAAGTTCTATCTATGAAGGGGGGAAGTTCTATCTGGTAGGTATCCCGTGGCGTAATGGTTAGTGCAGAAAACTGGCATGCCGGAGATCTGGGTTCGATTCCCAATCTCGTCCATTTAAAACCAGAAATTTTATTTTACAAGCTGCTGCCTCTAGCGAGAAATGGATAAATCCTCCAAGAGTACCACTTATCAAAAATACAGCTGCTCTCTTCCTAGTCGTTCCGATTCTGCATAAAACTGTGTTGGGCGTAGAAATGGATACGCCCAATAAAGCGCACACAGGAATGGTTGAGAGTTGTAACTCACTAAGCTCCTGCTTCTTCATTTTCAATCCCGACACTAAACTTATTTATTTATATGTTTTTTTTTCTGTTGATTTTTGCACAATTTAAGATATGAAGAACATATGTATTCCTTCTTCAACTATATAATTTTTAAAATATCATTCACTTAACAAAATTCAAAATAGTGGCAACCATATAAAACTATATCATTTTAATCATCAAAAAAAAAAACAAAAGGTTGTTCGATTAACACCGAACTCGATGTAGTGCGTTCCAAGTTCCGACAATAAACCGCTTAAGCTTATGGCACTAGCGAACTATCATGTTTTGTGCGTGTTTCTATTTGCGGCAACATCAGCAGCCAGCGATCCAAAGACACACATTATAATTTTTGTTTTTCTTTTTTTTTTATAAATGGAAAGAGTTTTCCTTGAAAATCAGTTTTTCTTTTTTGAGTTAAACTGATGACTGTGATCGTTGCTTCTGTTGCTCAGACATCGTGTTGCTGCCGGTTCAATTGAACAGAGATGACACTCCTATTAGTTGCGATTGGATGAAGACTGAAGAAGTACGCTAGCCTTCTAAACACAAAAAATCCAGTCTTTACTTTGTCTAATGAGCCTATCTTCCGCGTGTATATCCACACTATTGTACATGCAATAGCCATTAAGTAAGTAAATAGGGAAAATAAACATCAAGAAGAAAGAAAAGTTTAAGTACATCGTCGTGGCTTTTTTTTTTTTAAAGCTACATGTGGAGCATTTTCTTTGACTATGATATCGAAGAAATGCTTGATGGCATCATATAGAGAGGAAAAGTCATGATTGTTACAGTGGAGTTTCTCCGGTTTAAGTGGTTTGTTTTGAGTTAGTACAGCCAAATTATATCCTCAAGTAAAGCTCAAAATTTACAAATTAATGTTTTCAATTATTGTTGGCTTAGAGTTATGTCTTAATAACTTGATTTTTGTTTTCAATATTATCAATTATTTTAAAAATAGCTTAAAAATACAAAATGGCAACGAAAGTTGACCAAATTGTTAACATTTAGGAACAAGGACTTTAGAAACTTGCTTTCCTTTCTTTTTGAATTTGCTCATTGAGAGTTATTTAATTTTTTTAGTTTATTACTAAAATATTCAAAACGTGAGTTAGGATGGTTTACTCAAACTGAACTTATTCTTTGAAAGCTATATCGACTTAACCATTTCTATGTCCGTATTAGTTTATGTTATATATTAATTAAAGTGAAGACTTACGTGGAGAACAACTCGAATGGGGCACCAGGAAGGGGGGCGGTGCGGTAGGGGCAAGGACAGATGTCTGCATGAGAAAAGTACGACTGTTTTCTTGTCTTCTTTCTGTCGGGGTCCATATTTTAACTCCCCCTTGAAAAATGTGCATGAATTAATAAAAGATTTGGGGTAGGTGCGAGGTTGGGTGTTATTATATTTTGGTATGAACTTTCCCTAGGCCTAGGCATAAAGTGTTCCTCGTTATGAAATGTCGCTCAGTATGAACTGGGTTTTTATAGTGTGCGATAACACGATGTTGAATTTTGAACCAATCCAAAGTGAAGTTCCGTCTATCTGTCTGTTTGGATACAACCATAGGGGTGGGTGGATTTTCTAGAATTTTCTTAATTTTTTTTAAAGCCACAAATTACTTTCCCCGAAAAATTTCTTTTACAGTTAATTTTTTTTAATAATTGTTTTAAAAAAATCTTGTAGTTTTCACAAACAGCTCGACACGCAAAAAACTCAGAATTTAACCGATTTATTCTTTGTTTGTGAGAAAACATTAGAAAAATCTTTTATAAATGATTCCCTATATACCACTGGAACTCTTGGTAGGTCTCCTTCTAAAAACCCGGTCACGGTCATGTGCCAATGTAATTTGGGTACAATATAATATGCATATGGAAAACAGTTCTAAGAGTTTTTATTTTTAGCATTATTTAATTAATACCGGAACTTTAAGAAAGATTAATTGATATTGCTTTCGATAATTTTCCAAAAAAAAAATTTCAAAACAATTTTGAAAGTAAGTTAACTTTTAAGTTTTTTTTTTTATTTTTAGCTCTCTCTCTATAACCCTTAGAGTATATATAATATGGAGTGCTTGTTCCTATATCAAATACATTGTAGCGCCAGAAGCACAGATAGGTGGCGCTAGTATCTACTTTCTAACAGTTTCGGGAAGCACCAGCGTGGACCTGTCAAACTTCAATCATAGTTTTTTTTTGTATTTTTTTGAAGAAAGATGGAAATTAAAAAAAATTAAATTAAATTTAATTAAATTGCTTCCCGAAATTAGTGAAACTAGCGCCCCCTATAAAAGTTTCACGTTTTAAATTGAACAAGCACTCCATGTTATATATGCTCCAAGCTATAACCAGAAGGTTAAATCTATAAACTTGCTTCTTACTTAATATCTTTTTAACTTCCCATTGGGAGTTATTGTAATCGGTCCGATTTGTCAAATTGAAATTTTTTGACATTTCTCGACGTTTCAAGGTCCCTAGAGCCTATATCAATCATTTTTAGAGAGATGTCTGTGTGTGCGTGTGTACGTACGTTCGTACGTCCGTACGTTCTGGTACCATTTTTCGTCGTCGATAAAGAAGCTGAAAGGGCGTTTATTAATATTCAATCAGTTGTTTTTTTACTATAGCAGTTTAAAAAATTAAAAACTACAAAAAATTCTACCAAAAATTGGTATAAATTGTCTTTCGACTCAAATTTCTCAAAAACGGGTAACGATATTGACTTCTTGTTTGTTTTATTTTCTACATAACATAATTGTTACCAACTGATAAAATTTTGACAAATATTGAATGGGCAGTTTTTTAACAAAAAATCAAAAACTGTTAAAAATTCTAAAGAAAAGTAGTTACAATTGTATTTCAGCTCGAATATCCTGAGAACGAACAACGATTGTGCCTTCTAAAATATTTTATTTTATATGTACATAGTACAATTTTTTATGAAAGGTTAAATTTTGACAAATATGTATCTAATTGACAGTTTTTGACAAAAAATATAAAAAAAAAATAAACTAAAAAGTGGTCAAATTGGTTTTTCGACTCGAATATCTTGAGAACGAGCAATGATATTGACTTTGCTTAATTTTATACATAATAAAATTTTTTACAGCGGGTACATATTTGACATATACTTAACTGACATTTTAAACAAAAATTTAAACAGAACTAAGAAAATTCTACTAATAACAGGAAAATATTGTTTTTCGAAGTTTAAAAACTACACCCAAATAAATACCAGCCTTATAAATAATAAATTAAAATTGTTTTAGGATATGTTGTGCATTATGAAAATGGAATGAAAACCTTTTTAAGGAAAAACACAAACAGGCACTTTGTATTAAGAAGAATATATGTACAAGTCTTACGTATTCAAATTCCATGCTTTTCAATCTTAAAATAATGGTGGTTTGAATTTAACAGCTAAAGTTTGTTTCACAGAAAATTTGGTTATTTGAAAAAAACTAAATATAAAGTTTTCAAGATCACAAATGGGAAGTTATCAGTGTGGGTCGCACCCAGCCTCTTTTTTAAATTAAAAATTACTAGAGACTGTACCTACATAATGTATATAGCAGCAGGTCGGTGTGACCAGTCCCAGGGTTTTTTCTATTTTTTCAAATAATTGCTATGTAGACCAATTATTAAAAATTATTCATTTAAAGTTGATAATAAGAAATATGGCAACAAAACTATAGTGTTTTTTTTTTCGATAAGAAACTGTATGTAGTTGTCAAATCATTTTGAAAAATTTGCTTCCCTTTTTTTCATCTGTCGGGAATTGAAGTACCTAATATCAAAAAGCATAATATGCTCCACAGGTATATCGAACATACATAAATAAATTTTTGGAACTATTATTAACTTGATTAGATTTATATTTAATTAAAAATAATTAATTGAAACCACCAACCATATAAGTAGTTTAAATGATAATCCCATCAATCAATCATGTTTGCCTGCTTGTGAGATTTGTGGCCTCACTGTTGGCTGAATTCATCGGCAATGAAAGTTTTCGCCACTGAATAATGTGGATCATTTCTATGATTTAAAGTATTGATGTGCGAGTGGTGTTTGGAAGCGAAGACACAATGAGAGCCACCACCTAGCCGTAACATGATGACAGTGATGAACAAAACGACGACGACGACCAGCTTAAGTTTGCAATTTTCTATACGAAAAATCGGCATTAGCGGGACATATATACATATATAAGTTATAACCAACAAGCACACATCGATCAAAAGTACGAGCATAGATTTTCTTTAAGAGGGGCATAAGCTAAATACAAAAACCGTTGTCTATCTTGTCGATATATAAGCTTACAACGAAGAAAGGTGCAATTTAGTGTACCATCGTTATTTCCCGACAAAACTTCCCTTAAAAGCACAGAGAAAAAGAAAAAAAAAATGAGAAACATCATCGTGTACCATTCAGCGGCCATCATCCTTGGGATATTATCGTCACTGACAGATAAAGCCTCTTCAGAGCATTCAGGAAGCAAAGATGGATTTGGCAAAAAATCTGGTTTGGATAGTGCATACAATGGATATCTTGGTGAATATGCCGGCCATTTGAGTGCTGCAAAACATCTAGGAGAGTTACATGATTTTAGTGAGTCGTCACAACTTCCCTCGGAACACGGAAGTGAATTTGATGAAGGTGAATCACATAATTTTAGTGAATCATTTGGAGAACAAAATGATGATGAAGATAGCAGTCATTACGAAAGCTACAGCGGAAACTTTGAATCACTGAAGTTCCCTCAAGATGTTGAAGCTCATCAATACAGTGGCGGTGTTTCATCTGATAGTGGACTTGGAAGCAACAATAACCATAATCATTACAATCACCACCATCATCATCACGCCGCGCAACACCAATTTGAAAATCACCATAACAACTATCAATTCGATGAACCTGCAAAGTCCTTAGACTACAAGGGATACCATGGCTTCGAAGGAACACAAATAGTTCCATATAGTGGCAGTGAAGAGACTGAAGAACACGAAGAATCACCCCCAAAGTACTCAGGCTATGAGAATTCCGAAGAAAATGAAGTAGCCAAGGCTCCAGCAAAGTCATATGACAAAGCTCCAGCTAAATCCTACGAGGAAGCCCTAAAAGCTTCTTCAGCTTCTTCGTCCTATGGTCATTCATTTGAAGCTTCTAAGGCACCTGCAGCTTCTTCGTCATATAGTCATTCATTTGAAGCTTCTAAGGCACCTGCACAAGCTTCGTATAGCAGTCATTCTTTTGAAGAGCCTAAAGCTTCAAAGGCTTCTCCATCATCATACAGTCATTTTTATGAACCGTCAAAACCATCAATAGCAAACTCACATAGTCATTCATATGAAACTTCAAAAATACCAGCATCCTCATCATACAGTCATTCATTTGAACCTCAAAAATCTTCAGGTTCTTCTTATGAATCACATAAATCACATGAACTATCATTAGGAAGTTACGGAGGCGGTAAATTTCAGCATGCTTCTGCTCAGGAAGCTCCATCAAAACTAGAAGTTCCACAAAAATTTAAAAGTTCTGGTCTTAAAGACTTCCATTTGCCGTTACAGAAAAACATAATGACAATAAATCATGGCAAGGGCGGTTATAGTTTCAGTAGTTTGTACAGGTCGTAGTTTAAGTTCAATCAATGAAATTATATACTCATAATATAATGAGTTGAAACTGTGTTAAATAAGTGCAATATTTTTAATAATAAATACAAACAGTTTTGATTGTTCTGCTCTAGATTGCTACAAAACGAAAAATTGCCAAATATAATAATAAATTAAGATTATAATGTTTCATAAAAGAACATTTATGCAAATTTATAAAACATTTCATTTGTATGTTAGGTTGACCAATATTTCAATCTCGTTTTTGTTGTACTTATTTTATAGGGCAAGTACTGATTCGAGTGCAAAACTATTTCGAGATTTCAATCAAACTTAAAAATAAAAATGAAAATGTCCGACAAACAATAAGTTTTCAATAAAAAAACAACACTCGGGTGAGCTATCACCAAGATTTCATAAATTTAGTTATATACCAAGTGTGTTTTTTTTAAAATATACTACTGAAATAAATCAGCCAAGTAGAAGACTTAGCACTAATTTATTATCTATAGTTAACTTTTCATCCGATAGAAATGAAACTGTCACAATTTTACTATCGACGTGTTATCGATATTTCGTTTGAAAAAGAATCTGAAAAGAAAAAGATGGACCAATGCAAAAGGAAAATCAATATTTATTTATGTTTACACCGATTTTTATTTATGTATGTATGTATGTACAAACGAAGAGTATGCAAACTATAATTGATTATTTACCCTTTCCTTCCTTCGAATAATTATCTGATTTGAAAAATTGACATTTTTTGGGCTAAGTTTCAAATCCCGATGTCGTTTTTTTTCGTACCAATCTACATATGTACATACATATGTACATATATAAAGTAACAAAAAACGCACAAAATGAATTCAGAAACAGCTGTCAAAATTTCAATTCTTAAAACAAGGAAACAAATTTCAAAACTTTGATTTTTAGAAACAAAGAGTTGGAAAGAGTTTGATTTTTATTCCAAAAAAAAGATTAAAACAGTTCGGAATAAATTTTCAACATCTTTTGAAAAAAAGGACTTACTCAATCCACTCTGAACTAACCTGTTAGTTATTTTAAATATTGGTTGGCCGCATGAACATTTTGCAGAATGAAAATAACCTCAAAAAGAAAAAAAAACCTATATAAAGACGACCAAAACAGCTAAGATAATGCACACGCCGAAGACACTCTAGATGCCAAAAACTCTCCGAAGGCTCAAGAAGTTGAAGACGCCGAATACACTCAAGACGCCGAAGACACCAAAGACGACAAAGGGGTCGAAGACGGCTAAGATTCCGGAGACGCTCAAAATGCTCAAGACGCCCAAGATGCCGAAGATATCTTAGAAACCAAGGACGCCAAAGCTGTTGAAGCGCCCAATACGCTAATGACGCTCAAAACGCTCATGACGTTGAAAAATCTCAAGACGATTTAAACGCTCAAGTTGCAAAAGACGAGTAAGATGATGAAGACACCTTAGACGGACAAGACTCCCAGTTCGCCCAAGACGCCAAAGTCGTTCAGGACAACCAAGACCGATAAAAACACCCAAAACGCTGAAGATGCTCAAGAAACCCAAAGCTGAAAACTCTCAAAGCTGGAGGTGGTGAAGAATAAAAATTGAGCTAGGAAATTAGAATTCAGTAGTCCACTGAACCGAACTAGTTCGTTTGCCAACTACACAAGCCTTGTTCTGTTTCAAAAGTTCAAATGATTGCCTCTAAAAAAGGAAGTTAGATTTATTCGTAGCACTTCTAGATTCCAATAAGAACTTGAGGTTTTAAGGAGATTAAGGAGAGGGGAAATTGTATTTTTTGTTTGCTCCATGTCATATAACCGTTGAGACAAAACATGTTTATCTCGAAAACGGATCCCACGATATTGATGAAATTTAAGTTATTTGGACAACAAATATTTTTTATAAAACATTATTGACGCGGTAACTGTTATAGGACCAGATTTTTAGTTTTCAATTTTCACGTAAACGGTTGGACGGATTATGATTAAATTTTTTTATGAAGGTATAGTCTTATTTAATCTTATTAAAAATATTGTTTTGAATTTTGGAAAAAATAAGTAAGACATTGCTTTTTAAAACTCAATAATTTGACTAGGTTAAATATTTTTTTTTAAGTTTTGTTTTTAAATGTATCTTATTGAATAATAAAAACTAAAAAAAATGTTAAATAAATTTATATGTACAAAATATTTTGTTGGAAAAAAGGAATTCTAACGATTTTTGAAACTTTTTATTTCAAAAAATCATATTTTTATGATAAATAAGATGACACTTTCAGTTTTGAATTCAAACTTTTATTGGCTTATTTCAGCAATTCAAATACATAATGCATTTTATGCTTTTGCATATTTTTCTTTAATGAAATTTGTTCGTTTTTGTATTTTTCCAGAGACAGTTCTTGCTATACAGTCGAGTCGTTCATTTTATTAGCCAGGGGAGGGCAACTAATTCCCCCTGTCCCATACGCTCTGGTTTATTTCCATTTATTTTTTAAAATTTCATCTATCCACTAACTGTTATAAACTACTCCAACGTAGATTCAGAAAAAACAGACAAAAAAACATTTATTACAAATATTCAAAAAAAAAGAGTTCCACTCTCATATAAATGCGAAGCATGTGTGCCCTGTATGCTTACAATCTCAAATCAGTTTAACACGTTCATGGTTCAGGCATAATTATCTTGTTCGCTGTACTATAAATTTCGATTGACATTATAAATAAGAATAATCAATAATTAATCACCTAATATTGAGAGTTAACAAATGGCCACCTTAAATGCCCCAGACGCCATCATGCCGGCCGCTGCAGTGTTGGGGCAAAAATAAAAAACTGTATTTGAGGAACACGGCTCTTATGCGTTGTAGTTGCTGGAGACACTGGGATCTGGGATGTTAGCTGATGGCAGGGTGTGTTCATGTGAACATTTATGCTACTTCAGATTAGAGTAACGCGCCATTTTTCTAAAGCAGTCATACTGGCACCAAGATGCGACGAATCGATACGCAGCAGTTGCGTAAAAAATTAATAACTCTTGCGTTGAGATGTTTTTATTTTTGTATGGAAGGAATTTGAAGTCATGAGTTAGTGTACGCCTGGAGCCATAAATTATGCTCTTATTTATTTTATTTGCAAAAAAAAAACATGCATAGTTAAATGGTATGAGAAAACATTTAACAGAGTGTAAATTAATTGATCTGCGCACAGCGTGTGTTTTGACATTATGCAGAATGAAAATCAATGAAAATGTCATGCAAATTATCGTTTATCTATAAAAAAATTAATATTTATTCAGGGGTAAGTAGTGTTGTGCCACAGAATAGTATGTAAGCAGTACTTGACGCGTTGCTTGAAGGCCCGCTTAATGCGTTACTTGACGTCCTGCTAGACACACTTCTTGAAGCCCTGCATTACTTTACGAACTTCTTGGTGCTCTACTTAAGGCGTGGCTGGACGTGCTGCTTCATACTGAACTTGAAGCGCTTTTTGACGCATTGTTTGGCACGCTGCTTGACGCGTTAGACGCACTGCTGAACGTGCTGCTTGATTCACCGTTTATAGCGATATTTGACGCCCTGCCGACACTACTTGATGCGTTACTTTACTTTGCGAAGTTTATGGCACAAGTAATGCGCGCTGCTTGACGCACTCCTTGACGTGTTGCTTCGCCCGTTCTTTGATTGTTGCTTGACGCTGGGTAATAGGTAAAAAGACTTCGTTGAACCAAATTTAAAATTCCAGAGAAAAAATTATTTCATTTGCCTGCCAGAAATGTTCAAATATCACTAAACAAGTAAATTTGTATATTTTTACTATCTTGATCTGCTGGGATCATTTAAAAGTTAATCACGTGTTGTTTTTTTATGACAAATATGTCTAGGCTTCATTTATGACATCAATATTGTTACTTTCAAAACAAACAATGAATTATATTTGCCAAAGTTAAACATATCTTTTATCAAATAAATCCTACTATTTTTGAAGTCACGTATAAAATAACAAAATAACAAAACATTAAAACCGCCTGACCATTTAATAAAATGAAGGTATAAATGATTTAATCAGAACTTTTGGGTGTTTTATGATTGGCTTTTTGGAATTGTTTGAAAATAAAAAAACAAAAAATAAGAAATAAGAAATATAAACTGCAATCTGCAATCATTGCACGATTTGACAGATATACAACTCCTCCGTCCATTCAAAGTCACCGCATTATCTGTAACCATCGAAAACGCATTTTATTTGCGTTTTAAAGCGATACTTACTCACTTTTGTTTTTTATCTTTTTAACCGTGATTTTTGTTTTCTGGTTGAAAAACAAGAATTTTAATACAAATGGTTTATTTTTATTGGTGGACGCTGCTGGCGGTCGGTGGTGGTGGTGGTGGTGCGGGGTTGAGAAGAGTGTGTCAATCTGTATAATAATGTGGATTTTGAGGCAACCTGGTTTGATATAAATACCAAGCATTTATCCAAACTTGGGGTAGTAATTGAAGTGAATTTCACGGAATTTTCAAGAAATTAAATTAATTGTTTGGTCTGATCAGACAAAATGAAAGTCCTTGTTGTTATTATGGTTTTGATTGGATTTGCCTCAGCTACTTGGAGCAGTGGTGGATGGTCAGGAAGTTATCCGAGCTATGGAAGTCGATACGTAAGCGGACGGTCTTATGGATATCCTAGTTATGGAAGCCGATACAGTAGTGGATATGGAAGCAGTGGTTATGGAAGCCCATACAGTAGTGGATATGGAAGCAGTGGTTATGGAAGCGGATACAGTAGTGGATATGGAAGCAGTGGTTATGGAGGAGGATACGGTGGTGGATCAAGGATTGTTCGTGTTATTAGCAGTGGAGGCGGACATGGCAATGGATGGAATGGTGGATATTATAGTGGTGGTGGGGGTTGGAGCCCAAGCAGATATAGCAGCGGTGGATGGGATTCTGATTACAACAGTGGATGGTGATGATTTTAATTAATTTTAAAAGCATATAGACCATACATAACAATACATAACAGTGTTAAAATAAAATGTGAAAATGTTAAGGATTTTATAATTTTTACAATAAAAAGTTTTTGATTTGTGTATTTTCTAAAGTTTTTCTTATTGCCTCAAAGTGATCACCAATTTCCTGTGATTATTAGCCAGTTTTTTCTTTTACAGAGCCACAAAAAGTAGTAGAAATAAAACGGAATTTCTCTATGGTTTTTATCCAGGAACAAGGTACTCTTAAGCAATAGAGAAAATTTAATCGCCACTATTGAAATATTTTTTGTAATTTTATCATAGTTAACTAAATTTTGTTTTATTTTTTTCCCAAGTGTCAAATTTATCACAATTTCATTTCGAGATTTAAACTTTTACTTGTTGATCACCAGCCGAGCACTCTGCCTTTGTGTTAATTCAGAATAAGAAATTTTAATGTTGGTTGGGTATATTATTCAACATTAAAATTTCTTATTGTGAATTGACACAAAGGCAGAGTGCTCGCCTATTAGTTAAAACTTAGAACATAGACAAAGAAAAACTTTTCTCTGGCTGAATTTTTGTGTTTATTTGTGAGTATGGAATTTAAAAAAGTTAACTCCTTAAATCAATTAGAATTTCTCATTATAACGGTAAAGTTGAAGTGGCTTTGTTTTTTAAATAATAAGAAAACCTTATTAATAATTAATTTTGCTTATTTCTGCAGCTTTAAGGTGTCTGGCAGACTTAAGGCTCCACTGCATGGCAAGTATCAGAAAAAGTTGAAAACATTGTTCCTCTGATTATATCAAACAATTAATTTTGATAAAAAAAAGTAAGTTTGCAAACGCCCCTGGATTCAAAATTTACAATATCTATACTTACTATACCTAGTACTTACTTTTTTTTTATGTAGGTACCGACTTTAAAATTTAAATTGAAGTTTTTCCAAAAAAAAGAAACTGCAAAATTTGGGGCCCCTATTTGAAGTTTTTAGCCATTGGTTGACGAGAAATAGTTATGAACTACTAACTTCACAGTTTATAGGATTTCAAAACTTCAACTTTGCATTTTATCGAACTGCAAGTTTTTGAGCTTTGAAGTTTTGGAATTAATTTTTCTGGAACTGCAAAGTCCTAGCTCAAATGGTTGCTGAGGCAAGGGTATTAACATGCTTACCTCATAATGAATGTTCAGTTGCATAATAATCCCTGGCGACCTAAATCAATGCCATATGCACGTGTTGACGACCCAACATGCTGACCAGCTGGATTACGCCACTTGCTTTGGCATAAATTCATTTAACACAAATTCTTTTCATATAAAATTCCAATTTAATAATCTTATTGCTGACATACCTATTTTATGCAGTTCATGAAGTAGGTATGCAATTATTAATATTATATCTAGATGTAAGCATTTTTGTATCCATAGCATTAAGTATAAAAGAGGCATTCGGCCCAACAATAAAAATCAATATAAACAAAACAGTTGTTAAATATTCATTCATTTTTGGTGACCCCGACGTGATCTTATTGTTTGTACAGTAAGAAACCCATTTGCTTCACGCGCAAAATCTTCATACGTCTCGAACTGTTTGTACAGTAAGAGAGTTAAGAAAAAATCTTCATACGTCTCGAACTGTTTGTACAGTAAGAGAGTTAAGAAAAAATCTTCATACATCTCGAACTGTTTGTACAGTAAGAGAGTTCAGAAAATCTATCATACTACTCGAACTGTTAATACAGTTAGAGAGTTGAGATTTAAAAACAAAACTATCTCATCAAATCAGACAAATCTTCATCAAGCGTTTCAGATACTCTCAAGAAGAATTTGAAGATGGACGTCTTGATGGCAGAACAACGTCAAACCGGAGAGGAAATACAAACCATCATCCGGAATTTTAGTAAAGACTCTTCCACACGAAAAACAACTAAAGAGTACTTCACATCACGACTTAATCGATTGGAAGCTCTATGGAAGGTTTTTCAAGCTAAGGACGAGGAAATTCGAGCATCGAAAATATCATTAGACGATGCATATTTTACCTCCGAGTTCTTCAACAAAATCAAAGAACTATTCCAGAAGTATAAACAAATCTTCACAGAGTCGCTAGCCCAAATAGAGGCCAGCGAAACCAAGCAGCCCGGAGGATCAAGGGTTTCCGACATCAAGGAACTCAAACCTGAGCTCGAGGTACCCAAACACAAAGCTCTTATGCGGCGCCAAAAGGCATTAATGAGCTCATTATCCCGACTTGTCAACGGTCGAGTAAAAGAAGAAGCACCACTTCAATGCTTGGAGGCGATCACAAAACTGTGGAACCAAATTGAACAAATCCATTATTCAATTTGGGACAGCTGCGAAGATCCAGAAGCAGAGGGCTACAACCTAACATCCTATGCAGAGCTTGAATTGGTTGTACTCAAGAATCAAGCCTCGTTAAGATGTAAGACATCGATCACTTCATCAAATGAAACATCATCAGTACGAAAAACTGACTGCCCTTCGATACAGCTTCCAAAAATGATAATTCCAAAATTTGACGGAGACTATTTGAAGTGGCAGACGTTCTCGGACATCTTTACCAAGATGATCCATGAACAAAACTTACCACCCGTTCAGAAAATGTGGTATCTTAAAACAAATGTGTCAGGTGATGCAGAACGATTGCTGCGACACTTGGAGCTTACCGAAGATAACTATATAATAGCATGGGACACTCTCCAAAACCGTTTCAGCAATAAACGGGCTCAAACATCAGCACTCATTCAAAGAATTCTTGGACTACCAAACCAAAATTCTGAAATGAAAGCAATGAGAGAGTTTCATGACGCTATACATGAATGCCTCTCGGCACTCAAAACTCTTGGTATTGAGACGGATTCATGGGCTCCACTATTAATCCATCTGTTAATAAAGAAGTTAGATCGACAAAGCCATCTGCTCTATGAACAAACTCTCCAGAATCCTCGAGAACTCCAGACGATGGACGAGTTCCTAAAGTTCTTAAAAAATCGTTTTGAAGCATTAGAGGCTGTTGGAGGCAAGGACAAAAACAAGGTTACAACAACCATAGCCACATCAAATGTTGACAGCTGCAAGGTATGCGGAACAAAAGGTCATCCAATATTCTACTGTGAAAAATTCCTGAAAATGACAGCTGCTGAAAGATTGAAGTGGACTCAAAGGCAGCGTTTGTGCGTAAATTGTTTCAAATCCAATCACAACGCAAAGGCATGTTCAGCACGATCTTGTACTAAATGCTCAGGGAAACATAATACCTTATTGCATTTAGAAAATACAAATACGAACAATCAGAACCAACAAAGAAAATCAAGGTCATCCACCAACATCGCAGCAGGTACAACAAATGCCAATACCGGCATATCAAAAACAGAACAATTAAGCTCTCCATCACCACTTACTGTAGCAACTATCCAACAAGTAAACAATAACAACCGAGACTATGTCCTTCAGGCTACAGCAAGAGTCTTAATAACTGGCAACAACGGGCAAACGAGGTCAGAGCAATTCTCGACTCAGGTTCACAGATTAATTTATTCACAGAGGGGCTAATCAAACGTTTATCCTTAACACCAAAACCATCTTCTCTTTGTATTGAAGGCATCGGAAGAAAAACACGAAGCTCATCACAAAGAGTCAACATCAAACTCCAATCCTTATTGGGCAACTTCACCTGCAGATTAGAATCATTCATCCTACCAAACATTGTATCAACCAACCCAAAACCTAGACATAACGACCTGGCATATACCTGAAAATATCAATCTTGCAGATCCTAATTTCTATCAATCCGATAAAGTTGATGTTCTGCTTGGGGCAGCATTTTATCATCAATTAATTCGTCCCGAGCAAATAAAGATTGGTAACAAGTTGCCAACGCTACAGAACACAGTCCTTGGTTGGGTGGTGGCCGGAAAAATTGAAAGCACAACCTATAACATGGCAACTTGTGGAATACTTTGCGAAGAAGAATCTACAAATGATCTCATTGAGCGATTCTGGAAACTTGATGATTTCGAAGGTGCAGGAAAACCGATGACTTCAACAGAAAAGTTTTGTGAAACACATTTCATTCAGAATGTGTCCAGATCAAAAACCGGCCGATTCATCGTTCGGTTACCGTTTCGAGAAAATGGTGCAGCCTTAGGCGAATCTAAACAAATAGCACTGAATCGCTTTATGTGGTTAGAAAGACGACTCCACAAAAACCAAAACTGCAACATTTTGATGTGCAGGTGCTGTGGTTCCAACAAAACGGCGCAACATGTCACACATCATCATCATCATCATCGGCTCGACAACCGGGGTCCGGTCCTGGCCTCCTTCAACAAGTCTCTCCACCTATCCCGGTCTTGAGCCGACGCCATCCAGTTGCGCACCCCAAGGCTTCGGGCGTCCTGGTCTACGCCATCTCTCCAGCGCAAGCATGGTCTACCACGCTGCCGTCTACCATAGAATGTACCACAAAGGACTTTCCGAGCAGGTTCCTCTTCACTCATGCGAGCTAGGTGCCCTGCCCACCGGAGTCTACCGAGCTTAATTTTTGTCACTATGTCTGCTTCAAGGTAGATTGCGTACAATTCATGATTGTACCGTCTCCGGAATCGCCCTTCCTCACATATGGGGCCAACAATTCTCCTTAAGACTTTTCTCTCGAACGCGGCTAAGAGGTCGGAGTGCCTTTTGCTAAGCACCCAAGTCTCGGATCCATACGTGAGTACTGGCAGGACCATGGTCCTGTACAGCAGCAGTTTTGAAGTTATGGTGAGATTTCTGGATTTGAAGAGCTTTGACAGACTATAGTAGGCTTTGTTGGAATTGAGTAGCCGCCCGCGTATTTCTTCTTCTATATTATTATCGGCTGCTACTATTGACCCAAGGTATTTAAAGGATTGCACCACTTCAAATTCGTGCTCCGCTACCTTGATTGTTTGACCAACTGTTCTTCTCGCATTCGACGCCACCATGTACTTTGTTTTACCTTCACTAATGTGCAGCCCCAGATTTTGTGCCGCCTGCTCGATCTGGATGAAGGAATCGTGTACAGCTTGTTCGGTTCTTCCGATGATGTCAATGTCGTCTGCGTAAGCCAGTATCTGGCTGGACCTGTTGACGATGGTCCCTCTTGTTGCCGTGCCAGAGTCACGGATTGCTTTCTCCAACGCCAGGTTGAAGAGGAGGCAGGCCAAACCATCCCCTTGTCGGAGTCCATTAAAGATGTTGATTGGTCTGGATAGCAATCCGGCTATTTTTACTTGGCTTGTTACGTTGGTCATGGTCAACCTACAAAGTCGTGTCAACTTATTTGGGATGCCGAATTCTCTCATGGCTTTGTAAAGTTCTACCCTGGCTATGCTATCATAGGCGGCCTTAAAGTCTATAAACAGATGGTATGTTGGGATGTTAAATTCTAGACATTTTTCCATCGCCTGCCTAAGGGTAAAGATCTGATCAGTTGTTGATTTGCCTGGAATGAAACCACACTGATATTGGCCGATTATGGTTTTAGCGTATGGGGCTATCCGTTCTTGTAGGATAGAGGAGAGTATCTTATAGGCGGTACTCAACAACGTGATACCTCTATAATTGCTGCACGTTGTGACATCTCCCTTCTTATGTATGGGGCAAATTATACCTTTTCGCCAGTCTTCTGGCATTTCTTCCTGCTCCCATACGTGCACTATAATATCATGAATTGCTTGGCGTAAGGCTGGCCCGCCGTGGTGGAATAGTTCGGCTGGTATGCCATCGGCTCCCGGGGCTTTGTTTTTCTTAAGCCGGGCTATAGCCTTCTCAACCTCTTCTATGCTTGGTGGCGGTAACATAGGGTAATCTTCTTGAAGTAGTGGAGCCTCTACTTCTGCAGTGAGCTGACCATTTAGCAATTCATTAAAGTACACTTCCCATCGCTCCAGTATGCTTTGGGGATCGGTGATCAGATTTCCCTCTCCGTCCTTGCAGTAGGTGCAGCGTGGTGTGTACTGCGTCATGTTTCGGACGGATTGGTAGAACTTCCGCGCCTGGTGCGGGCCTCGCTCTCGGCTTCTTTCTAATTCACAGATGATGTTCTTCTCCCAGGCTGATTTTTTCTGTCTGTGAAGCCGTTTTTCTATTCTTCTGAGCTCTTTATATTCATCTTCGCGTGCCCGCGTTCTATGAGATTGTTGCATTGCTCGGTACGCAACATTCTTACGTTCAGTCGCTAGCTTGCATTCATCATCAAACCAGTCGTTCCGACTTCTACGACTGCTGCCTAAGATGGAGTTGGCAGTACTAATGACAGTGTTTTTAAGGCGTGTCCACTTCTCATCTACGCCCAGCATACTGGCTCCAGGACTTACTCTCCCTGGATCGAGTGGTTCCAGGGCGAGTCCTAACGCATGTCCAAAGGTGTTACTGGTATTTTCATTGCGTAGTGCAGCCGTGTTGATTCGAACCTGATCGGCGGATGCAATACGTCTTCGCAAGGCAATCCGCCCTCGGAAAACCATACCAACAAGATAGTGATCCGAGTCGATATTGGCACCTCGGTACGTTCGTACCGTCATCAAGTTCGAGTAGTGGCGACGGTCTATCAACACGTGGTCAATTTGGTTACGAGTGACTCCATCAGGTGATACCCAGGTGGCTTTGTAGATATCATTACGCGGGTACCTGGTACTCGCAACGAC
This sequence comes from Syrphus vitripennis, assembly GCA_958431115.1. Lineage (NCBI taxonomy): Eukaryota > Metazoa > Arthropoda > Insecta > Diptera > Syrphidae > Syrphus > Syrphus vitripennis. The sequence goes on from OY288110.1 coordinate 76,262,662, forward strand.
CATGTTTTTCGATGCTGCCAATTCTAGGACTCGAAGTCCGTTGTCATTAGTGTTCTCATGCAAACTATGGGTGCCTGCGTAATGCCTGAATACCGGCTCCCGACCTATTTTAGCGTTCAAATCCCCAAGGATGATTTTAACATCATACCTTGGGCAGGCATGGAGGGCCCTCTCGACTTGTTCATAATAAGTCTCTTTTTCTTCGTCTGAGGACTCCTCCGTAGGTCCGTGAACGTTAATGAGGCTGATGTTCTTGAATTTGCCTCGCACGCGAAGGGTGCATAGCCTTTCGCTTATAGCGTTAAAGCCGATGACGGTAGACTTCATTTTTTCGCTGACCAAGAAGCCTACCCCGAGCACATGGTGTTTTGTATGACAACTGTAATATAGGTCATATTCTCTTTTCTGTAAAACACCATTCCCTGTCCATCTAATTTCTTGTAATGCTGTTATGTCAGCTTTATATTCTGACAGGGTATCGGCTAGCTGCTGAGCAGCTCGAGCTCTATAGAGCGATCGTACGTTCCATAAGAAAATTCGTAAATCATTTTTCCTTTTTCGTTGCGTTGGTTGTCGTCGTGGGATCAGTCCGTTTCCGAGGCTTGTTGCAGGTCTCGTGATTCGTTTGTTTTACGGAACAGGGAATCAACCCGTTGCCAACCTGTGGAACTAGCCTGATCATATTAGCCAAACCTTTTAGAGGTTTGTTTCTAGCGGCCGCCGCGAAGAGGCTATGATCACACTTCCACCAGTCCCGAATAGTTACGGCACGTGCATGTTTTCGTATGCTACATGTTATTCCCCCTATTCGGCTGATGGCTGACCGCCGCAACATGTCACACAGCTCGTTCCAAATTTGATTTATTGAAGAAAACGTTTGGTAACTGCATACTTTTACGCTTCGGAACCGTGGATTATCCTCTAAGATCGTGCGATTTAACGTCGCTAGACTTTTTTCTGCAGGGATATGTGAAGTCGCTAGTCTACGCCGATAAGCCTGAAACGATCGACCACTTGGAGGACAACATTCGCCGCGTTGCCGTTTAAAAAAGTGATCGAAAATTGGACTTCCAGGTTAAATTACATCCGATTCAGCCGTGGTGGTCATAACATATGTACATTCCTATGTCAGAAATCATAAAGGCAATTTCATGTCAATTTTAGTTGTGCATCTTTTGTTTTATTTCATTTCAAAGTTCTATACCTCTAAAAACAACACCCTTTATAAGTCAATAAATTGTATAAAAAAACAAGATTTCAAATACATTTTTTCGGGTTTCTTGTCGACCCCTAGGACCTAAATAATAAAAGTCTCAATCAACTACATTTAATATCTTACAAATCAAAGACAAGTTTAAGAACCTATCCTTGAAATATGCTCATCTACAACTCTTGTCAAATAACTAATCGATTTGTTGTGTAACTCAATTTAAAATAACGACTTTCATGCACATTATTATGATTTTACATAGATTTCTCATTAGATCACAAATTCCGTGAATCGCGCTCTTCTCAGCGCGTGAAGTTATAGAATGATAATAACAATTATGTCACTTAAATTGACTTCTGTGTGAATAATGTTTGATTGATAAATTACTTAACTTTACCTCCCATGTAGAAAGGCATAGACGATTAAAATAATAACAATAAATTAAGACCAACCCCTATTTATATAGCAGATGCTTCTTTAGTTCAATTGTTATTCATCTTCATGCATCATATAATATTAATATTATATAATAGGTAGAAATGTTTAAAAGATTGAAGATGATTAGAAGTTTAATTCATCGTGAGATTTAAGCCTATAATTAATGATGATCGTCTTAAAGCTTTCGATGATCAGGATGAAGATGATGCTATGTGATTTTTATGGAATTATGAGTTATGAGAAATAAACCTCACCTTTCGTACTTGACAATGTTGAAAAAATGTGATAATTTAGCTTAACACAGACGATTGTCAGATCGAAAAATAATTTTAGAACTGATGTCAGTAAATAGTTTGATACAATTATGTATTGTTCTAAGCAAATCTTAGTCAGGTGAAATTGTATTTTTTTTTGATGCAAGCTGTGGGGTAGTTTTAATTTTTTGCCTGCTTTATGTTTCAGCGTATTCTGATCCCAATCTGATGTTTCAAAACAAGATATCGTGACGGAAAATGGAGAAAAAAATTAAAAAAAGTTTTAAAAGATGCATGTTTCTTTGCTAATAACTCACAAGCTACTGATTTTGAAAATTGATATGTTTATAAGATCTAAGAATCGTAAGTTAAAAGTTTTTTCCGAGTTGAAAATTTATTTTGCTGAATTTATTTTAAGTTAAGCTTAGTGGGCTTGAGAGCAAACTGTTTGACAGAGAAAAAAACTTTCACATACAATTCGGAGCCAACTACTTACAGTTTCACATGGACATCATTATCGAAAAGTTAATAATGTTAGTTCCGATCAAAATGTTCAATGATGAATTTCACGAATAGCCATAATCGATGCGACGCCTAAATGCCATTTGAATCCATTTTAAACATTCATTGGATTTGTCTCATAATTTTATTGCATCTTTGTTTGATTTCTGCAATACCTTAAATAACTGGAGAAACCTATCTAAGGACTGGACTGGCTAGAGAAGCATGTTGGCTGAGGCTCCGGTTGTTAAAGAAATGACCATTTTTGAACACAAGACGTTCACAAAGTCAGATGCAGTTAAATACCTACTTATAGACTGAAGGACCCCACAGTCCGTCAAAAACAAGGATGCTTGTCACAGGATTGAGAATAGTTGGTAGTACGGAACCTTCCATCGTAAACCATGCTGTGAAAAATATTTTCATATCGGGTACGAAAGTCGGTCGCAAGGAAGCCTTAGTTCCGACCAACGTAAAAAACTTGGGCAAGGTTCGAAGAAAGCAAACACCTTAAACTTGAACCGTAGCTAATCCTGCAGTTGGGCCGAACTATCTAGAGTCGCATGAAGATGAGAAAAGTTCATCGTAAGCGTAAGCGTTTTGTATAAAGAGGTGTGAAAGTAAGACCGTCACAGAACTACCAAAGAGCTCACAGCTCTAAACAAAACCTGGTAAAAGATACTGACGGATCACTACAAGTTTCAAATCTGTACCAGCTCAAAGCGTGAAAGAAGAGCTTTACTGTGGTCTACAGTACCCTATAATTGAGAGAGCTTGGGAAGAGCTTTCTTGAAGATTGAAAAAAATGAATGTTTGTCAAGCTCCCAAAGAAAGGAGACATTACGTTGAATATCGATCACCATTTAACCTGCTGTTCATCGACTTTTAAAAGGTATTCCATAGTGTCAGTAAGGAATTTATCTGTTTAGCTTTGCACAGAAGGGTTTTCCCAAAAATATTGAGTGTTACATATGGTGATCCAAATGTCATGTTCCGCATTGAGGAAAGTTCAAGAGGAGTTTGCAATCGAAGATTAGATATTAGATATAGATATCTTTTAAACACCTCGAGGATTTTCTCCCAACCGTATCGCCAATCATACTAGAACGTAATAAGTGGAAAGTCTTTTGTATTAAGTATGAACAAGCAAATGGATCCGGCTCAAGTAAAAGACATTTAGTTTTACAAAAATATGTTTATTTATATATTTTATTATTTCGTAATTTTTGAATAAAGAATCAATAGTTTCTACCACCAACCAGATCCTTGTCCTCCACCTTGTTGCCATCCACCAGAACCAGCTGAACCACCACTAGCCCAACCATTTCCTCCAGATGCACTTGGCCATCCACTGCCTCCTCCAATACCTCCAGAAACATGACTAGCACTGCTGAGGCCAGCTGAGGGCCAACCGATAGCTCCTCCACCACCGCTCTTCCAGCCGCTTCCACCAGAAGCACCTGGCCATGCACTTCCACCTCCAAGTCCTCCAAGACCTCCTTGCCATCCTGATGATCCGTGACTGCCACCGCCAAGACCAACAGATCCCCCACCACTCTTCCATCCACTGCCACCAGATGAACTTGGCCAGGCACTTGCACCACTTTGCCATCCACTGGCACCTCCTGCACCACCACTGCCAAGTTTCCATCCACCACTGCTAATCAAAGGAGCAGATCCGGGCCATCCACCAGCACTGCTACCACCAGAAGACCATCCAGAGGAGCCACCTCCATTCCAACCGCTTCCTCCCGAAGACCATCCGCGTCCAGATCCAGAACCACCACCCAACCATGCTCCTGATCCGCCACCACCAATAACTCCACCACTAACTGCAGCCACTAGGCCCAAAGCAACAATCAAAAACTTTTGCATCTTTGCGAATCGATAGAATCCACTTGACTGATGCTTGATCTAGCGCCTGGCGGCATATTTATATCTCAGACTCGAAAAAAGAATATTGGTCCAAATATCGAATTCCCCCCTTTTGCTTCAATTAACTTTGTATTGAAAACGCGGCTGCGCACGATCGATGCGCGCAATGGGATGATGGGATGGAGGTCGGTGGGTGGTGGTTGCTGTGTACTGAAGCTGTGCAATTAAAATCATTTTTCTAAGGCGAGCCATCAATTACCACGCCAGCCGAAGAAGACCATTCTTCTTATTTCTTTCTGTTTGGTTTTGATTTTTTTTGGAAATGATCGCAATCGGGTCTAACTTCAACGGGAAGTAGTTAAATTTGACCACAAAACTGACCTTTAGCCGATCCGCATCGAGTGAACGTTATAATTACAATGATGGACGCGGAATTCTTGTTCGATCTAGAGGCACCATAAAGGAGGAGGTCATGTGCATAAGGCTGTTTGCCAGTAGGTGGCCAGTAGGTGGAGCAAAAAACATCTCTACTGCGTAAAAAGATCAATGATCATGAACTATGATCATTACATTTACTTTCTGAACAAAAAATTAAGGGGAAGATGGAATTTGGAATTTATCTATGCGTAAAGCGAAAAAGCTTACTGCAAATTCTGAATTAAAGATCTTCATGATCTTGCTGATGGCGTATATGTATTCTTTGTATTTTTTTTTAAATTTTTTAAAAGAAAAAAAATAACAAATTTACCGTCGAAGAAGATCATAAATATTGTGGTTTTCTTGTATACGCGCCACAATAAGATTGATTGCTATTGTGATTGATTCTATGGGATTAATAGTGTTGATCTATTCGAGATCGTTTGAGTCGGCGAAAAAAATCATTAATTATTTTCGATTGAAGTCGAGAGTGCTTCATTAAGGCGGCACAGCATCAATCTAACTATACAAGTGTTCTGTTGGGTGACAGTTTTTACCTTGAGAAAAAATTGCTTAAAAATGCGCTGATCTTGCAAATTATTTTTCATTTTGTTGCGAAATATTTTGTTAGATAGATGGTTTTGTTTTGTTAGAGGAATATAATTTTTGTTTAAAATTAATTTTAAAAAATGAAGCACGATCCTCACCTGCTATGAAGATCTTTAGTTAAACTTTAAAATTGTTTTGATTTTTTTGTTTCGTATTTTAATTTTGTGGATGGACATTTAGCTCAATTGCTCTTTTTCTTATTCTACGTTTCTTGGAGTTCTTTACGAAAACACTGCAGTGATGCATTAAAAAATTAGAAGTGTAGTAAAATGGTGGAACACGGACTGAACCTTAAGGCTTATGAGAACTAATATAAAAATTTGAAAACTATCTTGTTCGAGCTAGACATGGTTTCAAATTTTTTTTCACCTTGTGTGTTTGACTGTTCAATTAAACAAAACAAAATATTATAGAAAAATACAAATTATCTTTAATATTTTGTTTTTTAATACATATATTTAATTTTTATTTTTTATTTATTTTATTTTTTATTAATTAAAGTGTAAGGTTAAATTACAAATTAATTTATCAATAATAATAGCTCTAGCCTCATGGACTTACGACTACTATTTAATTTTTATTATTTATTTATTTATATTTTGTAATTAAATAAAAATTCTTCAGAATTCTAAAATATATAAATTTTTTTTTAATATGGTTACAGGCCTTGTGAAAATTGTCTGATTATCTAAATATCCTTTGCGCTCACAGCAAAGGATAGCCTACAGCATCAAGCAAAAAAACCTTACAACCAGTTTCGTTCCTAGATAGTCACCTCCAGTTACCTTTAGCAAGTTTGTTGAGGTGGTTCTTAACTTGCGTGAGCTATCTACTGTGGAGTATTCCTCTTTAGCTATGTATAAAACTGTGTCACTTGATTCAGTGAAATATCGCCTCAGAATTAGCTCTCGAGTGTCTCATTTCCGCGAGGTGTTTTTCTTATTTAAATTGGAAACAACTGACGTTGTCCAGACAAGCATTTAATTTAATCAAGAAAGCTGATCCTAAGAGTGGCCGTGTTACTAAAAGAGGAGTTATAACCATGAGAAGCTGCGAAGCGTGTCGGCTGTCGGGCGTTTATGTTTGCTCATATTAAAAGTGCGGCCCTTTTTTTCTTTTAGGGTAAGGCTAGCTTAAAGTGTTATGTATATTTTGAAAAATATTTTTCGACCAAATACTTTTAATTATAGGTAGATGCAAAGTGGTTTTTGAGATAAGAAGTTTCGACAGATAACAATATTTTGTGAAGCTACAAAAAAAAAAATCAAAACCTTAAGCCTCAAGTTAGAAGAAAATCACTTTAGAAGACAGACAAAATTGTAGGACCAAATTTTTTCGCGGCTTTCATCATCTCAATAATAAAATCTGTGGAGTTCAAAAACTTAATTTGACTATTTAATAATATTAAATGCTTCCTTTCTATATCCCCCTTGTTTTAATTTATTTAAGTCTTATATATATCTTTTTTTCAAAAACAAAAAACATACATATGAGCGACTTATTAAAATGTTCGATTTTTCGAATTTTTTTGACGATTGACGGTGACAATTGTTATATTTTTGATAAATGTCAAACGAAATAGTCATTTTTAGTTTTTAGCAGTTGTTTCTGATACCGTAGGTTTTTGAACTGTGTATTTAGGTTTGTTTGTTGAGCACTGAAGTCACTCGTCGCCCTAAAGCGTTTTTTGGAAAACCTGAATTCACCCTGACAATGAAATTCTATGTTTTTTGACCCCGGTGTTGCCCTGAACTCGCCCTGAAGTAGAACTAGGTTTTTTGGTGTGGCGAGTTGAGGTAAAGAATAGGTTGTCAATGTGACACAAGTTTAAAGCATTTGTTTTGCTGTGTTGCAGGTAATTGCTTATCATTTAAGTACAAATAAATCCAATAAATAAATTTAATTCAACAAAATTAGAAGTAGACATGGAAACATTTTATGTTGTCAACGGGTGAAACCGTACAAATTTCAATTTACAATTTATTACAGCACAGAGTAATTCATGTTTTTCTGGTTTGAATGTCAAAGAGACAATTGACAACCCTTAAGTGTTTTTGAGAACTGAAAAACCCAAGTTTTTTTTGACAACTCTTGGGGTTGTCAAGAAAACCTAGGTCAACCCTGCGTAAAGTTCAACGAACAAACCTTTTGTAGTTATTTTACTTCAGAAGGTTAATTTTAAAGTGATATTCATGATGTAAAAAGTGTTTTCTACTGATTTATCTAATATCAACACATTTGCTATTTTAGAAATAAAATTGAAATATGTTTCCAATTAGGAGCTTGATCCAAATAGTGAACGGTCTAGAAATGTTGAGTTCATGTCAAAGTGCCAATATTTTTTAGGCTATTTTATTTGTATTGTAACTGTAAACATTTCCTTGATAATGTCCTTTGGAGTGAAAATGTATAATATATGCATTATACATAAAAATAGCAAAAACTTTATTAATTTAATTAATTAGTTCAACTACTTATTAAGGTTTTAGAAATATTTTTTATTAAACTGACTATCTGACTAACATTTAAATACATATTTATTTTCTTCAGCCTGTCTACTGTCTGCGCTTATCCATTATTTTCGGACTTTCAAATTAGATTGAAAGAAAAAATAGCAAACCAACATCCTCTATAAGCAGTTAAACACGCTAAAGATTAACTTTTCAATTTCTGTTGTTCCATTTTTATTTTAAATTCAAAAAAAGGAATGCCTACTAAGGTTGTACAACAAAATTGCCTATAAACTGTATAGGTATCGCAACCTGGCTAACAATAATAATTGAGTCAATTAATTTCCATTGGTTTAAGTTTATTAGTTCACCGGACCAATAAGTCTATGCTTAGAGTTTATGTAGGTGGTAACAAGGCAACATTTTTTACATTATACAAGGAAAACTTACAAAATTTTTATTGCTCGTCGTCGTCGCGCCCGCCACCATTGCGAGCAATGTAATTGCGCCCGTAAGCTATTACAACGTCATTGAAGAAAGATAGCTTTTTAAATTGCCGATTGGAAAAATATATTATGTTTCAATTTCATCAAAATGTTCATTGGTAGGTTAGGTACACGCTTTTTTTTTAAGTAGCCAGGAAAATTAGAAAAAAATTGCCAAACTTGAACAAAATTCCAGCTGGGCTGTATTAAGCTTGAGATCGTTATTTTTCAATATAGCCCAGTTAAATTGGTCAGAAATGAAGTATCTCATCTTTCATGGACAAAATGGTTTTTTTGGGATAAAGGAAGAGCCACCATTTTCAAAAAGAGATTGGTAATGTTTTCGTTTGTTTTATTTAATTTAAAAAAAAAGTGGGTAAATGAATTTATCTGTTATGGATAATGCATCGATTCAACCGCAAAGTTCAAATTACTTGAATAAAATCGTAAAAGTAAGTAAATTTTCTTTGAAAAAGTTTTTCCAATTAGTTGTACCAATTTTTATGCAATTTTTTTTTGAGTTTTTGTAAGGTTGTAAAATCGTTTGGCCACATAACATTAGAAAATAATTTTCAAGATACCTTAAATAACGGTAAATGTTATTTAACCGGATTTAATGTTAGTGCAAAAAAATATTTTTTAAGTAAAAAAAAAAAAAAATTTTATGTTTTGAAAACTCAATATTTCAATTAGTGTTTTTTCCGAATTAAGACTGAAAAATCAAAACTTTTTTTTGGTAATTCCTGAACTCTTCTGCGTCTGCAAGGCTGGACAGTGTTTTATGATGTTCGTTTGGTTTAGCTATTCATTGGGAATTAAATTCTCCACAGCAAGACAAAAATATTTTATACCTTTTTTCTGATTTTCAAATAGGCCATTTAAGGACCGAGAACATCGATTTACGGTAAAAATCAACATTTTGAATCTATTCTGGGGGAGAGTACGATAACCTGGGCGCCGAAAATTGATAACGGTTTTTTTGTAGAGGGGTCTAAAACAATTATTTTTTCATATGCGGGAGGAGGGTCTATCTTGCACCGTTTCGGTGGGAAGGGCAATTTTATGAAAAAAGTGCTAATGAGTGAAAAAAAAAATCATTAAAAAATAACGGTAATATTTACAATTAAGTTTAATACTGTTTTTTACAGCCAGTATTTTGTACTATGTATAAGCCACTTTTTAAATCAGTCAAAATTTATGCACACTTTTAGAAAAAATTAATTTCAAATACAAAATTGTAAAAAAAAACACAAAAAAATGTTTAAAGTGTAATTTCTCAAAACCTACGATTTAATATATTTTTTTATAGAATTCGATGCTCTTATTAATTTGAGAAAATTGAAAATTACTGATTACTTTTTTATCAGATTAATTTAAGATTAATTTAAGCACTAAAAAGTGCAGTTTTTGAAAAATTTGGTAAATCAAACTATTTATCCCTAAATATTTTTATAAGAGGTTGGAAATATTTTGATCCTTTATTTTGGAACAAGAACATTTATAAAGAAGCTTAGGTATCTTAAAATAAATTTTAAAAATTATCAATAAAACAGTGCGTACGTGCATACACACAATCTCACACCTACATCAAATCCAAGTGTTCCCAAGCGGGACCTTTGCATTTAAAAAATTACTTATCGCTAAAAGTGCCCACTTGAAATGAGAAATAATTTCATTGAGAAAGTGAAATAGTTTCCCATAAGAATGTTAAGTGTTCTAGTGGGAAACAAATTCTCTTGAAAAAGTGAGATTATTTGAAACTAGTGTTGGAGTTATTTGCCACGTGAAGTTATTTCCACCAGCAGCAAGTCCAAGCATTAGTAAATAAGTTTCCAACTTGGTTCACATATATTTAAATCTTATCTTACTCGTATATCACATCCACAACATAATTTAGTTTCCCCTGCAAAATTATGATGTAAAACATATTTCCAATGATTTAACAAAAATATTAAAGCTCTTTATTTTTCAATACAAAATTAGTAACATCTATTTTACATTACATTTTTACAAATTTTACATTTTTACAAATTTTACATTTTTGTTATGTAGTCACATCACATTGATTGTCAGAATTTACCAACTTCCATAGCCACCACTTTGTTTCCATCCACCTCCACTGCTGCCACCGCCACCACCCTTTTTCCAACCTCCTCCACCTCCTCCACCGCCACCACTTGACCATCCTCGGCCACCACCACCGCCACCACTAGATTGCCAGCCAGATCTACCACCACTTTGTTTCCAGCCACCGCCTCCACCGCCACCTTGTGACCATCCACCACCACCTCCTCCTTTAGACCATCCGCCACCACTACCTCCTTGTGACCAGCCACCGCCTCCACCTCCCTTCGACCATCCACCGCCTCCACCTCCTTTTGACCAGCCACTGCTACCACCACCTCCCCCAGAGAGTCCTTGCCAACCTCCTCCGCCACCGCCATGGCTTCGTCCACCACCACCACCACCGAATTTTGCACCAAGGGAGCCTAGATTAAATCCACCACCACCGCCTCCAAGGAGGGAACCTAGGTTAAAGCCGCTACTTCCACCGCCACCGCCTTTGCTCCAACCACTGCTCCCGCCACCACTTGACCATCCACGACTTTTTCCACCGCCACCTCCTCCATATCCACCACCGCCTCCTCCATATCCACCTCCACCTCCACTACCGCCACCACCAATCCAGCCAGCAGCGGCTACTGCTGCAACTATTAAAAGGATCAAAATCGTTTTATGCATCTTGCACCCAAGACCGCGTCGTTCTTACTGATACTCTACCCAGAATGGAATCTTCTATTTATATTCAACATCAAATCACAACTCACTGTGTGTTGTGTGGTCTCATCACCAACTTTAATTGCCACACCATCAGAACACTCACGAATAATAATCATCACGCGCAACAGTCCAGTGAAGTAGCAGCATAGCCCATTCATCCAAACATCTAATGTAAGCCAAAAGTCGTCACTGAATTACGAGTTCTACTTGAAGTGGTATTGTAATTATTGTAACTAATTTTTAAAATCTCATATGAATTTGTTGTCTTGAATATTTTTGGTTGCAACAGCAGGCAGCTCCACCACAGTATAGACTGACGTTTTCCGCTGGCTCATTACTATTGCCTGGCTTTCGAATTCTTTTTTTTTTTGGCTTTGCTGAGGTTTAATGGATTCCTTGTCGTAGTAGTACACGAGCCATGGAAGACAAGCTAAGCTTTTTACTGTCAACAGTATAGCTGAACTGATGATAATCCCAACCTGAAGATCATTGATTGTAATGCGTTAGTTAGGGTCTTATTGGCAAGCAAACCTGCAACAAAAAAAAAAGATCAAAAGACACGCACTTTGTCAAAAATAACTTCCGAAGTTGCCAGGCATAAGAAGTGGAAGATATAAAAACAAATTATTGGGATCTGAAAATTCACAGTATCTTGTCTAAGAACTTCACCATGGATAGCTATAACTTTGAGGTAATTAAGGACTTTGTCTTCTTAGGCAGCGCTGAAATCAAACGAAGAATAACTCGTCCCAATCACACTTATCATCCCGGTTCTCATATATGGCGCAGAGGCATCGCCCTGGTCAAAGGGAGAAAACACCGCTTTATAAAGGAAAATTCTTTGGATGATTTTTGGTTCCGTGCAGATAGATGCAGAGTACAGGAGAATTGTGTGGGCTGTACAGTGACATAGTCAAACGAGGTCCAGCAACTTATTAGACGCCTAGGTCAATTAGGGCAAACGAACCCTAACGCACCCAGCCCGGAACCTTTGAATCCAATCCCGAAGGACGGTGCAGTGAAGGAAGACTGCGACTCAAGTGGCGCACGCAGGTGGGATAGGACCTCAACTAATCTGGCATGCGGAACTGAAGACAGCTATAGCTAGGGACCGAGCTGGACATTTCTTTTAAGCTATGCTGTTCGGCGATCGAGTTTGGAAAAGCTTTAATTTTCAAGAAGGATCCAAAAATGTGAAAAACAAAAATTATGATCACAAAATCGCAGACTACATTATATGCTTACACATATTTTTAAGGGCATTGGTCTTACTCACCGCATGTGGTTTCAACAAAATTTATTGATTTACTATAACGCTGGAGCCTGCTGTATAACCCAGCCATCTTCAAAAAGCCCCTTGGTTACCAAAGTCTACAGCCTTAAATCTATTGCACTTTAATTGCTGAATGCCAAACTAATAATTTTCGGATTTAATCCGCGGTCTGTGATGCATCCGAAAGAAACCCCTTTCTAGAGCATGTACGAAAAACGATGATTCACTTCCAACAACTTGTTAGACTAATTGAATTTTCAAGTAAGAAGTAAGAATCAAAGACACAGCTAGTGCCACAATTGATTTATTGAAGGAAACATTTGGAAACCGATCGTCCGATGTAATGGCGCTAGACTATTTCCTGTGGGGATATTTTAAGTCGGTGAGGTGGTCTACGTCGATAAACCCGAAACGATCGACCACAATATTCGCCTATTTATTGCCAATATACGGCCACAAATGTTGGAAAAAGTGGTCGACAATTGGACCTCCAGATCAAATTACGCCCGAGTCAGCCGTGGCAGTCATTTTCCAGAAATCACATTTAAATTATTCTTTCGTAAAAAGTCAATTTAATGTCAATTTTAAATATTTATCTTTGTTTATTCCATTTCCATACCTCACCTGGGCATTAATAGCACAGTGAAAAGGTCGACAAAGTGGTTCTGATTTTTAACTTTTTCCACAAAAGATGAGACATACAAAAGTCTCGTCTCATCACCAGCCCTTTAAAAAGTTAAAAAAATAATGAATTGCTTCAAAATGGAAGTCATATTAAGCCACAAAAATCTGTTTATCTGAATTATTGTACTCTTCGGTCTCAGGATAACTTTTATTAAGGAAGAACAATTTTAGTCTCAATCTTTAGTGTTGTTTTGATTTTCTCTATAAGCTTGACCAGTCACAATGTTCACCTTGAAAAATACACCTAATCTATTATCAAGCCTCTATGTTCGGTAAATCAAATGAATGGTTGTGTATGAATCCGATACTAAAAGCTATTAAATTTTTAATGAACTTTAAAATTGTAAAAAGTAAAACCCTATTGCTACTTTGTAATATTAACTATCTACTTAAAGGTCATATTATATTTACTTAACCACTGTTGTTAAATTTTTATTAAACCACATACCTGAACAAAATGTTGATGGACTATTGTAACTCTTGGCAATGTAACTCGCCAAAGATAAAACAAAAAATATAAAAAAAAAAAAATAACCGATTCGGACCAGTGCCAATGCAAAGGAACCCATCAGAGCTGTCATTTGAAATGAGAACCAACAACACAATGCCCCGAAAAGACAAATGTACAGTCGTGTTAATGATCGTGAATACGATGATGGGATGATGTTGAAATTTCCAAATGAATGAGCTGAGTGCACTATGCTTGAAAATCTTCAAACCAAAAACATGTATATTGCACTACACTTTAGATGTAGCATTGCAAGTTCTTCGTCATCAGGTGCGCAAGCGTAATGTTAAGTTGCATAAAATAATTAATTATAATAAATTGCAATGGAACTAAGTAAGTTCAACATAAAGTTTTTTTCTTTTTCTCATAATTCTTCAGCATATATGTTTATTTAATAATACATTATTATTATTATTTTGCTAACGCAATGTGTTCTTGTCTGGGGCAATATTGCAATGCATCTACAATATCTTCATGTGTGCATCTACTATGCGTCTTTTAACGAATATGCAAGCTTAAATTTGCATCGCATTTAAATCTTCTTCGGTTCGATAGTTGGTTACACCTTGTAAACAAAACTACTAAACAGCTTTTACAAATTATTATTTGAATAGTAATAATTTTGTAATTTGTTTATCTTTCAATGGCTTGAACGAACACCAGTGTCACTAATGAGCGGTTTTCAAGGCAGTTTTGACATTGCATTTGAAAATTATTTAAACGTGCAAAATTTCATTATTATGAAATATATTATGTGTACGAAAAAGCATAAAAAAGCTCAAATCAAACATGTCTGCCCATGACTTGAGGTGACTTTGTGACAGAGTGAAAAAGTGGTCATTAGCCTTAGGGGCGAAAAATAAGAATTCTTAAAACTAAAATTTAAACTTTAAAATTTAATCACTGCAAAAAAAAATCACTCAAAGCTAAAAACGATAAATAAGATGAGATGGAATTATCGGTGCTGTGGACAGTGTTGCCGCAACCAGAATTATTAACGAATCCCTTCGCATAAAAAAATAAATGGAAAAAATCCTTACATAGAAATATCTTTTAATTCATAGTATTTTTAAACTTAAAAAAAAACGGGGGTTTTATTTGCATTCATACTGGAGACACAAAATATTTGAAGTCATTTATGTATCTTGTGTTCTGTATAATAATTTAAAACATACATATATACTTAATAATAAATAAATAAATAAAATAAATGATTGTAAAACAGTCCTTTTCAAAAAAATGTATCCCCGAGTCCCCACAAAAAAAGAATCCCCCGGGATACTATCACTGTGGTAACTCTGGCTGTGGAGTGAAATTGCTATTTTACACATGGATATTTGAATTACAAAACTAGCTAGTTACGGGGTCAATTACTCTTTCGATAAGACCTAAATCCGATGGGCAGCTTTGAATGCATTATTCTATAGGATATTGCTGCACGAGTATAAAACCACATTTTTCACAACTGGAGTTAATGTTATTTAGCCACCATCATGTTTGTAATAAACTTTTGTAATCGATGTTATTCACAAGTTACAGTCCTTTCTGTAAAAAATTATTTAAAAAGGGTTAAATTTTTGTATGTTCACAATGATTTTTTTTGCTCTGGTATCAAAAAAGTATCGTTATAAAACTTTTACTTAATTATCACTTTCAATTTTTTATTTTACGAAAGGAACTGCTACTTTTTAACTACAGCGATTTTCCTAAATAGCCGTTTAATAAGTTTTGTAGAAAATTTAGGTCTCTACAGAGGGGTGATTATCATCAAAAATCAGAACAAAATGGCGGTCAAATATATTTTTGCACTCGCTTAATAATTCTCTATCAAATACTGCAGTCGAACCTGAGCTCGGATTTAAAAAAAAAAAATAGTTTACAAGTTTTGAGTATGAAAGTATGTTTGAACACCTGGTGGTCAAAAACTTCTGATTCTTTTTTCACACCGTAAATACTCAAACCATCATCAAATAAAAAAAAAATAATTTGCCATCACACAATCGTCACACATCTTGACACTTGAGACTCGGTCGGTCTAGTGCTCGATGGCCTCAAACCTAGTACCAGAATATACAGGGTTTTCTAATAACAGGTGTTATTTTGATATTCAAAGAAAAATGCCATTTTTTAGATAAAAGATCGGATGTTTATTTCAATATAAAGAGGAAAGTATCCCATTAATAATGGAAAACAACATCCGCAAAATGGCCGCTACGGCCATTAGGCTATTAGGGCGTATGCCCTAAATAGCTTCATGATTTCGATCTTTGAGGTCTTGAATCGACTTCCAGATCATTTTCATGCATTTCAAGGATCCATCCAGCGAAGACAAGTTTGTGTTAATTAAAGTTCAGTTAACACAAGAACTCAATCCGGCCGATCATCAACAACTTCGTGTCTTTTCTGATCTTAAGATTTGACGATGACCAAAAAATTTAGTTTAGTCTCTGCCATTTTTATAGTGAATTTTAATGCGTCGTTGAAGCGTGTATCGTTCCATTGTTATAAATGGCGTAGTTTCTACTTGTGTGTCTATTTAAAATAACACTTCTTATTCATTCAATTTGATGACTAATTAGCCTTTTACATAGAAGCTCAAAGAAACACGGGTTGGATTCCATCCTATTTGACTTGACTTTCAATCATTATTTTATTTATTAAGATTTAAATGACAAGATCAACATACATTGTTGAACAAATTCACTTTGACAAGACAATGCTGACATTACTAAGGTTCAAATTTAGGACGTAATAAAGTTAAGGCAACAATCAAAATTAGACAGGTAGTCTTCGAAAAAGATTGTGTTTCTACAAAAAAATGTGTGATTTCTAGAAGTTTAAAATCTTATCTTTTGGCAACGCCCACGTGAGCATTGGTTCTTTAGATCCTCAACTATCTAAGCGAAATCTTTCTTACCTGATCAGTTCTGCCTGTGAAAGACTCAGCGCAGATTTGAAAATTAAAATTATGAAATATCATGCCAATTTACACTTACAAAATTAAATTTATAACTTCAGCTCCAACTGGTCTGCAGTGTAGATTTTCCGGTTATTTACACTCCAGAACAATTGTGAACCTATGAATTCAACTAGATTTGAAAAGTACGGGCGACCGCAACCGATTGCCAAAGCCTTCACTCGGACGCGGATTCTTATTTATTAGCGATCGTCGATTATAAGATAAGTTCACTGATATCTATCCTTATGACTAGAAAAGTTTTATTTGAGCATCCAACCCGAGTTCCGATAGATAGTTATCCTGAATCGATGACCCTGTTCTTCCTTATGTCAATAATAAACAATTTTAGCTAATTTCTTTCCCTTTCTTCTTTAGTAACCACACTGACCGTGTTTGAAAGGTACATAATGTACACAGCACTGAATGGGTTTCCACCTTTGTATGTTTGAAGCCAGGACCGCCGTTTGCATACACTTAATTTGGGTTCAGTACTGGACAATCAAAACTGCTGTCTATATTTTAGTATTCAGAATAAGTGACAACAAGAAAATACAAAACCGTTTTTCCCTCTGTGTCTGTCATGAACATTGCAAGGCCCTCAATTGGTATCCGCAACAGTATCTTTGTTCTTGTGTAATAATTAAGCAACTAAACCTCATTTTATCTCGACCTAAGAAGAACGCGTTGCCCTTACTCCCATTCAATGGTCAAAGTAACGATTAATCAATGCTTCAAGTCATACATATGTGTGACATTATGACATTCAACTTGTGGAACGGTCAATTTATTCTACGTATCAGTAGCCAACCAAGCCGCCAATTAAACATAAAAATTGTATCTTCTTGACGATTAGCGTATATTATAATTTTGCCCAGAAGCTTATTACCACGGCTTAGGCACCTCAATAACTGACGATGATTACTTGGCACTTATGTATATCCAAGAGACTTTTTAAAGCCGCAAAAGGCGCTTGGCACCACTT
Organism: Syrphus vitripennis; assembly: GCA_958431115.1. Lineage (NCBI taxonomy): Eukaryota > Metazoa > Arthropoda > Insecta > Diptera > Syrphidae > Syrphus > Syrphus vitripennis. Next base: position 76,280,088 of record OY288110.1, read on the forward strand.
GAATATTGAAAACTTGTAATTAAACTTTTTTTTAGTTTGTAGGTAGCTTCTTTAGTATGCACAACTTGAATTTTAGATACGGTCTATTGCATTTACCTGGTATATGCTTATAAGCGAAATTATTGCCAAAGTTGGCGTCCATTGATTTCTACCGGCGAGAGGGTAGTGGGTAGTCTAATGGGCTATATAGTTAATAGATAGCTGTCAGAACGTTTTGTTCAATTTGTTCGACATAGAACTCTATTTGCAAATTGCTTGCCAATAGGATGTTTAGATCAACGCGTTTATGGTGTCATCTGTTATTGTATAGCTGATGCGGTTCAAGCTGTCATCTGCTCACGATCATAATAAAACTTCAAGAAAATAATACACTTGGAGGATTATTGATTATTGTGCATATGTCAAATAATTTCCTCTATCATCTGTTATGATTAATGCAACCGGTTTATTTGAACATCTGTGCGGGGATTAAGCTATAGCTAACCTACGCTCTTACTAATAATTCATCTATGAGGACTTGATAAGTGGAATTCTTAAGCACATAATATGCATAAGATGATACTTCTGCAATAATTTACTACCCATGAGATTTATATAGGACCTTGAAAAACTTTATGTTGAATCTTTAAAATTTACTTATAAAAAGCTGATTTTAAGATGTTGATTTTAGTTCATTTAATGGACGCTTGGTGAAACGTTTGTAAGTTCTTGAGTTCCCCTTTAGTTAATCCTATACCACCTGGTGTAACGTAGTTAGTAGATACAAGATAGTCGCGTTTTGTAAGAATTTTTGAACTACATAATTTGATTTTGTCAATACTTTGTCAATACAAATCGGGATAGCAAATAGAATCTTAGTTCACTTCAAAGATCGGTCAGTTTAGTTCAAATATTTTTGCTGAATTAGTTCGTTCGTCTAGTTCATTAGGTTCGCTCATTCACATAGCACTAAGAATATTAAGTTTTGTGATACAGACATAATTACCTACTGATGAAATAAACACAATAAAACAACTGGTTTATTTGGGAAAAACTGAATCACTAGAGAAAAAAAAAAAGAAGTTGGAAGTTTTTAATATTTTTGCGATTCACCCTGTACTCAAAATAAATTTTTCTTTCATAATTTCATCTTTTTATCACTAATTCTTTATTTCTCTTCTGTTCTAGTGAATTTGAACAAGTGCACTAGAACTAATGAACTAGAACAAATGAACAAGAGTTAGTTTAAGTTCGTTCACGAATTGTTGAACGATACTGATTAACCCAGTTCATTTGTTGGTCCATACATGTTACTAGTGTGGTATCTGTACGCGCGCCTGTGGTTCTGCTTTGTATATGGATGATCTCGTGGGTGAAGCCTGTGTACATTCTCCCACTCTCCCGGAGAAAGAAAAGTGCCAAAAACTTTTTTGTAGAAATTTGCATGATCTGCAATTACAGAATATTTCAATCAAATTTACATTAATGTTTTTTAGTGCCCTTTAACAGTCTTAAAATTGTAAGCAGCGCGGCGCTAAAATCGATCGGGAGTCTTGCAGAGCACTATGATTAGTCTCAACACCAAATTACAGGTTTTCGGCAATTTTCCAGAGTCAAATGTCTTCGCAAAAAATACATACCTTGAGAATCACTATTAGAGCAATTTTATATCTAAAATGTTGACCCCCGGCAAATAAAAATAAGAAAAAATACTTAACGAAGCGATGATGTTAACACTGTTAACAGTTCGGAAGTGGCCGTGCATCTGCGGCTTAGAAGAAGACGAATTGCTTCTTCGACCTCAGCTCAAACTTAAAGCTGCTTATTAGCAACTATTTAATTTTCATTTCTATAAGAAGGTAATAAGTTTCCTCACTCCAAAAACCTCTATTCTTTTATAAATTAAATAGCAGTAAGTCACGATAATACCTTGAAATTAAAAAAATAAAAATTACTCCAAAAATACCTACCCGCATTTTCATCAACCATGCACACTCGATTATAATAATAATTATAATCTTCATTGATTACAATCTATCAACAAAAATTGAACTTCAAGTAAAACAAAACCAAAAAAATTAAAAAAAAAAACGAAAAACCTAAGCTCAACAATCGACTGACTATTAACCATCAATCGTGTCTGATGATACTCTTTTGTTAAAGGTGTGGTGAAGTATATACCTTTCGAGATCAGCACCTCTTAAGATCTAGCTTAGGTGAGGATTACACTGTTGAAGAAATAAAGATACACAAAAATCCATCATAACAAATTGCCAAAGACGTGAAAAATTGGTATCAATGTTATTAAGCTTTTGTTATCTTGCACAGTCCAATGGGTAATGAGCTTGCAATGGCATCTCAAGGGTGACACACCAGAGTGTGCCTATAAATATATAGCGGCCCTAGGCTTGAACATGCATAAGATCACTTTGATCCACATTACAGTTCGGTTCAGCAAAAGCAGAAATCCATATCTACGATGGAAAGGAAGTTATTTTGTAGTTCGGTCATAGTTTATTTGATATCCTCGGTGGCTGTGGCGCTTCCTTCAAAGAATTGGGGGTCAAATGGTTGGACAACCGAGTCTAGTCATCGTTCAGCTGGCTGGCAGAAGGCAGAAGCTAAGCATTCTGATACTTGGAAGCATCAGGCATCAGCTGCAGTGGGTGATGATTCTCAGGGACAGGGTTGGGTTTCCTCAGAGAGTGTCGGTAGTGACTCAAAGACTAAGGCTGTTCCAACTAGTTGGCAGCAGGTAGACAGGCATCATGGATCATTAGTAAAAAGTAGTGGGTGGACAAATATTGGACAGAAGTCAGCGTTGAACCCACCATCACAGGATATTGCCAATGGCATTGTTGTACATCATCCGATTCCAAGCTCTAACCATTGGAACAATCAATTTTCTCCCGAATCATCATGGAACACACAACACGCTGATGAATTTTGGCCAGAAGATGTGAATAAGAAATCTTCTTCTTCTTCGTCAACTGCTGCATGGGAAAAAGCATCTGCCGATGCTATCGAACAATGGAAGCAAAATCAAACTCCTGATGTAACAAAATCTGATGCTTCCAGTACCTCTTTGTGGGATAAACATTCCTCTCCTAGTGCCTGGGATAGAGATTCCTTAAATGACAGAGAATCCGCAGCAGGATATGCCGCCACTGGCCCTGCTGAATATGGCCAAGGATCCAGCATTAGTGCATGGCAGGAAAAATCTTCCAGTGATGGATGGCAAAAGAACTCACCACAACCCATCACCGATGCGTGGAAAAAGGATTCTTCGCCATCAACATTGTACGATGCGCCCCCGTCTAAATGGGACAATAAGCCTTCAAGTGATTATTCTGCATCATGGCAAAAGGCTTCAAGTAATGGTTGGGTAAGTTCTTCTGATTTAAAGACATGGCAAAAGGAAACCAATGGATGGACTGATTCAGCTGCCGTTATTGGAGGTTGGCCGCAAGGGCACCCTGATGTGACAACACAAAAACCATGGCAAGATGATAGTTCTAATGGATGGCACAAAAGTACAGGTGGATCTTCAAGTGGTTGGAACAAACATTAAGCAAATTGTAAAGTAATAAAATAACTATACTTGAATTAGGAAGACTTCGTTTTAATTGATTTCGTGAACCTTTTATTTTAAATAAAAAAATTTGTTAACTATAATAGTACACGTGTTGGGTATTTAAGGTACCCGTGTCATTTTTTTTACTGTGATCCAATTAGCGCTGTAGTGCGCCGTTTTGATACCATAACTCGTTTGACCTATGATAGAAAGGGAAAGATTTACAGAGAAGCTTCACAGCGAACTATGTTAGAGCCATTTTGTCGCATTGAGAAAAAAAAGATCAGATCTCTGATCTTCGTCTTAGATAGCTCATCGAGTTCGCATTCTTTTCCAAAGGATTGCATTCTAATGTTTGCCAAAGCAGGACATTTGCAGAGGAAATGGATTACCGTTTCCCTTTATCGTTGGTCACTAGAACTACGGCAAAACGTGTTGTGAGAAATGCCCAACTTCTCTGCATGAACTCCTATAGGCCAATGTCCGGTGCATACCGCAACAACCCTGGCTATGTCTTGCCTGGGCCTGCATAGAAGATCGTTTGTATGGGTTTTATTATAGGTATGGGCCATATCTTCCTATAGATATAATGCAAGGGTCTTATGTAAATATTTCTAAAAAATAACTCATTTGTAATACTTGCACTGCTAGGAATGCTCATCAGCAGGGCAATGAAAATTTCTACGTACCAAAATATATAAACAGTGGATTAAGTTCTCTTAAGTTCTTCTAAACAAAACATCAAAATCAAAGCCTATATGATAAAATAGTACGTAGAGCGTTAAGGGTTTTTTTTGGTGTTCTTACGGCAACTACTGTATCTTTAACCGCACTGTTCTTGAATCTGTCTTTGCCCCAACTTTAATGTTCGGAACTTATAAACCAATACCCCTCGGTATCACTCTTCAAATGCTTTCTTACTTTCCTAATGAGCACTATGTCTAAGAATTTTAAGGGTATTTAAAACCCCTTTGGTTCGCCCACATTAAAAAAAAAAAAAAAAAACGACAAACAAATAAATTAAAGACTTGATATTTTTCTTTGGCGCTTGTACCTGCCTCCTCTTCAACCTGGCGTTGGAGAAAGCAATCCGTGACTCAGGCACGGCAACAAGGGGGACCATCGTCAACAGGTCCAGCCAGATACTGGCTTACGCAGACGACATTGACATCATCGGAAGGACCGAACAAGCTGTACACGATTCCTTCATCCAGATCGAACAGGCGGCACAAAATCTGGGGCTGCACAGTGCACATTAGTGGAGGTAAAACAAAGTACATGGTGGCGTCGAATGCGAGAAGAACAGTTGGTCAAACAATCAAGGTAATTTGAATCACGAATTTGAAGTGGTGCAATCCTTTAAATATCTTGGGTCAATAGTAGCAGATGATAATAATATAGAAGAAGAAAAACGCGGGCGGCTGCTCAATTCCAACAGAGCCTACTACAGTCTGTCAAAGCTCTCCAAATCCAGAAATCTCACCATAACTTCAAAACTGTGGCTGTACAGGACCATGGTCCTGCCAGTACTCACGTATGCATCCGAGACTTGGGTGCTTAGCAAAAGACACTCCGACCTCTTAGCCGCGTTCGAGAGAAAAGTCCTAAGGAGAATTGTTGGCCCCATATGTGATGAAGGATGATTCCAGAGAAGGTACAATCATGAATTTTACGCAATCTACCTTGAAGCAGATATAGTGACAAAAATTAAGCTCGGTAGACTCCGATGGGCAGGGCACCTAGCTCGCATGAGTGAGTGTTAATTAAGCATGACCTACCAGAAGCATGATTAGAGGTCAAAAACTTTAATTCGTATTAAAAAAATCTTTGAAAAAAAAATAGAGTAAAATTGTTTCTATATGTAAATTATTGTGAAAAATTATAAGCGAGTCTAAAATTTATACTAAAAACCTCATAACTGTTTTTATGTATTTGATTATTGGTATTTTTTTTAATAAAATCTTATTTTTGCACTTGTGCGTTTCTTTAAATTATACCGATTCAACAAAGTTCTAGAGTTGTCTAATTTTCTTAAGGATGTTCAAATTTTTAGAGAGTTAAGGCAAGTTATTTAAATGCCTCTATTGTTACCGTATGCAGGAAATATGTACATTTTTAAATATTAGTTCATCTAGCACACGAACTAAAATATCAAAAACCACATTGAACTCACAGTTCATAATCTATATTTTTAGATATTCTTTTCCTGGAAAAGATTAAATAATAAAGCGTTTTAAATTTTCGATATTTTTTGGTTCTTTTAATTTTTGTATTAATATTTGCACTTCATTTCGTAGGGAATAATAATTTATATAAACTAAACTTCGGTCGTGTTTTGGAAGAATCTACCATCCTGATGATCCACCCCAGCCTCCACTTGATGAACCTCCTTGTCCACCATATGAGTAGCCTCCGTGACCACCGGCACTGCTGCCGCCGCTGGAGTAACCACCACTGGAGTAGCCTCCGCCGCCACCACCACCGCTGCTGATAACCTTAATAATAGAAATAAGTGGGGCTGAGCTGCCACCTGAGCTGTAACCTCCGGAGCTGCGACCTCCATATGATGAACCGCCTCCGTATGAGCTACCTCCATATGAGCTACCACCATGGCCGCCAGAGTATCCACCACCACCACCGCTAGAATATCCACCAGCACCGCCAGAGTATCCACCGCCACCGCCGCTGGATGAACCGATAACCTTTACAATGATTGGAGCTGATGATCCGCCGCCGCTTGAGTAGCCACCACCTGAGTAGCCGCCACTTGAGTAGCCACCACTTGAGTAACCAGATGAACCACCGGATGATCCACCATAGCCTCCGCCGCCACCTCCTGATGATTGGCCACCACCAATTTGCTTAACGTAAACGATAGAAGGAGCACCACCAGATGATTGTCCATCGGAGTAGCCACCACCACCGCCGCCGCTGCCTCCACTGCCGCCACCACCACCACCGCTGTTACCACCGCCTAATGAACCCAAAAGGCTTGCCTTAAGGCTCAACAATGATCCTAGGGATCGCTTTTGACGGAGCCTTTCTTCGCTGCCAGAAGCAGCTACCACGACGGCAAGGAGTAAGAACACAGAGAAGACCTTCATTTTCACGATTCGGTTCAAGAAACTATCGAAAACTAAACTTCTAAGCAGTTGGTCAGATTATTTTATAACAAAAAAAAAACTATTTCCATTTACATACACAAGTTTCCTTAAAAATATTTTTATTAGTTTTTTTTTTCTAAGCGTGTGTATATTTTTGCAACTCGTGTGAATTCTCATCTTAAGCTGCCAAACTGGGTAGACCCTACCCAAAATCTATGAATTTCAATTTGCCAATATAAATATTTGTTGTTGTCATGCAGATTTTGCATATCAAAATATTTAAATTAACTTCTCTGTCAACGTACTTTGGTTCAAAAGTTGATCAGAATCAATAGACAAATATACGCCGCGCCATTTCTTAAGGTCACTCGTTCACAAGATGATTCCATATGTTTGCCGGCCGGTGCGCGAGGCGGTGGCATGGCTGCACCGCTCCCCTGAGCTTTTTCCTTAACCACAAACTTATTAATTCATGATCTAACCATTATAATATATCGATACATTTATGTATTAGTAAATTGCTTTTGGTCTCAACATTAAAGTTTGATAGGCTGAAACAATAAATTATTTTAATTTTATATTTTAATTTTCAATAATTAGGTGTTTAGTTTGTAGCATATTTCAGAATTGTGTGAACTGGAAGGCAGATTCACCTAGAAGTCTGCTTCAAATTTCGTACAGGTCATTATTTAAAAAAGTTCTTTCTGAACTCATTAATAAGTAGGTATATTTGTCAAGGATCCATTTTATTGAAAAAAAAAGTTTTGAAATATGCACCCATTTCCAACACAAATTTTTTGAAATTATGAAATTCAGTTGAACATGGACATTTCGAGCAAGTTAAAACAAAGTTAAGATGTCCCGTAGTAATCACCAAAGAGTTCCCTGATTAGAGCAGGTGTGCCCCAGGGATGCGTCTTGAGTCATTTGCTCTTTATTACAGTCCTTGACTTTTTGCTAGAGAATAAAGTGACGGGCCCTAAAGTGAATCAGTTATTCCTGTGTTCTTGGAACGAGCATTTGATGTATGGTTGGATGTTCCTAATGGAAATGGATAACGCATTCTGATCTAAACAGGCCTATTCCGAAAAGTTTAAATATCTTGAATCTATGATGAATAGAGGAGGATCTTGTTAGGAGACCTTCATCTCAAGAATATAATCTTGTACAAAATACAGCAGAGAGAACTTAGCTGGCACTAATAAGATGCTCTGAGAACGACGTCCCAACAATATCGCAGCAGAAAGGCAGGTGGAAAAACTATAGGATCCAGCAAATGCAACGACACATAGGTACGATTAGTTGGCCTCAGAAATGGAACAATCCAAAACCGGAAGGCCTGTCGAAATTTTGGAGTCTAGGGTTAATCATAACGAGACTGTGGCCCAACTCTAGATCATGACAGTAGCGGGTAAATGAAGGAGAAAAAAAAGTATAAAGATCAGTTGGGTTAGAAAAATTGCTGGATCGTAATCTCAAGCCTGATTAGTATTTCGAGTTCTACGAATTTGAAACTTGACACAGTAACTATTGTCACAAGCAAGCATTTGCCGGAGGAAATTAAATGTGTTAAAATAAAAAAAAATTAAATTCGATTCAAATTTTGACCAAATTCGAATTGAAGTGATGTGAAAAAAAACACAAATTTCACATGAAAATTAGAAATGCATTGCATTTCCATTTCAAAATGCTATCATTTTCAATTCATCAAATTTTTCCTTTCAAACTTACAGCTGACACTATAAAAATCGCTCTTCGAAATAACTTCTAAAAGTAGTCTTCAGCTCGAAACCTGATGGTAAATTCATCGGTTTCAACTATTTTCTCGATATAATTGACGATAATTGACATTTAAGTCCAGCCTCATTTTATGACAGCATTCTGATCCAAAAACGTTCTTGGTCTCCCTAAAAACTACCTTACCTTTACCACATTACTCCAACTTACTCTACCTACATATCTATAGTCTTTTTTTTCAAACAACATTTTTAAGCACTTATTGCCAAATTTTTTAAATGTGCGACGAAAATTGGATTTAAAAACCTAAAAAGATCTTTATCAACCATAAGTACATATTGATTCAAAGGAAATGTTAATGCTGATGATGGGAAACCTGCTCCACCAAAAGATGGCATTTTTTAGAAGATAGAACAAGTTTTTGTCAGTGTTCTGTTTCTTTAATCAAATACCTAAACTTGTTCCCGAATATGATATTATTTTATTGTTTTCTTTTTCTATGTTTTTTTTTGGTAGTTATTAATAACTAATATTGTTTAACTTTACAGTTTGGTATATTAGAAAATGATCACCATATCTGAACAAATTGACAAAAAAATTTTGTATTACATTAACATAAATTAAGTTTCATTGATTAAAGAACACGTTTTTTGAATTTAAAAACTGTTATGACTCCAAGCTATGGAAAACACAAAACAATGCACTTGACTAAGTTCATTACTTGAAGACAAAATTCATCCCAAAATTAATATATGAATCAACAAATTTTCATGAGGTAAACAAAATCTACGGAAATCAAAAGCTACCGCTATGAGGGTTTTCGTGTATGCGCCATGAAAAAAAACGTGAAACGCATTTTTTTTTGCAAAATATACAAAATTTGTAAAACAAAAACCGTTAGGCGGAAGGTACCAGTTTAACAACTGGTGAACTAAAGATAAAAGTTATATTTATGCATATTAAATAATATCTAAATAAGGAATTAATATTAGTAACAGGCTTTTTAGCCTGTTTTGTTAGTTAGGTGAGGTATTTCTATGAAGGTTTGAGACAACTTGTTCTTTAAGTTTTTGGTTGAACATTAATATTAAGTAATATCTACTCGTAGACATCGTCAGGCTTGAATATATAAGCTTCCTTATCAGATGTTGTGTTCAATTTTAACCTTATTTTGTGATCCCTTACAGCAAATAAGCCAGCAAAGATTTATTCTTATTTTGTTGCCGGATCTTCTCTAGCCCTTATAATTCGTTGAATATGGAAATCAAATTTAAATTTATCCAGGCATAACTGGAGTCTTACATGGGTAGAATATAGGTATTGATTTCGAAATTTAGTTCCTCTTAAGAATTTCATGCATCTTAAAAAAAAAGGTAAGCTGGACTAACAGTTTAAATTGGTAACTAGTATGGATATGGGTGCGATTTGTTTGTTATCTGTTTTCGTATGCTTTTGGTTTTAAGTTATCATTTAAAATATTATTATAAACATTTGAAGGTTTTTAATGTATTAATCAAATCTGTTAAAATATTTAAATATCAAACCATGTTTTTTTGTTTGTATTAGTACATGTTAAGCTTTGATTCGCATAAAATTTGTTTTTTTTTTTTGAAAAAACGATGTTTGAGTTTTTTTTAATCTTATTCTATTCTATTTTGACTTATTTTAGCAATTTAAATGATGAATTTTATGCTTCTTCAAACATTATTTTACTTTTGTAATTTTTGTTTGTTTATTCTTAACAAAAGTACTTTAAGAGAGGAGCAAGTTCATGCGATCCAGAAGTGCATTTCATTTATTTTATGATACAGGGTGGCTGAAAAAAAGTTTATATTTATTTAGCTTAGTGTGAGAATGCAACGAATCCAAGGGAGCGGGGTTTATTTCATCCAGCAGCTTCGGCGAATGTAGCATAAACGGCTTAGTTTTTTTTCTAATCGATACACTAAATATAAACTTTCTTTTGCGACACCTTGTATTAACTGTTAAATAAATATATGCAAGTACAAAAGCTGCTAAAAATATACTCATTTTACCTTTGGAAGCAGACGTCCATGAAAAAGAAATTAAAAAAAAGAAAAACAATTAAAATCCATTTTTTTTCAATCACGACTAACGCATAACACTTACAGCCCACGTAATTATAATATAAATAATTATTAATATGGATAATATGATACCAAGAAACTAATATATTGACAAATTTGGATGATATAAAAATTTATTGGAAAATAAATTTATAAAAAAATATCGTTTAAAAATCTGCATTTAATTTAAACATTTTTTTAAATGGTTGGTTAAGGTGGCCCTAAACGAATAACTCGTTTGCGTTTTCCCCTACACGGCGAATACAAACACATTTTGTGAACATTTATTTCGTTCCGATTCTCTAAAGAATAAACATCATGTGCGATAAAGAAGCACAAGTCGTTGCGCTTATGATTATTGTATTACGCACTGAACGAAGTTCACAGCAAAAATGAGGAACATTGGAACCAACGAACACGAGAAAATCGAAATATTTCGCCAACAACGAACCGTTCGTGAACTATACACGACGAATATATATAGCTAGCATGAGCAACTTTGTTTTTGTTTATTCCAGATGTGTTTCGACCTTCTTCATTTTTGAATTCTTTCGCATTTTCATTGAAAAGCAGATTTATTTATTGGTTATTTTCAAAAGCTTTTCAAATCTTTTACCATTTATCATCATCATCATCATCGGCTCGACAACCGGGGTCCGGTCCTGGCCTCCTTCAACAAGTCTCTCCACCTATCCCGGTCTTGAGCAGACGCCATCCAGTTGCGCACCCCAAGGCTTCGGGCGTCCTGGTCTACGCCATCTCTCCAGCGCAAGCATGGTCTACCACGCTGCCGTCTACCATAGAATGTACCACAAAGGACTTTCCGAGCAGGTTCCTCTTCACTCATGCGAGCTAGGTGCCCTGCCCACCGGAGTCTACCGAGCTTAATTTTTGTCACTATGTCTGCTTCAAGGTAGATTGCGTACAATTCATGATTGTACCGTCTCCGGAATCGTCCTTTCTCACATATGGGGTCAAAAATTCTCCTTAAGACTTTTCTCTCGAACGCGGCTAAGAGGTCGGAGTGTCTTTTGTTGAGCACCCAAGTCTTGGATTCATACGTGAGTACTGGCAGGGCCATGGTCCTGTACAGCAGCAGTTTTGAAGTTATGGTGAGATTTCTGGATTTGAAGAGCTTTGACAGACTGTAGTAGGCTCTGTTGGAATTGAGCAGCCGCCCGCGTTTTTATTCTTCTATATTATTATCGGCTGCTACTATTGACCAAAGGTATTTGAAGGATTGCACCACTTCAAATTCGTGCTCCGCTACTTGTTTGACCAACTGTTCTTCTCGCATTCGATGCCACCATGTACTTTGTTTTACCTTCACTAATGTGCAGCCCCAGATTTTGTGCCGCCTGGATGAAGGAATCGTGTACAGCTTGTTCGGTCCTTCCAATGATGTCAATGTCGTCTGCCTAAGCCAGTATCTGGCTGGACCTGTTGACGATGGTCCCTCTTGTTGCCGTGCCAGAGTAACGGATTGCTTTCTCCAACGCCAGGTTGAAGAGGAGGCAGGCCAAACCATCCCCTTGTCGGAGTCCATTAAAGATGTTGATTGGTCTGGCTAGCAATCCGGCTATTTTTACTTGGCTTGTTACGTTGGTCATGGTCAACCTACAAAGTCGTGTCAATTTATTTGGGATGCCGAATTCTCTCATGGCTTTATAAAGTTCTACCCTGGCTATGCTATCATAGGCGGCCTTAAAGTCCATAAACAGATGGTATGTTGGGATGTTAAATTCAAGACATTTTTCCATCGCCTGCCTAAGGGTACCTACCATTTATGTCTTGGCACAAATATTGTAGAGTATTTAAAAAAAAAAAGAAAAAACAGTGGATATTGGTGACTTGCAGTATTGCAATCAAAAAAGTAAAATAAAGTAAATAAAAGTACATTGACGAAAAATATGCTCATATCTTTTGTAAACTAAAAAAACATCAAACTCGTTCACTAAAATGAAATTCCAAACGAAGTATAATTACTACCCTTGAAAAATGAATCAGTCGTATAATAACTTCTCAATTCTATTCCGTCGCACTTTACTTTTAAACTTCCATGGTGTTCCATTACCACAACTTCAATTGAAAAACATAACACAACCCATCAGCCAAACAAAGCAATGTTTTGTTAATATTACCTTATTAAGTGATCAAAGTTAAAAAAAATTAAATCAAGTTCGACTTTTATACCACACTAAACAACAATCAAACAAAAATATTGATTCGTGGAAAATCCAAATTGCCACCTCAAGAGACAACTATTTCCTCAAGTGCTCATGTTGGCTTATTTCAAATGCAAATTAGTACAACCCCAGAGTTCAACTCTATAATCCGAGAATCGTGATTCTAATTTTTTACGCTATATAGACGCAAAAAAAAAATTATTGACAAAGACGACGACGACGACGATGATGCCACTCCCATCTGCAATCAAGCTATTTCGCTACGTACAGAAAACCTCAAAGTTAAACAGTCTTCGCCCTTGTCCCAAGTCATAAGCATCTGGTAAAAATATAAATAACAATCAAAACTAGTTAAAAGAGATATTCCTTTTTATTTATGATTTGTTTTTGGTTTATTTTTTTTTTTTTTTTTAATTTAATTTTGTTTCCAAAAGCCAAGAAGTCAATGGCAATTATTATGCCACAGGAGTTCCGATTCTGATGCTTTAAACTTGTGACACTTAGGACGCATTCGGAATGGCTAATTATTGTGGCTTTGGATTTTTGTAATTGTTTATCGTATGTGATCATTTAAAAATAGCTTCTTGAGTCTTTTCTTTGAGGTTAGAAGGTGTTGCGGACAAAGCTTACGTTAATATGATAGAATATACCTACGAGTAAATCAATGATGACAGTTTGTTGATGGAGGCAGGTACTCAAATGTTGTGATCTGACTGATTGATGACAAGGATGTTGTCGTAACTGAGTCAGAATTCTCAATTTACAAAGTTGTCAATTACACATAAAAAAAAAAACTAAATTAATATCTCCAAACAGCGGCAGACGGATGGTTTGACGGATTGAGAACTATTTAATTTAGAACTGGATATGAATAGACGATTTAGGTGAATCATCGAAACATGCGCGAATGCTGAAATTCTTTCATGTGATTTTGTGGTTTGAAAAATTTCATCAGATAAAATATTTGTGGTATGCTAAAATAAGAATTATTGTATGCATATAAGATCTCTCAAAAATGATTAGATTTATACAAATTGATAAGCAGATTGATCAGATGTAGGTACTTTTGCATATTTTCTTGCTTATTTCAGTTCTGCTTTGAATCCTAATAAAATTAACCGTATACGATAATGAAGTGACATAAACACATACAGTGTAAATTATTTCATTGTTCTTTTAAGAATACAAAAAAAAAATACATACATATGTTGTTATCGAACTTTATTTAGAGTTTTTCAAAAAAAAAAGTTTGTGCTGTTTTTTCGACCTTTAAAATATGAAATTGTCAAAAATTTTGAAATATTCTTAGATGTCACCGAAATTATTTTCAAAATAATAGCTTCAAATTATGTTCTAATGGGGTTTTTCATTGGTAAAAATAATTAATTATTTTCTGATTTTTATCGTCAGAAAGCTGATTTTGACAACTTTAGCGTTTCATTGGGCAGAAATAATTGATTATTTTTTTGATTGAGATTTACCCTTCCATGCACTAACACAAAAACATATTGTTTCTGTCAGTTTGATTAATGGGTTCTGATTTTTGCATTCCAATTTTTAAAATGATGAGGCTTCTATTTTACAAGGAAAAAAACACCGTGTAAAAGATTTGTTGTTAAACACTTTTCAAATGAAAACAAATTTGAATGCAGATTTGACAGCTACACCGACAGGAAAATAACACAAACACAGTGACAAAAAAATCAATTATTAATTGTGTTCCATTCGACATGAAAAAAAATCAATATTTATTAAGAAATCTTCATTTGCCTATGAAAAACCTCATAAGATTATGTTGACGCTATTTAAATGAGGTACCAGCCTTATTTCTAAAACTAAGTCAATATTTAGTATATATTTAGCAAATATAGGGTTTTCCAATAACAGGTGTTGTTTTGATATTTAAAAAAAAAAATTAAATTTTTGGAGATAAAAGATCTTGAATCAACGCTGGGCTGTTGGCGTATTTTTCACGTGGCCCCAAAGGAAGAAGTCGCAAGGTGCTAAGTCACAAGATCTCGGGGGCTAATTGCCTAGGTGAAGAACTTGGAGAGGAATAAAACAAGGATGAATAATTAAAATTGACATGAAAAATTTGACAGTAACGCAGCGGATGTTGTCCTTCAAGTGGTCGATCTTTTCGGGCTTATAGGTGACTTCACATAAAATAGTCTAGTGGCATTAAATTGCACGATCTTGGAGCCTAACTCACGGGCCCCTGACGTTTTCCGTCAATAATTCAATTGAAGCACGAGCTGTCTCACATATGTTGCGCCTTCTTGTTGAAACCACAGATTCTCCACATCATGGTTGTTCCATCACTATTGACTGTAACGTTCTGGCCAGTTAAGTTTTCAAAGAAGTATAAGGACCAATGATTCCACCACAAAGCACACTTAATATATTTGCACAATTTGGAAGCGTTTTTCTGGCGTCAATCTATGTAATCTATAAACAGAAATCACTTAATAGCTGTTATGATGGCGGCCAGTTAAAAAAAAATGTTGCCAACTTAAAGTTCTTAACTTCACTGCTTCACTAATGTTACCTTATTATTTTATTTATAAGCTGAATTCCATTGACAGGTCATGGTCTTCGATCTATCAAAAGAATTCCTTTAAACTGAAGTATTTCACCCAAGTTTTCTGTTAAGATTGTCCATGGTAAAATAAAACAGCTATATTTATGCGCAGCCAGTTCTTGGCTTCTGATCAATTTTAGCAAACTTAAATTATTATTATTTAACATCAAATCTAACTAAACTATGTAATTATTTTGTATTTTTTAGAAAGCCAAATTTGTCCAGGCAACTATAAAAACAAAAATTTTGCAAGCGCCATTAGTCAAAAATTTGAAATCATGAAATGAATATGAAATTTTATTCAGTGACAAAAATGTTCTATTCCAACACAATCATGATTCATATGTGAATTTAATTGAAAATTCAGTCATATAAGTACGCAAGAATTTTGTTTCCCACTTTCAAGATTTAAGGTTTTAACACAATACACAAGTATTATTAAAATATACCTAATCAGGACCAATCGGTTATTACAATTAAATAAAAATTAGATACTTAAAAATAATCCAACAAAATTAAAACAACTTTTCCCCAGTTACATCTGCATAATGGAATCCCCCAATGCTCACTAACCGTAACCCTTAGCTAAAGCCCTTACAACTTTTATATCAATTAATTAATTCACATACCGATAGGTAATTTTTTATCATTTTAAATAACAATCCACCTGGTTTGTGGTTGTTACAACTTTTCAACAATAAATTAATTGCGTGCCGCGATGATGCATCTGACAAAATAAAAAAAAGAAAGAAGAAAAATAACTTGACTCCCACCAAACTATTTTCTACTATCTCTTTTGCAATGAGGTAATTCCAGGGAGGATGTACACTAAAAACAAAGATAGCTTTATGGACTTGGTTGATAGCCCGCGGAATTCCCAGTTTATATTATGTACTTATATCGTGAATAAACTTAATTACTGACGACAGCGACGATGATGATGAGAGAATTGGAGACTTTTCGCGCCATCTGGGTTCTGTGTATGATGTGCCTGTGCCTCTATAATTCCGTCTGTCTGAGAGTGTAATATGTTTTATTTTCTAAATAATTCGTAAAGCGTTTTGCGGGACATGATTGGAATTAATTCTCACCCTATCGAAGTATAAAAATGATTGTCAACATTATGAGGCAATTCAGTCTAATAAGTGAACTCCGAATCAATCAAACATCAAGAATTTATCGCATACTTGTGAAAGTCGAAAATACGAAATTTTGAAACAATGAAAACGGTAATGAGGATTAAAGGATACGCGCAACATATTACGCAAAGCTATAATTCGATTTTCTTTATCGTTCTATTTTTAGGTCGCGATAATTCTGTTGGTGAGCCTTTCGGCTGCGATAGCAACACCCACTTTGCATAAGTTAAAAAGTGTGCTCGGCGGTGGTTTGGGTCTAAATTTCGGCCTGTCTAAGCACATCGGAATTGGAGGTGGTTATGGTGGTGGAGTCGGAGGATATGAAAGTGGATATGCATCTGGCTATCGTGGAGGATACAGCGGTGGTAGCTACAACGGTGGTGGTGGAGGTGGATATTCAGTTCCACAGACCGTTCAAGTTCATACGATTGAACAAGTTCCGGTTCATACGATAAAAACCGTCCCAGTTCACACCTACAAGACTATTCCTGTTTATACTAGCGGCGGCGGCGGGTATGGTGGTCAGAGTGGATATAGCGGACAGGGTGGTTATGGCGGCGGCGGCGGTCAAACTGGATACGTGAGCCAAGGTGGATATGGCGGAGGCGGTCAACATGGATACAGTGGTCAAAGTGGACATGGAAACCAAGGAGGATATTCTGCTCCAGTAGGTTATGTTGGTTCCGGTAGTAACGGTGGATACGGGGGATCACAAGCTACTGCTAATGCCAATGCCAATGCAAATGCTGGAGGTTCTGGATGGGGCGGAAACGGTGGAAATCCAGGTTACTCAAATGGTGGCGGTGGTTGTTGCAACAATAACAACAACAACAATATTGGTGGAAGTGATGGTTATGGTCAACATGGAAGTTATTCAAGTGCCAACTCACAAGCTTCAGCTTCAAGTAGTTCCCGTTCTGGATCGTGGTAAAACGAAAAAATAATTAGGTTCAATTTTAAGTGATTTAATTTTTTTTAAACTAATAAAATAATGAAAAAACGATAATATTTGTTATTTTGTATGGTTACCATTACTAAGGGCTAGTCACAAGAAAAGACCGAGAAGAGACTTTGATGACGAGAGTCACTTCTCGATTTGGTTTCGGTCTCGGAAAACTACGCATCTTTTCGCTACCGACTAAACATCTGAGGAACAAACAATTTCAATCTAGACTTTTTAAGTATCGGTGTTTCGGTCTTGCCTCTGATGTCAGGAAGTTGATCTACTTTAAACTAAAACCGATTCAGTTACATAGAGGGCGGTTGGGACATAAATTATTTGTTTTTAATTGGGTAGAAAATTATAATTTTTTTTTTAAACTAATTGTTGCAAATAACGTTCACGCTCACCCACGCATATGCGGGCCTGATTGTAAAATTGTTCATTGCGTTAAAGTTAGGATCACCTAAAGTATTGTACACCTCCTGCTTGACATAGCTACATTAAAAAAGCCTGGTAAATTCAGTTGAGTTGCTCTTAGAAGCTAGCGAAAAGTGAAGTTCTTGGATACTAAATTGTTTGGGAATTTTAGTTGGATCTCCGCCATAACATGGTCTGGTTATGTGCGCAGTTGCTCAATCAATCTTGCTGGAACCAAATACTGTTCAATTGGATACGTCATCGGCTTAGTTCTTGGTCAAAAAAAAAACTCATTCGACATTTTTAAATAACGGTTCCCATTGACAGTTACTGTTACACCATTTTCTCCAAGGACGCATCACACAGTGATTGACTCGTGGAGCATTTCTGAATTAGATTCACTCCATATACTGCAATTTTGCTTGTTTGCATTTCCGTTTAAATCAAAATAGGCTTCATCAGATATGAATAAACAATTTATCAATGTGTTTAGCCATCGCAATCATTTTTTGTAAAAAATTCCAATACCTAAGAGTTTCACTAAGATTCCATCGTACCCCAGCCTCATGGAGGTCCATCTACTCTTGTAAAACATGCTCAAAAATAACGGTATTTGTAAGAAACAAATAATTAAAATAATGCTTACAAAATCTTAAAACTGCTCCAAAAATTTGAACAAACATTTAAATGTGATGCACTAACAACGCTGTCAACTTTTCCAGTTCTCATAACATTTTCCCTAAATAACAGCTTTCGAAAAACATCGACTCAAAAAGTGTGAAGCCCACACCAACACATATCGAAATTTTGGATTTTTCAAAAACACTAAATACAAACTCAAGTGTAATTTTTCAAATTTACATGTATTAAATATTTTTGAAAAAATAGCATTTTCTGCTTTCCAACGGATATTTGTATAGTAATCGGATGAGAATTAATAGCAGTCCTAGTTATAGTGAAGTAATGAAACCGGTAATGGAGCGGTTTTTGAAAAAGTGCAAATTAAATTGAACGGCTTGATGCTTATCATATTAACCAATATTCAGTTCTTTCTAAAAATTTTTTAAAAAATATTGCATGCATTGAGTTTCAGAATGAGAGTTTTCTGAAGTGGTTAATCAGCATCCGATGGAAATGGCGTTTAAGTTTATTCAAATGTAACACGATTGAATTTAACCCTAGACCCGTGTATCGGTGTATCAGTTCGCATTTCAATTCAAATTTAAACATATTTCTTACATTACGACTATGCTAACTATGTATTCACAAAGGTAAATCATTATGTTTAGCATCATAGTAATGCACTTTGAATTGGTTTGACTTGATATTGGAGCCTGGATAGGCCGGAAAAATCGCGTACTTGGTGCCTCAGTGCCCAGTGTCTAATTTTGTATGGAAATTATTGGTTTGGTTATTGATTTGCAACAGTATTTCTTCTTGATTTTTTTTTTACAGTCAGCTATACTTACTTCAACCAAAAATATGAAAATAAGATGAATTTTGGCTTACTAGAGACTTTGTCATGCAAAATCATAGAGGTAGCGTAAAACAAAATAATTACAAATGGTGAAAACAAACTTTCATCTATAAAAAATTCAAGTGGTGTTGCTGGCATGTATCAGGGTTTTGACTGTTTTTTTTTTGTTTTCACCGCTAATTTGAATTCTGCAATTTTTTCACAGTCAAAACCCTGTAAGTCATAATTATTTACAAAACTAATAATAAAATAAAAATTACAATAAAAGTAGTTTTAGAATATTTTCAGATGTAGTGATAGATAGATACGGACTCTTTTTGTCAAGAAAATCTTTACAATGCTATGGAAACAGTAAAATAAGAAAAAAAATATAGGTAAGACTTTCGTGTTACAGTACATCGACTGTTTCCTAATAGCAAACTGCAATTGTTTATTTTTTTTATTGTACACCGGTAAAAACAATAAGTTTGAGCAAGTAATTGATTTCAGTGGTGATTTTTGTTCTTCTTATCAATTTTTATTTTTTAAAAAAGTTATCTTTATAAACTACAAACTAAAGTAAGTATATTATTTTCATGCAGTCTATATAGTCCATACTATTTTTTTTTATAAATGCTTTTCTGTCAGAAAGCTATGGATGCTATAATGGAACGTGTGCTTTATTTGCCAAATGCATCTTCCAATCGGAAACTGACTGCATCAGAGCAAGAGTTTTTTGACGAGCATTACTCTCGGTTCCTCGATTCAGAAGAAGATGTGGTTGAACAAAATGCATCAGAAGATGAAGGTGAAGCTGACCATGATGAAGATTTTTCGGATGCTGATGATCCGAATTATGAGCCAAATGCAGCTTTGTTGGACAATCGAGTTGTGCAAGCGAGTTTCGACATTGAAGAAGACGAAGAGGCAGATAGTCAGCAGCAGCAAGGCAATCGGCAACTAGAAGAAGAAGATCCCGTTGCACCTAACAGAGGTTTGCGTTATTTTGCAAGAAATTCAAAATTCAGTGACGTTTGGTGGTCGATGCCGGATCAAAGTGAGACCCAAAGAACAATTCAAAGTCGGAATGAAAGATTGAGACATGTTCCAAAATGTTCTAATATGTTTTCGGGAAAAGCTGAAGTTTTCAAGTCTTTGGTTTCCCCTAGTATTATTAGAAATATTGTGATAGAAACTAACCGAAAGGCGAAAAGAACATATGAAGAGAATCGTCTATCTAGTAACCCAAAGCAAATGCGTAGATGGTATGACACATCTGAAGACGAAATATTTGCCTACATTGCTATATTGCTGTATGCTGGTGCTGAAAAAGCCTATGGAGTTGAAGCCAAAGACCTTTTTCATCAAAGCCATATGGCATTCTATCGCGCTGTCATGTCCTTGGAAAGGTTTGAACAATTGCGACGTTTCATAAGTTTTGATGACGGAAGAACTAGGAGGTTCCGTCTTCAAACTGACAAATTAGCTGCCTTTAGGTATACAAAAATGATTGTTTGATTGAAATATGTAGGTATTTACAAATAATTTGTTTCATCAATTTATTAGGTACGTATGGAATTTATTTCAAGAAAATCTGGTTGAGTTCTATTCCCTTCCATCTACATCATTTAGCCCACCAGCAAAGCGCCAAAAAAAAGAAATACAACCTAATTATTTAGAAACTCAACTTTTTATGCATAAATATCTTGAAATAAAATTCTTATTCAATTTATGTTTTTTTTATATTATTATAAGCTTATTCCATATTTTTCAGGTTAAACTTCGTTAAAAACTTTATTTAAATTAATTTTCAAAATAATTTAAAATAATAGAGTTTTATATCAAAAATTTACGTTGAATTTAAATTTTCCATACAAATTGTATGAAAAATCTTCATGGGCACTCAGACACCAAGTACGCGATATCCAGAAATTTGGAAGTACACGGGTCAAACTGAAAGAATCTGCTGTACAATAACATTTTGAAAAAAAAGGCAGAAAACCATCGCGTTTAAATATTTAAATTTTGTTCCATAAAATTGACCTTATTTCATTAAAAAATATTCAATATAAACTTATTTTAAAATATTGATTTCGGAAACAAAAAAAAATTGTTATTAAGATGCAGAACTTGATATTTGTATTTATTATATTTATTATCAATAATAGTCAAATTATCATTACTAGATAGTTAAATATTTGTTTTAGTTTGAAACCTTTAAAATTTAAAATGCATCATCATTTTGAGTCATAATTTGTTTGTTTGTTTTTACTCGCAACATAATTTGAATTTCCTTATTGTTTTTTTTTTTTTTTTGATTAAAATAATATTTGTTTTCATCACAATTCGATACAAGAAACTCAACAAAACATAAATGACCACTTTCAAAGTTGAACATCACCAGCATCGAACTACGATTCCAATAAAATTTATTGACACACGACTTAAACTCGTTTATATTTCGAATATTTAGTCTGCTTATCTCGTTTTTCATTACCATTAAAAGTAGATTAAAATTGGGCGTCATCAAAGCAATTTTTCTCAACAATTTAATTCTTAAAAAAAACAGCTTCCCGTACTTATTTACTTTTCAAATCAAACTGAAGCTTAAATGTAAATTTCGGTTTGGTTTTGATTGAGAAGTAATTTTAATTATTCTTCATTATGTCAAAGGCAATCTAGGGAATAAAAGATTTAGTTGTCTTTTCATTTACGATTCTGAAAGAAAAACCTCCACTAAATTTTGTGTCGTGTATGTCAGCTTAGCATCAATTGACTCCATTTTATAACTGCCAATAGAAGACAAAATAACATTTTCAAAACCAGTTAATCATTAATCTCATGACTTTGAACTTGAATTCACTTTCTTTCCCTCATGCATTGCATTCGCATCATAAACAACTTTCAACCTCCTCCGATTACATCATCATCATGTTCAAGATCTTATCTGACTAAACTCACAAGCCACAGTATGATAAGTCTTCAGTGTCAATATAATACCTACCTAAGTTACGTGCCAGACATATAAAAAAATAATAATGAATAAATCAGTTAAGTGAGAGAAAAGCTTTCTTCAATCGATATAAAAATAATTTACCAAATAGCGCCATCTCTTGAAAAAGGATGAATCTTTCACATAAAAAGCTTCTTGTAGTTCCATAAAATGTTCAAAGATGAAATATTTATTTATGGTAAGCTTTTTAGGTAAAACAAAGCACCAACCAAAATAGTGACAATGAAAACAAAAAACAAAACAAAAGAGCTGTAGTGCAAACCAGAGTTTTGATATGTTCAAATGTAAAATGATTAATTGTTTATTAAAAATGTTTGAGTTATTCAAAATAGATGCATTTGTATTTTTTGTTTGAACATATTTTATGTCATAGTCTTAATCAAGATACAAAGAGAGGAAAGAATGTGCAAGAAAGTTGAGATTAATGTTGCATCGATAAATAAAAGGAAGTTGAGAAATTACAAAGTGTACCTTAGGAAGGTATATTTTTTTGTTAGATAATAGTTTATGCAAGATTCCGATAGCCAGATGCTTTTGTTTAACTTGGAGAAAACTAGATTTCGGTGACTCAAAACTTATAAGATATTTAATAAAACGTTGGATAATACCCGCAGTTAGATCGGATTTTGCTGTACCTAGGGCGAAATGACAAACGAATGTCATTTTATTTAAAATTCAATAGAAAAAAATTTTTTTTGAAAAGATTGTTATTGTTATTGAAAACACACAAAAAACTATTAATTAAAAATAAATAGATATTCGAGTAATTCATGATCAAGCGAGTATCAGTGCATTTCAGCGTATCGTTAAAAACAAATGCATAATTTATTTATATGCAAGTTTAAACGACATAATATTTGTTTACGTTCAACAAATTAATTTTCATGCAATTTTTTTCAACCTTGATTATCAAATCATAGCTTTTCCCTTAACATGTTTCATTTTTCAATTTTTTTCTGTCGTTTCAATTCAATGAATTGATAATCATTTTTATTTCCTTTGATCAAAAAATCGATTGATTTCAAAATATGTTTTAGTTCCTGAAATCTCGAATTCAACTATGGATTGTTTGTTTTGGGCTTATCGGCGTAGACTTTCGACTTTCGCACCATGTCGCGTCCAAATCACGGCTCCGAAACGTAAAACTAAGCGGTTATCAAACGTTTCTTTTTATTAATCAATTGTAAGACGAGCTGTGTGACACGTTGCGCCGCACAGTGGCGTATCTTGTATGAGAGATCACAAAAAAAAAAACTCTATAAAAACTTAATTATTTAAACGAATTTTATGAAAGCAAAAATGAATAGAGGCAAGAGAATCAGCTCCAGAAATTACTGCCTACTGCAACGCCCACAAGAAGAGAAATTTTTTTTTTAAATAAAACCTATATTCTAAAAAAAATATATTTTGTTTGTTTGTTGAAAAAAAAAAACTGGAACTAGATGCCAGTTGAAATTTAAAAAGAAAAACATACATGCATACATACCTGCATAAATATTTGTTTATTTCAGCTTATTTTAAATTTGTAACAATGAATTGGAATTCGATTTATGTATATGTATTTTTCTTATCAAATGTTTGGGACCATTTTTGAAGAAATCACTATAAAACACTTTGAGTTTTTGTGCTGACTGCTTTGGAGCTGCATGAAAAAATAATAAAATAAAAATATTAATTCATTTGGAAAAAATAAGCAAATATAATTAACAAAGTCTGTCATATTAAAAACTTATGAAAATCACAATTAAATAAATTACCTATTCATACAAAATTAAAAAAAAAAACTATTCATTTATTTTTAATAAGCATTTTGCTTATTCACTCAATAAATAGTTTTTGGACTTTGGTTCGGGGCGTATATTTGAAATGTAGGAGTAGGGGTCAGATGAAATCAAAAACTTGTGCGAGACATCTTCATTTGTTGCAGTCAACGGCAATCTTGTTATTGGCCCATTAACGGAATCTACGCTAGCTGATCGTGTGTCTTCAATTCTTGAATGCTAAACCAAACTAAATAAAATACAAACCACTCAATGGCTGTTAAAATGTTACAAAAATGCTGCCAACTTAAAGTTCTATAGCTCTAAAAAAAATTGTGAAATGTGCTCTCATGAAGTTCATCATTTGAAATTCGAACTGAACAGAAAATCCTTAAAAAGTTGCGCAGACCTTTACAAACGTATGCATCTTTCTAGTGACAGCAGTTGTGACTTTCCAAGTGCTGCACCCGTAAATAAACACGGATTAAACATTGGAATGGAAGAGTCGTAGCTTGGTTTAAAGCTTATAGAGATGTTTCTCTAGATATTGAACAGCATACCACAAGAAGCCTTTGCTTTTCCGATTCGGCTGTTGATATAATGATCAGAGCAGCCGTCAATAGAGACAATACTTCCAAGATAATGGAAGTTTTCTACCAAACAGTAGAGAGGTTGTCCCAAAATATCTACTTGAAAAGATGAGGAAGTTCCAAGGCTGATCCTTTTTGTTTTCGCCGAACTGACCAAAAACGACGATACTTAATGCTTCTCTTTTCACCCTTGATTTCATTTGATGGAAGTCCATGATCCTATGTGAGAGCAAGCATACGCTGTTCGAGTAGTCAAGGTGATTGAGGGATGATTTCAGAGTCCACTTAATCCATTTCCATTCGACAAAGCTGCGTGCAGAACATATCTAACCTCCAACAGAAACAATACTGGTGAGAGTATCTAGCCCTGTCAAATCCCACTTTGAATTTCAAATTCCTCTCTTTAATGTGTAAAGCAAGCCAGATAAATTCTCTATTGACACTGTCGAACATCTTTTCAAAGTTAATAAACAGCAGGTGAAGTGGTGATCGATCTTCGTCACAGTGTTCGATGATGATCCGCAAAGTGTTAATGTGGTCCACACAGGAAGATCCTGCTTGCTGCTTGTTCGGTGTCGAGGTGTTCTTTTAGTCGTTCCAGAACCATTCTTGGTAATCCCTCTCCACTTTCCGCACTTTGTGAGATCTCCTTTGTTAGGGATCTTGACAATTATTCCTTTTTTCTACTCTTCAGGAAAGTTCTCTTTTTTCCCAGGGTCTCTCAATGAGTGGGCGCAGTAGCTCACTCGATGTTGTTGGCGCTGCTCGTAAGAGCTCTGCGGGAATACCGTCAAGTCCAACCGCTTTGTTGCCCTTCAGAATACAGAGCGTATTCGGGAAATTGTTACTTCGAGCAGGTGATTGGGCCTCGGTCACTTCACTGGTGAATACGTAATTTAAAACCGTTGAAAAGTGCTCGTCCACCTTTTTGAGCTGGTTCTTATTCGAAATTAGCAAATATTTGTCTGTGTCTTTTACGAGGTGTTGCTTAGAGCTCTGGACACTTGTGAGCTCTTTGGTAATTCTCTAGACAGTTCTACAGTCACACCATTTTTTTCACTCACTACGGTGAATTTCTCCTATCTTCATGCTCGTTTCTCCCTGCTGCTGGAGTTGCTGTGAGGCGAGCTTTGAGCTTTGCTTACATTTCTTCAAAAAGCCAAGTACTATCATGGTTCCCTGCGACCGATCGAATATATATTCAGAACCTCGATTGAATTTCTGATAAATCGATTCTCGATTCTGATATTTATTTTTTTTTGAATTGAAGTATGTAGGTACATATTTAAAATTTAATTCGATTACTTGCTCAATGGATTGTAGTTGATTTAAGAGTTATTATTTACCTAACGAAAACACACAGCGTCGTTGTTGAAGAAGCTGCTGTGTACTCACCATTTTTTTTTAACTATCTTACCACTTAGATGTCAAACTCACCAGCTGCGCCATCGCTGTTCTTTGTACATAGCATTGTGTATTCGTGAAGTGAACGGTTGTTTCTTAAGAGAAAAAAAAATTTTTCTTTCTACTTTTTAAGTAATTAAAATATTTTTGCTATTAAAATATAAATAGATATGAGTGAATCTAATGCCGAACAGCAAAACAACCAAAGTGAGGAGAGAAGTTCGAAGAAAAGGAGCTACCATTCATCAGAATCATCGTCACCATCTTCTGAGAATGAGAGCATCGCTTTACTTCTTCCGAATAAGAGAAAGAAAAACATGTCTGGACAAGTTTTTTCCATCGATCAACGTATTAATGATCTTACAGACCAGATATGCCAACTTTCACAGTATCTGAGTATAATTTTGCCACAGGAAATCACACCCGATAAGCCAAGTAACTCCTCCTTTTTGCATAGCCCAGAAAGTTCGCGGAGAACTTTGGATCTGGGAGAATTGCATACGGAATGTGATTCTAACCTTATTCAACCGGCAAAAAGTGAACGTTTAAAGGAGTTGGTGGAGTTGCAAAATTTTGGTTTGCCCACATGGAGGAGCGTAAGATTTTTGAAGGCTATGAAATCATTGGCTGCAAGTCCTGGTCTTGTGGAGCTAAAGATCAACGATGAGTTGTGTACGCTTAATAAGGGCAAAGATTTCCTTTCTTCTACTGAACAAGTTATGGCCGCATTGTCAAATGCATTATTAGAGCAAAAGGCATTGTTAAAATTGGGCGTTCCGATCACCGGATGAGTTAAACCCAAATTCTCTGTATGAACAATCCACTACACTTTTCGGATCCTCGTATCCTTCTTACAAAAATTCTGAATTAGCACTTCAGGTGGTCTGTGGCAAAAGGGCAGAATGCATTGAGAGGTTAGGAGGTGAAGTAGCCAATAAAAACTTTCAGGCTGCTCTTAGAGGTGTTCATCCTAGTTCTGAAAACTTGTTCGATAAGACAGAACTGTCCGCTTTAATACAGTCGTTGGGTGGAGTACAGTCGTGGCTTCATGTTTCGACTCAGGCTAAGGAAAAAAAGACGTATACTCCAAAACCAGTTCACGTTCTTGGCAGAAGAAATGCAGTAGATAATAGATTTAGTTCTCTAAGGAATTACAAATATAGCCAGAAAGACCATAGAGCGAGTACCTTGGAGTGTCTTGGAACCCTTCAGAAAATTTTATGTCTCTTCCTGTCGAAAAAGTAAAGAAGATTCGATTTTATCTTCAGACAATATCAAAGCTAAAGTTTTGTACTCTTCATTGACTGCAACAGGTCAATTGAATTTCGCCAGTTTTGTGGTGCCCAGAGGCAGACTTCATTCTCGTTACCTTCAGATCTTTTCGAGGCATTACAACAAGCGCCCGAGACAAAAACTCACCATCCCTCGGAGGGCTCTGGAAGAGATAGATTGATGGCTCGGAGCATTAACGGAGGTCGAGATATTACACAAAAAAGATGTGACACATTTTCTAGCAACGGATGCTTCAGATATGGGTTGGGGTGCTCAACTCAACGAAACAGTAATATCTGGCCAATGATTGAAGAGTCAGAAAAGATGGAACTGCAATTAAAAAGAAATGTACGCTGTTTTGATGGCCATAAAAAAGCAGGCATCAGTTTTGAAAGACGCGCACATTCTCTTCCAGTCCGACAACAGAACCTTGGTACCATATATACGAAAGGAGGGAGGCACAAGGTCCCTAAACTTACTAGGCCTGACATACCAACTTCTTCATCAAACACACAACATAAGAATATCCGCAATTTTTCTTCCGGGAAGATACAACGGAATAGCCGACAGGTTGTCAAGAGGTCGCTCTATACCAGAGTGGCATCTTCTGCCCCAAGCAACTGCGGAAGTTTTCAAAAAATGGGGAAGGTCGGAGACAGATCTTTTTGCTTCAAGAGAGACAGCAGTTCTCGACAAGTATGTATCGATAGACTGCAAAGATCAACCAGCAAAGTCTGGATGGCAGACCTCAAGGCACGAGCGCTTTAGCCTCCTTTACTAATTCAAGACCTGCGGAAGGTGTTAATAGATGTGACAACGGGCCAACCCCCTCCACAGGTGGAACATTTTATCCTGAAAGTATGGATAGTTGGGGCTGGGGTTACCAGATAGTAGACTGGTCCGCAGAAGAGAAGGATTTATTAAAAAGAGTATGGAGAGATTCAACACTGAGAACCTATTCTCCTAATGTCAAGCAATGGCTTCTTTGGTGTGAAACAAATAATATCAATCCTAAGTCTCCTAATGGTTCCTGCTTAGCGAGATATTTGGCTAATCTTTACTTGAAGGAGAAGTATGCTCCTAGAACAATCCTTGTTCACAAGTCAGCTATATCAACATTATGCGATCCAGATGTACTTTTTCGTCAAACGTATTTTAAAAGCTTTTTGTTCGTCTCAACCATCTACTACAAAGCCGCCTATATGGGATCCACGTGATGTGTTAAAGTGGTTAGCAGAGAATGAGAATGAGAAAGAAACCCTATTTGAAGCCTCGAGACGAACAGCCGCCATACTGCTTTTAGCATCAGGAAGAAGAGTTCATGACCTTACATTTTAAAAAATTTCTGGTGATAGTTACAAAGAAGATGGGGGAAATATAATATTTCATCCTTCATTTGGTTCTAAGACTGATTCAGCCAAACAAAGGCAATCTAGTTGGCAGTTAATGTGTCATGAAAATAAAAAAGTCTGTCCTCTTTTTTGGATAAAACGGTTGATTAGACTATCTCGAGATAGGAGATGTCTGGTGAGCAACTTGGATAGCTGGTTCATAACTATGGGCCTGTGAAGCCGGCATCAAGCACAGTTATTGGAAGCTGGATTCGATCCATTTTGAATGATGCGGGAGTTGGAGCTACTCCTGGAAGTTTTAGAGCAGCGGTTGCATCATTGGGTTGGCTTGAAAAGCAACCTATAGATGAAATGTTAGCAAGAGGCAACTGGAAGGCTGTGAGTATTTTCCGAAACCATTACTGCAGAGAAATAATTTCAAATAATAATCTGAGTTCACCTTTTCTTTTTAAAAACTTTAAACCAATATAATTATCTTTATAATGATATAGTCTCAGAGAGTCTAAGTTATTTAATTTTTGTTAGATGGATTCTAAATTTGTAATAAAATAAATGCATTCATCATAGCGTTGTGAACAAAGATAACAGCAGATAACAGACAGGTCTTCAACAACGACGCTGTGTGTTTTCGTTAGGTAAATAATATGACGGTCTTACACTAAATAAAACCGATATTATTTGCCGTCAAAACACACAGCGTCGTAGCAAGTTCCTTGCTGGTGAAGACACTATGAACAAAGAACAGCGATGGCGCAGCTAGTGAGTTTGACATCTACAGTGGCTCCCTATGCACTTGAGATAGTACAACGGAAAAGTGGTAAGACAGTTCAAAAATAGTGGCGAGTACACAGCAGCTTCTTCAACAACGACGCTGAGTGTTTTGACGGCAAATAATATCGGTTTTATTTAGTGTAAAACCGTCATATTATATTTCTATCATTTGCTTAATAATTCCGGTTGCGATGATAATGATGGCCGCGAAAAACAAAGAACTATCCAAAATATTGAAAGATAATGCTCCGCTTGTTTCATTAGTCAATTCTTTGACCATTTCATCCTTTAACATCTTTCCAAATTTTTCTGAAAAATCTTTGGCATCATCGCCAAGAATTCCTTGAAATGACATTAAAATCGTCAGTAGCAAAAGAAATGTTGATGTATATGCAAACTTCATGGTAAATTTTGTTACAATTGCTTGGTTATTTTTTTAAGTTAAAAATGTAATTTAAGAAAAATAATAAATTTCTTTCAAAAAGATTAACACTTAAAATATTCAGAACTGACACAATCGGGCTCTTTAAATTGTAAATAATAGCGACAATGCAGCCTATTAAATGTACAGAACGCTTAAACTGCTTTTGCACACTAGACATCAACATGAACTGAACACGAATTTTATAGTTCCAGGCCTCGCTTGGTCAATCAAGATAAGAATTTGTGGGGCATACATTGTATAGCTTTTTTGGAATGTTCAACTATATTCATACATGATATTATAATATGTATGTATTTAATAAAGAATTACCATGCGTGTGACGTGTGAGTCATTTCTATATTTTAATTTCCTGTAAATTTGTAACTCTAGGAATTGTTATATTTAATCAAGCTCTGGAAATACCATTTAAATTAACAGAAAAAAAATTACCAAAAAGATAACATTTAGGAGCAAAAAACTTATTGGCGAAATGCCTAGCACTGTTTCAAGGAATTTCCGAGATATTATAAAATTTCTGGTTTAATAAATTTCGGAATGATGAATAGATACCAAAATATTGTTGATCCTTTAAAACTGGCAATATAAGAATCTCTATTTTGGCTGGGAGAAAACGAGATATAAAGTTCGGATATCCGTATCTTCTAGATAGTCAAGCAGAACAGTTTTACATTCACTTTTTGACATTCTGGGAAATTGCAAAGCTGATGAACTTGCCAGAAATGGATGGAATACCTATTTCGCCTCATAGGTAAACACGCTACAAGACTTGGCGTAATATCAAACGACCTCTGTGCTAAGTCATTATTCTGTGTGACTGAGACCAACATTTCAGTTTGAACTATTATAGTGGGGATGCTAAGGCATGACATGTTCCTATGGATCTGAAAAATTTATGAAAATCATTTAAGAGGTTTCCGAGGAACAGTGCAATTTTCGTGTTGATATAAATAAAAATGTTTATTTAATTTTTATTTCGAACATAAAAACAAAATTTTACATAAAACGCGTTTTTTTAATGATGGTGAAAGCCACCAGGGCTTAGATCGCTCTTAAAGGAACTTAGTTCTTGGCCTTAAAAGCAAAAGTTTAACATTTTAAGTTAAATCGTTGATATAGTGATCTATAAACGCTTATCAATTTCAACTCGGCGTTAAGCGTCATAAAGTTCTCAAAAGTTGATAATTCATTCTAGAGTTTTACAAAAAAAAAAATTCCATCATGTTGAAACTGCTCATTGCTCATATTAACTTTGTTTATAAAAGTAATAAAAATTAATGCGAATAAAATATGACATGCCTCAAATTTGCGGAAAAATTAGAAATCTCCATAAAAAAAACTCATTCACATATTTTACTATGAATTCTTATTAAAATCACTTCTACCTGAGCGTTGAACTTGTCGAGTTGTAGAAGCTGAGTAGGGTCAATGATTCTCGAGAGATCATCTCCAGATGAGTCCTGAAACCAAAGGTAGCTCATGTTTCCCTTAACCCATCCCTCAATCCTCTCCTCTTCCACATAGGAAGCGAATAGCCGACTATTGTTACCAACTCCACTCCCATTCATGATCCATCCCACGCTGTTGGTGGAAAAATCATTCAACGTCTCCCGATTCCTCTCTCAAATTACTGGGCAGGCATGATTCTTGTCTTCCTTACAGTCAATCCTTTCCGTCAATACGGTGTTAATACTGTCTGATTCCGCACCCTCTCTCTCTCCAACCCCTATCTATTTCCCAATTGCAAAGCCGACGATCTTGCCAAAGGAGGGACAACTTTACCTCTGCTGGCTCACAAAGCTGGTGTGGGTATATCTTTGGCTACATGCTTTACAGGTGGAATAACATCACCACCTGTCTAGCGACAAAACTAATTTGGCCTAAGCTTAGTGTCAAACGATCTAAACAGTTGATCTCTCTGAGCAGATTGCATATTAGCTACGTAATGGGTGTCCTGACTGGACACTGCTTAATAGGTAGACATGCACTTCGACTTGGAGCACCTGCAATTGATTTTGAAGGAGTTACAGTTGCACCTGCCCCGCCCTATCACAAAGACGAAAACTCCACCTTGGGGACTTCTTCTTCAATGATCCCAGTGATCTTGTAAGCTCAGACATCACTTGTCTCCTACGCTTCATTCGTAGCTCTAATTGGTTCAACGAGGGAGGTTGATCAACTGATCCATGTGGTACCACAACGGACCAAATTTTTGGTCTAAGTGTGTTGGATTTCCAAAACAACAGCCACTTTAACCTAACCTAACCTAACCTAACCTTATTAAAATTAACAAAACAAATATTTTCCTCACATATTTTGATAATTGATTTAATGAAATTCAATTGCTTATTTTACGAAGAATACCACTTAAATGCATATCAATAATACGAAAAAAATTATTATTTTAAAAAGTTTACTTATCAAATTTCATGTGTTTTTTCTTGGTGATGTACCTATTCAAAATACTGCCTTCCAAAGTAGCTTATTTCAGATAACGAGATAAAAACGTTATAAATTTTTTTAAAATTTCATTATCAGTAACACCCGCCTTTGAATGCTGTATTTTAAAAACTATGCGCAACTGTATACATAAAAAATTTTGTTCATTTTTAGTTTTGATAACAAACGTGCAGTGTAGGTAGCACAATCACGTTGTTGTTGTTGTTGTTACGTTCAAAGTCTACTGATTACACAAAAGAAAAAAAAATCAGTTTAAATACTTCCGTTCCAAAATATAGCATAAAATCGGAGAAAAAAGTCCGCTATATCTGAAAAACAAGAAAATATTGTTATTTAATTTCTTATCGCTGAATTAAACTAATCATAAATTAACTAAATAAATTCTAAATAAATGCCAAAAGTTTTTATCTACCTTAAGCAAAAACAAATTTTATAATTTTACAGCAATCAGTGTTTCATTTATACGATTGAAATTCTAAGAAAGTGAGTGGTTGCTACGCCCAATTACTGAAAAATCTTGTATATTCAGCAAATTGGAAGTACTGTCAATTTTGTTAGGAAGTGGGTGGATACCACTCTCCTTAGATTGAGTACTTAAAATTCATGACATTTAACTTTACAACTCTACTAAAATCCATCGTTCTACAGCAATAGCAATGTCAGGGCTAGCGACTGCCATCTCTACCTATACCTACCTACAGCAATCTAAAGTGCTCCAAATCTGATGAAGTTGTGGATTTTAAATTTAAAAATCTCAAAGGCCCAAAATTCCCAAAAATTTAGACGTTTTCATATAGAATGACTCGGCTCTTTTTAAATATTGGCTTTGGATACTTTTTTCTAATAGAAATGGGATGCAATACCTTCCCCAGAACAATTTTTTTTAGTTTTCGCTGTCCGCAAAACAGCTCATTAAATTCGATACAAAAATTAACTAACCATCCAAATGTTAAAAACCAATTTTTAAATTCCTCGAAAACGCCTACCAGCCATTAATTTAACACTAAACATTTTTAATCAACACACCAATGTTAGTTCCTCTTACAGGAGAGATTCTCTGTATTTCATTACTTTTTGCATATTTAAAAATTCTGTTTTTAAAATGATACAAATCCAATTTATCAGAACGTCTGCATAAAATTCTGTTATAATATTTTACAGGTTTTTAAGTATCCGTTGAACTTTATTCAATTA
The DNA here is from genome assembly GCA_958431115.1 of Syrphus vitripennis. Classification (NCBI taxonomy): domain Eukaryota; kingdom Metazoa; phylum Arthropoda; class Insecta; order Diptera; family Syrphidae; genus Syrphus; species Syrphus vitripennis. Next base: position 76,313,549 of record OY288110.1, read on the forward strand.
ACAAGATTTTGGCTAGCCTTCTCAAATATTCTTTGTGAATTAAAGTTCTCCTGTTTTTAATTAAACGTTAATTTATTTATTTTTAAGTATTTATAGTTTTTCGACTTTTAAGAACAATGTTCCTCGTTTTAAACTCTAAAGCAAGATCAGTTCTTTAAGATCAACACTTTATTACATCTGCCTTCTTAGATTATAAGGCGCCTTCTGTTATCATTAACAGAATTTTTGGAATACAGAATTTGAAACTCTTCTAAATTATGTTTTTTTTTCTATATTTCTACACAGAATTAAAATTTACAGAATTTTGGAAAATGAATTTTAGTACTCACAGGATTTTGGATGTACAGAATTTTGAAATACAGACCCAATATTATTCGTCTTATTGAGCAAAATTCCCATCTTCTTTGAAAAAACCCTTTATTTTTCGCATTAAACCTGGTTGACGATCTTGTGTGTCAGCATGGTATCAATGGACTCATTTAGTGAAATGTGTATCTCTTCCATAAAAGTTTAAATTAGAATAATAAAAGAAAATATTATTTCATAACTTGCCATCTTCGAAGGTTGCTTAAACTATCCCATATTCCAACATTATGAAGAGAAGTTAAAGTTAAAGCAAATGCTCCCATGTGAACCCAATAGACCCAAGACCCATAAGCCTATCATCATTCCATCTGCGCTGACAAGTCTAAAGGTGGATAAGTCACTTGGGGAATTGATCAATCAAATCGGAATAGCAGGATTATCAATTCTAACCTGGGTGGTTTCTCGGCAAGAAGATTTGTCAGCAGGGGCACTCCACAAGGTGGTGTGCTATCCCCCCTCCTTTTTAACTTAGTAGTAAACGAGCTACTTCTGCTCCTATAAAAGGAGAGTTACAGAGTGATTGCCTATGCGGACGATGTTGCAATAGCAGTCTCAGGAAAGCATCCTAATACCTTGAAGGAACTTCTACAAAACGCTCTCAATAAGCTAACACGTTGGGCAGATCGATATGGACTGGGTGTCAACCCACACAAAACAGATCTTATCCTCTAGGAAATACAAAATTCCGCATATTGGCATACAACTTAAATTTTCAGATCAAGCAAAATACTTGGGTTTAATTTTAGATAAGAAACTAAGTTGGAAACCGAAGATACAGGAAAGAGTGAAGAAAGCTACAGTAGCTCTTTTCTCCTGTAAAAAAAACTATCGGTAATAAATGGGGCCTACAGCCCCGTATTGCTCACTGGCTATACACCTCGGTAATTAGACCGATCCTAATCTATGGAGTATGGTGGACTGCTTCATACAGAGCGACAAATAGGGACAAGCTTGCAAAAGTGCAAAGATCAGCTTGTATTTGCACTAGTGGTACACTTCGCTCGACCCCCTCTGCTGCGCTTGACATATCTGATATCTGATACCCCTAGATCTATTTTGCAAACAATGGGGTTGGCCGTGGCGCGATGGTATGCGTGGTCGCCTGTCAACCCCAAAGGTCACAGATTCGATCCCTGCCGTAGTTCTATGTCATGTTTTTATTCTATTATCATTGACCATTGTTGGGCCGCTGGTTTACTCATTACATGTTGTTCAGGCATAACACTAACAACATGTGATTGAGTAAATACTAGTATGCTCAACAAATATGACAATGAACAAAATAATGCGAATTATAAAGGGACATTGATATAAGACACGGCATTTCTCTGCTTTAGCCCAGCCGCCAACCCTGGAAATAAAATCTGAGACAACCACCACCTGCAGTCTCAGTACCTCGCGCCACATACCTTTCCATACACCTTTCCCTTCCCATCCCTATCCTTCACGCCCGCGCTGTGTTGAACAACATATTATAAAGGGTACACCATCCGCTTGAGCGTGCGCAAATTATAAAAAAAAAAAACGGCCGCGAGTACTGCACACCGTCTTAAGGCCCCCTCTCAGTGGTACAACAATGGTATTGGCCACACCGTCATTCTGAATTTCTTTTGATCACTCCCAAGTAACATTGACCACACCATACCCCGACTACAGTTCTATAAAAATTTCCAAGTGACCATCCATTCGAGACCCGAGTGGGAAAACGGTACATTCTTGAATAAATAATCGATTCACTTTTACACCGATGCCGATGGATCAAAAACTGATGCCGGGGTTGGTGGGGGCGTGTACTCTGACAGACTAAACTTAAGTCTATCTTTCGCCTTCCTGATCATTGTAGCGTTTTCCTGGCGGAACTTATGGCGATTAAGGAGGCTTTATCTTGGTTAAAGAAAAACGTGTTATCAATAAATGATATCCGCATCTTTTCGGATAGTCAAGCAGCTATCAAATCTTTGGAATCTGTCTCCTCAAACTTCAAAACAGTCCTAAACTGTCGTTCATCTCTTGTGGAGATGGCGAAACAGTTCAATATTCGCCTTTATTGGGTGCCGGGACACAGGAATATTCCAGGTAAATGTAAAGCTGATGAACTTGCCAAAAGCGGAACCAGAATGCCTATTCTAGCTCACAGAGCTGACATAGGTATACAAATAGCTACATGTTAAAACTCATGCTAACGCAAAATGTCAAGGAGATGACAAACCTCAGGTGGAATGACATCACTAGATATGAAGAAAACCAGAGGTTTGCTATCCTTAAACAGATTGCATATTAGCTCCGTAATAGGTGTCATTACTGGACACTCAACACTGTCTCGTAGGTAGACATGCAATCCGTCTTGGCGTGCATGCAAACGAATTTGCAGAAGAAAAAAAAAACAAGTGAGAGAAAGCTTTCTTGAGCTTACCAAGCATAAGCGCCATCTGCAAGAAATAATAAGAATCTTTGTAGTAAAAAGCTTTTTTTTTAGTTCCATAAAATATTTATAGATGAACTAGTATACTAGTTTATGGAAAACTTTTTATGCAAACCAAAAATCAAACCAACATAGACTATACCCCGATAAACCAAAAAAAAAAACAATGAAATAACAAAACAAAAGAGCTGCAGTCCAAACCTAAGTTTTGATATGTTCAAATGAAAAATGATTAATTGTTTATTTAAAATGTTTGAATTATTCAAAAAAGATGTACAATGCATTTTGTAAAAGGTTTTCATTGTTTTTTTTTTGAATAAATAATAATTTTACGTCATTGTCTTGATCAAGATAAAAAGAAAGAGAAGAATGTACAAGAAAGTTGAGATTAATGTTACATCGATAAATAAGAGGAAGTTGGGAAATCACAAGTGCATCTATAAAATTGGCCCAAAGGTATTTTTGTCTTGTTTTGTTAGATAATAATATTTTATGCCAAATTCCAGAAGCAAAAAGTATTTCCTGCAAATTGGAACAAAAAAGATAAGGGTGACTAAAAAATTTTAAAAATGTTCAATATTATGTTGGCAAGTTGATAAACGCATTCAATTAATAAGATTTTTTTATTTTTATCAAACATGTCGATCATCGTTCAATGTCAACGCATCATTTTTTTATGTATGCAAGTTTAACATCAAAAAGTTTCACAAGTTTGAATGGTTTTTTTTTCTGTTCATAAAATCGTATAATATTGCATTTTACATAATTAAATGGGATATGTGACAAAATTTCTTATTTGGAACTAAATTTAATTGAATAAAGAAAAAGAAGACATATTAAGATAAATCAACTGATTTATGTCTTAATTAACCAACTATTAACCCAAGTTAACTGCAAGAAAAAAAAATATTAAAATAAAAAGTCAATGCTTTTATAGCCAGTAGTTAGTTACAGTTTAAGCTTCCTCAAAAAAATAAATATACATATGCACGAGCAGGGAAGTAATTAACACCTTACAATGTTTGAACCTTTAAATTTTTATTATGACTGGGTCTGGTTAATGTTTGTAAATGAAAAGAAGCAGTGGAATAGATAATGTAAGATGGAAAAAGAGCTGATGCAAGTATTTGAATTTTAATTTATTGTTAGGTTGTTCGAAGAAGCGTTAATTCTACCGGTAAATGATAGTATTTAAATTTAAGTTAATTGTTGTTCATAGAGAGTAGGTAAGTAAATAAAATGTTTTACAACTTGAAAAAGCATTAAATTATTTGACGTCGAAATTGACTTAATTTTATTTCATTAAATGCAAAAAATGATAAACTTTGGTATTTTTTTTATATTTTTAATCAACTTTTGAAATAATTATAAAAATAGTAATAGTCAATCCCAAATCCCAGCTGAAAGCCTGAACTTGAGTACCCCACATGAGACGGGCCGATATCCATTCGCAGCACCTGGAGTTAGCTCTTGGAAGAACTAATACTTAGTAAACTCACAAAGTTCTGCAGCGATAATCTCATAATTACTGATATGCAATTTGGCTTTCGGGAAAAGCATCTGACATTACATCCGCTAATAAAGCTTAAGCATGACATCGTGATAGCCCTTAAAAACCATGTCCGGCTAGAAGCCCTTATCATTCACTAGGCTTTCCAAAAACACTAAACATGAATTTCTCTTTTCTTTCTTCTAGGAACTTCTTCGTGTAACTGGAGAACTGGAGTACAACAGTGAAGAGCATAAGAGCCATACCCCCAAACCCGGCAGCTAATGCAAATCAAGCTATTCGGAAACTGTCACAATGCTCAAGAGATTCAAAAAAGGTTTTTCAAAGATGGAAGGACTTTTAAATTACAATAGAACATGACGTTCCAACACTTTCGTGAAAAAAAAGTCAAGTGCGAGAACTCCTCGATCAAACCACGACAGCTGCATTTAATTGGAATCAGACATGGAACAATACAAAATCTGGAGACCTAGAGACCTAGAGACCATTTCTGTGATAAAACCAGTTGTTTTTTTGTATTGCTACTATCAAGGCTAGATATGATGTATCCAAATGCCAAGGTTGAGATGGGAATTTAAAACCCAAAATGACGTTTGACAGGGCTGTATACTCTCACCAATATTGTTTCTGTTAGTGATTAGTGATGTTCTGAACGAATGGAAATGAAGGAATTCATACCTCAAACACCTTGACTAAGCGGATAACGTATGCTTGCTCTCTCATTGGATCATGGATCTCCATCTCCATCCAATGACATCAAGGGTGGTGAGAGATTCCAAATCGTATCTCAAATGATTAACTTTATGCGAGAACAGGGCAGCAGCCTAACACGTAAGTGGTAGTTGATTGGCCATACACATCGAATGCGTAACGAATGCATGGTGAGTGGCTAGTCAAGTGATGCAATGGAACTCTATCACTCAGACAGCCGACCTGCACTTGGCGATGAGCGATGTAAGAGGAATCAGCACAACTGGGGAAGAGTTGGAGAGAGCTGAATTGCATCTCCAGAAATCAGGAGTAGTAGAGGCCCTGTGCCCTGTAAGGGGAAACCAACGAAGGATCTACGAGTAATTAAGTAAATAATTAAGTAACGGGACCGTGGCTCATTTTGGGTCTCATTTGTGGTGAAAATTAAGAACTTCCAATGCACGTAAACGTTAGTGCTCTTTCTGTTTTTTTTTATATATGAACGTATTTGTTTTTTGTCATGGTGTATTTTTAACAAATTCTGAATTGGAAAAAAACCTATAACTCAAAAACAATATTTTATATAAAAATGTACGAGTAGGTAACTCTCATTTTTATATCTCTAAATATACAAAATCCACCTTTTGCCTCACAAAAAATTTAATTCGTGAACTTTATTTACAATTTAAAATAGAAAAAAACATTATTCAACTTTCGCTTTCGTAAAACATTCCCGTATATATTTTTGCAAACATTAATTATTTTTAATAATTCATTTACTGTTGCGTGAGAAGTTCCAATTATTTTCACATCATTATAAAAAGTATCAAAAATAAAAAAATGACAAAATGAGTACGTAAGTAACTTTAATTAAGTCGAAGATAGCAAGAAAGTTTAACTAAAAAAAAAAAACTATGCAAAATTGTAGCTTACCAACTACCCTTTCCCCAAGTGGATTGTGATCCAACAGAGGTACTACCCCAAGATCCGCCAAGTGAACCACCAGCATAGCGTCCACTGCTGAATCCATGAGGTGAATTGCCACCTTGAAGATATCCAGTATGAACGCCACTTCCTGTTGTTAGTCCCGTTCCAAACCCTGGCGCATGGTTATAAGAACTTCCACCAGAGTTACCAGGGTATTGATAACCAGATGATCCACTTATACCTCCAATGGTACCACCATGATGCCCTTGACTGTATTTAAGGGATGCAGCATTTGATGCCAATGAAATGCCTCCATTTTTGTGACCTTGACCATAACCTGCAGCATAGGGGTATGAAGAACTGCCGCCATGTGAAACAGTACTTAAAACTTGACTGGGTCTGTAACTGCTAACCGAGCTGGGCTTGAAACCAGATGACATACTGCCGTATCCATAACCTTGTCCATAAGAGGGACCGTGAGAAAGTCCGGAATTAACAGTGTTCCAACCACTTCCATGAGATGAGGCACTACCAGAATTCCCAGCACCCCATCCACTTCCATGTGACGATAATCCCAGTCCAGAAGTATGGCTTCCTCCTTGAGAGAAACGTGACTGACCGACATTCCATCCTGACCCAAATGAAGAACCTCCATTAAATCCCTGAGGAACACTAGAATGGCCACCTCCATGAAAATGACCACCAGAACTAGTCGCAAGACCTTGAGATGCACCTGAGTGTCCTGAATTCCATCCATTTCCTCCGATACCAGATGAGGAGCCACCAATAAATCCCTGAGATACTACAGAGTGTCCTTGGCTAGATCCGATGCCATGAGAAGAAGATCCTCCACCATATCCATTAGGGCTTGCACCGATACTTAATATCGATGTTTGAGGAACACTAAAAGAATTTCCTGCACCATGAGAATTCCCAAAGCCATGTCCTTGACCAATAGAACCGACTTTAGGAAGGTATCCCCGTCCACCAGCATTAACTGCGATCGTTGAACATGCCAGAATAAAAATTAAAACCTGAAAGGACAATTTAGAAAAAAAAGACGCAATAAGACAAAACAGTGATATCCTTGAAGATTTCATCCTTACTTTCATGTTGAGAGTGATGTTTCAGATTGATTTCAGAACCTTAAACTGTGATCTTTGTGAATTGTGGAATAGCTTTTATATAAAAACTTAGACAGTATGCCAATCTTCTTTCAGCAAGAAATTAAGTTCTAAGTTTTTTGACCACGAAACAAATTTCGCAACAATAAATCTTAGCTTTTCGACTAACTACTTATTATTTTTCGTGAGTTTCATAAAGATTTGCCCAGAGAAATCACAACTCGTGTGATTAAGATTAAGACAAAAGAACTTTTTCAAATTTATTGTTGTATTGAATTGCATTCTATGATACTGATACAATCACTCAATTTAGATTATACACAGTAGAATCTCTCTAAAATGAAGAGCCCATGCAACACAGGTGTATTGATTTTATTGGTAAAGTTTTTTTTAAACGCAAACCAAAGTAAACGTTTCCGAAGGTTTTTAAATTTTCAGAATCCACGCTCTTTGAATTGCTGAATTAGATAATGTAGGTTACTTTTGAAATTACTAAAATTTTCAAAAAACATATTAGTTCTGAAAGTAATATTCTTGAATATTACGTGAATATTATTACAAAAATCAGTTTCTAAAAAATTAGCTTTTTTGTGCACTTTCTCGAATATCATTGATCGGTTTGCGCTGTTTTCATAAATTCAAAAACTGTTTTCCAGGCAACAAGCCCATTACATAAAGAAATGTAACAATTTTTTATATTTTAAAAAAAAGTTTCGGACTTAGGGCGACATAACCTAAAAAAAAATCATCAAAAAAAAAGTTTTGCCGAGAAAATATGTTTGACATCACATAAAAAATTTGTTTGAAAAATTTTATTTATTGTATTTTCTGAGTGCATCAGACAGATCTTTCGTTTCTAACTTCAAAATTCTATTTGGGGAAAAACATTGTGTCCATAAAAATGTCCGTCTAGGAAACTTTTTTTGTAAAAGAAGTAATGTCGAAAAAGCAAAATTTTTTTTTGAATCGCCCACAGAGTCATTCAGTCCGCCAAGGTCAGTTCTTGAACCAATCAGGGTTGTGCATAAATACATTTTTACATTTATTCTAATTCGGTTCGTTATGGAAAGAGGGACCAACGGGTAAACTTTTCCAAACACGTAATTATTCCATCACGTCAGAAAATATTACTGTTAGGTAATTAAAAAAAAGCGGTTTTTTGTTATTTTTGAAACTTTGTATAAATGCTAGGTAATATTTTTTTAGAATTTTTTAATCATTCCTAAATTATTCTTTTATTCTTTTTAATTGTCCAATAGGTCTTTTAATTAGTTTAAGAGAAATTCTATTCAAAAAATCGTCATTTTTCCTTACGAATTTTAAATAAAATGCTAATATTTTGTATAATGGCAAAAAAAAACCTGCTGGCCTTCAACCAGAGATTTCACCCCCAAAGTAAAAGACATTTTAAAAATTGATTTGTAAAGAAGAAAATTGCTTATTTTGAGAATCATTCATTCAATCAACACAAAAGGCTAAGTTTATTTAAACTGTTTAAAGTTAAGTAATTAAATACATTTGACGAATACTGTGAAAAAATATTATTTTTAATCTCAAAATCTTTAATTTAGTCTTAAAATCATCTTTCAAAAAATTTGGAAAATAAAAATTGCGTAGCGTGAAACGCTTTTAAATATTTATTGATTTAAGTTTTTTTTGCAATTCAATAAATTAACCAATTAACTATAATGCCATTTTGCGGCAGATAAATATAAGGTTCGGTTAATTCAGAAAAGTTCAGAGCAGTGCAAAACAAAATAGAGAAGAACAGAACAGTTTACATGAGAAATGTCAGACAAGTTAGAACAGTCAGTCACGTGACAGATTAATTGTCATTAATAGATGTCAAAGTCAATTTCCTTATCTTCTTTGAGCTTGGCCATAAATATTTGTTGCATGTTCTGAAAACAGAATTAAATTAAAAATTGTCAAAATATTACCTACAGCTGATTCCGACAGTTTTTATGAATCTGTTCTAGTCTACTCTAACTAAAAAGAATGTGCAAGGAATTTTGTTCAAATCTGTCCCAAACTATTCCAGACAGGCTCACTGAATCGCAAATCAAAACATTTTGGAACAGAAAATTTCTCACTGAACAGCAAAAACTGCTCCAAACTGTTCGGAACAGCTTCACTAAACAAACCTATTAAAAGCATGTTTTGAGTGTTAACATCATGTATTATTTTATTATACTTTCTTGACATTGTATTAATACTCAGTACGATTGTATAGAAGGGCTCTCAGTGAATTTTGACATGTTTCATCTGGCTACCTCATTGATGATTCGCAAACATTGAAAAGCATTTGTGCAACCCAGATAAATTTTGGATTTTGGTGGCGAAATAAAAATTTTTTTGTATGTATTATTTTCAAATAATGTATTCATCTCTGTTTGTCTTAAAGATATTTTTGAAATAACAGTCCAACAATTAGAGATTCTACTGTACCTTTGAAGCAAGATATAAAAAAACTAAAAATAACTATGAGCTTGAGCTCTATTACCATCACAGGCTTCATTAATTTTTGGTATTCCCAAAAACAGTTAAAATAGTTTTTTTTTAATTTTGCCTAACTGGTAATCATAAATAAATTGGCAACTTAAATATTAGATTGGACGTTAATGCGGATGCTAACTAACCAACTATCTCTGGATCAGTTTCATCTTGTCGGAAGTATGCAATAATTCTTCAGTTCTTTTTTGTTGCTAAATAAATGCTGATAAGCTAAAGGCGTTTTTATTTACACTCAATCACGAAAGTACGTATACACGTATGGAACTAATAGAAAGTAAGTTCATGCCTCGACCGGATTAAGGGAAACGCTGTCGCGTTTATCAAAAATAGAATTGAAAATGTGAAGTTTGTTTTCACAAGAGAAATAACGTTTTTTCTGCATCCGGTCCTACCAATAACTTGCTTCTATTATGTCTAGTGTATACTTACTTTCGTAACTGAGTGTATTTATTTTTGTTGGACTGATGTTTCAATATATTTTTAACAATCACATTGACTTCCTTAATATAATAATTATAATATGTACCTAACATTTATTTGTATTGTTGAGATTGATAAATTGAACAATTCTGTTAATGCATTAAGATAAAAATCAGGTGATTACAGTTTCTTGAGTATTAAATTGCTAGCTTTTAAAATACAACAAAAAACTATCAATGCAAAATAGCAACAAATTTAAAAAAAAAAAAAATTGGGGAACATCTAAAGAATAACCTTGATCTCGGCCTTGATATCATATGACGCTTCTTCTTAGATCTCAGTAAAGTCTCAATCTCGTAGCGAGTTTTTGTACGAATCCAGTTTCCTTAAATTTTAGTTCAGGAAATACTATCTCTGCTCTCACTCATGCTCCTATACTGACGCCGGCCGCTCCCGGTACAGGCCTTGAGGGAGCGAGAACCCTTAAAAAAAAGAACCAGATCTTTGGCATGATAGTCAAACGCAACAATTTTTACACAAAGAGGGACAAAAATAACTAACCACCTAATTTAAATTTAAAGTTTTTCTTATCTACAGTTTTGTTGGGAGCCATTTGGTTAATTTCTTCTTCCCCATGACCATGAAAAGATGATAAATAATTATTTTGAAGATATTGATGCAAATTTGATTCAAAATTTTTAGCCAAAAAAAACGTCATTATACTTTTGTCTTATTATTTATTGATTTTAAGATTCGCACTCAAGGTCAATAAAATCAATAAAACATTAAAAAAAATGAAAGACGAAAGAGAAAAAAGAGAAAAGTAAATATTATAATATTATTTTTTTTTTCTAATGAACCAAATTGGTATTAATTATAGTTTATCAAGGCAAACAAAAAATGCAGATATTCATTAATCATTTTACCTCAAATGAACTTATTCAAAAATATAGGTACCTAACCTTACCTATGCTCAGATATACGAAATAAAAAAAAACAACTCTGCCCATTAAAATATTGTAATTAAATATCAAAAGGAAAAAAAATGCCAGACCGAAAATGACTAATGATTTATGTAAATAAGCATAAATGTGGTAAATATAATTTTGCAATTATAATTTTGTAATGAAATTAAATTTAATCAATCAATGTAACCTATAGGCTGTGATAAAAATCTGGTGTAATTTTGATTGTTTTGTTGGTATAATTTTCTTGTAAATTAGCATTAATTAACTAATAGAAAAAAGTTTACATTTCTTTCGTGATAATCTTGATTTATTGGTTGTTGAAAATATCAAATTTTAATCCGAATTACTTAAACACGTTAGTAGAGCTCTTTTGTCGTAATGGTTACTGAATGCTAACATCGCTGGATTTAGGTATGTAGCGCCCCCATTTAGGTTCTCGGACTTTAATATTTCCGTGAGCCCAAGTTGTGCTGATTCTTATTTGATCATTTTTCGCCAAGTGCTTTTAAGTCAGCCCGCTCATCTGCCTGTCTGAGAGAAAGGGTTCCATTACATCGCTTGACTCGCAAACCACTCGTTGCTCTTTTTAAGTCGTATGACCAACCCACTGAGCAGTTCTCAATTAAAGTTCATCACTGTTTCGCATCGAGTCGAGATGTTTCGCAGACATCAGTTTTCAGCTTTCTTCTGAGAGCGGAGATGACTTTCCAAGTGATGTATTTATAAACTAGCACGAATTCAACATTGGTATAAAACAGTCGTAGCTTTGTCTTTAGGCTTATATAGTTGGAATGCACTTTAAGACAAGTTAAAAAGGTGATATCGATGAAAATTAGTCACATCACAATGAGAGGGAAAGACAGAGCGTAGAAGGGTAATTCACATTCGCAAAGTACTGCTAAAAAACAAATCCAGGTACATGACAGTATGGACGAAATTGGGTTCAAGAGTAAACTGATGAGCATTCCTTTACGCTGGTGTTCGAGTGACGTAAAAGTATCGATGATGATCCTGTCTCCGATCATTTTGAAAACTCGTCTTTGTATACTGTCTAAGAGGTTCAATTAAGTTGCTGGAGCACCAGCCCAGAGATGGGAGTTATACTCAAGCTTTGGACGTGTATAACTTTTATAAATAATAGCCAGATCAGACGGGGAAAAGAATTTCTTGCATCTCCAAAGGAAACCTAAACATCTTGCGGCATTTTTGGCGATGTTAAGTGTTAGATCTACTTGCTTTAACGACAGAAGGCAGCATTGCGTTTTCGAAGCATTAAATTCTACGTGATTTCTTAATCAGCGAAACAATTTAATGGATTAGTAGTTGCAGACAGGAGATCATTAATAAAAATGAGAAAGAGGGTCGGAGACAAAACGGAACCCTGTGTTGTGAGTTTCAGACTTGAATCCGTCTAATACTTCTTGTATGGAGCGATTCGAAAGAAAGTCACTAATCCAACGAATAAAGGTTTCATCGATACCAAAAGAACACATTCTCGATAAAAGAGCAGGATGCCAAACTTTATCAAATGCTTTGCAAACAAGTCAAGTGCAAATACGAACTGGCACTAAGGTCACCATAGTCGTACGCAACCGATAGTGGATAATATTTACTTAATGAACCTTCTCAGAAATTTGTTTAAAACTTTTTATGAGTGCTCGGTGAATATCCTACTTAATCCAGTGAAATGGAATTTTAAGAGAAAATAAGGAAAAGTAAAAAAATGTTCGTTATGTTAAGTATGCAGTAGATAGTAATCTGTTAATGATGTCCTAAAAAAAGGGTTCATTCCAAAACCAAATTTATGTCGGTCATTAACCCATGAAACCGGTTAATCTATTGTCGAATGTAAAAGCTGCAAAATGTTATAATTTCTAGGGAATTTATTAATATTAATATTATTGCCTAATATAAAGCTTTAATTTTTATTCCTAATCAATAATTTTGTGTTGAAACAGTCAAGATTCTGGACTTAAAAAATTTTACTTGATTATGTAAGCTTATTGAAGGGCGAATGCCTTTAAATAGTAATAATGATGAAATAACAACAATGTAAATGTATATCATGTGAATTTATTTATTTTATGTGAATTTTACATCAAAAGATTATCTATAAATATAACTGCATACTTAAGTTGATATTTTAATTAATAAAATCAATATTTTAGCATAAAAATAATAAGACTACCTATAAATTTTATTAATTTATAAATACATATTATCTACCTGTTTATTAACACATAAATTAACTGGTGAGATATTTTTGAATATATTTTTAATAATCTAGTGCTTTTTGCAGTCGACATGAAAATACAAAGTCAGTCAGTAACCCACAATAATATATGCCGAATAGATAATATAAACAAACAAAAGTCTTAATGCATTTTTTGACACTGAATTTATTTTAATAAAATCTTCTTACATAATTATTTATCACAAAGTAACATTAAAAGAAAATGACTGTAGCAAAATGTAATCAAAGAAAATTTAAAAAAAAATTAATTTTTCATTTCGAAAAATATTTGGGGGAACCTATCGATGGGAAATAAATCAATTATAATTAGGTCACAGTTGGAAAAATGTATATTCATTTTAAAATTATTATGCACCACGCCATCCACACCGCCATTGCCTTCTTAATTTTTGCAAAAATATAAGTAACCCGTTGTAGTTAAGAGTAAACTTAGCAGGAAACGCAAAAGGGCTAGAAAAAGTGTTGAAAAAAGGTGCTTTGGAAAATAGCCTCATCAGTGCATTATATTTCGCTGGTAAGTACTGCCGTGAACAAATAGAAGAAGGAACATTTTTCATTGATAAGCGAACCAGAATCGATTTGGAAAATTTAGTAGCTGTCAGTGCTGGAGAATTTAATTGAATTGAATTGAATTAAATTGCATTAAATTGAATTAAATTGAATTGAATTGAATATAAAAATTGACAATGGATAATTTGAATGTTTCATATGAAACAGCAAGCATTTCGTAATTTATTTACTCATATTGATGGTATGACTACAGGGCCATGAATACTTTTGGGATTTTGAGATTTGTCGAAATTGCTCTTTCGTAAAATATCAGTAATTCCAGGTTGTTATTGATCCCGTAATTAAACGAAACAGCTTTCTTGCGCATTTAGAAAAAAGCGATTGACTGATAAAAAAAAACAAATCAGAGAGTAGGCAATGCACCTTATCTTGAAAGCTTGTACTGAACGCTGTAATCAAAGAAGAGATTTGAAGTCCTAAATATAAAATTGTATGCAAATCTGTACTACGAATTCATCTACTACTTTATGTATCTACTTATGTAGGTCCTCGGAACTAAATTATGTCCGTGAGTTTTTCGTTTCTTACCAAAATTGCAGTAGGTATTATAAACTCAGGTAAGTTTTAGCCGAGCTAAAATGGTCTTATTTTTAACGAAAACATGTTTACCTCAAATTGTGTTTTTCGTTTTGGCAACAAATTAAATCTAAAAATGTCGACTTTCTAGAATAAAAAATTAAACTTTATGAGGTTTTTTTTACACAACCCCATTATATTTTAAATTAAGTTGTTTTAAGAAATAGTTTATAAAAAAACACTTTTTCAAATTCAAAATTTTGAAGAAAATTATCTTAAATTCAATCCTATTTTTTTTTTTCAAATAACTATACGTATGCATCAGTGTTGTAAAGACTGCAGTCTTTTGGGTAATGCATTCAATTTATTCGCAGTAACTAAAATTTTGTATGAAAGTTACTACTGCGACTAGAAACTTTAACTGCAAAAAAAAACAGTCAGCAGTCAGTAATTACTTTTTGACTTCGCAGTTAAAAAAAGCTGTTAATTGACTCAAAATTTAAAAATTTAACTGCAGTATTTTAACTGATTTTATTCTTTTTAGTGAATACAAATTCTTTTGTACTGGAGTATTAGAATTTTCATTCAGTAAGTCTTTTGACTACAGTTAATTAACTTTTAAGTCTTTTAATTTTTAATGTATAAAAAATAATGTAAATGTTATCAAAAAACGCAATTTTTTATTTAAAAACTTTTTTTTTATAAATAAAATTAATTTTCAACTATTGGGGAGTTAAATTTCAGTAGCAGCAATTTTTCAAAATTGCTGTCTGAAAGTGCTCCTCTTCTGGAGTTGGCAATAAGCCCAGCAACCGAAACGAATGGCGGGACCGGAATATTGTATATAAAGAGCATTTTTTTTTTTGTTTGGACATTTTTCGAGAGAGTCCAAAGATATAGATTTTCGGACAAGATAAAGATCGTAATTCTCGTTTTGTCAGCTTTAATCTTAGATGGTAAACAAGAAAATTGACATAAAATAAATTCTTTTTGTCAATCTTATATTTTTATTGAAAAACAATACAAAACAGTTGCAAGTTGTAGTATCAACTTTCCCGCAATGGCCCCTTCAAAAAATCGTTTTTTTAAGAATCATCTTTTAAAAGAATAGATGGAAACCAAGTTCGCGAATTTTTTTTTAATTTCTTCGGAACTCAAAATATAAATCAAACTAGAACTACCTTTAAATCACGAAAAAAAACTCTGAGATATTATACAACTAAGTACTCGTACGTTGAGACTGTAAGTTACCAATGAAAGACATTTCAATTTTTGTGTCGCTTTATATAGAAGAGATAAATTAACAGAAAAAAAAATAAAACAAGATAAGGTTTAGTAATTATTGTGACGTAAAAAGCAAGCACAACAAAAATGTTTTCTAAAAATTAACGTTTATCTTTTTTTTTTCAATTTTATAATGGAGAATAGAAAATACCTATTATATAGTCATTAAAAAGATAGACATGCATCTTAACTTTTTAAAATTTATTTTTATCTTACAGTTCGGTCCCTGACTCTGTGGTAAACTCAAAATTATGGGAATGTAACCTTAGAAATTTTTGCGGAAAAACAATCATTTTTTTTTTTTTTTTTGAAGCCCTGCGGGACTTGACCTACATGAAAATCTACATGCAACCAAATTAAAATGACCCAATCCTCGTTGGTTTGGATTTATTAATGTCGTTACATCGTTGATTTCGTTCCTTTGGATTATGTTTTAACGTACGACTTTAATGACTGCCGCAACATCTCATATCAATTCCATTGCCAATGGTCTTTTGCCAGAAAATGGTTATCTCTTGACTCTTGGTGGCGTTGGCGTTGGCGGGTAGCAATGGATTTTTGTTGTTGTTATAAAATAAGAAGCCATCAGCCAGTAAGACAGACATCGAGACAGACCAACAAGAAAAACTCTAAGACAAAAGAGTTGAAGAAGAAATTGTTAACAAGGTTACACAATGGCTCACTGAAGCCGCCACACCACCGCGCCGCCGCCGCTGCGCCGCATTTTGACAAGAGGCTTTGTTGATATTTTGAGTGTCATCAACACATATAGTTGGAGCTGGAAGTATAGGTAGAGGGGCAACACTAAGTCGAGTATGGAAATGATTTGAAACGGACATGATGATGGGCCCAAAACGAAGTGGGGTCCGTCCACTCTCAATTTTCCATAGAGCTAGATATGATGTCTGTCTTAGACGAAACGTCACGACACCACACGACCGGGTATAGGGAAAACTCCAAATCGCTACTATAAAAAGATGCCCAAGTGGCAGTGAAAGACATCAGTTTAGTTTGTGCTATCGTTCGCTTTACACTTGGACTAACACAAAATGAAGGTGATGCACCATTGCTCTCAATTTATATGGATATACGAAAAATAAAAACAAAATTTAAGGATTATCTAACGGTTTATATCTTCTTCCTGTTTATAGGTTTTCGTTTGCTTGCTTTCGATTGCAGCAATTGCTTCAGCTGGCTTCCTTGGAGGTGGCGGCGGCGGTGGCGGAGGAGGTGGATGGTCTAGCGGTGGTGGCGGTGGATGGTCCAGTGGTGGAGGTGGTGGTCACGGAGGTGGTGGCGGCCAATCTGTGAAGATTGTCAAAGTCATTAGTAGCGGAGGAGGTGGCGGCGGAGGAGGCGGTCACGGTGGATGGTCTGGCGGTGGAGGCGGAGGTGGCGGTGGATGGTCCAGCGGTGGTGGCGGTGGAGGTCATGGTGGAGGCGGTGGAGGAGTCCAGGTCATTAAAGTCATTCACGGTGGCAGTTCCGGTGGACACGGTGGAGGTGGCGGCGGAGGCGGCGGCCATGGTGGATGGTCCGGCGGCGGCGGTGGAGGCGGTGGTCACGGAGGTGGTTCATCAGGTGGTGCAGTCAAAATCATTAAGATCATTGATGGTGGCAGCTCTGGTGGCGGCGGTGGTGGCGGTTGGTCTTCCGGTGGAGGTGGAGGAGGCGGTGGCTGGTCTTCCGGTGGAGGTGGTGGTGGTTGGTCATCCGGTGGAGGTGGTGGCTGGTAAAAATCTGATCGAGTCCTTCTTAAAGCTATTGAGACTTTGTAAATATGTAATGTGACCATCCAATTGTTATCCCCTATTCCTAATGAGGAAGTTGTTGATCTAATCCATTTCAAAAAAAAAATAGTTGTAAGAATTTAAAATAAAATTTTGTGATAAAAAAGAACGAAATATTTTTTATTTCTTTTTTTTTAATAGATTGGTCTATAGGCAGTATTCTTCATTTAAAATTTCAAAATTTCATTTTTGAAAAATTGAAAAAAATCGAACAAATTTTTTAACTTGATTGATTATTAGTTTTTTCAATTTCATATTTTTAAAATTCAATTTTTCAAATTTCAAACAATTTCTTTTCGACTGCTGAATCTTGGTAAATATTCGGTCGAATCTATACGGTTCTGTCATGAATGGTTTGGAGAAGTAAATAAATTTAAAAAAATCAACGAAAAAATAACTGCATAACTGCGTTGCAATGACTAACCTTACAAAATTACTCATTATGTAAGCGCATTATTAAATGTGTCATTTTTTAATGGACTCTTTGCTCTACACAATCAACGCCAATTAAAACAAAAGGACATCATTTAAGCATTTACTTTTTTATCGAAAGTATTAGAATACAATAGATGACCCTCAAAAGCAGGCACTCAGAGGCACTTTTTTGTAATGCAATTTTTGTTCTTCCCCGTGTAGTTGATTGATGGCAAAAGAAATACCATTATTAAAGGTGCAAACGTCTGTCAGATCTTTGTAGAGCACGTCCAGTTTCTCTCTAGAAGCCCTCTCCTAAATCTTCTCGATATAAACGACATTCCCTATATATTAAGCAAATCACAGTTCAGCTGTCCATTGAATTAAAAAAAATTAATAAATTATTAAAAAATTTTCTTTTTTAACTATTTTTTTCAATACAACATTTTTTTCAAGATTTTGTTTTTCACAAGTTTGTTTTTAATTTTTTTAAATGTTCGTTCTACTCAAAAATGGTAAATTTGATTTTGATAATTTTTTTGTAGGCATATAAAAATAAAAATATATCTATGCCTACGCAAAATACTGGATGATGGAATAACTGAATGTAGGCAATTCAAAATTCACCTCTGTTGTTTCCTGAATTTTTTTATACAGAATAAATTTTATTTTATATACATATATACCGATCTTTTAATTTAAATCACAACATTTGAAGTGGGATACTTTGCAATAAATGGAAATTCTTTTTTTTTGTCGCTGGCTGTTAACATTAAATTCTTCAATATTTATTTAGATTCATGTTTCTGAAACACTTGCTTATTCTTTCAAGAATTATATTTAATAAATTAATTGATAAGTGAAAATGGTTGGTGCTATAGCCAATGAAAATCAGGTGCACCAAAAGGCTAAAGCCTGTAGGTTTGGTTTAGAAACGAAAAAAATGGAATGGAATGGAAATTGACTTAAAACAGAAAAAACATTATTCAAAATTAACGCTATAAAGTTCATGAAAATTTTTGACTTTCATCGAACTTTACAAATTCTGATGAACATCGTTAATACCCTGTTTAAGTACAAAGAGAAAAGGCTGTTCATTTCCCTGAATTTGGTGAACCAAATTCGCAAAGTGAATAATAATAATTTTCTGACTAAAAATTCTACAAACTGATTATTGGGTTAAAATCTCATTTAAATTTTATAACGTGTTGTTTTGAAATTTAGTGATGCCAATTTTCTGCAGGGATCATACAACAATCAAAATCGTCCACATTTGGTGGGGTAACGCCAAGGAACGTCCACCTATTTACAATAAGGTGCCGGTATCAGAATTCATAAATTCAAGATCATTGGAAATAATCGCCCAAAACTAATTTTAGTAAGAAAAAACAAAATTTTTAATATTTAATATTGCATGAAACTTTTTATTGACGCTTCAATAATCCACCGTTGTAGAGACCAAGTCCACCGTTGTAGATACCGGCGGCGTTGTATAGACCATTGTTATAGAGTCCACTACCAATTCCATAAGTACTTGCGAATCTTGGGCCGTATGAAAGTCCGTATGGGTGAGAAACAATTGGAGAACCTACTACTTGAGCATGAGCTGAAATAATTGGTGCAGAACGGTAGACTGGAGCTGAATGGTAAATTGGAGATGCAACTGAATGAACAATTGGAGCCGATTGAACGTATGGAGATGCGATAATGTTTCCAGTGCTGTAAACACCATTTCCGTATACACCGTTCCTGAGCAGATGACCAGCATTTGCAACAGCCAACACAGCGAACAAACAGATAAGGAACTAAATTTACAGAGAAAAAAATGGTTGTGAATAATAAAAAGTTCCTTAATTTTGAAATCCTAAGTCGAACTTACTTTCATGATGATTAGTAGATGGACTTTCTTGGTTTGGATTAAACAAAAAGAATGATCTTATTTCCAAATCTGACACTATTTTATACCAAATTAAATGTCAAACAAAAATTTAGAAGTGTTGTACAAGAATATAGAGCGATTGCTTACATCTTTTTTAGCGGTAAGAAGTGGGGATAATTAGAGACCTTTATGAATTTTGAAAGTAATTTATCAATCAATTAAAAGCTAAACAGACATCCATCGATCTGAATTAAATGGTTTTTGATACATTTTTGTAACACAAATTTAAAATTCTATGAATATTTTATTCTAAACAAAAGTTATTTTACATCTCATTAGATAGCTCAATTTAAAGCCCATCACATTATGCAAATTTATTATCACAACGTTAACAAAAAAAAATTAAAACTAGCTATGTGCATACGAATCAGTAGTTAACTATTAAGTTTTTTTTTCACATACTTTAGCATAGATAATAGATTAAAAGCTTTACATCCTCTTCTATACGGAACTGCTTAGATGACGTATTTTATATTGGTGAGCTATAATGAAGGCAAAAATGGGCGAATTAATTAACACCATCTGTTAACATAGATAAAGACGCCACTTATTTGCCACGATCCACGATTTATTTCTTCTCCAAATAAAGAAGACACAAATCTTAAAATTTGTTGTTTGTGTAAAGCCAGATATTCCTTATTTTTAGCCTATGGCATTAAAACTCCCAAAATCAAGTTGTTTTCTAATTTAAAAAGTTTAATTTCAATGGTTTTAGGACGACGCTTATTTTGACACTTAGCAGTTTAAGTCTTAAATAATGTGAATCTATTTTGATTTTGATTACCTAGCAATTACGCTTTGAATGCTAATATCCAAACCAAAACCCGATTTTCAGCTCTTTTACGGTTTTTTATTTTAAATTAAAATGTTTATAAAAATTAAATTGTTTTATAAAAATTATAGGTATCTATCGATGAAAATAAAAAAACAACATTTTAATTTTTTTAAAGAAAACTATTTCTTTAAAAAACTTAAAATGTTGTTTTTTTTTTTTATTTTCATCGATAGATCCCTATAATTTTTTATAAAACAAGTCCTATATGATTTCAATAATATTGGACACTAATATTTTAAAAAAAATATAAAAATTTTAAAAATTAATCATAAGCCCTGCAATTTTTCCTTATAACCACAAAAACAAGTAATTACCTAAAAAATGTCCAATAACTTTCTTAAAAATTAATTTATTGAATGTCAATTCAAGAGTTCCTGCTACTTCCCTGTTTGATTTACCGCTATAAGACTACTGATATTATTGTAGAGTAGTTTTAAGCTTATCGATTATTAAAAATATTTATTTTTCTTAGAACTAGAAGAACGTTTTTTTTAATTGCTTTTTAAAAATAATTACAAAAATTTTGATTTCTTATTTCAAAATTTCAAACTATCATCTTGAAAATATTTTATTTTAAACATATTTTTCTTATTATTTTCTTTTAAGTACCGAATTAGAAATTTTTGTTTTCTAGTAATCAGAATTTTTTCTTAGTTATTATTTTTCAATTTTTTTTTTGTAATAACTATAGGTAGATTAAAAATTGTATCTTTCTAATTACCAGTTTCTTCAATAATTAAGAACTTTTTTTGTTCTAAATATTAATTTTTGAAGTTACCCCACTGCATCATTATTACAACACTTGAAAACATTTCACAAAGACTTAAAATTATTAAAACTTTATTGTCAAAAGTAGTTTCTAAATGTTTGAATATTTCAAAATTATTTACTCAGTAATTTTTCGACAAATTTTTGATTTTTACAGTTTCAGTTTTGAAAATGTGTCCACCTTTTCTTAAATATAAACTTTTATGTCCATACTTTCAAAATGTGTGGAATTTTAATTTTTTTGTTAAATTGATTTCGTTTCAAAATTGACCGAAATAACGAAAAAGGCGTGTGCTTTTTAACATTTTCAAAACCGCCCTTTTATTATTGCCGAATTTCATAAGACTGATTTTTGTTGGTAGAAATGTACGGGTAAAATTATGAAAAGCAGAATTTGCCCAAGTCAGAATTTTGTCGCAGTTCTATACATAATTGTGTATGACATTCTAATTATTTTTAAATGAAGAAATCTTCTGGCCAACTGGTGATGGGAAGAAAAGCAACACGACATTCCCTTTTGCCTTTGCACAAAATCGCTTTTTTGAAACATATACTGCAGTATTGATAAAAAAACTTGAAATTTCAAGCCTTATCCTCAGGTTAACTAATCCACAGCAAAAAAAGGCAAGAGTATGATAACCGTGGCGCCGAGAAATGATAACGGATTTTTGTAGAACACGGCGATACAAGCATTTTTTACTATGAGAGGGGGGTCTATCTCCCCCCATTTAGGCGGTAGGGGCAATTTTAAAAATATGTACGTTAAATGGAAAAAAAATAATTAAGAAATAACGGTAATACTTACAATTAAGTATTATACTTTATTTTAAAGCCAACATTCTATTCTATTAGCCAGTTTTTAAATCTAGTCAAAACTATGCATAGTTGTTTAAAAATTTAATTTTAAACTCAAAATTTGAGTAAAAAAAAGTTAAACAAATTTTAAATTTTAATATTTCAAAACCATAAGTTTATAAATAATTTTTTTTTTAATAATTTGTTGCTCTTATTAATTTTCAATCAAAAACTGAAAATTGGATGATTTTATGCCTCTTAGTTTTTGGGAAAATTGAAAATAACCACAAGTACTATTTTAATTTATTTGTGTTTTTTTTTTTTTGTTTGAGTGGTCTTATTTTGATAGTAATAATTGTAGGTGCGAGTTTGGGTGTATGCCACACTGAGGTGTGTATGGGTTGTGCAACCCCCCTGCTTGGGCTCACTATAGGATTTGGGGTGCGTGCAAGATGGGGTGGGTGCTAGGTGGGGGTGCATGCAAAGTTTCTTTTGCATTTAAATAAGCTGGATTTAAGAAAAATTAATTTATCCTACGTATTTCTTAATCCATATTCGATTATTATACTATCAAAATAAGACTTCGTAAATACTCAAGAAAGGAAAAAATAATTTAATTAAAACATTTTTTTTGGTAATTTTCAATTTTCTCAAGAACTAGAAGACATGAAATCATCTAGTTTTCAGCGTTTGATCAAAAACAAATTAAAGCAATGAATTCTAAAAAAAAATAACAGTAAGTGATGTTAAAGTTTTGTAAAATTACATTTTAAACCTTATTTTTAACTTCTTTTGTCTAAATTTTGAGTTTAAAACAATTTTTTTCAAAAACCATACATAGTTTTGACTTCATTCAAAAACTGGCTAATAGACAGAAGTGTTGGCTTTAAAAAAATGTAAGCAACTTAGTTTTAAGTATTACCGTTATTTTTTAATTATTTGTTTTCCATTTAACGTACATATTTTTTAAATTGCCCCTACTACCATAGAAAAAAAGGCTTGTATTGCCGTGTTCTACAAAAATCCGTTATCATTTCTCGGGGCCCCGGTTATCATACTCTCCCCAAAAAAACTTTCTTCACTCAAAGCAGACGCAGTTGCTTTCAGTTCCGATTGAGTAAAAAACAAATAATACATGGATTAGTTAACCTCAGTAAACGTTTAAAGTTTCCGTTTTGTTGATTAATAGGGCGGGTGCCGTATATACAAGAAAACGAAATAAATATTGTAATAAAATAAATTGGGTTTATTCCGCAAATTAAATATTTTTCGGTTCATTTTTCTACATTAGGTAAAATGAATATTGTAGCCAAAAATATTAATTAAACGTTTGTGTTATGAATGCCTAATTGTAAAAATTGGTCTAACGTAACTGTAGTTGTCATTTCCAAATCATTTCCAAATCCTGATAGTTATTCAATAACGCGCAATCAAAATTGAATTAATCTTAATTCAAAAGCACTTCAAAACAAAGTCTCCTTGAACAACAAAGCAAACCAAATTATAAATCTGCAAACATAATAACGCGTTCCTGCGAATAATAATAATAAATAGATAACATAACAATGTTCAACTAAAATCCATTATATTCCGTACAGAATTGCGTAATACCATATCTACCTAATGCCTAGCTCGTTTTTTTTTGTGTACTTGCTTCATTATTCAATTCAGTTTTATTTCAATTTTGAAAAAAATAATAAACAGATAAAATAAACAATAATAAACACTCATGATGTTTTTGTAACTTTTATCAAATAACTATACCTAATCTCCTAATTGGTGTAATTTATTATTCGTCAAGTGCACTTTGTGATATGTTAGCCACATATTGGCAATATGGCGCTATAAGTCACTTACAACAAAAACAGCAAAAAAAAAAATCGGACACGCTTCAAAATGCACCTTTACGAATTGTCATTTAAATTGCTGTTGGTTGGTTGTGATGTTAACAAATCGATACACACGCCACCACCAGAGACGCGACAGTCGTTGCTGGTTGCAATAATAAATCAACAACAACAAAAATAAACTTATCTGTCCAAAGCATTTCAATTTGTGTCATCCTTGATCGACACGCTTTGTATACTCAAAAGCTGGTGAATAACCCTCGCCATTTTGGCAATCGCCCCATCATGGCAGAATGATTGATGGCAATTAAAACGTTTCGATCGCGGTGTCAGTTAGGGTTGCCACTTTGAAAATTTACTAAATTGATTTCGGAATATTGGTAAAGTTAAAATTTACCGATATTTAAAAAAAAAACCGCTGTACCATCACGTGCAGATATTTAGCTAATTTATATGAGTGAGACGAGTCACTTTTCACTGAAAATCGTTTTAGAGTGAGTGAATGATTTTCTGCTTTTATTGCTTTCATTTGTTTTCTCTGTATCATACTTATCTTTCAAGTGTTTCAACATGGATTCGGACCCATTTCACTAAATAGCTAAATCGCTTTTGGGAGTGAAGTGAGACGAGTCAGTGAGTAAGGCGAGTCATCACATTTAACTCGCTAAAATCTAAACAACAACTGTTGTTGTCAATCATAGCAATATGGTATTATTGTTATTTCGTCGTCGCCACCGAATGTTTCGCATTGGTTTGAGACAGCCTTAAAATTTGAAAACCAGATTTTAGATCAAATAACTTCTCAAAAACTTGAAATTATGTAAAATTTTAAGTTTTTCAAGTTTCATCATCTATTCTGACAACTTAAAGCTGTAAAACAACCATTAAATACCCAGTCGATATCTTAAATTGCCCAGCGGCAACCATAAAACTTACCAAACTGATCTTTATCTCATCCACATCATAGAAAACTTTAATCTACTTGCCTACAATGTGGACGCAATAACACACTCTGGGTTGAGTGCTTATAGAGACTAACATTGTCTAAAACAAATTGTGAATGTGCAACAAAGGATTGTTGCTTAAGATACCTCTAATCTAAGTGCCACCATAATTATCATTGAATTGCAGACATCAGGCAGGCAGGAAATAGTTACACGCAAAAAAGCAAGCTTAGTGAACAAAGGTAGTAATGTTTATTCTGCAAAGTCTTTTGAACCAATTCTATTAACAATTAGAGTGGATCCATCACCATCACCAGCATATAGACCAACAATCCGATGTAGCCAATCTTTTTTCACAGAAGTCGCAATTTCTCGCTATAGGGGAGTGCAAACCAGTTCAGCATTGGGTAACCCATCCGAATGATCGAAACATCTGTGGCAGAATTTTAATAGAGTTGTTTGGTCAAAAGTAATGGCTTAGAAAAATATTAAACATGTTGATATGATGATGTGCGGGGATATTGCGGTGCAGTAATAGCATTAGGAGCGGCTACTGTGGCTATAAACACTCTGATTGGAATTCAAGAGGCTATTTTGAGTGCTTTGATTCCAAGTGGGTGTGGGTACGGGGTATTCAAAGACTGTTAAGTTGATTGTTTGATTGACCAAACAAATAAGCAGAAGATGCTTCAAGTTTAGGTCTTTATTACATTCTACATGTTAAACTGACCTTTAAGAGATGTTGTAAAGATAAACAGTGTGAGATCAACAGCCAGAGTATTTAATTTTTTTTTTTGAGAAAAACACACAAAATACAGTTGGACCGGTATCCCAATACCTCACTCGGAAAGTGTTTATTGAAGTGACACAAACCGCATTGATTTTGATCGTGCTGATGCGATACGAAAAATCCCATAAATCATAATAGAAAAATATATCCACTCACTCTTCACACAAAATGTATAACCCAGACCATTTAAGTTCCATTTAATAAAGATGTTTAACCCTACATCTAAACACAACTACGCCCTCTAAAAAAAAAAAGAAGACATAAACGGCAACTTGTAGATAGTAAGGTTTCCCACTTACTAAAGGAAGAACTTATAAAAAAAGCCTAAATTTGCTTATTCTACTTAATTTTTAGTTTTTTCACATCTCAAAGCGCTACATTTTTTTTATAAAGAATTCGGTAAGGCTTTCGACAAAGTCATAATCTTTATTTCTTTCATCTTCTGGTTTCCCTTCGGGTTTCAAACAATGGATCAGGTCGTATTTGAAAAGCGGAACATACCAAGTTCTTTTTAGAGGAATTATTTCTGATTCAATTAACGCTGGCTCTGATGTACCACAAGGTAGTCACATTGGTCCACTGCTCTTCATTGTATCAATCAACGACGTTGCTTTGATACTTAACTTATGTTTTGCTACTAGCATCTGTATCGCAGAAGTAATTAACATGAAGAAATGGGCAGAACTTAGTCTCGAAAGAAACGGCAGTACAGAAACCGAAACATTGCCAAGCGATGGCGCATTCAAAACGCTAAACTTATGCTCCATTAGGCAAAAAAAAAATAAAGTCACACTTCATTCGGTGTCAGACCAGATTGGTATCCAATAGAATGAAAAGGCAGACTCCTTAGCAAAAACATGAGCAACTACATCTCTAATTTGACCAGAGCCTTATTGCGAAGTAGGAGAAAATGTGATCAACAACAGGATCGAAGCAGAAGAGGAGACTAAAAGATCAAAAATCTGGAATGATGGTAGAACATTTTTTTTCAACTGTAGATTTTTTTCAATTTATCAATGAGAAAGCAAAATCAAAGGCTAAGTTTGCATGCTGTCTAAAGTATATAGTATAAACAACTCCTTAAACTTAAGGACCAAAGTATGACTGTTCCGCTCCAATGTTGATCAGTGAATCTTTATGCATGTGGCACTTGGAAAGTTACATCAGCTGTCACAAGAAAGCTGAAAACATTCGTAAATTGATGTCTACGAAACATCCTGAGAATTTCCTGACCCAACTGTGAGCAACTCCCCATGCAGATATTGCGAACGCTCATGGGGAGACACCCGACCACAATGTGTTGCACTTGCGCACCAAAGACACAAACACCTGGGCACTCCAAAAAACAGGTAATTTGTAGGATGAACCTTAATTATGAGCAAGCTCAACCTCCGGTTCTTCATTCCGCACACAGCCAATTTGATATATAGCTATGACGTTGGCTTTAAATTATACAAAAAAATTAGAAAAGGATAACAACATTTTACTGAATTTTCTAAAATAGGTAGGTTAGTTCTTGTACGTGGGGGAAAAGTTAATACTTATTTCCAAGCACTTACACCAGTTTATGTTTTGAGCTTAGACAAAATGTTTGCATAATGTGATAGGCATTAATTTATGATAATGAGATGTTGAACATATTTTCTTAGGATAAACTATTCATCGACCAATTTAATCAATTCCGTTACAAATTTATACCAACTTTTTTTTTCTAAATCGATAGCTGTCTGACAACATTTCACCAAGGTCTGTAATTGCTCCCAAATCTAACACTTAACGCTTGCTCTTCATTATTTAATTATTCTTGATTATTCTCAATTAAGGTTTTTCTGAATTTTTATTTTGTATAAAATAGTGTCAGATTTCAAAGTAAGATCATTCTTTTTGTTTAATCCAAACCAAGAAAGTCCATTTACTAATCATCATGAAAGTAAGTTCGACTTAGGATTTCAAAATTAAGGAACTACAGCAGTGTTTTGTTTTTCTTCATATATTATAGGTCCTTATCTGTTTGTTCGCTGTGTTGGCTGTTGCAAATGCTGGTCATCTGCTCAGGAACGGTGTATACGGAAATGGTGTTTACAGCACTGGAAACATTATCGCATCCCCATATGTTCAATCGGCTCCAATTGTTCATTCAGTAGCTGCACCAATTTACCATTCAGCCCCAGTCTACCGTTCTGCACCAATTATTTCAGCTCATGCTCAAGTAGTAGGTTCTCCAATTGTTTCTCACCCATACGGACTGTCATACGGCCCAAGATTTGCAAGCACCTATGGAATTGGCAGTGGACTTTATAACAACGGTCTATACAACGCTGGTATCTACAACAGTGGACTTGGTCTCTACAACGGTGGATTATTGAAGCGTCAATAAAAAGTTTCATGCAATGATAAATATTAAAAATTTTGTTTTTTTTACTAAAATTAGTTTTGGGAGATTATTTCCAATGATCTTGAATTTTATGAATTCTGATACAGGCACCTTATTGTAAATAGGTGGACGTTCCTTGGCGTAACCCTAAGCGTAACACGCTAAAAAATCAAAATCACGCCATTATTTCTCATTTTGTGAATTGGGTACACGAAATTCTTTTTGTACTCAAATAAGAGGCTAAGCAACATTGAAATTTGGATATAACTAATTGTTTTTAAAACAAAATACTAACCTACCTTACTCTTAAGTCGAAATTCCACAGTTTTTTTTTTTATTGCTCAGGCTTTTTTACCATGAAACTCAAGAACAAATTTAAAAACATTAGACCCTTATAAAATTGGATTAAAGAATGGTAAGTAAAAAAATTACATTGAAAAACTAGATTTGTAAAATATACAGCCCATGTTTGAATTTTTTCTTCAAAATATTTGCATAGCATGGCACCTAGAGATTTTGCAAAATAAAAATGTAGTAAGCTATAAGAACTTTTTGTTCAGGACCAATTTTTAATTTTTTTGAACAGCGAGGATATAAATTGTTCAAAAAATTAAATTTAAAAAAAAGTTTTCGTTCTCACAAAAAAAAGAAAACGGTTAAAAAAATTTTGTCAAAAAAAAATTGATACGCGGGACTACGCGAGAAAAAAACATAATCTTTTTTGAAAAAATGCAGAATTTTTTTTTCATCAGGAATCATATTTTGAATCGTTTATATTTATAGTCATTCAAGCATCTGCCTAAATACAGGGTGTCAGCCGGGAAAGTATACTTATTTGTTTGTTTATAATTTTTGATTAAATGAAAGGGAATGGATCTTATATTGATAAATCTTTATTTAATATTGCCAATTATATATAGAATACAATATCAGGTAAATGTCCGCCTCCATTACATTCATGCAGATCCTTGTACAAAATTGTGGCCAAAGTTGTTCTTTGAAGACCAATCTCCTGAGCACGGCGTCGAATTGAGGTTGATGGATTGTTTTGATTGTTTCCTTGAGCAACAGTAATATTTTCAGCCAATCTTACAGTACGTTGTGGTCCATGTTTGGGCCTATCACTTACAGTCCCTCTTTCTTCGAAATCATTCACTACACGATAAATAGTGCGTTTTGTTGGCACGTTGTTTCTCCCAAAAATTTCACGTAACTTTTTCATCGTCACAGTTATCGATGATTGATTTTGATAACATTTTTTTTAACAATTGAAACACGTTGGTTTATCGAATTAAATAAATCTGTGAAATCAGTTTTAGAAAACACAACCATATTTGTATATTTTTGTTCTTAAAAAAACACCCTGAGGGTGCCAAAGAAGCGCAATGTAATGAATTTGATGTCAAGTTTGATCAAAACGTCAAATTAAATAAAATTTGGCAATTAAATTTGGTTGGTAGCTGCAGTCAACACATTTGTACTGCATAGTGTTTTCTATATTATGTTTTTGCCAAGTCTTCTGGGAGAATAAATAGAAGCGTGGGTGATTTTTTCTTGCATTTTAAAATTTGTCCTTCATTTAACACGATAGCAAATAGAACCAGAGCAACCATATATTTTCAATAATATATACTATTTGGGATTGAATCCTACAAAAAACCGATACGCTCTACGTTATATCCAAATCTGTTTGATTTTGTTGCTTATTCTCCTAGCTTATTATTGAATGACTTCCGAAATAAATGTAAATAAAAAAGTATTTAATATTTCATGTAGGTTTTTATTGACGTTTCAAAAATCCAGCGTTATAGAGACCAGCGTTGTATAGACCATTGTTATAAATTCCACTACCAATTCCATAAGTACTTGCGAATCTTGGGCCGTATGAAAGTCCGTATGGGTGAGAAACAATTGGAGACCCTACTACTTGAGTAGAAACAATTGGTGCAGAACGGTAGACTGGGGCTGAATGATAAATTGGAGCTGCTACTGAATGAACAATTGGAGCCGATTGAACATATGGGGATGCGATAATGTTTCCAGTGCTGTAAACACCATTTCCGTATACACCGTTCCTGAGCAGATGACCAGCATTTGCAACAGCCAACACAGCGAACAAACAGATAAGGACCTTAAATATATGAAGAAAAACAAAACACTGCTGTAGTTAAAAGTTCCTTAGATATTTTTGAAATCTTAAGTCGAACTTACTTTCATGATGATTAGTAGATGGACTTTCTTGGTTTGGATTAAACAAAAAGAATGATCTTACTTTGAAATCTAACTCTCTTTTATACAAAAAAAGGGCAAGATACAAATTTTGAAGAATTGGAGAAGAATAAAGGGTGAACGTCTTAAAAACTCTGTATACTAAAGTTCTTGTACATAAGTGGGGATTATTATTGATGCCTCTGTAAATTTTGAAAGTTATTTATCAATCAATTGAAAGGCAGACACCCATTCATCGATCTCAATGAAACACTTTGTATAAGCGAATCCAAAAGGTCTATGAATATTTTATTCTAAAAAATTGTATTTTACATATCATTACTTCAATTAAAAGGCCATCACATTATGCAGACATATTGTCAAAATGTTAGAAAAGAAAAACCCAAAAATTACAATACGCATAGGAACTTTATTTTTTTCTATATTACATAGCACCTAACTTTTAAATGGATTAATTAAAAGGTTGACATCCTCTTCATTACAGTACTACAGATAGATGTCTTGATAATTTAGAGTAAGCTTCCTAAACTACTATGTTTTTCATTGGTGAGGAATAATGAAGAAAGAAGGAGAATAAATTAACACTATTTAAATATTTTACATAGATTAGTAAGTTTTACCTCTTTTGTGATTATTTATACATTTTGAAGTTAAAGAAGGTACAAAACGTGAGAATTGATAAAGTCAAACTGAAGAGGACGCCATGGAAAGATGACGTATTGCAATTCTTTTGAAGTGATTTTTAAAAGATTACAATTTTGAAGTCTTTGGACTGTTTTTACTATTTAAATATTTTTTTAACGCGCTTAAAAGAGAATTAAATAAAACTTGCTTAAATTAAACTTGTTTACGAAAAACAGATATAATTTTTTTAATTTTGATACTTATTGAAACACTCAAAACATAAAGAAGGATTTCCTTCACATGTGGCACAAAAGCTCACCTCACCTTTTTTACTGCAGCACCTCGACCCTCATTTTTACTCATCGCATCATAACAATCTCTGCATCTTTTTCTAATTTTTCTGTTTCTTGAGTCCTTATTTTCAGTTTCCTTTAGTTGATGTTTGACCTTAGATGTATGATCATGATGTTCAGAAGAGTAAGTTCACATAATGCCTTGCAATTATCATCATCGGCTCGACAACCGGGGTCCGGTCCTGGCCTTCTTCAACAAGACTCTCCACCTATCCTGGTCTCGAGCCGACGCCATCCAGTTACCATCTCTCCGGCATGGTCTACCACGCTGCCGTCTACCATTGAATGTACCACAAAGAACTTTCCGAGTCGTTTCCTCTTCGCTCATGCGAGCGAACACCCTCTCTAAATTTCAAAATTGTGCATTTTTTGTTGTGATTTGTAAAGAACCAAGGCGTGTACTATGGTCGTTGATAGCAAAAATTCAAACCCTATTTTATGGTACCATCGAATTGTTTTCCGTAGTGACGTAAAGTAGCATACCATTTGGTCTGAAATATCGATTCCATGCTTAGCATGATTGTAGTCAACAAACATACGTAACTTTTTTACTTCCTGACCATCTCTATTTCTTTTTCCTGTGTATATACTTCCTCTAAGCCATGTTTAGTGGTTACCATGAGAACGTCCCGTTTATCTCTCCACATTGCAACTACAATGCCCGAGTCTTCCATACCTTTTACTTCATGTTTTTTTAGCTTAGCATAAGTAACCTTTTTTGGATTTCCTGTAGTATTACTCCGAAGTGTACCTAAAAGATGAGTTCGACGATTAAGAAAATGTTTGGCTAGAGACATTGGTGTATAAAAGCTATCTGTTTGCAAAAGTTCTTCCTTGATCTAAATATTGTCCGGCCATATCCAAAATAATTTGCGTCGAGTGTGAGGTCGGAGATTTCGTTCGAAGTGCGCGCATTGAAAAATTTCCTTTCAAGAAGCTCAAGGAGAGTACTCACCTTATCTAATCGGTTACCTCTAATAGCCGAGTTGTCTGCAAAGTGGATGAACTTTAGAAGCAACTGAAATCTATTGCGTGACATCAGCTGAGGTACGAAAGAGTTCTTGAAAAAGTTGTCAATGTTCAAGTAGTGAGCAATCGAAGAATATTTTTCCCCATTTACATAACAAGTCCTAAAAATTGTTTCATCTCCGCCATCTCCTGTATGTTCGTATCTTCCCATCGTTTTGATCGAGAGTTACGTGTTGTAGTATTATTTCTCAAGAATTCGTTGGCATTTGCATTGGTCTCGATAACGAAAAACGTCATCAGTAACCAGACTAAGCCCATCAATTGGTTGCATTGCTGGTGTGGTGACAGTGGCGGAATATCAGTTGCTTTTAGTGTGTTTGGTTCAAAAACAAAAGCTTTTAGAGACTGGCATGGGTTTGTTCTAAAAGTTGTTCCAGGTATTAATTGTTCTCCGTCATCTTGTTTATTTTTGAAGCAAAATGGAATAAATTTTGTTGGGCATGATTAAAAAAAAAAACAATTTAAGGCTCTACAACTTTCATTACAACAGTTCATCGATTTAATTAACAACAACAAAGATATATGAACAATAAAAGCAACTTTTAGATCAATAATCGAAAAGATCATTTAATATTACTTCTTTGGTAGAAAAGTCAATTGTCTACAAATTTGTCATATAACTATTTTACCTAGGATAAAAAATACGCTAATTATGTGCGAAAAGCTAAGTGTTCATTAAGAATAAAATGGCGGCCAAATGAAACTGGGTACAGTTGAGAAAAAATTGGTTGTGCAAAACTACTTTTTCAATTTGAGTAAAAATTGCAAAAACAAATGGCAACAAATGTCAAATATTTCTTTTCAAAAATGTTTCCCTAACACTTACCATATCGAATTTTAGTATTACAGACTCTTAAGTCGAAATAAATGCTTCTTCTTATTTTTTTTACTGGTAATACTCTACAGTATTTCTGTCTGGCTCCCATTTTAAATCATTTTCTCGAGCGAAAATATTGTTGTTTTCCTAACCACTTATGTATGAATGACTATAAATGCTTTTATCAGAATATCTTATGCCAAGCAATTTCCTTAAGTCTTAAAAATTTAATTTTAAATTTCAACAGAATATTTTACATATGTATGTATGCTGATTTTTTAAATCATTAACACTATTAACATATGTACATGCAATAAATTAAAATTAAAGCCCAGAAAATATTGGTGACATATATGTAAATGCTTCAGTTTTTATGTAGGTTGAACAAGTTGAAACATTAAAAGATTTCGATGATGATGATCCTGATCCTGATCCTGATCCCGATTTTGTGGCGTCTATTCCTGATAACCTAAGTAACGAAACTGAAATTTCATTTAAAAAAATCAACGGTGGTAGTCAGTTGGAACATAAGCTAATATTTGGAGGCTGTGAATTTATACGTTCAGAAAATGAAGTTCATTCTATGAAGAAAATCATTTTAAGCAGAATTTTGAGCCTGATATAACTTAAAATTTTTGTTCCCAAACCTCTGATTCGATTTTAGTGCACCGAAAAACAAAATGCAATAAAAATACACTACTACTTCTACTTCCAAACAACTTGCTTTCAAGTTCCATCAACATTTTTTTGAAGATAAATTCAAAGACTATAAGAGCACTCTTCGAGAACAAGAAAAATTCAACAACAACAAAAAAAAAACATGTTTGAAATTTAGTATTTTATGTAGCTTTTTATTGACGTTTCAAAAATCCACCGTTGTAGAGACCAAGTCCACCGTTGTAGATACCAGCGGCGTTGTATAGACCATTGTTATAGAGTCCACTACCAATTCCATAAGTACTTGCGAATCTTGGGCCGTATGAAAGTCCGTATGGATGAGAAACAATTGGAGAACCTACTACTTGAGTAGAAACAATTGGTGCAGAACGGTAGACTGGTGCTGAATGGTAAATTGGAGCAGCTACTGAATGAACAATTGGAGCCGATTGAACGTATGGAGATGCGATAATGTTTCCAGTGCTGTAAACACCATTTCCGTATACACCACTCCTGAGCAGATGACCAGCATTTGCAACAGCCAACACAGCGAACAAACAGATAAGGACCTAAAATTTACACAGAAAAAAAAAATGGTAGTGAATATTAAAAAGTTCCTTATTTTTGAAATCCTAAGTTGAACTTACTTTCATGATGAGAAGTAGATGGACTTTCTTGGCTTGGATTAAACAAAAAGAATGATCTTATTCTGAAATCTGACACTATTTTATACAAAATAAAGAGTCAAACCAATTTCTCGAAGCCTCAGAACAACGCCTTAATGGCATAAACTAGATTGTTGGAAGTGTGAGCAATAAGAGACCTTCGTTAATTTCGAAAGTAATATAACAATTAATTGAAAAGCTAGACAGACAGTTATCGGTCGAAATAAAACAGATTTGATATAATTTTAATGGAAACTTAAACGTCTATGAATATTTTATTCTAAAATAAAATGTTACTTTACATCTCATTGCCTCAATTAAAAGCCCATCACATTATGCAGATTTTATTATATCAACGCAAACAAAAAAACCCAAATCCAGCTATGTGCATAGAAATTAGTAGATAATTCGTAACACCTAATTAAGGTTTATAATGGGTTAAGAAGTTTATATCCTCTTCGTTGTAAAAATCTTAATAAGTCAGTCGAATTCCTGCACAACAAAGAATTGAAAATTTTTCCACGAAGACATTCAAGGTCTGGACTATAGGGTGGGTGTTGGATTTCTTCGAAACCACAATCTCGCGCAGCAGCCTTGGAAGCTCACGCCGTGTGAACAGGAGCGTTGTCATGAAGAAGCAACACACCCGCTGCGAGTTTAGCCCGTCTTTTCTTTTTAATTTCCTCCCGAAAATTATGCAAAGTGGAAGCGTAGGGTGTGGCGTTGATGGTTTCACTTTTTTTTGTACTCAATGAGCAAGATTCCCTTTGAGTCCCAAAAAACTGTTGCCATGAGCTTCCCGGCAGACAGAGTGACTTTGAACTTCTTCGGGTGGTCTGTTCCCTTTTTATCACTGCATATACTCTTGTTTGCTTTCAGGGTCATAGTGGTGAGCCCATGCTTGGTCCCCAGTAACAATTCAATCCATAACACCGTCCGCGTTCTCACTACACATCTCCAAAAGCTCTCTACAGCATGCGATTCTCACTTTTTTCTGATTACGAAAAAAAGTGTCACAATAAATAATGCCGAAAATTGAAAGGAATTTTTGTGCTTTCTGCAGTAGCAGGTAATACGGAATCATTTTGGAGCGAATAAAAAAAACCACCACGAAGACACACTCCACGCCAAATAATCTGGTTTCCACACTGGCTCCTGGACTTTCCTGTGTAGACCACATTAGCACCTGGCGCATCATCATCGAACAGTGTGTTGAATATCGTTCAACGCTTCACCTGCTGTTTATAGACTTCGTAAAGGAGTATATATCTGGCTAGCTTTAAGCAGGAGAGTCATCCCAGATAAATTGATTGCTATTATCAAGGCTGAATAACAGATCCAAATTGCACTTTCTGCATAAGGGAAGGTTTGAAATCCAAAGTAGGATTAGGCAAGTTTGTATATTGTCACCAATATTGTTCCTGTTGGT
This sequence comes from Syrphus vitripennis, assembly GCA_958431115.1. Classification (NCBI taxonomy): domain Eukaryota; kingdom Metazoa; phylum Arthropoda; class Insecta; order Diptera; family Syrphidae; genus Syrphus; species Syrphus vitripennis. The sequence goes on from OY288110.1 coordinate 76,349,413, forward strand.
GATTACTGATTAGTGATGTACCACACGTAGAGGAATTTAGTGGACTATGCAGTTGACGTATGTTTACTATTTCATAGGATCATGGGTCTTCAACAACAACAAGAGTGTAGAGAGAAGCTAAGAACAACTTGGTGAAGAACGATCGAAGAGGAATCATCAAAATTGGGGAAAAATTGGAAATAGATCTCCAGGAACCCTACACGATTGCACGAAAGGGTAGTGGAGGCACTATACCCTGCAAGGGGAAACTAACTTTACTAAATTTAAGCACAATTTTTGAAATAGCACGATGGTACACAACACTGTTGTAACAATATTTCTTATAGATAGTAGTTCTCTCTACTCTGTACTTCTTGACCTACGATTTTAAAAGCTTACTTGTTTTTATTTCAAGAAATGAAGTTCATTAGAATTACTTTCCATTATTTTATGGTACAAATTTTGTTTCTGGTTTTTTTTTCAGGCCCGTTTCAATTTTTTGGTCATATTTTTTTTCTTTTTTGGGAAATTCCAGAAATTGGAAGTATGTATACACAAAAAATTGTGTAAAAAAAAGTCTTATATATTTTACAGAGGCCTAAAAACATTTGAAACCTTGATTGAGATTGTATTAATTTTACCATAGTTCGTCATGTTTAAAAATGGTGGAATAATTCTGTGGCAACAAGGAATAACAGCATAAGTCGACTTATGTCGAAATTGAGTTTTTGATAACATTGGATGCGCAACGAGCCATTCTACCTCCAATATTTTTTTCGTATTTGTATCTCTTATGGTTTCTGAATTAAAGCCTAGAAAAAAAAAAACATAAGTCGTTTCTATGCTCAGTTTGCACAAGCAAAAACAACACAAGTAGACTTATGCTCTTCTTACAAAACTATGGGAATTCCTTTTGAAACCATAAGTCGACTTGTGTCGTCACTTTTGTAGCTATTCAGAATAAAAATAATTTATTTTGCGGAAAAACGACATAAGTCGACTTAAGATCAGAACATTTAGAAAACTGCATAAGAAAAAACAACACAAAAATTCAAACTGCTTTCCTGAAAAACTACAAAAAGTGACTTATGTTGTTTTTCCTTGTTGCCACAGAATTATTTAGTTTGACATTTTAAGCTGCCCTGCATCACCGACACCGATAACAATGGCTTGCCGAGCTGAATTGCACAAATCAAATGTACTCCGACTCCGAGTCATTTGACTGGATCGTATTTGGCGAGCTTAATATTATACATATTATATAAATAGTTTTATTTTAACAAAAAAAATCCTATAGTAATGGTTCAACTTTTTTTTAATTTTATTAAATTGTATCAATTCCAAAAATCAGCATTCAGTAATTCTATTTTTGTTCGTCCTTGAAGCACAACCGAAGCTTCATATTTCGCAACACAGTCGTTCTTCTAGGCAAGGGTGGTGCCGTGAAATTGAAATTCCTAAATTTAATTAATTTTTGTACTTGCTTAAAAAATGCAACTGCATGGCTAAATCACCATAAAATCAATCGATTCCCTCGCAATCTACTAATTCATTCTTAACTATTAGATTAGCAAAATATCTTCAAAAATATAAAAACTAGTTTTTTTTAAATCTCTTATTAATATTCATTAAATTTTTTCTGATGTGAATATCAAGTTTGTCTAATGAATTTAATGGTGCACAATTAAATAATACTAATGAATTTTTAAGTTTTGGGGAAAACCCTTTCTAGGCCCACGACCTGAAAAGTGACCATAACAAAAAAAAGTTTCTTACAATTTGTTATTCTTTAATAGAAGGATCTAAATTGATGCGGTAATAATTATGCTAATTCCTTTTTTATCTTCATTATACACAACATGTCTCTTCACCATAGTATTTTTATGCCCGCCAAGTATTTGACTTTCAATTTTCAAAAATTCTGTAGAGAAGAGGAATTCAATAATCCTTAATAATATATTATCTAAAATAGGTGCAAGTATGGTAAAAACTTAACAGCTATGAAAAGATACCTACACTCAGTCACGAAAGTAAGTATACACTAGATCCAATAGAAAATAAGTTTATTACAAGACCGGATTAAGAAAAAAATTACTCTTTTTTTTTGAGGATGTTTTTGACAAAAGATTTTCAAGTATATTTTTGAAAAAGTATCAGCGTTTTTTCTTAATCTGGTCTTGACATAAATATATTTTTTATTGGATCTAGTTTATACTTACTTTCGTGACTGAATGTACATAAATATAGGAGGTACTTATACGGGGTGTTTCCAAATTAAATGTAAATACAATGATTTTGATTCTTCGCCGTTTTCTAAAACAACAATAGTTTCCGTCATTGTGGCAGGAATAGTTTTCAAGAACATGGACCCAAAAAAATAATTTATTTATTAATGTAAAAATATGTCGATTATAAATTCCGCATGACTCAATTCGAACTTCAGTTTCCTCTCCTTTTGCGGTGTGGGTTTGGCTTTAACGACATTCATCATCATTGAGCTTTGGAAGCATTCTACAGAGTTCTTATATTGCTATTGGAAAATGCTGTTGAGATCAAAATTTAATGAGCTAATCATACGCTGCTGTTTTAGTTCTACATCCGAAGGAGAGGGTTTAAGTTCTGAAAACTAATAATATGAGAATCTGAAGGTACTATTGTCAGCAAAACAGTTAAAAGAATTGGAAGTTTCAGTAAGAGATCATTTATGACAATAAAGAAGAGAGTCGGAGACAAAATGGAGCCCTGGGGCACACCAGCATTTATTTTATTTATGAATGTCAGACCTAAAACCTTCCATATAAAGCCTTGTCTTTCTTGTTGTACCGTCAATTTGCTCTCTTCTTTTTGTACATTATCCAACATTGTGAACTGATGAAGATGGCAGAGTTTTTCCCACGCGCCGCCGCCGTTCCAAAAATTTTAACTTTTTTTTTTTTGAGACACTATCCCGATCAAGCAATTCTGTTTCGCCGGCTGCTTTACGCATAAACAGTCAGTTGACAGACGTGCAATTATTTTTCGTATCAAATTAAATAACATGTAAAAGTGTCACGATTTCTTGATTCCCCCTTTAACAAGAGCTGTTATTTCAAATAATTCCCGATATTAACTGAACGAACCAGTTACTTGAGCATGAATCGGTTTTCCAACTTTAATTGTACATAGGTAACATCATCATTACAAGATTTAAGATTTTGAAACTTTTCGGACTCAGGATTAACCTCTGTACTAAAAAAAAATTATAAAATCCTCAGGAATCAAAAGTAAAAGTTATTTTGCTTAAAAACCCCCTGTACATGTTTTTTTAAGAGTGACAACTTTGTGCATAATGTGATGGACTTTAAATTAAGGTAATTAGTTTGATGTAAATAAAATATTTTTAGAATAAAATATTCATAGACACCTTACAGTTTCTGTTGTAAATGTACCAACACTGTTTTTCTTATAATACCTTTAGCTGTCAGTCTACTTTTCAATTGATTGTTGAACTATTTTAAAAATTCACCAAGGTCACTTTTAGCTGTTTAGGCAGTTTTAATCGATTGATCTGATTTGTCTTACTAAGTGCTTCCAAATAGTTGTCTCCGATCGACTCTTTATTTTGTATAAAAATAGTGTCAAGTTTCTAAATAAGATCATTCGATTTGTAAAATCCAAACTAAGAAAGTAAACGTATCATCATGAAAGTAAGACCCACTTGAATTTCGAAATTTAAGAAACTCTTTAAGTGTTATCTGATCTTTTTTAATCTTTAAGGTCCTTTTCTGCTTGTTCGTTGTATTGGCTGTCGCAAATGCTGGTCATTTGATCAACAATGGCGTATACGGCAATGGCGTTTACAGTACTGGAAACTACATTTCGTCTCCAATTGTTCATTCAGTAGCATCTCCAATTTACCATTCTGGCTCCGTCTACCGTTCTGCTCCAATCATCTCTTCTCCAATTGTGTCTCATCCCTACGGACTTTCATACGGCCCAAGATTTGCAAGTACTTATGGAATTGGTAGTGGACTCTATAACAATGGTCTATACAACGCCGCTGGTATCTACAACGGTGGACTTGGTCTCTACAACGGTGGATTATTGAAGCGTCAATAAGTTAATAAAGCACACGATATTCAATTTCACAAAAGCCGTTTTTTAATGTGAAACATCTATAGGCTCACTTGTAAACCGAATTGTTGGCGTGGCGACGAGTCGTTACTTTTGTAACGTACTTAAGTTATCATAGACCAATCATCACAGTAATACCGGCAGAGGAAACATCGAATATAACTATTACTGAAGTCACAGATGAAAATATTTAAATTGTGGCCACTTGATATTAGTATCGAATTTTTATATCACATGTAAATAAATGTTTATTAAATAAAGTTACCATTTTCTGTAAGAAATTCGTAATACTTCATTTTTTCATTAGGCTATATTTAATTCCTGTAATCTTTTACGCATATTACGAGTACTTGTACACACACGATGTTTCACATCTGAAAGGCGTCCCATGACGCCTGGCATTATTCATGTCGATTACAGAGTCCGCAAAACTCGATCAGCAATGATTCACAGTTTAGTGTTCTCTTTTCTTCTCACCATAAATGAATAGGTGGGAAACAGAGCTCTGATTATTAAACTTTAACTGATTATTATTAAACTTTAACTGATTATTATTAAACTTTAACTGATAACGAACATTTCTCATTGTATCTGAAATTTCCATATCTAAATTTTTTTTGTTTCCAACTTTTTTACGTCAACTTTCAAGTTAAATCGCCTAAAAGTATACTTTTTGTAGTTTTTTGTTAACGTTCGTAAACATTTCTGTAAAAATGATATTTTTTGTTTTATTTTTAAAGGTTGGGTCTTTTTTTAAACTAAAATTTCAAAGCGCAGAAAAATTCTAACTTCTAAGACTTGCTGCACCGGTAAATCTTAGAATTTATTTTATTATAAAGATTAGACTTTGACATTAAGTGTGAAAAATAATAATATATAGCCGCCTAGGGAGTTAATTTTTAAACACTTTTTCACACATTTGGGGCGGTATTTCGGCCATAACTAAATTATCGTTGATTTTTAATGCTTCTTGAGCACGGTCTTTTACATAACCCCACAAAAATCGGTCAAAAAAATCGGTTATCATCTGTTATCGGGGAATCGATAAAATCGGATCATCAGCAACACTTTCACTTACAGCAGCAATATTATTACGATAACGCACAGGCCTTAAGAAATCTGTAAAACTGAAAAAAGTATACTTTCAGGAGCTTTAAACTTTGAAAGTAGAGTTCTATGAAAAAATGTTGAATTTGAAGAGGATAAGATTTTCTATGGGATGAAACTAAAAGCATTCTTAACATTTTATGTCTATTGTAGTCTAATAGCAGCTTAACTGAGTCAAGTGAGAAAATGCTCGAATACTAAATAGTTTTTAAATTGGCACCCTATGATAAATTGAGAGTTACTATAGACTCAAGAGATGCAGTGTACTATATTAGCAGACTTCGAACTCTTTTTGGAATTGTGTCCTAGCTTGTTACCAACAGGGTAGCTTGTTTTCTGTCTTATTTCATCCTTGTGCAATAGCAGATATAGCGATTGGCTTATACTATAAAATTTATAAAAAAATCTTTTCTTTTAACATGATCTTAAAAAACATTTTGTTAAATATTAACATTCAATATAATTTATTTATGTTTCAAAAATCCACCAGCACCAACACTTATAACTCTGGTTTGACCACCAAGAGCATAACTGCTTGCGTATCTGAGGCCATGATTGATTCCGTAGGATGTTGAAATAACTGGAACTGCTGCAGAAACTACTGGAGAAGAAATCACCGGGGAAGAAATCACTGGAGAAGAAATCACTGGAGAAGAAATCACTGAGGAAGAAATCAATGGTGAAGAAATCACTGGTGAAGAAACCACTGATGTAGAAACTACTGGATGAGAAACTACTGAAGAAGTAACAACTGGAGAAGAAACCACTGAAGCTGTACGGTAAGCTGAGTGATAGGTTTGAACAGGACTTGAATAAACTGTTGAAGATACAGTACGGTACAATGATGGTTGTCTAACAACATGGACAGTTTGAACAGCTGGAGCAGATTGCACGGAATATGTTACCGATGGTGAGGACACATAACTTGCAGAGCTAATTAGACCGCTGCCAATCAAACCATGGTTGGCTACAATACCAGCATTTGAAACAGCTATTACAGCAAACAAACAAATAAGGACCTGAGAAAAAATAAACGAAGATATTAAAATTTTCAAAAATTCTTAATCAAAATCCAAATTACCTTCATGATGATAAATATATTTTCCTTGTTCGAGTGAATTGAAGAGAATGATTTTTGTTCTATAATCCAACTGGAATTTATACTCTTCAAATTCTAACAAAACTAGGCCTTGGTTGATCTAAAAAACTAAATTAGTATAAAGTGTTTGAAAGTTAAGTAACTGTCGATCTTAAGGAAGATAGCAATAAATCTTCGTGAATTGTTTTTTATTCTGGACAGTTTATAATTTACATCTAATTAGCATTTGTCTATGTTATAGATGAAATATCAATGAAAAATTCCGCATAGGTTCAGATGTTCTTTTAACTTCCAATTTTTCTTCTTTTTTGCTTAAAAATTACAATTATAAGTTTGAACAACTGGAGTAAGTTCGAAAAGCCTTTTCAAGTATTTCCATTTTTGCTGAAAATTGTATAATAGTCCAATAACCCTTTTTCCTCAAAAGGTCGGTCCACATTACTACCACCAAACCTATGCCTTCTTAATTAAAGCTACTGATTGTTTAGGTATGCAAATTGATAAAAAAAATAAATGTGTCTACCATCTGACGTGATTGACTAAACCGTGCTAATGAGATGTTAATTTTAAACTTTAAACAATAAACCATTCACATAAAGATTTGTTTTTGTTTCAGATTTAAGATTAACAATTAATTTTAGATATACTTATTAATTGAATTTTAAGATCAAACAAGGCCTATTTCAGACCACCATTAGTCACGCAATTCAAATTGCTCTTTTTTTTTTGATTTCCTATTTTTAATTTTGTATAAATTCTTGTTCGACTTCGATGAAAAATCATTCTCTTTACTTCACTCGAACAAAGAAAATATTTTTATCATCATGAAGGTAATTTTGATTTGGTTTATATAGAATTTGTTAAATTTTAATTATTTTCGAAATTTATTTCTCAGGTCCTTATTTGCTTATTCGCTGTTTTGGCTGTTACGAATGCTGGTCTAATTGGCGGCGGTCTAATTAGTACTGGAAGTTATGTGTCTTCACCATCAGTAACATATTCCGTGCAATCTGCTCCAGCTATTCAAACTGTCCACGTTGTTAGACAACCATCAGTGTACCGTACAGTTTATTCAAGTCCTGTACAAACCTATCACTCAGCCTACCGTACAACTTCAGTGGTTTCTTCCCCAATTGTTACTTCTTCAGTAGTTTCTCATCCAGTAGTTTCTACATCAGTGGTTTCTTCTCCAGTGATTTCTTCACCAGTGATTTCTTCCCCAGTGATTTCTTCTCCAGTAGTTTCTGCAGCAGTTCCAGTTATTTCAACATCCTACGGAATCAATCATGGCCTTAGATACGCAAGCAATTACGCTATCGGTATTGGTGCTGGTGGATTTTTGAAACATAAATAAAAAGTTAAATTGTAAATATTGGAAAAATATGGTTTTTTATTTATCTTTATTGGGTTTTAAGTTTTTTATGATGAATTCAGAAAAGTTGTCTAATAACTTTATTACTAAAGCAAAAAACACAGTAACGTCATTTAATAAGGAAAATTCATTCATTTGTTTCGATAGTTCTTACAAAGAGACGAAAATTCTTTGAGTGATATCAGAAGTTTCAAAAGCTTAATCGAATAAGCAAGAAAACGAAAATTGTGAACAACAAAATTTTGACCATGCAGAACCTAAACAAAAATAAATTTATCAAACAGAAATCCCAATCCTCCAAAGAAGAAAAAAAAAACGCTAGAAAAGAAGAAAGCTTACTCTTCAAGCAAGGAGATGATGAAGAAGTAAAAAGCTGCATTTTACAAAGGCCTGCATAAAATGGCCAAACGTCCAGAAGAACCAGAAAAGAATAGCTGATACTTTGATTGTTAAGGAGAAAAATAGTGTAATGATTACGGGGTGATTAATGAGATAAATGCAACGTGAAATCGATCTGTTCTTCAAATAAATTGATGAATTTCTTATAAAGCCTTAATTATTGTCTATGTTGGTTCTGAACGGACTGTCAAAATTGTTGCAATTAAAAATTTTGCAATGTCATAAAACTGAGTTAGGAAAAAGTTAGTTACATAAAGTTTTGGGATCGAAGAACATAAAAAAAATGTTTCCCAAGATTTGTGCGGGTTAAAAAGTCGTTAAATAAGAACTTTAAAAAACACCTTATTGAACATATTATATTATATTTTAACTCAAACTTAAAACTATTTTATTGTTTACTATATCAACAATCGTTATTTATTTACCAAATCCAAAGCTTAAGCCAGTACGAGCCTTATCAATACCTCCAACACTATTTAAACCTGATGTTAAACCATAATTTCCTTGATTAAGTCCAAGTCCCGATCCACCCAAATTTATTTTTGAACTGGAAATAATTGGTTGGGATGTTAGTTGAATAGTACGAATAGGTTGGGCGACAGTAACTATTGGCTGAGAGAATGAAACTGGACCAGACTGAGATATCGTTGTTATACCACGAGCTGTTTGTCCTTGACCAATTCCAAGACCTGATCCATAATTTGCTCCACTTAAATTAATCGGTGATTGGGAAACTGTTAGCTGACGAGCCGCTTGCACGTTACGGATGGGTTGGGAAGATACTTGTACAGTTCGAATTGGTTGAACAATTGTTTTAGGCTGGTTGTAGACAGTAAGGATGGGTTGAGCAGTAGGTGTTGGCAAACGAGATACTTCCACAGTTCGAACTTGTTGAACAACTGGTTTTGGTTGAGTGTAGACAGTTCTGATGGGTTGAGCAGTAGGTGTTGGCAAACGGGACACCTGCACAGTTCGAACCTGTTGAACAGCTGGTTTTGGTTGAGTGTAGACAGTTCTGATGGGTTGAGCTGTAGGTGTCTTCAAACGGGACACTTCCACTGTTCGAACCTGTTGAACAATTGGTTTTGGTTGAGTGTAGACAGTTTTGATAGGTTGAGCAGTGGGTGATGGCAAAGACGAGACCTGTACAGTTCGAATTTGTTGGACAGCGGGTTTTGGTTGAGAATACACAGTACGAATTGGCTGAGCGGTGATTGTTGGCAAAGACGACACCTGTACAGTTCGAATTTGTTGGACAGCTGGTTTTGGCTGAGAATACACAGTACGAATTGGTTGAGCGGTGATTGTTGGCAAAGACGACACCTGTACAGTTCGAATTTGTTGGACAGCTGGTTCTGGCTGAGAATACACAGTACGAATTGGTTGAGCGGTGATTGTTGGTAAAGAAGACACCTGTACAGTTTGAATAGGTTGAACCGAAACACTGCGAACTGGAGCATTATTGATTCCAAGACTTCTTCCTGTTATTAATCCTCCTTGATTTTGACTAATTCCAGACAAGCCATAATTTCCTGATGAAATAATTGACTGTGGAACAGAAACCTGTCGAATAGTTTGTCCTTGGTTCAGACCGATTCCAGATCCATAACCAATACTTCCAGATGAGTAGATAGGTTGGCTCACAGATAAACGTTGCACACCAAGTCCACTGTTAGTACCTATTCCACTTCCAAGACCATATGATGATCCCAAATTGATGGGTGAATTAGCCAAGCCAATGTTACTTCCATAATTTAAAACACCAGCAGCATTGGCGCAGGCCACAATAGCAAGACTAATAACGAAAACCTTATAAAATAAAAAAATAAAATATATTACTATGTATATGAGGAAAAATATTACTAAATTGTAATCCACTCACCTTCATTTCAATGATGCTTCACTTAAATAAAGAAAAGAACTGTATTGTTATGGAAAATGATATCCTTCTTATATAGATATTTTTGCGGGCATTTCTGTTTGTTGTGAAAGTTGCTGGGCAGCTCTTCTTCTTTCACATCAACTGGTCTAATTTTTTTTTATTATTGTTAATATTATACATGTATTTTAGAATTGAGTGATTTTGATTTTAATTTTAAATGACATTAATACATTGACCCTTAATCAATGAAATGGTTAATCTTTTCCAAAATAAAATGCACATCCTTGTCGCACATATCTGCTCGTTTTTTTTCATAGTGAAACATGTACCTGGTTTTAATCTGGAGGATTGTGTTTTATTCTAATTCTCGCACAAAAGAATTTGACTTGAACGCATAAAAGTATGCTTAGTAATACTTATAGCACACTTTTGTGAGTTTTACACAAATTATTATCAAGCTTCCTAGACATACTCGTTTGAAATGGTTAAGAGAAGTTTTGGTTCGTCGGCCCAATTGGCGCTGGGGTGCGGCGTTTTGAAACTTATAATTTTAATATCTAACCTGAGTAAGCTTGTAGCCTGCTCCAGTAGAAATTTTATTTCATATTACATCAAACGCCTTTATCAACTGAATGTTGTCTAGAATTCACTTTAGATCTCTATCACACTCTCGAGAAAATTGATCGCAACCTAAATTTTGGCATATTCAATGTGCTGGGTGCTTCTTAAACATTTATTATTTTTAAAAGTAAATTATAAATATTTCTGGAAAGGTGGCAACACTGAAAAAATATATATTTATAGGATTCACATAAAAAAACTTAGATGTTTTTTTTCTAAAACGATTTTTTTCGGAGACGACTTGATTGGACTTGTAAAGAGAAACAGCGAAGTGTTTTGTTTTTTAACAAAATTGTTTTTTTTTTTCATCAAATTGTACTTTAAGAACTTTAAAGACACTTTTTTCCATCGAACGCGTGCTTCCTTTGATTGATATTTTATTGATATTTTTTTTTAAGAATACACAACTGGCCACATAAATATACCTTAATTCTAAGTAGACATCAAAAGTAAGTAAAGAAATTTGAAGATCCATGCAGCAATTGGTTTATAATAACAAAACTTGTTTTAATTTTTGCAGAATAGAACAAGACTTGTTTAATTATTATATCTTTAATGTTGATAAATAAAACAAGTTTGAAGGTTTTATTGAACTTTCTAATTGCAGTTGGATATATTTATAATAAGGTAATTTATATGTTTCTGCTATAATTTAATCCAAAAAAATGTCCTTGAACTTTTGCATAACATAAATTTACTATAATCTTAGGTTGTTGGTGCAAGCTCAATGGTTGATTCAATATTAGCAATAATGAATTAAATATAATAATTTCTCAAAGCATTATGTCATTATGTGAGAATAAATCACTGATGACAAATTTGTTGAACAAAATACTAATAAATAAAAAATAGGTAATTAAAACCAGAAGTGATCCAAGTACCTATCACTTTCAGAAAACGTAGGATTATGTTACTTAGATGGCTTCTGATTGCATTGAATTTGGTATTTTTGGAAAAAAAAATTCTCTGCCGACTGACTTCTTTAAGCATTTTATTTTAATAAAAATGAATGTCACAATTTTGAAGAATAGATTTTTGCAAAATCTGAATGCAATAAAAACATATTTTCGAAACTATGAATTTTTTCTGTATAAAGGCAGATTTTTTAAAAGCTTAATCACTAAACCATAATTTCTAAGGCTGATCACGAGACGAGAATAACTTTACAAGTCATCCGAAAGGACCTTATATTTTTTGGATCAAGATTGACCTAGAATATCGGTGGTCTGTCGGGCATAGAAAATCCTGGCAGAAATTCTGTTTTTAAAATGATTTCACTGTTTTTGTCATAATCTTTTATAAATTCTCTAGAATATAGTAGTAGTAGGGGTAGATTAATCTTTTAGTTGAATAGATATTTTTTTGATAAAGTTTCCTCTACGAAAATTAAACAAACGAATTATAAAATTGTATCTGAATGTAATATAGATGAGCGTTCACTTCCAATAATTAACTTAAGTCAAAGAAATTGGAATCTATTAAAAATATTTAAATATAGTTCTAACATTGTCAAATAGATATCAGCATAATTTTGCTCCACTTATTTTTTCTTTAAATCTCAATGTTTGTCACGTGAACTATATAATGGAATTAACACAACATAGAAGTAACACAATCAAATTTTTCGTTAACTAAATATCATTTTTATTTTATTGAAATCAATTGAAGTTTTTACTTTTGTACTTTAACAAGAAGGTACATACATATATGGATAGGTTTTTCAACATAAACTGAACATTTTTATTTCTTCCACCATCCACTTGATCCACCTGAGCTTCCACCCCAGCCACCACCGCCACTACTCCAACCTCCAGAGGAATGACCACCTCCATAGCCACCACCTCCATAGCCACCACCTCCATAGCCACCACCTCCATAACCACCGCCTCCGGAAGATATGACCTTTATTACTTTAACAACAGATCCACCTCCTCCCGAGTGACCACCTCCTGAGTAGCCTCCAGAATAGCCACCGCTTCCCCATCCATTGCCACCTCCGTAGCCTCCACCACCGCTATTCCAACCACCACCTCCACCACTATTCCAACCACCACCACCACCGCCTCCTCCATGGCCAGAACTAACATAAACTGGAGCAGCTTGAATCACTTTGATAACTTTTACTCCACCACCTCCATGGCCACCGCCACCACCACTCCAACCACCGCCCCCGTAACTGCCTCCTCCACCGCTGCCTCCCCATCCTCCCCCACTGCTACCGCCCCATCCTCCACCACCTCCTCCGCCACCAAAGGATTTAAAGAAAGTAGCCTGGGTTATGGCAATCGTTGCCAAAAGCACACAAACGAAGATCTATAACAACAAAACAAAAATTATTAGAAGTTTAACTCCGATATCCTCTAAAATCCTTACTCTCATAATTATTCGTACTATTCGCGCCGCACACTATAAGCTCAGAGAAATATTCTTTCAAACTGCACTGGGGAACTCCAGAACGGATTCTTTTTTATACTTCGTCCCCACTCTTTAAAATAAAAATTCAACTAAAATAAAAGGTGGTAATACAATGCCACAAAACAAAATAATAATCATAACTACTAAAAAAAAAACCACAAGAAAAATAAAAAAAAATTAAATCAATCTTGGGGCAATTTATTTTGTTTTATTTTATTTTTTTCTATTTTCAATTTGCTAATTACTGCAAGAGATCATCAACAACACTTAAAGAAGTATCAATATACCATTCCATTTCTACAACCCGGAGGTTGTTATTTGATCTTCTATCAAAAATCTACATAATTGAACTGCATCTGCCATTGGCCCAAACACTTTATTAGTTAAAACAGTTCTCTACAAAGAAATTTAAAATTTAATTGATTCTAAATTTAACTACCTACTGCAAAATAAAAACAATTGTTATATAATTCTAGATTTAAGATTCCCATTTTAGAATGAACTGGCCTAACAAACCATTCAAGGCTGTCACTTTTGAAAGAGATAATTTTTTTCATCAATTTAGCTTAAAATACTTGTTAGAATATTATACTACACATGTTTCATTAAAACAGTCAAAAAAAACAACAATACAAAATTTATGATGATGCTAAATTTTGGTTCTGGTTAAAAATAAATAATATTTTTTATTATGAGCTGCCATTACATACCATCACTGATGTTAGTCATGGCAAGGTTTTTTTTTTTTTGGAAATATCCAAAATAATCATCATCACTAAATAAAAAATTTAATAAAGGTTAAAATATATATAACTTGTATGAAATTGGCCAGTGAGGAAGGTCATGTATTAAAAATAAAATAAAAGTGATTACTATAACTTTTGTTTAAAAATATTTATTGAATGGCTTTTACTGTGAGAGCGTGTTAAATAAATTAAGCACGGGAGCCAATTATTGCATGGTTTATATCAGCTAACTTACCTAGTGGCTTTATGGTCATGGCTTATAATTTTAGCTGTGAAAATTATTTATTTTTTACAAGAAAGTGACTTTTTTATCTCTTGAAAATTATTTTACTTTCAATCTGAAACATGAAACTCTTTTTGTGTCAGTAAGTGGCAACAGCTGTCACCTAAATAGAAAAAGGCGTCGGCACTGCCAGAGAGTGTCATGACTCCCCCTGCATTTGAGAGAGTGAACGATTTTAGGGGGAGAATCTTTTTTCGTAGTTGTACAAGTGCAAGAACTCTGAAAGACATTGACGTACAAAAATCCGCTGGCCCCAGATAGAATCCTCCTTATTGTTCTGAAGTGTTGTTCTTCAATGCTGGCAACACCGTTGGGTCCTAATCTACTGGTCTCTTTGTCCAATCTGTCTGTAAAAAAAGGCGAATCTAGTTCCCCCTCTAACTATCAACTGATTGCAGTTACTTTCGTTCTTTCCAAGCTTCTTAATGACCGGCAGTATGCTTTAATAGCGACAAGCCCACTGGTGATCTGATGGTATATCCAACCGAACAGTGGCACTGGTCTTTACATCGTTTTGGAGAAAGTATTATCATTGCACTTTACATTTCAATAGCAATTCAAATAATATGACATCAAGTTCACTTATCGAAACTGCATGCAATTGGTATCGAGGAATCTCTTCTTCATTGGATTCAGAACTACCTTTCGAAAAGTGCAATACAAGTTGTATTGAATGGTTTTATGTCTGATATTTACAAAACAAATGCTGGTATGCCTCAGGGCTCCGTTTTGTCTCCAACTCTCTTCCCTATTTTATCCAATAAATTGTTTTGCTCACGATAGTACCCTCACCTTTTCATATTCTTTTTCAGACTTTAATCCCTCTTCTTACGATCAACAACTAGAACGGCAGCGTGTGATGAGCTCATATAAAAACCATATAGAATTTAATGCTTCCAAATAATTACGTAGATTCCTTTAGCTAATCCGCTGAAATCGGTAATACTTTGTATATGAACAACATAGTACTATCAGCGCCACTACAAAGTATTATGTATTTACATATTTCTCAAACAAATTTTGCCTCAAAAAAATGTGATGTGAATTTTGGGAAACATTGCATTTTCAGAATCTTCGATCGTTTTAGTCGATCGGACTAAGTTCCGTCTATTTTTTCAAATAACTTAATTGGAAATCCTCAAGTTTACAAATTATTCTAAAAATTGTATACAAACTTAGACAAACGCAAACGATGGCAATTATCAGTTTTGCCCAAAGTTTAGCGATAGTCGGGGCCAACAACATTTTAGTTTGGATCGATGTTATAAGGTTCAATTTGTTATCATGACATTATTTTCCAGAATTCATTTAGGTACAGATGCATTAGGCCGACATACTTTTTTAATATCACTATCCTTCTATCTAAAGTGCCTTTCATTTTTCTTCCAAAGAGTATTGACCATAAGTATTAATAACTTTAGAACGTAATAGGTATTGTAATGTTTTGAAAAACTAAAAAACAATAAGCATCCTATAAAGTAAAAAGCGTGACAGGGAACTCAATTAAACTCCTCAAAGCGTGATAGTAATTCTGGCGGCACTTCCCGACAACAAGTTAGTGAAAGGTAGATAATGGAGGAAATACCAAAAAAAAAACTATTGTTTCACGGAGGCAACATTTTATTACCCAAATAAGTAAAAAAAAAACATCAAGCTCAAAATCCCAGTCACATAACACTTATTTGTTTTGTTTCTGGCAAAAAATTATGCAAAAGGTCAATGAATCAGAAGATTCGGTTTTATCCCACGCACCACATTTTAGTGATGTGAAAGACAATTTACTAGAAAATAAATGAAAAAAAAAAAACTTTTGAGTCGATTATAATTTTTTTTTTGGTAACAAGAAAAATTTATTAACAACATTAACAACGTCTGATCTTTGCTTTCAGGTACATTCACTCACTCATTCACACTAGAGAATTCAACATTCATAATACAGATTTCTTAAGGGGCTATCACATAAAGGTCTTTGCATTAGGTTCGGTTAGCGGTTTGTTTTTGTCGAGCCATTTAATCCCATCCACCGGAAGATCCCCCGGATGACCATCCACCTCCACCGATGCTACCGCCTGATGACCAGCCGCCACCACTACCACCGATGCTTCCTCCTGATGACCACCCGCCGTGTCCTCCACCAATGCTTCCGCCACCGATGCTACTGCCACCGTGTCCGCCTCCAATGCCTGAGTCTGAGCTGATGATTTTAACGATTTTAACTTGTTCAGCACCACCACCGCCATAGCCGCCACCACCGTGACCGCCTTCGTAACCACCACCGATGCTTCCACCGTGACTGATGCTTTCGTAACCGCCGCCATATCCTCCTGATGAGCCGCCTGATGACCAACCACCGCCGCTGCCATGGCCTCCTCCTAGTGAAGATCCTGATGATTCCGAGATGACTTTGATGATCTTAACTTCACCACCGCCAATGCTACCGCCGCTGCTGTGACCACCGCCATAAGATGAACCACTATCGTATCCACCACTGCTGGCCCAGCCACCTCCATGGCCGCCGCCGCCACCACCTAGAGAGATACCACTGTCGTATCCACCGCTGCTGGCCCAGCCACCATGGCCGCCACCACCGCCTCCACCAATGGATCCTCCGTCACTGATAACCTTGATTACTTTTACAGGACCTGCTGAGATGGAGCCACCGCCATGCCCGCCACCGTATCCACCACTGCTATATCCACCGCTGCTGTGGCCACCACTGCTGTATCCACCGCTGCTGTGACCACCGCTGCTGTATCCTCCGCTGCTGTGGCCACCGCTGCTGTATCCTCCACTGCTGTGTCCACCACCACCTCCACCACCATGGCCGTAACTGTAACCGCCACCGCCACCACCACTGCTACCACTTAGGAAGCCAGCTGAAGCAACCGCCAGTGTGGCAAATAAGCAAACAAAGACCTACGAAGACACAAAAAAAAACAAGTATTAATTTCGTTATCCTTTGAAATAATCCTTAAAAGTCTCCTTCCAAAACCAACCTTCATTATTGTAGCGAACTAGGCTTAGTTATTTGTTGAAAGATATTCAGACGATGTTAACCAAAAGCTGGGGAAAGGAAGGCAGATACTGATGTCTTAGCCAGAAGCAAACGATCTTTTTATACCAATTTATGGATCGTGCGGATTTTGTGGCAGCTACTCGAATCGAATGTGCAACATACAAGAGAATTGACCCACAATCGAAATTTTATGTTGTTTTCTCACTTCATCTTTGGGTTCTTCTTTCATTTTTAACTACACGAAAAAAGACTTAAAAAAGAGAAGAGAAGACTTTTTGCTGCTTTTCTTGTGTCGCTGTGTCGCTGCCGGTGGTGATGTTGCTTTACTTTTTGCAACAAGTTACCACCGCACCAACCAACGGTACCGCCTCAGGTCAATTAATAGTAGATACAAATCTGTTAGATAATCGAAACAGTTTGCTTCGCATAATAAATGGTTCTTCGAAGAAAGTGAGGAAATTGTTGGATGGTGGTGGATTAATATGTCAGTGATGGAAGTGTGAGAAAGATTAAACTGACAACAATTTTGATTGGGAGGGCTATTTCGTACTTAAGCCCGTATTTATCGCCTTACACGATTATTTTGTCTTGGTTTTGTTGTTTGCACAAAATTATTAACCATTAACTATTTTTGATTTCTTTTGTTTTTTTTTTTTTTGCAGGAAGTTACTAAACTCACACTTAACTAGATTTTGCGTTAAAAATGTCGTCAGTTTTTTTAACTAAGTCTCACAACTTTTTTCTATGACATTGATACTTGAACTTCTATAGTTTTTGAAAATATTAGCGGTTATCTTGAACAAGTCCTACTTATCATAGTTATTTTATCTTTCTTTTGGATTGTGATTTTTACCGTCTTGAAACGCAAGGATTTGGACATCATGTGATATGTGCTCTGAGTTGTTGACGGAATTTTAAGATAGGTTACTTTTGGTAAGTTGGTAAGTTCCTAAAGAAAAAAATCAGGAAATTCCTTAAAATAACTCCTAACAAAAGATTCTTCTGGCATACAAATGAAATAATTGCAAATAACTTAAAATGAAAAACATCATAACAAGCAAAGTATTTGTATGTAGGTATAGCGTGAAAGGAAAAGAGAGTAAATTTTTGCATCATTAAAATCACAATGGGGCAAATTCAAGTCGTCTGACAAGTTGTTTCTTTGTCTCTTCTAAGCTAACCTGTAATTTATGTTATTTATAGACAATTTAGACCCAGGTCCAAGAAATAAACTGGAGTTCAATCCTTAAAAACGGTTGACTCTTTGACTAATGGTGTTTTTCATTGGTAAAAAAAAAATCAATTATTTTTGGTTTTAAACTGTCAAAAAATTGATTTTGACAACTATAGCGTTTCATTGGACGAAATAATTGATTATTTTTTTTGATTATAATCAATTTTGCAGATCGAGAGATCTACACCTCCATGCGCTAACACTAAAACAATTTGAGATGTCTGTGTGTGCGTGTGTACGTACGTTCGTACGTCCGTACGTTCTGGTACCATTTTTCGTCGTCGATATCTCAAGAACGAGTAGAGATATCGACATTTGGGTGAACTACTTAGAGTTCAATACTGTTAGTCATTGTTTGTTTGTGTCAGCAGTTTAGGTTTTGGTGGTCAGTCATAGCCATCGTCGTAGTCATTGTGTGCATCGTGTGCAGGTTTCATTTTCGTTTGTTTTTATTTTATTTGCTTGTAATGTTTTTGTTTTGGTTGTTTTTGAGGTAGGTTAAGTAGATACACTACACTGTTTTTTTTTCTCACAAAAATAAAACATTGATTAAAGATTCCAAAATTATAACAAACTCAATTTGCGCTTACATATGCCCATTTTGCTGAGTCGCAAGTAAAAAGGTAAATTTCAGGGAAATTATAGTTAAAATTGATTTTTCCTTACATCCCTGGATACAGTAAATAGGTTCCTTAACTCTTACTTGTGAAAGTGTATGAGAAAGAGCGAAAAAGCATTGTTATTAAATATCAATGTCAAGAAATACAAACTAAATGGTAGTTACTTTGTGGTGCGTTCTTTTCTCGTCTATAGCTGGACACCTATTAATATAACTATGCAGATTATTATGACATGAAAATGTTACATTTCAACAAAAAATTAATATCTTAAATAAATGTACTTAAAAATAGTAACAAAAATCTTAAGTATGGTGCTAATGCGGTTGTATACTTTAAGGCGGTATTCACAGAGCTCTCATACGTTTAAGAGAAATAACTAAAAAAATACTTTTCATGAGTGTTTGGTGAATATCGGCCCAAGACTGTTTATTATTTTAGATCTACAAACCTTCTGTAGACTTCCAACTCTCAACCATTCCTGAGTGCGTGTTATTGCAGGAATGGAGGGGACCTACAATTTTATGCTGAATCCGAATGACTAGGGTGAAAGGCACTTATGACAAATTATACTCTTGGAGAATTTAAAACTTTCTTGCAAGAGGCATCCCATCTGGCCATGAAAAACATTTCTGTTTTTAGATGGAAGAGGCCGGGAATCGACCTCAGAGCCTCAGACTCCCAGCATGGCAGTCCGCCGCACTAATCACTACGCCCTGAGGTACTACATGTTACATATGTTTTTTTTTATACAGATTATTTTTCTTCAAATGAAAAACGCCGCTTTGTCTGATCACAAATAATTCAGGAAATTTTGACAACATAGCAAAATTTAAGAGCAAAGAGCAAATTTTGAATCGCAGTGAATTAAAAAAAAGCAAAAAAAATGTTTTTGTTGTCTTTTAGTAAACCATTAAAATTAATTGAAAAGAAATGTAAAAAAAAACATAATAATTTTTATGAAAAAAAGTTATATTTTTATATAAAAAAAACTTTTCCAAAATATGTATAGAACCAAACAAGTCTAAATTCGTTCATTATCTAATCAGTGTTGTCCGTAACTATACTTACATACAAAATATTAATTGTTAATCTTCTTATAAAAACACAAATCAATGGTCTTAAAATGTTGATCTATAAGTTTCCGTAGAATATTTTGTTTTAAATTAATTTCAAAATAAAAACTAAAATTTTGATTGTTTATTACATAACGTATATTATATGAAAAAAAAATTCACCATATGTAAATAGCAAATTAAAACGTGTCAGAAATAACATAAATGTAGGTAATGTTTAAGAATACTTCGAAAAAAAAAACATTCAGTTTCGAAATGCCATTTTCCCAATAGGATCAACTACTTACTATACGTATATACTACTTTAATATGCTGTTGACCTTCAGAATCATAACTTGGCGGATTTTGTAATTCATCACGAATATAATAGTAAAGTGAATAAATTACTATAAATAAGTAAATGTTCAGAGCTGTAAGGATGATAAATCAAAATATTATTCATGTACATTTTATTAAATATATTTATAAAAAGAAACTGAATCCAGATAAGCAAATGTATAACAGTTTTGATTACAAAATTAGGTATAGCTAGGTTCTTTTCAATAATACAAGGTCAAGGCTCTTCGCGGGTGGGTGAGTTTTGAGGAAAATGAGAAATACGTTCATTCGCACATATCCACTTTAAAGCACGGAAAAGTGTTATAAACTGTTATAATTGGCATATCTTGGGTTACAGAACATATACACTTACCTGTGATAATAATAAACAAGAAAGAAGCACCCAGAATTGATGGGTCATGAGCAGTAGCACATTGCCAAATTCCCAATACAAAAAACAAAAATGTTATTAGAACCAAAATTGTTAATTGAATACCCTGTATGATTAACCAGACTAAAACCAATGGTGTTGATTTCTGTGGGAAATTTTTTTTTTAAAACTTTTATAATATTCACGTGATTGCAATAAATGCTTGTGGGTATATTTTTTTCACATTTAAAAGCTTAAAAACTTCATAAAAAATGTTTAAATACTTTTAACCGACTGACGCAATATTTCGAAAAGTCGTCAGTCATCATGGAATGTGGGATCTTTTCGAAGTATCGCGATTCGTCGCGTCGCGTCGTGTGAAATTATACAATTATGGATGTTTTTTCGATTCATATAGAAAATTCTATAAATTATGAAATTATGTTTTTCTACAAACCTTATGAGCTCCAAAAATCAAGAAAATCGATTCTACCAAATTGGCAATGAAATAAGCCACCGAACAGTACAAAAAAACAAGTATGTCTTTTCAATAAAAAAAAAATAAATATGTAAGCATTGAATTTTTGTTAAATAATTTGTTTTTATAATTCACTTACTTGATTTAGTTTCATCGTTCTCTGTGCTTATGAGTGTGTTAACTTCGTGGAAATGACTAATGTACGAACATGCTTTAGCCAATTGCAACAATCCTAAAATAGCTACCAAATATCCCACGATCAGACCAGCAGTTAGGAGTTGGAAGCATAGTGCTTGCCTTAGAATAATAGCCATTTTTAAAAAAAATCCTTAAATACTGTAGTTGAAATTTTTTGGTGATAAAAAGTTAAAATTGAAACAAAGTTAAACTAAACTTCCGGAAGTTAATGATTTTATCTTTAAATCTAAGATTGACTAAGTTTCTTATCTTTATTTTTTGTTAAATTTTTTTTTTAGTTTTTGTATAAGTACGAGTATTAGGTATAGGCTGAATTTCGAAATACGAGAAGAAAAAACTTTTTAATGTGCTATACCACAAATATGGTCAGACCATACGAATCGACGAAGCTAACTGAAATTTGGGAATTATTATTTCTAATATATATAAAACAAACAGTATAGCTATAAAAGTTTCGTTATTTTAATTCAACGAAATCGATAACCTAAAGCAGTGACGTAGAGTGGATTTATGCCGCCTGGGGCTCTGGAATATTTAATTTTTAGGAACAGTTGTGTCCAATTCTGTCAGTCAAAATTAAAAATTTATTATAAGTATTCTGTACAAACATAAAAAAATTATGTTTGGAGTTTTGAAATAAAATCAATTTAAAAATATTTTTCTTATGACTGGGCAGTTTGGCATATCACTTTTGAAAGTTTGAAATTTGAAACCATACTTTTTAAATATTCCCTCTCTTTTTAACTTCCCATAGGGAGTTATTGTAATCGGTCCGATTTGTCAAATTGAAATTTTTGACATTTCTCGACGTTTCAAGGTCCCTAGAGCCTATATCAATCATTTTTAGAGAGATGTTTGTGTGTGCGTGTGCACGTACGTTCGTACGTTCTGGTACCATTTTTCGTCGTCGATATCTCAAGAACGAGTAGAGATATCGACTTGAAATAAATTTTAAATTCAAAAGAAGCTGAAAGGGCGTTTATTAATATTCAGTCAGTTGTTTTTATACTATAGCAGTTTAAAAAAGAAGTGACAATTTTGGATGGGCTCAAATATCTCACGAACAAATAATGCTATTGACTTGAAATAAATTTTATTCGACACATTATGACGTCATACAAATTTGATATGAATTTGGAAATAATTTTATTTTACGAAAAATGTTGTTTTTGACTGCTGGTGAAAATTTCAAAAAAATTCAATAGACAGTTTTTTTTACAAAAAATTAAAAACTACAAAAAATTCTACCAAAAATTGGTATAAATTGTCTTTCGACTCAAATTTCTCAAAAACGGGTAACGATATTGACTTCTTGTTTGTTTTATTTTCTAGTTGTTAGCAACTGATAAAATTTTGACAAATATTGAATGGGCAGTTTTTTTTAACAAAAAATCAAAAACTGTTAAAAATTCTAAAGAAAAGTAGTTACGATTGTATTTCAGCTCGAATATACTGAGAACGAACAACGATTGTGCCTTCTAAAATATTTTATTTTATACATAACACAATTTTTAATGAAAGGTTAAATTTTGACAAATATCTAATTGACAGTTTTTGACAAAAAATATAAAAAAAATTAACTAAAAAGTGGTAAAATTGGTTTTTCGACTCGAATATCTTGTTCTCAGAAAATTTGGTTATTTGAAAAAAAAACTAAATATAAAGTTTTCAAGATCGCAAATGGGAAGTTATCAGTGTGGGCCGCACCCAGCCTCTTTTTTTTTAAGTTTTAAGCTTCTATAGTTTTCATATTTGTATGCTTTATAATATTCTTCTCTAATTAGAATTTAGTTTCGTCGAATTTTTTTTCCCGATTATGTCTCACATCAAATTGTGTAAATACTGTGATAAATAGTCTGTTATTTAATTGAGAGAAAGTTCGTGGAAATCTAAGTTCAGATCAAGCGATATAGAGTCAAAAACTACGGTATGGTTGCATTTAAACGTCCTTTACAAAAAATTATATTTTTTCCATGTTATCTTAAAAATTTTGTTCCGAAGCATCATATTTGGATTCAGCGTTTGATTGCCAATAAAACAAGACTTTGATTTGAATGCACAGATATCGGGATGATTTTTTTATAAAATTGGGAACAACATCATCAAATAATTTTGCCTTCTTCATTCATTCATTTGCGTCGCTTCGTGAGGAAGATTAAAAAATGTGGCTAATATGTTGAAGTAAACATTCCCTTCAATAAAATCGCTGCCTTGGCTAAAAACTAATATTTCAAAACAATTGCAATGACAAATATGCTATTTGGAAGGGAAACTTTGAAAAATCCATTTAAAAATAAAAAATTCCCATCGCGATTAAAGTGAAGATAACTATCATGCACTGCACACTTTGCATGACCATCGAGTATGCAGAAGTTATTAAAAAAAAAATTATAGCAAATTCACTGGAGCTGTTATTAGAAGATAAACGGTGCATGAAGCAAAAATTATTTATAGAAAGCAAAAAAAAAAGGCAAACACATTTTTGGAAGCAAAACTCTTATAGCCTCCAAGAAATTGTGCATAAAATAACTTACAATCATAATACTGTTAGTCCTCATGTCACATTATGGCTTTTAACGTGGATATGTAGCAACAGCAGCTTAACGCTTTAATGCCCACAATTCTAATACCACATCGAGAGACATTCACCTGATGATGATGATGATATGGATGACAACGACAACGATAATCAACTGGACTGGATGGGAAGTTTCCATTTTGTTTCAAAATTTTAAATCCAACCAGTTTCCTTTCGTCTTTCGTGTGTCTCTTAACAAACGCAAAGATAAGTTAACCTAAAATAAATAAATATTTTCTAATCGCATAGTTTTATTGTTTCATATTTTTTTATGATGGGTATTTTCTTACTTGGACACAACATAAAAAAACACTCATCCAATTGTTGATTAACAAAAGACGTTACAGATTTTAATGTTGTAATACTGGGAACACAAATTGGGTCAACCAAGTAAAATATTTTGTATCCACCAAATAAAGCTTCATTGAATAACCTTTTTTTTTATCAACATACATACATCACACAAAAGGTCAAAAAAGAGGTTATGTAATACTTCGCCGAAACTCCGAAACGCGCCGCGCGCCGAAACATCGCGATGGTAATGTTTATAATCATCGATCAATAGCACAGCGGCAACACGTAATCGAATTATTTATTGGCTTCCCCTGGAGCTGAAGGAAGCTCGATTTTCTTTATGACTTATTGTCTTACCATCATATTGAACTTGACTATATATAGCAAAAGAGAGGAGTTCCATGGTTATTGCCATATACCATCAGAGGTGGATTTATAATTTTTTTGACTCCTAGGCGAAGGGGCCTTTATTACTGGATAATGGCGTGGACAAAACTCTCGGAAGAACCAGAGGTCAGTGACTTAAAATGAGGAACTCTAGAAATGGTTAACTGCATGCCTGAGATCTCTTGAATGTTTGTTCAACTTGGGCCCCCTCAAGTCCCAAGTCCAACACTGAAATCAAAGCCCCAGAAGACCTAACATCGACGAATCATTTTATATTTTTTGATACAATCTTCGCTATCAGGTGTGGACTTGCAAATTATTTGACTCCTAGGCGTAGGGATGGATGCAAAAGAAATAGATTCGGAGAACCAGAGATCAGTGATTTAAGAGAGGAAGTCCAGAAATGGTTAACGGCATGTCTGAGATCTCTTGAATGTTTGTTCAACTTGGGGCCCCCTCAAGTCCCAAGTCCAACACTGAAATCAAAGCCAAAGAAAACCTAGCATCCATGAATCATTTTATATATTTTGATACAATCTTCGCCACAAGGACTTACACCATTCTTAATAAGCCAAGTTGAAATGAATTTCCTTTGTTGAATTTTTCCTGTTTTAAACACTTCTGCTTCTCTGCAGAGGCTGCATGTCAGGAAGTAGTTTTTTTTTTTTTTTGTCTAACAATCTGCTAGTAAGTAGGTGGAAAAGGAAAGTATAAGAAGGTATACAAGTTCACAGTATGAATCTGGTTCATAAAAAAATCATTCATCTTTGATTATTCAGGAAGTCAGGACAGGACAGGAGAGGACTTCAGCAAATCAAGAAACGTGATCATTTTATTTCTGCTGCAGATCATACTACGGAACAATCCATTTATAAGCTTGAATACAAAAAAATAGAAGTGAGTGAATCAATCTTGGACTAAAGTGTGCAGATGATGATGTGATTGGAGAATGTACATTTCTGCCAGCCAAACCCATTTGATTTGATTAAGCAAGTCAGTTAACACCGGTTTTTGTTGCTATTGTGTTCTTTTTTTTCCTACTCTGGTATCTAAATAAGATTGATGAGCATCGTTTGGATCCATGATTCATCATTTAGTTTTTTTTTTTTGTTGTTGTTGTTGTTTCTCATTGGGAAATAAAGATACTTTCAATTTTAGTTTTCATTTGCAAGAAGTGGTTCACAAAGAGGTAGGTATTCCCCATAGACTTGCGTGTGTTGTTGTTTAAGAGATTGATGTAATTAGTTTGTTATTAGATGAAGAGTTTTCAATTTATAAAGTGTTTAAATAGTTATGTTGAAATCAACATTAAATGTTTATAAATGGTGTTGATGGACGTTAGGTGAGCTAAAATGTGACACAAAGTAAGAGTATTCAATTTAACTTATTTTATGTTAACTATAAAAAAAAATATAAAACAATAAAAAGCTCGAAGTATTGATTTTTGGTGCACAGGGATTATTTCTAGGAAAAGAAATTTTGACCATAATACAAAATTTTCCAGGACGGAAACTGCTGGGGAAAATTTATTTATAACAGTCCTGATTACAAATGGTAGATGATTGAGCTATAATGGACACAATAACAATTTTGGCACACTGTCATAGTGTTTCATGCGTCTCTCTATTTTATTGCTATTTTTATTTAAAAAAAAAAACAATCTCAATTGACATATCCAACTGTATATCTCCCCTTGAACAATTTAACTTCCACTTAGTGTTCATTGTAGAGATTCTTTGCTTCATCCGTCCGGTTATTAAAAAGAAACTGAATGCAAGAATTAGATAACTCGATTTTCAACTTTAAACAAAATTTACAAAAATATTTTCTTTTAACTATAATTATACAAATGAAACAATATGCACGACTTCCTCCTAATTCTAAGGAAGAAACAAAAACAAATATGTCATTAGAGAAATACTTGAAAAAGCATAAAATTCATTATTGCAATCAGCCAAAAAGGAGTGTGAACTTAGTACTGAAGATGCCATCTGAAGTATCGTAAAAATTTGATTTTTTGAAAAATTATTTCGAAAATCGTTAGAGTCGGTTTTTCATAAAATAATTTTCTATACCTACAAAAACTTTTGTAAGTATTTTTTGAAAAAAAATCGTATGCTTTTTTTAATATTTAATAATATACATTTAAATCCAAAATTTCAAAAATCCAAAAAATATTTTTTGTTGAAAAAAAAAAGAGGCTGGGTGACACCCACACTGATAACTTCCCATTTGTGATCTTGAAAACTTTATATTTAGTTTTTTTCAAATAACCAAATTTTCTGCGAAACAAACTTTAGCTGTTAAATTCAAACAATCATTATTTTAAGATTGAAAAGCATTTTAATTATTTAAAGAGTTTTACAAAAACACATATATTATAGAGAATAAATACCTAATGGCAAACTCAATATCATTGCTCGTTCTCAAGATATTCGAGTCGAAAAACCAATTTTACCAGTTTTTTTTTTAATATTTTTTTTCAAAAATTGTCAATTAGATATTTGTCAAAATTTAACTTTTCATAAAAAAATTGTATTATGCATAAAATAAAATATTTTAGAAGGCACAATCGTTGTTCGTTCTCAGGATATTCGAGCTGAAATACAATTGTAACTACTTTTCTTTAGAATTTTTAACAGTTTTTGATTTTTTGTTAAAAAACTGCCCATTCAATATTTGTCAAAATTTTACCAGTTGCTAACAATTATGTTATGTAGAAAATAAAATAAACAAGAAGTCAATATCGTTAACCGTTTTTGAGAAATTTGAGCCGAAAGACAATTTATACCAATTTTTGGTAGAATTTTTTGTAGTTTTTAATTTTTTGTAAAAAAACTGTCCATTGAATTTTTTTGAAATTTTCACCAGTAGTCAAAAACAACATTTTTCGTAAAATAAAATTATTTTAAAATTAATATCGTTTTTCCATCTAAGGATATTCGAGTTATAACATTATTTTTAATTTTTTTGATTTTAAAAAATAACGGTAAATTGATTTTTTTCCAAATTCATATCAAATTTGTATGACGTCATAATGTGTCGAATAAAATTTGTTTCAAGTCAATAGCATTATTTGTTCGTGAGATATTTGAGCCTAACCAAAATTTTCACTTCTTTTTTAAACTGCTATAGTAAAAAAACAACTGATTGAATAGATTGAATATTATTAAACGCCCTTTCAGCTTCTTTCGAAGTTATTATCTGTAAAACAAAATTTATTTCAAGTCGATATCTCTACTCGTTCTTGAGATATCGACGACGAAAAATGGTACAAGAACGTACGGACGTACGAACGTACGAACGTACGTACACACGCACACACAGACATCTCTCTAAAAATGATTGATATAGGCTCTAGGGACCTTGAAACGTCGAGAAATGTCAAAAATTTCAATTTGACAAATCGGACCGATTACAATAACTCCCTATGGGAAGTTAATAAGAAAAAAACTTTAAAAAGTTTATCTTCTATTCAACAATTTTTAAGATATTAATATTGATTCTTGAAAATCTTTTTTTTTAAGTAAAGAGATTATAGCTTATAAATGTTTACACAATGGCACTTTTTTTCGTGATTTTTGAGCAACACATGGACAAATACTACAATAGACACTTTAATACCAACTCTATACCGTTAACAAAAAAGTGTTAGAATCTTATTTTGTGTAGAATTTAAATAAATAGAAAAAATAGGGAATTCAATATTGATCAATAACAAAATTCAACAGTATACAATCCAATTACAGAATTATTGATTTTTCCTGACCATATTCAATATCAAAATGAAAAAATTTTAAAAAATATATGTATACATATATTAAAATATATAGAAGAATAGAATTGAAAACATCTAATAACATGTTAAACAAGGTCAAACAACGTCTGAAAAATTTAATACCATGTTTTCCTAACACGTGACTTCCTAACTTGTTGTTAAATCGTAAAATAATGTATTAAAGTTTTAATATTGCTTATTGAAATTGTTTAGATTTTGCTTTTAAATGTAAATAAAAGCATTTACTTTTAGAAATGAGAATCCGCAAAAACTTGTTTTTTTTTAAATATTCAAAACAATTTTAGAATCAAGTTGTCAAACACCCCAAAAGAGAAAGGTATAATATTTAAGAAAATTCCCAAAAGTCCATTTCAAAACAAAAACAAGTTGAACAAATGGAATTCTTTAAGAACACTTTAGTAAATAGATGTGAACATACATATATGTATACCTAATTGCGGATCTTAAAAAAAATAGAAACTAATTTATTTTATCCATTCGTAAGTATACCAAATCTGCTCAATTTATTAACCAACCGATTTAAATTCATAACGTTTAATGCTATTTAGATGTCATTTTATAATCTTAATTAATCAATAACCAACAAACAAAAAATAAAAGCGCCAGACACCAAAAAAAATAAAATAAAACAAAAGAGTTGACGTCCAAACTTTCCAAACATATTTAGACCTATAGTTATTAGATATTATTTATGCAAGTTATCTGCTGTTTTTGTTTTACCTTTTCCCAAGCCAGACAAGATGAGTTAACTCATCTTTGTTTTTATTTTGAGACACACCTTCTATGGGATACTTACTTAAAAATAAAAAATTATGCAAACGAGTTTGTGTTCGAAATCAAGTTCACTTTTTGTGAACTTGATCAAAAAGCAGTTTTAAATGCAGTTTCAATTAAATTATGTGAATGTGTTAAATTAAAAGAAGATGAATTAACTTTTTTTTTTGTTGGTTGTTGTTGTGAGGTTTTAACTTTTAACGAAAGTATATAAACAAACAAAGACTAGTCATTGATTTTGTAATCTAGTAAGACCCGTTTGGGGGCAAAACTTCCGGCTTAACGGATTGGAATTCTTGTAATATACATAGATAAACATAAATAAAAACAGTTGTTAACCTTTTCAAAAAGTCTCTAGTATAAATTAGTGGGAATATAAACAAATATTGATGTGGGAGGATTTAATGCTCCATTTTCAATATATTGTATTACCGATAATAAATTATTGGTAAATGTCCTAACTTTTAATTTTTTGTTAAATTTTTAAATTTCTGTATTAATTTATTAGTTCAGTCTTAATTAGGAGTTAAAAATAGATATGAATAAAATATGTCTTTAAGACAAGATTTTAATTTAAGAAATAAAATAGATCAGACATTTTAAGGTAAAAGAATACAGGTTGGACAACAACTTAACGTTTACCAATGTACAAAACAACAATAACAACAAGTTGCTATAATTGACAAGAACATGCTGATGTTATCGTTTCTTTTAGGCTATATTTTTCCATTATGCATATTGGTCTTCGCCTTTTCTAAGTTTCTGAACTTAAATTTGTCAATTTTTCGAAGTAACTATTCATATTAGAAACAAAAAAGTTCCAAGATCCAAGTATATCCAATAGACTATTACAATTATAAACTTAAAACTTTTTTCCCTTGTATCTAAATTTTTTGTTGTTTTCTAAAAGTGCTCACTTCCCAAACTGCTCCCCTCTCACCACAACAAATATTTAATATAACGACTTTTCTCATACTGAGAGATATTAACTTAAAACAAAGTGATTTTTTTTTTCAAAATGTACATCTTTAGGGGCCATAAAACGGTTTTTATTTTCAATATTCAACGATTGGACTCTTACAAATTTTTAAAAATACTAAATATACTTTGTTATATAGGATTATTTGAAAACATTTTAATGCAAAAATTCTTCGATAAGAAATTCTACTAACAACTCATTATTAAGTTTTTCTAAAATTACGTTTTCGCAGACCTAGCCAGAAATAGGTTGCTTACTCAAGCTCGTCGATTTGAGTTATTTTTTGAGTCTTTTATGTTATTCCTTAAAAATGTGTTTCCATTAAGAGTTTAAAAAATAAAAAAATTAATTTACTGTTTTATTTTATATTTAGTTTTAATTTCACTTTCAGTTCTCAATGTCCTTGTCAAATTTTAGTCCAATGCAAAAAAAACTAGGTCCTGTTAGCTATGAAATTTAGTTTTTGAGAAAATTTAATATTATGAATTATTTTCTCATCCAATTTTTTTTGTTTGGGTATTAATTTCATTCAAACAACGATTTTTTATGAAAACAAAAATTGATAACGAAAATTGTGCAATCATTTAGTCACAATTTTTCCTTGATGGGTCTTGAAAATCGTTAATTTTTGGATTATGTATACTTCTTTTAGTCCTCAACATGAATTTAAAAGTAGTTTGATTTTCGATGCCTCTTGCTGGATTTATGGTCTTTTAAAGCTTTGCACAACCTATGGACAAGCACTTGAAAGGAAGATTTTTCTAAATTTAATGGCGGGCTATGAAAATAATAAAAACTGTGGGGGATAGTGTAGTTTTGAAAAAAAAAATTCACTTTGAAGTGCTCGAAAGAATAGGGAATAACAAGTTTTGATGAATCTGAGCTAAATATTTAGATCAGGCCTGTTCCAGAGAACACTTTCTCATACTTGATTCATTTTTCGAAAAGAGTGGAATTATACTCCTCAATTTTAATGAGGTAAGTCAGATATTTTTTTTGAGTTATGGCATCTAAACCGGAAATCGATATTTTTTTGGGATGAAAAACATTTCAAAGCAATTTTTAGGAAAGTTCCACCATTTTGATATTTTTTTTAAAAGTCTCAAAATTTAAACTTACTTTCAACCTCACTATAGGACTGCTTAACTATATATTTTAAAATCGTATCTCTTCGTTTCCTCTTTTTATTTATTAATTTATTATAAAATATTAAAAAAAAAAACATATGTATCTTTCAATAATATCAAACTAAGTGCCACATTTTTTGAAAGTACAATTATTACAATTCGATAAGAACGGTGTGAGTAACTCCATTGGTAGTGGAAAAATAATAGTCGAATTCTTCTCAGCTGAAATACTGCTCAACGTTTGTAAGTAACGTAGCTGAAAAAAATAATGTATACTTTTAAATCTGAAACTTCTTAAGTTTACTCTTAATTACCTGTAAAGCTGAAGGACTTTCACAAATAATATCCGAGGCTTCTTTGAGTGCTCTCGATGACTTCATTTCACCCTCAGCAGCGATTACTTTAGCTCTAGCTTCTCGGGCGGCTTCAGCTTCAGCAGCCATAGCTCTTTGTAAAGCTGTCGGAAGTGAAACGTCTTTTCTAATATATCCCAAAGGAAAAGAAATAAATTTTGTTTAAAATCATCAAAAATCTTCTTAGAAGAATTTTCAAATTCTCTTATCTTACATTTCAACTCTTTCCACTTTAACACCCCACGGATCTGTAGCTTCATCTAATGATACCTGCATCGTATGTGAAATGGTCTCTCTTTCGGTCAACAATTCAGATAGATTTCTCGTGCCTAAGACATTCCGAAGTGTGGTAGCAGCCAAAAGTCTTGTCGAATGACTGTAATTCGATACTTGAATGACAGCTTTTAGAGGATCACTAATCCGATAGTAGACGACAGCATCAACTGTCACTGTTACTGAATCTTTTGACAGGACTTCTTGAGGCGGGACATCAAATGAAACAGTTCGAAGATCAACTTTACAATAATCATCAACACATGGCAGAACGAAAAATACTCCAGGTCCTCGAGCACCACCACTCCTATAACAGAACTCAACGAAAATTTATATTTTTTTTTGGGTAGATTATTTAAGAATAGTGACCTTAATCGACCCATTCGAAATATGACAGCTCTCTCAAATTCTGACACCACTTTGAAACAAACAAAAATTGAGATGGGCAATGTTAAGAACATTATGATGAGTGATACTATTATAGCAATAGCTTCAACACAGCCAACTTCATCGTTTTCAGCTGTAAGTAAATATGATTTAGAAAATAATTCGGAATGTGAATTATGTAAAATTAAAAATTAAACAAAATAAATGCGTTTTTCCATTTGCAAAAACTACGACTGCTACTAACTGATAATTGATCTTTAATTTGATTTCGGTTGCCTTGTAATTGTAAGATAACAATCATTTTCCTAAACGAGGCTATATCTAACATTTTACGATGAACATTGAACATTGAATATTTAATGTGAAGCATTACGAAGCAGGCGTGACATGATTTTTATAAATACCTTGTGCCGATAACAATGTTTACTTTTCAAACTGGGGCAATAAAATCAAAATCTTATAAGCTTTGTTTTGAATTTCTGTTGTCCATGTGCCATATTTCGTGTAAGTGTGACTTGATATTCAAAGCATAAAACACTTTTTTGTCAAAAAGTAAGAAGAGTACACCTGTCGAATTAATTAGGTACCTCTATTTCCTAAGGTTATTTCGGCGATCAGGACAGCTTAGATCAAATTTACAACTAAAGACGAGGGTCCTTGATTACGGTCAAGCGGAAGCTAAGATTTGCTGGACTATTTGGATGAGTTGCTGTTTGAAAAAAAATCTTTTTCTACCCCAGAACAATGTTAAACGGTTGGAGACGCCAAAAAGAATCAATAGTGGACAAGAGAACATCTTTAAAGTGAATTTTATAAAGCGGTGATACAAGTTCGCAGAAGAAAACCCTTGGTTTTGTGTTTCTTCCGATGAAGCAGGGTTGAATAAATTTATCGCAGCTAGAGTACCTCATAGGAAGTTCAAATCTAACCCCTAGCTGGATGGCTAATATCAAAATTTAAAAACTAAACTTGAGTTTAGTTATTTTCTAAACTGAAAGTTAGAGAAATTGTGTTTGTAAAATATGAAATTAATTTCTTCGATGTATGTATATTCGGCAAACTCTCGATTCAAATTGTTCTTCCTAACTGTTTCCACAAAAAAAGAACACTACAGATAATGAGTCGGTACCGAGGTGGAGCCCGAAATAAGACTTACTTTCAATTTTGATGAGAAAAATACGAGACTTCAAAATACTTGTCTTGGACTCTTTCCATGGTCAGCCCTATATCTGAGGCATTAAATAAATGCAAAGCGAATTGGTTCTAACTCAATAAACGAAGCACAATTGAACCTCCCCCTGTATACACAAAAACTTTACAATACCTACTTTATTTTTTTAGTCCTTCATAAAAATCTAAAAATTTCATCCCGTAATCAATTGAATAACGAAATACGAGATGTGTTCAAAAAATATCGGGAATTACATATGAATGTTCGGGGATTACGTATGTATATTCGAATTTCGATCTTTTTTGTGGCGTTAGGTTGGTAAACCACACCTCAATTGGTGTTCGAAAATAATTTCCAGACCTCTGTTCCATCCAGAACTGCATCACTCCTCTGCAACCAGAAAGGAACAATATACATGTAAACTCATGCTCATGCTTTAAAGAAAACCAACCTCAGATGGACTCAGAGTAATACCTGCCGGGCAACCAAACAAATATGGCCGTGTATAGACTTGAAACGTTCAAAAGGGTTGTTAAACTTAAATCGTCTACATATTAGCTCCATCATAGGTGTTCTTACAGGACACTGCCCAATAGGTAGAACCGCTATTAGAATGGGCGTGTTCTCCAACGATTTCTGCAGGAGTTGCATGGACGAAGAAGAAAAGGAAACTGTTCAACATCTCCTTTGCACCTGCCCTGCTCTCTCTGTCAGAAGAAAACTCCATTTAGGAGAATTCTTCTATGAGGACACTAGTGACTTAGTGAAAACGGACGTTAAAAGTGTATTCCAATTCATTAGAAGCTCCGAGTGGTTCAACTAGTAAGTTGCAAACTTGCTACTTTTCTCTCTTCCTTTATGGTATCACAATGGACCCATTAGTGTCTAAGTGAGTCGGGGTTTTTCTAGCCGACAGCCATTTGAACCTAACCTAACCTAGGTTGGTACACTCTTGTCACTCACTTGCATATACCGATAAGTTCAGCCATTTTGAATGTTCAGTTAATTGTTGACAGTTGCTTTGCTTGCACGTGTTTGGGCTGGTCTTTGACTTTTACCCATTTAAAAAAAATGGATCAAAGAACAGCTTCCATTTATGTATATGATTGAGCTTTGGTTTCCAAGTCACAACACTAAACCCACGAAAAGAAAAACTGTGTAAGAACATACGAGAACTGGTTGTTTCTTTTTTTTTTTTTGTTATTTTCAAACTTTTTTTGAAAAAATATTTTTAAAAATTATAAAACAAAACCTTCATTTTTTCGTGTAATAACTTCATTCTTAAAATTTACTACCTATTTTTATTTATTCGAGAATACATATTTTAAAAATTAAAAAACAATAAGTATCCTTCATTCATGGCCATAGTTATCAGGTATGATTTTGATTTTGTTTAACATTTTTCGAAAAAAAAAACAATACATTATGAACATTTAAAAAAGCACAGAATGTGATTTGAATTGGATTCTAAACTTAAAAAATAATTACATACTCCTAACCAGAATTTTTGGACAATTTTTAAAAGTTATGTCTTTTTCATGTTCTAAAAATTGATATGTAGAGATGAATGGAATTCTTCTGTTTGTATTCTAATTTTTTCACTACGAAATCAATCACGGTCCTAGACTGCCAAACATCTCTGAGGGAGTGTCTGAACAGTTTGATATTCACCTCATATGGGTGCCGGGACTTAGTGACATTACGGACAATTGTAGGGCTGACGAACTCGCCAAACATGTAAACTCATCGCTACATGTAAACTCATGCTAAAGCAGGAAGCTTTAAAGAAAACCAACCTCAGATGGACTCAACTGGCAACCAAACAAATATGGCCTAGTATAGACTTGAAACGTTCAAAGGTGTTGTTAAATTTAAATCGACTTCATATTAGTTCCACCATAGGTGTCCTTAGAGGACACTGTCTAATAGGCAGACACGCGATACGAATGGGCGTGTTCTTCAACGATTTCTGCAAGAGCTGCATGGACGAAGAAGAAGAGGAAACTGTTCAACATCTTCTGTGCACCTGCCCTGCTCTCTCAGCTAGAAGGAAACTCTATTTAGGAGAATTCTTCTATGAGGACACAGTCCGCTCTTTGAAGTATATTTTTTTTTAATTTGAATTTTTCAAAAAAAAAAAACTTTGCATAAATGATATGCGTTTCTTTCGATATTTCATCTTTTAAACATTGAACACACAAAACAATTGTTGTAGAGTAAAGATATCAATAATGAATGCTAAATTTCTTAAACTTTGATTCATTCAGGTACAAATTCAGAGTTTCACAAAGTTTCAAACATTTTAAAAAGTGTGGGTTTTTATTCGTTCTCAAAACACCCCAGTAAACCAAGGTAACGCAACAAAGAAACTCATAGATATTTTTTTTTTTTTTGAAAATGCAATAAAATTATAAGAATAGTGCGTATCCGCCCTTGTGACTTACATTTCACATTTCTGCGTTTGATATTTACTGTCCATTTAATGTTGAAATTAGTTTTCAATTGGTTGAAACAATCACCTTGTCATTTCAAATTATTATAAATTTTTTTATAGTATAATATACCAATTGAGATAAGCTATACAATTACTCATATATAGTTTGTTATAATCTTTTGAGTTCCTCTAGTTTCATAAACACATGAACTAAATTCAAAACTGCCAGACAAACCCACCCAAAAAACAAAATCCCAAACTATCTCAATATCTCTTAATCACCCCATAAATCTCCCATCAATAAACAACAAATTTGCCAAATTTAACGATTTCAAGCATAAACAGAAAAAAAATGCAAAACAAAAAAATCAAAAATTTCTTAATGCCAGAAATAAGAAACCGGTAGATCAAATAAAATTCAAGCAGTGAATATAACAAAACAGTTTGTTTACAAAATCGCACGCTGTTTGTAATTTTATTGGAACATTCTATAGATTAATATAATGATCCGTAAAATCGTAAATGCAAACAACACAGCGAGTACAAGTATAGTTTTGGCTATAATAATTATTAGATATTTAAATTTTAAGAAGAGCCGAACATCAAATGAATCGGAAAAATTCGAGCAATTTGCAATCATGTTGCTGATCGTAATAAAGTTTATAGTGTGATGAGGTCTAAAATTAGCATGCGAGAGGTGTGAACAATGCAAAACTCAAGAATTCATGATTATTTTTATAATTTTAATTTTCTATGTAAATTCTTTATTAACTTGAAAGAGGAAAGCCAATATAGTTTTCTCATAGTTTAATTGATACATTGGCCGCATGACAAGCCCGGATACCAAAGGAGGTTCATGGGGGATTTAAATATGGAAGACCTGAACTTAAAGGTTTTTTTTTAGAGACATAGAACTTAAAGTTGGCAACACTTTTTTTACTGGCGGCCATTTCAAGAGATGTTAGGTGATTTGTGATCAGTGAATATAGGCTGACACCTGAACAACGCTTTCCAAATTCAGTGAATGGACCCAAAACAAGAGTGCCGTTGATCCCGAATGGCTATGTGAATAAACAAAACTGTCGTATTTGGAATGAAGATAATCCTCAAGTGTATATTGAGACACCGTTACGTCTAGATAAACGATCGACCACTTGAAGGACAACATTCGCCACGTTATTGCCGATATACGGCCATCACAAGTGTTGGAAAGTGGAAAGTGATCGAAAATTGGTCCTAGAGATTTAATTACGCTCCAGCCAGAAATCATGTTTAAATTATAATATCAAAAGATTATCTTTCGAGTAAAGGCAATTTCAAAATTCATCTTTGTTTTATTCCATTTCAAAGTTGTATACCTCTAAAAAAACACCCTTTATTTTGTTTCCCTATTGTTGACTTTATTGTTTGAATTTGAAATGTAGAAAAAGCATTTTAAAAAAATCGATTCAAAATTAGTAAAATAGGAAGTCGACGTAAGCCTTTAACAACATGAGTCCCCTTTTCCAAAATTTAATAAAAAAATACGCTCCTGTCTCATAGCAAAGATTATTTTAAAAAGAAAATTTCTCAAAATATTTGTCTGGAGAAATGCCGGACATATCTCAAATCTCAAAAATCGTGCCGTTATGTTGTTTCATTTTCAACACGACAAGACCCATAAAATCTTAATAAATCACATCGCTAAAATGTGTAGCTAGGTATTTGTTTTATTTTTCTGATATCGTTCATCAAAAATCCATCGTGTGAAAAATTTAATAATAAAATTTATCTTTTTCTCTGAGATTTTATGGGAGGAACAAAAAAAAAAAACGAAACAAAAAAGATCAGAAGCCCGAGAATCGAAATCAAAATGACATGTTTATTCGAGTCGAATGTTGGGTGTTTTTTGATCTTGACACATTGTTGATTGAT
Organism: Syrphus vitripennis; assembly: GCA_958431115.1. Lineage (NCBI taxonomy): Eukaryota > Metazoa > Arthropoda > Insecta > Diptera > Syrphidae > Syrphus > Syrphus vitripennis. The sequence goes on from OY288110.1 coordinate 76,387,206, forward strand.
TGTGCCCTGGAATTATGGAACAAGCTGGCTGATGCCATCCACGACCGACGCACGCGACGACGATGAGTCTGTATATTTTTTTGTTGTTGTTTTTGTTTAATTCATTGTCAGGTGGTGGATCTTCTTTAATGGATATCCACTAATAGCTTTTTTAATATGAATGTTATCTGAATGTCGACTTTGAAGATGTTGGATACACGAAGACATTCAATGTTTTCCTTTTTTTATATTTTATGAAGAATTAACTGATGAAATACGAGGACATCTCAGGACAGATTAAGGTGAACATGGGTGATAAATTGTTTGGCAAAGTTGACGATGGGATTTGTTGGTATTATCCATGTCACTATTGATGTGAATTTGTCTCATTTGAGGAGTGCAACAAGTTTTTGGTGGATTAATTTCGAAGTAGTCATTAAAAATAAAAGTTGGTAGCTATGTACATATATTACTATGCGGGTGATTGGATGAGGGAAAGATAAATGTATTGGATTAAAAAGTAGTAAGAATCCGTATAATAATAAGAATAATAAAAAAAAATTCGTAAGAGTAACCGAATAAAAAACCTTAAAACAGTCAAACAAAATGATTAAAGTTCGAAAAGCTTATACACAGGTGAAATTTGGTAATTAATACAAAAACTTTTATTGCGTCAATCAAAAGTCGTAGAAATGGTGAAACTCAAGTTCTATACAGTTTCTCTCGGGGAAAAAATGTATGTGGTGAGAAAAAAAAATTCTTCAAAATAAATGTATCTGTCAAACTCCTTTTTTTGCTCAAAACGGTGACATTGTGCGCTACAAATATGCATATAACTGATGCAACAGTGTTTTCAATGAAAAGAAGCTTTGTATATGAAAACTATAGTACTATCATGGCGAGTTTTTTTTAGGGTTGCAGAGGTCCTGGTGGTGGCGCTGCAAAATGTGAGGTGTAAAATTTGATTTGGGGAGTCTTTAAGCGTCGAAAATTGGTGGTAGGGGCAAGAGTAGACTATGTTTTGGATTATTGAATCCAAAAAATATCAATAAATATCATTTAAAACCTCCATAAGCTCTCCGCAAAAAAAAAGAGTAAGGGTTGCATAGGTAAATTAGATGTCGCCCCATTCGACTTCCACCATGATAGTACTATAGTTTTCATATACAAAGAAAGAAGTTACTGCAATATCTTCAATTCTCTTTATAATTTGTTTGTTCTCAAATCATCAACTAAAGCATTTATCTGTTTGACGAAGTTTGACTACAATCTTATCTGCTGATCAATATCAATTAAAGCTTTGAATTTCATAGCTAAAAATTATTTATTGCCAATTTCACCCTGCGGCAATGTGGTCATTGCTTTAATGAATTGTGGATATTAGGTGTGTTTTTTTTTTTTTAAAAACTATCGATAACAATTATGAATATATAGCTGATGGCTCATCACTATTAGGCTTTTTAATTTTTTGGTTTTAACTGGTTAATAAAGAAGAACTAGAAAAACGTCAAACCTTGTTGGAGGAGTAATGAGTTATCAGATGCAATAAAAGAGGGCGAATACATTTTTTCTGTCAAAAATTTCACAAAAGATGTTTTTTTTAATCTGACGCTTCGTGAAACCTAATCCGGTCCTAATGACCCGATAAAACTCTGGGCAACGCTTTACCCCAAAAAGCAAAGTTGTTCTTTGCATTAGCACATCACGTGAATTGTTTAGCCTAGCGGTGTTTTTCTTTCAACATGCCCATGCCAAGAACGCTAAGTAGGATAGGCCACAATTTAATTGAGAGCTTCATCGACTGTTAAAGAAGTTAAAGAAAGGAAAATACTATACTTTGTATAAAATTGACTGTATAATATTGATAAAGTGAAATGTAGACAGAGTGACCAACCAACAATGTACGATTAAATAGTTTTTAATAAAAATCAACGAAACTTAACGAATCGCAGTTCAATTTTGATAGAAAATTAATTTTGTATTCTCTTGAAGAGACCTAGTATACCTATAGGTTATAATTTGACGCAAGTTGAAAAAATTCATAGACACTTAAAATATTTTAATTGACTTTCAGAAAACAATAAAAATGTAACAATGTATTGAAATTTTTAGAGTTTATATAAAAGTTTTCAAGTGTCAAACCTCTACTAGTTCATTTAAAAACTAATTTTTCACTGTAGTAAACAGTAACAGTATGGTTTTAAAAAAAAGATTGTGTTGTTTTAATAAGTTCTTTTATAGTTGGGTCTTAACTCTTAAGTCCATGAAGTTGGCTTAGTTGGAAATAAATTAAATTAAATTTCTTGATCTGGACTTAGGTAAGAACTAAGAACTATATTGTCCTCGGAAGAGTTCCGAACACTGAAATGAAGAAGTCAACCATAATGCCTTTCCACCATTTTGATTTCTGTCACCATTTTGATTGCTGTCATGTCACTTTTGCACGAAAGGTAGATAAGCCGATGAACGCTCTTGGTATATATCTTTAGCAAATGTTAACGAAGACTAAATTAAAACCACTAAATCGCAATTATGTGCGCAACATATAAATTATTCCTCCACTCGGGTGCGTACGACCTAACGTACATATGTGACTTTTTTTTAATTTTCGCCGCAGAGTCACACGAATTGGAAGCACATCTTAAAATTGTTCTCCGATCAAATGCGGTTTTTTTACCTCCTCTCATATTTTTCTCGTACGTACCTATGAACTTTTATTTCTTAGGTAGGAATAGACAACACTAAAACTTCGATCAATTTTATACACGTGTTCTTTCAAAAAGTATTTTAGTTGGTGCTATGAAAATTCTTGCGCATTTAAAAATTGTATTAATATAGCAAAACGAAATTACATAAGTACTTTTCATTTCAAAAAGTCTACGAAAAGTCTTCTTTAAACCCGTGTTATTTACCCAATCAATTATTAAATGCAATGATAAATTGCTTTAATATGTCCATTTCCCGCCTATCTAATTTTCAAAAATAAAACTCAAATCCTTCTCCTTGTGCCAGTAAACATTTTTTGAATTTATTTATTTAATAATAAGTGTTTTGATGTGAAATTTCAAACAAAAATCTACCAAACTTACTCGTATTCATTTTTAAACTAAAAAATAAAACGAAAAGGTGAGTTGAGTAGGTATTTATATTTCATCAACTTTGCTTAGAAAATGCACTTTGTATATTTACACAAAATGATATCTAAATAAATCCATGTTTACATGTGTCGAGACTAGAGATCTCTTACAAAATCTAGAGCATTATTTTGTTCTACTCTACCAGAAATATTTTGAAGAGAACAATATTAATTTAATCTCATAATGAAAATAAGATATACATTTATATTTAACTCATTTGAAAATTGTATAAGAATGATTGATTGCCAGACGCGAATTTTTTTATGGGAGAATCAATCATAATAATGTTGAAAAAGTGTCACAGAAGTCTAGGTCGATGGATTCATTTGTAAACTATACACTAGAGCCGTGTTAACTTGGCCCCCAAAAATGTGGAATTTTTCTAAAAGATTATTATTTTAATGACCACTTTTGACCACCATTTAACTTTTTTTGGCCATTTTCTTTGAAGTTTAAAAAAAAAATATTGCCTTTTAATTTTCAGTTCTGTTATTTTTTTTATTTTATTGTTCAAAATACATACGATCAACCTTTAGAAGTTCTCTTACTAAAATAAAAAAATATTTCTTTTTCGATTTTAGAAAAATAACTTTCCTGAAAAACCGAATAATCAAGAATTACCCTAATTCATGAAAAACATTTTTTTTTAATTTTTAAACATGATCTTGTAAAATCAGAAAATCCGACATTTTTTTACGTCAAGTTCACACAGCTATAATACAATAGAGCATGTTTTGGGGTCGTAAAAAAATTCGAACTCTAGATTTTGATGCAACTTGTTTGCTATGACGGGGAAGTCTTTAAATTCTGTCTGTCTCTTGAGCTACGGCCTACACGATTGGTTGGACTTTCTTGAAACTTTTTTGAGACTAAAAATAACGGTACCTGCCATTTTTTTTTGGCTTTTTGGAAAATTAGATTTTTGTTTTTTAAACGGCTCCGACGATTTTTTGAAAAAAATTCAATAATTTCAAATAGATATTAGTTAATTTTCAATGAAAAAAATTTCAAAATGTGGGAGAAACTGATACGTTCCATAAAATCATTTTTTTGATTTTCTCAAAAATGGTTCATTCATTTGATTGTAATCAAAAATTTTAAACAAAAGCGTTTAAAATTTATAAGAAGTATTCAATACTTAAGTTTCCAAAAAAAATTTAACTTTTGAAAAAAACTCCAGCTTTAAATTAAATTGTGTATTTGAAATTTGGTAGAACACAGATTTTAAATATCTACCATATTTGGTAATTTGAACAAAAATTTATTTAATTTTTGATAATAACAGTAAATACCTCTCATACAAATGTTCTCAAAATTGTAGATAAATTTTTTTGTGTGATTTGCATTAACAAGCCTTAGCTGAGCTGAGCATATTTGTTGTGTGCCATGAAATAAAAGTTTACATTTTTATTTTATGTCAAATTATTACTTTACACTTAGACTTAAAAACGATGTGATCACACAACGGAACAACAAAAAAAAAACGACCCCTCATAAATTTAATGAAAAATTAATAAATTGAGCCTAAGAACATTTAAAAATATTTAAGTACATCTGTTTTAAAAAATTTAAGCTTTGAAAATTAAAATGTGTTTTTTACTTTCTGGTTAATTTTAAATCAAACTTAAGCAGTAGTTGCAAAAATTGTTTTAAAAAAAGACAAAGGCTTTAAAAATATTCTATATGACTTATCAATTTTAAACGAGAACTCACAAGTCTTAAGTCCTTGATAAACTTGATGTACATGATGCGTAACTGGGGGCGGTGGCACAGGTATGGTTTGAATGGTTCTGTCCGAAAACATATTAATATGCGCTGGAGGTCTTGGTGTCCTTGGTGAATGGGCAGCCATTCTTAATCACGATATAAACTGATATACTTTCCTATTAATAAAAATAAACCTTTAACAAAATTCAAGTCTTATTTTCAAGGTGACTAATCCATGGATTAAGATTTCTCCGTTCTCAACCTAATCAATGGAACAGTTGACTGGAAAGTAAGAATTGAAACTCTATTTTTTTAATAATAGGCTAGTAAGATCTTATTTTTAGCGATTTCAAATAATATTGAAATTAAAATTAAACCGATTTTTTTTTGCACTATAAGTAGGTACAGACAGTAATAAGTTCGTTATTAAAGTTTTAATTTGCCGATTTTTTATTTATTTTATTAATAATAAAAAATATTTTGGAACTCGTTAGAAAAATTCCAAACTCGATGTTATTTAGAGGTACCTTCGATTTAATTTTTTTTTTTAAGTACTCAATATTTCGAAAGATTTATATTTATTCCGTCTTAATAGTCCGACGGTATCCGTTAAACTGAATACCGAGCGAATTCAGATTTTCCTGCACAAGTTCGTGATTTATACGCGTAGCATGTAAACTAAATTTTCCAGCTGAGAAAAATACCTTCCTACATTTTTTTTTACTAAGGAAACTATATTCCCATCGACTGGAGATAAAGTTTTTGAAATTTATTTTTAGGTTGGGATTGGGAATGTTTTAAAAAAAAAAAAAAAAGAAGAATACAACACATAGTGAATGAAAATAATGATGGCCCGATTGAAGGTGATATTGCGGTGGAAGCGGAACTATACCAGAGCGGTAAGTTATGGTTTTTCTAGTATGATAATTTGTAAATTTAGGTGGATGTATACCACAAGAAACTATTTGGATTCCGTGATGATCATGTTTTGGGATTCATAGTTTTTGTTTATAATTCGTCAAATTATATAAACAAATATATACCTAGATGCAAACAAATGAAAAATAAAACAAAAATTTTTTTTTTTTTGTAAAAATATTTTTTGAATTATGCTTAGAATACATATATCAATAAAATTTTCTTCATAATGGGCAATCAAGAGAAAATGAAATTAACGGCTGGGTCGCATGTACTTGCTCCTTTGTGCGATCACATTGTTTTTAAGTCTAGGAGTGAAACAATAATCTGACATAAAACTAAAATGTGAACCTTTATTTCATGACACAGAACAAACATTTTAAGTGGCGTTAAGTGTTAAGAAGATAGTGTCCAGAATTTTTTTACCGTTTACAAAAAAATTTGATATTTGTGCTGGTTTAATTTTGTTTATAATGTTTTGATTAAATTTTTGAACGATTAGTAACATATTTTTTTTTTATTTAAATGAAAAACACATAATTTTATTAACATTTTCTAAACAGTTTTCGAGAAATTTGAGATATTTGAGAACTGATTTTTTCAACATTTGTATGGAAGGTACCGTAATTTTCGAAAACAAAATTAATTTTTGTTCAAATTACCAAATTTAATATTTAAAATCCGTTCTATAACAAATTTGAAAAATATTTGTCAAGCCGTTACTTAATTTTCAAAAAATATTTTTATTTTTTTTTTCAAAATTCAATTTGAAATAAAAAAAATCCTTACGAGAGATGAACAGTTTTTGAAAAAATCGAAAATCAAAAAAAAAATGATTCTAGATAGATTATTTGTGGCCATGAGTGCAATAGTGGCGTAGCCCACTTTTTTTTAAAAATGAGTTTCTCATAAAAATGGGTCTCTTAATACGTATGTATATCTATATTAATACAAAAATAGTTTTATGCAGCTATCTACACTCAAAACTAAATGACACCCAGAAAGGTGTTATTGCATTTTGTAATTTGATCATAGTTTCAGTGTAATAGTGGCGTAACCTTCATACTTCTCTTAGAAACTGTTTACATTGTGACCTTTTGCTTCGGTATACATAATAATATATAATACAGCGTCAAGGGGGCGTCAAGATATTAGATCTTTTCTTATGCATTATTTTAAGAACGCAGGAAAGTCTAAAAAATATTATGTATTTTGACCAATGTGGGGGCCAAAATAGAAATATAAAACTTTCACAGTTTTTGGTATCCCATCCCGATTTTATGGTTGAAAAAATCGACCATACATTTTTAGTTAGTGGCCATTCCAATTTGCCATGTAACCAAGATTTTGGTGTAAGTAATAGAAGAGAATAAAAAATATTAATAAAGATATCTTCGTGCCAGATGATTTTTTTTTTCCATAAAATCTCTCGAAGAAAATATCACAAATAGGAAAATGTCCATTTCAAATTCCAAGATTGAATGGCTTAATATTCAGTGGTTACATTTCTCAAAATTATTTAATTTCAAAAAATTAAAACATTTTCAATTTTTTGCAAAAAAGAAACAATCCGTTAAAATTTAAAAACTCACCCAGCTTGAACCACCTAAAATAAATGATTAAAAAAAGAAAGACTTAATCACTTAATTGAACTGCTTCAATTTATATCAAATTTTTATAATACATAATTTAAAAACGTCAACAAGTGGTCCAATCGAAATATTTGACGTTTTATCAGACGAGGAGTAAAATCATTAAAAAATAAGTAAAAATGGGCATATAAATATGTATTCCTTTGTTGTTAAAATATTAACTATGAGAGAAATAAAAAAATAACATTTCTTTTTTCTTTATTTTTACAGAAAACCATGAATGCAATATTGGCGTAACCCACATTTTTATCCAAAATGAAGTGAACTAAAAAAAAACAAGCTTGCTCTACAAAATATGTCTTTTTTCAAACTCTTCAACGTTTTGAGATTAATCAGAAATCTCAAGGGGAAAATACAAAAATTGTTTAAAGAAAACCTGTTTCTTAAATCTCTCGTAACTCTAAAGTGAATTTTATGGGTAACGCCACTATTGCACTCATAGCCGCATTTATTGTTTCATATTTTTAAGAGAATGAATACAGAGTATTGCGATTCACACATTTTTCGACTATATATAACGCCATAGGTAACGAGTGTTTAAAACACACAAAAAATAACTTTAATTTTCTCAAACAGTATTTTATTCAAAAATATTTGGCATTTGCTCTTATTGACTCTCGCGTCTACATTTTTAATTTTTATAAAATACTTAACATTAGTTTATATATTTCTGCACAAAAAAAAAATATTTAAGTGTGGGGTACTTCAAAAATTGCTAATTTCTAAAAAAAAAAACAATAACTACATTGTAGAGACTCCAGAAGTAGAAACCAGATTTAATCTAATTTTCAGGAAAAATAACAAAAGTTATTATAAATCACCAACGTATTCTCCAAATCACACAGGGGATTATTCTATTTCCTCTACTAAATATTCTACTTGCTCATCAAAATCCTTAAAAATGAAACAAAAAAAAATAAGCTTCGAACTTCATCAAAGTAGAACTTTCAAACACTTACTATTAGATAATCGTTATTATCTGTCTCGTCATGAAGACTTGTTGCAGCAGATATGTCAATTACAGGTGATGGATCCTTTAGCTTTGTGTTTCTGGCCCATCGCTGAAGAGTTCGTTCCGAAGGCAGAGGAAACCCCTGTTCCCTCATGAGTAAGTAAGCTTTTGAATTAACTGAGTAGACAGCTTTGGCCTTAGCTATCTGGGTTTTTGAAAAACGTGGCTGTTTAACTTCCTTTTGTTTTTCTTCATTCTTCTGATAGTTGGTGTTGTTTACTTGCTTGGATTCAATGTATTTTATTTTGTCTCTTAGTGCAGTTTCACTGCGAACTAATCCATCACATTTTTCTTCCAGTGAATTGCTATATTTTGAAATTCCAACATGAAATTCAAATAAATTTAAAAAAAATATATTCAAATAACTTACATCTTTAAAGTAAGTTCTTTAATTTGCATCTTTAGAGCAGCACAGTTTCCACAATTACTTAAATCAATCGGATCTGTGGTGTGTTCCAATGAAATCTCCATGCACTCTTCTTCATCTTCAGATGAAGCTTCTTCTTCAGGTTGGTCTTCTTTTTCTTTGGTTTCGGATATAGTAGTCGGTGGAATATCGCTTGCATTTAACAATTCTGCCACAATTTGTTTGTTCCTTCTTGCCTCAATCCTCGATCGTCGACATTCATCTTCATTTTTGTCAGCAACTCTGAATACCGTTGGAATTGAACCTGGTTTGAGGCGGCGAAGACGCTTCTTGCTCATGAATCCTAGAAGCAAAATACAGTACATAAATTGTTTTAAGTGTCCTACAAACATATGATATTTTCCATACCTAATTCAACTTGGAGGTTCCTTTCTATGTCATCTGGGGTAAAGTGATCACTACAAATTCTACTGGTATTTATGTTAAAATCTTTTTTTCGCCTGCAAAACTTAACCCATAGATTCAAAATCTTAGGATCACTTGTCGGGAAATGAAAGTAAGAAACATCTCCTTTTCTTAATTTATTTGTTTTATTATTGTAATTTTTGCATCCACATACAGCACACAACATATTTTATTTAATTTTAAAAACAAAAATAGTCAAAGTTTAAACAAATTTACAAATTTTTCGTGGGTAATTTTTTTCTAAGTTCTTCACCAGTTACGTCAAACCTCAAACGTCAAAATCTCAAAATCAGATGATTCACGACTCGAAAAAGCTGTACACGAACGAGTCCTGTCATATGTTCTTTTTTTGAACAATTCTTCCAAAAAGTGAAAAACATCAGTCAGTGATGTTCTCATGCTAAAATTTTGACGATCTCAAGTTACAACTTTCTGAAAAATGTTTATAATTCCCAACATCTGTGAAATTTAGTATTTAGAAATAAGGGTATTAGGTGCAAGCCTAGTAGAAAACATAATGGTTTTGTAACTAAAAGTTTTCGTGAACTACAAATTTTATATAAAACCTATCGAAAACCTGTTGAAATTCAAAGTTCAAAAACTTTTAACTCAAAAAATCCTACCTCATTATGTCATGCAAATTTCCCTTTAGTGAAATAATCAGAGAGGGTTTCTTGAGTAAAGATCAGCTTAAAAATACATTTTCTTATCGAACTTTGAATCAACATGAAATGAAAACACGACTTTTTTCGCCCAAAACAATGTCGATTCCCTTTTTTTTTTGGCAATTTTCTGGGTATAGCTAAGCGCGGGGTAAGTTGTTGTTGGATTTAACATGAAGTTTTTTTTACCCCATTGGTTTTTTTATCACATTGTTTGGTAGTGTAAAAAAAAATATTATATTAAAAGGAATTTTCTTAGACAAAAAGAACGCAGACATATAATATTAAAATCTGATTTTTGACATTCCAATTTTAAAATCGAACATAACTTATTATTATTACATAACAGGTTTTTGTTTTCACTTTGTGTTTATTATTTTTTCTAAAATGTGTGATATCAACGAAAGCGATTGTTGTGGAAATGGCTGTGCTAATTGCATCCTCGACTCAAAACCAATGTCAAGTAAACGAGCTGATTTGCTGCACAAAATAAATATCCTCCACACTTATCGTAAATATAAATTAATCAAAAGAAATCAACTCATCAAAAACCAGCCTCATATAATTCAATTGAAGTTTGTCATCGCAAGTGATAAGAAACAGCTGACAGAATTTATTTTTGATTGTCCTCCTGGCCACCATCTAATGATGCGAGCGCCATTGCTTACTGAAGCGGAGTATATAAATAAAACTGTTCTACGTCCTTATTCGCCATATTGGACAGATACAACAGAATTTGAATTTGAAATAGTCGTTAATTTAAAACCAAATGGTCAAATGACAAAATATATCGATAACTTAAAATTAAATGATGAAGTTGAGTTTCGTGGACCGATTGGTGTTTTTACCTATGAACCAAGTTTAAATTACATTGACAAGGTGTTAATTATATTTTGTCAAGGTGTTGCTATTGCCCCAACAATTCCAATTATACAAAATGTCATTGAAAACGAAGATGATGACTGTCGAATATTTCATTTTTCATGTTTTCAAAATGTCGAGAATATTATTTTTAGAGAAAAATTAATGGAATTCAAGAGGTTTTGGAATTTTTCTAATAAGATTTATTTGTCACAACAGAAATGCGCTAAATGTGTTGAGAATACTAATTTTAGAAACTGTGCACATTTTAAACAGCTATTAAAATATAAAGAACTAATAGAACCACATCGTTTAACTTTGCGGGACATTTGCTCTAATCTTGAAGGAATTAGGAGTGTGGAGAGACAATTTGTGATTTGTGGGTCGAATAGTTTTCAGGAATTCATAAAAGATTGTCTTTTAAAGTGTAATGTTAATAAAAATTACATATTTGTTTTGTAAAGCAAATACAATTGGTGTTTTATTTTTTTTTTTTCATCGGCATAAATTTAAATTTAGGGGATTCTGCTAAATCTTAAAAGCTCTGTCATCGAAAGATTTTAATGAGAATCTTTTATATTTTATGAGAGCTCTTTAAAACTTGATTTAGTTAATGATCGTCACTGGGTTTGTTTCATACGCCATTGAATTTTTTTTTTAATCAAGTTAAATGTTACCGGTTTTGGTATTCAGAAGTGATAATTTTTTTTATTTTCTATTTATCTTAAATTAGAAAGCGAAACCGCCGAACTAACAATTTTATTTCCAATTTCCGTGCTACAGTGCTTAGTCTCTCTGAGAAATAAAAATGTATTTGCATCAATAGAAGAAAGAAAATTGTTGTCGGAGCCAACGCTGATAAAAGGCTTTTCTGAATTAAGCAAATATTTATTGAAGCAAAAGCGCTAATATAACCCTTTCTTGGTGTATTTATTGGAGTTTTTTTTTCAATTAAGACAATCATGTCGATTACAGAATCCGCAAAACTCGATCCGCAATGATTCACAGTGTAGTGTTCTCTTTTCTTCTCACCATAAATGAATAGGTGGGAAACAGAGCTCTAACTGCGGATCGAGTCTTGCGGATTCTGTAATCGACTTGAATATTAATTGAAGTAAAGCGGAAATTACGAAGGTTCATTAAGTCTTCGTGTAATAGCAGACTATTTTCAGCTTCCAGGCCTAAATCTTCTTAAATTGAACACTAAGCGCTTGCTTCGTTTGAGAGAAAACTTGTCTCTGCGAACTGTCATCCATTTGTATGACATCTGTCAAATACGTCAAAAAACATAATTCATTTTTCTTTGCATTTTTCCATATTCACAAATTTTCTATTTAAACATAAATAAAAAAAATAAGTAGTGTTTCTTGCATTTTCATTACTTTTAAAACTTTGACGCTATAAAACCTATCTGTATTTAAAATGCACAATTAGTTAATTCACCATTAAAATGAACTTACAATCACTTTTTCGGGATTTTAATCCCAGGTATGTAAAAAAAGTAGAACAAAACAAAGAAATTGCATTTAGGTAAACGGAACACAGTTTATAATTGTTTTATAAATTTCTTGTTTTGGTTTCCAGCAAATTCATTGTCCATTGCAGTTTGTTCACATTCATAACACTCTTCTGTCTGCGGTTAGATGGTTACATAGGTAAAATTAACTGATGTTCAAAAGCTTATGTTCCTAATATATATTTCTGTTTTTTTTTAAAGATTGGCCTTATTGGGCAATATTCGCACCACTTTGGATATGGAAAGGCATTGCTGCCTTGGGCGCGTCTATTGGGGCTATCGTCTGGTGTCGATATCCACACTACCGGTAAGTTCTTCATTAACAAGAGTACAAATATGAAATTATTGTTTTCTGTTTCACAGATTAGAAGGTGATTCCTATACACAATTCAAAGCAATGTTGATCTCATTGTCCCTTCACTTGATATTGCTGATGTTCGAGCTGCTGGCTTGTGACAAACTCACCTCGGGTCGTCACATTTGGGTTCTGGTCTTCATACCGCTAATCTTTGGCAGTGTAGCCAGTGTCGGGGCATGTGTGTGGGCTGTAAAACATGACAGATCATTTGAATTGGAGCTATTTCTGGCAGTGAATGCCTTGCTGTTCGTTTCATTGCCCCTAAAGTTGGATAAATACGTTTATTGGAGTTGGGAAGTTGTCATTGTTCCAATGTGGATTGTTGTTTGTTTGAGTTTAGTTAGTAAGTTGTAGAAGTGTTGGGGTTTCAATATTTGGTTTTGAAAATTATTTTTTTTTTTAAGGTGTTCTCTATAATATTATTTTCTGTGGCATTATGATGAGAACTCCAGAAATATCGTTGCAACAAAAGAAGGCAGCCCTCAATTCGGCGATTGGTAATGCTTGTACTGTCCTGCCACTGTTATGCTTTCAGGTGAGAAATTTGAATTTCCTATTTCGAAATTCGTTCTGAATAGGAAGGATATATAAAAATACTTGAATAATAAGCACAATCCTATTTATTAGCGATAAGATTTTATTTCATTTTTTCGGTTTGTTTCGCTGAATTATTAAAAAAATTAAAAACTAAACCCACACGACTGAGCCATGTCTAATTTTATCGTTAGATTTCTTCACTGCCTAGATTATTCCACTTTAGGACCAATCATGTGTAAGAAGAAGAAGACAAAAAACAATAGGAAATATTATTTTTATTTTTCTCTTTTGGACTAAGTTTTCTTTTTTTAATTGAATAAATTCAATTAAGTAGTTTACTGAAGTTGCAACGACAAGCATGTATGAGCTAGTAGAAATAATTCCACCGGCTGCTGATGCAAATCATGCAATGTCAACATGAACAAGAACGCAATTATTTTTAAAATGCCGTACAGGCAAACTCTTAAGAGATTCGTTCACCAATATTCATTAACAACGCTCAAGGCCAATTCCTTGTGGATAGCGAGAACTCTTCAGAGATAACAATCGTATTGCGAAGGACTTTTAAATGAACGTCCTCCGAGGCTATGATTTCCAATAGCTGCAAGAAGTCGAAGAAGTTGTAGTAAACAACTCAAAAAAAGGAAAAACGATTAGACCAGACGAGTTACTTATTGAGTTCATGTCTCCCACATGAAGTCTAGATGACTTATGGTTCAATCAGTAGAGGAAAAGTTTATCTTCTAACAATCTACAAAGAGACGGGTTATACACGAAATTGGAATAGTTCCTCTTAAATCAAGCTGATGTTACACACCATGTAGATTGTTGAGCGGGTATTGGATGGTCTTCTACGAATAATAATAAGGCTGTCTGACGGCTAGTGTGACTTTTTTTCGGGTAAACCAACCACAGATGCAATCCAGAGATTCCTCATGAGATTTGTTTTCGAAAAAGCCTTCAACCGACAACTACGAGATCTGATATAGGTTGAACTTAGGCAACGAGGGGTTGTACATGCAGATGATCATAGACATATACGAGCAAGTTAAAACAAAGTAAAGTGTGCCGCAAGAATCAACGAAGAGGTCCCAATTAGATTACGTGTGCACCAGGGAAGTGTCTTGAGTCCTTTGCTCTTTATTACAGTCCTTGACTTCCTGCTTGAAGATAAAGTGATGGACCCCAAAGTGATTCTGTTATTTTTGCTAACGACGGAAGTGAAGACCCTGCATTCTTGCAACGCGCACTTGATGTATGTGTGGATGTTCTGAAGAGAAATAAATATCGTCATGAAAGCAAATGGAAATATGAATCTGTGATCAAGCAGCACTTTTTTTAACTTTAGACCATTTTAACAGCTGTTAAGTGAATCATCGAAAAGGTCCCAATTAAAATACGAGTGCACCAGGAAAGTGTCCATCTTTGTTTTTTTCCATTTGAAAATTCTATACCTCTGAAAAACCGTCTTTAAAAGAATAATTTAAACCATAAAAAAATTATAAAAAATCTTAGAATTTTATAAATATGAATATCAGTATTTTTTGTCAGTTTTAGGTTTCATAATTTTCATAATAATTTTTCAAAAGCTTTTCATTTCGATTAAAAATATTTTAACTTTGAAAAATACCGACAAATAAAAGAGAAGTTTTGAAAACTTTGCATTTGTGTGGATTTGAAAAAGATTTAAAAAATGGGATTGAACTCAATATTATTTTATAGTTCGCATATTTTCATTTTTGTATACATCTAACTTTTGTTCTTAGATAGTTACATAATTGTTGAATACGCATTCGTAAATTAATCTTCAATTCTTGAATTAATTTCAGGTGATAATTGCGGACAAACTCGAAGGTGAATTAAAATTTCCCTACATTGTCATCTTTAGTCCGTTACTAGTAGCCATCTTTACGCTCATCATTCTAAGCTTTAGTGCTAAAGGAGGCAACAAATGGTGGTTTGGAATTCGAAAGAGCTTTAGCCAATTCCTACTTTCGACCATGCCATTTCTACAAGAATACGGTAACATATCTTATCACACCGACAATGGTGGACAATCGATTCCTCTGGACTCGACCAATGTGCATCTTAGCGAGTATGAGAAGCATGACAAAAAAAGTAAAAAAGGTCTCAAGAATGACAGCATGAAACCTGTTGTTCCCATTATAAGTATTGATTTACCTGATTAGATTATATTATCATAGTTCCGAGTTTAAAAATACAAAAAATAAAAAAAAAACTTCCTACGTAATAAAATCCTATCTTAAACACAAAACTTCCTGAAGCACAAAAATGCAAGCAAAATCCCCACCCACTTTAATATTCTTTAGAGCCATGTTTCCCAGAATCTCTGTTACTGAAAATAGCTGGCTACCCCCACCCATAATCTTTTTTTTTCACAAAAACATATACATACATTTGAAAATGCATAAACTAATATATTGGTGTAGTTATTGTAACTTATTAAAAGTTTTTAACAAAATATTAAAAACAAATCAAAGGTTTTATATTAAACTTAATTTAATCTAAGAAGAAATACTAATAATAAAAACTCTTCTGAAAGAAGAATAAACCAACAAACAACATGAAGTGTTACATGAATCGCACTGATAAAAAAACTTACATACAATAAATTACAAACTACATCTAGTTGTTAGTTATTTTTTTTTTATATAATTTTTATTTTTAACGAATAAATTTTTTTTTTAAATAAATTTAAGGTCTTTGTAAAATTATTTAAGGTGATTTATTGAAATTTAGTTATAAAAGAAAATATAAACACATTTATATATGTATGTATGTATACCTATTTAAAAATGTATGAAAAAAAATATATTTAAAAAATTGAGCTAAATGTAAATAATGTTTTCCTGTTTGGTGATAAATATAGTTCCCACTCGACGATTGAAAATCCAGGGAAGGAAAATTCGGCCAATTAAATTCAGGGAATTTAGAACGATATCGTTTTGAAGAAAGCTGTCTGTTTTTCTCAACTAGTATGATACAGACAAATAGCCAAAACTTTAAAGTTTGATCGTTTCCGTTTTACGTAATAGAGCTCCCAGGACTATTTTCCGGATGTATTTTAACACTCGCCAACTCTCGCTTAATAATAATTGTACTTATTCCTATTCGCCAGTTCTTCTGCAATAAGTTAGAGGTGGTCCATTTCGACTAGTCTGCATGAAATGGTCTCATTGCTTGACTTGAAATGGACGCCGCCTTTCTTTTTCGAAGCGTATATCAATCTTCTGCCGCTTACAGTATTCGTATATGAAGTTCATACTATTGAAGATACGGTTGGGCCAAAAAATCCTAAAGATATTCCACAGACATCTTCACGATCTTTTGAAGCTTTTTCTGTGGAAGCTGATATGACTTAAAGAATCCATTAAAAAGAGCGGATTCAACAGGAGCTAGGTCACTAAAAAAATTTTCTTATTAGTTCACAAATTTATATTAAAAAAAAAATCTGGCTCACTAGATCAAAAAATATTTCTTTCAGTTCTCTAGGTCCATGCATTTCATTTAAAAAAAAAAAAAAATTTTAATTTTGAGGGACGCATTATTTAGAAAATACAAACGTTTAAAAATTGAACAAAATTGACGATTTTTTACAAGTTATTGAGCATCGAAAGTTTTTGGAAAAAAAAATTTGTTTGCCCCTTTTCAAAATTTAGGCAAGACATTGACAATTCCTCCTGTATGACAATCTATAAAGTTTTTAAACTGCTCTTCCTTTTTATTCCATCACTCTTCTTTAAATCACAAAATCGGCATACATGATAAGTGTTCAATTATTTTTTTTAAACATTAACAAATAAAATGTTTGTTTGAAAATAAAATTATTATAAAGTTTTATATTTTCAACTTGATTATGAAGGCCAAACAATACTTTCAATCCAAGTCAAGTAATACGCAACTCTGGCATAAACTGACGGAGTTGCAGTTGCACACGATCGTCCAAAAGAAATAACTCCAACAATAATCGCTTGTTTTTCACCAAACAATTCCAATGGACCACCAGAATCTGCTTCACAAGAATCCTTTTCCAACAGAGGATCAATTGCGCAATATTGTCCTTCATTCAGTCCGTCTCCATATCGCCGAACAAATTTTTGCATATTGTGCGAAGCATTGCAAATCTGTAAATCAACGGTGGTAACATTGGCCATTAAAAGCAAGTCGGAACGAACTCTTGCTGTGAACAAAAGGACATTTTATACATTGAACACTTTTGTTAATTAAGGTAATTTATTTTTTGTTATCTTACAATTGACATCTGTTAAGCCCCAACCGATAACCACAAGTTGAATGCTTGAATCGAGATCCTTGAGATCGGTATTGAGACATGCTGGACGAACAACAGATGAAAATGGGACATCATTTACAAGCTTAATGACGGCGATGTCATGGTAGAACAAGTGTGATCGGTATTCGGGATGCATTGTTATGTTCTATTAAAGAACATGACGAGATTTTATATCAATATGAATTATTTATGAGTTAAAGTTATAACAATGTAGGTAGGTACCTACCTCAATTTTAACATCAATCGGAGGAACAGTCTCATCATCACTATTCCATTCAACTACACCAAAACGGACAAATGTTGGCTGTAAATCTGGATTGTCAAGACAATGAGCGGCAGTGAGAACATATCTCTCTGATATCAAAGATGAACCACAACGATTTAGTAAACCATTTTCAAGTGGAACAATTAACGCTCCCATATGAGGAAATTGACCAGGTTCCACTTCAACTCCACCCACGATGTGAAAACTTAGTCCAGCAGGATTGGCTTCTTCAAATTTTCGGCAAGCTAGACGGATTTTCGATTAAAAAAATTTAAATTTATAGATATGTACATAAAAACTAATAGTGTTTTCGATTACAGTTTAGGCCCAGTGCTGAGTTTAACCAGAGTTAAATAATCCTGCAAATAAAATTATTTTTTACCCTGGGTTAACTCATAAAAATGGTGTTTTTTTTTTTTGTAGAGGGGTACAACTTTAAAATGGAATAAAACAAAGATGAATTTTGAAAATTGACATGAAATTGGCTGTTTTTCGAAAGATAATATTTTGACATTTGTGGCCGTACATCGGAGATAGCAGGGCGAATGTAGTCTTCCAAGTGGTCGATCGTTTTGAGCTTATTGGCCTAGACTAGGGACTTCTAGTTCTAAAATTGTATACCTCCAAAAAAAAAACACCCTTTACGTTGAAGAATTAACTCAGGCCAACCTTAATCTCGCACTGGGTCTAATGAATAATATATTTTAATCTTTAATGTTTCTGATATTGATTAACATACCAACTTGTGAAGGCCTTTCAGGTCCATTATTTTGACTTGATTTTGAAGCAATGGTTAAATCTGCTCTCGGTGTCAATGTTCTAGAAATGAAATAAATAAATATAATATGTGTAATTGTTTATACGTAATATTTGAATACAATTAAAATCAGGAGAAAAAAGAATTGGTGTAGGTGCCAATGTTAGGATTACAAAATTTTGGGCTTCAAAATTCTGAAAGAAGTGCCAAAATTCAGTTTCCAAAACTAAGTACTTCAAAATTTTTGTAAATCTGAAATCCGGTTTTTTTTATTATTAATATTGAACTTCCAAATTTTGTAAATCCATAATTTTGTAAATAAAAAAAAGGTAGGCGCCTTTATTTTCATTATCGAAGCAAATTTTTGAATTCGAATTGAAAAATTCGGATGAAAAAAATGAATAGTAAGAAAAAAAAATTTGAGTGAGAAAAGTTGTTTCTTTGTATATTTCAATATTTTGAATGCTTTCGTTTGCTCCAAAATGTTAAAAATAAACACAGGACAACGCAAATATTTAGGGAAAGAAATTCAGCAAACTTAAAGATGAAAGTTCTGATTCGAAATTGGCTGCATACAAATGTTTAAGGAGCACTAATCCTACTTCCGATTCTTTAGATACGTATTAAATTTATAAGAATTTTTTTCTTTTGAATATAAGTTGTTCAACGGCAATTAGAAATCCTGCTTAAAACAAAAATGTTACAGAATAATGTAGAAGATTGGATTTATAGAATTTTGAAAAGCGGAATTATGAATTTACAGAATTTTAAAAATGCAGAATATCAAACTTAGTATATTAAAACTTTTACATTAATATGAATTTTGAAATACAAAATTCAGGACATACAGAAATTTTGGAATACAGAATAGTGGAAAAGCAGAATAAAAAAATACAGAGTTATGTTCCTAACGAATATTTGGTCGTTACAGAATTTTGGTCATGCTGAATTGTGGAAAACAGAATAACCCGTTTAGGGTTCTTCTTCTTTAGTTTACGCTATAGAGGTTCAGGATCATTAGCTTACAGCAAACGAATATGGTAGAAATAAGTCTTGGAGTCCTCGGTTGCGGCCAATGCTATGCCAGATTGTTAAAATAACCTTTCTTAAATAACTTTGCAAATTAGAATTTTAAACAGAGTTTTGACTAATCCAAAGTTAGGGCTGGCCACGAGACGAGATCCAGACAAGAGATTTGAAGCCTCGTCTCTGTCCCGTTGAAATTCAAAAAATTTAGTTTCTTTTCGGTCAGGTATCCATCGCGTTCATTATTATAATGAAAAGTTCACTATTTAAAGAAATTCAATATAATTTATTTGGTTTTAAAAACAAATACCAAAAGCAAAACCTAACCAAATCAAAATTCTTTCAACAAAATGATAACTTTACTTATCATTATCACTCTCCATGTGCAAGGCTTTTCATTTTTGATCGTCATTGGAAAAGTCATAATCGAAACATTAAATCAGAATTTCAAAATACTATATTCACACCATTCCGTTTTTGAGATATGCTCTTTTTCTAATGAAGAAAATCATACCCAAACTTGAATCTTTTGGATAATGAGTTGATTGAAAAAATCATTATATCTTAGGTTGGGTCCTCTTGGGACAGCGACAATTATCTATCGCCCATCGGAATTTCCTCCAGGTATCTCGATTCTACCGAAACAGCTCCACCGCCACGTCCAATCAAAAAGACTGTATTGTGACAATTATTTTACACTTTATTTGCCACTTTTGTTGATAGTTTAATTGGAAAAAGAAAATATAAAAAAGAACCGGGGTGGAATCGCGTAAGGCGATTGTTGACTATCAAAATGGTTGCTTTTGCTCCACGTAAGGTGATTTGACTATCACTTTTTTGCTATGGTTTGTTAGTGACAGCTATTTAGGTGTCACTTTGAAAATTGACTATCAAAAACAGTCACAGTCAACTATCGCCTTACGCGATTCCACCCCCGATTATATCTACCGATTTAAAACTAATGGGGTTTTCCATGGGTAAAATAAATCAATTTATTTTTGATCTAGATCAGTCAAAGATCAGATTTCCCCTGTTTTTGCATTCCATGGGGCAAATAAATTGATTTATTTTTGATTTAAGATCAAATCTGCAGATCTGGATTTTTCGGCAGATTTACCCCTCTTGGCACTAATATAACTTTCAGCTGTTAGCTTGACAGATACAAGTTTTTCTTTTTATTTCTAATTTGTTTTGGTTTTGTTTAGTTTTGATTTTGTTTGAGTTTTCATCAATTAATTAATAAATTTTACAAAAAATGGAAGCAATTTTAAATGAATTGGTAAATTCATCAACTTCATCTTCTTCTTCTGAAAAAAATCAAGCGGTGAAGATTTTTTCGATGTGATGAAAATTCTATTTCAAAAAGAAAACAAAAATCGGGTTCCAGATTTTGTAAATAAATATTCGTTTACACGTACACTATGTTACACCAATACAATGGGCCACGAAAAAAAATCAATTTTTTGATCGAAATCTGGATTACCCATGGAAAACCCCATAAAAAAAAACAGGAAAAAAAGACTGAATTCATTTGCTACCTTTTTGGGGGAGTAATTATACCCATAGGTTAAGTTTCCTTATTATATTTATTAAAACACTAAGCCAGTACAAATTCCATATTAAATGTTTTAATGTTCGTAACTTTTTAATGTTCTTATACTAATCTGTGATATCTATATTTAATGTCACATATCTGGAAGTGTCTACTAAAAAGAGAGAAAGAACTGTGTACTATAAATGTATCTAAACCACTGAAGACTGAAATTTGTTGATGGAGTCTTCTACTCATTTTTTAAAAGATCTAATATCCTCATATATTAATATACATACATACTCATAACACAAACATTAACAGAGCGCTCTCGCTTTATAAAATTTTTATAACTACAAAGAAAGAAAGAAAGAGAAAATTATCAATTCGTAATTGTAAGAAATATATCTCTCGCAATGCGCTGGCGCATTTTTCGTTTAAATTTTAGATTGTAAGTTAGTATAGGTTTATTTTGTAAATATATATGTGACTCTCCGTCTCAAGCGACAAAATAATACTTATGAGCAAAAGTAGTGCGGCTATATATTTTTTTGGCTTGTATCTTTAAGGGGCATATTTTTCATAGGAAAGAGTTTTTTTTTCAGCTATGGGACTCTTCAAAATACATAGAAAGAACAAACAGAGCAGTCGACTTCGCTTAGCTGGAATACCTACTCAATTTGGAGTTTAGTGGAGTTCTTATTTAAATGGAAATGGATAGATGGATGGTTACAACATGGCGAAGTTAAAAAAAAAAAATATTTTTTAGAATTCAAATAAAAAACAATCATTAAAAACTGTGATTATATTTTTTTCTTTTTGTTCATTATTTGGAATTTAAAAATATGGTCACCGTAGATTAGGTTGATCAAGATGATCACACTTATTGTAGATGTACGTAGATCTGATTTATACCTTGATTCACCGTTGACACCACCCGATTTTCATCCAGACTAATAATGTTCACTTATTTTGTTTTTTTTTTTTCAATAAGAAAAAGCCCTTTTTCTTATGTTATTTGCAAAATAATTTTTTAATGATATATTTAACTCACCCAACTGTTGACGATGGAATTTTTGCGTCTTCTAGTGGGCAACAAATAACTTCTTCTTTTTCGATAACAGAACAAAGAACAAGAAAACTGTATTTTATGGTTTTATTTTTCAAACCCTCTAAATAAACTTCACATGATGAAACTCTTCTACAGATTCCTAAGCCACCAGTTTTAATTTGACAACTGTCTCCTTCTTTTCGGTGTGCTGAAATGATAAAATGTGTTAGTTTTTAAAAACTCATTGAATTTAAAAAAAAAAATTTAATAATTTTTTTTTTGTTTGATAGGTTGATTTTTAAAATCAACTTAATTTTCATTAAAAAATAAAAACAATGGCCCAATTTTGCTGAGAAGTATTCTCTATTCTCATGATCAACCATGATATCAATTGAGGAAGGAATAATTTAGTAATTATTCCTCTATAGAGGTCACCATTGGGCGTAACGTTCTCACCAGCATCGTTTTTAAAAAAGCACACCAAACAGTCAGTTTTTATTGGTGCTGAATTAGTGTCTCAACACAAAGAATTATCAAAGAATTTTATTCACTCCAAATCGACCAACTCATTTAGGTTGTACATCAAACTACAAAGACCGCACAAACTTTTTTGTTGAAATTCTTAGTAATGCACATTTTCACACGTTGAATTTTCCTGCGTGTAACCAACCTTGCCTTGTTGGGCAGGTAAAATTCAAAGAACTTTTAGGTAAATTGTACAAATGTACATGCTTAAAGTTCTTTTAGAGGCGTTGATGAAACGAATCTTATGTTCAATTTTTGATCTACTTTTTCTTCAGCGTGAACTGCCACATATTATCTTATTTGGGGAGAGTATGATAAACGGGGCGCCGAGAAATGATAACGGATTTTTTTAGAACACGTCAATACAAGCATTTTTTACTATAGGAGGGGGTCTATCCCCCCCGTTTGGGCGGGAGGTGCAATTTAAAAAAATATGTACGTTAATTGGAAAACAAATAATTAAAAAATAACGGTAATACTTACAACTAAGTTTTATACATTTTTTTAAAGCCTTTTTTTAAACACTTTTCTCTATTAGCTTGTTTTTAAATCAAGTCAAAACTATGCATAGTTTTTGAAAAAAATTGTTTTAAACTCGAAATTTGGGCAAAAAAAAGTTTAAAATGTAATTTTTCAAAACTTTAAGATTATCTGCTACTGTTTTTTTTTTTTAGAATTCATTGCTCTTATTTGTTTTTGATCAAAAACTGAAAACTAAAAACTTCTAGTTCTTGAGAAAATTGAAAATTTCCAAAAAAATATTTTAATTAAATTATTTTTTCCTTGCTTGAGTATTATTTTGATAGTAATATGTAATCGAATATAAGATATACCTAGGATAAATAAATTTTTTTAAATCAAGCTTATTTAAACGCAAAAAAAACTTTGCACGCACCCCACCTTGCACCCACCCCAAATCCTATAGTGGGCGCAGTCAGGGGGGTTGCATACACCCAAACTCGCACCTACCATTATTACTATCAAAATAAGACCACTTAAGCAAAAAAAAAAATAATTAAATTAAAATAGTAGTTGTGGTGATTTTCAAAAACGAAAAGGCATAAAATCATCTAGTTTTCCGCCTAAACAGGGGAGATATTGACGTGTTCTACAAAAAACCGTTAACATTTCTCGGCGCCCCGGTTATCATACTCTTTCCTCTTATTTAGAACTTTAATGTTTAAGTTGCGTTTCAGCAAATGGCCCTTAATGTTGAATACTAACAACAAACTAGAATAACAAAATATGAATTAAAAATTAATTCAATTGCATTGTTAATTAATTAATTTCGCATAATAACAAGTACCTACCTAACCGGCTTTTTTCTGCTTCTATAGCATCAGGTGTGATTTAATAATATTATAATTAATTTGTTTTCCGTAGAAAAACTTCACATGTGTAGAAAAATATTATGAAGTTATGATTCAAACAAAAGATATCTCAAAAGAAAAAAATGAATGGTGTTCGAAAATACGATTCCAACAAAACTTTTCAAAACTTACCTAGTTCATGATCATCCTCAGGGAACTCAAATCCACTAACTATCTGCGTTGCACTCAACATCAATAATACTAGAAATATCATAATCGTAGTCCAAGAACAAAGAATACATTTTTTTTCCGTGAAGGTCAACCGCATTGTTTCTGAATGAAAGATCTTACTTCGGTTAAATCTCGCTTAACCAATTCGAGAAATTTCTTCGATTTATTGACAATTTTAAAAATTTGAATAATATTTATATTGAAATATTCATTAATAACAGAAATATTAAAATAATTCAAAAAAAAAATAAACTGAAATAATAACGGCAGCAATGAACTTAAATATTTTTTACACACTGTTGATTTAATCTTTCCAATTGAATGAGCACAAGTCAAAATAATACTAGATTAATTTTTTAAAAGATGTTTTGCAAAATAAATTTTACTTTTACTGTTTTATCGTTAGATAAAAAATTTAAATATATAAATCCACTTTTCCGCTGTGTTTAATATCGTTCCGAACAAGTAGATTATTAACTGATCACTGCACTTGTATAATCTTAAGGCTAAGACAAATTGTTTTAAACAATAAACATGGCTACTTGAAAGCTAGACTTGAACTTAGCGACTGAGACTAAACATGAGATTATTTACACCATTACACGGAACTGCGGAATTGGAATTGTCATGTTTACATTTGTGAGTATTTTTTTTTTTTGGAATGCAAATTAAACAAATTGTTAATCGGAGGATCTTTTAGAAAAGTTCCTAAACGATATTATTTGTGGTGCAACTAATGTTGCGTTTAGGTTCAAGTTCAATTTAAGTCTAAAGATACAATATTAATTCTAAAATAACGTAACCTAATTAATTCTACTGATGTTACGATCGCCAACAAAGGTTCTGCTGAATCGCCGAATCGATGAATATTTGCGTGATTTGATATTTATTTTATGATATTCTATTGTCGTGGGTGCTGCATTGTGGTATTCTATTATTTGGATGCGGTGCAATCGATGATAATATGATAGATGGGTATTTGGATGCACGGATGTGCTGAAATATAATATCTTCATCTTATGATGAAATCCAATGTAATACTTTAATGTGCGTTATCAGCACTTTCGGGTTTGATTTTCTTTGCGGATGCATGATGATAACTTGCATTCATCGAATGAATATAATTTTATCATTGGTTTCAGTTGATTTATATACTTACAACACTTTTCAATTCTTCATTCAGAAGATTGAATTCTCTACCTAATCGGTGTGTATTGTGTAGACCGGTACGCTTTAACCTTATGAATATTGGTCGTTTTTCAATGCGTTGAAGTTACTAAATGCTGAAATGTCCTTGCTATAGATAAATAATCTCCACCAAATTTTGTTGTAAAAAAAATATCAACCAATATCAATAAATTCTATATGTTTGGAAATTCATTGTCGCAGGTGTGATATATGTAGGTGTGATATTTTACCCCAAAACTTATATAGATCAAAATTAATCCTCTACCTATTTAGATACATATATGATAGTCCACGAATTGTGCTACAATAAGAAATTCAAATAATTTTTTTTAATCAATGTATTCGATTTTTTTTTTTTTTTTGTTGGGTAGAATATTAAATTTTATTTTTAATAACTAATAGTTTTTAAAGATGAAAGCACGCAAATGACCTCCACGCTCACCTACGCATATGCGGTACCTAACCTACTTGATAAGAAAAGTGTCAATTACGTTAAAGTTGGATAGCCTCAATTTTTGTCTTAATGGACAGTCAAAGTCCTCAGTTTCGTTTTGTGCACAATTCCTGTTTGGCATAGCCGGTAGTCAGGTCAGGTGACCTTGGAGACAAGCAAACAGTGGAGTTCCTGGATATTAATTTGTTGAGGAATTTTTATTGGAGCTCTACCATAACTGGTATGGCTATATGTAGGATACGTCTTTGGCGCAGTTCTGGTTAAAAAAAATTCATTCAGTACGTTCAAATAACGGTTTCTATTGGAAGTTACTGTTACACCGTTGCCATAATAATTTCCGTTAAATGTTGTTAAACAATTTTTTTTTGTTCTTAAAAACCTTTTTAAAAAGATTTAAATTTAGGGATCGAAAACGGAAAAATTGTTTTGAAACAAAAATTTGAATTATCAGTTTTCTCAAATCTTAGATGACATAAAACCATTCGTTTTCAGGATCGATTAAGGATTCATGTTTATTTCACAACTGAAAAAAAATCAGTTCTGAATTTAAAATTGTTTTTCTCAAAACCTATCGATGTATTTTACATAATTTCAAAATAAGAGAAAATAACTAATTTCTGGTTTGAAAAAAGATAAAGTATACTTACGGTTGCACGGTACGCTTTTAAATATTTAATGCTACCATAAGTGTTAAAATGAAATTTTTCGTTGCACCAATTAATTTAAGTTCTAAAATGTATTAAATGAACCAATGAATTAAAATTCCATTTTCCATTTTTAAAGGAAGAAAATACACCATCCTACTGAGTATTAACACCAGTATCATTTTCTTATACTTTATACATTGTGCTAATACATGACGGTGTGGAAGGAAACTTTTTCGTTCAGTTCTTAAAACAGGTTATTAAAAACATGGATGGTTCATAAACAATGAAGGGCATTGGTTCATATACTTCTTGTATATTTACACTTCTTGTATATTTCCGTTCCATTATCATCAACTGAAACAGACTTTAATAAAGGCCAAAGGACTCAAGACACTACCTTGGTGTACATCTATTCCAATTGAGAACTCTTCAGTGATTCTTGTGGGGTATCTTACCTTTGTTTTAACTGTCTACATATGATCAACCGCACATAGACTTCCAGAACTACTCGTTGCCTAAGTGCAACCCATATCAAATCTCTTAGTTGTCTGTCGAATAATGTGAAAAAAAAACATCTTTTTTTTCGATTTTTTACGGTTTATTTAATACCTATTTATATATATTTTTCTATAAATAATTTAATAACACAATGTTGGTTTTATCTAATATTATTATCAAAAATTGCGTACGTTTGCATAAGTCTTTTTTTATTTAACGAATAAATTTATAAGTACCTACAGTCAAACCCACTTAAATAAATTGACAAAAAAAATCTGAATTTTTACTTCATAAGGCAAGTGAAGCCCGAGAAAAATAAAAAAAAAATTACGTCAAGTCACATTCGGGAAACAGGAGTGAAGTGATGGTGAAGATATTCGAACTTTTATTTATCTAATGTATGTAAGTGGGTTTCAATGAAAAATACCAATTCGTGTGATTTTAATTTTTTTGAAAATAAGCGGTCTTTGTCATGTCATTTAAACGGGTTCAATCATCAAAATCAAAATAATGTATTTGATCACAACCGTTTTATTATGATTACGCTGCCCAAACAATACTTTCAATCCAATCCAAGTAAGTCGCCACTCTGGTATAAACTGACGGAACAGCACTTCCACACGACAATCCAAATGACACAATTCCAACAATAGTAGATACGTTATTGTGAACCAACTGCAATGGACCGCCGGAATCCGATTGGCAGGCATCTTTTTTCAATTCCGGATCAAAAGCACAATAATGCCCTTCATTTAGGCCAGATCGATATGACCGCGATGTACCATATGCAATGTGAGTGGCATTGCATTCCTGAAGAGGAACTGTAGTTACGTTGGTCTGCAGAAGCAGTTCGGAGCGAGCACGAGCTATGTATAACAGGAAGCCAAATTTAGAAAAAAGGAAATAACTTTTTAAGATATTTTGATATCTTACTCTGGACGTTTGTAACACCCCAACCAATTATTATGAGTGGGATACTTGAATCAATATCCCGGATGTCTGAGTTGAGGCAGGCTGGACGAATAAATGGTGTAAATTCAACGTTTTTGCGAAGTCTAATGAGTGCAATGTCATGGTAACGCAAATGGGATCGGTATTCGGGATGCAGTGTTATGTTCTGAAAATAAACGAAATAAAAAGAAAAACATATGATTTCCATTTTTTAATTGGTTAAGTTTTATAATAATTTTGAAATTTCAAACCACAATATATGTTGGGCAGAAAATTTTCTAGAGGCGATTTCCGTTACTTTTTTAAAGTCATATGTAAATATATTTTTTTCATGAGTTTTATAAATTAAATTTTAGTAGTGTAATACTGAAACACTGTGTAAAAGATTAAAACTATTTTAAGTGGTATTCTTCTTAAAATAATACGTAGGTACATCTTATAAAACTAATGAAGTCATTGGACGCATTCGCAAAGCTAGTGGCTACGTAGTCAAGGGATTCTGATTGGCTAAATCTAACTACAAAAGTAGTTGAAATTTCTCCTCCGACGTAGTGTAAAAATTTCGACTAAAAAGTTAGTTGGCACTGATTTTGACGTTTCACAATCAGCTGTTGAAAAAATTTATATACCTATGACTTCATCTTCTTGCGAATCACTCATATACATATATCTAATTTTTTTAAATTTGTTTTTATTTAATTTAAAAATATTGTTTAAAATTCTCAAAACTTTCTCAAATGTTTCCTATTTTGCGTTTGTTTGGTTTTGCGTTTGTTTGGTTTTGCATCTGTCATCAACATGACAGCTCAGGATTGACTAGCTTTCTATAGTGAAGTTTTGCATTCACAAATCTAGTTGAATTTCGACTACGTATAGCCACTAGCTTTGTGAATGCGCCCATTCTTCATTAAATCAATCACATTTCTCTGATGAAATATTTGGAAAAACAATTCTCTGATTTTAAAATGTGGAATTTTCAAAAAATATACATATGTTAAAAATAAAAAAAATTTTTATGTTCACTGAGGCTTTTAGTAGGTAGCTAACTTATTTTTTATTTTTATTTGTGGCTAACGTTTTTACAAAAAGATAAGAATCAACTACTTCAGAAGTTTTCAGTAAAATAGTGATAAGAAAAATAAAAATCACTGTTTGGCCTTTTCATAAACTATTGAAAAATAATGGCAAAATTTACAATGTCATTTTTATTTTATTTTGCTTGAAATTGGTTTATAAATCATTGCACAGTTTTTGAAAAAATAATGTCCAAACTCAAAACTTTGAAAAAAAAATAAATAATATTTTATTTATGCTCAAACTGATTTTTTCAAAACTTAACGTAATCATCGAGAGCTTTGTTTTAAAAACTGAATTCTCTTTAAAATTAAGAGCCAAGTCTTCAGTACTAATAACTTTAAAAATATAAGCAGATATCAGAAACAAATTCACAATGGAGTCTTAGTTTTTTTCTTCTTTTTGCAAAAAAAAAGAGAGAGAGAGAGAGAGATAGAGAGAGAGAAAGATAGAGAGAGTGAGAGAGACTTTGTTCCCGTTTTCTATCAGCATATTCTTAAAATCCCATTAATATCATAGAAATATGAAGAAAATGTAGACTTCTATAAATATGTATTTCTACAGTAACTTTTTACTGAAATGTTCTTAAAGAATATGAAGGTAACACATTTTAAGGCTTATTTCATTCTTATTTTGTTCTATTTTATGGCTTTAAAATCCCAAAGAGGAATTCTTAGAAAAAAAAAACAAAAATCATTCTCCTTTGTCCTTTTTGTAGATATTCAAGATCCATTTTGGATAATTTTACTGGACTATACCTTATGTATGAAGATGTTAATACAAATCAATAAACATTTGTTTTAATACAAATCCTTACCTCAATTTCTGCATCAACCGGAGGATAGTTGTCATCTTTGGAATTCCATACAACCACACCCAATCGCACAAGCGTCGGCAGCGCTAGTGGATCGTTAACACAGTGAGCAGCTGTCAGAACATATCTTTCAGATATCAGCGATGATCCACATCGATTGTCGACTTCAGAACCGCCTCCTTGTGGAAAAATTAAGCCTCCAGCGTGTGGAAATTCACCAGGTGCAACAGGAACCCCATCTAAAATATGAAAAGTAAGTCCCGCTGGATTGATTTCGCTATATTTTTGACAGGCTGTGGATATTTTCGAGAATAATTTATCATTTTCTTTTATATGCATTTTTGTTAAATTTTAACAAACCGGCCTGTGAAGGTCTTTCAGCTCGATTATTTCGGGTTGTAACATCTTCAATACGGGGTGCTCCAGTAGTTATCGAAGGCCTACAAAATACAATTTTCAACGTATATTTTAATAAAAACTGGGTTTGGTTATATTTACATACATTACTATATTAAGCGTTAGTACAGAGACATAATTCGTGAGAAGTTTATACAAAGAAAAATAGGAAATAATAAAGGACTTACTGTTAAGTTTGAAGTTAAATTCCTTGCATTTGTTTTTAGGTTATAAATATGTAATTCATGTTTGCTCAAATGATTTTGAAATATGCATATGATATATGAAATATGCATGCATAAAGACTCACACAGATAGTTGACCGTTTCGGTATCTTTGTCTGTGTTTTTGGAAATGCTATAAAAAAAATGACGGAATATGTTTTCAAATTTCTTTTTTTATTTTAAAGTACAATCCTTCCGGTTAATAATGGAAAATAATTTCATTTAAATAGCTGCCTCCGCTGGCCATGCAGTAGCCTACCCGATAGGTCCAATTTTTAAGCACATTATCGATTGTGTGCAGCTGTATTTCACCAATGGCTTCACGAATATTGTCCTCTGGCTTGTCGGCGCGGCGTAACACTTATCTTTTACGGCATCCCACAAATAGCGCCGTCCTGTTAAAACCAAATGTTGCCAATATCCTCCTCTTCAATTTTTGTGAACAAAAATTCGTTCAACATGGCCCGATAACGATCGCCATTGATTGTAAGTTGTAACGGCTACTGTTTGCTCATTTTCCAGCGTTGTTCAAGCGTATACACAACAATATTCGTTCAGCGGAAGGATAAAACTAATTATTTATCTGTAAAATCAGACTTGAGCTAAGTGTTACCATTTACGAAATAAGCACTAGTTGAAAAAAAAAAACGTCAGATGACGGACCCGTTACATTTTAAATGAGTTTTCTAATCTAACAAGTCTACGTGTCGGTCCTGTCCATACTGTGATCAAACAGAGGAACACTATGGCGTCTACGCAATGCTGTCTTCTATTGCTCATTAAGTTTTTAGCAAGGAAAATGGTGCGAAATTATGTGGACCTTAGGCCAAGGGTTTTTGTAGGTACATACCTAAATAAAAATGTTTTTACAATAAAACTGAGTTGATATACTAGTAAGACTCAGCTTTGAACTGTTTGAACTGAAAATGGCATGTGAACATTTTCAGATTTTCTTGTGTTAAGTTGGTATTGCGCTGACACTTGCGGGCTCTGTACACTCTAACTTTAATTTTTTTTTTTTGTTGTTTTGGTAAACTTGTCACAATCATATGTTCACTGTTTTGACTATTATAGAGCATGTGTTGTTTTTAGGTGAGGGGCAACGCGTTTTGCGTGCTCGGCGATTTTTTGCAGTTGATAATAATGGAGTAATAATTTTTGTACATAAAAATGGTATTAAGTATTCAAAAACTCTTATAATATTGACAACAGCGTACGGTGAGTCAAATTTGAGAAAAAAAAAGTTTATAGGTATGTATGTACATATATGTACATAAGTTATTCGAAGAGGGCCGAGGAAATGTTTACGATGAACCTCGCTCTAGACCTCCCAGCACCTCAAAAACCGTCGAAAATGTTCAGGAAATGAAAGAAATTGTGTCAAATCATGACTAGAGTAATAGCTGATGGTCACAACATATCGTTTGGGCTCATGTCAATCAATTTTAACGGATGTTTTAGATACTTCATATCTGTGCGCCAGCGAAATTCGTTACAAAACTGTTCTGATCTCCTCAGAAGTGTTATAACTGGTGACGAAATATAAGTATATGGTTATGACATCGAAACTAAATCCAAATCATCCTAATGAAAGAGCCTAGGAGAGCTATATTTTCAACAGCAAAAAATCGCCAAATACGCAAAACGAGTTTAACCTTTATGCTTCTCACATAAAAACAACAAATGCTATATAGTCAAAACAGTGAACATATGATCGTAACAAGTGTACCAACTTTATTTTTTAAAACACAATTTTATTATTCTATTATAGTCGGGTTCTTTATATACAAAAATAAATTGTTATTAAAAACAAAATTTTCAAAAAAAGTAAATGTTTTCAAAATATTGAGTAATCATAAAAAAACTCGAGAATTTAGCTATGCAATATTATAAAAAATTATATGAACCTCTTTCATAAAAATTTAGATCCAAATCTGCCAAACCGTATATTTGCAAACCGAAAACCAAAAATCTGTTTCTATGTCAGATAATATTTATACCTAAAGGTTTTTGGAAAATGTTTTTTTTTACACAAACAATTTTAGATTCATGAAAAAACCTACAGAAAAATTTCAAAAAAATCTTTAGAGCCGTTTTTGAAATAAATAAGTTTTGTAGTAACGGCTATTATGACAGATAACGTTAGTCTTGGAGCTGAGAAAAAATTAAATTTCGCCTCTGCTTACTGACAAAATTCACTTTTAATTGTTTCGCATATAGAACGTATTTTTGGACTTCTAAATTATTAATGACAAGGTGGAGCGCGTTATAGGATATGAGTAGGTAAATAAAAAAATTACAAATTTATAAGTGAAAGTGAAATAATGTGAATGGATATTTATTAATAAAAAAAAAGATTAAGGCTCTCAGAATGAATATAGCGAATTGAACATTTGTTAAATACAAGGTTTTGTAATATTAGGAAAAGAAAACTTAAACGTTTGAATAGGACAAAATCTCCTCTCGCCAAACCTCTGCGTTTTGAGGTGAAAATAAAATTGCTAGTCTCGAAATGAGTGATTTGAAAAACGTTCGGTTCGCTATTCATTATAGAAGCCCAATAATTTAACTTTGAATGAATTGATTATAAATCATATGCAGATAAGCATCTGCGAATACCTCAAAAATATGAAATTCAATGAAAATTAAATAAATAATAATGCTTGGAATCCAACTTTAAACCGACAGGAACCCACCACCTTACATTGCAAATGGTATGGCTGTCACCGGTGGCCTCAAAGTCGTCGTAGAAATTGGTGAATTAGGTACTGATGCTTGATTTAAAGCATCTAACATCCAATTTGTTAAGGCTGGAGCTTCAGTTGTAGTGGTTGTTCTTGTTGTTGTTGTCCTTCGTGTAGTTGTTACTCTCGTAGCTCTTTCCGAATTTGGATTCGCCCAACCCGAAACAGTTCCACTGTTTCTTCTAGCATCATCGCCAGATTCATCAGAACTTGGACGGAATTTAAATTGCTCAAAGACATCATTATGCTCAACAACTATTGCTTCGCTTTTCGGTGGTGAATTTGTTGCGATCGGTTGTGGTGATGACAACACCATTGGGCCAGGAAACTGCACCAATCGTGATGATGAGTCCCTGCTATTGTCAATTGTATTGAAAACTTCTACATCCGGATCAACTGCGAGTGGTTGCTGTGGTTTCCATATAGTGGGTTCGGTAGGAAATCGTACATTATTTTGTTGAATCACTGATGGTCTTCCTTGGTTTTGAGGGATTCTTTGATTTGACAGTTGATTGTTATTAATATTTACATTTCCAAACCAGGGATTTTGATTTTGATTCTGATTTTGATTATTATTAATGTTTCCATTTCCAAGCCAGGGGTTTTGCTGTATTCCTGTGTTGACATTTTGTTGCTGTACTGGTCGACGATTATTGTTGTTTAACGAAGGTTCTTGAGGATCTAACCTATTTTGTCGTGGCCTCTTTGTCGTTGTACTTTTAAGCAATTTAGATAAATCCAAAAATGGCTCATTGCCAGTTATGGTTTTGCCTCCGACAACAATTGGTTGAATTGTAGTAGTAGTTGTTGTTGTTGGTTTTATTGTTGCTATTAATAATTTTCCCAAACTACAGTACATATTACATCACATATTAATTGGGATTGAGGTATATTTACAAAATGTTTATATGTAGGTATAGTAAAGAGAAATAGAGAATAGAATGAGAAATGTACAGTCAACATTAAATGATATTATATACAATAGAGAGTCATCAAATGAATTTTAAACTTACCCTTCGGAAGATCTATCAATTGTTGGTAAAGAACTTAATGATGGTGTGTCATCAAGAGGGCAGCAAATAACTTCTTCTGCATCGATAAATGAACAACGAACAAGAAAACTATATTTTATTGTTTTCTGTTTCAAGCCCTCATAATAAACTCCACATGATGTAAGTCTCCTACAAATTCCTGGCTCACGGGTTTTGATTCGACAGCTTTCTCCTTCCGATAGTGATGCTGAAATAAGTAACATTATGTAGACGTATTAGTAAATAAAAGTGAATTGCGATTATATGATTAAAATGGCTAATGAAGTGTTTTGACGTCATTTAATTAATTTTTCTTCAAAACAGCATTCCTGATCTGATTTTTTAAAGCAGTTTTCAATTGCATTTTTAAATATTTTTGAATTCTTTTTAAATTCAAATTTGTCAGATTTTTTTTCAAAATCCAAAAACCTTTTTTTAGGCTTTTCTATTGTTGTTCTAAAATTCTTACGAGGTATAAAACCTAATATTGTAAAACAATTCTGGAATGTCAGATTTTTGAGAACGTTTTTTTATTTAAACATTTGTAAGAGAGGTAAAAATGTCTTAATTGAATCTTTTTACTGACTAATAATAGCATTTTGTAATACAAATAAACACAGAAAGTTTTTGTACAAATTCTCCAAGCTGTTTTCGACATACGAGTATGTAAGGTTTTTGGCAGCAGTTATTTTGTATGGTATGAACTTTAATGTAAGGTTTTTGGCAACAGTGCTTTAATTTCACTTATGTTTGTTTTTATTGAATTGTACTAATAAAAAATAAATTTAAAAAATTTACAGTTTTTGAAGAAATTTGTTTTTTTTTTTTAATTTGTATGGGAGATACCGTTAGTTTTGAGCTTAAAATATTTTTTGTTTAAATTATAAAAGATAAAAAATCATTTTGTTATAAATTTCAGAAGTAAAATCTTAAGTCGTTTTTGAAATATTTAATTTGCAAAAAATTATTTTATTTTATTTTACTTTTTTTTAAAATAAAAAACTTGAAAATTTAAGTATTGACTGCTTCATAAATTTTAGATGCTTTTGCATATAAATTTTGACTTTAATCGGACAAACCGTTTTTGAGAAAATCGAAAATCAAAAAAACTGATTATATGAGAGGTAACGGTGCCGCATTTTGGAATTTTTAAACTCAATTTTTAAATTTATAAAATTTTGAAAACATTCCGATTTCAGATTTGTAAGCAATATTTTTGAAGTTATATTAAATTTATTTCGAAAACGCGAACCTTTCGAAAACAGAGTGTTTAGTATTTTAATGTCAAAGCTGCTTTCCTAAGCAACGAAGAGTTTTTTAACTCAAATTTTAACAGCTTGCTGATTTGCTTATAGATGATTTGCAGAATCATTTAAAGTCCATGGGACATATTTATAGTCGTCTGACAAGTTGTTTCTTTGTCTCTTTCAAGCTAACCTGGAGTTTATGTTCTTCATAGACAATTTAGACCCGGGTCCAAAAGGTAAACTGGAGCTCAATCCTTAAAAACGGTTGACTCTTTGACTAGGTTGTTTTTTCTATCTGTCAAAGAATGGATTGGATTTCAATGGATTGATATGCAATAGCACTAAAATTGTAGTAGAATTCTGTTTTTTACTAAACAGAGCTGCCAAATTCTTTATGAATAGCAGCTGTTTGTAACCTGTGTGTTAACTTTAGACTCGAGGCCAGTTGGACTCGGTTCTTAAATTTGACTATGATAGCCCCATAAATTTTTCGAATGCAAACATCTTTCTAAACAAACTTCCATTTAAATTTCTTAGATTCGCAAATTTTAATAGTGTTAATCACTATGACTTAAATTAAAGCCTGCAGAAATTAGGTCAATTTTTGATAACTGCCCTCATTTAATTTTATTGCCAAATTTTAAAAAGTGTACAATAATTAAATTACCCGTCGTCAATTTAGTGTTTTTTGTTTCCAAGAATTACAAAAAAAATTCTGCTGCATATCTGTTTGTGAAAGCTCACAGAATCAATTTTAACCTTTTAAACTTCTTATCTGTTAATAAAATATGTAGCTGCTATAATCTCTACTAAAAACAAATAAAAAGTACACATTTTTAATTTGAGACATACCGGTCAGGGCTTTTTTATTGAAAGAGAAAAGCACGCTTTTTGTAGACGCAAATGCAAATTTGAAAAAAAAAAGTTCTATGAAAAACTCAGATGCGAAGTGATAAATGTAAACAAAGATTAAGCATTATGACGTTATGAAGAAAACACTATTACACGGTTCGTTTCCAATTCCATCGTAAAAATGTAAGAACCAGTTGTTGTATATGGATTTGTAGAAGTATTATGACAGCGTAATTAAAATAAGAAATTCAATGAAATTTAAATAAAATAACAACTTCTGAAAATGATCACTTTAATTCTATTGTGAGATGGGTGCAATAATATAAAACAAAAAGGTACTAACGACCCCAACTTATTTTATTTCTATTTTTTTCAAAATTTCTACAAAAATTTGAATATTTTATATAAAGTGCAATTAAACTGGATTTATTTATGACTTGATTTAATTCCATTAATTTTTTTGTTATAAAAGGTCGACGTTTTATATGAACAGGATAATAATTTTTATTTAATTTTTATTTTTCATTCGCAACTAAATATTGGCATTTTTTTTGTTGAAAAATTTATTTAATAAAGAAATAAATAAACAAATGACAGTTATTACTATTTTTAATCAACAAAGGATTTGAATCAGTTTCAAATAAGATGTAAACACTAAGAAGATCTTTATAAAGGTCATTTTTATAATATATTTTTTTATTTAGATTCCCCGCTTTAATCTCATCCAAATAAATAAAAAAAAAGTTAGAACAGAGTTTCAATTTACTGGTCAACAATAATTCTTTGAACAAGAATGCTGCAGCCTGTTACTTTTAAAGAAAAGACTCTGCTCTGAACCTGAAGCACGTTGATTTATATTTTTTTTTTTAATCAGACGAACCATTTTTTTGATACCAACCTACACTTAATTAAAGTTAGAAAACATTGATATTCGTTCACATATTTACATAAATAATAAAAACATGTTAAATATAAAAACTGTGTTAAAAATTTTCTACTTCGTTGAAACAGAAACCAGTATGTTAAATACAAATCGAAAACACAAATTAAATCAGTTTAAAAATGAAGAAAAGGATTTTTTTGTAGCATGGTTATCATTTTCAACTCAATATACACATAAAGTGCTCAAAACTGCTTTCCCGGTAAGGGTTTTCGAGATATACTAGTTTTAAAATTCAAATAAAAACATATTAGGCAAGACTAGAAAAGTTTAGTGACATAAGCCGAAAAATGTATTTGAAGTTTTTCGCCATTTCTTTTTATTTAGAATTTAAAAAATTAAAATCATTTGCATCGAAATTAATAATAATTAATTACATAAAATCAAAATTGTATAAAATCGTGTCGTTTAGTTTTGAAATCATCCGTTCTTTTGGAAAAACAACCATGGATGTTTCATCAAATGCAAAATTACACTAACGTCCTCGACCTGTCAGCTTAAACGCTATAGTTATGACAGTTGGATAGAAAAATCGTGCTATCCGTGCACTTAACTCAAAACCTTAAAATATTGACATAAAACCCTTTGCTTTCCCAGCGACGATATAGAATTTAAAATTATGTACACTGTACCGTATGCAGTACATTAAAAATATGTAAATTGAATTTTGAAGATGATTAATAGTTTTATTTCTAATTACAAAAATTTTTTTGAAAAAAAATTATCTTACTTTAAATAAACCATAAAATCATCTATCTAAAATATTTTTATCTCGAAAACCAAAAATTGTGTAGCACGAATTTGAGTAACACATAAAAATGTTTGGTTTGTTACAAAAATCTTGATGACTGATATTTCGTTTTTAAAGTTTTGTCCAACTTTTAAATTTTAAATTTTGAATTTGGTTATGTAGTTTCCATATACAATTACATTAATACTAAGAGCTAAGACTTATAGCAGAGTTTTTTTTATAATTTATTTAGAAGTGAAATATGTATTTTAGGAACAAAACAATCAAATCTGGAAGTGCAAAATTTCTTTTTTGTGGGCATTTTATGCATTTCAAATTGCCAAATTTCATACAATTACACAGAAGCTCATATTAATATTATTATAAAATTAAAAATTGTTTAATTTTATGTTTAATTTTTAAAAACATTTTTTAAGAAATAAATTACCATGCGAAGTTAATGCATTAATTAATCGTAAGTGAAAAATAACTTTTTAAAAAATATAACACACTACCCAAATACTTTTTTCACGTTTTCGATGTTCGTCACTAAAAAATTAGTATTTATATCCAAACTCAAAATTGTTGCATCAAGTTGGGTGATACTTGTTTGAACATTTATTAATAACTGTTTTTTCGCTTTCTTTAAAGCAATGCAACAACGCACGTGATTTCTAAAAAAAAATTATTTGATTTTTAAATACCAAAAGTAGGTAATAATTTTTTTCTTTAAAGTTTTGTTTAATTCTTTCAGATCACTTTTACAATCGTAGAATTCCTAGAGTTTAAATTATTTTTGGCTTCAAAAAGCATTAACAGTACGGTTTCTATTGGTAAGTGTTATTACCGCCTTAAAAGGAAATAAAGCCTTGTGGGTATTAATAGCCACGGGAGAGTTAAAGTTAAAGAGAGTTGTTAGTTTAATTCAATTAGTATACATATTTCCAAATATCGGAAAAAAAAAACTTTGTTTAATTATGGTAAAGAAAGACTTTTTTATAAACTCTCTAAAATCCTTTTACGAAAGAAGCAATTTTGAGTGAAAGAAATAAATGAGATCGGCTCCAGACACGGACTCCTTTGGGATGAAGAAGCTTGCTCTAAAGAAGTATGGACCCTTAAAAACGTAAACCTCTTGAACTGTCTTAGACTTGAAGGACATCAGTCTAATATAAGAAGAGCAACTGAGAGCAACAGCCGCATTTATAGATCGTTGGACTTCACAAGAGGAAGGAGCTATTTTACTGACGAGATTGATGTTTGTAAATTGGTTTGGATTTTCAAGGCTAGATGTGATCTTATTTACCTAAATGGAAGCGGATTTGCCCAGAATGAATCATTCCTGTGCAGTCTCTGCAACATGCGAGAAGACGAAGATATTCGGCACTTTTTAGGAAGGTGTCCCGTACTTAGAGAATTCAGAACAAGATACTTCGAAAAACCTGCATTAACTGAAAATGAAATCATAAGTATG
Source organism: Syrphus vitripennis (assembly GCA_958431115.1). Classification (NCBI taxonomy): domain Eukaryota; kingdom Metazoa; phylum Arthropoda; class Insecta; order Diptera; family Syrphidae; genus Syrphus; species Syrphus vitripennis. The sequence goes on from OY288110.1 coordinate 76,426,649, forward strand.
CTGAACGGTGAGAACATTGGCGATTGGGAGAAGCTGGTCAGATACATAAAAGTTGCCATCACTTACAGAAAACAAATCATTGATGAATTTAATTAGTACCTAATCTAGTGCAAAATAAATGTATATTCATCTTTTATTGAGATTAATAATTATGTTAAAATTATTTGTTAGTACTTAAAATCTTTTTAAATTATAAAATTAAAATCCTTTACAAACGTAATACATAAATTATTTAATTATTCAATTATTCTTTAAAATTACCCGACAGACGACTTTTAAAGTCATTGTCGTAGGTTTAAAATTTTTAACAAGAAAATTAATGGTATTGTAAAGAAAATGTATTAATTTACTTTTAAGTTGAAAATAAAAACAATTACACTTACAAAAAAATATCTCCAAATATGCTTGTTAATTATGAAAACAGTTGCTCAGACGATTTCTATTATTGAGCATTATTATACCAGAACCTAAATTGAGGGGAAAATGCATGTTTTCAATAAAAACATGCGATTAATGTCACCCCTGCAACATGAACAACAAATAAAGGGTGTCCCAACAAGAACGCAAGATGTAATTTTTAAATAAAACGTAGATATTTAAAAAAAAATCGCAAATTCTTTATTATATCGTAAAGTAGACAGGATGAAGTTATGTATGGAACAACACATCGGGCAGATGGCCGCCGCTAATTGGGCATTGGAGAGACAACATGAAAATGCTGATTTTGCCGATAAAATCATCTTTAGTGACGAAGCCCATTTCCATCTTGATGGCTTCGTCAATAGGTAGAATTGTCGCATTTGGGGCGAGGAAAATCCTCGAGTGATTCACGAGAAGCAAATGCATCCTCAAAGTGTCACTGTGTGGTGTGGATTTTGGCCTGGAGAGGAATCATTCGACCCTTTTTTTATGAAAATGAGTCAGGTCAAGCGCAAAAAACAATCAATGGTGTTCGGTATCGTGAAATGATAACCAATTTTTTCGTGCCTAGAATTGAAGAAATGAATGTGGAGGGGATGTGGTTTCAACAAGACGGCGCCACATCTCATACAGCCAGAGAAACAATTCAATTGCTGCATCAGTCATTTCCCGGTCGTGTTATTTCGCGTTTTGGAGACTAGAATTGGCCCCTAGATCGTGCGATTTAAAACCATTGGACTTTTTTCTTTGGGTTTTTTTTGAAGTCGATGGTTTATGCGAATAAGCCAACGACGACGACTCAAGCCTTAAAAGAGAAAATTGGACGCTGCATTAAATGAAATACCGCAGCATTTATGCAAAACCGTCATTGAAAATTTCATCGAGTATGTGCCAGTAAAGCCGCGGCGCGGCGGCCATCTGCCCGATGTGTTGTTCCATAAATAACCTCATTCAATCTACTTTACGATATAATAAAAAATTCGCGATTTTTTTAAATATCTGTGTTTTATTTAAAATTTAAATCTTGCGTTCTTGTTGGGACACCCTTTACATGCATACAATAAACTTCATTAAATAAATATTATATTTGATATTTTTGTTATTTTTCTTCTCCATATTATAATTCATTAACTAAATCAGCAATTCATTTCTTCATTAATATTATATTTCATTTTTGTTAAACTATTGCTGACTTAGCTGAAAAATAGGTATAAAATAAAAATGAAAATTAGTAAAATTGTTCATTGATTAATAAAAGTGTTCGAAGGGTGAAACTCTGCCCAATTTTAAAACGGTGTTTTTTTTTATTGTCGATACCATAACTTGCGCTTATGTAAGATTTACGAGTATTTACTGAGTTTTGTATGAGAGGTCTATATACTGAGTAAAAAAAAAGTGTGCTAATTACATTTCAGTTTAAGTGTTAACTAAAATTCACCAAAAAGTATGTTTATAAAAAAAACCTACTGACCAGCTACAGAGATATATTTACCGACTTTACAAAATCTAAAATCGAAATGCAAGTTTTATGATTTCATATAATAGATCAAAACAATTGATGCGCAGAGTATAAATCAATGTGCATACAATCAATCTAGGAGAAAGTTCTTCAGAAATTGTGATTCGGCGACTGTAGCGCGTCGAAAATTCTGCAGTATTCGAGGTTTTTGCCACTTAAATGAGGCGCCAAGCATTCGAAAATCGTTCAAAAAGTTTGATGAGACCAGTACAACGCTGGAAAACCGAAAATCCGGGCGACCTAGTTCATCAAGAAAGGTAGAAAACGTGAAGAGTGTTAATCAGTCTGTTCGTGACGACCCGATCCTTTTAAATGAGTCATAATTAATTTTACTGTTCTATTAAATGAGTGCCGCTAACGCTTGAGGGTCTACATTTGTTCGATATTATTTTAAAAAAATAAATTCCCAAACTGTGTACTTTAAAAATTAATAAATATTTGTTCAATAGACGACTTAGTTTTTTTAATCGATTCACTAAATGTAAACTTTCTTTAGAGGCATCTTGTATTATAAGTGGTTTTGAAATTATGGTGTAACTATCCCCGCTCTACAGTACATATCTTCTTCTTCTCCATTTACCTGCAGTATAGGTACATAAAATGCTTTAAATATTCGATTGTAGCTAATTATGCTTGTTAAGGAAAATTTTCTGAAAAATTCATACAACAAATTTATTCAACTATTGAATTGATACTCCGTGTTTTATTTTTTTTTTTAATTATAATAATTACATGTAATTAAATATTGTGTTCCGTAGCAAAATTACGCCTATACAAATAATTCAAATAAAAATGGTTTAATTCAAACGAAATGCATCCCGACATCATCAGAGTGAATTTAATTTTCTATCAGATAAAGATACAAATAGAATAAAAAAGATTTAAAAAAACAGAAACAATATAACTATGCATGTAAAACGCAAAATCCCCTCATAGATTTGAATGAAACAACCAATTGTATTGAATACCATCCGTGTCTGGACAAAGTAATTATTATAAGTTTTGTATTAAAAATTTAAATATTTTTCTGACTTAAAGTTGTTAAATTAAAATGTTAAACAAGTTCAAAGCAAAGATTATGGAAATAAAAGAAATTTGGTTTCAATTTATGCATTTCAAATTTTTCGCTATTTTCTAAAATTAGGTGACTAACCATCCGGCAGTTAGGTGATAAGGCTTCAAGATGAAGATAGAAATTAATGAAAACAAAAATCTTAAGAGCAAATTTACAACAAAACAACCTTCTAAAAATCATTGGAACTTACCTTCATTGTTATCATAGTCCCATTGTCCATTGACCCCCGCTAAAACACTCAACATCAATACCAAGAATTTAAGCGTCATTGTCCAAGACCAGAAAGCAGACTTTTTATCCATGATGAAGGTCACCAACATTGTTTCTGAATGAAACCTCTCACCTGGTTTAACCACCCTCACTCACAATTCAAGAAATTTTGTTTAGTCACAATTCAAAGCAGATCCGCAAGAGATTTAAATTCCAATAACTAAACTGCACTTTATATCAAATTACCAAGCGACCAATTAAAGTGTATCTTTTTGAAGCTATACTAATTTCAATCTTTCTGATTGCATGAGAACACAGGTTAGTAATTTAAATGAGCTTAAAAAATTCCGTCTGAGCCGTCACCGTCATCAGTCTTTGATTTGATTTAATTTAAATTTTATTGTTCAAAAGGTTTCGCTCCGAATAAATTGATCATAATCGCTCCTGGTACCGTCAAAACAAAAAAAAACTAACCTTTTTCTGTAAACATTAAACAAACACGTTAATTCAAAAAAAAAAAAATGTTCAATAGCTAGGTATATACACTTCCACGTCTTCGGGTTTTTGTTGGCGTTTTAAAATTTGATCCGAACACGTACACGTTTAATTATCAACTGACCACTGGCATGGGAAGACCCATCAGACAATTGATTTTAAATAATAATTCATGAATTGAAAGCTTCACACAGACTTTTTGATGAGTGATTCTGGGCAAGAGATTACAACTTATTCATGGAATTATGCGGAATCGGATCAAGTATTGTTGTAATTTTTCTATGTCTTATTCTTCTTTTTTTTTCTTCTGAGAGAATTGTAATAGGATTATTATTTGCACCAGCTGGAGATGTTGTAGGTTGGTTTGTTAATAGTTCTGAAGGTTATGTTGTCAATAACGGTAATGGCTTCGTTTTGAATTTTTCGGAGTGATTTCCAAACACCAAACTGGCCAAACGCATTTGAAAGTTAACGACAAAGAATTTAAGAAGTCAGAACGTACTCCGAAAAAATTGAAATAAATCTGCCTGTGATGGCCAGGGATACAACTCCTAAAAGTGGTGATTGATTTTTTCCCAGCAGCAAGTGTTTAATTTTCAGATGCGGTTAAGCATTTGGAGGTATGTACTCTTACTCAACTCAATTCGGTACTAAAAATGCAACTCCGAAAAGTACTTGATGAAAAAATATTACCCTCTAGTACTTTTATTTTAAATTACTCATTGCTAGCAGTGATAAAACTGAAAAATACAACAAAGTGGAACGAATATCTCATGAAACTCAGCACATCTAATGAAATAACGACGTATCTTAACTTTTCGGAGTTCTAAGTATTTCATCTAAAATATAATAACTGGAAGAAAAGTTTTCTATAGGAAAAGTAAGGATTGAAAAGAAGCCCTTAATAGTTTAAAGCCAATTCTTCGATTTAGAAAGTTGTAAGTGACACCCTGCAGCCGACATTTTAAAACAAATGTTTCAAGACCGGTAAATAGATATTGCTTCACATTCCAAACTGAGTTCAATGTAACGACAATGTAACAATATCGCGGAATCAAACAAATGCAACAACATCTGCAATCAGTTAACCTCAGACCGGTTTTAGAACAATTCAAAACCGGGAGGCCTGACGACGGCGGTGCGGCACAGGTGTTTCCTGACGTCAACCCGGCGAACCCCACAAGTGGAGCCTTAGTGTGAAACAGTCAGTGGAGTAGGAGAGTTGTGGTGCCAGTCTTTTAGACAAGGGAGACTTTGGACCTTGACCACTGTGGTCGGTAAAAGTAGCGATTCAGCGATTTCATTTGGACTCATCAGTTTACAATGGGCCTGTGTTAACACGAAATCTTTGTTAAATTCAGTTTGTTTTGGATTTATACATTCCAAACTTATTTTTTGCAGTTTTTGTCAGTTAATCACTTAAAAAAAAACATCAGAAAAAAAACATAAAAAAAAAGAAAAGTAAATTTTCTAAATTTTTTAAAATGGACTTTTCAAAAGTAAGTATAACTTGTACCGTCTTTTTTCTCTCGGAGTCCATATTTTAACCCCGAATGCAAATATTCTAAAAATCTTAATAAATTGTCTCTTGAAAAAAAAATCTATGACCTTCAAAACTTTTTTTTCAAGTTTGTGTTTTCGTTTTCGAAAACAAAACAATAACAAAAAAAACATTCAAAAATGCAACACATACTTTTGAACTCTAAATCTGTGACGCACGCTCAAACTAAGAGAGATCGCTGGCTGGTTTATTATTAGCCATTATGGAAACCGGACAGTGATGAGTTGTATCTACTTGTTGTATATGAAGGTACTTGTTGTTTAACCGGCTTTTGTTTAAAAATAAAATAGTCTCACCCAACTGTTGATGATGGTTTGTTTGTTTTTTTTTTTATTGCAATGTTATTCAAAATAGATTAATTAACACGAGTATATGATTGGACATTGGAGAATTGAAGAATATTGCTCGAATTTAAAAATTATAACCAAAAACAAAATATTTCTGTTGTAAAATTTTTTAATTAGGTATGCTGGACACGCTGCGCTGGTACGATATGGGCACAAGAAATTTTTAGATAAATTTGTGAATAAGATAAAAATACGAATATTTACCAAATTACAATAAATTAAAACTAACGTCACAAACATAATTTAACATAATTTTACTATAGCACAAAATAAAAATTAACTGCAGATATAATGATATTTTGTCAGCACTAACATATTTTTGTATTCTTTTTTCTTGTATCCAAAATACTAAGTTCGAAATCAATTCCTTTTTTCAAAAGCATTCTTAGATATTAGTAAGATGATAAAGCAGATTTTTATCTATATTTAGTACGTAGAAATTCACTTAATTTTAAACTGAATATTTTTTCTTCCAATTTATGTTTTTTTTTAAACTGCCCTTTCCGCCTTAAAAATCGACTTATCTCAATTTCTAAAGGTTTTTTGTCAAAGAATGCAAAAATCGTCATAACTATAGCTCTTAAACTGGCTCCTTCGAAGAGTTTATTTCGTCGACATATTTTCTTGCTACTATTTTGAATAACTTCAATATACAAATGTTTTTTTTTGATGACAAAAAACTTTAAATTGATTTTCTGAAAAACTACATTCTTTTCGACATACATATGACACTGAGACGATATGGTATAATATTTTGGGGAAACCAATCGAAACCCAAAATTTAGCTGCAAAACCTTCAATGGTTATATATAAAAAAAGATGTTTCAAAAAGATTTATTAAATTTTGTTTTCAATAAAAAAAAGATGGCAATCCCGTTCAATGCCTATTTTTTCAAATTCAAATTTGGTTGAGGTGCCAGCATTAAAATATACATATGTATTTCAAAATATGGACCTATGTAGTTCAGACCTATAAGGAAATACTATTAAAAAACTTTTTATTGAAATATTATGATAAAACAACCCGATTTTTTAACTTGGATCAATCTTAGTAAATACATATACGGCCTAGCATTGTGCATTATGCAAATCACCCGGTGCTTCTTAGTTTTCAATTTATGGAAAAGTAGCAGCTTAATCCTGCAATTCGTTTTAAGATTCGTTGCTTACACGTGTCATAGTTTAAGAAAATGAACTAGAAAGTCACAAATTTTCTATTAGCTACCCTTTTTGAGGTATTGCCGTTAAAAAATCAGAGTAAAACCTAATTTTTTTGATCAATGAAAATCCTGAAAGTAAAGCCTTTTCAGTATTATGAGAGAGAGTATTATCAGAGAGGGTACGTTCACTAACGTGTGCTTATTTTTTTAGACCTGTTCGGTTTGATTTTTCTAAAAAAAAATTATGTTCAGCATGATAGTAGTAAGAAAATGTCAACAGTTAAGAAAAAACAAGTAAAGTAAATTAAAAGAGAAACAAATTTATTTGGTGAGAAAGAAAAAAAATATTTTCGTCAAAAAAAATCATCTGTCAACTTCATTTTTTTCTTGCAGAAAACAATGTCAGTTTCTTTTGCGCGAAAAATTTTGTGGTAAATGAAGTTTTGATTCACTTCTTGTTGGTTCACAGATAAAAAAACTTAAACGTCAAAAATTTTTCTTTGCGTAAAAATCACTTCCATAACCAATATATGAGGCCGTCAGTGCAATAGTGGCATAACCCACTTTTTTTCAAAAATGAGTTTTTCATGAATCCCTTAATATATATATTTTAATACAAAAATAGTTTTATGCAGCTATCTACACTCAAAACTAGATGGCACTCAAAAAAGTGTTATTGCATTTTAAAATTTGATTTGATGAAATTGAGGTAAATGTAAAAAAGAGACAATCCGTGGACATTAAAAAACTCAACCAGCTTGAGGAACCTAAAATAAATGATAAAAAAAAGAGAGACTTAATAAAACTGCTTCAATTTATACCACCAATCCCTCACTTTTTTTTTATAATAATTTAAAAACGTCAACAGGTGTTCCAATTGAAAAATTTGACGTTTTATTAGACTAGGAATAAAATCATTAAAAAATAAGTAAAAATGTGCACATAATTTTTTGTTGTTAAAATATTGAACTATGAAAGAAATAAAAAAATATTTTAATAAATTTGGCGTAACCTTTCATTTTTCTTTATTTTTAATGAAAACCATGAATGCAATAGTGGCGTAACCCACTTTTTTTCCAAAACAATGTTGAATTAAAAAAAAAGCTTGCTCTACAAAGTATATCCTTTTTCAAACTCTTCTACGTTTTTAGATTAATCAAAAATGTCAAAGGGAAAATACAAAAAATGTTTAAAGAAACCCTGTTTCTTAAATCTCTCGTAACTCTAAAGTGTATTTTATGGGTAACGCCACTATTGCTCTCACGGCCTCATATGTACATACATATGTCTTTCGTTCCGGAACTGTATAGTGTATACTAGGCTGCGTTAAAAAATTAGCAAATTGCTAAGTATTTTCTTGTTAATGCCTGAAAAGAAATTTATTTATAATTTTGCGCCAATATCTTTTTCGATTTTTCTTTTCTGGTAATGTCTCCTACAAAATTTTACTTCAAAAATGAAAACAATAATTGTTTTTTTGTCTTATGTCTTAAATAAGGCGTTAAAGTCATCTTTATAATGTTAATGTTGTTAATGATTCTCAACACTTGACACTAAATAATTCCAGTAAATATTTTTGCAAAACTTCAAGCATCATTTTGTTGTTCATCGGTTTTTAGACCATCCATAAATAGAATAAATTTTAATTCTTATTTTCCTTGGTTTGAACTTATTGTTTTTTTATTATTAGATTTATATAGTACAATGTATTTTTATGGAAGCAGAATTTCATGGGTACATCTTTTTTTGTCTGCCTGCCAAGAACACGCAACATTCTATATCCTCCTTCTTGGAAACCAGTATTTCAAACCGCTGCGCTCCCCAAAAACAACCTTCTTTTAATTATTTGTTTTCAAATTAAATTTCATAAATTTTAATTGCAACATTAACTTTATTACACAGATACTTGAAATTTGAAAAAAAAAAATAATTTTTTAAATTATTATTCTTACACTAAATATAAATAATTTAATAACAAAATATTGTTTATTTATTGTCCTTAAAATATTATCAAATATTACGAAAATTTGCATTGTAAGTCTTTTCTTTCATCATAACAAAATAAGCATAATTAATGCATTATCCTCCTCCTTTCAAAAACTATACCAAACTTTAACTTAATTATGATGGCCAAACAATACTTTCAATCCAATCCAAGTAATGCGCTACTCTTGTATAAACTGACGGAACTGCACTCGCACACGAAAGTCCAAATGAAACAATTCCAACAACTGTCGATTCCTTGTTGCGAACCAACTGCAATGGACCACCAGAATCCGATTGACAGGCGTCCTTTCTTAATTCTGGATCATATGCACAATAGTGTCCGTCATTAAGGCCATTTCTATAGGCACGGGAAGTACCATAGGCAATGTGTGTGGCATTGCAGTCTTGTAATGGAACTGTTGTCACATTTGTCTGTAGAAGAACATCGGATCGGATCCGACCTGAAAAATGAAAGCCCAACATTAGTGGAATGTACTTGATGCGGGGTTGGTTTCCCCGGCTCCATTATATACTTACTCTGAACATTTGTAACTCCCCAACCAATGACCACGAGTGGAGTATTTGAATCGATATCCTCGGGATCTGAGTATAGGCAGGCGGGACGAGTGAAAGCTGAAAATTCGACATCCTTCCGGAGTTTAATTATGGCTATATCGTGGTAGCGCAAGTGTGATTTGTATTCAGAGTGTATTGTTATATTCTGTGCAAAAAAAAAAAAGAAATTAAAAAAATTAAAACTGAAGTACACATCTTCACATCCTCATCGCAATTTGATTTTTAACAGAAATATTTAAAGTCCCGAATTATTTTCAATATTTTTTTTTATTTATATTTTATTAGTAAGTTACCAACCTCAATTTCAACATCAACTGGAGAATTTCCGTCGCTATCTTCATCGTCCTCTGTGGCATTCCATACAACCACACCAAATCTAACAAATGTTGGTAAAGCCAGTGGATCATTAACGCAGTGAGCTGCAGTTAAAACATATCGCTCCGATATCAGAGTCGATCCACATCGATTTTCCAGTAATGGACCACCTCCCTGAGGAACCATAAGTCCACCCATATGGGGATATTCACCAGGTGCCACGGGAAGTCCATCTATGATGTGTAAACCAAGTATAACACCGCTGTATTTCCGACAAGCTGTAATTTGGAGAACATTCTTATTCATTTTTGTTCTTATAAAAAATATTTAAATTAAGTTCGTTAATGTTCAATTTAATTATTCAACTTTTTATCATAACACAAAAACTTATAATTTCTAAAATATGTATAGGTGCTAAATATGTTTCAAAAAGCTCTTATACTATTTTATTAAATTTGTCTTTTTCTTGTTTCAAATGCATTTAAGTTTGTATGTCAGGTTAGCACCACCATTAACGATTCTTCAAAAATTCTAGGAGTCTAAGGGATAGCTGCGTATTTTTAGAACTATTCAGTAAATGGATGACATATTTGTTGATAGAAAGATTGATGGCCATAAAATAATTGACTTCAGTTCGAAAGCTGAGATCCAATGTTTAAGAAAATATGAAAAATAGAGACCTTTCCGACTGAACCAGACAGACAGACTGTTGTTTTTATATTTGAAATCCATGAATCTAAACATTATTGTGAACGCAGTTTATTTGTTGCAAGAGCTTGGTTTATTCAGAGAGTGTGAGACGAAAAAAAATTGAATACCACATCTCAATCAAAGTTCAAATTTTGGTCGGAGAAAGATACGTATATGGTCATCAAATACAAAAAACAACACTCTGGGTGTCGTCGGTTAGATCTTTATTCTTGATGTGTTCTATAAAATGAGAATTTTTTTTTAATTTTTGGTCATTGACATTTAGGTGACCAGAGTTTAATCAATTTACAAAATAGGTCGACAAATAAGAAGTCAGGTATAGATATAGAGTGTTCAACGATGTCCCCAACTTGTGTTGTCATGTGACAAATTTAAAAATATTAAGCTTTTGGATATGCGAAAAGTACCTATTGTAAGCGAGAAGTAAACACTGATATCAACGAAGCATTTGAGTCAGCAATTTTTACCGCCATTTCGATTTAAAAAAAATAATTTTTTCTTTTCCGTTAATATTTTTATTTATAAAACGAACTCTTCACTACATTTCTCATTTAGTAAACCCATTTCGTATATTTCTTCAAAATATAAAATTTCGATTGCTGATTTGTAGTTTAACTATTTTCCACCAGATAACCTGATTTCAAAAACTTATTTTGTCACCTAAATTAAACATAAACAAAAGGTCCCTACAAATAAAAATTACAGATCTTAAAGAAAATTTCTATAGAAAAATAGTGTAGGTACAGATTGTTTCGAATTAAATTTTTAAAGAAACCAACTGCAGAAAAGTAACCAATCAGAATTTTAATTTATTCAACAATATTTTTCAACTAGGTTCTTCTGAATTCGGGATCATTTTATTTTTACACTAGATATGCCATCATTAATATTTGATAAAATTTATAAAAAAATGTTAAAATTGTTGAATTTGTTTTGTCTCAAATATCTTCAGAACTAACGATTTTCAAAACATCAAACTTCTAATGTTTTTTGCTCAGAAATTGCAATTTAGTTCGCAATTTTAACGACCGAAAAAGTTTGACGGAGTTAACTTCACGCATAACATTTACATTTAAATTCACAAATAATGTTTTATGTAACATATAAATAAGGTACTCGTACTACATACCTGCTTGAGCAGGTCTCTCAAGACCATTTCCTCGATTTGGTCCAGGTCTAGACAATGGCTCAGTGGATGATGACCTTGTCGCTCTTGGAGTTCTGTAAACAAAATAATCATGTATTAATACTCAGTTGGATAGTGTGTGTGGAGGAATTTTAGTTTACTGGTTCGTTTATTGGCTTTCAGAAATTAAATTGTTTGGTGCAACGAATAAGAGCCATTTTAAAGTTTATCGAAAAATCAAATAAAAGAATAAAATAATAACTCTTTAACTTTTCAAGATAAAACAAGATAATTATTTTTATGAAAAATTAAATCGTGTATTGTTATTTTTAATTGCGATATACAAAAAATGTGTCTTCTCTTCCCCGTATAAATATTTTGGGATACATTTGAATAAAGAGAAAGTTTGAATTTAAAATGTAATTAAAAATCCTCGTCTTATTCGATTTAAGTAAAATGTAAAAATTAACACAATTTGATGAGGACTTACGCTATTGATATTGTTGAATCTTCAGGATATATTGATGAAGCATTATTCAGTGGACAACAAATTACTTCGTCTAGATCGATGAACGAACATCGAACAAGAAAACTGTATGGAATGCTTTTGCGTTTCAATCCATCATAATATAATTCACATGATGTTAGCCTTTTGCAGATCCCTGGTTCACCAGTTTTTATCCGACACTTTTCTCCTTCTTCCAGAGATGCTATAATATTAAAATTATTATATGTTAATGTTGCTGGTTAAGTCATATACAATTTAAATTTTGAAAAATGATATATATTTTGTATTTCATGTGTAGGAGGGAACAGGAGACTTGAAATTTTAGGATTCGAGAATAAACGGCAATACAAGCGAAACTTAAGTCATGGAATGCGGACATCATTAAAAAAGTATGTGATACTGGAGAATCTGTGTTTAAGAATTTTTACTTCCGATACTTTAATGAAAAATAAAATGTGTAGAATAAAAAAAAAAAACTCCAAAAATCTTTCTGTTAAAAACACAAATTAAACTATTTGAATTTGGAATTTGGATTTGTGAATTTTGGTTTGAGTATTTAGATTTTGTGATACATGTATGTAGGCTTTATAATCTGTGAATCTTAAAAAGTGTATTGAATTTGGATTTGTGGATTTCGTTTTTGGAAATTTTCTGTGTATCCCAATTAAAATTGCTGAACTTTAGTTTAAATATTTTTGCAATTGGTCCTTAGATTTTTTAAGAAGGGGATCAGTTGCCCTCCACTGGTTTTGAAGAGTTTACAAAATATTCCTTACTAAGGACTTTTGAACAATTTTAATTTGACTTTTTTCATATTAGAGTCCATTTTTGGCCCTACCTTAGAAAAAATCTCCTTAAAAAATCTGCTTGTGTGTACTAATATACTTTTTTATAAAGATCTCTTGCTTTAAACACGACGTAAAACCTACTGTACAAGATTTCGTATATAGAATTACATAGCCAATTTACTGCATGTTTTGTATACAGTGTTGCTTATTTTGTTAAGATGGTAACACTGTTTGAGAAATTTCTAAATGATATATGAAGCGATTTCCAGAAAACTCAATTAGATATTTAATTATAAGTATGAAGGTTTTAACTGCAGTCTAAGCCTGTTTTTATAACGATCATAACATGCATTTAAATAATGCTTGAAAATATAAAAAAATGTGTACAACAAAAATAAGTCATAATGTAAACACAATGAATGATTCATTCATTCAGATGAACACACCATTATTTTTTTTTCTTCAGCATTGAAAATTAAATACATAAGTCTGGCATTTGATTGTATCTACGATATTTATTTTTTTATCGAAAGCATTTATTTTTTAAGGTGAAAAATCCCCTAAAGACGATAAAATCAACAACTAACAAAATGGAAAGATTTTATTGGTACATACAAAATAATTTATTAATAAGTTTTGTAAACATATGTAGTAGCGAAAGAGGTAAAGTAGAAATGAGTTTGGCATCATCACATATGTAGATGTGTGACACAGAGCCTCTTTCTAAGCTGCAGTAAATCTACAGTTCTGCAGTTTTTACTTTTCAGAAATAAAGACGGCCCAAAAAAATTAAGAGGAACACACAACACAGCATCTATTCAAAAATCAGCTGATGTAACAACAATTTAAATAACTCCGAGAATTTTTTGGATTTAGATACCTATGCGTTAATTCTTCGAACTCGGGGAGTATCTCCGTTCATGAATTTGAACAAAATTAACTGTATCATAGAAAAAGTCCAATATCTAATTGCCCTAGATTTGGAAACTACTCCTCTTTATATTTAATTCTGAGCTCTGATGCGTTTAAGGATTACCCAAAATGAATTTGAAAGAATTGGTTTTGTATTTCAAAACCAAAACAAACACAGAATTGGCACGGATTTTAGCCACTACTCCATACTAAGCCAACAACTGTGAACTTGTTGTTTCCGCGTTTAATAGACTGGAAGCTGCGTCTTGTAATTCATTGAGTGCTGAAACAGAAAACAGATATCTCTGTTCATTTTAATATGCCGCCACAATTGCTGAAAAAAAACTGTGTGTTTTCCAACAAGGTGAAAAAACGAAAATGCATCCAAGACGAAAAAAAATGGTGTTACCATGCCTACATTGTCGTCTACCAAATACATATTTATTCATTTGACTAAGACAGACCCTGGTTAACGTTTGTTTTATTCAGCAAAATTTTAAATGCCCTTCTTAATTTTTTTAATTGATTTATTTCACGGTGGAAAAAACTGGTTGATTAAAAATAATTTGTCTTGTTATTTTGAACATTAAATTTCTGGTTTTCAGCCAATTTTTAAAAATTCATCAATTTGTTGACTGGTTTCAAAAAAATTTAACAAAGCAATGAACTTCAAATTTAAATTGTATAAAGTGGTACAAACATATGTATGTATCATAAAATTAAATGTTTCTACCAAATCAGGAATACTGTAAAACCACATAGGTAGATTTATACTCACATCTGTCAATATCGTTGCAAATTATGGTGCAGCCAATTGTCACTTTTAATTTCTGACACTTTCAATTTTAAAATAACCGACGCTAATTTCTATATAATGAAGAAAATTGATTTTTGAAAACATCGACTCAGCTCACTTTTTGATAAGTCTTATAAAGCAGTATTATTCAGTTCTGGATTAAAATTAACTATTAATCCAAAAAAAAATCCAATTAAATATATTAATCTATATGTAAGATAAGATCAAAAAACTGCATTAAAGTTTGGCTAAAATAAGTGAACAATATGGAATCGAATTACATATACACCTGGGTTAATATTTTAATCTGGATTAAACTACTGAATAATATGGGGGCTAAACATTAAAACATTCCTTACTCTTAGAAATTTCTTACAAGATAACCATGCTCTCTTTTAACTTACTTTTTAAATCGGTATCGTTGGGAGTTGTATCGAACATCCAGTCAGCCGCCGCAAAACTACCAAAGATTGCCAAGAGCACTAGCATCATTAACGAAGACCAGTATGCATTCTTTAACCACATTTTTTTTTTTTTTTTAATTTTTTGTAAAGTCTCAGGCTCAAAAAACGTCCTCTTTCTAATTTCAGAAATCTCGCCGAGATTCACAAAAAAAAAATTCGAAAATTAAACCGCACTAAAAAACCAGAAAGGCACTCGGCGATAACCGCAAATTTAAGTAAG
Organism: Syrphus vitripennis; assembly: GCA_958431115.1. NCBI lineage: Eukaryota > Metazoa > Arthropoda > Insecta > Diptera > Syrphidae > Syrphus > Syrphus vitripennis. The sequence continues at coordinate 76,441,838 of OY288110.1, forward strand.
TATATTTAATCGTATCTTCAAGAAGATTCTTAATGTCTGATCCGAACACGTCCAAGTTTGATAAGCAACTGACCAGTTGAGTTGATACGTAGACTCAAGCAATGGATTTTAAATGGGAAGCTTCTCTCAAAGATTTGATAGGAGTTAAGTTAACTGATTCTGGTTACGATAAAAGTATTTAATGAAACACTGAAATCGGAGCAAGTTTATTTTCTTCGAGTGTATGAACTCTTCTCTCAAACTCAGCAACTCACCCATAAACGAATGAATTGCGCAAGGTAAGGATACTGATGATGTGTTCCAGCTAAGTTTGTGACGCATGGTTTTATTCAGAAAGTCCGCTTGGTGGTACATAATTTGAGTCCAGATGTTGTAGCAAGTTCTGACTGGATGAGAATGGGTTATTTATACACTGCGGTTTGATTGGTTAGTCTAGAAACATTTATATCAAATTATATTTGTGCATTTGGCAGAAAAATATGATAACTCGATATTTGAATTTTTTTCAGTAAGTAGGATACATTTTAATTTTTATTTTAACATTGTTTAATGTTTATAGGCGCAGGTGTAGCAAATTTAAATAAGATCGGACAACCCGTCTAGACAATAGTTGGTTGTAAAGGGCCCGTAAAAGGTGATTTTCTATGAAGCTGAATATTGCAGAAGAGAAAATTCAAAAAAAATTTAAACTGGAATCTGGAGGTATTTTGAAACGATTTTTCAAAATTTTTAAAAATCATCGTGTTGAGCATAAAATTTTCTAGACGTGATGTTTTTTACTTTTTTTTTATTGTGTTTTTTAATATAATTTTTTAATCAAAAAGCGTAACATTTAAATCAATTTTTTGTTTGTACTGGAATCCTGCCCACAAGAATCTTTGTATATGAAAACTATAGTACTATCATGGCGAGTTTTTTTTAGGGTTGCCCGGACCCTTGTGGTGGCGCTGCAAAATGTGAGGTGTAAAATTGGATTTTGGGAGTCTTTAAGCGTCGAAAATTGGTGGTAGGGGCAAGAGGAGACTATTTTTTGGATTATTGCATCCAAAAAATATCAATAAATATCATTTAAAACCTCCATAAGCTCTCCGCAAAAAAAAAAGAGTAAGGGTTGCCGGCATACATTAGATGTCGCCCCATTCGACTTTCACCATGAGAGTACTATAGTTTTCATATACAAAGCAAGAATGGTGTTATGAAAAAAAAAAAAAATATGTCACGAGTAGAACGATCAAAACCGCTGACGTGATGGATTTTTTTTTTTTTTTAATATTAACCGTTAATTTTTTTTACGATGATAGGTATCTGAAAGGAATACAACAAAACTTTATACCCATAGAACTCGGACGTTTGAAGAACAAATCATTTTGTCTGTGATATGTAGGTAGGTTTTTGTTAAAATGTTCTTGTTTTGTTAAAAATGACCTTATATGGTGAAATAAAAAAAAGAAAATAAGTCACGTTGAAATTTCTAAAATTCTGATATAAGATAGTGTTTTCAAACATTTTTAAATATTTTTTTATTAATCAAAATTTAAAAAAAATTACTTATGTAGGTGTTTGTAATTTCTTGATTTTATCATTTAAAAAAAAAAAGAAATTTTGGTAAACATTTTTAGAAAATAAAATCTGGAAAATTTTTTTTAAATAAAAAAAAAACAAGTTTTGATTTACAAAACTTCAAATTTATACAGCGCATTGGTAATTTCAGTGTCCCTACATTTTTGAAAAAAAATATATTTTGGTTTTTATTAATTTTTTGTGGTTGTAATTATTTTTATAAATTTCAAGCCAACACATCTCAACCACGTCTACTAATCGTGCAATGACCAAGTTTTGTTGCTTAGTCAAACTTGAATCAAAGTTGAGGTTATATGTAAATAATATCACATATAATATATGTTTTGACTTTCTTTGTTAAAATCTTTATTTCCTACTCTTGACATTAGATACAGCTTTTGTTTCAAAAGCCACCACAACTGGTAAATGATCAGAATGTTTATTTTCGTAAAAAAAAAAATTATCTGTCAAACTGCATTTTGTTTTGCACAAAATAATGGCAGTTAAAAAAATTTGAACTTCAAAAATTTTGCTTCCCCAAAATTCACGCTCTTAAGAATTACCTACATGTAATTTTATTTCGTTAATGAATTGTGTACTAGGAGGATATAACCAACAAAAAAAAAAAACTGGACCGAAATGTACATAATCTAAAAGTTGCTACCAATCAAAGTATACAACTTCAAGATCAATTTTATTAAACTAATCTTTTTGATAACATCTTGCAGTTTTGTAGCACGTTGTTAGAAGTTGTTGTATTTGTTTGCAAAGTGCAAGTAAGCAAGTGAACTGTACTGTTTCTTTTGGATGTTAAACCGGCTTTTTGATAAAAAAAACAAAGAAAATACCCAATGCTGTTCTGGGTTTTTGAATTTCTTTTGAAGTAATTTGCGAAATTAAATTAAATTAAAGCAAAACTAAAATACATAAGTCTAAAGGTTAATAAGTTGTACATACCTTTATTATGAAGACGCGATGCACGTCCACGTGTCGGTTTATAAATCTAAAACAAATATACACAAACAAACATTCTTAAGTCTAACGCGTGCTGGTGATTAATTAGGAATTTCTTGAATAATTGTTGATTTCTGGTTACCATCACTGTTTATATACTTGTAGAAAAATAATAGATGGTTCAATGGATGATGAAAATTATTATTGTGCTAACGGTATGTTCATTTAGATAAATTAGGGATGCGCTAATTTTTAACAGTAAAAATCATGCGTCATTGAATACCAGTTCGTTATTATAATTGTCAAGAAATTGTGCAAACAAATTATATTTATTTTGAAAATAACTTTTTCTGATCAATAACCTGTTGAAATTATTACTGGCGATCGATAAAAAAAAAAACAACAATTGATATAATTTTGCAGATTTATAAAAAAATATGAAGTCATTTTTCGGAAATACAATTCTTAGCCGCCCTGGAAATTCTGGAAAACTTGTTCGTCGATCTTCGTGCAAAATTGATACATATATGGAAATTTGACTGACAATGACGTTATACCCTAATATGTCGATTTCAAATTTTATATTTCGTTACATCTGGAAAAAAAAGTTAGATAAAAAAAATCGGTTCAATTTAACGCCAACGACAAAATATTTTTTGATTTTAAAATGAACATACTTTGAGTAAAATTTCACTTTAATAAATATTTTTCGTTGGGACCAAATCTTTTATTTTATTTTAAGTTGCTGTGTACTGCCCTTCATTTCTCAAACCAGTCGGCCGCCATCTTGAATGTTATACATTTAAGAAATAGATCTTTCATTAGTATGGTGATTTGATGGCATGTCTCACTTAAAAGTAAAACCAATCTCTCTCTACACCGTTTTGGGAAGAGCAAACTTATTGTGCTAGATATTTCTAAGGCATTTAAGAGTTGATAGAGTTTGAAAACCAGCCCTTTTTACAAAAATACGTGTGTTTGATATCGATGGGTTTCTTATTCACTTCATTAGTGATTAGGAATTATGATTATTCAATTCAAGTTGTTTTGGATGATTTTAAGTCGGAAGTAGGTACATAGAATTTATGTTGGTGTCCCACAGGCTCAATTTTGTCTCCCACTTTTTTCTTGATTCTTTCAATTCTAGATATGAGCAATGTTAGAACTTCTTTCCCAATCCTGGGGAGCTATTCTTAAGATTCTTAGATGGCATTTTGAAAAAAAAAACAATCAAAACATTGGCAATATAAACAGCGGAAGGAGAAAATGGAGGCAAAACTTTTTTTTACCTTGAACCTATATCCTATTATGTATTAATTATCAATAAAATGTAAAGTTTTGCACGATATAATATATATGCCTATAAATAAAAATTTTAACTTTTCCTCCACAACCCATCATTTATCTATGTGGTGATGTCAAGGTCGTGGGCTAAAATTCGTCCTAGAAATTTAACTCTCGCAAATAAGTTTCACTTCAAAAAGTGCTTTATTTCATTAATAAAATTGACCGTAATTTATAAAAATAAGAGTTACCTTTAAGTATTTATTTTGCAAAGCTTGACTATTGTATTAAAAGTCTCTTCCACTTTCAAAACTAACAATTTATACGAGAAGTAAAAATGTATAAAAATATCAACATTATAAAAACGCATGATTCTAAACAGACTAATCATTATTGACTAATTAATAGTAAACAAACAAAAAGTCTAATTGTGGGTTTTAATCGTATTGGTTTTTCTAGAAACTAATTATTTCGCATTTTATTGAAGTTACTTATCGTATAGATTATTCTGAAATAATCATCAAAGTAGCAAATAAGTTTAATGTGGTGTGACCAAGTAAATTTTAATTAAAATCGCAACTGAAGACAATTTGTCTAAAAAAATTTTTTTAATCTATTAGGTCCATAACGTAGGGCTATTAAAGCAATCTAATAATTCTCAAAGTAGAAGATAAATTACTAAAAATGGTAGTAATTCATAAGAGTTCAATAAACCTACAACTGTGTAGCACTTATCTACTTCAATATTATAGTAATTACAGACCACACTAGTCGTTAAAAGTAATTTGTTTATTTTTCTTGAAATTCGTTTGTTTTTTTTTTACTTTTGAAATGACTTTTCTGCCGACACTCCTAGTTGTAGGCAATTTATAAAAACAACCACCACTCATTTTTCAATAAATTTCAGATATTTTCTTACAGTTTCCAAAGGAGCTGTACGCATTTTTTTCGACTTTGAAGACCGTTTTAAGCTACATTTTGAATTTCGAAAAAAGTGGTCTACCGTAGTAGAGTAGTGAATATGGAAATGGAAAGCTCTTATTATCAAAATTGAAAATTGTAAAAGTTACGATATTTTAAAAGATCTTCTCTAGCTTTGACCCTATAGTAAAGAGCAACACTAGTCAACAAGGTTTTCGATACAGATACCCAAAATGCCTTTTCCAAAAGTTATTAAAGTTATTGATAGAAGAAACTCAAATCTGTGTCTACAAATTTAGTTATTTTGGGGAGTGAAATGAAATGATTGACCTCACTCGATGGCTCATCTCACTTCAAACGTAAAAGCGATTGTGAGACAAGTGAGGTGGCCGTTAAGAAATATTTTGAAATAAAACAGATAATAATCGTTGACTCACTCTTACTAACCAAATCCACATAATTTTTCCAAAATTTGTTGCTCTAACAAATAAAGTTGTAATTTTTTTTTAAAAGAATTGCATAACCTACAATTTTTTAACTTCAATAAAATTTTCTAATTATTTGAAAAAAAAATAATACCTAATAATAATTATTTTTCTAATTAATACAAAAAAGAATAATTAGAAAAAAATGTATTGCTTACGAATTTTTTTTTCTAATTATTGGAAAAAATAACAGTTTGAGAATTTTTTGATACATCCCGAATCCTGCTGTGATTACTTCTTTTTAATAATTAGGAATAACTTGGCTAGTTATTTGTTTAAAAATAATTATTAAATTTGTTTTTCCTTATTACTCATTTATGTGATAAATTATAATTAGTTCGCTTGATATTACTGATTGTTATGCAGAAAACTAACAACTAGTTCGATTCATTCTAATGGTTATTCAGATAACTCGTTAGAGGAAAAAAATGTTAATCGAGTAAAGTAATACGAGTAGTACAAGGTATTATGAAACTTGAAATAAATATTTCTTTTGTCTTGTGGGTGAAAAATCTGGTTTTTCTTCGGCTATTTTGGTCCACTTTGGTATATGCAATGAAAAAAAGAAGTTATTCCATTTACTGTCCCCTTTGTATATAAAAACTATAGTCCTATCATGGCGAGTTTTTTTAGGGTTGCACGGATCCTCGTGGTGGCGCTGCAAAACTTGAGGTGTAAAATCCGATTTGGGGAGTCTTTAAGCGTCGGAAATTAGTGGTAGGGGCAAGAGGATACTAATTTTTGGATTATTGCATCCAAAAAATATCAATAAATTACGATTAAAACCTCCATAAGCTCTCCGCAAAAAGAAAAGAGTAAGGGTTGCCCGCATACATTAGATGTCGCCCCATTCGACTTCCACCATGAGAGTACTATAGTTTTTATATACAAAGCTGTCCCGACGTTTCGACAGGGGCTGCTGACTTCCTCAGGGGATCTTTATTGAAACAATAAATCACAAAACACAGTTAAACAAATTAGTATACAATTTGAAGAAAAACATAATAAATGTAGGTAAAACAAAGCAGTTCCTGCGACAAAGGATGGCTGGCCACAAATAGGACATTCTTAGTAAAAGTTCTTCCAAAACAGCACTGGCGAACCATTGTGTTCAAACCAATCACAAGCCAGATTTTGATGAGGTCGAAATCCTACAAACGGAGAGACACTTTAACAAAAGATACACCTCGGTAACTCTACATATTCTCAATAACATCAATAACAATATGAACAGGAAACAAAACACGCAAAACATTTTTGCTGTGTATTGATCTCTTCTAACGGCCAAGAAATTTTAAACCAACAGTAAAAGAATCCCTAAAAATACGATCTAACGGTTTTTTTTTTTTAAGGTTATGTTTCACCTTGAATGCTCCAAACTTATCCCAAACTCATATGACGTGTACGTATAAAATATTTCAGCACTGAATGCAATGCACATTGGCAATTAGCAATAATTTTAATATTATTCTCCACCCAGACACGCTTTTTGATCGTAGAACAAGTATTTTGTTTGTTTCTTACAAATTGCTGATATTCTCGCTCAAAGTTCAAGTGTATTGTATTTGTGATGAATGATTTATTTACTAAGAATTTTTTTTTTTATTTTGTAAACAAAAAGAAGTTTTGTATTTTAAGTGTTATAATTATATATAATTTATCTTTATTCCTGGAAAAAGAATTGTTTTGAAAAAAAAATTTAAATAAAACAAAAAATCAGGTTTTTCTTTATATTTTTCACGAAACTAACAACATCATTGTAATATTTTTATTTCTTTTTTCCATAAACAAATAATTGGAATTTACCATTTTTTATAGAATTGAAAAAGATCTTCATTCTCATGAAATCTTCACCTGGACCACCTTGATCGAAGCGTCCATCAAGATAACCAGTATCGTCTTGTCCTGTCACATAAACATGACTCAATGTATAAGCCGAATGTGGAAGCTGTTCTGGGTAGCGAGCTTCAATGGATACCTTGGCGAAAAAATCTAGGTTTTGAACTGCATTTGAACGTAAAATCTCTTGATCGCCTGGTAAAGAGAAAATCACATTTTTATTCAAACCTTACAAAAAAAAGCAACTATTGGCTCTTACCAGGAATTCGACTGTTGATGGACAAATCATCATTATAGAACTTGGCATCAGATTGTGAAAACACAAGAGCGAAAATGAAAACGCTGAATATTGAAATTGACGTTGTTTGTTTCATTTTGTTCTAACGGTTCGCGAAGGAATGTGAAGTTTTTGTAAGTGCGACTATTATTTTATAGAAATACGCACCCGCGAAATTATCTAATAAACACTGCTATGGAGTAGGTTTTGTTTAGATTAAATAAATTAGTTTTTAAGAGTTCATTCAATTTAGGCACTTGAACAAATCTTAAGTTCATATGCTTGTGTTAAAGTGAAGCACCGATAAATTAATTCCGTGTGCAGTATGACATAGAATCTTTAGTCTATATGCAATTTTTTAAATATTAATTAATGTTTAAGACACTTTGTGTTTCTTCTTTAATTCCATTTTTTTTAAGCAATAGAAAATTTTTTTGAAAAAAAAAACAATTTTTCAAATGTTATTTTGTTTTTAAAAAGTCAAGTATTTTATTCAGAGTGATGATAGAAATGCTTTTAAAAAAGTTATGCTGTTATTAATTATTAATTTTATGTGGAAAATTCCTTTTTTATGGCTTTATGGTATTTTAATTTTTTAGAAATCCTATATGTACTTAACCTCAACAAATTTATTGACTATTAAGGAAATTTAAAACAAGAAAATTTTTTAAAGAGAGAGGGGCCACAAATCATTAAAAGTGATTAAGACTTTTCCCGGCTTCATTTACTTCTTTGCATACCAATATTTAAAATTTGGTTGGCTTTTAAAAAATTGTTAATTTTAACTTTTGTTTTGTACAGACGAAGTAGAAATATCAAGCTCAAGATTTAAATCAAAATTGAAATTTTTTTAATTTCTCGAGAATTAGTAATACCTACACCTTTTTCTTATAAGAGAATTTTTTGGTAGGTTATTCAAACTCGCATGTTTCGCGAAATGAATATTTAACATAGCGGATTTTCCTTTACTTACTTTACTTTCGTTGACGCTACCGCCTGGGAATCAAATAGTAGACTCCGCCAACAGTCTCAATCTCTAGCTTGCTGCTCCAGTTACGAATCCCAAGTTGCCTTAATTTACCCTCATATTGATCACGCCCCACCGAAAAGGAGGTCTGCCAATGTTTCTCGTGCCCTCTGGCATAGCGTTACGGGATGGAGCGTCGATATTCATTCGCTCTACATGCCCTAGCCATCTTCACCGCTGAATACGTATTTTCTTGACTAGGGACAAGTCGCTGTACGTCTCGTACAATTCATGATTGTATCGTCTACACCAGATGTTAATTTGCCTATCGACACAACTCGGACCATATATCGTGCATAGGACCTTTCTCTCGAATATACCGAAGGAGCTTTTATCCGCCTGGGAAAGGGTCCATGATTCTGCATCATATAGCAAGACTGGGATTCTTTCCATCAAAGAATAAAGTAACTGATTTAAGTTCCCCATCCATCACCATCACTCTTACAACAAAAACAGAATCGGGTCATTCGATTTTATTTGTAAAAATAAAAAGAAATTGGATTTATATGTAAAAACATGGCATTATTCAAGGTTGATTTCTGCTAACCTTCTAACTCTACCCTATCATCCACAGCATAAAGCTACCCTCCTCTAAAATTTGTTGATTTTTAGGAATTATAACAAACCATTTTGGGGCGTTTGGAGGATATTTTGTATTCTTATAACCAATTCCGCAAGTGAGCTGTGAAGGACCAATCCTTGTCTGGCCAGCTCATCAGCCCGTTCATTTCCCTCGATACCACTATGGCCCGGAACCCAGATCAGAGTGACGTTGAGGTTAGTGTTCAAACTCGCAAGCTCCCCGTGACATTGCTGGACCAATTTAGACGATGATGTGGCCGAGTTAATGGCTTTGACAGCCGCCTTTTGTTTTGGGTTTTGTATAAGTAATTTACATGCTTTCCTCATTGCCAGCAATTCAGCTTGAAAAATGCTAGCAAAGTCAGGAAGCCGAAAGGATTTAGCGACATTTAAAGACTCGGAAAAGATTCCATCTTTGAGCCGTCAGTCCTAGAGGATTGTCGTCCTCCCAATCTTTTCTGGATGGGAGAATAACCTTAAAATCCTTACTGAGGCTCAAAGTAGGAGTGCTTGCTGAGATAATATCCGATGGAATCAATTCTGTCATGTTGCTATGGCTGATGTATGGTTTTGAAAACTAACTATTAGATTCTTTTAGCCTAATCGCGCTGCAAGAGACTAGATACTTAATAAAGAGGTCAAATGGTAAAAGATGCAGAATAACACTTAAGGCATCCGTTGGGCAGGTTCGTATAGCCCCTGTGGTGCTAACGCTAGCTGTTCTATAACTCCCAAATATTTTGCGCTGGAAGACAATGAAAAATTTTGGCCGTTAAAATTAGGGACCCCGTATCTATGGTCAAATTGCATTACTAAGGATTGCTACTATTGAGGAGTTGGAAACTTCAGCAATTCAACCTGATCTTAGCTGATCCCCGTCTTGACAACGTACAAGATAACTGTGGTGATCATTACCGCCCGGCACCCACTAGGAGGGTTTGAAACGAGGATTTTTGCCGGACAAAAAACAAATAAAAAAGTATCCATCCGTTTTCAAAATACTTAGATACCGTAAAGTGGGGTTACATTGCTCCGTATTTTGCACTATTTTTTTAAACCTCTTAAAAATGGTACTCAAATAATTTTTATCTATTTTTTTTTCAACGCCGTTTCATTAATAATATGTGAAACAATGCAATTTTGGTATGAAAACTGTTTTAATAACATTTAAAGTACTTTTTTTTTGTGGTTGAAAAGTGGGGCAAAGTAGTCCAAGGGAGGGGGTTACTTTGCTCCATATGAAACTTTTGACTATATGTTCTTTATCTTAAGAGCTGGGGAAAAGTTTGCATTTTATTTCAATAGCCCTGATCAAACGGATCATATCTGTAAAAAAAAAAAATCAAAAAATTCAAAAACCAATTTTTTTTTTGTTTTAAACACAACAGCCTCTTTTATTGCTTTAAAAACTTAAAAATTTAAGTATAAAAACAAAAAAATAAACATAAATAATATTTTTCATTACAACAAGAAAATAATTCACTTTAAAAAACAAAAAATGAAAAGTATTTTATAAAGAATACAAAAAAGTGAATGATAAAAATAAAAAGCTTTAAGAAAATATAGAGTAAGCCCCAGGAGCAAAGTAACCCCAAAATAAAAAAAAACTGCATTGTATCAGAAAAAAAAATTAAATAATTATTATTTATTAACTAAACAAACAAAGGACATGCTTTAGTTATAAGCAAAACAATATTATAAAAAGAAAATCGGTCCTTACTTCTTTAAAGTTAACACAACTGTTGCACCACACCAAATTTTCCACTTAAAAAATCTCACGAAATTGCTGCGTTAACTTCTCACGTGAATTACTTTAAATCAACTGCCGGTACACGGTCCGGTGCAACATGTGGCAGATGTATATGTATGTGTGTGTACATTACGGTAGGTTCGGTTTATAGAAAGTAATATGTCTGAGCGTGAATAAAGAAAACAACTCTTTTCGTCAGTGGCGCAAAGTTACCCATGCTGGCGCAAAGTAACCCCACTTTACGGTACTTTAAAAAAAAAATTATTATTTTTTTTCAAAATCCAAAAAATATTTCCTTTTTTAAAATTTTTTATGTAGGTAATATTACAAAGACTATACACATGAACCCTATTTTACAAAAAAAAATATCGCAATTAGTCAAACCGTTTTTGAGAGAATCGAAAACAAAAAATCCGCATCTATAACATAAAAAAAAATATATGTATATAAAAATATTTTCCTGCTTAAGAAATTCATGAAAAGCGATACAGCCGCGTTGGAGGAAAATATGTTTATCTTAACGGTAACTTAATAGTAACCTTTATTTTTGAAGTTAAAAAAATTCAAACTCGCCTCTAGGGAATTACCTAAGCTTCTCAGTTTGAAGAAAATCGTTTCAATTTTTAGACTGAAGGTTGAGGTACAGACAGAATGACAAAATTTGAACATTCTTTTCAAAATTTTGAATTCGTATTAACTTTTCATTGATATAGTTTTTTCTTTGATAAATTGCGTGAGTCCAATTGAGGTCGCCCATGAGAAACGCCAATTTTACGGGTCTACAAGCCATTAAAGGTGCAATTTCACTAGATCACTTAAATTACGGTGTTTTTTTATTTAGAAATTGTTACAACTTCATGCTTTCAGAATATTCAAAAAATTGTAAATAAAAAACTATATAAAACTAACTATTAAATAGCCTGTAAAAATAAAAGACTAACAACGCAAAATGACACAGAAAAATCATTATATCTACCCAAAAACAAAATTATTTTTTTAACACGTTTTATTTGAAATCAAAAAAAAATTTTAATCTTCTACATATATTCACTTTTTCTTGCCATAAACGGATATTTTATAATCCCCATCTAATACACTATTTGCAATGAGTTTTAGTCTCATAAAATCAGATCCTGGCCCACCATACAAATCAGTTTGCATCAATCCAGTATTTTCCCTCAATGCCAGAATGTTAATATGAGTTATGATATAGGGTGAACGTGATCCATTTTGTGGATAGTCAATCTCAAAAGTAGATTTTCCAAAGAAATTTACATTTTGTCTGCCATTCGAAGATTGCCAAATTAGCTGATCACCTTAAATTTGGAAATATTAAAAAAAAAAACTAAAGTGAATTTAAAAATCTTACCAGGAGCTCGAGAGCTATAATTTGTAAATTCAGCAGGCTGAGCATGAGGTTTAGCAGCAGCAAGGGCAAGTAGAGCAGTAACAAACACAAAACGCAACATATTGAAAGTTGTTTTGAAAATGTACTAATACTTTGAATTCCTTTTATAGTTTACTTTGGCATGTGAATTACAACAAATAATTACTGTTGATAACTATTTGATTTATCTGCTATCAAGAGCTCTCTAAAAAGTCTGGAAATATTTGTTTAAAAACGCCTTTTTTGAAAACAAAGAAATCTAATATTCTAGACAGGTGGTTATTGCTTGTTTTTTCTTTTTCTCAATAAAACTTGAGTAAATAAATTCAAGATATTATAATAATTAAATAAATTGTTGCACTTGACTTCATCTCAATTTTGTGCTACTTGTAATAAGTGCTACTTATGTCTTGAAATATTTGTTCGAAACAGATATGTATGTAGGTAAACCTACTCGCTTAGCTATAAAAGAGAACTTAATTAGAAGGTGCCAGTAGTTTTATAGTTTAATACTGTCTAATGCACATCATCAAAAACATGTTGCGATTTATTAGTCTATTGTGTTTGGTCCTTTCGGTCCTTGCTAATGAACAAGTTGACGACGCTCCACAACAACGCTCCAATGGTGGTCTTCAAACGTTCAATGCTGGCAAAAGGCAAGCTGGTAAGATGATTCTTTAGAAATTAATCAAATCATGTTGTGTCCATTTGTCAATGACAATAATAATTAATTATTAATTTGATTAACTTACAGGCGATAAACTAATTTGGGCAGGAAAGGGTAACCAAGTTGTTGATTTTGCTAGGGTAATCACAATGGAGCTGCCATTCCCACAGGAGGACAAAACTAATAATGCTGTTATTACGCAAATTTCGGCAACTACAATGCTTGATTCAGGAAACTCACAATTTTCAATTCAAAGTGGTGGAGTTGGTCAAAAGAATGTAAATTTGAAAATTGTTACAAATTCAGCTCATAGGATCACTTATAATGTTGCGATTTATGGCAAGTAAAATGTTTGAGTTTGGCAAATAAAAATTGATTGCAAAAAAATTATTAAAGAGAAGTGGTTTTCAATATTGATTGAAAAACTTTCTAACTAAGGCGCTCCAGTTATAATTCTATAAAAACGTGTAGGTATGGATGCAATGGCATACGTAGGTTTTTTTTAAAGGGTTTCAGTCATAAATTTTAGAATTTTTATGGGTTAAGATTCAAAATTTTCAAATGGCCCGAAAGTCATTAGTAAAGATAAGATTTTTGGACGGAACCATTTAATTGGATTTTTTGAAGTAAGTGAATTTAAAGAAGAAAAAAAAGTTCGGTGCTAAAGAATATACATGGGTGCTTGTTTTTCAGCCCCGAAGAAATCGGACATTTAAGATGGCGCAAATACGACTTTGTTAATAATAATTCTTATACCAGGCGTGTTTTATTTCTCAGACATTAAGGTGCCAGCGTTGCAATAACGCAACGTCATGTCTCAGAACTTAATTGATAATAACTTTAAGTAAGCTAAATATTGTTTTTGAGGGATTATTGATATTAATCAACACATTTTTTGGTTTTTTCTAGAAATAATTTGGTCATGTTTTTATCACTTTCAAAATACGATTTTTTTTTTAAATTAAATATAAATGGGGGCTCAAATGCTTTTCAAAAATATTTTTGACGCAATTTTTATGACTCTACCAGACAGGTGATACATATGCAAGAACACTATACGTTGTGTTTTCGCAAGTTCCTCCGTTAAGTTTTCAAATAAGATTGAACAATTTTTCTCACAATATTGTGTGTTTATGTTTATAAGTTAAGAGTAGAAAACATATCTTCTGATTATTATTTATGAAAAAAGAATGCATGTATTTTTTAATCAATTTTTGTATAAGTAAAACTGTTCGAATTCAATTCAGGGCTCGAAAAATTTTGTAACTAACAAATTCTTATAAGCCAGAAACTAACAAGTCCTTTCCCCTCTTACGATGTCTTTTAAAAGTGTTCTCAAGTAAATTAATTCAAGCATTAAAGCCCAGTTCTTCAGTACTGAGTTAAACTAATTTAGTTAAGCTATATTTTTTAGTGGTGGATGAACGTCTGAAAAACTCAAAAGATAAAGAAAAAACGCATTTTTTGACGTTAGTCTATGATTTAGTCAAGATATTTGTTGAGTTAACTCTGGGTAAGCTTTAATCTCGCGCTGAAAAACTGGTTCTAGGGTTTTTCAAATAATGATGTAGTTATGTAAAATACTGAATAAGCTTATAAACTGTCAAATTTTGTATGAAAAATTCCCCAACGATACAGAAAATTAACCACTTTCAATTGGCTAAACTTATCAAAAGTCATTGCAACTGCTTGATAGGGGTGTGTTCAGAAATATGTTTAATACATAGGTTGGTAAGAGTATTAAATATATCAGATTACAGAGAGCTAAACAATACTGTACTCCCGTTCTTCAACTATCAAATCGAGATTAGTTGTTGATAAGAAAAGCTATATTTCTTTTCCAATTTACATCGGGAATAAGTGGAAAACTATTTTGTGTCATAGATTTTATTTTATCGTTTCGAATATCTCGCTCCTAATTCATGTAAGTTAAGGTTACACTCTACATTTAAAAATTAATTCGTTATCTGAACATGTCTATCACATATTTGTCGTTCAGTGTTCCCAGATTGGTGGTTTTTGTTGGAAACTAATGTGTTGGTGGGTTCCGAAATGAAACAAATTATATTCAACTTTATTTATTTTTCAACTACTCAGTCGCCGGTTTCGGTTACCCAAAAGACTGACCAGTCTTCTGTTGTGGGTTACAATTTTCAATGCTGATTGATATGCAATTCCCATGGATATGCATATACGCACGACTTAAGTTACACCCGGTGGGTGTACCGCCGCGCCGATTTCAGCCGCTCAGGTCAATGCCTGACCGTGATAACTTTAAGTTTGTTTCCTATTTATTTATGGTAGATCAAAGAAACTTTCAAATGCCATCTTGAACATGTAGGATGTAGGTTTTTAACTTTAGTGTCTATGGTAAGCTTGGATTTGAACGATCAAAATGAAACTTCAGTTCCCCTTTAGCTGCCAATGCTAACAACAACAACAAATTTAGAGGGAAACTACGACTTTAATTAACTATCCCAACTTTGATAGATGAGAAAAATTGCTAAGGAAAAACCAAAGAATATGTTGAAACCAGACCTCCTGCACATCATGGTTGTTCAAATGTCAGTTTCATCGCTGAACAAAATTCTTTTGAGAAAATCGGGATCGATTTGCACAATTTGGAAGCGTTGGCGTTGTTCAGGCGTCAGTCTATTCATGTTGAAATGTTAAACCCAACTTATCACAAATCACTGAATAGAATAGCTGTTAAAATGACAGTCATTTAAAAAAAGTGTTACCAACTTAAAGTTATATAAAGTTTACTAATACCCGGTAGCCCTTAATACTTTAATATCTGTTAGCGCCTTTGAAAAAATAAATATTAAAGATATATTGCTAATATCAAAAAGGTCACAACAAAGATAATAAATTTGAAATCTTTGAAAATTTACGAAAATTTTGCATTTTTGCGCCAAAATTTACAAAAATTATGTGTGTTCCAATACAAAAACAGTGGATTTTTTTTGAATATGGAGAGATTTTGAAAATCTCATCTGGCAACAGATTCTGAGCCATATTTGTCAAAACTATTCCTTTAAAAATTGAAAACTCATCAAATGTAGGTATAGAATCGCAGCTATGTACAGACATATAAAGAATGACAAGCATAGATCGAAACATTTTTAACGAAACAATTAACGTATAAGGGCAATGATTAAGCAAACATATGTTTATGTCAAAAACTTCACGAAAATCTGCTATGTTTGCAAAAGTGTGACACACAGTCATAATGAAATTTCGCTCAAGTAGCTAGCTGTCAAATTCAATTATGCGCCGGGCATTTGGAATCGCTCTTGCAAAATTTTAACGCAACTTAACGAATGGTACCTCAACTGCATTATGGTATATGAAATGCGATTGTGTGTATTCGCTAGTTCACTCATGTGTACACACCGCGTTATCTCTTGTTGTTTTATTCAAAATTGAAGTTTTCGTTTACAATATAGTTTTTGAATCAATAAACAACCTAGGCCATTTAATAGCATTGAACTTCAACAGCAAGGTCTTGCGATCGTGCATTTTATTTCAAACGTTTTTAAGAATTTTTATCACCTACGAATAAAACTTTTTTGAAGGACCCACATTTTTGTAAAGGTATCTTTTATGAAAAAAAAAATTATAAAAATGTATTGACTGAAGAAAACAGATCATAAACTACAAACAAAAAATCTTTCTTATCGGTTCTTTTTATCTGTATCTAATATACACACAAATCAACAATTTCAAATGCAATGTCAAGATTACAAAGTCGAACAATGTCTCCTTTTAGAAATCTTATCAAAAAATTAAAACTTAAGAAAAAAAAAATGATAAGATTAATGATCAAATCAAATCTAATTCGTAGAAACGCAATAGCTCTTTTCAATTTTTTTTACTGGATTTTTTGTTTGTTCATTATCCTCTTTTGTCCAAAAAAAAAAGTGCTAACCATAAAGACTGATGACATGAATAAAAATTTCACCATCTTCAGTTTGAAATCTTTCGTTGTCATGCGTATTTCGAGACTTATTGTTTGTTTTGTGTTCCTTCTTTTTCACCAATGCAAAAAAAATTAACCAGGAAAACTAGGTATGCAAAAATTCCTGACGACACTTAATTTTCAAAAAAAATAAATAATATAATACCCCTTTTTAGATAACCAAAAGAATCAATAGATTTAAACAAATAACCAGGGTGAAAGCTTCTGGAACTCATTTATGTAAATGTATTTTGTTTATGTTTTTTTTTTTAATAAATATTAAACTTATAAAATTTTAAGACTACAGTAAAATGTAAACAATCACAGATTTGACTTCTTTTAATGAATTTCATTAATGGTTTTGTTTTTTTCTTTTCTCTCAAGCATGTAGTTTTTCACTTGTGAACATTTCAGGAAATAAAATTATTTAATATTATTCCCTATTTATATAGAATCAATCCATCCATCCATCCAATCAATCACATGCTTCTATGTTTTCCATGATTTTAATATCCATAGATGAAGATTTCATAGGCAAAATGTTGTGTGCGTTTACATTGGACTATCATATCGAAGGTTTTATTGTTAATGCCTCCTTTTCCTTTGACAAATCCAGTATCTGCTTCTTCGGCGCTTGCATCTGGATCAGCAAGAACTTCTACAAATGTGATAACAGGGCCTTCACTACCATCGGGATAGTGAAGAAAAACTTCGACATCTTCGGGTTTGCTAAATTGTTCGGAGTCCAGATGATTTGAAAGTAAGCGATCACCTGAAATTAAGAATAAAACAAAAAATTAGTATGATGCACTTTTAATTCTAGATTCACAAGATAGAGGGCCTTAAGTTGGACCCGTATTCTTCCCTCTTTAAAATTCAAGATTTTCCTATCATAATAAGTCTTCGAAAAAAAGAAATAAGAATTTTAGCTTAGCCAATCACATTCTATGGGCAAATTCCTTAACGCAACATTTACAAAGCAAAACACATGTAAGTGTAGTTGAAATCACAAAAGCAAGTGAAGTTCGCTTGCTTTTGACATTTTTACAAATACATTTGCATTTGCGCATGAAAATAAAATCTACTACATTTAGGGACAATCTGCTTACGTTTGCGTTTTGGAACTGTTTGCTTAGCATAATTTGCGAAAGGTTTGCATTTAGGAATTTGCCCATATAGACCAAGAGCCTACAGCTGTCAAAGCTTAGAAAACATTAAAAATTGAATGTCTTGCTGTCCCTGGTCATGGTAGCGTTTCGCACTGTTTTAAAAACCGTTCTGAACCAACTTTGTAAGGTGGAAAGCAATCGATAATATAATGACGCGATGAAGGCCGATTTATGTCAGCCAGTGCCGTTCAAGACGTTTTGAAAAACCGTTCTTCACGAACTTTGGTAGTTGACCGAAACTGGTTTTCGCCAATCTCTGGAAAATTTTGAAAAAACATTAATTAACCACGAAAGAAAATGCAAGTTTCAAAATGATCCAAAGGATTTTAAAGCTATTTTGACGTTAAATTGAATTTTGTTTTTATTATTTCTTCTGCAATTTTTTTTTGTTTAAAACTACTGTTAAAAACTAAAAAATTAAAGAAAAACTATAAGATTTCGCTATAGTTTTAATCCAAGAAGAATGTCGTATTAAAACAATGGAAATAATCTTATTGAGCAAATACAAATGGCCGCCGGTCGGCAAAAAAAATTGTTTATTACATTTATTCTTTTGTGATTTTCTATTATGACATTTAGTTTTTCCAAATTCCAATTCTTTTTTTCTTGAGTATTGAACCTAGGACCCAAATGGCGTAAAATTTTTTGCATATGGCTGAATTTTGTATTAGCATTTCTAGACATTGAATTTTTAAATTCTTTGCCTAACTAATTTTTCAAAAGTATTTTCCCGGTGGAGAATTGATATGGTATGCATAATCTAAGTACATATTTTAAAACTGTCTGAGTAGCACACAGGGAAAATTGGTCAATATTTTTGTTATGTTTGATTAATCAAGTGTGAAATTCTTTTTCAAAGCATGCTCATGAAAATAGAAAGATAAGATTTTTTTTTTTTAAACTATAATAATTGAATGTGTGCTTAACTATTTAGTTTTCTTTTATTTTTTGCTTGTTCCATATTGCAAAAAAAAATAAATTGATAAACAAGAGATAGTGTCTATTTGAATCAATTAATTCAAGATTTTTTTTTTTATCAAATTGATATAACGAATATAGAACAATTTCTTTTGATGTTATCAATTAATGAACAAAATTATAAAATAACGATGGTAAGTATATAACAAATAGGATATTCTACATAGATGCAAAAATATAATCGCCAGAAAGCCGATCACCAATTAATTCACCAGACACAAAGAACATATGCTGTACTGCTAGAAATATTCGGATTCAATTTCATTATTTGTTGTTTTTCACAATATACATATTTATTATACTTATTTATTATATTTTTGTATAAAGCCACTTTATCAATAAAACATTTAAACGAAGTATAAAAATTACCATTACTTGTACTTCAATTTTTCCGAAATTTCCTTGTACAATACTATCCCTATTTCTAGTATTGTTTTAAGTACATAGTTGATTTAGAATTATTGACTTCAAAATTTCTCGGTATTGAAAATTTTCTATGATTTCCGTTGTTTCGTGCACAGACCAATGTCGGCACACAAAAAAAACAGCTCTAAAATGCCCTACCAATGCTTAATAATTTGGAGGAAGTTATTCTTTCTTAAATTTGATGATTTTGTACTGTATATATATAAATACTTTTAACTTTAATGAAATCAACAATTTTTTATGAAATCATCAATTTTAGATTAGGTATGCTTATAAATACAATATTTATGTATGTATATCTGAATACCTCAAATGTTGGAAATTTTGACTTCAGACATTTAGGATTAAATTAAAATTTTGAAAGTAAATAAGAAAGCGTGTATTACTATATTATCTTATCAACAAAATAATTAAGGGTTAATCTGCCTAAAGATAAAAAATAATACATATGACCAAACATTTAATAACTTGATCCATTGCTTAGTAATCCATCTTTACAAATGAAACCAAGGATGAAAGCAGCAATTTTTCACAAAGTAAGCGTAAATAAGGTACCTACCTAAAATTTAAATATTTGTTACTTTTCAAAGAGAATATTAAATTAAACAACATAATTATTGGAGCAATTCTGCTCAAGAAAACTGTTAACATAGGTGACCCAGCTACAGAAAAATAAACATACCCCAATCGGAGGAATCGAGTACTCGTATAGAAAAAAGTATTATACCTAAACATATACATAGGTAATTCCTAATTAGTAACGTATCATTGCATGATTTAATATTAAAGCAAAAAAAAGCAACTTCTTGACAGAAAAGTCATTTAAATTTTAAAGTCTTAACCAATTGTCATAACTGGACACCTATGAGAGGCAAAGACGCTGCCGTAAGGCTTGGCGTATTCTCAAACAACTTCTGCAGGAGCTGCATGGATGAAGAGGAGGAGGAAACAATTTCACATCTTCTCTGCACATGTCCTGTTCTCTCATAGAGGCGTACTTCTAATTTAAGGATCCAAGTGGCCTTTCCAACAAAGGCGTAAATATTCTGTCTCACTCGCTTCATCAAAAGCTCCAAATGGTTTTCGAAATGAAGGCAATCTCCTTACCTAGCCTAACCAATTACACAGAAAAAAAAAACAACATTAAACAAAAGAAAAACTAAAATACTTTTCTATGCCTTTCATACAGGAAGAATTGAGAATTCTATAAAAATTGTTAGTTTAGTTATGTTATATTTTCAACGTGACTGTTTCTTTTTTTCTCTAAGTACCTTTTTTTCTCTTAGTTGCCGCTGAATGTTTATAAAAACTGTTTTATAGAGGAGATGAAAATGAAACAAAATAACAGTTTTTGTGTATTCCGAAAAAAATCATAAGTTTTTCGAAAATAAAATACAAAGAAGCGAGTTGTAAGCTACTAAAAAAAACTGTAAATTTTTACTGGAACTAAAACAAAATATTAGAACTGATTTCTCAAATGAAGTAAAAACGAGATTTCATAAAGTTTTCGATTGAGTTTTGTTTGAAATTTGACTTCCCCATTATATCGATTTAAATTATAAAATCATCAATTAATATTAGGTGCTAGGTGCTGGAGATTAAAATAACTGCTATCGTTATAATCAAATTTTATAAAATTGCAGGTGCATAATATCTTCTATCAATCACTGATTTCCGTCAGTTAATTTTTTTAAATTATGGGACATAAAAGAATTTAAAATTGATGAATAGATAATAATAGTAGGTAAAGATAAACTCAATTAATAGGCTGTTTCCGTTATTTCCTTGGAAAAATGTGGTACAGTACAGTCTCCTGTATCTCCGTGCCCACGTTTTGTGTTCTCAGATCGAGAAAATCAGTCAAAAATGCTAACAGTTGAAACAATTTTTTTCATGTTTCATCGTTTCTCAAACGTTTTTATCAATGTAAGAAGCTCCAGAATTATAAAGTACCTTATTTAAAATTACTTGGTATTTTAACTTATCGTGTAATTTTTACAAACTTGCTTTACACTTTAGTGTTTATCATTCTAAATAATCGAAACCTTGATAACCGTTTAAGATTTGACACACAAACTTACCAGCTATCCGTTGTCCTTTTGAGAATATAATATTTCCCTTAACATGACGAATTTTATTAAAAAAATCAAAAGCTGCCTGAGGATTCAGTGCCTGATAAGAGTTATTTTTCCCAATAACTTTTATATCCGAGTATTGCAGGTCGATGCAATCAACTGAAAGCATTACAGCCATCAGTAAAACACCGGTAATCGCAAAACTATTCCACAATGAACGCGCCATTATTTTTTCTTTATTAAATTTTTTGTTTTCTTGTTTTAAAATGTTTTTTTTTTCGAACGAAATACCGCTCTTAATTGACCAAAAAAAAATATACTCTATGCGTCAATAACTTAGCGAGGTTCCGTATTGTACGACGTGCTAATAGTAACTCCCTTTACAAGTGTCCAGTATTTGGCTATTTACGAACCACTTGGCCTTTAAATTTTCAAAGATATCACATTCAATCATAATCGATTTTTGATATACATACATAGCTAGTTTTGCGAAACAATAAGCTCTTTTTGCACCGCGTCGCACCGCTGCGCCGCGCCGCGCACCGTAAAGATAAGATTTGGAAAATATTTGTTCAAAAAAGAAGCTTTTTTAGGAATGTTATTTAAGAATTAAGTGGCTATAGTATAACTTTTGAAAAATATGAGGGGATATTTTTATTTATTATTCCTATTATATGCGGATAGCATAGTCCAGTTTCAGGTGATCTCTGTACTGAGGTATTTTGATGGGTTTTTTGATATATTATATTTTTTTAATCTAATCAAAATAAATACCATTAATGCACAATTCTCTGAGAAAATCGGCGGTATTTAATTTAAATTTGTTTATTTGATTAGAAAATTGAATGTTCTCCTACCTATGGTTATAGCCACGGCATTGATTAGGAATTTCATTTATCGGATTATAACAAAACAAATCATGCAGTTACCTAGCAGCAGCTGATAAAATGATTTAACTTTTCTTTTTTAAGAAATGAACATAGCCATTGTAGAATTATTTGAGAATCGGAATCTAAAAAAAAAAATGGTCTTGTCGACGACAATAATAGCAGAAGTATAATAAGTTTCGAGTGATTGTAAGATCTGGACCACGAGGCATTATTGTACATTTTTTCGACTACAAAAAAATTGGAGATATTAATTAGACCCAACAAAACGATGATGGAGAAGAAAATAGTGGATTCCTCAGTTACACTTGTTTACAAAATGTTGGGTCACCGATGCTATATAAAAAACAACAACTTTTTTTACTAATTTCGAGTCGCTGAAAACGAAAATGACATTGATTTTTTTTTTCAAAGAACCGTTTTCGAGATATGCGCAAAAAAAGGGTTTTTTGGTCTATTTTTCAAACACTGGCTTAAATCTCTTAAGTGATCTTTTTAATTTACATATAGTAATATGGAAAGATTACAATTTTGCTTTCTAACGGTATACTGTTTTTTTTTATAATCAAATGCGAATTGATAAAGTTACAAGCGATCAAAAAATATAAAAACCGATTTTTTTGAGCTTTTTTTGAAAATTTATCATTTTCAATTGAACCGTGTGGATACGAGTAGAAAAAAAAATAGAAAACATATTTTTTCGAGCTCAAAAAAAATACATTTTTATAACAAAACCTTGAAGATCAAATTCATTAAAATTGAAAGATAAATGTAGAAGCTATGAAATAATAAGAAAATGTCTCAAACAAAATAATAAAATGTGCTCATGGCCTAGAGCCTCCTGTCATACTTAAAACACAGCTCTTTCCCGCTTTATACCAAGGCTCCACTTGTGGGGTTCACCGATTCAACCTCAGATAACGAAGACAGGCCTCCCGGATCTCGTCTGTTCCAGTCTCTATTCCTTTTTTGGAGTATTTCACCGCAGCACTAACTTCTTGGACTTCTTCATTTTCTAGTATCAGCTATTGGAAATCATAGCATTGTATGTCATCTGAGCAGAATTTTCATCATTATCCACAAGGAAATGCCCTTAAACGTTTGTTAATGGATTTTGGTGTTCTAGAATAACATAGCGTAGATATTTTCTACAGCTCCCGATACATATCTACATAAGTATACTCTTTATACTCCTTCCTTGAAGTTCTCGCCGAAAAAAAATCACTTCAGATTTTTCAAATATTCTCATTTGGAAATTTTTAATGATAGTGATTTTTCTATTGAGCATATTGCAAAACTTCGAAAAAATAAATTTTGGATTCTGTAGAAAGAACCTGGGGTGGAATCGGGTAAGGTGATTTGTGATAGGTGACAGTCACAATCAACAAATTCGGTCTGTGTAAGGTGACTTTTTCTGGTGACAGCTCTTTAGTTGTCACTTTCATTGGAAATTGATTTTTATTTTTAGTTGCTGAAATTTCAAGACAGTATAAATGTGTTTGTGCCTTTGATTTTACCTTCTGAAAATGCTGAAAATGAAAATATTAATCATAATAGAAATTTTCGGCTCTTGAGGATTAACCTCCGCAATTTGTGTTTTGTTTGCTGGAATCCTATTGATAAAAATTTCACATTTTTAAATAACTAATTTATGAGTTAAGTGTAAAATATTATTTTTACTCACATTTTTGTATTTTTTTAAACCCTTATCAACTAGACAACACAAATCTATTTGCCGGCAGACACAAACGGTAATAAATGTCCACGTTCGCGATTGATTCACATATGCTATCCGCATCTAAAAATTTTTCAGATTCCTTTGAGTTGTTATTGCAACAGCTGTGTTTTTACATAGTATTACAACAACACAAACTTATCCGGATAGCTTCAGATCGGTTTTTGAATACAACCACTGAAATTGTAACAAACGTCAGTGAATTTCTTTTAAAGTGATACCAAATTCTAAACAAAATTTGGTGATCACCTTACACAGACGCAAAAATTAGTTTGATCACTTTTTATGATCACAAAGGTGACAATCAAAAATCACCTTAACCGATTCCACCCCTGTTTTGTTTAAATTTATAGAACTGAAGAAATACTTATAAAGGGTGTCCCAACAAGAACGCAAGATTTAAATTTTAAATAAAACGCAGATATTTAAAAAAAAATCGCGAATTCTTTATTATATCGTAAAGTAGACAGGATGAGGTTACGTATGGAACAACACATCGGGCAGATGTGCGGCTTTGGTCATTTCAATGCATAAATGCTGCGGTATTTCATTGATGCAGCGTCCAATTTCCTCTTTTAAGGTTTGAGTCGTCGCCGGCTTATTCGCGTAAACCATCGACTTCAAAAAAACCCAAAGAAAAAAGTCCAATGATGTTAAATCGCACGATCTAGGCGGCCAATTCTGGTCTCCAACACGCGAAATAACGACCGGGAAATGACTGATGCAGCAATTGAATTGTTTCTCTGGCTGTATTAGTCTTGTTGAAACCACATTCCCGTCACATTCATTTCTTCAATTCTAGGCACGAAAAAATTGGTTATCATTTCACGAAACACCAATTTGCTGACCTCGGTGTGAAATTGAGGTGGATGGAGTTTGAGCGACATCATCACGTACTGCTGCGATATTTTCGGTCGATCGACCTGGTCGAAGGCGCGTTGTTATCTTTACATCAAAGACAGACCCAGTTTCAGCAAATTTTTCCATTAATCGCTTTACAGTTGACTCTTTTGGAGCATTATTGTAAACCCAAATGATTGCAATTTGCGAACTGGAGCCGCAAAACTTTCACCATTTTGGTAAAACACTTTCACAATGAGAATGCGTGTAGCGCTCCATTTTTATTAACTTTATACCTTCTACTAACAAACAATAATAATTGTTCAAATGTCAAACAATGACACTTCAAATGGAGCCAAACTTAAATCTTGCGTTCTTGTTGGGACACCCTTTATTTCATAGTTCAATTATGATTTGATCACTGTAGAATAATAAAGGGTCCGCCATCTAACGTTATCGGGCCATGTTGAACGAATTTTTGTTCACAAAAATTGAAGAGCAGGATATTGACAACATTTGGTTTCAACAGGACGGCGGCGCTACGTGCCACACAGCCGAAGCGAAGCTATACTCGATATTTGCGCCATGTTTTTGAATATCGCATTATCACCCGCAGAGCTGATGTCGCTTGGCCACCTCGGAGCTGCGATTTGACACCGTTGGACTATTATTTGTGGGGTGCCGTAAGAGATAAGTGTTACGCCGAAAAGCCAGACACAATTGACGCTTTAAAAGACAATATTCATGAAGCCATTGGTGAAATACAGCTGCATGGCCCAATAGATAATGTGCTTAAAAATTGGACCGATCGTGTCGGCTACTGCATGGCCAGCCGAGGCAGCCATTTGAATGAAATTATTTTCCATTATTAAGCGGAAGGATTGTACTTTCAAATAAAAAAAGAAATTTGAGAAAATATTCAATAGTTTTCTTTTATAGCATTTTCAAAAAAAAAAGTTATTTGGCGGACCCTTTATATTTATTTATCTTGAATTTTCGTATAAGTTAAGTGCCTCTGTCTACTCAAAAAATATTGTATGTAACAAAAAAAATTAGATAGGACTATATCAATTGATACAATCATAAAGATTTAAGATCCTTATTCTTATAATAATTTTTTTTTTCAACATTAAATGTATGTAGATAAGTAGTTGGTACTATACCTTCCTACGTAAGTTAAAATAAAATTTATTGAAGAAAATGAAGTGTCTTATTGGTAGAAACGATTTTATTTACATCACCAACTTTATTATATATTTTGAAATTATTTATTTATAGCTATTGGTTTGTAAAAATAGGATTAGCACAATCTAGTCTTATATGGCAAAATATAGATAAAAAGTAAATAGTTATTTTAGCAAACTAATTGGCATTTTTTAGATAAGATATCTTTTGTCTTTAGTATGGCGTTGTTATAGTAATTATAAAAAAATTATATTTAAATCGAATAAAATATTAATTCTCTAAAATATCAATAAAGGGATAATTGATTAAATAACTGCTAATATTTCTTTGAAAATAGGTAATACTAAGTAGGTAAAAAAATTCTTTGAAAATAGAAATCTTTAAAAAGAAAGTAAATACAGGAAATTATTCTAACTGCTGGAAAATATTGATTGGGACAAAACCAGAAAAAAAATTAAAGGAGGGAGGGGGTGGGGGTTATCCCGTTGTTCAGGGGGAAAATAAATATTAAAATAATATAATAAATATAAAAAGGAAGCAAGTAGCAAGGTGGCCGTGTCTTTTATATTTTGCAATTAACTCGTTTTTTGGAGACACTGCCCTGCTCACGCAACTTCTGTCTTCCACCTAAGCACAGTTTACATTTTTTTATACATGTTTTGAGAAAAAAAATTATTTTCGTCAAAAAAGGAAATATCTGCAAAATTAATTAGCGGGTTCCAAGGAATTTTTTTTGTATGTACATACAATATTTAAAAAAATTGTCAACAGAAAATGTTTTAGAAAATTCTGAAAAATACCGAAAAAAATTGTTATGAAGTCAAAGAAAAATTTTGTCAATAAAAAATTTGTAAAAATAAAAATTGGTCAAACAAAATTCTGCCAAAAAATACAAATTCAGGACACTGTCCGAACAGCAGTCTGCAGATTAAAATCAACTCATCATTCGCCAAAAAAAAAAGACTTTAAAAAGTGGCAAAAAAAACTGCCAAAAAATTCTATCAAAAAAAGTTTTTAAAAAAAATTTCTGAACTTCCTAGAAAAACGTTTGTTAAATATGTTAAAAAAAAATTGACAATCAAAAATTTGTCGAGAAGAATTGTGTGAAAAAAAATTGTCGGAATTTCTTGCACTTTGATTTTTAAAATTAGCTTTTTTCATTTGTCAAATGTATGTAGTACCGTAGGTTAGGTTGATATTATTACATGTTGACTTCGAAATTTCTGCTAGATTGAACAAATAGCCACCCATAAACTGTTTCCATATATTGCATCAGAGTTTCAGACAGTGACCTAAGGCGTAATAATGTCCTCCACAACTTATTTATCTACGCAGCCTCTGGATAGGTCTCATTTTGTATGATAGATTATATCTTGTGATAGTTCCTATCAGAGGTCTCTTTTCATGACTTTGACCGATTTTTTTTCTTACTTTGGCAACTTAACAAAAAAAGTATCAGTGGTCTATGATTTTTTATTCACTGGTACAAATTGCGAGTGAGTTGCATCTATCATTGGTAAGTTCCACTATCTTTTTACCAATTGACTGTTTAATGGCATAAGGTGGAATTTTAACACTAAAGTCTGAAGTCTATTAGGCTTAGATCAAGTCGAGTTCATTTCATAAAATTCCACAAGGTCCAGGATCAGGGAACCTGATGTTGTGCTGCATGGCTAGCCCTTAGCTCTTCGCGACAGCATGAAACCAGCTTGTATTTTATTTCTGTGGCAGAGATAGATTTGATCGCTGCCCGACTGTCCATATAAAAGGTGATATCGACCCGTGGTATCGCCATTATTGACATCTTAATCACTGAAAGAACCATCGCTTGGAAGGCACTGCTGTAATCAGAGAGTCTATAAGAGGTGGCTAAATTTGGGGTTTCTAAAAAAGAAGGCTGCTCCTACGCCCGTATCCATCTTCGATCCGTCGTCGCATTATAGGTGTAAATTTCTACCATTTACAAACTGATTGTTGTTAACCAGAATTCCACTGCTCTCTGTTGGAGATGGAGACAAATTTTTCTAAAGTTAGCAATCTGTATACCTTAGTGTAGGTACATATAAATTATATTCAGGCCGCATCACCTTTCTATACATATACCAAATTTATTTGGTGATAAAGATCTGGAGTATTTATTCCCCTGATATTCCAGAAACTAACCAGACCACAGAGCAATGTTTGCACGTGACAAACAGTTTATGTGATTCAGGTTCAAGTAATCCGACGTATTTTAGTATCATCAAATTAATCTTTATTTGTTTTTTTTTTTTCGGAAAACCCATTGTTTTTAATATTTGTTACCGCAAACCTTTTATTGACCACTCTAGTGCGGTGTTTAATAAAGTAAATAAAATTTAAATTTAAAAAACCTCAAGTACCCTAATTATATTTGTGTTTATTTTACTGTTTTTAGCTGATATTATTATTAATTACTATATTATGCAGTAAATTGGTTCTACGAAATAATAATATCTAATGATGTTATTTCCTTTATATTTATAACAGTTAGGATCAAGTTTTTATTAGAAAACACTTATATCAATAAAAATGTTAAAGAAGGAAACAATAATTAGACACCACATAGTATACAGATTACTGTAAATTCATGATTCTTAAATAAAAAAAATGATAGTATTTTTTTATCTGAAAATTTATATATTTTATATTGCTGAACATTTCCTGAAAAAAATTGAAACCGTAATAACGGTATCATATCAATTAAAAGTGTTCCGGAGCGAAAAAAACAGTCATTTGCCAACTTTTTTTTGCATATACTTCAACTCACATGTCAGCAAAGCGTGCTCTGAAAAACTAGGAATTTTATAGGTAGATATGTATTAAGAGTGATCCACATACATATACCTACTGTGAAAATAAAGCTAGGGTGTGTAGATTGGACTGAGAAAAAAATCGTATGGGAAGGGGTCTATTTTCGCCGTTTTAGGTTGGAGGGCAAAATTTTCTAATAAACAACGGCAACACTAACAAAGTATTTCTTTAGCCCACGTTTCCATTTCTTAATTCGCTTTTCAAAGCCTGGTATGTATAGGTATATAGTTCTTTTGGAAAAAATAATTTACGTGGTTAGAAAAAAATGATTTCGTCAAAAAAATGTATTTCTCAAACTTTTTTTGCACAAAACAATGGCAGTGACAGTTTCGGTGAATACATAATTCGATAAAAAAAAATTTAAACGTCAAATTTTTGTCACTCCCATGCGAAAACCATGTAGGTATTTGTTTTCGTTGAAGCTAGGAACTTGTACTAAAAGGCTTAAATCAAATTGATTCAGCTAAAAGTTTTTAAAAAGTTAATTATAGAACTCAAATTTTTTCAAGAAATCTAAATTTTTTTTGTTCAAACTGATTTTTTTTTAATTTGAAGCTCTTGTCAATTTGTCATAAGGCCATTTGGTTTCTGGTGCCTCGCTTAAAATTGATAAGAACATTGAATATTGAAAACAATAATAATTCTGAACAACTTAAAATTTTGAAAAACACTAGTTTTAACAAAAGAAATTAAAGTTTTTTTTCAAAATAGTTAAGTCGTTGAAAGGAGCAACCTCCTTTCGTCGGAAGCTGTAGAAAGCTAATAACATAAATCAATACAAAGTAAATTTCGAAGACTCAATAATGCGCTCGAACCATTTTGATTTCTGTTGCTAATAGTCAGTTTAATTTTACATTCGCTTTTATACGATTATAATTCTACCTTTAGTTAGACTGAGAACCTTAGAGAACACATCATCGCTTTTCCGGCAGAGTGGCATAAATCAAAATTCGCAAATTTTCAGGAGAGCCATTTAAAGTTTTTTGTCGTATTAAAAACAAAACAATCGTCGTTTATAAAAAATAAAACTAGGAAGTTGAATACATGAAAAAATTGCATTTTTTTTTGCTATAAGATGATATACTAAGATTTATAGAAAACGCAATATTTAAAAAAAAATAATCGATTTATGCCGTTTTTTCGAAAAAATAACCCTATTTTCCACGAGGTTTTTTTCTGACTGTATGAAAAAGTGTCGTTTTCCATGCAATTAAAAGACATGAAATAAAATTCAAAATATTAGGTTTTCATTTGTTTAATAATGATATACATAGGTACATAAAAAGGCGCCTTTTGTTATTCGAAAAACAAAAGCAAAAAATTATTTAAACTCATCTGCATAAGGTTCTTCTAACTAAGTTTTATAACCTAACTTAGTTTACAGAAAAACTTAAGTGAACAGAATTAACTGCTACATTTTTAATGGGCTTTAAATGACCTCGTATTTTTCCTTATTGAGATTTTACTGAAAGTGTCTTCAGAATAAGATGTTTTGATAAAAATTTCACCAGGTGATGTTTTCTGAAACATCATTATTTTTATGTCTCCTAGCTTAATTTTCTGTTTTTTTTTTGGCATTTTCTTAGTTGTGTCGTTTTGTTGGAACACACATAACCGATCCTATCGACGATAACAGCAGAACTAAAAAAATGCCATTACTGCATTCAAAATGACAGGGATGTTTGTGAAAATTGACAGCGGCACTTTTTCACTACGCGGAAACTAGAAGAAGTAGGTTAATGCCGATTACACAAAAAAATTGCGTTTTTTTTAAAATCATTTCTGTGTTCTTAACTCTAAAATGACAAATTTCGACTTATGCCACTCTGCCGGAAAAGTGACGACATATTAAAATCACACCTTCGGCATGTAATCCACGTAAAGGCAATATTAAAAAAAAAAAACATTTAATAGGTCAGTGTGAAATAATTGTTTGTTAAAAGTTATGGATTTATGTACTTGTTTTATTGTTATTAATTGAAAGGTAGCTTTGAGTAGTTGAATGCATACAAAAGAAGCACTAAATTGAAATTTGAATGTTCTATAACTTTTGACTGCATAAGAATTGGCGTTATAAACTTTCAAGAAATGTTGTCTACTTTAAGGCTGCTTACAAAAATACGAAACTTAAGCCCTTTGCTCAGCGGAGGAACTGAAAGTGCTGTCTCAGAAGAAATACGAAATGTTTTCGTGGCTGCAGAACATACGCCTGATTCTGGTATTCTATTTAAAAATCCGTTATCTGTTTGCAAAATTTGTTTTCATAGACCCTGTTTAGATTGTATAGATCCATGTATTGAATGAGCATTATCAAATGGAAGGGAAAATAACAACAGAATGAACAATAAGAAGTTTCCATTGTTTTAATACGACTTTCTTCCTGATTGAAAACCTTGGACCATAGAGATATCTCATTATTTACTTTTTAAAACAAAAGAAAATAATGCGATAAATCTATATGGCTCCTTTTTCTGTGTAAGCTTAAGAAAATATACCAATTTATCCAACAAAATGAGCGCTGTCATATCATATACATTTCGTTCTTTAAGTAAATTTTTTTAAATTGTTAATTTATGTTATTTTGCGTCCAAATAGCTTTGTAGAAAGTAGAAAGATTGCTTACCAGAATGTATGGGTTCGGTTTGGTCTAGGCAGCATTCTTTTCTATCTCAATACACTGTGCCAACAAAAATTAATCCTATCCTTCAATTCCTTTTAACATTGACCAATATATAATACTCTAGGTCTTACTGGCATATATTTATATTATGTTTGTTTGTTTGCGTTATTTTTAATGATCACAAATATGAAAAAAATAATTGTAAAATGTATGAAAAATTGTCGTTTTGTATTTCAAATTAATATTTAACACAGAAAAATTGAAAATCATTGAATCACATTTATAAATATATTTATTGCAACTAAGAACGATCCATATAAATTATAATAATATAATGTAGATTCTTAATTCTATACGATTATACATGCGGTATTTTTTAAATTTACTATTTAATTCGTTTCATTGCTTTTCCAGCACACCAATTTTCACTTATTTTTTAACACTAAATCATCATTATAGTACAGTCAATGTAGAAAAAAAATCGGTGTCAAAATCTACTTTCACTCTACGAATAGTCAGAATTCCTTCTTACCTTTAAGTTATTATGCTTAGAATTAATGAATATTTTTTTAAATTTTAATTACTTACATATACCTCTTTATATTATTTTTTTTTACTAAGAAATATTTTTATTATTTTTTTTTTTTAACACAAATAGAGAAAGGCACAGTTTAAAAAATTAAATAATATTAAACGATGGTTGTTATCTATGTTTAGATGATTAGTTGATGTGCAAAATTACGAATAGAATTCCAATATGTCTCAATATAAGAATAGGTTAACTTCGATGTTCTAATAGAGCAACATTTCCTTTCGCTAAAATTTTACCTTTTCAGGTGAACATACAAATGAGAATGGCAAAATAATTGATTTTGCTTTGAGTGGAACTTTTGATTCACTAATTTGCGATCTAATTGCGATATGCCACTTTTCTGAATAACCAGCTGAGATATATTCAATATCTTGGAAGTCTCCTGATAGCGGCACCGAACTGTTTATAAACAGCAGAACCAAAATGCTGTTTTCGGAATTCTGTCCAACATTATATAGAAGCCAACTGGGGAAAACATCTGGACAAGTTTCTCAGCCAACCGTATAACCAGGATAAGTTTCTATCATGCTAGAACAGGTCAGGAACCAATTGACTTTATAATACAAAGACGTAAGGGCACTGGATTGGTCATACGCTTCGAAAAGGAAACGAGTGCAATCGATGCAAATCGACATTCTTTTTCAGTTTGATAAACCAATTTTTTTTTAATTTTTTGCAAACTTTAAATCAACCATTGCAAATATTTTGTAAGCCATCAGATCAACATCCTAGATTAAGCTTTTCGAAATTATATTCACAAGGAAGGGTGTGTAAAATTGTTTTTTTTTTTTTTTATTTCATATTATTTTAATTTAATGCCATTTAAAAAAATCAAACCCGAATGTTTTTGTATAATAATGAATTATTTTGTTTCAGTTTAAAAAAAAAAGTACAAACACTTATTTCATTTTTCAATTATTATTATTTATTCTTTGTTTTATGATTGTCTTAATATTCGCAGTAAATAATTGGAAATATTGTATTTTTAAAACAAAAATTGAAGTAAGTAACGTAATAGTTAACTGAATTAAACTGCTTACATAATAAATTCATTCATGGGTACATAATATACATACATGTTCAGTACATAATGTAGGTGTAAACTGGGGCTGATTACTATTATTATATTTAATTTCAATTAATTCTGCCGTTGTATTGCTTTTTTGAATACTTATCTTACAACTAAATAATATTTTGTTTATATTTTTTTTATTAGATTCCGATTAAGTTGGGCTTAGTTTAAATTAAAATCCATTTCCACAATATATAAACACTTGAGCCAATGGGTTTATTTTAAGTTGAGTTGAAACCATTAAGAAGGAACCTATGCCTCGGTGGACTCCGTATATATTGTTATTTTTTTCTAGGCCTGACACACGATAACTCAAAAACTTGAAAATAAACTGAAATCGCCATATTAGTTTTTGATAAATTTAATTGATTTAATGAAATAATCAAAATCTAATTTCTAAATCCACTGTGTCGATAAAAATCTATCCTATCTTTCTTTTCTTCATTGAAGTCAGTGGAAATTGCAGGACATCGCTTTCAAAATGATCCACCGCCCTTTCTAAAATACATATCCCTTCTGAGTTCTCATTTTTAATATTCTTAACATAAATTCTGGAGGCAAGAAAAGGTATATACACACTGGCAGTATTTGATATTTAAATATAAAAATTAGTAAGCAAAAGCCTAAATCGGCACCTGTCAAAATCTTTTTTTTTTTAACTACGCTTGAAATAAATATTCAAATAAAAATCATAGACCTCAACATTATCGGAATCGTGACAATTTAATTTTTTTTATAGAACAACATGAATGATTTTTATCACATAAAAAAGTTTTTTTCATTTAGTTATAGTATGTGTTTAGTTTTTTTTTTGTTACATATAAAATTAAGATCGAAATATCTATATGTAATATTATTTATATTAAATACCTATCTTACAAACTAGTAACAAAAATTAAAATGTAGAATGTTTTAGAACCTTCGAGCTGGCTTAGCTTTTCTAAGCTTTTCTAAAGAGAAAGTACCATACTTTTTTGTTTCGATTTTTTTAGTTTTAGGACGTTTTTCTTCTTTTTATTTAATAACAATCAACGGATACCTGTTCAATAATAAAATTAAATACTGAGTAATTTCCTACCATCTTGGCTTGATTTCTTTAAACCGCCATTGTTGATAGCCGTCATTTACATCGCAATGACTGAGCATTAGTTGTGATGTTTGCGGATGCAATGCCATGCATTTTTTATTCACCCTATGCAAAAGGTGTCGTGTTTCCTCGTTAAACTGCCATGGGCCGTCGACTGTACCCAATCTGCAAACTGCTAACTTCACTCCTTGTCTATCAGCTTCGATACAACGTTCGCCGACACCTAGTTGACCTGCTGCATTCAGTCGTATAAGCTGGTTATTACCAGCTCCATGGCAGTGCTGCAGACCCATGATGGCTGGTGGCTGTTGACCCATAGAATCTAGGCAGTTATCTGTAGCTATTGAACGTAGTTCACCCCAGTGTAAATTGGCAGGAAGAGCTGGGAATTTGTCATACACATCATAAGCCACATTGTCCATGAACCATTGGAAGCTTTTACACTTGAGGCGCTCTTTCATTGCCAACTGGTCAGAGATATCTCCCATATCCAAGTACCTAGCTAATGGTTCTCTTGTGTAGAAGTATTCTTTGTGAATATCATCAAACCATGTCTCAATTACTCGTTTGTAGTTGATTGTGATCAATGGTCCCTTCTTTTGCTGACCCAATTTTCCAAAGTTATACGGCATAAAACCACGATACACATGTCCCACCTTAGAACAGGGAACCCATTCGATACTACCACCACATTGCCAGATTTTGAAACTTAACTCAAAGTTCTCTCCGCCCCAAACAAGCAAACCAGCATCATAGGCACCCAGTTCCAAAAAGTAATCACGATTAATGGCAAATAGTCCTCCGGCATGTGTTGGAGATCGATATGGCTCACTATTGTGTGCTCGTCGCTTTTTCTCCTTCTTTGGTACTTCATTTTCCTTGTACAACATACCCCATTCAAAGATACCACGATAATGATGTCCATTTCCATAGACAGGTCGATATTCAAATGTTTTGTGATCGATTCCATCGATAATTGGCACCGTCATTACAGTTCTATCCCGATAGATAGGCGCCAACAATGGTGGCAGCCAATTTAAATTCACTTCACAATGGGCATCCAAGAAAACAATAACTTCTCCAGTTGCCTCTTTAGCACCCCTAGATCTAGTTCGAATCAGACCTTCTCTCTCTGTGTTTCTTATTAAGCGAACAAGTCCGTTAAATTGCTCTAAATAAGTGTCCAGTTTATCTTTTAAATCAGCCTTATCGGAAAAGTCATCGACCAGTACAATTTCATGAAGAACATGTTTTGGTGAGCGATCAATAACCGAATGGACGGTACGCATTAAAACCGAGAAGCCTTCGTTGTGGAATACAATGATTACAGATGTTTTTGGCAAATCATAAGGATAATCCCAGTGCATGCATTCTTCTAAACGAGTATCGCGTACTGAACGGTGCATAGATATTTCATTGGAACATGCAATATTCATTCCATATTCCATTTCAGAATCCTCGGCTAGATTCTTTTTCTCGGGGGGAAGATTGTAAGCTTCACCATCTTCGCCTGGTCCAGTTCGTTTTGGAAGATCACGAGGCTCAAAGTTGCCCAAACCTGTAAACATAAAACAAAATTCAAATTTATTAATTTGTAATGATTTTTAAATATATTATTAGAGATAAAGAATTTATGAAAGGTATTCCAATTAAATCTACCCTAATCGTGGTATACAGAAGTCGCACGTCATATTTGATAAAATTAAAGGGGACAAATATTTTCAAAACGTTAATCAAACAAATTAGTTTCTTTCATTTGTACAAACATAGCTTGTCAATTAATGAGATAAAAGAAGCAGAAGAAAGCCAAACTACTTCATATACAAAAACAAATTTGAACAAAAAACAGGATTATTTTATCAAAAATTGATTAGGGTACACAGTTCATAATTGAGTGCTTTGGGCGTTAAGAAAATACGTATTTATGCTAAGATAAAAAAATACTATTGAACAAATTTTTGTATGAAATAAAAAAAAACAGAAAAAATACAGTCTTTTAAATAATAGTCTCCAAAATTTAAACGACCATCTTAAGCCATATTTCAAGTCTTTTGTCGTCTCCGCCGGAATTCTCATCAAAAAGCACGAGTTGCCAAGAGGACTGTGCTCCAGATATAGGGTTGGAATATCTTAAAGATCTATTTTTGGGACTATTCAATTATCTGCCCCAGCTCATAAGGAAGTTCAAACTGATATAAATTTAATTTTACTGGAATTTCAGCATATAGTAATACTAACAGTTGAAATGAATATCATTTAAATTCATTTATTTAATCAAAATGATACCTTAACTCCAATGTCAACAAAATATAAACAACTGCGGTAACAGATTTTTTATATTTTCATTTAATTTTTCTTATTTTATTAAGGATTATATTTTGTGACCAATTATTTATTATTATATTTTTTTAATTTGTTTATGCAGGCTTTTTTGGTCAGTTAGTTTTTGGATGCAAATAAAACAAGCTTATTCCATCTTTTCCCAACGTTTCGTCGCTATCCACGACTTCTTCAGGGGTTTTTTGTTTCTTTATCTATTACACAAGGTGGTATTTTTAGGTAAACACATGACTAGAAAATAGATGTCAGATGGAAAATGATAAGCTCAGGTTGAAATTTATGATTATATTGCATTTATGTTAGTTTATAAAAAAAAACTATGGGTAGTTTAGTTTGAAGAACGAACAGTTCAGTGAACTTAGTTCAGGCACCTAGTTTACTACTTCCTTTTAGTTCAGCTTTCATATGATTTGATTTCCTGAAATCAATATGATCCCACTTTTTTTTTATTTAAAAAAATCTTACCTCCTTTTTCTCTGACAAAGTTGTCTTACGCCGCCCTTTTTTTAAATAAAACAATTAAATTAAGTACGTTACTTATGGACTCGAAAGTTAATTTTTGTTGTTTGGATGAAAGGAAAGTCAAGTTTCAACACTACAAACACATGAAAGTTAGATGGAACATGTACTTCTCTCCAAATAGGAATTTTTGCCATTTGACTTTCAGTTTGTGATTTCAAATAAAATAATAAATTTTTGTTTAAATATTTTGTATTTTTGTAATTGATGTAAAGGCTGAACCCATGACAAAAAAGATCATCTCCCTCGAAAATTAGATAGAAGAAAATAATTTCATTTCATTTAAGTTTTCTAGAAATGTATTGCTCTTTAAGATGTTTAATGCGCCCACGCAGACTTGAGAAAGTTTTTATGGGTGGCAAATGGTCATTAGCCACCTTACATTAAACAAATATTTAAACAAATTTTTTTCTTCTTTTGATGAATCCGTATCCTTAATTCATATTTTTCTTTTATTTATATACTTTTTAAGCTACTAGCCAAATTTATTTATGGTACTGAATATCATTCCATCTTCACAATATGTACATCATCATTCTCAGTAATTTAAATCAGAGTTTAAAATCAACAGTTTTATTCCTTTTTTCATAAAAACTAATTCATAGTTTGCACAATTTTGTGGCTTTTGAAAAATGGGGAAATTCAGCATTTTTGCTGCTTTTTTTTAGCCCTGGTAATTTTAGCATTTTAAAAACCAAATACAATCATCTTTAAATTGAAATCATAAATTTTTAAATTGAAAAACCACAAAATAACAAAATTCAATAGGAAATATAAATTCAAATGTGGGATGATTGCTGTTTGCCTGACCCTGACAAAATGCCTTCATGAGTGTATACAATAAACATATCTACGTAGTTTTCTGCTTATCACGGGCTGAGTCACCTACTCTCGTCTCGATATCATTTCAGTGTATATCATCGATTTGTGATTAACTTTGCGTTGATTAATACACTGAAAACGAAAATATCGACATACCGCTGAGAGTAGATCACAAATTAGCTCCGTTATCATAACGGATACTGTTTCATAGGCAAACACGCCGGAAGGCTTGGCGTATTATCAAACGACTTCTGCAAGAGCATGGAAGAAGAGGAGGAGGAAGCAATTTCACATCTTTTCTGCACATGTCCTGCTCTCTCACAAAGGCGTAGAATCCACTTGGGAGACTTCTATTTTAAGGATCCAAGTGATCTTTCCAACATAGACAAAAGACATATTATACTGTCTCTCTCATTTCATCAAAAACTCCAAATGGTTTTCGTAATGAGGGCAATCTCCACATTGCAATGGACCTAACATTAGTCTAAGTGTGTCAGCTGTTTTCCCGACAGCCCCGTCAACCTAACCTAATCTAACCGCCGACAGTAGTGCGGTACAAGTTTAATTTGTACATATTTCAATTTTATTAACGTTTAAACGTGATTCAAATAACTTGAATTTTCTTTTTAATTCTTTTGGAAATAAAAAACTATTTCGAATTTAATTCAGTTAAAATGAAAGAACAAGTAGCTTGATCTGAACTAAATTAATTGATTTATATAATATGTTTCTAATAACGAACAAAATTTATTTTAATCACTAATGCGTGATCAATTTGCATGGTAGCCGATTAATAAAGTTAAAAGTTTATGATAAATAGTAGCTGAACAATAACACGAGTGAATTGGTTTAATTTTTGGGACAGTCAATAAGCTGATTTATAATTTGAATTTAAGGCTTTAATCAATCAAAATCTCAAAACTCCAATTTTGTTAACTAACAAATTTAAACCAAATACATACGCTTTTGAGATGCTTTTTAACTTGAAATTGTAAATTCACCAAAAAACTTTAACGATAGGTACTCTTCGTTGTGGAATATTAGTTTCAGAAAAAAAAAGAGTAGAAAGTCAAAGCTACATAATATTTGCAAACTAATTACAACGTTGAAAGAAACTGTTTTCTCCATTTTTTTTCTTCTAATCAAATCTTATTGATCTTCACTCTAAAAATATAAAAATAGCAGTTACTCTGACAACGTCAACGCTGCCGGCTTGAATGGTGGCAAAAAAATGTTTATCAAAGTTGTTAATGACCAACAAACAAAGAAATTTCGCCTTGCTGTCGTATTAATGGCTAATCAGTCGTTTGCCATTTGAGAGAGTTCAATGAAAACGAAAGCTGAAGAGGCTAACCCTATGACAAAATATAATTAAAAATGCAAATAATAAATTAGGTATATACCTTCCTCTATGGGAAATTCAAGTTTTTTTTTTATTTAATAATGAAGATAACAAAGTTAACTAGCTAGCATTGGGTACATCACACCGCTGAAAACGATTCAAACAAAAATAACACCTCCACATTAATAAAATGTACAATTAATTTCTCATTTGTAACGCGCTTTATTTGAAAAATTCTATGTTATCTTGGGTAGTGGTGCGTGGCGGTGTGCTAGCCAAAAATCAGATAGAGAAAAAAAAATTAGACAAGTTTTGTTAATTAAAAAGAAATGTTCTAGATAAATCACACCGGAAACGGGTTATACCAGATAAATGGAGCATCAAAGACTCTTTAGCAGCAATCATAAACTTTCACCAGCTTAACTTATTACTGTGCGGCTTAACGATCTATTGGAATGTCAAGGCTATCGGCTGGACTCTTCTTAATGTTGTATTCTGTAATGCTAGCCGGTAGGTAGTCAAGCTACCTTTGGTACTTACCTGTGACTAAGACTGGTGTTTGAGGATTCTTTCGCAGGGCGGACTTCTTGGCAGAATTGTAGACTTCACGGACCTTCTTGTGACCATCGGACCATGTTGCAAGGATGTAAATCACTGGGACGGCAATTAGGGCGCAAATGATCAATCGAATGATTCGTCCGCTCCGAAAATTTGTGAAACGCATTCTTCAGATGTGATTCCACAACACTTCTTAACACACTGGATATGAATTCATAAACCACAATAAGTTGCAGTTGGATAAAAATAAATAATAATTATTGTGCTGTTAGCTCTAATGGTAAAGGCTAAAGAAAAATATTTCTTTTGTCGACGTGTCGGTCCGAACCGCACTTGTTTTTTTTTTTAACTTTTGTTTCGTGAGCAGCACCCAATCCAGCAAAGATACACAAACCGAATAAACAAAAGCGAATAATGCAATCAAATGAAGAAGTGGGAGCGAGAGAAATGACATTTGTTTTCTATTTTTTTTTTTCTTTTAATTTTGACAGCTGTCGGATTTGTGTTGTTTGGGGAGTAGGAATTTGATGAGACATGGAACAGAGTGTGTTCGTTGAGAAGGGCTTATTTTCTTGTGAATGTGCATTAAGAACATAAATCGTATATCGGGAATGATTGATAATTTTTACTTGATATGTATTAGGTTTTTTCTTCAAACGACAGTGTATTTTTAAAAAAATATTTGAGAACTTTCTTTTTGGTAGAGTAATCAAATTCATTGAAAAAAGTTAAGTTTAAAATAAATAGCTATCAGCTAAAAACTCACAATTAATAAATTTAAACTGTGGAATATAAAAAATAAACATTTTAATTGTAATTTCGTTTGACAGCTCATTGTTGCTCTGTCCCATAAGAAAATTTTAAACTGAATACATTCACCTAATTTCCGAAAAAAAAATCGTGCAATACAGTACAGAACAACAAGTGGCACTATTGGAAAACCTAAAGGGCCATCTAGATTTTGTAAATGAAAACTTCGTCTTAATGTATGCCGGCAACCCTTACTCTTTTTTTTTGCGGAGAGCTTATGGAGGTTTTAAATGATATTTATTGATATTTTTTGGATGCAATTATCCAAAAAATAGTCTCCTCTTGCTCCTACCACCAATTTTCGACGCTTAAAGACTCACCAAATCGAATTTTACACCTCACATTTTGCAGCGCCACCACCAGGATCCGGGCAACCCTAAAAAAAACTCGCCATGAGAGTACTATAGTTTTCATATACAAAGGATAAAGTATCAAGATCCCTTGTGTTTTCGATTAAATTTTTACCTTCGTTGTGAGCTCAAATTAAATTTATTGTGAACTAAAATATTCATATTCCATTTCATTCCATTTTCAAGAAAATATGACATTTCAGCTGCCAAATAACTAGCTAGTGGATTTTTGTAGAAATAAATTCATAAGAAAATTGTCTTTATTGGAAATATTTTTATTTATTTATTTTAGAAGTAACAACCTCAAAAGAGCTCTTAAAACAATTTTCTGATATTTAATTTATCATTATTTATTAAGTAATCGTTTACAAAATGATCCGAAATCAATTATTTCACCGATCTAAAATGTGCCTACACCACATCCGTAGAAGTATGGCCCAGCGAAATTTATTGGCTTTAGCCGACAGAGGATTTTTTCAGGATTTCTTTCCTGATACTGCGGGGTAAGTTAGAGTTTTTCTTAACAAAAAAATCCTGTTTAAAGTACATATATGTTAATTCTCAATGTCTGTAGTCCTGAAATGGCAAAACTCTTCACAAGTAAGCAACAAACAATATATGCCGGGTTTGATCCCACTGCGGACAGTTTACATGTTGGTAATCTTTTGGTTATAATGGGTCTTCTACATTGTCAGCGAGAAGGACACAAACCCATTGCGTTAGTTGGAGGAGCAACAGGTCTCATCGGCGATCCTAGTGGCAAAAAAACCGAACGAAACCAACTGGGTTCATCGATTATTGAAACAAATCTTATTGCCATCGAAAAACAGCTCAAAAGAATATTTAAGAATCACCAGGATGTTCTCTGGGACAATAGCAAACGTAAAATTGAACTTTCACCTATCAGGTAACAATCAGGCAGCCCTAATGCGTTTAGAAGTCTTGTAGTTTCGATATTGTTTCAGAGTTGTTAACAACGCTTCGTGGTACGAAAATCTTAATGTAGTTGACTTCGTTGCCAATATGGGACGACACTTTCGTATGGGATCCATGCTCTCAAGGTCATCAGTCCAGTCGCGACTTGAAAGCGAAGCTGGAATGAGCTTTACCGAATTCACATATCAAATCTTTCAAGCATACGATTGGTTGCATTTACTTCAAGCCTACGATTGTCGCTTCCAAATGGGTGGTAGTGACCAAATGGGCAATTTAATGACTGGTCATGAGCTCATTAGTCGTGTGGAAAAGAAAAAATCAGTATTCGGAATGACACTTCCACTCGTTACAAACGAAGAGGGAGATAAATTTGGAAAATCAGCTGGCAATGCCATTTGGCTGGATGAAGAGAAAACTTCCCCTTTTTCGCTGTATCAGTTCTTTATGAGAATGCCAGATTCTGAAGTTGAGAAACTCCTAAAGTTATTCACTTTTATTCCACTAAAAGAAATTGAATTTCTGATGGAAGAACACAAAAAATCACCAGAGAAGAGGAAAGCACAAACTATTTTAGCTGAAGATGTGACACTTCTGGTTCATGGAGGTTAGTTTCAAGAAAGATCCATAATATCTCTGAGTTATTTAATATTCTTTTTATTTAGAGGCGGGTCTTCAACAAGCTGAGCGAGTCACAGAAGCTCTCTATAAAGGTAATGTTGAGGGCTTAGGTGAGCTGAATTATAATGAAATCCGACAGACTTTTTCTGGTGCTTCAATTGTTGAGATTCTTCCGGAACCCGGATTGTCCATACTTCAGCTGGCATTAAAAGCTAAATGTTTTCCGACAGAAAGTAAGAAAAATTGTTTTTTTTTCGTAGTGATATTAATTTATATGTATGTATTTTTATAAATTCCTTATAGGTGACGCCATGAGAATAATCACAGCTGGAGGATTCTACATTAATCAAAAACGAACTCAAAATTTATCCGAAGTCATTACAAATGGCATTCATATTCTTAAAAATGGTTTATCTTTGTTAAGGGTCGGAAAAAGGAATTTTTATATTGTTAGGTGGTTAAAGTAGAAGTGTTGAATTTAAAACTATTGGTTTTAATAAATTTGTTTTATTTTAATTAACTTTTGTTTTAAATACTTAGTAATTATAGAAATCAGCTCAAAATGAAGTTTATATTGGGGATCATATCATAGATACTAAGGCATGTATCGATGATCAAAGAAAAAAACACAAAGTTTATAAAAACAAGGATTTTATTAGTGATTAGAGCCAAAGCGCAAAAGTTCTTCATTTTATTCTATGAACCCAAAAAGCACAAAGCTTATTGGTCTAAAATCTGATGTATTGAACAAATTTGAAAAATATTATGAAAAAATAATTCAAAAATCGTTAGTGGTTTAAAAAAAAAAATTTTTTTACAAAGATCGAAAAAAAAATAAGTTTTTAATAATAAAAAGTTCTTCCAACCGTTTTCGTAATATTGAATTTTCAAAATCCAAACAATATTTGTTTGAAAATTATGATTTGCAATATTTTTTCGATTATAAGGAGCTTCATTTATAATTTTTGTTAGATCGAAAAATGTAAAATTATGCAATAAAAAAAAAACAGTTATATGGTAGAAATTTATAATAGACATTTTTAAAAATGATTTCAACGGCATTTCGTTCCAGCAACCCCACTTGGACTCTTTAGTCCTTTCAAAAATCAAAATTTTATTAAATTTTAAATTTTATTAAAGTTCATCTTACACAGATTATACAAAAATGATCTACTGCGAACTACATTAAAATTGGAAGTAGTTTTTTACCTTTAGAGGCAAAATTTTCAACCACACGTCTATTTTAGAATACTGCTGATCAAAAATGCATTCACTTGTAGGCGTGGCATTCTAAAACGTAAA
Organism: Syrphus vitripennis; assembly: GCA_958431115.1. NCBI lineage: Eukaryota > Metazoa > Arthropoda > Insecta > Diptera > Syrphidae > Syrphus > Syrphus vitripennis. The sequence continues at coordinate 76,485,627 of OY288110.1, forward strand.
TTTAGGAAATAAATGTACACGAAAAACAAACAACAATTACACTTACCTCAATTTTCTTCAAACTTTAAAGTTTAGGTGATTATCTAGAGGGGATTATTTAATGATTCTATTTCCAAAAATAACAGTACTAGCATGCCTTTAACACAACAGTTGTTTATCTTTAAAACGACCTTAACTATTGTGATGAAATTTTTTGTGTAGCCAAAAAAGTAAATTGAACCATTTGATCAAAAATATTTTTTTGTTATGTGACTGTTTCGCTTCGGTTTGCGAGAGCCAAATATAAACCCATATTTAAAAAAAATTTTGTATATTGTTTTTAAATTTTTATTCAGGTATATATTATAAACAGTTAAAACTGTTTTATAAAAATACTAAAAATATTTTTTTTGTTAAAGCCCTTTTGTTTTTGGTTGTTTTACATATTTATATTTTCTCGATGTATACATGGAATCTTCGTTTTTTAGCCCAAACTTCTTTTTGAGCTTATTGCAGAAATCGTATTCCTTTTTAAATTTTTTCACTAAAGTGAGTTGTTGTAAACTTTTGTTTTGTACAATTTTGTTGTTATTTTTACCCCTTAACTTAATGGTCAAATAAAATGGTATTGCACTGCACGACTGAAATGCACGAACTTGCTCATATGTTAGTTTTTTTAAAATGTTTTTAGATAAAAATACGAAAAAGCATAAAACTCATAAATTGCCAAAATAAAGCCTAAAAATAAGTTTGACTTCAAACTGAGATGCCGTAATGTCTTATTATTTTCTCCAGTTTGATTTTTTATAAACTTAAATTTCAAGAAAACACCCACACAATTTTAACAAAGGTATTTTAAGCTTAAGTTTTGCATTTGATTGATATGAGCGTAAAATACCCAGTGTAGAAACAAGATCTAATTCGTTGTTTTCGTTAGGCCAAATGAAATAGTTTTGTTCATAATTTCCAAATTATATCTCCCATTTTATTATATCTTCCATATGAGGTAATTTTCTAATTTCAACCAAATGTTTCGAAATTTGCAAAATTATTTCATTTTGGGTCTAATGAGAACGAAGATAAACCTGCTCGAAAAGAGAAATAAATAAAAAAGTCGAGTGAATAGTTGTAAAGTGTGAATCAAGTGTAACCACACGCTTAAATATAATTGTACCAGAAGAGACAGAACACAATAACTTTTCCAATAGTAACCTTACCAATTTTACCTGTTCACAATAATTAATAGATCAATTCACAATAGTAGAATAAGCAACTTTCTTTCTTCAGTGTACTTTGAGCTGTCGTTTTGTCCGGTTGGTTGTCTTTTTTTTACTGCAAGTCTAAAAATCTCTAAAACGTTGTTGTACTTCTTGTACTACGGGTTTTTCGATCGAAAGTGAATAATCTACCTATCTATTTTCCGAAAACCTTCCGTGTCCACACTATCCAACAAAACTAATTCGAAATAAAATTATTACGAGAAAAAGTACAGTGGATTAAATAATCAAATAGATAAACTTAAAAAACAAGAACAAAAAAAAACTCCTCCAATCATGTCTGAAGATAACCAAGAAAATGGAGCTTCCAACGGCGATGTCCCAGAAATTGAATTAATTATAAAGGTAGGTACCTAACAACATACATAAATAATTATTGCATTATGAAATTTGTAAATAATTAATACAAAACTATAAATAAAGTGCAATATAAATTCGTTTTCTTTTCCGTTTCTAATTTATTTGGCGACCTTGAATGGATTTAGTAATTGGAATAATACATTTTTGAAGCGAAACCAAAACGAACGTCGTCTATATACAATTTTCTTCATGTGACCACGTCGAGTTGGAACAGAATATTTCGTTTCTTTTTCCAGATTTTCGTATTTTTTCCTTAATTTTTGTGTTGTTCTCTGTCACAAGTTGATTCCAATTCCAACATGCAATGTGCAACAGTGCTTAGAATTAATTACGCAATTTAAACGCCTGCCGCTGGGGTCGTGTTGACTTTAACATTGCAGCAGAGTCGGCAAATTTGTGAAGAGAAATTGCTTTTTCCTGTTCTTCTTTTTTTTCTTTTTTTTTGCATAAGTTTCAGCGATAAGTGCAGCCAGAAATTCATTAAGCAGAAAATTATTGAGTTCTCTAATTTACTTTGGCGTGATTCTTCTAGAGTACCTAAAGTGCTAGTGCTAACTTCTGCGTCATCGTCACGTTCTATATTGCTTTTCCCTTTTGTTGTTGCACCTTTCAGAAACACAATAATTGCAATTCTCGGTGGGGAAAAAGCAGAAAAAGGTGTACCTATGTTAGGAGGGGGCTACAGTCAATGTCCCAACTTTATCTTTTACATGACTCCTTTACCTAACACACGATCTATTCCTAAACACGAAAAATTGATTATTTTTTTGAACGAAAATCTAAGTTTTCTCCTCTAGCGATGGAAGAAACAAGTTTTCGCGGTTGTTGAAGTTGCGGTGCTGCTTCTGAACTTCTGAATCTGATGCGTCATCGCACCAAGTGTGTGTATGGATATGAATGTGGACGTGCAGTAGTATCTTGGTTCTTGGACTTTGGTGATGGGGACACCGAGGGCGGAAGACGCAACATAACACTCGGGTGATGCTGATTGTTGGTAGTTGTCTGGTGTGGTTCTACTGGTTTCTGTGCTTTTCTTTTGCTTCTAATGTAGGATTGAATTTGTATTTCTACACATATAGTTTTTGTGTTTTATTATTCAAATCTCTATCATCACATCGTGAAGCATGGCATGCAAGCTGGTAAAAGATGTAGATGTAAAAAAAAAACGAAACTTTTTTTTTTGTTGATCTGTGTTCTATGAGTAGGCTAGAAAGTTTTATTTCTTGACTGGATTTCAATTTAATCTGTACCTATGAAAAATATGGTAACTTTGATTTTTGAGGTTGGTTTTGATTTTGAGTGCAGTGAAACTAGGTGGAAATGAGTCTAGTTATAGATATAGTTAAAAAAAATTTAGATCCGTCCTCTGTACTTTTATGTTCTTTGCGCATCTCTTTGGTAAATGGCGAATTTGTAGCTTTTATGATTCATTAGTCATAATGTGGAATGAATGTTCTTCATTTGAAATGAATAGCCCTGGGTTAGAATCAGATTCCATAACCACGGCTGATCTCCCTTTTTCTTCTTCAGAGAAAATATTGGCCAAGTAATTTTCCCTTAGTTAGTTAGCCTTGAACTGGAATCAGATCACTTTAACACCCTTTATCTCCTACTTTCTCCTACAGAAGTAGTAAGCACCAATTTATTTGCCTTCAGGTTAGTCTTGGGCTGGAATGAGACTCATTCCTTTACCACCATCAACCTTTTCTCCCACAGACTAATTCCCCGCGTTGTTAACCTTGGACTGGCATTTAGATTTCTAAAACCGTTTTAGTCCCCGGTTAATTTCTTGAATATTATGTGAATATTTTTGGATTAAAACGTCTAGGAAGTCAAAGATTTTAAAACATGAACCTTGAAGATTGATCGAATGGTACAAGTACTTGTACTGTTTTTTTTTTTAATACCCCTGGTTGCACTCAAGGGTCGATAAGATACAATAGCTTTGTTGCAGTGTTTTTCTATATATTTTTACGTGAACACTTATTCTGTACCTCCCTTTTTAAGTGATTTAATTAAACCGTATTTGTATATATTTTTTTATTTCAATGGTTAAGTTAGTTCATAGGTTTTCAAAAGCTTTAGGCTGTATCGTTACGGCGAACGCCAGTAGGTTAGTACGCGTAAGTGAGACTGGCTTGTAAAAAGAAGTTGTAGTTTTTCACGCACTGGCTTAAACTAGCTTACTGCCGTTAGCCGTACCCCCGCATTAAGGTAGAACTACAATCGTTGGACATCGGCGTAAGTGTTCGTAAGAAACGAAGCCGAATACAAGGAGCGTCCATAATTGTGTTTGGGTGCCTTTCGTTAAGTCTTCTTTAACTTTCGCAAGAGCGAAATTAGTAAGTCAGTAAACTGATGAAACTAGGAATAGAAATAAAAAAATGGTGGAAGCGCATTATATCACTGACTTCTCCATTTGAGCTAATTTTTGGGCTTTGACCTACTACGTCCGTTTTTTTAATAGGTCTACCATTATTTGCCGGTCGCCACCAAATGATTTTTGTATTCATAATAATATAAGTAATATCAAAGCAGCTGAGCTGCACGTGCTTCTAGATAAATACAAAGCAAATAAAATGATTCTTAAAGTCAAATATTGAACATTATAATAAAAGACAACGATATGATATCACTCTTGTGTTTAACATTTCAACTCGAATTGCTCTCAACTAAATGGACTGAATAGACTTTCCAGTGTTAATTCTAATTTCACATTTATATATATTTTTATTTTTCGACATATTCGTCCTAAGTCAAGAAGATTCTATGTGCTGAATAAACTCATTTAATTGATTCTAATAGTTTCGTTGACTTAAAGAGTCAAACAGTTTAAATTGATTATCAACTTTAAGTGACCATCATCATCATTGGTTACTTTCAAATTAAATCAACACAAGATAAAAAACATTTACATTCATTAGAGTGTTTCAACAAAGTGTTGGTTTGTTATAAAAATAAAAAACGTACATATGTATAAATCTGAGCTAATAATGTTAACGTTTAGGCCTTCGTGAACGGACTTTCTAAAGTATTTGTATGAGAAAAATCAAATTTTCCTACATATAGATGTTTATGACTTATCAATGAATATTTTCTAAACTAAACACAAATTTAAAACTCTATAAAAATGGTCTTGAAATTTTTTTTGAGCTCAAATGTTTACGGATGTGCAATAAAAAATAAAAAATAATATTCAAACGGTCTAATAATTCTAAAATAATTTAAAATACGATAAGTGCTTTATTTTTTTTTAAAGTTCGTTGATAACTTTTTGTTTAGAGAAAAAAAAATCATAAATATCTATATAGACCACAAACAGAAAAATATTTTATTTTTTTTGTTTGTTTAAATTTTTATCTTATCGCAAAACAAAAAAAATTATCCGATGGCGTTATATTGCTTATAACATTTTCACGTTTCCTTCCCTACTTGCCAAAAGCATGAAGGAGGAAATATAATTTTTTGGGTTGATAAATTATTCGGAACGCCATCGCCGGCCGTATTGTCAATAAGTTGACATTAGAGGAAAAATAGTATTTGAAAGCATTAATTTTGACTTTATGTGAATGGTGAATTTATTGTATTCTAATTTAAAAGTGAAAACAATATAAAAAAAAAAAACATTTTTTTCTGGAATAAAATTATATTATGATAACATAATGTAAGGATAAAGAATTCAAATTTTTAGTGGTATGAACTAGGTCGCTTGATGGTTTACTCAGCTTAAACAATTCACAAGTTAAAATTAGATTCATAAAAACTATTTCAATAGGGTGGTAAAAATAAATTGTTTTTTAAATTTTATTAAAGTACTACATATTTATAATTTTGTGAAACAGAAGGTAGAAAAATAATTTATCGTTAGTTTTTGCTATTTTTCAACATGTAAATAATAAGAAAATATTCTTAGTTAAATCATTTTTCAAATGATTTTTGTTGAAAGCTTATTATGTTTTTGTTTTGCAATAAAACTGTAATTGTTTATCTATTACAAAACTACGATCTTTCCTCAGATAGTAAAATTTTACAAAGGAACGAAAAAAATGCACGAAAAAACCACAATCTTAAAAATGCATACACAAACACATACATTATGTATTTTTAAAATAAACTTTGTACATTCTATTGAAATTTTCTTGAATTTTAATACGCAGCAAATATTCTCCTAATTTCAAATTTCTGAGTTAATACTAACCCGTGCCGAAAAGTTGATATACAATTTTAAAACTTCTCAAATATCTTTTAGGACTACGAAAAAAGTTTTCTATTCTTTCTAAATGTTAACCAATTAAACAAAGAATGAAAAATATGAATATAAAAATATTTTCGAAAATTAAAAAAAAATTTACCAGTTTTATTTTTTCTGTATTTATTTAGAATTTTTTGTTTAAAAAAAAATAATATCCGTATTTCTTGATAACAATTTTTATTTTTAAAGAGTAAGGCACAATTCTTTTCTTGAGAATTAAATACAAAATCAAAAGTAATTGTAGGTTTTTTTTTTTTAATTTGATAGTGATATTATTTTTTTTATTATTGAAGGCCAATTTAAGGATACAATACATTTTTTTTTTGGCTGAGTTTTTTTATGATGCTAAGACAATGATTCATTCAAATTTAGACCTCGAGCGACAATTACAAGCAGCATATTTGTTTATAACTTTCAAATAACATTATCTGTACCACTAAATCCTCGAAGGAATTTAAAAACAAAAAGTATTTATTCCTTTTAAAAAATTCTTATTTTCTTCTTAAAATCCGATGTCCAATGTTTTCCGGGCCATGTCTAAGCAAGTTTTTGATTTTTTTTTTTCAAGACCGAAAATATAATTTTTTGGACCTTCTTGAAAAATCTGATTTTTCTCGAAAACACCTTCAAAAATTAAAAAAAAAATACCTAACATTTGAGTAGCATATCAATTCTGTTGTTCTTTTAACCAGCACATTTGTTGATCATTTAATTGAGCCTGGCAAAATTGATTTCATGCCTGGAAACTCCATCAAAATCGGTTAGGTCGATCAATTTCAGTTTTTCGCCTGACTAATAATCAGAACGAATAACCAGCCTATATGTGATGTTTATCCATACAACATCAGTTAACACACCGAAAGGATGTTGTTAAAAAATGAATGTATCACTCTCATTAGTAAAATTCCAACTAGTTGCCTTACAAATAAGTCTCCAGTAAATAGATCAAGATCTTCATCTCATCACGACGACCAACCGATCGTAACTATAAAAATTCATGGATGCGTGAGGAAGAAAAACCACTTGTTTTTAAACATCAACAACAACCACAGGAAAACCTTTCTTTTCGTCTTCTTTTTTTATTTTTTTTGTTGTATCCATGTTTTCCCCATTTGTTTTTCCTAACACAGTCGTGTCATTTAAGTGTGGACAAATTGCTCAAACACACTTCTCCACTCTGCGTCTTGGACTTGACTTAAAGATTGCATCAAAATCTCGATTTAGTTGCGGTGGAAGAAAAATTTAATTGTAGTCAATCAATCTACGCTATACAACTTTCCTGCAAAACATATTGCAATTGACTGTCTCTTTCAATAGAACCAGTTGCAAAGATGTGTACCAAAGGAATAAGCAAACAAAAACAATTTCGCTCCCAAGCTCTCTTGAGGTAAAGTATTTTTTTTTTAAACCATCATTGTAATTTGAACAAAAAAAAAAGACTAATGTTTGGCGTTAACTTTAATGACCAGATTGACAACTTTTTCGGGCAAAAGTTCATAGCAAGTAAACATACTCTAGTAGATTTAAAAGGTACGAGTAGCTACGTGCAAAAAAAAAAAAACAAGAATAAGGCTTCATGATAAATTAATGGCTTTCACTTTTATTCATCAAAATACTGACACTCCTGTAGAGATTTTTTTTTTTTTTTTGGTTGATTGTTATTTTGTTTTATTTTTTGTTAAGAAAATTCCATTGCGCATTTGGAAACACCATTTAAGGTAAATACAACTATTGCAACCTCTGTATGAAAACTGCCATATTTAGTATAACTACGTACTTATATTTATGCAAAAATAATTTGTAGTTAGAAATGAATGCATTAATGATGTACACTTGAAAACGGTCACTGTTTTATTGCATCAATGAATTCACTGGAATTAATATACGAACCATCTGGAACTTGTTTTGTTGATTTGGAAGAAGGCCTTAAATATTTCATGACGTCACTTGTTGATAAAAAAAAGTTACTTTTTAATTGCAAACATAAATTGAAAAGCCAAAGTTATTATGTATTTTATTGACAATATTTCGAAGCGTGCTTTTGATAGTCCGATCGCTGATATGATAGCTAAGATGGTTTTTGATCTTGTCTAGAATTCTCCTGCTACCTAATTTGTTATTAATCCCTTAATTAAGTGTTCAGTCTGCGGAGAATTTTTTTTTGTTGCAAATACAACCGTCTGAAATTTTATAATTGTAATGGAAAGATGGATGAACTTAGAGTTTAAAAACAAAATTATCTGTAAGTATTGTGCGTTGGTCGCAATTTTGTAAAATGCATTTAAAGCGAGCATTTACAACCACTTACAAAACTTTTATTTTAGCATCAATCATAAAATTTGAGATGGAACATTCGGCATTATAGAAACTTATGTAAATTTGCTTGAAAATAATAATTACTTTTTTAAACTTTTCTTCTAAACAAACTAAAAGGAGTTGAATGAACTGTTTGTCTATATTGCTCACTTTAAACCAACAGCACCCAATATCGTTCCCTTTTGGAACAATGCGCTAATTGTATATGACTGCGCCCTGTCAACCATCATCACATCTAATGCATGATTCATGTGTTCACAAAGTTTCACTTTTGAAACTCCAGATCAAACATTAAAATTGTATCTCTGCTGGACTGAAGTTGAGTTGAATTTTTCCCTGAAAGAAAAACCAAAATAAACAAACAAGAAACCAAACTGCGTAGCATAAGACATTCTCTTCATCTAACGAAACGATTATTATACTAACAACAAAGTAAAAAAAAAAAGACTACAAAGAAAAGAATGTCACGTTCACTTAAAATGTAGATAAATGACGTTCTCCACCCCCACTTTGGATGGCTACGATACACAACCAACCGAATAAAAAAAAAAAAACACTTAGGTACCTATAATGCACACAAAATAAATACAATTTGGATATGGACGTCAGTTAGCAATGCTAGCTGCTACGCTTTGCTTTGTACTGGCGAGTTGTTCGTGTAACATATGTTAATTCCTCCGTGAATTGGTTTTGACCTACTTTCTTACCCTTCTTGTCGTGTTTGTATTTCTTCTCTTTGGTGAATGTGCTTTGGTTAGATAGGCAAAATGATCAACAATGTACTAGAACCATTGTTTTGAGCTCATATTTTAAGTTTTTTTTTTGCACATGTTGTTGATAAAGATCATTGATTAAAAAAAAAAAAAAAAACTAAATTTTTCTAATATTTTTCTTCTTCTTTTTATTTTTAGGTATGAACCATAAACAACAACAAAAAAAGTGAACTGCTTATCTATGAAGATATACCTACTAACCATTTGAATTGGTAACAATTAATCAGTAACAGCATAGTGAAGACATATTATTTTTTTAATCTTAGGTATATTTTTTTTTCTTGTACTTATTATTGTAAGATTATAATCAAAATTGAATAGTTTATCAAGGGAATGAAATTGAATTGAAAAAAATGTTAAAGTAGACGTCGAAGGTTTCTGATATGAAGGAATTACTAAAACTTCAGAAGTTTCGTGATTTTGGATTTTCGTTTAAAAGTTTTGAACCCATGCATATGCGGCCTGAATGATTAAACTTTGGATTGTCTCAATTACTGTCTTAATGGACTGGTTCAATTCAAGGAAATTCTTTAGTTTAATTTTTTACACCTCCTGTTTGACATAGCCCCATAAAAAAGTATGATACAGTCAAGTCAAGTGACCTTGGAGACCAGCAAACTGTATATTAATTTGTTCGAGAATTTTTGTTGAAGCTCCCCCATAACTGGTCTTCCTATATACGCTGTTGCTCCATCTTGATAGACCAAATACTTTGCCAAAATTCCACAGGAACAGGTAAATTCTGAAGGTTAAATTTTCTTGTAATTTGTACACTGTACGGAAACAAGTAGCTTATATCATCATGAAGTACCCGTTGAAATGTCCCTCTGCTAACTCAAATTTGCCATGATAAGTTGCAATCCGAAACGCTTTTATTTGCCTGAACCCGATCGTGGGATCTCGATGGTACGGTCGTGGATTAGCGATTAGTGGAGTAGATTCTAGATTCCGCAAACATGTTGTCCAGCCTCACGATGGTCCATCTACTCGAGGGAGTACTTCCAAACTCCCGCCTAAATTTCCTTTGCACGAAAATGACGTATTGCAAAGCATGGTACCGTTGCACTATCCAAATCCTTTTTCATTACTCCAAACATATATTTTGATAAATCTATTTATATTTATTGACCTTTTTACCTGCAAAGTAAATAAAAAAATAAACCGATTACATACTCTAAATAATAACGTTATTACCTTATATTTTTGTAGCACGTTTCGTGTGTCACCCTGTAGTTGTTAAAAAAAAAAACAAGTTTTGCTTTTTTGAATTATTTCACATTATGTAACATTGTGTAATATGTATTTTCTTTTTTAGTTCGAAAATGCATTTTTTTCATCATTTAGCAAAAATTAAACTTCTTATCTCATTTCTACATAACTTTCATTGGTCTTCGAATCTATTATGCACGTGTGTATCATTCCCCTACATACGACCTCCAATACTCTTGTCTTCATAATCCAGGGGTGGAATCGGGTAAGGTGATTTGTGATAGGTGACAATCACAATCAACAAATTCGGTCTGTGTAAGGTGATAGTCACCGGTGACAATCACGATTTGGTGACTTTTTCTGGTGACAGCTCTTTAGTTGTCACTTTCATTAGAAATTGATTTTTATTTTTAGTTGCTGAAATTTCAAAACAATATGAATGTGTTTGTGCCTTTGATTTTACCTTCTGAAAATGCTGAAAATGAAAATATTAATCATAATAGAAATGTCCGGCTCTTGAGGACTAACCTCCGCAATAAAATAAACATTCTTGATCTTCCAAGTCCAAAGTATTTAAGTACGCATATGTGCTATATATTTGTTCACATATAAATACCTATTTATTATAACTTGTTTTTTTTATTTATAATTAATATTCTGAATTAAATAGATTCTTAAAAAACTTTCGATTGAATAAGGAAACATTTTTACATATCCTACCGCTCCTGGATTTGTCAGCTGGAATGCGGTCAACACACATTCCCCCTATTCTTCGATTAGCCGTGACTTTAAATTTTCTTGGAGGTGGTGGCTACCAAAGGCAAGTTGGCGCTGACTGGTCAGCTCCAATGGGCCAAAGTTTTTTGTTGAATAGGATTTGGCCAAATCAGGATTTTCTTCCATAAATGTGGTCATCAGCTGTATTTGTGTTTTGTTTGCTGGAATCCTATTGATAAAAATTTCACATTTTTAAATAACTAATTTAGGAGTTAAGTGTAAAATATTATTTTTACTTACATTTTTGTATTTTTTTTAAACCCTTATTAACTAGACAACATAAATCAATTTGCCGGCAGACACAAACGGTAATAAATGCCAACGTTCGCGTTTGATTCACATATGCTATCCGCATCTAAAAATTTTTCAGATTCCTTTGAGTTGTTATTGCGCACAGCTGTGTTTTTACATAGTATTACAACAACACAAACTTATCCGGATAGTTTCAGATCGGTTTTTGAATACAACCACTGAAATTGTAACAAAGGTCAGTGAATTTTTTTTAAAGTGATACCAAATTCTAAACAAAATTTGGTGATCACCTTACACAGACGCAAAAATTAGTTTGATCACTTTTTATGATCACTTTTATGATCACAAAGGTGACAATCAAAAATCACCTTAGCCGATTCCACCCCAGGTTTTTGTGGTGTGATTGCAGATGTGATCACTGAATTTCTCTATTGCCAGTCGACAAGTCTGAGTGTAACAGAAACAATATTAGTGACATTAAGCAACCTTGGCTTACACCAATTTCTGAAACAGGAGAATACACATGTAAAAGGTTAAACACCGTTTATAGTTTTGAAGACCAGTCAGCTCCCTCCAAAGGCCACGAGATACCAAAATTAGTTCGAAAAAATGAAATTGAGGGATTAGTATCAATAAATATTTACCTAATTCATGAAAAAGGATATTCGAGTTTAAGAAAAATTCCACTCAAAGGACTGTACTCTTTAAATTATTACTTGATTCATTTTCAAAAAAAAAAATGTGCTTGATAAATTACTGATTTATTTTAAGCTCTTAGTTATTCAACCTTAAAATATCTGTGAATAAGTTTGCTTAAATTTGTAAACGTTATCTGTGTTATCTGTAGCTTAAGTCGACGTGAGTGTTTTTTCCATTTTTTAACTGGTAATACCCTACAAATGGAACTTTACAATTCTATTTCACAAAAAAGAATTTCCATAATGGAAAATCACAAATCTCAAATTTAATGATTTCAATTGATAGATGTCTCGACTCTTTTAAAAACCGCATTTAAATTCATATCTCGAAAATGGCTCATCATATTTTTCATACATTGAATATGAATGTTCGACAGCTAGGTAAATCTTAATTTTTTTAACCGTTATGGAGATGTAGACAAAAAACCACAAAAAAAGTCCACTTTTAGACGCTTTAACTTTCAAAGTTGATGTATCTACTTTCAAAAATGTATTCTAAAAAGAAAGATAAGAAAAAAGATTTTCTATGGAAATGGTTCTTACAAATTTTTTGTACGATGAGCCTTTCTCCAGATATTGACTGAAACATTTTCTTTTTTTTTTCAAAATGATGCCTAACACAAAACAATTCTGTAAATATATAGATATAGATAGTACTGCAATCTTTAAACTATTCAAACTTAGTAAAATCATCATATTAACCTAGGATCATACTCAAATTGCTTTAACAAAACTTTGCGCCAAAAAAAATGTCAAAAAGAAAATATTTTTAAGACTTTCCCAAACCACTGCGATAGATATTCGGTGACGAAGAATTTCCCAAACAAATGAGAAACGTTCGGTGAGGACGAAAAACAAAAACAGGGGTGGAATCGGGTAAGGTGATTTGTGATAGGTGACAGTCACAATCAACAAATTCGGTCTGTGTAAGGTGATAGTCACCGGTGACAATCACGATTTGGCGACATTTTCTGGTGACAACTAAAGAGCTGTCACCAGAAAAAGTCGCCAAATCGTGATTGTCACCGGTGACTATCACCTTACACAGACCGAATTTGTTGATTGTGACTGTCACCTATCACAAATCACCTTACCCGATTCCACCCCAGGTTTTTGTTATTGTGTCTTCGTCGTCGCTGAGCTTCTCTTTCTAACCTTGTATTACGTCTTAAAAAACGGACTATAATTTTTTGCCATGTTTTTATGAAAAGTAACTCGCAGTGCCTTTTTACAGCCATGGTTGAAGCTATACTTTGTAGTGAACGAGACCGTCCACCATCATCGATTGGCTTCGTTATAAGAACCCTTCAAACCACCATCCAACGACGCACGCCGCGCCGGCCGTAACATCATCTGTCGTTTCCATTCTGAACTACATACATATGTACATACTGTGCAAAAAAAATGTCTGTGTATTGTACTTTAAAATGTGTATCCAAAAATGTTAGCTTCGCATAAGCAAACCGTATAGAATGCATATAGTATAAATGTATAGTGTTTAATGTACCCAGATCAAATATGTATATGAATATATACCAAACGACTACAAATGCAAACAATTTTTGTTTGCATGCAAAAAACTTTTACACGTGTTCAATGGGCTTGGTAAGGTGAATTTATAATAATTTTTTTTTGTTCACATGGATGACGATGCAAAAAAAAAATTGTTTGTGTTCATCGCCCCTTTTTTTCGCATGCGTGCTTGGCATGCAAAAAAAATTATTTTTATGTGATTTCAACGACTACGACAGTTGTGTGTGGTTCGTGCTTGTGAGTGGACGTACACAAAAAATAATAAAATAAAAATAATACAAAAAATATAATTTTTGTTCGAGCTTCTAAGTGGATTGTATAAATACAAATATTTCAGACGAATCTCTGTGAGCATGGGGAACTTAGATGAATATTTTGGAAGGGTTGATAGCGACATAGACGACATGGATGACATGGACGACATGGACAGCTACATAATGGATGAAGAAGAAATTAAATTGGAACCGAATACAGATGATTTGCCCATAAGCAAAAGCATTTCATATGGCGATGATGAAAAAATCAAGAAGAAAGACAGAGAGTTCGATGAGAAGAAAAAAATAGCACAAGAAGTATCTAAATACCCTTTTATTTACGATATCACCAACAAAGGATTTTTGAACAAACATTTACAACAAACAACTTGGGAAAAAATATCAATTGCAGTTGGCTTGCCGGTTAAAAAATGCACAACCCATTGGCACAGCCTTAAACGGTCAGCAAAATATTATGCCCTCGATCAAAAGGTTGAATATAGATCTGGCGATGCCAGCTACGAGGGTGTATTAACCACTACATATCGTATGGAATGGCCACATCGTGATGTGATGACATTTTACACACCTCCGTCCTTAAGAGATTTAGTTAATCAAAAATCAAAAGCAACTCCTTCGAGATCACGAGGATCCTTAAGAAATTTAGGAATTCGAAAACCAAAAGTGACGTCGACGGCGACGAATACGACCACGTCGACCACGACAACTTCTTCAACATCATTTAATTTACCTGAACAAATCTCTGCTGCCAACTCACCGTTGTCGAATTCAACTGCGCCCAATGATTCTCAATTATTTTCCGGTGAACATGAAAATTTATGTTATGTAAGTATTTCATATACCTGAGAGTATATACCTACTCGTTTTGTTTTTAATGGCGTTTCGGATTGGTCGTCCATAATATGACTCGACTGAGGTTTATGTCTTTAGTCCCAAATATCTTTCGGATTACTTATCAAAGCCGCCAAAATCTTTCTTACGATATAAAAAGAATCATGTGTGCAAAACTAAATTATCTTATATTTTTTTTAGTACCAACAAACACCGAAATCACCAAGACGAATAGTGGATGAAAACGAACTAGTTGAAAGTGTTTCTATAATGGCAAATACACTTTCATCCTATTTACAATGTAAATCTGTTCCTGGAAATCAAGAAAAACAGTTATCTCCGCAGCCGACTTTAAAATATAAAGAAATGTGGGCTAACTTTGATAGGTTAGTTTCTAAATTGGATGAAGATGCGGTCGATGATCTTAACGTTGATATAACTAATCTCATTGGTGCGGCATTAAAAAAGAAACGAAAGACTTCATGATTATAATTTATGTAGTTATAATAATGTAGTTTAATACATTATTTACTGTCTATTGTATGTACATACATATCAAGTTATAACAGTATCGATTTCTTAATAATTTGTTTATGTTTTAAAATCAAGAGTTAACACATGTCATTTAGTTGTACTAGCTTTTCACTGCACTGTTTGTTTGTTTGTTTTTTTTTTTTTTTCAAGTGCGCCTTATGACAGACTTACAAAATGTTTGCTGTAACAATTAAACAAAATTTCTTAAAAATGTTGTGCGATATAAATGTCTAGAGCTAGAGCGACTTCTATTCGAAGTCTTGCATTTTAAACCACTCACTGTCGGAAATGTGAAAATAAATTATAAGATAATTGTTAAGTGTCCTAGTTCTAATATATGTCTATTTAACTTTGGGAAAATAAAAATTAAATTTTTTGCAAAAACAAAAAGCGAGTGCAAGCTCAAATTTTTTAGGTTAAATCTCAAAAAATAGCTGATTGAATAATTATGGAGCAATTCCGCTAAAGAAGAAAAAGTAAAGATAGGTGTGAAACATTAACACGGTGATCGAGAGATTTAATTGTTTCCAAAGTCATTCTATCATCTATCAATTTTAAGCCTTTATTTTGAATTCTATCCAAAAGATTGTATTCGGCTATTAGAATAAAGGTTTTATGGATTACAACCAGATTAGACGAGGAGATACATTTCTTTAATCGTATGAGAAAACGTAAACACTTCTGGCTTTTCTGGAGTTGGTTTGTGATACACATTCCAAGAATTGATAGGTTTTGAGTTCCATCGATGAAAGAGCCACTCATGGAAAATGGTTAAATTGGTGGATTTCGCTTTAACAATTCCACTTAAAGGTATGCACTAAATTCTACATTAACAATGCTGTCGACTTTAAAATTTATGTCGCTCTCGTTTGGGAGTTATTCCTTTTTCACTTTTATTTCTTCAAAACCCTTCGATTATTGGATTGGCTGTTCCGAGTAATGTTTCCCAAATTTATATGGATGGTGTGTGAGTAAATTTCGCAAGGCTGTGTTTTCATATTCGGTTGCTTTAAAAAAAATAGGAGAACTATTTTAAAATACAATCGAACACGATATTAATGAGCCTATCAAACGGGTCAATGAAGAACATTAAGTTTTGTTCAAAATAAATAAATAAATTTCCCAATATCAAGATTTTCATACTGATTGTTCCACTGTTCGCCACGCTGCATGTTGTTCAAGCACAGGGTTTGCTGAATGACATTTTCAAATATTCTGCGGTTTCCTTTCTAAATATATACTTATTTTTTTTTCTTCCGTTCATTTTTAATGGTTTCTTTTGTATGTTTTGTTTTCGGTCTTCGTTGTCGGCAACAACGAAGACAACGACGACGTGAGTAAACAATAATTTTTAGTTCAGCTGACTCACGTTTTTCTTACAATTTCCATGGATATGCTTGTACATAGCTGGGAAAAAAATGAAGCCAAAAAAAAAAAAAAACGTTAGTGCACTTACACTTAGCGCTGTAAGCGTTAAGTTTATTCAATTTAAATTCTAAAATGGAAGTCGTATGGAAATTTCTCACGTTTTTTGTCGTGTCTTCCTGAGACAAAAATTTTTCTGATCGAAATGAGCACGAAGGTAAGTTAAATGGTGTCTGATAAACTATATTTTAGTTGTTGTGGCTGTTCTAGTTGCATTTACCTTGGTGAATAATATTTGTATTATGTTTTGTTGGTCGTGCAAAAGAGTTAAACTGCAACTTGATTGGCAGTGGAATTGTGCTTATCGAAATTACATTTGTTCCCCTGTTTTTTTGATAGCAAAACAAAACAGAAAAAAAAAATATGTGAAAAAAGTGATTTTTACACGTCAAATTTTGGCAATAGAGTGGGTGATTGCATTGACTTTATTGCGAACCAACGTTTTTTAAGATATTTATAGAGCCGGGAGAGAATGTGACTTAATACTTAAAATAATATTATTTTAAATAGAATGCATGTAGCTTAAGTTGAATACAATATCTTATTTCAGGATAATACAAGTTTAATTATATTTGACGTAATTGTACAATCTCAGTCGTATTTAATAGATTTGTGTCTACTTGAACCGTTTAAATAATTTTAAATTGTTGAAAATATTCTTGTTTTAATTAAACTAAATATGACATTCACTGTTTAGTGCAACCTATACTTGTGTCTTAAGTTAGGCGAGAAAAAGTCAGTGCTCATGGCTCTATAGCGGCCACCATTGACTGTAAAGTCAGTCATGGATCAGTCAGTTTTCTTGAAAAATATCTTCACTTCAAATACGGCAGTTTTGTTTAATGACGTAGCCATAACCATTCAACCTAAAGTGAGCTTCATCGCTAAACAAATTTCTCTTATGAAAGATCGGGATCGATTCTACGTAGGCCACTGAAATCTTTTCAAACACTTTCTTTAATGCTTTGTTTTAATAACTAAGCTTAAATTGGAGTTTAGACAGTTTACTAAGTAGAGTTTTGTATTAGTTTAAAATTGTGGTACTCCGAAACATCAAAATACATTGTAAAAAGGGGCCATGTCAAATCTTCGTCTCAGAACATTTTTAAAAAAATTCGTAGAGATTTGATTTACCTACATATGTATGTATAAGATCAAGATCACTCCGAAAATCTAAAATAAAGTTCCGCGGACAAAACGAAGTGGAGGCAAATAGTATTTGTTTAAATTCTATAAAGCTTTTAAAAATAAGTAATGTAATGACTATGTTCATCAGCAATTTCGTGTTGCTTTATCATATTTTTTCGGAGTGTACTTCTTCTCTAACCTTAGTTTGAAAGCAACTTCTTAAGTTATGTCAACAGTGTAATTATTTTTTAAAGATTTTTTTGAATGTTAAAAAAATTATTTTCAGTATTCAAAGAAGGCTGTCAAGATAAGATGAAAAGCAAGTACTCCGAAATATATTTTTAAAATGTTGCAGCAGACTATCGCCAATTTAATTAAAACAATGAAAAATGAAAATTTAATAATATCGTTAACATAAACAACACCACTTAACGATTACTCTTACTTTCTTCAGTAACCTCATGGTTGGCCTTTTAATTATTGTATTTCGCGCTTAACATTTCGTGTTTTGTTTTGATAATTTTATTTACTTTTTGTTTTTCTTGCACAACACACAAAACTCCCCCACGAAATTGTATTCTGTTAAAACATGCAGCATGCAACCGTGTGCGACAGCATGCTATACTTACTGTTATTGCCGCTGCTCTTATTGCTAACGCTGCAAACTGTAGCTAGTTGTTGTATAGCTGTTATTACTTCTTTTTCGAATGAATTGAAAGGAAAAGTTCAAAGCGCCATAATGATACAACCAACTTAAATCACTGAACAGTTAGTGGTGTGGTGTGTATGGTGGTTTGGTTTGGTGTAAGTAAGGGGACCACCAGTTTTTACCAGATTGGTTTTAGATGGTGCCATCTTTATTATCTAGCTTTTACCATACCTGGGGCCTGGTCTGGCTGTGTGTTTATGTAGTTATCTCTTTGTGGAAATCAGTAATGAAAAAATTCCAAAGTATAACCAAAAGATTGCAGCTGGAGATGGTTGTTGCGGCGCACAATTGTTTCCTGTCAATGACTTGTCATTGAGTAATGATGTTTGCTATGAGATGTCATGTGATGAAAAAATGATAATAGCAAAGTGACAAGACGATACACTTAACCGGTGAAGTGGTTAAGGCCCTTATTTGGGTTATTGTTAATATAATAACTAACTTACCTATAATGTTCAATGACGAGCGATGTCTTTAGATATAATTATTGTTTCTTCCCTATGTAGTTGTTAATAAGGTTTTGTTTTGAGGAAATTTTTTTTTTTTTTAATTATTGGCTGATTTTATTTAAGTTTGCGCCAGTGAAATAGAAAAAAGAGTTTAAATGTACTGTGGACATTGTTAAAATTTTAAAAATAATACAAAATTCACAACTTACATCAATTTGGTGGCCATTTTGTGTTGGAAACATCAAATACAAATATTTATTTTCGCACGAAAAATTGATGTTAACTTGGTCATACATATTTTTAATCTTCACACCTCATATGTTGTATTCTTAATTTCCCTTCAGACAATTTTCCCTTCAGAGTTTTCAAAAATAAAAAAAAAACCTTTTAAAAAATTTCGATATGCAATATTACTAAGATTATATAAGATGTCTATCATAAAAATTTTGACAATTCGTCAAAAAATATTTCATTTTTTCTCTGAAGTTAAACCTACCTCCTAAACTAGGTGAGATAAATCCTCCTCTTTTTGTAAAAAAAACTTGTTACTGAAACCTCTACAAAAAAAACCGTAGTCAATGCCAACTTTGAGTTCAGAACCTTACTTAGGAACTAAAACTTGTCCTCAGTGTTTTGGATAAATTAGGCATATTAGTTTGATTTCTTCTAAAATAAATTGTAAGGCTGATTTGTGAAAATCATATCAACTGCAAAACAGAAATAATATTTTTTTTCAACGCAAAATTCTATAAGATATCTTCTTAAAAATGTGTGTTTTTTCTTATTGAGTGTTCAATAAGATTATGTTTATTGTTTAGCTTATGTTTTTTCTCTTCTTATGTGGTTATTTTATCTTTATGAATATTTTTCTTTGTGGCAATACTGCTTATGATTTTTTGTTTATTTATGTGTCACCTTTTTTCTTAATACTCATACTTCATTGTATGATCACCAGATTAAATACCTCCGATGACCTTTTATGGCAATCAAACAGAACTTACATAAAGAAGCTAACTTTTTCTATAAATATATCGACAAACAGCTTATGACTGTTGTTGGGTGTTTGGTTTAGTTACTATACGAGGAGATATCAGCACTTTTTTCAACAAATTATAACCACATTCAAAAATACCAAAATAATCTAGAAATCTCATCGAATTTAAATCTAATCTTGATATTCACAATATTTCTAGAATTTTAAATAAACATTTTTGACACGACTAACAAAATTATTATTATCTGTCTGAAATCAAAATTTATTGCGTAAACCATTATGTACATAAAAAAAAAGTAAATAAGTTGAACGAGAAAAAAAAGTTTACATCACAGCGCCAAGCTCATTGACAATTAAAAATATAAAATACGTTACAATACGAGTGTAGGTATAGCTTTCTGGACTTCTTAAAAAGTTATGGCGTAACAATTTCAATTCATTAACTAAAACATGAGTATACTCTCCAAAGTCTTAAATCCACACAAATATGAATTTCAATTGCGATATATTGTTGAATTGCGCTGGAACGATGAGGTCATTATGAAATATTTATCTTTAAGTTGTTTTTATTTATTTTTTTTTTCATTCGTATTTCTTTTTTTTTTATTATTTGTTTTGTTTGGGTTTTTACTCTTATACCGCCTCCACGTCAATGGCGGCAAATCAATGTGCGTTTATATTTTTTGTTGTTGAACATCGGCTTGAAGAACTTTTTGAATTAACTTCCCTCAAGAAGATATTATGTAAATTGGTTTTACGAGCATATAGTAGGTACATACTTTTTTATATTCAAGTTGAAATCATTTTAAGAATTAAAAAATAAAGTAAGTTAGTTAACCTATTTAAAAATAGAAAATTGAAATAAAAATTCAAGTGTTTTTGTTTGTGTTCTTAGAAACAGACGAAGAAATAACATTCGGTAAAGTAGAAATAGCATTTAATTAGCGGTCTTGTAGTGTGATGTATTGATTAAATGTTTGCTTTGGTACATATTTTCAATATTTTTTTTTTCTTCTTTTTTGTTAAAATAACTACCTTGAAGCGGAAATATTATATGAGAAAGAGTTTTAAATAATGATTCATATCTTATACCTAGACAAATGAGATAATTGAAAATACATATAATTACTGAATCAATAAGTTTTGTGTTGCCTTTTTTTTATCTTACCAATAAAGCACTTAATATTAGCGTAATTCAAGGTGTGGAAAAATTGCAATTTATCAGAACACGCGAAAAATTAATAAACCGGGATTTTATTATAGATTTACCCTTAGTTTAGTTTAGTTTTTTTTTTTACATGTCACTGGTAAATTATTGAATGTACTTGTTATCCAAAATCTCTAATCCACCGATTTCGGTTGGTAAATACTATTTGTAAAAATCATTTTTCAGATTTAACACATTTGAAAGCATTTGATAAAGTTTGACCTCAATGTCTCTTATTAAAAATGCATGCGTTTGATATCGATGATTTTCTTCTTCATTTGATTAGAAAAAATTACCTTTCGGACCGCTTAATACAAGTTGTATTGGATGGTCTCAAATCTGATTTCCTGGTGTGCCCCAGGGCTCTATTTTGTCTCCAACTCTTTTCCTTATATTCATTACTAATCTTGTGGCTAAGTTCTAATCCATTAAATTGGTTTGACGACGACAGCACTCTTATCACTCCATATTCGTTTTCTAGATTCACACCCTAGTACTTCGGATGTATACTTCAACTGCAGGCTTATTAAATTCTGACCTCGAAAACATTGGTCAATGGGGAAATAAAAACGGTGTAGAATTTGCGGTCTTGTGTAAAAAATTTCAAAAAAATAATAATTGGATTTAAAAAAAAAAGAAAAAAATTAATCAAAGAAAATGAGTGGATGTTTTTATTGTTTTATATGTATACGTAGCATCTTCATTTTTGACCTCAAACTTGGATTTTTGGTTATTTTAGCAATTCAAATAATGAATTTTATTCTTTTTATATTTTTTTTTAATGAGCAATTCCCACGTTACATTATGGAAAAACTGAAATTTTTATAAATGCGGCAGAATTAATTTACTAAGCATATTAAACATTCCTTCTATACTGAGAAAAAATTAAATCTTTCGGAAAAATAGAATGAAATTATGTTAATAATTCACGTTTACACTTGTGGGCCCTATTTTGTAGGTACTTGCAGGTATTTTTAATAACCGCTTTTCTTTGGAAGGGGCGAAGTACTTGTGAGTAGATGAAAACTAAAATCTAGTACTGTAATCCAAAGCAGAATACTTGCACACCTAAAATCCGCTAGAGGGCCTCTGTTATGTTGGGATATTTTTTCAGACAAATTACGGGGCTTGATGTCTAGTTGGTTCAAAAAATAACCAAAACTCAAAAAAATTATTAAAAAACAAATACAAAGCAAAGTAGGTACTATTTTTTTCGGTATGTTCCATCGCCGCCGGCTTGTTAAGTACTGACCATTAGGTACTTTCCCAGCTTCAAAGAAAAACGCCTAATATTATAGAATATTTTCCAATTCCAAAAAAACAGATGCAAGGAGAAATAATTAGAAACATTTTATTCAATTTTTCATGAAATTACCTAAATGGAATTATAGTTTTTTTTTTACATTCTTAAGTACTTTTTCAAAAGAGCAAGTTCATGCGATTCATTCGTTTATTATTTTAACAATTTTTTCTTAATTTTTTTTTTCTGTGTGTTTATGAGCTTTTCTAATCCTGCATAACAGTTTTTTCTATCTTTATCAGTTTCATTTTGATATTTCATATCTATTAGTACATATGTATGTATGTGCAATTAGACATTATGTTTATGCTTACCACGTTTGTGCTTTTACCGTTTTTACCATTAACCTTAAGCTCTATAGGTTAACTCAATGAAGAAGAAAATAGAATTACAAGCAAAACATTTAATGGTTTAGCAAATCCAAGTTTACATATGTACATTTCGTAATTCGAGACAGGGACCCATGTTACTATCCCAGTAAACTAATCAACCTTTTATATTCACATCGTTTATTGCGTGAGTGCGTACGTACGAACATGCAACTAAATATTTATGTGGAGCTAAGAGAGGGAACACAATGGTGTATCAATTTCATGTTGACCCAAAAGGGCAGCTTTTTAAGGCATTAAACGTATATACGATGAATAAATATTATATAGCACAGCAAGGTGTGTCCTCAACTATGTACAAATTTTCAAAAGTTGTATTACTGATTAAAATCAAATACTTCATTTGCAATTTTTGTTCATTTTTGGCTAGCGGAAAATATAAAGTACCTACCAAAGAATACGAATTTTTTGATATTTTTAGAATTACTTTGTTTATTGCTCCTTGTGATTAAGAAAAAATAAAATGTATAATTTATTTGTCAGGTAATTTTAAAAGCCAGAAATAAAAGATTAAATTGGCGAGAAATAATCTTGCGAATTTGGTAACTCAGTCGACTTTTTCATGGAGTTCCCGTAAAATAAATTCAAAAAGAAAATTAATTTTGTAAATGGGGCTTAGTCAATGGTAAAAAAATCTTTCAAAATCAAATGTATAAATAATGGGGCTTACTCATAGTCGTCTGACAAGTTGTTTCTTTGTCTTTTCTAAGCTAAACTGGAGTTTATGTTATTCATAAACAATTTAGACCCAGGTCGAAAAGATAAACTGGAGCTCAAATCTTAAAAACGGCTGACTCTTTGACTAAGTTGTTTATTTCTATCTGTTAAAAATGTATTTGATTTCAATGCATTGACAGGCAATAGTACTAAAATTGTTATAGAATTCTGTTTTTTACTAAACAAAGGTGCCAAATTCTTTATGAATAGCAGCTTTTTCTAACCTGTGTGTTAACTTTAGACTCGAGGCCAGTTGGACTCGGATCTTAAGTTTGACTTTGAATATGCCCCAATAACTTTACAATGATTTTCGACTATTTATTAATTTTAAACGATTTTAAATCACTCGTCTAAATTTAAAATCAGTAAAACACGATTTTATTTTGTTTTGTAGCTGCGTTCACTCTCTCTTCATCTCTATCTGTCAAATTTAAGCTTGATCATCACAGATTTCCTTGCGTTACGTTGCGGAGTTCACTCTAGTTAGACGTGTTGTTTTAAGTGTTTAAAACTAAGAAAAATTTAAACAAGTGCTTTGTAAAAAGGGATGCATTGACTAGAGTAGGTTTTATGCTCGAACAAGAATTTGGGTACACAAATTGCTTAGAGCATTTTGTTTTCCGGACTATTTTATTTTCTGTGCATGAAGATTATGTCTTATGGTTTCTTGATGTAAAAAAACTGCATAAGATTGAAAGGCAATCCGGTTTTTCTCTCTTAGGAATCACATAAAACATTCATTATAAAAACATAAACAAATTGTTTAAGTTTTTAAGGTCATCCAAACGTATAGCTTTATCTATAAAAAATCAATACTCGATACACCAAATAACAAAGAGCATGTTAAAATAATGCATTCAAGAACTTTGAATCATCCTCATCATTTGACCAATTTTTAGTATTTTTTATTTTCTCTTAACCTATAGTTGGGGTTAGTTTACAGTACATACTCGTTCATAGAGTTGCGTTTCTGTGGCGCTCCTTAGTTCTGCCCAACATTATAATATTTGAGTTTGGTTCATTGAGGCTATAGTTAGTAGATACTTTTGTTGATTTTGCGTTCAGCATAATTTCAAATGCAAGCCACTATAGACGAACAGTTATATACGAGTAGGGTATAGTTTAGTAAAATAGGAGTGGCAGCGCCCATTTTAAAGTTTCTATATTATGGTGTTTGGGACTGAAATTCCGTTTGATATGGTAACTAGGCATTTAAGTTTAACGAACCTTCTGTATGCATTGACAAAAATAGTGCAATATGTGGATCAAATCAGCATACGCGATGGAATGTGCGCAATGACGATGGATAATGAGTGTATTTGATTTATTTGTTATATTCTGTCAATGGTTTTTATTGTTTTGACACGTGCTTATGGACACATTTTTTTCGCTTGCAGAATGCATGGGTATAAGTATAGGCATAGAGTTGAAAACAGAAATATTTTGGTAATTTTTTTTAGTAATAAAAATAAAGCTCAAGATGAAATTTTTTACAAAAATCGAGCTTATGTTCTGCAATTCCATAAAAAATGAATTGAAATCACTTTTCAATTTCACGTGAAATGAAATTGCTTGTTCTACATTTGGAAGGATTTCGAAATTGTTTCGAACTGTCAAAATTCATGCTTCATCCATTTTTGTTTTGTTTCTAAAGTGGTGAAATTTCTGCTGCTTATGAAGATGGATGAAATATTATTGGCAATTTTAATGGAAAAAAGGAAGCAGCTTTCCAAAGAAAAAATTAGAAGACAAATTTTGAGAGATAAATCAAATGTATTAGATCTACCTGACATAAAGTGAGTAGGTATGCGAATATAAATTTATGAATTTGTTCTAATATTTTTTTGTTTTGTTTTCATGGTAATTTTAGATTGAGCAAAGACGCTTTTTATATGTTTTAAGTGAAATAGAACCTTTTATAAAACCTTCATCGATTCCTCCAGTTATCAAAGATCAATAGGCAATGATTTGGACATAGCCTTGGCACATCCAAATTATGCAACAAGTGGATCAAATTACGCATCCTGGTGCAAGGCAAAGCCATGACTCTTTAATATGGTCTATGAGTGATGCAAGGTACCTTTTGTGGGAAGAATATCAAAACGGACAACAGGGTTCTTGGTTGCTAGGCGATGCTGGATTTGCACTTGAACCTTTTGTACTTACTCCCTATAGATTTACTCAGAGCGGAACAAATCAGTCCAATTTCAATAACTACATCATCACCAATTTCACAGACAATTCACACAACATAAACAATGTGATTTGAATTCGTTCAGAAAATGGAATAAAACGAAATGCAGAACATCCATTTTCATTTTCGGAGTTCCAATTCACAATTAATTCACAATAGTGAATTGTGGAACACCTAAATTCACTTTCGCCATGTGAATTCACAATAAGTGAAATGCAGAACATGGGCGTAAAAATATTTACTCTTTAAAGTTTTTACATAAACTCAAAAATAATAATTCTCGAAATGAACATCAATTAAGCTGAATTCTTAATCTTCACGCTTAAAAATTCATATCTCGAAAAAGAGTTCATATACAAAAATATTACTTTATCATGTGATGTTACAATTTTTAACATTTAAAAAAAACTTTTTAAACAGATGACAGATTAGTAAAAAAAAGTTGACAAATGACTGGTTTTCGTTCACTCTGGAATGCTCTCAAGTACAAATGCTAAAACATTTAAAGAGTGTCGAAAAATAGAACTTATCCGAATCTCTATTTTGAGGGCTACTAAATCATCTGAAAAAAGTCAAGGAGCTGAAAACCGACGAGTACGAGCTTAAAACGACGTCCCACACTATGACATTGTAGTGAACTTGTTCGTATACGCACTTTTCTTCAGAACTCAAATTTTTCGCCCCACCTACAAGAAGTCCCAGAACAACGTCGAGTCAACTAGTATTTAGTTAATAATAAAAAACTGGAGATGCAAGTTTATCAAATTGAAGTATTTTTTAGTAGAATATAAGCTTATG
This sequence comes from Syrphus vitripennis, assembly GCA_958431115.1. NCBI lineage: Eukaryota > Metazoa > Arthropoda > Insecta > Diptera > Syrphidae > Syrphus > Syrphus vitripennis. The sequence goes on from OY288110.1 coordinate 76,512,003, forward strand.
AAATATGAAATTGTTTTGATAAAAAAAAAAATGTTTGCAATAAAAATAAATAAATAACTGGTTTTAGATTTTTAGAATGTTAATTTCGGAATTACTGGAATAATTTTAAATTACAGTATTTGGAATTAAATTACAAAATTTTAGATGTATAGAATTTTAAAATATATGTCCCAAAGTCTGTAACTTTGTTTATTGCTAATAAACTTACAGTAATAAAAAAAAAACAGTTTAATATATCCCATTATAATTTGTGATCTCAATAGTAGACACTTCGAGACATAAAATGTTTTTTTTTTCAATAAGACCATTATTTATGCCTTTAAAAAATAAATATAAAAAAAACATGTTGATATGTGCTTTGTTTTTTGATTACCTAAAATCTAAAAAATGAAAAAAAGAAAAAATCCTTTTTCTTTTTTAAAGACGGAAAATTATATTGAGCAAATTCTACTACATATGCATACCTATTCTTGAGAATGATTTTTAATGATTAACATTTGCTCAAATGTACAAAACCATAATATTCGATTGCTTAATGGCAGTAATGCAAAGTACAACTAATTTAAAATCAATTACTGCGGAATGTTCTTGAAAAGTCTGCCTTCAACTTTTTTTTTTTTCTGATTGCTTAATTCTATTATCGCCTCAACTTAACAGTGTCAGCGTCAACTAATCCTGTATAAATAGATACATATATGTGTAATAAATCTAAACTTGAACTTGCATAATTTATAGAACCTTTAACCATGCAATCATTAGACACTAAATGTTCTACAATGACCTTTTTATTGTGGAACTGTGTTTTGATAAACTTGATTGTTAAAAAAAGTCCAGTACCTAAACAAAAACCCTGACAATTCTAGGGATTTTAGTGTTCAAACAGATTAAATCATTGCTAAGTACATTTGTGGTATTGCTTCCCAAAAACCTTATTGGGCTTCCCGTTTACTTCCACGCTCTAAACTTTACAGATAGTATTGGTTCTATTCAAAAACAATCGTGATTTTAAATAAATAATTTATTTTGTCATTACATGCATCAATATGTCCTAAACTCTTTTTTAAAAGTTTGTCATAAAATAATAACGTTATATGAACACAAAAATGCATGTTTAAAGGTATACAGTCTTTATAGAAATTATCTCCTTCTGACTGTCTCTTTCTCTCTCTATCACACTCTCTCTTCCTCTCCATGGCGATCAATTATCCTATTATTTTAACTACACATTCCAGGACGAAATGAAAATCATCGAAGTTTCTGAATCCGAAGAAAACTCCATACCACCTAAACAATTGGATCAACTCCGTTTGCCAGTAATGAAAGTTTGTTCAGGAAGTGATCAATACATTATATACGAACTAAAAAGTGACAGTCAACCGGCTCATAAAAATCCTAAAGAACCCCCTCCAGACTGTTCTAATCCGAAAGAACATAAAACTTCCGATTCCATCATTTCCAGCAGTGCTACAAAAGTATTTGTAAATCCTGGACCATACACAATCAGTTTTCAAATACCAATTCAGCCAGTTAATGAGATTTATCCAAAATCAAAGCGTGAGTTAGTCAGAAAAAGAAGCATTTTAGCCAAAACAAAGCGCATTTTAGCCCGAGAAAGACTCGCAGAAGCTATTGATGCGGTAGTGAATAAAGACATGACAATTGGTAAAGCTGCAAAAGCCTTTGAAGTGACAAAGAGTACCTTGTGGAAAGAAGTTAACAAACAGACCGACCGTCGAAAAAAGAAAGTCAATGAAAATCTCACTAAGAAGATCGTTGATCGTATCTGTGGCGGTGAATCACTTTCAGCCATTTCAAGATCCTTAAATGTTGCCAAATCAACGATACACGAGCATAAAGTTCGACTTGGACAAGCTGGCAAGCTTCCACCGAATGTAACTTTCAAACCACCTCTAGATAAAACACAGCAAGAAGCTATCAAGAATCGTATAATTGGGGCTTTTCGTGCTGTTCGAGTTAATGGTATGTCTTTGCGTTTAGCATCAGAGTATTTCTCAGTGCCACGATCAACGCTTTGGAAGCACATACAAAGGTTTAAAGCTTCCCAAAAGAAACTAGAAAAAGATGCACCCAAAGAATGTAAGGATACTGAAAAGACTGCGGAAGATGAAAGTAGTAGTAACGAGGAAACTAGTGAAGAAGAAGAGGATAGTACCGAAGCAGATGACAGTCCAGATGAAGTAGCAAATGAAGATGCTTCTGAAGAAATGAATGAAAGTACGTCCGATGTGCAATCTACAACAACAACCGAGACTGACCGACAGGATGACTTTGATTTGCTGGATTTGTCTTCTGCGTCACAGCTTGGTGATCCAAGTGAAGATGGAGACATTTTTATAGGTTTTGATTTTGAATCTTTTGAAGATTATGTAAAGACAGAATTAGAGAAATGACGTATGTATGTTAAGTAATATGTATAGAATTTGTAAAGGCATGTTTTAATGCTTGTACAATATACTGGCGTAAAATTTAGTCGATTAAGTAGGATGTTAAAGCATTTATAGTATGGTATAAGTTATAAATATCACTTTGCTAATTTTTAACGAATAAAGTATCGTACTATTTTTCAACCGTCTTTGATTTAGGCGCGTTTGGTTTGATTTCATTATTGTGTTAAAAGTTAACAAATTGCTAATTAATATCATGGTAATGCCTTAATTTCAGGTTGTTTAAAATTTTATGTCATTTTGTTTTCATTTTACAGTGACGTTTATGTTCATTTATTTTATATTTTTAAGTTTTAATGCAATAAATTGATATAATACTTTAAATAAAAAAAAGCTATTTGTTTTTTGATAAATACAGAAGTTCAAGATAATAATTCTGGTAATTATAAAGTTTTTCATTTTAACACCAGATTAGAATTCTGTCATTAAGACATGATTGTACCTACCTTAATTTAAATAACAAATTTATTGGTGTTCCAAATTTATTTTTATGTTGAATTTTTAATTCAATAATAGGAAAACAAAGAAAAATTATTTGTAAAATAAAACCATTTCTTCCTTTGTCATTTGTATTGGCTGAAATACGCTGTTACGATTCCTCTTATATTTTGGGTCGCTTTTTGTTTGTGGTTTATATATTTTGCAGCCCTAAAAACTCATTTCAAATACAACGAACTGTCGAAAGAAAAATATTTGTACAGACTCAAAAATGTATACAAAAACCGAAAACAAAAAATGCCAAAATAAGTCCAAAAATCAAGAAATTGTAAGGTACCTTAGCTACTTTATCTATGCTGTTACTGGAAAGTGCGTAAGCAATTTTATTTACATTTAAATATATTTTCGAAAGTAAAAATAATTCTCATTTATTTCTCTTTTATTTTTCTAGGCATCTACCATCGATGGAAGACGTAAGGGAGCTTGTCTTTTTTGTCAAGAATATTTCATGGATTTGTACCTGTTAGCAGAACTTAAAACAATAAGTTTAAAGGTAAAGTTAATAATTTTTTTCTTGATTAAGCAAGGTTCCAAAACACTACTTAACTAAGTTTTACTGTCGCTTCAAATGTTTGTATTGTAGGGTTTTAATAATTTTCTATTACACAAGTATAAGAATTTTTTTGGAATAAATTGTGCCAAAGGTTTTTGAAAGAAAGGTTCAAATAACAATCATTGTACAAATTTCAAAGACGGTATAAAAAGGTCTTAAACAAAAACATCTCTTCTTTACCCGTTCCCGGAATTGTACGTAATTAAAAAAGCTTTTATTATTTAATGCTCTAATAAATTTCAAATCTAGTTATAAAAACTAGAAACCCCAGAAACTTTTAGTTTTTGAAACATAATACATAATGGGGTTGGCCGTGGCGCGATGGTATGCGTGGTCGCCTGTCAACCTCACTGGTCGCAGGTTCGATCCCTGCCGTAGTTCTATGTAATGTTTTTATTCCATTATCATTGATCATTGTTGGGCCGCTGGTTTACTCATTACATGGCATAACACTAACAACATGTGATTGAGTAAATACTAGTATGCCCAACAAATATGACAATGAACAAAATAATGCGAATTATAAAGAGACATTGATATAAGACACGGCATTTTCTCCGCTTTAGCCCAGCCGCCAACCCTGGAGATAAAATCTGGGGCAACCACCACCTTGAGTCTCAGTACCTCGCCCCACATACCTTTCCGTATACCTTTCCCTTCCCATTCCTATTCTTCACGCCCGCGCTGTGTTGAAAAACATATAAAGGGTACACCATCCCCTTGAGCGCGCGCAAATTATAAAAAAAATACAACTGTTTATTTTTAAATTTCTTTTCAAAATTTTGATTTTGAAAAAGTTTCAACGAAAAGCTTGAAAACACTTGAATTAAAAACAAACGCAATGAATAAGCTTAATAGCTTTTTTTGTTATAAATTGCATCTCTAATATTGTTGAAAAAGTTACTACCTCTTTCGAAGAGCATTTTAAGTCGTTAAAACTGAATATGAAAACTCTCTCTTTAACATATTAGCAAGTACATGCGACACAGTCGTCCATTTTATTTATTTTAATCAGAAGTCTTCAACAAAAACAAATAATATAACAACAGGAACAAGTCTTCATAACATCCGGAATGATGCTATAAGGCTAATAAATCTTCATGTACATATGTATTTTCAAAGTATAAATAAATCATCATTCAATAGACACACTTATTTTTTTTCTGTTTTAATTGAAAAATTAAAAATATCTCAAAACATAACATTTAGCTTTTTTTTTTAATTTTGGACAAGTTCCCATTTATAAAACATAGCTATAATAAAACATATAATGTGTGAATACATGATCATGGCCAAGTTTACAAAATAGTAATGATATAATGAAAATAGTAATGAATAGTATTTTTTTATGCAAGATATGTACATAAATACATGCCTCTTTGAAAAACAAATGCATTTTTGGAACAAAACGCCGATCCATGGCGAAAAGCAGTTTGCAGTGTGAAGTGGAAAACTGAGACATCAAATTTCTTGCACAACTGCGAGAAATAAGCACGAAAACGAGATGAGTTTAATGAATTTATCAAAGACATCATTTTCAGATATCTTGATTTAAAAAAAAAACGCAAGTGTTTATGTGGTGCTAAGAAAATCATGAAAAATTTGGTTTCAGTGTTAAAATTGGCTAACGGCTTTAATTGAATTCTCCAAAACTCTCACAAACCAATAGCATTCCCCGATATCATTAAGCTTAAAGAACGCTGTCTTCAGCTTAAAAAGAATAGCAACTAGAACTAGACACTATTTACACCTTTATGTTTAAATGAAGTTTAATTTTTAATAAATAAATCCCAACTCCGAAAACTTTCTTCTCTCTAGGTCACAACAGTTGATATGCAAAAACCTCCACCAGATTTTCGTACGAACTTCGAGGCGACACATCCGCCAATTCTTATTGACAATGGTCTGGCCATTCTGGAAAATGACAAAATTGAAAGGCACATCATGAAGAACATCCCCGGTGGATATAATCTCTTCGTTCAGGTAATAAAACATATTTTTTTTTTGTTAATTGAATCTTTCTAAAGCGGATATTTTTTTTGCAGGACAAAGAAGTAGCCACACTGATTGAAAACCTGTATTCAAAATTGAAATTGATGTTGGTTAAAAAAGATGAAAGCAAAAACAATTCGTTATTGTCACATTTGAGGAAGATCAACGATCATTTGGCATCACGTGGAACACGTTTTCTAACGGGTGATACTATGTGTTGTTTTGATTGTGAACTGATGCCAAGGTTACAGCATATTCGAGTGGCTGGAAAGTATTTTGTCGATTTTGAAATACCCGTAAGTATTACTTTTTTTTTAAATTAAAATTAAACGACTTTGGTTTTAATTATTGCATTTTTATATTTAAGACTCACCTGTCATCCTTGTGGCGTTACATGTATCACATGTACCAATTAGATGCCTTCACGCAATCCTGTCCAGCTGATCAGGATATTATAAATCATTATAAACTACAACAGGTAAGTTCGTGCTTAATTCAAAACACATATTGCTAGTTAAGAAGAGAAGTGACCCATGCGTAACTTTTTTTTTTTAATAAAAATAAGCTATACAAAAAAGTTTCATAAATTATTTCGGTTCTTAACTAGCCACAAAACGTTTTTTCTTGTCCTTGAATGTTTTTCCTTTCTTTTTGAATTTTATTTTAAATATTTTTATTATTTATTTTCTTTACTACTGACAAAAATAAATATTTTAAACAAAGGCTAAAGGTGATATTAAGCAGGTATGTCAAATAATAGGAAAAACAAAGTTCAACGATTTTTGGTTATTGTTGTTGTTGTGTTTATTTTTAAATATTCAAAAGACTAACAACTTGGTTATGGCAAATAAAATGCTTAAACACAAATATCATACAAATAACAATTATGAAATATTATCGCTTACAAAAAACAGAAGAAACGATCCCAGAAACAAATACATTTGAAAAAAAATTAAAATAACTTGTTCTACCCTTAGTATGCAGCAAATAAGTAAATAAGGTTACATATATGGACATTTCATTTAACATTTTTAAATTGGAAAAATATTAAATTATAAGAATTGTATTGTATAACTGAACCAAAATAACAAAAATCCATCAACATCAATATTCCAATTTTAAAACGACAAAATAATTAATTAAATATTACACACACAAAAACTTTTGATAACTCGTCTCTTTTTCGTAGTTTGAATTCTCTATATACAAATACTTTACATTCTTATAAATAGTGTCTACTAATAAAAAATACAATTGCTTTCATTTTAGCTAGAAGGTTTTTTGTGCTGCACTGAAATTGTTGCAATCCTTTATATTTTTTCACTCAAAATGAACTTTCAACATTTCCAAATTCAGATTTCTGTTAAACTGAAAATTGAACTAACAGAACCATAATTCAACCTAAAGTAATCTCATCCAGTTGCGATTAAAAAATTGTAATTTGGCGTTCACGAAGTTTTAGAGAAAAAAGTTAAAAGAAAAATCTATTTTGCTACTGTGAATGCAATAGGGATAGAATAGTTTTACTGACCATATTCATAAGAAAATTATTATTGAATTTAAAAAATGAAAATAATATTCCACAAAAAAGTTAATTTTTTGAACAAAAAACAAAACAAATCTGGAAAGGGTTTTCAATATCTTAATTCTGTTTAAGCCAATCAATAGAATTCAAATGCAATCTTAAATCCATCAATAAAAGATCATGTATTGAAATTAATAATATCATCGGTGATGTTTTTCATCGAATTAATACAGTCACCTGCATGAAGTTTAAAACATTGTAACTTAATGTTGTGTTCAACAACCAAAATAAATCACATAACAATTAATACCATTTACAAATTTGTTATTTTCAGATGCTCAAAATGAAGAAACACGAGGAACTGGAAACACCTACATTCACAACGTCAATTCCGATTAATGTTTCGGAATAAGATATCCCATGAGATGGTGATAATAAATTAAACATTTAATTTTCCAACTTAAGTTTTTGTTTTCCTATTTTTTTTTTTTTTTTTGTTTTGTGTTTGTTTTTAATGCATTATTATTATTATTTTAATATTATAATTTACGTTAAAACAAACTTACAGTTTTGAGAAAGAGTTAATGATTATTTTGTTAATAGTAATTATTATTTATAAAAAAAATTAAAATGATTAATCCTACAGAACAAAATTAAAAGAAACCATTTAGTCCTTACAATTTTGCAATTAAATATTTGCTAAAAAAAACCAAGTAATTAAAATTGGTATTAATCAACTAAAAATTAAAGCAGTTCAATCAGCCCGAAAAAAAACTTAATTTAAAGTTTTTTATATACATACTTAATATTATAATAATAAACTTACAAAAAAAATTCAAGGATTATACCAGGAGCAAATTGCTTTGTATATAATTTTATACATGAAAAATCAGAAGTAAATAAAAAAATATTTGATACGAGAAAGAAACGCATTTTTAACACTGGGTGGGATACAATTATCATTATTTATTTTCTTTTGTAGTTGTTACCATTACATTTGAAGGTGCGAAAACAATTCCTCGTAATATTTTCATGCTTCGCTATACCAAGTTTTTCTTCTTAAATGTGCAGAACTACCAACGTATTCCTATTCTCGATCCCAGAATTGGAAAATCAAAACCAGTCACTGAAAGCAATCTGCGCGATTTTCTGGCTTTTTCAAAAAAGAAATTTTGAACTTTCGAAATTTAGATAACAAGTAAGGAATGCGACTAACCTTATTAATGTGAGATTAAAGTTTGCCTCAGACATGAAACAATTCCAAACCGGGATGGCTGTCGACGTTTTCTGAGGTCAACCAGGAGAACAGTACACGCGGAGCCTTAGGGTGAAGCAGTCGAAAAGAAGAAATGAAAATCAGCGGTAAATGAAGAAGAAGAAAGTGTACTTATCAACTAATAAACTACGAGGTTGTATATTTCATGTTTTCGAAAAGAAAACTTAGTTTCAAGAGCAAATACTTGAGTCATATGAATTGGATTAACAATCATAAAGTTCAAGGATATATTTAAATTTATTTATTTATGTATATGTAGATTTTGTCTGAAAAGAGTAGCAATTTTACATTTAAAAAAAAAAATTAAATTCCGTAAATATTTGCAGAGTAATTAAACCAATACGTTCTATTGCCCTCAACTATGCTTGCAATATAGCGTTTTCCGATTCCACCAGCTAACACACGAGCACCTCCAATATTAGAACTCTGATTTACAATAACTTCAACAAAGGTAACAATTGCACCTTGTCCATTGGAGGGATATTGCAATATCAATGTCACATTTTGTGGTGAAGGCCAATAACTTCTGTCTCTATTTTGGGAAACAAGGCGATCGTCTAAAAGAATTTATTATTTCTATATTGACATTTTTATTTGAATTAAATGTGTTGGTCTTACATTTGATACGTTTTCCAAACGTATAACGTAGATTTCCACCAATTTCAACTGTAGTTAAAGTAGTAATATTGGGAATTCGGAATAGGTCCACAAAATCTTCAACTTCGGAATCGATTGTAATTTCAGTTTCTATATTATTTGAATTCATGTATCCTGATGCGACGAAGCTCACAAGTAGATAAATAATAAATAGTTCTATCGGCTGAATCATTTTGTCTAACTAGCTCAGTGATTGACTCAACTATTGTTTATAAAGGTTTTTCACCTGGGAATGAAATATATTTTGAATTGCATCATTTGTGTAATATAATTTGTGATAACTGATAACCAAATGTTTTGCAATCTATGACTAAGAGAATGTTGCACAAATGCATAGAATGTTGTGTATGCACTTGAAATTATGTTCAATTAAATTATTTTTTCAAGTTTCAAAAAAATAATCATTAAGCTGATGATAGTAATTAATAAGTGATTCAAATGTAACGGTAATTGAAAGCGACTAAGGGGATTTTTAGTAAATTGTATCTGATAATCATACATATTCTATTGAAGTTGAACATATTGGATTATTTCCGAATATAAAGTGTCAGACGAAGGCTTCCTGATGAGTTTTTTATCTCTCTGCACACGAAGCTTCTCGTGCTAGATGCGTACTACGCGTGTTTGCCGTTCTTATGCGTGTTCTGTAAATAAGGAGTAAGCACACAAGCTGCAAATCGCGCATATGAAACATTTTTGACGACGAAGAAACAACATAACAACATGTTGCTATGATTGACAACAACAAGTTGTTGTGCGAGCATGTAGGTATATGGCACAGTACGCATCATAGAGAAATTACCTTTGTATATGAAAACTATAGTACTATCATGGCGAGTTTTTTTTAGGGTTGCAGAGGTCCTGGTGGTGGCGCTGCAAAATGTGAGGTGTAAAATTCGATTTGGGGAGTCTTTAAGCATCGGAAATTGTTCGTAGGAGCAAGAGGAGACTATTTTTTGGATAATTGCATCCAAAAAATATCAATAAATATCATTTAAAACCTCCATAAGCTCTCCGCAAAAAAAAAAGAGTAAGGGTTGCATAGGTAAATTAGATGTCGCCCCATTCGACTTCCACCATGATAGTACTATAGTTTTCATATACAAAGAAATTACTTACCTCTTAAGTTTTTTTCTCTATGGTAGGTACACATAAAGAAGGTTATATGATTAGAGTTTTCATTTTTGTTCTCTACTGCGGATCTGGTAAAATCGTAGCCTCGTTTGTTTTTGTGCCATACTTGTTGTTGTTGGATATTGTTGTTTACAATATCACCTATTCGGCCATATTGGAATTTTGTTGTTGTGTTTATGTGTTAATACTCTGTCATATCACCATGCCGGCCATCTTTATTACCCTTTTGACAGGTCTCGTTTTTGAAAACCTGCGCAATATAATACCTATATGTGTACTGTGGGTATAAGGTTTAATCGTCACCTTGAGTCTTAACGGTGCGATTGAGAGGCAAGAGGAGACTATTTTTTGGATTATTGCATCCAAAAAATATCAATAAATATCATTTAAAACCTCCATAAGCTCTCCGCAAAAAAAAAGAGTAAGGGTTGCGCAGACACTTTAGATGTCGCCCCATTCGACTTCCACCATGATACTTTGTATATAAAAACTATAGTACTATCATGGCGAGTTTTTTTTAGGGTTGCAGAGGTCCTGGTGGTGGCGCTGCAAAATGTGAGGTGTAAAATTCGATTTGGGGAGTCTTTAAGCGTCGAAAATTGGTGGTAGGGGCAAGAGTAGACTATTTTTTGGATTATTGCATCCAAAAAATATCAATAAATATCATTTAAAACCTCCATAAGCTCTCCGCAAAAAAAAAGAGTAAGGGTTGCATAGGTAAATTAGATGTCGCCCCATTCGACTTCCACCATGATAGTACTATAGTTTTCATATACAAAGCATGATAGTACTATAGTTTTCATATACAAAGCAACACGTTATTGGTATTGCTTCGATTTCATCACAACGAACGAACTCGCCCTAAACTTTTTGATCCTCAGATCAAGACTTGAACACTTGATTAACACTTTGTTCTCACCAAAAGAGATCTCGGTTTAAACCATGATATCAAAATTTCATGGAAAGAAATATTTCACTTTGCTTTTTTGAGATTCTTAATCCAGACCTAAAAGAAAAAGATTAAACAATATTTACCATTGAATTGAATTCTTTTCCCAAATTGATTTCCATATCGATTTAAAAAATGTGTTTAATTTCGGGTGAATTCACCTTGCAATGGTGCCAACATTTCCCATATTTTTGTTAAAATTCACTTGTCAGTAACAACTTTCAAAAATTAAGTCAGTATTTGCTTCCGCAAAATACATTAACCCAAACAACAATTTGTAACCTCAGTACCCAACTTATCGCGGTAATAATTTTATCGGTTTATAAACCTTTTAAACCAAAAATTATTTCTTGCGAACATTCCAAAAAAAGTTTCCCTATCTTTATGAATATGCGCTTTGAGAAGCACTATGTTTAAAAATATTTTGTACTCAAACGAATCTAAACGTCAACAGACTAATGACACTGACATTTCAAATGACAAGAGCGAAATTAACGTGCGTGTTTATTGTTGTTTAGTGGTTTCCAAATTTTAAAATTTAAAATTTTTACAGATCATAATTATGCCTCTGCAAGGAAATTTAGAGATCTTAAAACGACAATTTCTTTGCTGCTACCCGATCAACTTTATTGATTGGCAAGTAAGACAGTTGCATTCCAAAAATTAAAACCAATCACGTTCCCTTAATCGTTTTCCAGGAAGCCACTGTCTAATCTCAGCTGGGATGAACAAAAGCAACTTATCGACTCCACCTACAACAATTACCTGAACCAAAAGTATCCAATTAATTCCAGTTACCAGCTTAAATTGTTCAAGAAACTAATAAATCTCTTGGAACAGTCTGCAGTAGAAGTGCATGACGAACTATATGAAGCCTTTTGTAAGCTCAATTCAGTTGCAACTAATGACGAGAAATTCTCCTACAAACACTATTCGCTGCCACTCCATGACACTGTTATAACCTTAAAAGAATCCAAAAGCTTTGTTGCCGATGGAACAACAGGTCTATGCAGCTGGCAAGCTTCTCTAGCTCTGGCCGATTGGTTGCTTCATCATACAGATGCGGTTCGGGGGAAAAAAGTGATCGAATTGGGTTCTGGGACTGGTTTGTGTGGATTTATTGTATCGAAATGCTGCAAAGCACAAAATATCATCTTGACCGATGGAAGTCCCAAGGTGATCGATATTCTTAACACAAATCGAGCTTTAAACTTTCCACTAGAAACGGAGGAAATCATTGGTGAAAAATGTTCAATTCTCCACTTGCCATGGGAAGAATGTGAACTTGTTGGAAAGAAAAAGTTTGATGTTATTCTTGCTGCGGATGTTGTTTATGATTCTTCGGAATTTGATAGTCTAGTTGGGGCCATTGAACATCTCTTTGGGTTGATGGAAAACAAGGTGCAAATGATATTAGCTGCTACAGTTCGAAATGAATCTACTTTAAATACGTTTTTGACTTTGTTGGGTAAACAGAAAATAACTTTTTTATTGATGTTGTTTTGTATGTTTGGTTTGTATTTCAGAATCAAAAAAGTTCATCATTGAGATCCAGGAAGTTGTTTTGGAAAAAGAAAGTTATTTATTTTGGGACAGATCAACGCCCGTTAGAATATTGAAAATTACAAGGAGTATAAACTTAAGCTAAGACGAATATATGTAAATATTTATTTGATAAAAAATATATTTTTATAGCCGAACAGAAAACAAAACAGTTCTAAATGTTATAAAAAAGCAGAAGAAGTAAACGGTGGAGTAATGGTTAGTGCTCAGTCAATTACATGATGTGATTTCGCTTAAATCTAAACCATTTGGTATTAGGAAGCCAAATAGTGCCTCAAACATAATTTACTCAGGCGCTGCCGAAAATTACGAAATTCAACAATCAAATCAGCTACAAGGCTTTTGGCTCAGTCATGTATGGCCATCTTATAGTTGGGATCTAGGGATTATTTCCTAGGGTAATGTTTTGACGGGAAGCTATTTTCCCCCGAAAATCACTGCACTACTTTTAATGGTACGAAAAACAGTCGAAAATTAGGTTAAAGAAAATTGTCACGAATTTTCTGAAAAATAGGAACTTAATTGGGAGCAACATTTATTATTCGTCTCTTATCGAAGCGTGTCAGTATTTGCGGACGCTCGGCTCTTATATTAGTTCCATAATATTTTGACTCCAATACTACCATTATTTCCATCTTTAATTTCAACCAAGCCCTGCCAACAAATTTACTTTCTATACAAGTATAAAATGGGTTAGGTACCCTAGCGCCAAATCCAAAATGCAGCGGTTTGTATTAAAAACGAAATCTTTCACTTTCAATTTGGACTTGTTTGTTTTGTCGAATTAATTTTTTCCGAAATGAAAAGGTACTTCTTTTCTTAATCTCGGAATCGCTTTTAAAACAAGAAAAGCCAGATCTGCCATTGAAGGCGATCCGTTAAAAATATTTTTCACATTTTGGTCCAATCAGATCCAATCCAATCGCTAGGTTAAAATCAAAAAACTTCTTTAGAACCAACAAAATTATTGCGAGATTCATAGTGGGTTAAGTTTCTGATCTGATAAAAGATAACTCACTGCGAAGAAACTGTTTCTTAGAATAATAGAAGAGTGCAATCGTTTGTCTACGTTTATACAACTTTTAGAAGAAATTTAACACCAATCGTTTTCTTTTTATAAGCAATTTTATTTCTGGGACATGTAGTTACCCCCCCCCCCGACTTTAGCGTTTGTATAATAAATTGGTCAAAAAATTTGGCAGACAGGCAATCGTTTATACATTTCTTATAATATTATTAAAAATTATAGTAAACTTTGAACAAGTATAACCTCCCAAATCCAAAACATTACTTAGTGGGACAAATTATACTAACAGAGTGAGATTTTCTTCATTCGGGTTAGAATCCAATCTAAATAACATTTTTTACATCTTTATTTCAAGTAGGTAGTAACATGACCCAAAATTAAAAACTGATTAAAAGAATCGATGTATAGTATAAACTATTACAATTATCAACTTTGCCCCATTTAAAAGTCGAGGGCTTAATATCCTCATTTGAAAGTTTTGAATAATTTATTAAAAATTAAAAGAAATACAAATTTGAAAAATTAACACCATGGAATAATATTGCACATTACATTGCAGATTCTTCGAGCACTATGGACGGTGGGCTAATTTCCTTTTTTTTTTTTTGAAGTGGCTTTAATTTGAAAACTGCGTGTACAATTTTTTCTAAAAGTTGTACAAATTTGGACAAATGATGTTGCTCAACGGTTGATCAACTCAAAAGTAGTTGCGCCAACTACATGCAAGCATTTTAGGACCTACATTAATTTTGTTTCAAGTCGACTGCGAAGTAGTCACCTTATTTATTTTGTAACAAAATTATGTTTGTCAACATATTAAATAATACAATCATGTTGTTTATGTCTAGGTATATTCAGTATTTATTATTTATTTTGTTTCCTCATTTTTGCACATAAATAATAGCATTTTTTTAAATATTGTTTTGTTCTATTTTGTACGCTTACAAATAAGAAACTAAAAAAAACATACACAATACATACATAAGTAGAAAAAATATAAATTTAATTAAATTATTTTTATTTATTTTGCTGATTATTTCTTTTTTTTATTTTATGAATCATTGCTAAAATTAAATTATTAAAATGAAAAAAATATCACATTTACGATTAATTTATTAAATCTATAAAAAAAAAACTATAAAAAAAATTACACAAAACGCTGGACTAGAATATTTTGCAATAGTTACAACTAAAAATTCAGCTAAATATGCATACTTCACGAAAACAAAAAAAATTGAAAACATAACATAACAAATTATATTTTCAACGAAACTAAGCCATGTGATGTTTTAAGGGTCTTGATTTTCCTTTCAATTATATAAAAAAAAAAAATCAAAATAGAGCAATAATTTTTCGAAAAGAATTAATTCAAAAATTAAATCAATGTGCGTTTGAAGCCAGCCATACATAATAATTTTTTTATAATTACATATGGATTTATATAATAACCGCTTGAAGATTTTACAATTGAATAGAATAATTGAGTATACGACACAATAAATTAATTAAAAGCTAAATTCTAGAATGTATTTAGTTTTTTTTTTTTTCTTTTTTTTTAAAGTTAATCTGAGTGAGAGCCCCTTTTCTCCCGGTAAATTTTCTTTTCGTAGTTCGTTTTGTTTTTAAATTTATTTAATTTTTTTTTGGTTTCTTTGTTCATTTAATGCTTTGTTCGTTTTAAAAAAATGTTGGGTGGTAAACTGGAGATTCAGCGTTAAGCTTAAATCTCTTATTTCTAAAAAAAATTAATTGATCTCCTCCTAGGCAACAAGCAACTCTTCGTGTAAGCCTGCTTCGGAATCTAATGATTTATTAGATTTAAACATGTAATTGTTGTTGTCTCCTTGACTGGATGACTGTGACTTGGAACTCGATGTCATGTTGTAGAGGTCTTCAAGGTCTGTACTCCGTCTATAACTGATAAAACAAAATTTATTATTACTAAAGGAGAAAGAAAAAAAATTAATAGTCTTTTGCTTACCTGCTGACGGGACGACTGTAAGTGGACATGGCTGGACTGCCTGGGTTATTTTCATTATTACTATCGTTGTCATCTACAGACCGGTATAAGTCGCAACGATTCAAATAATCTGATGTCAAATATGGTGGCAATTCACCTTCATCATCTTCATTGTTGACATAGTCCTGGTTGTCCTCTTGGTCCTGTTGTTGTTCTACCATACTTAACCATTGTGAATTGTGATTGCGGAACTTCTCCAACTAATAATATTACATATTTTTTTTTTATTGTTTTATAGCAATTGTATGTTTGGTGTGATTTTACCTTAATTCGGGAAGCCCACTCAGAATCAGAAATCGCAATAATATCCAAACAATAGTCACAGACCTTCCTGATTTCTGAATTCTTGTCATGCATCAAGTCGATCAGATAAGCTGGTGATTCTGTCTCTTTGATCATATACTCCCTAGTACTTTCATGCCTCAATATTCTCTGAAACACAAAGATTATCTGCAAAACAATTTCATCATCCTCTTGCTTAGCCTTGAGTAATTCAATCAACGAAAGTACAACTTTCGCTTTGCAGAATAACAACGAACAGG
This sequence comes from Syrphus vitripennis, assembly GCA_958431115.1. Classification (NCBI taxonomy): domain Eukaryota; kingdom Metazoa; phylum Arthropoda; class Insecta; order Diptera; family Syrphidae; genus Syrphus; species Syrphus vitripennis. The sequence continues at coordinate 76,528,204 of OY288110.1, forward strand.
ATTCATCTCGCGCACATGTTCCCAAATATACAATCGTGTCCAGCACAATATCATCCAATTTTTCTCCTGGCACCAAAATATTCCGAATCCACGGAATCAATTCGAAGCTTTGCAAAATCTGTGAATAATCTAAATCAGCAAGCGATAGATTACCCAGAATTCCAACACATTCCACAATGAAATTCTCATCATCGCACATTGTTATGATGCGGGCTAAATCTCCAACATAGTCTATAAATTGATGCTGTAGATTCTCATGTTGTGATAGATTACGAATTAGTTTCATAAGTAAAGCATCCTGATATTTAAAGGCTCGTTCCATTAGATTGTGCAGACGATTGCCATCGACCATAATTTGTGCATTGCGTTTGTTTAGTGAAAGATTGATGCATAACGCAACCAGATCCAAGTCGACTTTGGTATTTAAATTAAGAATAATAGCATCGGTTGCCATTTGCACGCATTCTGTATGAGTGAACATTGATTTGACCTAGATGCAAAAAATACAAATCCAATTTAATGACAAATACAAAAATAACATTTCCAAATCTCTGACCTTATCATCCAAACTCATGTGAAATAAGATTTTCACAGCAATTCCATGATGTTTCTCATCGTTAAGAAACATCACCAACATTGGAAGGAAAGCACCTTGTACCATTTTTCGACGCAATGATGCATCAAAGGACAAATTGAAAACCAATTTGAGGGTAACTTGTACTAGATCCGCATTGCCACTCTGAATCAGCCTTGGCAATTTGGCCACAATATTCAATTCATTCATGTCATCTTTATTGTCACCAACTATTGAAAGTTTTTTAAGGAATGTCGTCACAAGCATCAGGAGATCTATATTTTGGCGATCCAATGCCATAACAAGCATCTTAACTATATTTTTTCGACGCATCTTCTCTTCAAGCTTGACATTCTCAGCCATATTGAGTAGGAGATAGAAAGCAACTCTAAGCAATTGTTCTTGTTTCTTGGCGAAATTTTTCAAAATCTTATTACATCGATCGTATTCTTCTTTCTTGACTTTTGGGTCGTTCGAAGCTAATGCTTCATTGCTGTTTGTCGTCGCTTCGGGTGATGTTGCTCCCGATGATAAATGTTCATGATAACTGCTATTTAAAATTTGACTTTTCATGAGGGACGATGACATAGAGCCATGAAAGCTATTCCAGTTGCCAGATTTAGGGCGTTGTTTTAATTCTGGGATACGACCGCGTGGAGGTTCCATCTATGAGGATTTTATATTAAAAGTGGCTTATGTCAAATAGTGAAGTATATTTTTTGGACTTACCTCTTTGGGTTTCTCCTCGTTCATGATATCTAGAAAATCATCTGAACTACGATTAAGTTTCTCTTTACTCATCTTAGTGTTGGGATTCTTTCGAACATCTAATTCATTACGCATGTTTTCGTAGCGGCAGAGTTCAAAATAAATGACATCCATGCATAAGGAACCAATCTACAGAGGTAAAGAGTAGTGGGTGAGGTCTAATGGTGTAAAAGTAATTTATGTAGTATTAACCTTGTACTTAACAATCACCGGATGAAATTTTGTGTAAGTGGAAAAACAGAAGAATATATAAATTATATTCGTCGAGAGATCTAAACTTTTTCGCCAATCCTCGCGGAGGACCCTCGAGAGGGCGCTGAGTGCAGCCTCTATAAATAAAAATAAAAGTGAAATTCAAATGTTGTAATAAAAAATGAAGCAATTGAAAAGAGTAAATTGTGAGCCACAAAGCTACATATGGTTTAACTTTTTGTATTACATAATTATAAGAGAACATACCTATACATTTTATTAAGAACTTTCAATTGATATTTATGAATTAATCCCTAATTACATAGTTAAATAAAATTTTGGTTGGATTTTTCAAACATACACATCAAGCATAATAGATTCTAAGTTTAAAATACCATTTACCATTTTTTTCCAATTCCTCGAGGTTGTCAGCATTTCTAGCAACCTGCAATATCATATCTGAACCTCGTATTCGTTCACCCAAATCCTCATAGAGAAGTTCAACATACTCATCGATATGATTAATAGACACATCGGGCTTTTGTGGTGGTGTTGATTTTGTTGATGAGGAACGTAGAGCAGAAGTTGAACGATGGCTGTTGTTATCTGCTATATCTATTTAAAAAGAAAAAAGTGGCAAAGAATTTTTTGTGTTAATTAGACTAATTTAAATCAACTATGGGTAAAGTATGTAATTTACCACTTCCTGTGTTATTTTTGCGATTTTTTAAATAGAAAATAATTTGTTCCACATCAGCCAATTGGGATTTGTGAATGAGATCGCATCGGTCTACAACTTCTCTGGCCAAAGCAGCTGAATCTGTTTTTGCACTGAGAGTTTTTAGGCGGATGATTTTCTGACAGTTCTGCAAGATAGAAAACAAAATTGTTGTAAAACGAATTTAAAAAAAAAAAAAAAATACTTCTGAGCTGAGGGACATTCTTAGATTTCTATAAGTGGAAATCTATTTTATATAAAATATTGAGTCGGGGAATCCCATAGTTGGGGCCTTAAGGTGAAGCAGGAAAGTTGTCCCAGTTGATAAACACAAGATCAAGACAATCATCATGAAGGAGAATTGAGTTTACAGAGATATAGTAATAAATTAAGGATTTAGTTTTAAGATGTATTTATTTGTTTATATTTAAAATATTTATGAATTATGTACAATTGTACATATGTATGTATGTTTTCAAATCGTGTTGAATGTTATTATTATTTTAGTTGAAAACGAGATAAACTTTTAATATAGTTGTAAAACTATGTTTTTGTTTATCTGGAAGAAGACTACAGCCCTGTACTAAATATTTTCAAAATGGTATTGCTTATTTTTTTTGTTGAGTTTTTGTGCTCCGTTGGATTCCAAGACATTGCTACTCGTAATTTTTGTTTAATTCAAAAGAAATATACTCGAACACAGTCAACTCCCTGTAAACCGAACTTTCTCAAAGTTGAACATCATTCGGGTGTATGGTACATTAGAAGGATTTTCGCTCAATATTTGGGATGGTTATTTGAAATTTATTTCGTGCCTTTAGTTTCGACTGGGTTCGGGGACTCTAGGCCCCAGATATAGGTAGGCATTGTTATTGAAAGCCTTCAATTTCAACTTGGGCCATAGACTCTATTCCTTAGTTCTTGTCATAAGTTATTTTGTGCCTTAAGTTTCGACTGGGCGTAGGACTCCGTATCTGCCTTCAGTAGGGACTGGGGTTTAATTCTTAAAGAATGTAACTCCTTCTTGTACAAAGTTGGAGATAAGAAGGTAATTTAAAATTGAACAGTTGGGACAGCTTAAATAAGTCAGATGAATAGATAAGTATTTATATCGGAGGCATTTTCAATATCGTTAAAGTCGGTGGAGTTCAACAAGCCAAGTAAGTTTTACGAAAATTAAAGATCAATTGACTTTTCGATAGATTGCGTGTATGAGGGATGTGAAAAGATAACATCAGGAGTGATATCAGTCTAACGTGGATAAAAGTTGGTCGAAACAACAAAGTTATCTGCGTCAGAAAAGAAAATTAAATCAAGTTAGTACTCTAGACAAATTATGACGCCACTCAATAAAATGCTCAGAAACATTTGATAATTTTAAAAAGAACTTAAATTTATATATTTTTACAAAAAAAAATAAACATTTGACAGTATGGCCAAGACCCTGACCTACAAATTAAAAACCCTTTACATATTCAATAAATCAATCAATTAAAATATGCATAGATCACTCAACAAACAAAAATCCAATAAAAGTTTTATTAATATAAACCATTATGCGGTCAAGCAGATATTCGTCTATGAAGCCTGCAGCGGTCAACTACCCAACCCAACCCAACGACCGACAGCGACGAAAACTCGTAGCAGCTGTTTATGTTAGCCATTAGCTCCCACATCCCACATTAATTTCAAGTTCATTACCTACCGCTACTAAAAAAGATAACAACAACAAAAAAATAATAAAAATTACAAAGGGGATTTGGAATTGGAAAAATAAAACATAACCATGACCACTATATGGAAATGACCAAGTCGAGACGACAGAAGTGTTGATACCTACATTATATGCCAAATGCTTTTGTTTATTCTTCAACATTTCAATCTGAGTCAGACAGACTCAGTTTGTTTCCGAATCAATTTAAAAGTGTTCATCTGGATAATTTCGAACTCGTGTCGATTTATCATCTTCTGCCTTGACTTGGTCAAGAGAAGCATCTCTCTGGTTAACTACTTGGTGACGCGTTTGAATTATATAGATACAGTTTTTTTTTTTTGGCAAATTTCCAATTAAATGACGCAATATGCTATTTGTTGTTGAATTCCACACACGGGATAATCATTTAATTGCAATAATTATCTCGGTAGCATTTTAACGAAATTTAAATCGGCAAAGTTATCAATGTCATTTTGTATATCAATTCAACTATAAATGAAAGGCTATCATAAAAAAATTGGTCCTCAAGCATAATACTGTCTTAACTATAATTAGTATTTTTTATATATACCTACCTACTCGTCGTATAGTTGCGGAATTTTTATTTTTCAGAGATCACTTAAAACGCAAAATAGCTTCCAGTGCTTTGACACGACCGAAATACTTACGAACAACACAATAAAAACAATATTGAACAATAAAATTCGAAAGGAAAATGGTGTTGCCTCGAAAATGGGTCAGGTCATGGAGGTTTATTTGCCACAGATTGTAGATTAATGCTGGGTCGATTTATTTTCATGTTGTTTTATTATATGTTTATTTTAGCCTTGGGCAGTTTTCCAAACATAAAGTTGAACTTTGTGTGTTTTAATTTGTATTGGGATGTGGGAATGATACAAAACGTTTTTTTTCTCTTCTTTTTGTGAAAGTGATGGATAAGATTATATTATTTTATAAAATGATGCCAAAGTATATTTATGGACAGTGTTGTATGTTTGGACAATATTTTGTCAAGAGTATAATGGAATTGAAATAAAAAGATTAGACACAAACAGCAGCTGTCACTGGATTCATGCCAAGAGTTTATTTTGATATAACTGAGCGAAAAGTTTTTTTTTATGGTCTAGGTCACTTAATTTTGGAGTAAAAGGAGAACGACCTGTGATAAAATCATCACTTTCCCGAGTTATGTTTGTATTATTTTTTGTTTATTTAAAATGATTTTATTTTAGTAGGTTTACCGGTTTTTTTTTATTGATTGGAGGGAATTTTTTTTTGTTAAGTAAACATCGGGACTTAAATTGAAGAGCATGTAATTTTGGGGTGTGAAATCTTCATATTTCAAAGATTCGCTATCTACTGCGCATTTTTCTGACCCATTTTTGTAGTGTACTAGTTATCGTTTTTTTTTAAGCAGAATTACAAGTATTTTTTTTTATTTGTTCTCGTTTGGATAGTTTCGAAAAAGCATGCATTCCACAGACAATCCCGAGATCTGATAAGGGTTGCGAGGAGTTCCGGAAGTCTAAGGTACCTAGGAAGAATCACCGAAGAGTTCCCAGTTAGAAGAGTTGTGCACCAAGGAAACATCTTGAGTGCTTTGCTTTTTATCACAGTGCTTGACTTTCTTATTGAGGATAAGGTAACGGACCTCAAAGTAAATCAGTAATTCTTTACTGACGATGGAGCCATCGAGTACTTGATGATTCTGCAGGGAAACGTATATCACATTAGAGCCAAAAAAACAAAAAACATACAGCCCTATTCCGAACATCTATTTGAATGGATCAGTTGGATCTAAGAATCAAGAAAATCCAAGGAAGCCTTCACATCAAAAATACCATTTCGCGTAACATTTCCTGTCTCTCACTCTTTTATCGTTACTGTTACGGTAAGTGCTCTAACGAAATAGCCAGTTGCATTCCTCCCCTTAAACGATTCAGCCGTAATACTCGCGCTTCCAGGAATGCTCATCAGTTTACTCTAGAACCCAACTTCGGTCGTACTGTCAAGTACAGGGATTCGTTTTTTAGCCGTACTACGCGAATGTGGAATACCCTTCCACGCTCTGTCTTTCCCTCTCATTGTGATATGGTGATATTCAAGATTAATGTTCACCGACATCTCCTTTCAAATTCTCTCCCACTTACCTAGAGCTCGCACTGTTCCTCTGACATAGTCACCCCTATCACAGAGTCCCTCGTAACAAGTCCCCGAAAATTTTTCTACGCTACGAATACGAATATATTTACATCATAGGCCCCGAATGAAATCCAAAAAGCATTGCCACACGAACTCCGAATTTCGTAGCAAATGTTTTTAGTACGACGGGACCAAGGATACTTTTTTTCGGGGTTCGTACTACGAATTTATTACGACGGGGCCTGTGATAAGGCTGAATAAAGGGTACATAAAATCCCCCCTAAAATCTCGCACAAAATAAAGCATGACCAACACAGTTCAAAAGGCAAGAGCACACAACGAAGTTCCAACACTATCACGGAAGAAAGGCAGGCGCAAAAACTCCTTGATGAAACAAACGCAATGACACTCGTATTTACTTGACTTCATATATGGAACAATCCAAAACCAGGATGTTTTCTGAGGTCAAACAGGCGAAGCTTACAAGATGAAGCAGTGGAGTGGGAGAGTTGTGGTTTCACTCGAGATCATGACAATCGAAGGTAAATGAAGAAGAAGAAGTTCTCGTCATCTTCCAAAGATCAAAGTTAATATCTTAAGCCATGTTATGCTGAAGAAAAGATCGGTGTAATTAATCAATGGTCATAGTGTCTAGCGGTAGGCATTAGTATCTTATTCGAGACTTTGATGAAATCTAACTATATTATGATAAGAAGGAAAAGAAAATGCTTTTCGCAAGGACAGAGTTCTTCAGTCTATCTGTCAGTTCGGTTACAGCCTAAACGGTCGGATACACAGAAAAAAAGAAAGCTATTAACTTTGGAATGAAATTTTATTAAAAGCTTTGTTTTACATAAAAATTAATTTTCAAAGTATTTCTATGTAGAGTTCGGTTTGAGTTAATGAATCATACAACATTGAATATTAAAATACCTACTGGAATCTAAATATGTTCTAATATTCGACTTTGTGTTTCCAACATTTTTATTGAAAAAATAGGTAACCCTTCAGAAATCTAAAGAATGCATTTTTTTTTAAATATTCAAGTGAATTTTGTTTGTTTTTCATTTTCATATTCATATACCTTCTCTCTCATTACTTATTCATCGCTCACAATTTTCTGTAGAGGACACTCGTGATTGCATTGCAATCAATCAACAGCGTTGCTATACTTTTATCGTTAATTTATTATTCTGACGCTTTTCAATATTGATGTCGCTGCTGAAGGAAAATACCAACTGTTAACCACCCACCTACAACCCGCTATTATTATAGGTATCAGCTTTGTTTGACAATTTACGTCACATAATTTCATCGGTTCTATTTTTAGGAATACTATTTTTTTTATTGATTTAATTATGAATCAACAATCGGACTATATTATAGTAACGTACATATATGCTTCATCCCTTGGTCTATACAGTTTACTGTTTCAAATGCCAAGAAGGCTAAAAAGTCTATACTATTACTTTTTAGCAATTATTTTTTTTTAAATAAAGAGAAATAGTTTAATAGTTTAATAGCTATAGTTTTCATTATCATCAATTATATCATCTCTAATACAAAATCATATTTCCAAATGAGGTGATTTCAACCAAATTTCTCCAAAATTATCTCGGAAATATGGTGAACGCATTCAGACAAATCCCAAAAATTAATATGGATTCGATTGGGAACTAGCCTCATAAATTTGAAATTTTTTTCATGAGGCAAAAAAAAAAAAACATTGATCTATCAAAGAAATTATTTCACTGAATGCTTTTTTCACAATTTGCGAAATTACCTCATTTCGGCTGGGAGGAGAACGAATAATTTCACAAATTACGAAAAAGTCATTTTCATTAAAAAATGAACTACTTAGTATTATGTCTAATTAACAATGCAACAAGAAAAGGGGATGTAAACGTAACGACAAACGCTGTCATCTTTTTCTTGCTATAAAAATCGTTGTTCATTTCACAATGCCGCAAGCGTTTTTACGAAGAGAATTTTTTTTTTGCAAAACCAAAATATTATTTAAAAAACAATACACATATATATGTACATATTAATGAATCAATTCATTTGTTAATTTAATTTATTGAGTTTTTCTTTAGAATTTTTGTTCCGTTCCGTCAATTATTTATCAAAAATAAAAATACGACGTCACGTTGCGTTCTTTTTTTTTATTTTTTGGAATTCCGAGAGGACGTGAAATGCGCTTTTGTGTATATCTTCCACAGTACACATAAAGAAGGTAATATCATTAGAGTTTTCATTTTCGTTCGTTTCTGCGCATCTGTCAAATCAGAGAAAAAATGGCGTCAATGGTGTTCTTGTAAACATTTGTTTCGGTCGTTTTTGTTTCGTTTCTTTATGTGTACTGTGAAAGAAACACAACAAATGACTGTCACTTAAACTTCAGACCACCATTTCAGCCATCTTGGATTTCCTTGTGACGCTTCTAGTTTGCGAAAACCTGCGCAAGATAATAAATTTTTTATGTGTATATCTTCGTATAAATTGATTGTATGAAATTGGTTTGACAGCTTCCACGTGAACTCGTCACACTCGCTTCCCGCATCCCGCCGCGTCGACTCACTGGATTGTGAAGCAGGTATTTTTCTATTTCATGGAGAATTTTCAAATTTATAAGGCCAGTTCACAATACTATCCATGTTTTTATTTGATTGAATGCTTTCATCTAATTTCTGAGTTAATTTTGTGTATGTCATTTGGAAATGTGAATTTTTATGGAAAATTACAAAATTTGGAAGTTAATTGAGAAATTGTAAATGAAATTATCTCATTTGGCCTAATGCTTTTAAAGTAATCAACTATAATATAATAGTTCTATAAAATTGGTAACCCTAAGTTTTCCATTTCCTCGCGCAATTTGTTTATGAACGTTCTATATGGGGGAATTAATTAAATTAAACTTCAAATATGACCTTCTGAAGTTTTTGACTTGCTTCGGTTCTTCCCGACCAAGCAAATCTATACCTTCATATTTTCAATAAATCAATCTTTAAAAACTTCTTTGGAGCGGAAATAAGGTCAACATCACTAAGCGGAACAATTCAATAAAAATTAAAATACAACCTAACGAAATTAGAAAAGTAAAAAAAAAACACTTAAATTATTCAACAGAATAAGGTCGAATTATTGCTTTAGTCATGTTGCATGACCAAAACCCAATATAATAATATATGCTACACATGTAATGCTGGTATGTGGGTCAATCACCACCATACACATTTGTTAGTGCATTAAAGCTAGAATTACCGAGCAGCTAATATGCAGGGCATCCCTTAAACATTTTATAAAATTTATGTTATTTTTTTTGTTGTTGTTGAAGCAAATGCCTATCGTTTTCACAGTTGGCTTAAATCGATTGCATTAAGGGCTTCTAAGGTAATTGCAAAAACATTATTAAATTCAAACAAAAATTAAGTCTTAAAGAAAAGACTGGCAGTTCTGCATCATTTTTTTATCATCAAAAAACTAGATGGCAACTGATATTTAATAAAACCAAACAACAAAAACTTAAATTTATTATATTTTATTACCTCAAAGAAGTATAACACTTGACGACCTTGGAAATAAAGCTACATGTACAATACAATTTATTACTTTTAATAATATTGACGTGACTGTCTTTTTAATAGAATTTTTACTGAGAGAATAAAATCTGCTTCTACGGGATAATTCTTCCGGTAATATCTCTCACTATTATGTAACGTTATAACTGAACACTTAATCTTCTTCTTCAAATCTCAAGTATTTACCATACAAAGAAGAAAGAAGTTTTAAAGAATTAAAATTTACGGATGAAATTTAAATTTTTTCAGCAACATTGAACAAAGTTAAAACAGACCAATTTTTTTTCAACTGATTGATAGCGCTGTGTGTCTGTACGCAGCGCAGGCCCGAAAAGATGCTTGGCTCATTTGTGTTATGATTCACCAGGTCGAAAAAATTAAAACAGTTATTACAAAAAGCAAAGGAATCTGATGATAGACTTAGCATCCATGAAACAGTATGTAATTAAAGCTTAAATAAAACTTTGTAGTAGATACATTAGTTGTTTTTCCATTATTTATTTCATACTTTTAACACGATGCATTTTCTTAGTTTGAGTTTTAAAAATAAATGTCTGTCTGTGTATCGAGTTGATTATATTTTTATTTATTTTACAATTATAATTTTGCTATATAAAAGCAGTTCATCCGAAAAAAGAAATAAAATCCTTGGAACCCGCGAAGCAAATACAAACTTTTACCAATATGGCTGAAAGCTGAAAATTCCAGAATATCAAAATTTCGATAATTTACAGTAACATATATCGTAAGAAGCGTGAAACACAGAATGAAAATACAATTTAAGACCTTTCAATTGACGAACATAAATCATATTTTTAAGATTTTTAGTTCTTGAAATAATTAATAGAATTTAGAGTTTAGAAACAGTACAAGTGTCAAAAATCGAGGTTTAAGCTGAAAATGCAAAAATGTTCTAATTGTGTAAACCTTTCAGTTGTAAATTCTCGGCTGGACTTCCTTTTTCTTACGATTTGATTTCATTCATATTATTATTTTTTATATTATTGAATTTTTCGTTTACTGATTCTATAAGGTTAAATGATTAAATAATCTTATGCTCACCCCCCCCTTAATAACCAACAATTGCTCATAACGGTTAAAGAAGAAAAATAGGACAATTTTTTATTTCATGACCATAATAAGGGTCGAAAACCACAGATTTTGTACTTGGGATTGTGGAGTAAATCCTAAGAAATTAATTTGAAAAAAAAAAACAAATTAAAAACTAAAAACATGACTTTTCCGACATTTTTTTTTTTGTTAATCTTAATACGACAATTTATCACAAAGACACACTTCTTCAAGTGTGTTTTTTTTGTCATTAAATTTTATATTTTAAAAACTTGACTCAGTACAGTGCACACCAAAAACCTTTATGGAAACTTATTTTTGAATTAACTCGATTAGTGATAAAATTTAGCATCGGTCTTTAGCAATGGGCGCTTTTCGGGAATTTGTCTTTTATCTTTCTAAATTTGACATTTAAACATCAACAAAAATCAGTTTAACTTTGCGAGCCTAAAACATACCAGCCCAGTTCATACCAGAAGAAAAAGTTGTTAAAAGCAAAAGTGAGGTATGTATAGATGACATGCTCCCTGCAACCCCCCTGGTGCGAGGTTGGGTGTAATCTGCATTTCGGTATGAAGTTTTGCTCGGTATAAACTGGGTTGGTATGGTATGAACTGTTTGGTATGGACTGCGATGACACGGTTTACTTTTCTCAGGTTAAGTCCAAAATCTGTCAAACTTTAAATTAAAAAAAAAAGTGTAAAGTGACTTGCAGTTGACAATGGTCCGTATCAAAGAATTGTTCTTTTCCTTACTAAAACCTTAGAGTATATATAACATGGAGTGCTTGTTCAATTTCAAACGTGAAGCTTTTATAGGGGGCGCTAGTTTCACTCATTTCGGGAAGAAAAAGCGCGGACCCCACTGATCAGTGGTTATCCCTCTCCATAATTTAATTAAATAATTTAATTTTTTTTTAATTTCCATCCCTCTTCAAAAAAATACAAAAAAAAAACTATAATTGAAGTTTGACAGATCCGCGGTGGCGCCTCCCGAAACTGTAAGAAAGTACATACTAGCGCCCCTATCAGTGCTTCTGGAGTTACAATGTATTTGATATAGGAACAAGCACTCCATGTTATATATACTCTAAGACTAAAACTTAAAATTTTAGACCAGCTTAATTTGTATTTGACAGAACTTAGGATTCAAATTGAGAATAATCTATAATTTTGGAAAGAAAAGGTGAAATATTTATTCAAAAATGCAAAATAATTTAACAAGGCCTTTGCTTAAGTGTCACCCTGTTTAAAAATAACTTTAACTCACATTTGCTGCTTGATATATTATGGTGTGCTAGAAAATCAATTGAAAAAATAGAGTGGGTGCCGCTTCTCTGGTCGTTGGTGGTGCTGCTGCTGCTAGAATAAGTGGTCATTTAACTTATAGACACGTTGACTTCCCCACAAAGTAGGTATATACCTACTTAGGTACTTGAAAATCAACTAACGGTTTCCTTCCAACCACCTGTGTGTATGATGGCTTTGCGCTACTTATATAGAGAGTTAGAAGTTTTCATTCATAATAATATTTTTTTAGATTTTCCCCGGAAGTGATCGCCTTAAAGTTGCAAAATGACGGAACTCGATCTTGGTCAGACACAATGTTCGGTTCCTTCTATTTTTTTTTTGATTTTCTTTCGTTTTTTTTTTTTAATTTATGCTAATTAAAATGTCATTGACTTTCAAAGCTGGGTGTAACTTTAATAAAAGCGTAGGAAATCAATAGCTACATATATTTTACAGCAATGCATAGCTATATCATTCAGTATCACATACAAACAGGTAGGTAGGTGTCCGTCTGTCTTATGCTCATTATTAGTTTAATTTTCGTTTCCAATTGGTGTGATTTTCAACGATAATATATTATTATTTATTTGTTAAGAAAATGATAATTTGTTATGTCTACCAATGTCCGTAATGTGTGTCTGCTATACACAAAGATATATTTATGATGGATAACTTAGACAAAGTCTTTTCCGTGTTAGATGGTTATCATCATCACAATTGCTTGTGCCTGTTGAACGCAAACTTCGAGCAGACATATTCCAAAAGTACGTACTAATAATAATATTGTGGAATTGAAGTTTTCACATGCGAGTGAGAAATAAATGAAGAATGGCTTTGGCGCGTGACAGATGTTATGTAAAGATTTTTGCACAAATATATCAATGGCGAACGCTTAAGTTTTATTAATTTTTTTTTTGTTTCGTTTCGTGGGACTTTAACTATAAAAAAATAAAATATTTGTGTAACGCAAGTTAAGTAGAGTGGAGATTACATGCGACAAAAAGAAATTCTACTGCTTCTTATTATGTACTTCAACATACAACATTTGTACAGAGAACATGTGCTGTAATCTATAAGTACGTTTTATGTTTAGGGTTATATTTTTATGTACGAGTAATAAAATATTTATTAAATTTTATGTTGGTGACTTCAACAAATCACCTGTTTAAAAGGAAAGCGAGAAACCGAGTAAATAGGATAGGAGACGGAATGAAATTCTAATGTGAAAGCTCATTGGTTTTGAATGTCTGAATATTGCACATTCGTGAAGTTCCAGGAAAGATGCAATATTTGTACTGAAAAATACGCCTTCAACTTTCGAAAAGTAGCCGCTTCGACTCACTATTCACTTCTATCACCTACTAAGGTGAAAATTTGAGAAAGTACAAGCTACATTATTTTTATTTTTCCAAGATGAAATGTTAATGTTCTGCATAATGGAAGATTGACAGAGGAAATTGAATTCCAAAGTGATATTAGGCAGAGCTATTTACTTTCACAAATATTGTTCCTGTTGGTGATTAGTGATATTCTGCAGTGGACTCTGTGATCTTACAGGACCTTGGATCTCCATCAAAGCGTAGGAGGAAAGCTGAAATTATTAGGCTAAAGATAAATACAGCAAAAAGGACTATCCTTAGAACTTCGTCATCTGTTCATATTTCTGGACAATCAGTAGAGATGGTTGAAAATTTTCAATATTTTGGAAGTATTGCGTCTCTACTGACGGCGGAACTGAACTTGATATCAACAGCCGAATCGGGAAAGCAAACGCAGGTTTGGTATGTGGGTGCAGCACTAGGAAAAACAGAAATGCTGTAACTATAAAGCTGCAAACGTTTGTAAATAGATCAAATCAAATCGTATCTCAAATGATAAACTTCATGCAAGAACAGAGTAGGAACCCATCGACTTTATCATACGAAGACGCAAGTGGCAGTGGATTTGCCATACGCTTCGAAAGAGTAACGAATGCAATGCGAGTCAAGCGATGCAATGGAACCTTTTCACTAAAAAATGCAGACGACCAGGCCGACCCAGAAGCACTTAGCGAAAAACGATCGAAGATGAATAAGCACAACTGCGGAAGATTTGGAGAGACCTGAAATCTATCTCAAGGAACCGTTCACGATGGATTAGTAGATGTCCTTTGCTCCGTAAGGGGAAAATAACGAACATACTTAGCCCGAGGATCTAAGTAAGCATAAAAAAAAAACATTATTTTTACGAATATTTTAAGTGTGCTGAATTTGAATCCAACGTCAGAATTCGTTTTTAAGACATAATTTTTCGAAAATGAAAAAAATTAAATTAAATAAATAAAAAAACTAAAAATAAAAATGTTTCAAGTTTTTCATTTGATAGTAGGTAACGACCTTTTCAAAACAGTGAAAAATAATATTTAGTTGTTTTTTGTCTTAGAATCAAATGCAAGCTGAAAATAGCCCAAATAAGTAACGCATAATTGATTTCTAAAATATTTGCACCAAAACATTGCACATTTACTACTTTACCAACATTGTGCATTTAAAATACTTTAATTTTTATTAATTGGCAAAAATGTTAGGCTAAAACATAAAAGCTAATCTCGAAGTTTGACGAAGCCAAAATGGTGCCATGAAAAAAAATTACTTTTCTACTGGCTTCTGCAGTTTCCTAAAAGGTATAAATCACGAAATAATAACTTTTTTTTTCGTCAGAAAAAAAAACGTGCGCAGATGCAATTTGAAGAAGGCCGTTTAGACAGAGTTTCCAGACCGATTTTTTTCTTCTACTTCATTGTAGTATAATATCAAGTTTGATCAAAATTTTGATTTTACTATTATTGTAAGAAAAAAAACACAATTTTAATACTTATGCTAAAAAACATTTCAATAATTGGATTTACGCATCCACTGTTGTGAATAGTTTTATTTACTTTACATTGCTCATGAAACAAGTGCAAAAAAAAATTTTATCTGAAATCATAACATTAATTTTTATATCTACGTATGGAGTCATAACATGATGGTTTGGTGAATGGGGGTAAACATTTTCGTATGACTTTTTTCGAAACTCATAAAAGTAGTGTATTCATAATTTATTGAAAAATAAGTAAAAATGGGGTGCGCAATATCACATCTTGCTAATATTACAAATCATTTTGTTTAGCTAATTTGTATACAAAATCAAAACAAACATTTAAATAATACTTAAAGATTTTTATATTTTTCTAAAATATTTTTTTTTTCCTTTTGCATGCATACGTACACACAAAACATTAAATCAATAATACTTATTATAAATTTAAGCTTATATGGCAATCTATCTACATTTGAATTATATTGGTAAACAACCTGATAATTTATCTAATAAACAAAAATACTGGTTAGAAGATTGATAAATATTTACTTGAAATTACTAAGAAAAAATATTATTCAGTTTAAAGGTCAATACTATTTTATTATCAAGATTAGTCAAAGATTTATTAAAAAAAAAATAAATAAATAAAATTGTAGGCAAGGTGCCTAAGAAGATTAAAAAAAAACTCGTTTCAATATTATTACGATAATATACCAAACATTTTTGGCGTTATTCATCTGATGGTAATAGAGTATTGTGTGAATGGATGTAAACACAATGTGACTTTTACATTTTATTTATAGGCGTTTTTAGAGCAAATTTTTTCTTAGCTTTTTTTCCAACCGCTGGCGCTGTAGGAAACCGCTGGCGCTGATAGGAAAAATCCAGTTATTCTTATGGGAAGTTCTTAAACACGCGACGATAAACTGCATATGTCCAATTGATTTTTATTTGACAGATGAATAATAAGACGTATAAAACGACAAAATTCTTACCCTGATGATAATGAAATGTTTTCTTTAACCATAACAATTACGTTTTCAAAAACTTCAAAGAAAAGTTTTCTAAGGATAAAGGGAGTATAGTGTTATGAGTCTTTCAGGGTTGAGGTAAAAACTTTTCCATCCGAAATGTTTGCCTTTTTTGAATTTGACCTTTTACCATAATAACCCTTTCCTTGTAGATTATTTATTTCTGATGCCAATAATAATTGTTCTTATACAATAATTCTAAATTTCACTTTTACCACAATTTCGAAAAAAAAATATTTTTTGGCAATTCAGGCAATCCATCAAAACCGAGAGAATATAATTCAATAGAATCGTGATACGGATACTAAAATACACATCTAGCAATAAACCTAAGTCATCCTAATTCTTACCTCTATACCTCACATTATATGGCTGAGTGAAATAATGCCGCTATCAACAAATTGAATAATTCCTCGAACTATCAAAACGAATTAAAAACCATTAAGCAAAAAAAAAAATCACGCCCTAATTTGACGTGGAAATATTGAAATAAACAAATTTTACGGACGCAAAGTAAAAAATTATTACATGAAAAAAAACAATGTTTCTCTGAAAAAATTCAAGACAGTGGTAACCCTGCAAGAGGTTTGTCCGATTTAAAACTAAGATTTCAGCTTCCTAAGGAAAAGAAAAAGTATCCTTAGGACATTTCACACAACAAAAACAGAATTTCTTTTTTTTTGCCTACATTAGTTCGCACAATACTGTAACTTCAACTTATTCTTCAAACTTCAAGGGCTTTTTTGTTGTTGTTAGGTTTTTGTTGTTTGTCTGTTCTTATTTGAGATAAATATGATTCTTTTTTTTGCTATTCATTTACAAGTACATTCATTTTCCTGACGGCCATGAACCATACTTTTGAACATACCCAGGAGAGAACACTGTGCGGTCATGACATTCATGACAAATGACATTTCCCGCGAATAACAGCAAAATTCAACATAATTTCAACCCAAATATAAAACACATTAATCGTTTTGATGTTCTCATTGAGATAAAATATGAATCACAAAATCCCATAATAAATGCATGAAAAACTTATTCTAGATCTTAAAATTTCAATTCAACCAATTAAATTGAGAACAAAAAATAAAACAGAATTAATTTTTTTTTATAAATAAATCAGCTGTAAATGCGTATTTTACTATATATCCGTTATACTATCTGATATCCAGTTTTAATTGTCTAAAAATGTGTATACAATTTAATTAAAAGTCATCACACAATTACAATTTTTTTTTGTATACCAAAATAGGGTATGTTTTTTTTTTTTTTTAACTCACCACAGAAGTTCCCATGGTACATGCACTCGTATGATTGACACTTAAAGATTTATTGACCGTGCACTATGCCAATAAATTATAATACTAATTACTGACTGGCTAACTAGAATCGAGGGTGAACTGAGACACAGATTGAATTAAACTGATGCAAATCCAAACACATTTAATTTATTGGCTGTTGTTGGTTTGGTTGTACAATAAAACAACTACTTCAACTTACAAATACGTAAGTTGTATATGACATCATTTTATTGTATAATTTTAATTTAAAATTAAAAAGAAGATAGGGTGTTTTGTATAGGTTGAGTTCGATGTCAAATCAAGTTCGATAAAGTGTGTGGGAAAAAAGCTTATTTATAAAAAAAAAAAATAAGCAAACAAAATAGGTAACCCACTCTAAAGCAGGAAAGATATAAAAATTGTTTATTAAAGATACGAATATGATGAGTATAAAAGTGTAATACTATAAAATACACTTTAAAAAAAGCTTACGATTTTACATCTGCACGTGTTTTATTTCAGTGTCCGTGTAATAAGACAAAAATGTGCGAAGGGTGTGTAAGTAGTAGATTCAGGTAGCTTAGTATTAAATTTAAACTTTATCAATTTTTACTAACTAAAACTAAATTCAGCTCTGTGCGATTCCTTGGAAAAATTAAGAACTATCAGCCGTATTTAATAGAATTCACTAAAACATAGTTACGCAGTGTATAAGCGCTTATTAAGCCACTATTCAACGTTGCGTAAATCCATATTTAAAAAAAAACATTTTCTGGTCTAATGCCTTTGTGTCAGATAAAGTACCAAAAAGAGAAATCTATTACATTACGTCTCAACGCGTTTAGCTTAAAATACCTCTATTTAACGTTACATAACCTTTATAAATAACTTTTTGACGTTTAGAGCCATTGTAACTTTACGCAGCCTCTATGTGGCGTTTATAAATACGACTGTATATGTACTTAAATAAAATCTTTTATAATTTTATTTAATCTTATTTTTAATGTCCTCAATAACAAGATGATAGAAAAAAATATTCGGTTCATAACGTTAGAATGATAATTTAAAACCATATCACTAGGTGGTAAAATGAAGTCCAAGAAAAAAAAAGATAGGTAGTAAAAGCAAAATGGGAGTAGTTTGAAAATTTACAACAAAAACAATTTCTAGTTTAAAAACGGTAAAAGCTTGAAATTCTAATTTTTTCCATGGATTTAAAATGACTACAAAGTTGTTTTTTGTTACAAAATTGTTCAAATTAGATATGTCAAAAAAATTGCTTTTTCATAAAATCCAGCAGTGCCATACATAAACTTCATATGTTTCAGCAGATTACAAAAAAGTAAAAACACAACCGAACATGGTTTTTAAATAAATAAAAATATTTCAAACAATTTTGTAAAATTTAATTTTAATTAAAAACAAAAATCTGAATATATTGGTGGGGAGCTTTATTTTTATTTTTTAAGCTTTTTTTAAGTACATACTGTCATTTTGGACTATACTCTTGATTTTGTGGTGTAAAATTAAGAAAATTCCAGATTATGGGTTAAAAAATTTTGAAAAAAAGTTAAAAAATACAGCAATAAGTAACAGCTTTTATTTGTATGTACCTACTCCTACAATTTTCCATAGCTTCCGAAATAAGTGTACGTACGTTCTGCAGAACAAACTAAAAAAAATCGCATTTGTCAGTTGCAGACCTTTAAAGGGACATTTTCAAAAAATTTAGTAGTCAGCTAGTGTTCATCTACGCTGATATTATTTCTGATAACACAAAAAATAAAATTGTGAAAACTCATCAAACGAATAAAAAAATAAAATTCTTTCAACCCAAAATAGTCTATCTAATGTTAATGTTTTAATAAATTTTTTCTCTCAGTGCATTTGAGACAAGTATTAAATCTAACAAATATGAGAAACATCAGCGAACGATTTTTTATTTTAGAGCACAGCTTCTTTGGAAACATTTATCTTGTTGTATCATAAGCAACATCAAGTGGAACAAGAGAGCACTTTTGAACGTCTGGTTGGTTGGCTGGGTTTTTGCTGACTTCTTTAGTGGTTTGGCGGTTAATCGTGTTTAAGTGTTGTTTTCATTCTTCGACTGCAAAAGAGGAGCATAAGTTACTGGATGCATTCTCAACCATTTTGCGATAGCAAAAGATGACGGATAATAGTGTGGTTCTAGTGGCTTCAAAACCCATTGACCTTCTATGTAGATCTAGCATCATGTGTAGCAATTTTTTTTTTATTTATATTTGATTGTTTTGTATCTTCATTCTTCAAGCACATAATGCTCATTTAAGAACGTATTGAATCTTCTGTTTTTATTTATCTATCCATTCTTCTGCCTTTCGTTTCGTAGAACTTTAATACTTTTACATTTTAAATATTAATTGTTTTTAATGTTTTGTGTGTTTATGTAAATAATATTGAATTTGAATTTTAAGAATTTTGTAAAATTGATTTTTTTGTACGACTTTTTCTCAAAAATAGCCTTTAATCTTCAATAAATTAAAAAAAAAAAACTTCTCCATTACAAAAATTTTCTGTGATAAATTGTAATCATATATTAGTGCAAGCTTTAACTTAAACGACAGTAGATTAATTTAGTTTTTTAAGCATCTAGTCTTTTTCCACGAAATCAAAAATTTTGCTATTTCAAAACACATCAGAAAGAAAAAAAAAAACATTTTGCAAAGATTTTTATTTGCATTTCTTTCATAATCTAGCTTTAATTTCTATGCTTATCGACAAAAAACCTTATCAGTCAAAACATTCAGTCTGTTTAGCCAGAAGTCCATATTTCAATATGAGATAAATATGTGCTACGAAAAAAGGTCAAAAATCACACACAAACACATCGAAAATTGTGAGTTATTGCAAAGTCCAAAATTTTATTAGTGTCCATTAATATTAAAAAAAAAAAACGAATTTTTGTGTTGTTTAAAAAAAAAATTGAAATTTAAGATTTTCTTCAAGTACCTGTTAATATTCATTTAACAAAAGGGCAAAAATCAATCACGAAAAAAATTCTAATTGATTAGTTTCGATGTTCTCATGAGTGGCATTTTTTTTAAGGTTCCAAGGAAGGGGGATCTATGCATCCCTCTTTATATGGGAGGTATCAAAAATTATTGAAAATTATGAAAACTGCTTCTTTTTAGAAATAATTATTGCCTTCAAATTCTCAATTCAAAACCATAATTGCATGGCCAATTCTTCAAGTTTTTTTGTTATCGATAAGTTTTTTTTTTAACGATTGTACCCACGTTTGAGGAAATTCACGTTAGTACTTTAGACTATAGGTCGGACTACTCTTCCGACAGACAGAGAAAATTGCGTGACGCTTTTTTTCGTGTTCCTTATCATCGTAATATGAGGTCTGATTATAATCTTGCAAAGTATTGAGTTTATCTATGTTCCACACGTATCCCACTTTTTTCTACTATCAATAGGAATTGAAATCATTCGTTTTTAAAAATAAAAGAAATAAAGGGCAGGCCGGCAATTTTATTTTGTATGCTTTAGACTTTGAGGAACAATAAAATACAAAGCCCAGCCTGTTACAAATGTTCGCGACTTCAAATCCTAGTTTGACTGTACTAAAAAGTCTCATGATAATTCTATAACATATTGAAAATCAAATAAAAACCAAGTATAATAAAGATTCCCGTTTTTTTTTTCATTGTGTGTATGCCAAATATGTTATTAATAAATCCAAACGACCTTAAAACCATACATTTGTTTGTTTTCGAGGTTCGTTGAAAAAGAGATGTGGTCTTCAAATAATAACAAAAATCGATATCATTTTCCCAAAAATAAATACAAAAATAAACAAACGTTTCTAGGACTATGACCTAATAATATTTAATTAACTTCTTATCGATTTTTCGATTTAAAATAAATAAATGAGAGTACTCTTTTTATTTTGATAAACACTCAAACAATTCCTTATCTTGCACTAAATGCTGGTATAAATGAGGTGCAGTATCTTTTGTTTTACGTCTTTATCGATTGATTTTCGTGTCGATGTGGATATACTTCATATTATACATAAGCTAAACCAGTGAAGATATGTGAACTAGTTACAAATACATTTTTCAACCAAGGAACTCGTGCCTTATCGCCTTTTTGGTATCGATTTCGTTTTGATAATTGGCCTCAATTAAAAAAAAAAGAAACAAAAATAAAAAAAGACGCATATATTCTAGAACCTATTATGTTACTTAAAACACGCACGTCAACTGCCCACTGATGGACATGGACACATTGCCTTTTTGTTGTTCGGAAATGTTCAAGGTCGTCTAAGAAAATGTGGTATTACCATGGAAAGAAGTTCTAGATTATGCATGTAGTTGGTTTTTTTTTTTCAATTTTCCAATTATTCACATTGAAACACTTTTTTATTTTGAATTAAATCTAAACTTTCACTATACAGATTATTATTTATGCAATTAGAAACATGCAAGGAATTTAGTTGCTCCCAATCAGCTTATACTCGTATATGGCAAAAATGTGCTAGGAATTTGTATAATTAGGTAACTCAGTTTTTTTTTCTTCGAAATTTACTTGGGTGTGGGATAGGAAGGTAGAATTGAAAAGCTTGGTGACTTAATTTACGGGTTGGAGTAAATTTGACCTATAGATGAAAATAGATTTCAAACCAACACCTTACACGGGTCTTCAAGTGAGGCAGTCAATTTTTGAGTCCCACAACATTATGAATTTATTGTTGTTGTAGACTGTTTAAGCCCTTGTTTTTAAATGGTAAGTAAGTAAGTAACTTGAACGTTTTTTAAAATAACTAACCATTTCTCAACTCGCTGTTCTCAACGCGGTGTTACTCTTTTCGAATGTCACAGTTCCTAATATTACGAAATCTTGGATTTTAATTAATTTTTTTTTCTGACCTCTCTCTCTCTTGGAGACTATAAGCAAGATCTACTGTACGATACTTGTTTTTTCTTTTTTTTTTTTTGATTTTTATTTTCATTACTTTCATTAGATTTTTCAAACTTGTAGTTTTATTTATGAATTTAAAAATATGTTCTTATTTTTATATTTTGAAAAAAAAAATCCGAGCAGTTTCCCCTGCTTTTGAAAAATACCATTTTTAGAGCCATTGTTTTTCCGCTAATATAAACCCATGTAAAATATAAAAAAAAAATCGTGATTACTATTTTTATTTAGAGTTTGTGATTTACCACAACCAGTTTTTTTTTTTTTAATATGTAGGAAGTAAATAAAAAAAGCCAGTAATGAAATGATGCTACATCATTGCAATTTAATTTATTATATTATTATCGTCCGTTGTGGAATAAGGTGATTTGTATTTTCAACACAAAAGTTGTTAGCTAATTAAATATGAGCAACAACAATGGCAAATAATAACACCGCGTAAATCTCATCATCTATGGCTGCATCAATATTTACTCAACCAACATTCAATCCATCAGCCAGCTCAAACATTTGCTGTTTTTTTTTTATTTTTTTTTCATAAAAAAAAAATTACAGCAAATTCGTTAAAGTTCAGCAAACACTGTGAAGGTCTTTTGATTGCTAGTTGAAATGATATGGAACTCGAAAGCTTGCTTCGTTATACTCAATCTGACTGGCTTCGATGCTTCCAAATATGGACAAAGCATTATTTGTGCAAAATAAAATAACGTATTATGTTATAATCTCAGATTTCAGTGTGACCATATTTTTTAAAAGCAAAAAAAGTTAATGGACAAATTCCAATTAAGATTTGATTTTTTAATCATCAGCTGTCCGAGGAATAAATATAACAGTAAAAGAAACAATTGTTTGAGTTATCTGAAGAATAAGTTCATTATCTGAAGTTTAACAGCCTATAGAAAAATCGAGTCTTAGACTACTTTTTAATAGTTGTTTTATTTTATGTTAAAAAAAGTACAATTCATATTTTAAAAATATACTAAAAATTTTATAAAAGATTGTGATTTCAATTGGTTTCATAAAAAGCATTATTTTTTTTTTAAATTTTGTTCAAATATATCAGTCAAATATAATTTTTTTTTCTTGCCCAATATTTTTATAAATCCACGAAGGATGGTCACTATACTTATATATGGTTTATTGATTTAGCTTTGATTTTCTATAATTTTAATGCTCGCATAAAGTCAATTAAACTATAAAATACAAAAAATACTTGCACATAGGGATAGCGATTGATTCAAGCAATTTCCCGCAAATCAAAAAAAAAATTGGAGGGTAAACAATATAAAACTTAAGAAATAAACGAACACAGTCATTTCCTGATTAACTTCAATATTATGAATCATTGTTATGATTTTAAAATAAGTAAGATGTACTCGTAATATCTGTACCAGTATATATGTAATAGATACAATAATTTATCACTAAATTCATCTTTTTCAAAATTAAATTTACCCTAACAATTCACCTTTCTCAAAACATACGACATTAAATGTACAAAAATGTGTATCGGTTGCAAAAATTCAACCGTTATTTTCTTACTTTTAACGGTTTTTATATGCAAAGCTTTAAACAGAATGTTCAAAAAAAAAAATTGCTACATAAATCTAAAAGTAGTAAAATGACTGTCAACATTTTTTTCAATGCTATTTTTCATAGAGCTTCTCATTGGGCCCAAACGTTTTTTTAAAATTTTATCTCGCGTTATACGACGCGTTACAATTTAGTAATGGTACTGATTCCATAAAAAACCGTATATTTAAAAATTATTCTACAGCTATACAAAGATTCCACCGCGTTTTTCACGCTTCGTAACGGATATCTGCGAGTGTTCTTGTCACGACCGCTTGGATGTCTGGAATTGATTCAAAATGGGTTCCTTTGGCCACCGATTTCGTTCTAGGGAACAGAAAAAAAGTCAAGGCGGCTCTTGCAAAATATGTACTGGGACACGCTCAGAGCGCTGTGGTACGGCGGCATGTTGTCGCGATGAAGAATCCAGTTACGAACGATGTCTGGGCGCACCCTGTTGACTCGTTTTCGCAATCGCATGCAAGGTTTTTTCGGGTGGGGGTATGCGGCGACAAAAATTGTGAGCAACGAAACGTGTTGCTTATGAAACGAGTACGGAGAAAAAAGAAAGAAACCGAAAATGAAAATTTTTGAGAACCAAATCATAATTTTTTTCTGCGGTTTGCAAAATACAAAAGCGATAAAGACACATGCAAAATGAAAATGCAATATGGATAAAAACTGAATGGAATTTCACTTATCATCCTTTTTTTTAAGTTTTCATAAATTTTAAGTCTTAACAATGACATATTTAAGGAAACATTTCAATTTTGTTAAACAGGAGCTACATATACACAAGAATTTAAATACATGTTTTTTTTTTATTTAGTATTAATCAGAATCAAAGAATTTCAACTTTGAGAGCTGCTTAATCATCTAAAGAGCAGGGCAAACTATTTTAAGCCAGCTATGGTGAGCCTCTATTCCAAGGACTAATGTTGCAAAACGTGAATGAACTATACTGCTTAAAGAACCCTTAAGGCAGACTTCATGACAATCGATTGATAAATGAGAATGAATTTAAAAAAGCAGTAGGTATTCACTAAAGAAAAAAAGTTGTCTTATTTCTATTTTATTCACATATACGTTTCTTATAGAATACCTATTCTCTTTAAAAAAAAGATACATAGAACTTCGGTACACCTAGGCGTATACGCACTATCTTAAGGTAATCAAATTTATAGCTTAACCTATAGGAAAGCAAAGTCTACCAGTCCAGTACTCCAGTCATCTAGTGCTAGTATATAAGAAAAATACCTTTAAAAAAGTTTAACTTAAAACGAAATACATATTCAAATATGAAATTGCAGGGAGTTTGCAATATTCCGATATTTTGCTTAACTAAACAATTTTCTAAAATTTTGAAAAATGGGTAGCTGGAGGTTTATCAAAAACCATTTTTTTTTTCATTTTTAATCCAGCGCGCTTAAATATTATGCAGATAGCATAACTAAATAAAATGCATAATATGCACACATATCGTCGATTGTCGTTCAGTCAAATGCAAAACAAACTGCTTCCCAACTTTTAGAAACTCAGAAGTGTTTTCGACGTATAGCACTTCCACATATTGTAAATAAATTTTCTAGTTGACAGCCTTTTTCTAGTAGATTTGATTTTTGTCTTCCTATTTTCCTACAACCCGACCTCTTCCCTTTTATATGTTGTATATTTTTTGCTTGATTCAATGACGACTGAAAGGAACAGTGACTCTGTCGGGCTCCGCGTAGTCGGGCTATTGTCATTCTCATTCCCAGACACGCCGCTCTAAAAAAAAACAAACACAAATTATACGAGCCCAACCCCTGCAATGCATTGCAACAACCACCTCCCTCGTCTGTGAGTCATGACAACAAAAATAAATGGCAACCCAACAACAATTTCGATAGCCAGCGCCAGTTCAGATCCGTGAGAAATTCTATGAAGAAAAACAGTGTTATGTTACATATTATGTTGTTGGGATGACTCGGATGGTGGTTGCTATTACTTGGCCATTCTATGCCCTCCCTAAAAATCCTCCAAATCCACCTCACCACGTCCGCCCTTTTGATGAGTGAGACTATTGTTTTTCATGGCTTTGAATAGAAAAATCAATACAGGGACTTGACACTTTTTAGATTTTGGAGCAGATGGGGACAAAAGAATATTGAAGTGCGTTTTTTGTTGTTGGTTCACCTACCTTTTTCTCCTCGATCATAGGATTATTGGGTTCCCCGAATACAGTTGCTTCCAGCTGGTAGTTGACAATTAACGCTTTATCCGTTGGATGTGGTTCAATGGATCCACCTTTCCAGCGCCTTTTAATTCAAACATAAAAGAACAAAGAATACGTTTTTTTTTAAATGCATTTTAAACAACACACAACACTTTTTCTACTTATTTCTCACAAATTATAATTTACTTTCATTAAATTAACAAATAAAAAACAGAAAAACTCAAAAGTAAAGGATTACAAAGAAAAAAATCGATAGAATTTTCTTTTGCTTATACACAAAACACTACGGGAATTTTCGATTTTCAATTTTTTTTCTCCCCTAAATGAAATGCACTCTCGCGATTAGAAGGATTTTTCTTTTTGATAAAATTTAAACAAAAAAAACTCACTTTTTAATAAACTTAGCATCGTCGGATTGCATTTTGTTATCACTGTTGTTGTCACCGTCACCGGCAGCTATTGCATTAATTATATAATAAAAATAATGAATTACAAATAAAATTAGTGTTATGCCCGCAACTGTATTAAACAGAGCCGATAACATACACAACTTGTTCACTTCTGTCGTCTTTTGACATTTATCGCCATTTTTGTGAGTTCGATTCGATGTTTGGGTCTTTTCTTCGTAGTTTTTTGTGTTTTGTTGTTTTGGATTGTTGTGGGAAAGAGATGAGCATACGAATTGTTTAGAAAAATTCTGAACTTGATGGTTTGTGTCTTGAATAGTTAGAAATATATTTTCCATAGTCTCTCAAATTGTATTTGTTATTACACGGGGAAACAATTCGGCACAATTTTGTTTACTTTTAAGGTAAGACCGCACTCGGTATAAATCTTTGTATATGAAAACTATAGTACTATCATGGTGGAAGTCGAATGGGGCGACATCTAATTTACCTATGCAACCCTTACTCTTTTTTTTTTTGTGGAGAGCTTATGGAGGTTTTAAATGATATTTATTGATATTTTTTGGATGCAATAATCCAAAAAATAGTCTACTCTTGCTCCTACCACCAATTTTCGACGCTTAAAGACTCCCCAAATCGAATTTTACACTTCACATTTTGCAGCGCCACCACCAGGACCTCTGCAACCCTAAAAAAAACTCGCCATGATAGTACTATAGTTTTCATATACAAAGGTGTCGCGCAGTTCCGCCCAGAGCGGACGATTTTAGTTGTAGTTTGATTTGTTGAGTCTGTTTGTACCTTTGTATATGAGAACTATAGTACTTTTATGGCGAGTTTTTTTTAGGGTTGCCCAGACCCTTGTGGTGGCGCCGCAAAATGTGAGATGTAAAATTCGATTTTGGGAGTCTTTAAGCGTCGGAAATTGGTGGTATGGGCAAGAGGAGACGATTTTTTGGATTATTGCCTCCAAAAAATATCAATAAATATCGATTTAAACCTCCATAAGCTCTCCGCAAAAAAAAAAGATTAAGGGTTGCCGGCATACTTTAGATGTCGCCTTATTCGACTTCCACCATGAGAGTGCTATAGTTTATATTATATACAAAGGTTTGTACGATTGTCCGCTATTACACGACGACTTGTCTGCACTAATAGAAAACATTTCAGCTTAAATGTGAGATATGTATGGTGTAGAGATATATGTATTGACCTATGGTTAAAGGTAGAACTATAATTGCCGAACGTCAACTGAAGTGGTCGTAAGAAACCAAGCGAAAATTAGGAATTTATATGACGCGCCCATAATTGCGATTGGGTGCCTTTCGTTAACTTTCGCTATCGTTAAATACAAAAATCAAAACTGTGGAAGCACATAATATGGCTGACTTCTCCATTTGACTGTTCCGAAAGCTAATTATCGTTCGGTTTTGAATGGAAAAAAATGGAGCATTTTTTCAAACAAAAAAAAAAATAGGATTATAAAATCTTATATATTTATTTATTTATATAATTTTGAATTGTTTATCTAATACCTAAGAACATTAATAATAAAAAATTTAAAATGATTGTAAATTCAATAAAACGCATTTTTGAAGTAAATTTTCTATACCTTACTATTTTTTCACAATTGTAGCTTGTATAAATTAAATTTATGTTTTCATTAATAGTAAAAAATGTAATATGAAATTATGCTATTACATTTTCTTATTTCAAAAAGACACTTTTTGACAAATATTCATGTAAATTTGAAAGTATAATTCAGTTACTAAATCAGTAAAAGTGCCTTAAAATGTAGTTTGAGCTTAAACCTGAAAACACCATGTTATGTCTATCATAAAAGCAAGAGATTTTGAAAAAAAAATCTTAAGTCCAAAATGTGAAGAAAATCCTTGCAGAAGTTTAAACTGTAGATCAAGCTATATACATACGGACAGAATTGTGGGACCCACTTTTTTCGCATTCTGTGTTATAGTTATATCTCGAGTTCGATTTTTTTACGAATCCAAAACTTGCCCTGTAGTACCTATAATCGCAACTTAAAACAGAATTCCATCGAATTTCCTACAATTCAAGTTCATTATCAATCATATTATAGTGAAAAAACACCCTTTAATTACGAGAAGAAACAAAAATAATATCTCAAAATTTCCTGGAATATTTATTGAATCTTTTCATACTAAAAGAAAACTGCCTGTGTTCGACGCGCATTATAAAATTATTAGAAGCATACTATCAAATATAGCCTAACCCAAACGTATTTTTGTGATTGTGATTGATTACACGCTCCGCACTCGTATTTGAGTAGATATAACAATTTTAATAAATATAATAATACTTGTACACAACTCTAACAATATCGACGATGTCATTATCACAAACACTGCAAAACAAAGAGCTGTAGGAGTAGCTACACCGAATTCTAAATTCAGATTAATCGACTACTAGTGCAGTAATGCTATGGAAACTAGACTAGAACTAGAACTTTCAGCAATGAAACCAGTAAGTTTAAAACAAACAGTAGATAACAGTAGGTCAGTGTCGGTGATGATAGTCGGTGTTCTGTGTAAATTTGGCTTGTTTGTTAGACGATCGGCTCTTTAGATCGACTTGTGAGTGTCTCCGTTCCGGAAAGGATCAATTTTGTATTCTATTAGTACTAGATTTGTAACTGTTATCTGATCTCTATTAAAATATCGTTATCGAACATAAACAGTGTAATAATGGAGTATTGTGTTTATGATTGTGACGTCGGAAGTGATGATGCTTGGGGTTTATTAATGCTTATGCGTGCAGAGGCGTTGAAGAAAATAAAAATTTTGGGTGTTACGTGTGTCAGTGGAAATACAACTGTTGACAATGTTTGCAAAAACGCCTTGAGAATTTTGAAAACAGCTAAAAGAGAAGACGTAAGTGGACATCAGTTATTGCTTTTAAATAAAATATATTGGCTAGAATGTTAGGATGCCAATTGATTCCTTTATTGTAAAAGTGTTTTTCATTAACAATAGGAAATTTTCAAAAATGTCATATTCCAATTTTATAAACTTTTCAGTTTTAACCACGAAATTAAAGATACTATTTAAATTTGGACTTTGATCACTTTTGATTTTTCTTATTTTAATTTTTCACAAGCAACACTAGTGTGAGCATTTTAAATAAAACAACAAACCAACAATAACTTTGGCGCCAAAAATTGATAGTGGTTTTTGTAGAGGTGTCAAAAACAATCATTTCTTATTATAGAAATGTGTCTTTCTTTTCCCGTTTAGGCGGAAGGGGTCTGGAAGTTTAAAAAAGTACTAAAAATTGTTAAAAAATAACAGCAATACATACTTACAATTTAGTATTATATATATTTTTCAAAGCCAACACTCTGCTCTATCAGCCTGTTTTTTTAATCTAGTGAAATGTATGCATAGTTTTTGAAAAAAAAACTAGTTTTAAGTTGAGCAAAAAGAAGTAGTTAAAAAAGTTTAAACTGTAATTTTTTAAAACTTTAAGATTATACCTATGTACATACTATTTTTTTTTTAGGCTTCGTTTTATTAATTCTTCATCAAAAACTGGAATTTAGATGATTTTATGTCTTCTAGAAGTTTTTGAGAAAATTACCAAAACTAGTATTTCAATTTAATAAATTTTTTTGCTTGCTAGCCGATTTTAATAGCCGATATTCAATTGAGATAAGTTATGTAAGTATTTAGTATAAGTTCAAAATTTTTTTAAATCTAGATTCTTTAAGTGCAACATAAACTTTACAAACACCTTACCTCGCATTACTACATTGTAAGTGTTGTCGTTGTTTTTTAAAATTTATAATAATATACGAGTAATATAATAATGCCAGTTGCATCAAAAATCCACTAAATTGTCATTTATGTTAACGGATAAATAATATTTAAAAAGTTTTCGTGCAACCGGAAATATGTAGGTCATTTTCTATAAAATTGCCCTTGATCCTAAACGGGGCGAGATAGACCCCCTTCCAGAGTAAACAATACTTGTTTTTGACCCTTAAACAACAAAAACGGTTATTACACGTGCCCTTTTTTTAAGTTTATACTTAATGCCGGAATTACATATATGTAGTCTTATCGCGGGAACTCACTCAGGAAATGTTGTAATTAAAATATACTTTTAAAAAAATTAATAATAAAGGTGAATCATAATAGTTTCATTCACGGGTCTTATCGTATTAAAAACTTAATACCTATCTATCGCAAAAGTAAACAATAAAGGGATCAATGAAAAAAAATCACCAATCAAGTTTTGAATGACTTTAGAAGTTTAGTTTTAGTTTAATGAATATTTGGATTGTTTATTTTCAAAATATGACATGTGCATGGTTTTAAATCTTTCAGAAAGTGGGTTTAAAAATTGTTCTTATTGAGCGTATTTTTTAATGTTAAATACCGTTTGGCATTCATTTTTCAAACTGATAGATAAAAAGACATACAATTGTTTTGGGCATGTCGTGTTTGAAAATAAATGAACATTTATTATGTTTTGAAATTAAATAAACAATCTTAACGTACTCAATTTATCAAAATACTAAGTGTGTTTTACTATCTACGCGTCTACATGAATCTGGCTTTTGGTTCATTTTTAACAGTCTTTCTACTTAGATCTATTTCTTAGATTAAAAATTTAGTTTTCGTTCTGAAAACCTAAACGGCTTTTTAGGTTTTCGAGTAGTTCCAATTGTTGTTCAACAGTGTAAAGAAAAGGGACAAACAAATATCTACAAATAAGACAAAAAAAAAGCGACAGATGTGTACCAACCTTCTCAATAGAATCCTTATCGATTTCATTGGAAGATCCGAATGGCTCATTACTTCATTAGAGATAATAATAGCCACGTTTTGCTATCACCAAAATTTAATTTTGTTTACCCAAATGAATAATAAAAGGATTTGGTTTAAGGTGTATACATTATACTCGTCTCCTTTCTCATTATGTATCTAATGATGAAATACTAAAAAGCAATATTTCAATGTCAGTTCTAAAAGTAACCCAGATAAAAAGCAAGAAACCAAGTTTTTGTTATCTGATGATCCATCTAAACTATGTATTCCATTTTTTCCTGTCCTGCAATTTTTCTGAGTTCAGATTCGGATTTAACACACTCAAACCTTTTAGAAAATTATGTTTTCGTTTTTGTAAAAATTTAATTTTGCTAATCAGTGTTAACCAGTGTTATGACAAACAAATAAATGTTTTTCGCTTTAAAATCAGATACAGATGGAGTGAACACATAATTAAGTGGTTAAGGGCAAATTTAGATAGAAAAGAAAAATTTACAATAAAAAGGTG
The DNA here is from genome assembly GCA_958431115.1 of Syrphus vitripennis. Classification (NCBI taxonomy): domain Eukaryota; kingdom Metazoa; phylum Arthropoda; class Insecta; order Diptera; family Syrphidae; genus Syrphus; species Syrphus vitripennis. The sequence continues at coordinate 76,559,883 of OY288110.1, forward strand.
CGTTGTCATGTTTTGGAAATAAACAATTCATTCAATTCTTTCTTTGATACTTTCCCGCTTCTCCGCATTTACCTATATGCTCCAAAGTCTGAAGTTTTTTTTTGTTTTTCATAAGTTGTATAATGTTTATGTACACATAAAATTTAGTGTTATTATTTTTTGTCATTTATTTGGGAGCAGATAATGTTGTTATCTTAAAACAGAGCACGTTTAAGTTCAGTTTTTAATTATTCAGTAGCAAAAAGTAATTTTAGTTATGACCAGACTTATAATGTTACCCACTACCCACATATAGATTAGGGTAGCACTTATGTATTAATTTATATTAAGTTAAGGCTATTATCTGAGTAACTTTCAATTTATTCGGACATAATTTTTAAAATTATCATAACAAATAGAAAAACATATGTAAATGAATCTTAAATAATGAGAAAATGATTTTAAAATCGTTTTAAAAAAAATATTGTTTTATTTCTTGCCGGCTTAATCCATTGAAATCTGACGAATGTCAGAATATAAATTCTAAAATTTGGGAAACAATTGCTTTCTACTTGAAAAATACGAAGTTTGAATATTTATACGTATCTGATGAATTGCTTTAGCGAAATTGTGTGGTACCACCACACAACAAATTTCGATAGAGTTTAGGTATATGGTTGGAAAGTTACAGTTTCGGTGGGTTGCAGACAGGGCCGGCCCAGCCCAAACGAGCGCCCTGTGCAAAATTTAGCTTTTGAGCCCCTTATTTTCATTACCTACTTCGTTTCTTAAGCCATTTCCACATTACCCATGAGGTAGGCTTTTGAATGCGTTTGAAGCGGTTCCTATTTGAAATATTCTACTCATATTTTCTCATTCAAAATGTAAACGAACTACCAAGAGAGACAAAAAGAGAAAATCGTGTTTGACAGTAAAAAAAACCACCACATTCATTTCGTTTGAAAGAGTTAAGCGCATAAGATTGAGAGATTATGTTTTTCTGCAGGATTTAAATCTGCACAGTCTACGTGCGTGTCGGTCGCACTGCTTATTGTGGGATACATTCATTTCAAACAAAAATCAACGTTTGAGTTCATTTTCTATCAAAAATTTTGGTTGAGTGAATTCCCTTATGTGCAAATCTGAAATTTGCGCATTTCTACTCGAACGATTGTATGGGAAATAAAAATGAGTATATTTATTTGTATGGGGATTTTCGAGTGAAACGGGCAAATAAAAATCTTGCACGTATGGAGGAAGTTCGAATCTTAATTTATTCTTGGCGTTGATTTTGGTACTTACTCGTATACGAAGGATTTTTTTTGCAAAATGATAAAATGGTTTAATTCGCATGTTTAGAAATTATTTGATAGTGACATAGTAAAAAAGTTATTAAAAAAAAATAAATAAAGCAGGGTAATATAAAAAGAATGAAAACATATGAATGTAGTTTCCCCGTGCATTTGCACATCTTGCACATTACATTACCTTTGAAAAATATGTGTTTTCTGCTTTTTTCTGTTGGAGTCCATATTTTTCCCTATCTTGGAAATAGTCTCTTACAGTTTCCTTAAACAGTTCTGAAACCTTTATAGACTTAAGATCACCTCAAAAAACCTCTAGATCATTGCAAAAATCTTTATGTCATCTGATTTTTGATTGAAGCAATGATGATATGCACCGTGACCCTGAGAAAAAAAACATTAAGTGTCATTGTCATTTATATTAGAATTCATATAAATTCCGTCACCCACAATGCCGTTAATTGGATTAAATTAACTAAAGGGGTGATTCTCTTTAGCTTTACTCTTTTTTTAATTTTCAATGATGTCTAAGTCTATACTCACTACACTTATAAGCTGAGCACTCTATAACAATGGGGCTCTATCGTATAATAGTTTCGTGGAAAAACTTTTAATCAAAGTTCATTACTGCATAATGGAATTACTCTCATCTCGGTTTGTTTATTTGTGCTTGGAATTACTTTATACATTATGCTGTATAAAGAAGCAATTTATAACAGTAGGTTGCTTACGAAATACGCGTAGAATAATTTTTGTATTTTTGAGATATTCTTGAAAACGGATCTAATGATTTTCATAAAATTCTTAACTCATGGATCAAACATAGCTATCCGTGAAAGTCAGCATTGAAATACACCGATACCTAAGAGGCCTTTAAATTTTGAAACCACGTATTTTAAAAGCGTTTAGTGCAACTAGACGTGAGACAGTGAATTTTTTTTTGGCACGTTAGTTATAAATATGGGTACGTTCAAGAAAAGTAAGACACTGCAAATGCACTGCATTCTTGAACGCTTATTTTATTTAAGGATGTCCCATAGTGATATAATAACTTTTTACACTATAATTTGGTAATATGCCTTTCAAAAAACCGAGAAAATGGGGCAAAGCAAATGCAGCTTAAACTATAGCACTTTTTTCATTTTTTTTTTTAAATAACATAACATTTCATAATTTTGTTAAAAAAAAAATTTTTTAAAGTCAATTTTTATTTGTACCTAACAGTATTTTTTTACAATAATTATTTTTCAGCGTATATAAATTCACTATTGTATTATTTGAAATTAATTTTTGACAGAAAATTCGTGTAAATTTGGGAAGTTTTTCATATTTCACCTAGATTAAAGTGTTGAAAAATTCAAATTCAATTATGGTGTGGATAGTGAATGATTTAATATTTTTCGATATTTGAAAAACAAAATTGATAAAGGATTTCGGGGGGGGGGGGTGTTCAAACCCCTGTGAACTCCCCCCTGAATACGGCCTTGATAATAATGTTCCTAATGAACGAAATTGCGCAATTATAGATGATTTTCCCAAAATTTCCTTCGAAATGTGTGTATTGAGGCCGTTTCAAATCATCTCAATTTCAGCGAAATTGTCCATTCATACAAGTTTTTTTTCGATACGGTAAGGAAACACAACTACGGCTGAGGTAGTAGGTTTGCTGTCATTTCGTGTTTAAGAAAACTAGTTTATTTTGATATTTACATATATTCGTGTTTTTGCTGTTTTTTTATATATACAGAAGGAAGAAAAAAATATGTGAAGGTATCGTGAATACTTAAAAGAAAACCAAACAACATTCTTTGTATATTAAAACTATAGTACTATCATGGTGGAAGTCGAATGGGGCGACATCTAAAGTGTGCCGGCAACCCTTACTCTTTTTTTTGCGGAGAGCTTATGGAGGTTTTAATTGATATTTATTGATATTTTTTGGATGCAATAATCCAAAAAATAGTCTCCTCTTGCCCCTACCACAAATTTCCGACGCTTAAAGACTCCCAAAATCGAACTATACACCTCAAATTTTGCAGCGCCACCACAAGGGTCTGGGCAACATTAAAAAATATTCGCTATGATAGTACTATAGTAGCAACATTTCTTGCATTTTTGGATGCTATCAAATATAATTGCTTCAATTTAAGTGTAAACACTTTGCGCAATTTCGAAATCGAGATCTCGAAATTGCGCAACTTCAATGTCAGTGGAAACTAATACTCTCAATTTGAAGGGTCAAACCCCAATCGTAAAAAAAAATCTCATGGCATATTTTTTCACATTGTTGGAACTAAAATAAAATTTTGAATAGAAATTGACGCTGATGATAAAGAATGATAACAAACGGCTTAGATTATGACGCCTTATGGTCAAAAAGAAGTAAATATAATAGATGTTTTGGTAAAAGTGTAAATATTCAGTACGAAGGATATACATACGTATGTACTATACATTAACTTTAAGGGTATTTCGTATTCGTTAGTAGTTTTAGCCATTTTGTTCTTTTTTCACTATGCTCATCATTAATATAATGGATTTAGGTATTAACCTCAATTTTTTTTTTAAATATTTACTTCTTAAAAACATCCTTTCTATTTACAAAAATTGATAATTTTTTTTTTTTTTTTTTTTTTTAGATTCCAGTTCATAAGGGTGCATTTGGTCCACTTATCCCACCAAAGCCGGGAAACCAATTTTGTACTTTTCATGGAACTGATGGCTTCTCTGATTTGGACTTTGAACATTTCGAACATAAAGAATTAATCCATCGAAAACATGCCGTCGAAGCTATGTATGAATATGCAAAAAAGGTGTTTTCTTTTAATTCAAGGCTACTTTTTAAAGAATATATTTTTATTAATACATATTTTAATTTTGTCCCATTAGTATCCTAAAGAAGTTACTTTTATACTGGTGGGACCATTGACAAATTTTGCACTGTGTCTCAGTATGTATGAAGATTTTGCTGAAAATGTTAAAGACGTTTTTATTATGGGAGGAAATTTCAGAGGTAAATATTTAAAAAAAAAAAAAAAAAATACGTCAGTCTTGCTGAAAATTTAACCTTAAAATTTTTCATTTCTTAAATATTAAATTAAAATTTAATTTGATTTTTTTTAAAACCTTCTATAACTTATAAGAAAAATCTATTTCAAGGAATTGGGAATGCAACGAGGAGTGCAGAATTTAATTTTTATAAGGATCCTGAAGCAGCAAAAATTGTACTAGAGAAAACCAAATGCGGTATCACTATACTTCCCTGGGAGCCATGTATGGAGGAAAATTTTATTATATCAATGGTAAATTATTTCAAAATATATTTTATATTTTTATATTATTTATATTTTAAATAAGGACTGGCGAATAAATGAACTACCAGCCCAAAGTAGTTGTCCTGTAGTTGAGATGTTAACTCGTATTGAAGAAGCTCAATACATTCCACAAGGATTCAACAGCTGGTGTCCTTGTGATGCCTTATTAGTAGCTGCTTATTTATTTCCAAAAGGAATGATTAAAAAACAATCAAATTGGCATGCAACTGTTGAGGTCTATGGAGAACAAACACGAGGACAAATGGTATTGGATCATCTGCAGAGTCCGGATAATGTGCAAAATGTTATTATCATCGAACATCTTGATTGTGAATATTTTAAATTGGTATCGCTTTGGACAGCTGGAGCTATTGAAAATTGCAATGGAGTTTAACACAAAAATTAAATAAATATATGTATTATAGATCTTTAAATAAATAATTTGAAAAGAAAATGTGTTCAAAGAGTGAGGAATTAAAAAAATAAAGTTTTGAAAATAGCCATATATCTGATACTTGTTTGGTTATTTAGTTACTCCTGGCGAATTTTAATCCAGAAACTTTGTGCACAATTTCTAAATGTTGGTGGTAAAATTGAAATTTTGTAGGGTTGTAGCAAAGATAACACACCCAGAAACTGTTACAATTTTTTTCGTTGTCAGTTATCGCAAAATCTCGGAAAAATCTCTACTTGAGTACTAGATTTGATGTATTCTGTAGGCTAATTAATAGAAATACGCATTATAGGAAATATTTCCGCCTCTAGATGTTGATAAACCCGTGAAATCAGGGTTCACAAAATATTTCACATATTTCACAAACTAGAATATCCCAATTTGTTTCACCAAAACTTCTAATCTTTAATACAAAATGAAAATTTTCCCCAAAATTTACCCCAAATAAAATGAAAGAAGGTCCCATAACTAAATTGACTACAAACCAAATATGAAAAACGTATTTTTAAAATAAATTTAAATAATCCCGAGATCTAGCAGTTCTAGCACCCAGCATTATGGGCAAAACTAGTTAGGTACCACATTTTTTTTTCAAAAAATATTCTTGGTTTAAAAACAGGCTAATAGAACAGAGCGTTGGTTTAAAAATAATATATACATAGTACTTAATTGTTAGTTTTTGTTTTACACATACATTTTTGGGGACATTTTTAATGGTTTGATACAATTTCAAATTTTGGAGCATGTGGTTTAAAAAGTTTATAAAGCTTAAATTTTTTTTTAAACAATTCTAAAATATTAGAGCGTAAAATTGTACAGTAAGCGTTGAAAAAGTAAATTTTGGAGTTTTTAATAAAAAAAAAATAAGTGACAGATCAAAAACACTTGGAAAATACATGAAACGCAAAATTAAATTAAATTTTCAAGAAAAATCCTTTCTGTTCAAATTTTAAATTCAAAGGATCTTTAAACAAAAAAAATTCTTTTGTTTACAATTGAGTGTTGCTTCATTTTTAATATTTTAAAAGTTTCTCATGTACACCATTCTATAATTTTTACTATTATAGGCACTATGAAAAATATATTTTTTACTTAAAAAATGTATGTTTTTGATATTTGATATTTATATATTTGAGGTTGTATAACAATTTTTTTTCTAAAGTATTATTTAAAATATCATTTTTTTTCACTTTTTTCTGTATCTGTTGGAATGGTGTTTTTAAGATTGAACAATAATAAATAATGAAACGCATCATTGCATTTTTTTTAAATATTTAAGACCAATTTTAAAAATAGCATTAACAATTTGCTTTTGAATATTTTGAAAAAATTAATAAGACAATCGTACAAAAACCACCCGATTTTTTGCTGCTGGCGATGTTTTCAAATTGATTTAAAAAAATTGAATTTGTATAACAAACTTATGCATTGTTGTTATATGTATGTATTTTTTGTGTTGCTATTTTTGGAAAGTCGTTTCAGCCGAAATGGAATTGGGAATTGAAACAAATTTCTGCCCTTTTTTTAATGAAAACGTGTACTTCTTGATTAAATTGATCGGTTACTAAAAAAAAAGCGAGAAAATTTTGCTGTTTTTTGTTTTTACTTATGTTGCGTTCCTCGCTCGGGTCCGAAAAATTGGATTTATCATTAGCTTAACATCACAAGTAACTGAATAATAAAATCAAAAATCATACCTAGCAAATTTTAATGAAAGGTCTGATGTATTAAGTTATGTGTACTTTATTATTTATGATCAAATAAGAATATACGCCCAAGTGAAACAAAGAATAAACTCAAAGCTAGATATGTACATATGTCAATGGTATCATGTATCGATTTTAGTTTCTTATTCAATTTTTGTGAGGTTTTAAAATATATAGGCGTACGTATCGTACATACGAGTACATAACTTGTGTGTTTCGCACAATAGAACGATTATCCAAAACAATAAATAAATAAGAAATGAGTTACTATTTCAAATATTTTCAGAACTTTATTCTATAAAAATTATATATTAAACTACAAGAAAAAAAAGGATGAACATGCTGAGTACCTAATTTTTGTATGATAAAAAGTTAACTGCTCCATATGGTTTCAATAAAAAAAATCGCTGTCCAAAAAAATTTTAAATATAGATTCAAAAAGAGCTACAATTTCCGTTTTCTAATTTGAATTTTGGAATTAAGGGATTGATCCCTTAATTGATTCCACTAGTTTATACAACCGACAACATTCCAAATAGAATACTTTCAAAATTAGTTACAACTATTACACCAAACAATCCCAGTCAATCTTGACATCTGGCAACCCAGCAGTCCATGCAATAGTTTTTCTATAGTTTTCTTTATGAATCTCTTCAATAATACGAGCATTAGGTTCTTTCTTTCGCAAATGATCCAATACCACTTGACCACGTGTAAGTTTTCCATTCAATTCTACAGTTGCGTGATATTGACGTGCTTTGAATATTAGTTTTTCAGGAAAAAGGAAAGCGGCACAAAGAATCGCATCACAGACAATCCACTTGTCAAAGGCTTTTGGTGCAATAATTGCCTTTTCTACATGATTTAGCAGTTCAATTGATTTACTTTTAACAGACCCAAGTGTGTTGACACGCCATTCCTTTAAAAGATATACATATTATAAGTTTATTTTTCGGTACAATTTTTTTTATCTTACCCATGAAATGCCGAAGTTCCCATCTATACACGGCTCCCAGGGTAGAATAACAATTGGAGTTTTGGCATTTTCAAGAACAATCTGGGCTGCTTCAGGGTCGCTATAAAAGTTGAATTCTGCAGAATGCGTTGCATTTCCTTTACCTGTAAATTGTATCATGTGAATACGTAATCAATAGGTTTTGAAATAGTTAAATGCATATTAAATATAATATACTACAAAGTATTAAGACTGATCTGGTTACCCTTTTTTAAGAATCTAAAGATAGGTATAGGTATTTTAAACAAACAATGTGAATAAAATGGATGACAAGGAAGGTGGCACGTGAAAATTATGATAATTTATCAGAATAAAATATTCTACTTTATAAATTAGTGTTAAACACTGTGATATAGTGTTCGTTTTATGTAAGAACATGTTCAGCAATTGTAATTCATATCAAATGGTAGAAACAATCAGATGCATTCACTATTTGTCAACAAATAACAAGCATTAGTATTCACTACATTTTACCATTTTTATCATTATACATGACAGCGACAGCTTGTACCTACTAATGCCTGACGCTGAGAAATATCAATCCGCGATTCAGATTAAGGAAGTCACTAACAAATTAATTATAATAATCTTGGAATATTATTATCAAATTCAAACTGCTCTAGGATGCATGTGGAAGGTAAAACGGAAGTGAAAATACAGGGTGTTTTGCATAAAGTGTGACAATCGGCAATAGGTTCAACCAAATTCAATATTTTGCTATCTCAATAATTATGTTGGTGAAACTTTTTCATTATAAGTCCTTTTTATTTTACATAGTTGAACACCATTGCTGCAACCAAGACAAATTTATCAGGGCGATTAATTTATAAGCATTATAGCATAAAACAAGATTTTGTGGATTTTGGTGCAAATGTCCATTGAAATGGAAAAATAAATATTAAAGATTATAGGCAACACTTACTTTATCATGAATATTGTAAACAAAAATGCGCTAATGTAAAATTTTGAAAAATAGAAATTAGTTCGCACAAAAAAGTTTTAGTTTAGTTGAAAAATTATCTTATCAAAGAGGTTGATTAAAAAAAAGCAAAAAAAAAAATTGGTTTAAAAAAGGCATAACTTTACTGTTGCCCTTGACTTTAAATAAATTTTTTCTTTGAATTATTTTTTTTTTAGAAAATGTGGGTATCTTTTATTTTTGTTTTGACCCAAGCTATACAATCTTTATCAGTTACGTTTATCAATGAGCAGAGGTGTTCACCACTCTACTAAAATCTGAGAGTCTTTTCCCAGATAATGTATTTTTTTATTGCATAGTTCCCTCTCATTTTAATAATGTATCAATAATCTTGAAAAAAAATATCCAAAAAGAATCTTCAACTTCTAACGAAAAAGCGAGTAGGCATTTCAGTCATAGTATCGACAAATTCGCTCATTATGGTGCTTTAACATAAAATCTGTTCGTTCATTATGATTTTCAGCGCACCGAGGAATTTTTTCTGCATAAAGTTTGGACCTTGTCATTTTTTTTGGTAAAAAAAATATAATTCAAATGCCTGCCTCGGGAAGATTCGCCATAGATTAAGTAATGTTTGCTTTTAATTCCTCTATAGGTAGTTTGCGTAGCCCCCACAGATCTTAGATCTAACGGTGGCCAATTGACGTCGCCAATACGTGAAATTACGTGACCAGGAAACTTCTCACACAATAAAGCCCTAATTGTAATTGGTCGTTTTGTGTGGCTTGTTGCCCCGTGTTACCAAATATCGTCTAAATCATGATCTTCATTCTGCAGTGAAATCATTTATCATCTTGTGATATTAGCAACGATTCTAACGAGCTGTTCGATTATCAAGCGATCCATTATTGTATGACACTTGAGATGACAGCTGAGTTTAACAGGTGTCAAATTCCAGCCCTACCAACTTGAAACCACGAAATGACCCTGAACAATTAATTTTTAAATAAAAACATTTTTTAAATGGTAAGAGAACTTTTAAAATGATTTGTTGAATGGAAAACGACATAACGCAACATATTATGGATAGTTATCTTCACTTCTGAAAAACCTGAACTTAAAACACCTTGGCACGTCCTGCTCTCAATACAACTTATGCTATATCCAAAAAGGCTAGTCCTCGTCTTGATTAAATTACTAGGGAATTGAAGTACTTTGAGTATTTTTTTTAATTTTTGCACAATAACCATGGTAACGCATTATTTGAATTTTTTAAAGAATTGTTTGATTTGGTGCATTTATGGTTCTACTATCGGCATATTAAGAACAGGTACGTATACAAATATTCTGTAAATGATAGTCAAGGCACTGAGAAATTGAACGGACAATCCTCGTTCTTCAGCACAATCCTTACGTAAAAAAACCGTAAGAAAGGGACGTACGGTTAGAACAAGAACCCATACTTTATGCTGGTATAATATCTAGATTTTTGATCAGTGTCGATATTTTTTTCTGTTCGATCTACCGATAGTAGATATTTCAGCGATTATTTTTGTATTAAAATTATTTTTTACTAAAAACAATACTTCATTGCAAAGATTTGTTTTTCAAGTTCATAACTAATTTTTTGAGTATCTATTGAAAACTTTTAAGATGTTAACAATTTTGTTCCCCTAAAAAGTTAAACGGTTTTGTAAATATCAGCGCCGCCGTCAAAAATTTCCCTTTTTGGGAATTGTTTACTTATATTATTGTATTCTTAAAATTGAATTCTGTTAAACAATTAACGGAAATATCATGTTGTTAAACACAGTTGCCCTTTAAACAACTCTAAATTAATTTCGATTTAACTTACCTCTTATATTACCCCCCATGATCCAAATGTCCTTTACTTTTTCCAAAAAATCATCATACATATTAATGCATGCAGCGAAATTGGTCAGTGGTCCAAGCAAAATAAAGCTTACCTTTTTTGGAAACTAAAGTATATTCACAAAAAATAATAAAAGTTATAAATAAAACCAATAACACGGAAGAAAAACAGAATGAATTTTGTTTTTTTTGGTAAAATTTCAAATGCACCTACCTTGCATGCAAATTCATACATCGCATTTACTGCATGTGTTTTTTCAATGCGATTCATATCCACTTCGTGGCTATGTTGTACATCACCAAAGCCATCTTTGCCATGGAAAAATTCAGTGCGAACATGATCTGGACGTAAAATAGCTTTGGAGCATCCTTTGTAAATTGGAATCTATTTCAACGTTATAAGGTGTGTACATATATTTAAATAAATTCTATTAGGTATAGGTATAGTAAAAAGTAAATATAAATAATAACATTACATACATCTGGTCTGTCCATGCTATCCAGCACACGTATGGCGTTTTTACATACGTTCGTGACATCAGTATTTCCAAAAACACACGTAACGCCAATAGTTTTGAATTTCTTGAACTCTTTTTCAGCTTTGATAAGCATTATCAAAGCCCAGGCGTCATCTGTGCCTATGTCACAATCAAAAACAACATAGCTATCGTCAGTCATATTCAATTTTGTTGTTGTTTACTTTTTAAAATCACCGGCCGATCCAAGCCCTCAAAGATCAAATAATACACTATTCTCCGGTTTTTCTTGCAGTCGCCTATATAGTTGTAGTTTATTTTAAAAATAGTTCTACACAGTAGCGTATCTACGAAAGGGGGCTTTCAGAATTCTCATTGTTCTAGATGGAACCAAATTTTTTTTAATATAAACTCATTTTCGTTTTAAGTTTTCTGATGGGAAAACTGATTTTACATACGCTTTGCTAGTAATTTACCTATAAAAATTGATGAGCTATGATAAAAAAAATGTTCTTTTATTTATTATTCTACGGGTTGTTTTTTAGCGTTAACTCACTTTTTTGGGAGCACTTACGCAATTTCGTTGCTCCGCTTAGGGTATTTCTTCATGTGCATCCGTCAGGCAGGTTCTATTATAAACATTTTTTTTATTAAAAGTATTTTGAGGGTTCCAAGGAATTTTCAAATCGAAAAGTGTTTTAAACAAAAAACTAAGTGTTTTAAACAAAAAACTAAGTGTTTTAAACAAAAAACTAAATAAATATTGTCAAAAAGAGACAAAAAAAACGTTTTTCAACATTTGCCAAAAAAAGATTGATTTAAAAAAAAAAATAATCAAAAAATAAATTTTGAGAAAAACGTTTTGTCGAACAAAAAATGTGACTCTGGGAAAACCATAAAAAATCAACCACTAGAATGAAAAAATAAGTTGTGAAAAAAGTGGTTGAAAAAAATGCGGGAATATATTTTTTTTTTATAAAATAGTTTGACAAAAAAAAAGATCAAAAAATTTTTTTAGACAATCAAGTCTAACCAAGTTCTAGAAGCGCTACTGATGATTAAAAACATAGAGGAAATACTAAGTACTCGTAAGTAAGTATTTCCTCTATGATTAAAAACAAGATTAATAACTCTCAGCACTTTCTCCAACGAATCAGGCAATTATTATATCACGAGTCGGAATCGTTTAAATAGGCTTATGCATTCGAAATAAAATAAATCCGAAAATGTTACACACATTTATGTTTCATGTACAATATTTCATATACATATTTTATTTATTATTATTTTTTTTTATATAAAATTGAAATGAAACAATTTTTTCTATATTTTTAACTAAGGGATAACCAAATAATTCAAAATTATTAGGTACCTGCTGTAGGGCCAATTTTGGATTTATATAAAAATAAAATAAATAAACATTATACATAAGTGTTACCAATCAATTGACCCGAGGTGTGTACTTATAAAATAAACTTTCCCAACTGAATTTATTTTCGAAATATCTGTAGTAATCTAATCTCTTTTTGATTGTGATATTAAATAATTTCAACAACCGTGCACAATGCAAATATCTCATCATATCCTTATCTTAAATGGACAACAAGTGATAGCTTATCTTATCAGTATTTTTCGTCACCTTATACCTACAGAAAGTGAGTATAATACTTTGAAGTAACCAAAAATTAATAACTCAATAAAAAGTGTTTCAACAGATTTTATTTTAAAGTAAAAAATTGTCTATTTTAAGATGCTGTCATATTTTTTTTTAATTACAGTTTCCTTATACGTTTAGTTATTAGCCGATTTTCTTTTATTTGGGGAAATAAGGATAGCTGCACATTTTTTTTTTATTTGAACATGCTATGGAAGTGCGTCGATACTAAATTCCTTACATCTTTTTTTTTTAATATTAAGAACCATCGTTATAACAGTTAAATTTTAAACGATAGTACCCAAGACGGGTCTTATTTGTAATGTTATAGTAATAGCCAAAATAACAATAACAATTAGAAAAGTTTACCCCAAGAGGATTCGTTTATTATTTATCAGATTCGGGGGGCTCATCAAAAAAGCTAGTAAGAACTCTCATACAAATAAAATATTTTATTTGCGTGAACTTGAAATAATAATAATAATACAACTAAGTTACGTTATTGTGGTCGATATTTAACAATTTAAACGTTATACTTAAATGTAAGACATATGTATATTTACACATCAATTCTATCTAAAATTACCTTTCCATTGACCTAATAATAATAATAATAATAATAATAATAATAATAATAGTAATAATAATAATAATAATAATAATAATAATAATAATAATAATAATAATAATAATAATAATAATAATAATAATAATAATAATAATAATAATAATAAAAACATACCACAAAGTTTGGTAACCACGTATTAATACCTACACTCAGTCACGAAAGTAAGTCTAAGTATACACCAGATATAATAAAAAACAATCTTTTTTGCCAATGCTGGATTAAGAAACAGGCTCTGTCTTTTGTCAGAAACATATATTTTGAAAATCTGAATTCGTTCTTATCATAAACTTGTTTTTTAAAGGGCCTAGTGCATACGTACTTACGTGACTGAATGTAGATAACCAGACCTGTTGTTAAAACACAGTTTAAACAAAAAAAATGTATGTACTATATGTAACATAAAAATAAGAGCATTTCTACCAAAAGCTGATAAAAAATTTCTATGCTCGGTTAGTTTGGGGAAATATATGAACAAGACCCATAACATTTTATCTTTCAATTTTGTTTGAATTGTCAAATGAATATTATTTACATAGTATGTTCTCTGAATTTTCGATATTATTTAGTACATTCATAAGTGTATTCTTTCATTTGTTGAGTGAATTTTGTGCGAGAGGTCCTTTTGTTAATTTTTTAGAAGTGAGAACTCAGGGGACATCAAAAAGTGATAATTTTTTAAAAGAAAGTTTAATGTATGTATGTAAAACCCTTTTATAAAATTATAAAGTATTATTTAGTTTAAGAAACTCATTTCATTTTTAATTGTAGTTTAAATGTTTCAAAACAAATGTTTAAAAATCTTGAGTGTTTGAAAAACAAATAGGTACCACTTCGGTCCTTGAAATTCTTTATGTATGGTACTTTGTTTTTCATATTAATTAAAGTTTTGGGTTATATTATTTCAAAAAAAAAAAACATTTATGGTCACTAATTTATTTTGTACTTTTGCTAAGCTACACTAAGGAGTCTGAAGATCGAGTTGGTTGCCGTGACAAATGTATATCAAACCTGTGTCACCATCAAGGATTTGTTGTAATGTTCAAATCCTAAATATTCATAAGGTACTGCGAAAAACTTTGAAACTTGTAGCCTACACTGCACAAACCCTTTGAGATTAGAGATTTCTCTATTTGCCTTTTCAATATTTAAGCGTTGATTGGGCTTCTCAAACTAGTAGCTTTAAAGAAGAAAGCATTCGAAAGAATAAAACATTTGCTTTTGCTAAAAAATTTGTGCAATTTGTAAATTTTTGCCAAGAGTTACCATAAAAACCATTCCATACTTTTTGTCAAATCGCTACTCTCTAAAAGAATATTATCAAAATTTAACAGTGTGACAATTTTTGGGAATCTACTATCTTTTTAATTTTGTTTCATTGATCAAAATTGTATTTCTTTAAAGGGGATTCTTTAATGCAAACTAAAATTATCAACACTCCAGCCTATATTGTTTTATTAATTCATTTCTCAATTTTATTTGACAAAAAAAATTAAATAAAATTCTTTTAAATTTTGTTTTACAAATTTTATTATTGTTATAATTAATATATATATTTTTTTAATAATCATAAAATAAACTCATTAATATAATTAACTAAAAACGATTCTCTTACAAATTAGTTATTTCTTAAAAATAAATATAAATTAATCACCAACTTTTATAAACAACAAAACGAGTGACTTAACAGAAAACTAATCGGTTACAAATCAATTGTTTTTTTCTAATTTCATATTATTTGTTTTTTAATTTTTTATAAATTTATAAATTAATCCCAGTTATTTATATTAAACAGGTTCCGATTTCAAATACGGTTAAGTTTAGTTCTGTTTTTATTTTTAGATGAAAGCAAATATTGCATTTAAGTACAAAGCCTACTGAGAGATTACAGAATATAATTATGCAAAACAGTATTGTTAACGTGTTTTGTTTTGAAAAATTGACAATGCGTTTTGTTTTTAGAAAATAATTTATTTTCAATTTGATATGTTGTTTTTTTTTTAGCTACGAGTTTTTTTCTGATTTAAATTTGAAAAGTGTGCTCTAAGAATTTGGGGAAATAGTTTAATGTGATGAAGTATTAGTGTAGTGAAATTCAATTTTTTTGTTTCTTCCCCTAAACAGGGAAAAAACGGGGTGAGAAATTTAGCGATTTTTTTGAATATTTTAATGGTTTGCGTGCGTACACCTATTGTTCTCCCACAAACTGATCTTAACTCTTTAAAGATGAAATGAACTTACAGATCCAAACTTAAGTTTAATTGAATCGGTGAGTGGAAAAACAGACAAGGGCCTGACACAAGTTTATATTGCCTTATTTTTTTTTGTTTTTATTATTTTTATTCAGTCGTGATCTTGTACAATGTAGGTAACATAGAAAAAAAATATTTTATTGTGTGCTCTCAAAAAATAAATCCAATGACTTGATGGAAAAGTTTAACAGTGAAATAAATAAAATTATTTACAAGCTGCAGTCGTATTTATTAGATTTTTGCCTATTTAGACACTGTCACTATTGGCGGAAATATGTATGCTTTATTTAATAAAACAAATATCACATTTTTAAAAGTATGTGTAAATGCCACTTTCTTAGAAAAAGGTTTTCAAATTAAATGAAAATTGAACTTGAACAATACTGGGAAATTATGATTTTCTAATTTTTGCATGAATTAGCTTTTCATTGTCCCTAAATATTAGATCCAGATTTTTTAGATATTTTTCTTTTGAAAACCCCAAACAATTTTAAATAATGAAAGAATATTTTTTTTTAAATCAACGTTTTGGGCTCCCTTTTTTAGTTACTTTCTTCTGATTTGTTTAAAATAAAATCCCGAATAAATTTATACTTATATTCTTTGTTAGAAAACATGGAAGAATCAACAAATATTTTCAACTCTAATAAAAATATGCAGAGCTCATTTTGGGTGTTGATTTGCCAGAAACATTGTTTCGATAAAAAATGTCAAATCAGAACTCTGAAAAAATTATGGATACACTTTTTTAAGCAGATAAATCTCATTCAAATAAAACAAATTTAAAAAAATAGAACAAAACCTAAAGCCTGTCAATGCTATGAATCTATTTTTTGCCGAAGAATGCATATGTTCTGGATGTAATGTATTTTTTCTTCTCATTTTAAATAAAATGCAGCAAACATTAGAATTTTCAAAAAGTAAAAAAAAAAAAACATGATGATATTTATTCTCCAAACCAAGCTAGATTCCCTTCTATTTTGAGCGTTCAATAATACACAATAATTGTTTTTGAAAAAAAACAGGCATTTAAAATTATTTCTTTTTTGAATCACAAAAGGCGAAAGTGTTTAAAAAAAAAGTAGCTTTTAGTCGCAAATTACGGACAGACGTATGTAAACACGTTTTTTTTTATCTAAACGCACTCTCTAGAAAACTTGCTCTTGTTCAGACTGATACGATATTGTAGTTAAACCAAATAAAATATTCAAATTGATATTATGTGAGTAATTTTATAGAAGTGAGTAGAAAGATTGTTGAAGCAATACAATTAAATATTATGAATATAAAATGATTTTACAAAACGTTTCTTATTTATCTAGGATTTTTTGTTGTTGTTGTTTTAATATAAAATATTATAATTTAATAGATTTGACTCGTTAAAAGAGATCATTATTTTTTTAATTCGTACAAAAGTGGTGAATATTTTTTTGTTAAATAATTTTATACATACATTTAGGAATTTCTAGTTAATTATGCCTGAAGTACAAAAATAAATTTACACTGTTTGTTTTGTTTTTCTTCTTCTAATATACATATACATTTCTTGTTGTTTCTTATTTGTCTTTGTTTAGTTACTTTTCTTTTATTGAAACAAAAACAAAATATTTTGTTTCACTAAGTACTTCAAAACTATTTATTAACATAATTTAATTTAAGCAATGTCACTTTTTCATCTTGTCTTTTTCTATTTATCTTGTTTATTGCTAAAGTGTAAGGAGGATGTTTGTGTATGTATTAATATTTCGAATTAAGTAAATATTATGTTTGTTAAAATTAGTATCAAAATTTACTTCACTCATCTTATTTTTCTCGATTTTTTCCAAGGTTATTTTCTTTTCTTATATTTTTTTGTTTGTTTTTATTTATTTATAATTATCTGTTGTAAAGGCACTTTCTTACACATAAATGAAAATTATATATTGTTTGTTATTAATTACTTAACTAAATATTTATTGATGGTGGTTTCTTGTGACTAATTTGGTTTCTAAATGGTTATTGAATAAATCAAAAAAAAAAAATAAATAATAAAAGGGTATTAATTTATGTTATTTTTGTTTTAATTTAAAAACAAGATATGAGGGAATGTATAAAATCGAATCGATGTGTTTAAATATCAATCGGGAGCCGTTTGGAAAGGTAAACTGTTTCCATTGAGTAGGTTTTATTCGAAGGCAGTAGGATTTGCAATTTTACATTTCGGACTCACGAAGTTTTGACAGAAAGATGAAGTTATCTACAACATTACCGTATGCTTTATTTTTATTTGTTCAGCTGGCCGAGTATGGTTAGTTAGAGAAATCATATTTGATTTTCGCGAAAGTAGTGCAGATCATAAGCGTATTTTTTTTTCAATGTAGCGCCAAAAGAAAACTTATTAAAAGAAGAAAATAGACTTTGATTTGGCAGATGGAAGCAGATTAAATGAGATATTTTCTTAATGTTCTTATGGGGACAATATGAGTTGTTTCTATTGAATAACACAATCTAAGAGTATAGCATATTACTTAAAACAGAGCATAGATGGTTTTTAATTTGGTTCAATCTAATCGCAAATTCAAATACATATCCTCTCTATTCTAAAAAAGTAACGTGCTTCACGCCATCACAACCTAGAATTGGAGAACAAACTTTATCTGTTCAGCTGGCTAATATAGAGGAAACAACCGCTATTTTACATAGAAGTGCAGAGCTTAAATAGATCACTAGCATTACCAATTAATTGACAGAGGTCACTCATAAATGCAAATAAAAATTTACATTGGGCTATTATTTTTTTTCTTTCATAAGGAAATATTCCATAATTTCTGCAACATTTTTGAAGCTAATTGATTCAATAAAAGGCAGAATAATTTTAAAGTGCCTTCAGAATAAGACTGTGAGGATATTTATACAACCACATTACCTGATAAAACAGTGAAGCATGTCATAAACACATTTCTTGAATGCTCATTTAAGTAACTTGCATAATTATAGTAAATGATGTGGTAAATGTGGCAAAAAAAATTATTATTAAAATTTGATCATCTCTATTTGCACAGTAAATTCTTTAAGCAAATATTTTAAATATACATATATGTATTTTCTGAATTTTCATACAAATTTTGAGATGTTCATTTACATAGTTTACTACTTTTTACAAACATAATAATGTTTTAAGGTAAACATAATAGCATAAGGTAGAATCTTATGCTATTTTTCAAATTTTGTTACTTTGCTTTTAGCATATGGTATAACAAGGCCTCTAAAATCAAAAATACATGTTGGTTTTATATTGCACTTTCTTCTCTAGGTCATGAATATAATTCAATAAGTAAAGACTGTTATATTATACTCAAGGTAATTATTTCGGCAGGGTTAAATTTGTTCTCATAATTGAATGCATTGCATTCTTACTTAGATACAAGTGAGTTTCCAAAAATTTGATATTGCGTATTGTTTTTAAGTCTTTTAATTTTTTTCGCATAACATTTAGATTTGTTTTTTTTTTGTCATTATTATTATGTATTGTCAAATCTGTTCAAATTATTAAAAAAAGGACTACTGGGAGTTATTGCATTTAAATATTTTCATCATTCATGCATTTAAATGAGGGCCTTCTTAACAAAATATGATAAAGAGTTACGACTTTTTTCTTATTTAGTTTTAATGATTTTTTTCTTTGTTTATCAATCACACACACAATATATGTATAGGTAAGTATAATTTTTTAAACTAAAACCAAATCCATACCTTTTTCAAAGTGACTTCATATCACTCTTCTTTATGCACGTATCTACCCGAATTTGTTAGTTCTTTTTAATTTAATTTATGATAATTTGTTTAATTTTGTGTGTGTAGGGTGTCTTCAAAACCGGCACTTAATTTAATTATAACATTTCTTTTATCCCTTTAATGTGGTGCAAAAATCACACCTCAGAACATCACATCACAAAAAAATAATAAATACAAGGGGTTCAACAAAATGATAGAGAAGACACACACGAACATAACAAAACAACCTCGAGGGGGAAGAGGGGCTAGTCAGTTGAAATTTTTTCTCTAGATATTCACAATCATATTCTGAAGCTGTGATAAAGTGGAACCAATGTGCTGAGGAGGTTCCGAAATATTACGTATTCGCTGTAACCAATGTTGACATTCAATGCATTTACGTGTTCGTTCTTCCCGGGTAACATCGACTCCTAACCCACTCGCTGACCATGGATCGATATTATCTTGGATTATTGGCAAGAAATTAGACAAAATCACTCGGAGTGTGTCACATGCGCGGGTATAATGACTGAAAATTAATAAAAGATTAAAATGCAAAAATTAAACAATGTCTGTAAAAATCTGAAATAAGATTTAACTCCTTACAACTTGTGCTGACTCTGTAGGAGTTCATAAATTTCTGGCAGGAGTAACAAACATAAATCGAGGTTCCAAGATGATCTAAAACAAATAAAAAAAACCCAAATTTAATGTTAAAAATCTAAAGTAAAAAAAATGATCTTACGTTTTTTCAAGAATGGCACCCAGCAGATCAACAAAAACTGTACGGCCGTTCATCTTTATCGCCTGTTTAAGTGCACCTACTATGTCATGCGACCTTTTGTTTTGGAATAAATCAATGATTAAAGCAATTTTCTTTTAAACGTTTCAAAAACAGATAGACTTACCTTGTTGAATTTCTGATTAGTTGTAAAGTTGCATGGCGGTTGTTGAGTTCTTGGTAAACTTGCTCATGAGATGAGGCTAACATTTGAATTTCTGAACTGTCATCCATCCGGTTATTGTGCATTCGTTGACCCTTATAAAAGAGACATTCATTACGTTTTATTAATTATTTTATTTAAAAATACTTGCTATAAAATTACATAATTAAAATTTAAATATTATTTATCTAAATCTAAATTTTACAAAGTTTACTCTACGGTCGATTTGGATTTTGTATCCAATATTATATTTGTCTCTATTATAATGTCCCTCTCCTCATTGCCGTTCGGATCTGGTTCTCAATGATCTATTGCACCCCTATTCTTCAAATTTTCTTACATTATCATACCGGATTGATTCGGATTAAATAACAATTATTATTACAAAATTGAGTTACTCAACATAATTAAAAACCATGTGCAGGTATGGTTATATACATGTAAACTTTTAACGACTTACGATTCAAACTATATAACTGTTAACAAGAATGAAATCTTACCGGTGGTTGCGTTATTAGTTGTGGATCCGGCCGATAGTTCGTTGTGTGCTACAAAAGAACAATTAGAGAAAAGCATGATTATAATAATTATTTCTTTTGTCAAATTTTTCAAATAAATCTACTCACATTATTCGTATAAATATTGACGGATTGTGAATTATTTATATCCGTCGTTGTATACGAAGAAATCTTTTGTGAATGCCTTTGCGAAGCGCTAACTGCATTTGGTGGTGATCTCAGATCCAGTGATGTTTTCGATCTCGTTGGAGCTTTCGTTATTATTTGCACAGTTATATTTTTATTTTTTGCATTTTCCTTATTCAAATTGGCATCACGCTTCACTTTCGATGATATCGTCGAAGATGTAGATTTTTTCATCACCATATTGTCATCGATTTTGTGCAAATCTGTTGTACTCACCGATGACACATTAGACAACTTACTACGACCCTGAAAGTTCGAACTCTTATTTGATATTGCTATTTGGCTGGTACGTTTTTGAATGTGTGACGTTGTCTTGGGTTTCGCTGTTTTCTGAACATTGTTTGAGTAATTCATTGACATAGGTCCATCATTTTTGGGTGCATAGTCCGGTTGTTGTGCACTGTTTACGGGGAAGTCTTCGACTAGCTCGCTACCATTGTAGTTAGATATGATTGGCGGATTGCTATCGTTTAGGTTATACTCAATTTCATTGGCGTGTGTGTCGATAATTCGATTAAACTTATAGACATCCCGCTCACCAGGCATTTTTAATGAACTTGGTCCTTCGTATCCACCACTGCTATAACTTGTTGTTTCCGATGACAATGATGGAAAAATGTAAGGGTTTACTTTTTGGGCAGGTCCGTATAAGTCGAAGTGCACACTAAGTCCATTTGAGTTTGGGGCACTCTGTGGTGGATCTTCCATGTCATCGACTAGCTCCAAACTCAGATTTGGTGAAGATTGTCCATCTAGGCTTGGACTTCGTTCTTCATTTTCCTCAACAAGTCGGGTCTGTTTTGGACCGCCTATAGATAGACGTAATTTTTGATGGCCTCTAGAAAAACTTTTTCGTGTTGTTTGATTATGACTGAAAGGAGCATTGGACGGATTGTAAAAGGGAATAACTCGATCGATACTAAGAGCATGAATGGCTACATAGTCCTGTTCATATGATCCACAAAACTAAAACAAACAAAAAATTTAATCAATGTTCTATTGTTTAGAAAACTTTCAACTCACCAATTTTCTGTTAACAATTTTCATATCACCCATTGCATTCCATGTGGATTCGATATGATCGAACTCTCTGTCTGGTTCCCAGCCAATTACTGAAATTCCAACTGATGTACCCACAAAAAGACATTCACCGTTTTCACTATTAAATTACAAACATACAGAATATAATTACATAACATCTTAATAATTTTACGAGTTTTTTTTTTACCTGAATGTGATGCATTTGATTGGAAAGCCACTAAACGGACTTGGTGTATCAGTTTTCGAGATTCGAATTTTACTTTCCAAATCGTATATGCTGACAGTACCATCGATTCTACCTACTGCCAGGAGAAACTCAAAGGGATGAAATTGAATGCAAGTGACCGCTGGCTCTTTTTCTTCAAAATCCATAATAAGTTTACTTTTGCGGATGTCCCAGAGAATTACGGATCCTTCTGTGCCAGCAGATGCTATCCATAAACCGTCTGGGGAAAATTTGACCGAATTCACATGAGCTATATGACCGCGGTAGACTTTTATGCATTTGTTTTGATTGCGAACGTCCCATAATCTGAAAAATAGTACATTATTTATTAAACATCTGCAACGAATGGCTTGAACTTGAAACCACTTCCAAGCCGTTCTATATTTTTTCAAATACACTATTCACTGCATTCACATCTTTCAAAACAAATCAAATGAATCATCAACTCAAACCAAAACAATAGAATCGTGTATTTACTTGAAACGAATACACCATTTGATTTTTTTCTCAAATGCATCGAATACAGCGAGTTTATATCGAACACATCGAATACACCGAATCAAGTACAACAAATTAATTTAATTTGAATTTATATATTTGTAAATGTTTTCATTGATCTTTTCGTTGTTTTTTATTTTTTATACCTTTACGAAAAATCTGAAATTCTAACAGTTCATAAAATGCGGAATTCTAATTTTTTGGTAAAAATTTCAAAACTCTATGTTACCGTTAAGCGAAGTTATTAAGCTAAACGTTTTGAATTTTCTAACGTTTTTGAACTGTTTTTTCAAGTTTTTTTTAAATATTTTCTAAACGTGTTGACATAAAAATCTGAAATTTTGACACAACATGAATTACATTCTATAAAAAATAATAAAAAAGAATTAAAATTATAAAAAATCACCAAGTACCGTTATTTGCATAGAATCGATTAAAAACCACACAACTCTTTATTGCTTGAATGTAGTGTGTTAATTTTTTCATACATCTGTGTAAAAAAAACCTATTTTTTGATATCTCATTTGTAATTTTACGTGCCATACAAGCGTCACAATCATAAAATAAGTTTAAATTATAAATACACTAGAATTGAATTAGAAATTTTTTCCATGTTCGTCGCTGCGACGAACTACCATTTAAGAAATAAAGCTTAGAAGAGAAAAAAAAACTAGTGTATTTGATTTTATACTCGGTACATTCGGTGTATTCGATGTGTTTATAATATGTTAGGCTTGTTCTGTTCTATTTGATTCAAGCATTCAAGCCTAGTGAAGGTAAAACAAAGTACATGGTGGCGTCGAATGCGAGAAGAACAGTTGGTCAAACAATCAAGGTAGCGGAGCACGAATTTGAAGTGGTGCAATCCTTTAAATACCTTGGGTCAATAGTAGCAGCCGATAATAATATAGAAGAAGAAATACGCGGGCGGCTGCTCAATTCCAACAAAGCCTACTATAGTCTGTCAAAGCTCTTCAAATCCAGAAATCTCACCATAACTTCAAAACTGCTGCTGTACAGGACCATGGTCCTGCCAGTACTCACGTATGGATCCGAGACTTGGGTGCTTAGCAAAAGACACTCCGACCTCTTAGCCGCGTTCGAGAGAAAAGTCTTAAGGAGAATTGTTGGCCCCATATGTGAGGAAGGGCGATTCCGGAGACGGTACAATCATGAATTGTACGCAATCTACCTTGAAGCAGACATAGTGACAAAAATTAAGCTCGGTAGACTCCGGTGGGCAGGGCACCTAGCTCGCATGAGTGAAGAGGAACCTGCTCGGAAAGTCCTTTGTGGTACATTCTATGGTAGACGGCAGCGTGGTAGACCATGCTTGCGCTGGAGAGATGGCGTAGACCAGGACGCCCGAAGCCTTGGGGTGCGCAACTGGATGGCGTCGGCTCAAGACCGGGATAGGTGGAGAGACTTGTTGAAGGAGGCCAGGACCGGACCCCGGTTGTCGAGCCGATGATGATGATGATTCAAGCCTAGGATAGAAACCAAATACTGTATTCGTTCTGTTATAAAGGGATCGAATCGTGTGCAGTGTTTGTTTTCAAGAATAGTGTATTCATTTTCAGTGTACACTACTTTCTATGAATGCAACGAACAGAATACACTGAAGTACTGTGCTTGGTCAGAGAAGGCAAATAAATGTATTCATGCAGACCTCTATTATTTATTAACAAATTTAAGTTTTATTTTATAAACATTATTCAATGCAGCGAAGGGCTCAAAGATAACAAATTTAGGTGTTATAAGGTACATTGATTTTGACTAGGGACATGTTTTGTTCGTTATAGTGAAAGGTGGAAAAAAATTGCCAGACGATTAGCGGAAGGCCAGAAAAACGTGAAAGTGGTCAAAATTAGTTAAAAAAAAACCTAGTTCATTATACCTTTATGTATATCTATTATCTGAGGGCTCGGTAGGCGGTTAACCACAATTTATTTTTTGTCCGATTTTTATTTTTGCGGTTCAAAAAACTTTTATTTTTCGATATTTCTTTGTATCGTCAAAAATTTTAAAACTGGTCAAAAGTAAAGTTTTCTCCATAACAATTTTTGAAAAGTTATGGTGGCGAGGATATTTTCTACAAAATAGCTCTATTGTTCCGCCGATCATTTAATTGTGATGCAAAGTTGGCGAAAATATCAACCTTAGTAAAACCTGGGGTGGAATCGGCTAAGGTGATTTTTGATTGTCACCTTTGTGATCATAAAAAGTGATCAAACTAATTTTTGCGTCTGTGTAAGGTGATCACCAAATTTTGTTTAGAATTTGGTATCACTTTAAAAGAAATTCACTGACGTTTGTTACAATTTCAGTGGTTGTATTCAAAAACCGATCTGAAGCTATTCGGATAAGTTTGTGTTGTTGTAATACTATGTAAAAACACAGTTGTTGCAATAACAACTCAAAGGAATCTGAAAAATTTTTAGATGCGGATAGCATATGTGAATCAATCGCGAATGTGGGCATTTATTACCGTTTGTGTCTGCCGGCAAATAGATTTGTGTTGTCTAGTTGATAAGGGTTTAAAAAAAATACAAAAATGTAAGTAAAAATAATATTTTACACTTATGTAACTCATAAATTAGTTATTTAAAAATGTGAAATTTTTATCAATAGGATTCCAGCAAACAAAACACAAATTGCGGAGGTTAATCCTCAAGAGCCGGACATTTCTATTATGATTAATATTTTCATTTTCAGCATTTTCAGAAGGTAAAATCAAAGGCACAAACACATTCATACTGTCTTGAAATTTCAGCAACTAAAAATAAAAATCAATTTCTAATGAAAGTGACAACTAAGGAGCTGTCACCAGAAAAAGTCACCAAATCGTGATTGTCACCGGTGACTATCACCTTACACAAACCGAATTTGTTGATTGTGACTGTCACCTATCACAAATCACCTTACCCGATTCCACCCCTGATGTCAACAAGAATAAATTTGTAATTTGTATAAGGAATACAAATAAATATCGAAGTGCTATCGGTATCGTAGCTGTAGTGTGAACATGAAGGAGTTTTTTTTCGGAGCGAGAACATTATCGAGGTTGGTATCTTTATCAGCACTATGTCACACATAATTAAGCTCTATTCTGAAAACGTAGAACGTAGCAGAAATACTAGAGCTATTTTCTTCAGCAATTTCCAAAAAAAAATCGATATTTAAAAAAATAATTTTCGACCCCTTAATCCTTGAAAAGATCTAGTACTAGCTAGCTAGTTGGGATAGAAGGCAAGCCAATTGTCGATCTAGTTACTCAGTTTTGTATGTGTAACCTAGCCATACTAGCTTGACACCCGCGTAATAAGCATTGAATTGAAACATTTTATTAATTATTTATTCAGAACATGAACATATTTTTGTAGATTATTTTTTTGAATTCAAATTCAAAACACAGTTACGATGTGAGAAAATTGAGAAAAACCAAAAAAACTTAGCTTAGCTTCCTCTAGTTAGTTTCGGAGGCCCTACAAACGAGACTGTATAGTATTTTTAACAAACAAAAGTTGATTCAGATCAAATATATTATGGTTACCCCATGATATACCATCAATCATCACCACGATGGACAAAGGATGACCAACCTGCACCTGCATCAATAGCATTTTAGAAGAAGTGCTCACAGCGTGAACAAAAGAACAACAAAAACAAACAAATCTGCTCATGAGTGTAACTTATAAATATAAATTATAAATTATTATTTTTTATATTTCAATCAATAATTTTATTAGTGTTCTAATTTATCGGTTTTACATAAGATATTATATTTATGTACATCTATTTCTAATCGCCAATATGTGTAACGTATGAAGAGAATTTATGTCAACAAAAATTATTGAACGTTTTTTTTTCATACAAAAAAGTATCAAAACAAATCATACTGAAATGGGCCTTCTCGCTCTAAAAAAAAAGTCTCTCTACATTTTTTTTTTAAATTATTCAAGTCAATCATTTCATTAAATTTGGAAATTCAATAGAGAGCGTTCTCGCTCTATAGCATTTCTATTTGTAGGTATGGTATGTATATTTTCTCCGTTACACAGTCAACACGCAATAGATATTTGCGTTTGAGTAAGAACAGGAAAATATAGATATAACTTTCAATTTTCAACCGAGGCAAAAAAAGTAACAAGACGGAGCAGTTTTATTTCTAAGCAAATAACATTGAAATGTACTATCTCACTCTTGTTAAATTATTATAAATTAAATAATACTAATTCAATTCATATTTTCTAGAGATACAAAGAAAAGAACTTCTTATCTTGTAGGTACCGATAAGAATTTTATTTTTCTGTCAGCCACAGATGTGATTAGCAACAGATGTGTTTCTTGTCGCACATTCGTTGATCATCTGTTGTCTAAACTATACCTACTTTTAATTTCACACAATTTTTTTTTTTAAGTTGAGGGGAAAATGTCGATTAAAACGATCGCCGGACAGTTGTTGAAATCGACGAAAACATTCAGAGTTTCGTTTTCCTCTAAATATTCAAGTGCACCAGAATACAATTGGAGAGATCCATTGAATATCGAATCGTTGTTGACAGAAGAAGAGATAGCTATTCGTGATACATTTCGCAGTTACTGTACCAAGACCCTATTGCCGCGTGTGACACTTGCTAATCGTAATGAAATTTTCCACAAGGAGATAATGTCAGAGCTAGGTGAACTTGGCGCTCTTGGCTGTACTCTTAAAGGCTACGGATGTGTTGGAGCTTCAAATGTTGCTTATGGCCTGCTAACTCGAGAAGTAGAGCGTATTGATTCGGCATACCGATCAGCCCTAAGTGTCCAAAGTTCACTAGTTATGGGTGCGATTTACGATTTTGGCAACGACACCCAGAAGGAGAAATATTTGCCAAAATTGGCCCAGGGTAAACTCATCGGATGTTTTGGCCTAACCGAACCAAATCATGGCAGTGATCCAGCTGGAATGGAAACACGGGCAAAATATGACCGTGAGGCTAAATGCTATATACTCAATGGAAGCAAAACTTGGATAACAAACTCGCCCATAGCAGATATTGCTATTGTCTGGGCGAAGTGCGATGATGACAAACTGCGCGGCTTCATTGTCGATCGAGAACAGTCGCCAAAGGGACTATCTACACCCAAAATTGAAGGAAAGTTTTCATTGCGAGCGTCTACAACTGGAATGTTGCTTATGGATGACCTTGCAGTGCCAGAAGAAAATATTCTTCCGAATGTTACTGGTTTTAAGGGCCCTTTCACTTGTTTGAATAATGCGCGTTATGGTATTGCTTGGGGAGCACTCGGAGCTGCTGAATCTTGTTTGGAAATTGCAAGACAATACACTATGGATAGAAATCAATTTAAGAGGCCATTGGCAGCAAATCAATTGATTCAAAAGAAAATGGCAGATATGTCAACTGAAATTGCTTTGGGTTTGTTGGCATGTGCACAACTTGGTCGTTTGAAGGACCAACACTTACATACTCCTGAGATGATTTCAATGTTGAAGAGAAACAATTCTGGGAAGGCACTCGATATAGCTCGGGTAGCACGTGATATGCTTGGCGGCAATGGTATTTCAGATGAATATCATATTATTAGGCATGTTATGAATTTGGAGGCAGTAAATACGTACGAAGGTACCCACGATATACATGCATTGATTTTGGGTCGTGCAATAACTGGAATTGCCGCGTTTGCGGGTTAAAATTCTTAAACTTAAACTTTACACGAAAAAATTACTGTCAAATAATGTGCATTTATAACTCTGAACTACCTAATAGTTTTAAATGTTGATTAAGATATGAAAGATTTTTATTGTTAAACTTTGTTTCGAAATAAAAAATGTAACGCTTTTTTGTTTGTTAATTGTTAAATAAAGATTTACATATATTTATCAATGTACTGACTCGTATTTATAAATTTCTTAAGACAATTCTGTACTGTTTGTATCAGTTTTTATTTTTCCATCATGGAAGAAACTGGCACAAAAAAATTATCAAAACTCTAGGAGTCGTTTTCGGGAAATTTATAACTTTTGAGAATGTTTCATTTTTTTCAAGTTGTGTAATACACAACTTTGATTAATAGACATATCGTCGCCCTATAATTGGGCTGCTGTAATCGCCATTTTATTATTTTTGGGAAATTACATATAAGTTCTGGCAGCCTACAATACTAGTTATCTGCATATCCAGTTATGCCCTGCCAACTAATTATTAACAAAAATAAATAAATAGCAAAAAAAATATTGGTTATATTCAAACCAATACCTAGCCATGATGTTCAAACATCACGAAATAGAGTAATTTCAAAAAAAAATTACTCATTATTTTTCAAAAAATTACTGATTATTTTTCAAAAAATTACAGTATGTATTTCTCAATTACTAATAAGTAGAAAAATAAAAATACTACTGCTACTCCTAAACAGAAGTTTTATAATTAAAATTGAACAAATTGAATTGCATGGTTATTTACTTTTTAGCCTATTTTAATGTGCCTCCAATTAACGATTTAATTAAACAAAATTCTATTATTCCACTTTTAGACTATATTAAAAAAAAAAATATTTACCTTCGCTCAACAACAACATTGGTTTTGTTTCAATTTATATTTTTGTTTGATTCGAAGAATGATAACGATAAAAGAGTAATGCAATTGGGCGTATACGTGATTTTTTTAATTTAACTTAAATTTATTCCTGTTTTTGCAAATGTTTCTGCAACTCCAGTAGTTCATTGATCAAAGTTACATCAAATTTACGTTTTCCTTTCGACCAAGAAACCCGTTAAGAGTTTTTGTTTTGGCGAAATCTGAATATGACGGTTTATGTGAAAATTTTAAAATACAAATAAAACAACTTCTTCCCATAACGTAAACGTAACATAATAACGTACATATGAATAGATTGAGGTTTGAGAAGCACTAAATGACATCAGCACATCGCACCACCACTCAACAGCTGATGACACAAAAACGTCAAACTGTCAGAACAAGTCGTTTTCTGTTACAAGAAAGGAAAAGATTTCTTTTCTGGTTCGTGGTTTTTTTTTTTAATCTCTGGAAACATTTTAAACTTGTAAGGAATTTATATGATTAAACTTTAAAGAAACTAAAAAAATTGGTTTAATTAGATATACAAAGAATTGTAAGAAGTTTCAATCAAATTATTTGTATTGTGACCCACCAAATTTATCCCTTTTGTTTCCAATCATCATACAATAGAAGAAAATGTACAAAGTTCAAATGATTAAAACCGGAATATAAATTTATAATTGATTGCATGTTTACGTATACTCAACTTAATCAGCAACTGTATTGCTTTGCAATTTAAAACGCCTTAATTGCATTTGTATGTTGTATATCATTTCAACACTTTTGTCTATTTTCAGTTGTTATTCACCCGTAGAAAGTAAAGTATCGAAAATGTCAATGCCTACAGAGCTACGATACGATGGAAGAGTTGCTGTTGTAACAGGCGCTGGTGCCGGTTTGGGACGTGAATACGCATTGCTATTTGGTTCCCGTGGAGCTAATGTTGTTGTCAATGATTTAGGTGGAAGCTTTCATGGAGAAGGAGCTTCCCAGCGGGCCGCCGATGTTGTCGTTGATGAAATACGTGCATTAGGTGGCACTGCTTTTGCTGATTATAATTCCGTTGTCGATGGTGATAAGGTTATCCAAACTGCCATTGAGAACTTTGGACGCATCGACATCTTGGTCAATAATGCTGGTATCCTTCGTGACAAAAGTATCGCCAAAACATCTGATCTGGATTGGAATCTGGTGCATGACGTTCATCTGAAGGGATCATTTATGACAACTCGTGCTGCGTGGCCACACTTCAAGAAACAAGGCTACGGACGCATTATCATGACTTCGAGTAACTCTGGGATATATGGCAACTTTGGTCAGGCCAACTATAGCGCAGCAAAACTTGGTCTAGTTGGTTTAGCAAACACCATTGCAATCGAAGGAAATAAAAATAATATTTTCTGCAATGTCATTGTCCCAACAGCTGCATCACGAATGACCGAAGATGTTCTGCCTGAGCTGTTATTCCAAGAATTGAAGCCACAGTTAATTGCTCCCGTTGTAGGTTATCTCTGCCATGAATCGTGTGAGGAGAATGGAGCAATCATCGAGAGTGCAGCCGGTTGGGCTACAAAGGTTCAGACTGTTCGTGGTAAGGGTGCTGTTCTTCGAACGTCCCTGGACACAAAAGTTATTACACCAGAATTCGTAAAAAGTGTTTGGAACAATGTCGTTGATATGTCTGAAGCACAGTCCTGCCCTTCAATTCAAGAAGCTAGTCTTTCTCTAATGAAAATTCTGGAGAATGTTCAAGAAGGTCGGGTGGGACAGGAAGACACATTTAATTTTGGATCAAAGGATTTGATTCTTTACGCTCTGGGAATCGGAACCTCTGTGAAAAATCCTGATGATTTGAAATTCCTCTACGAGAATCATCCAGAATTTAGTCCATTGCCTACATTCTTTGTTATGCCTGGATTGCTTTTAAGCATGACAACAGATATTGTTTCATCCGCTCTTCCTGGAAGTTCGGTGGACCTCACAAATATCCTTCATGGAGAGCAGTATATTGAGATTTTTGATGAACTTCCGACATCTGGAAAGCTAACAACATATGGCAAAGTATTTGATGTCATGGACAAAGGATCTTCAGCTGTTGTTATCACAAATTGCGATTCTTACAATGAGGACGGAAGTCTATTGGTCAAAAATCAAAGTGCAATCGTTATCTTAGGCGCTGGGAAATTCGGCGGCAAAAAGCAAGCTATTCAAGGAGTTATCCCAACTATTCCCCCACCCAAGCGTACACCTGATTCCTCAGTTCAATACAAGATAAGCGAGGATCAGGCAGCTTTGTACCGTTTATCAGGAGATCTCAATCCCATGCATATTGATCCGAACTTTTCGGCCATAGCTGGATTTAAAACTCCCATTTTACATGGATTATGCTCGTTTGGATTTTCGGTTAGAGCTGTTTTGGCCAAATACGCGAATAACAACTCGTCGTTGTTCAAGGCTGTGAAGGTGAGATTTTCTAGTCCAGTTTTGCCTGGACAGACTTTGAAAGTGGACATGTGGAAAGAAGGTAAACGTGTACATTTCCGCACATCAGTTATGGAGACTGGCAAAGATGTTATAACTGGAGCATATGTGGATCTTAAAGGAGTTGGATCTAAGTTGTAGTTTAAGAAAGCACATATTTTCATATGAAGCAGGCATTTTTGGGTAGATTTATGAGTTATGGGTTTTTTGTTTGTTTCTATTATAAACTTATGTATTCCTTATCATCATTAAATAAATAAAAAAACAAGATATTTTTTCATAACAATTTACAGTTTTGGTTTGATTATTATATTTGTAGTCGGTTAGTAATTTCTTGTGAATTTCAAAATGTTTATCAATATAATCTTACAAGATAAATTTCATTTGTACAGTCAACGCGTGTATTTGTTTAAAAATTGGCAACGAAAACTATTTTTGTTGATAACAATCTTTATTAAAAAAAAATAAAGTTTTCCCTCAAGAAATAATTAGGGCCAAGTGTTTAGCTAAATATACTTATTAAGTAGTTTCAACCGAGTCAATTAAATATGCAAATTAAAAATAATATGAACAAAAAAAGAAACTAAACAACCATATTAAATGACATTGAATTAAAAAGTGGTTTATTTTAAGTAAGAAAGTGAAAAACTAAAGTTTATAATTTGCTTTTACCTACTTATCTATTCATGGGATGATTCATGAGCTGAGGCAGGTAGGACTTAGATATACTTTAATAACCAAACAAAATACAATTCAAACCAGTTTGCTGGGGTTTTCATTTTATATTTATATATGTACATACATATGTATATACATCAATTTATTCAAAAATTTAATCCAGGATTTGGTTGGACAAAAAGACGAAATATACAAAACCTAATTTGCAAATATATACATATACGATATAGAACAAAATATGAATTTTTTAGAATGCATAATATTTTGAAGTTTGAATTTTCTAATATAATAATGTGATTCGACTGTAACCATGAAAGATAGAATTCAGACAAATTAACGCATTAAATAAATAAGACTTATATGAAACAACAATTGTTTTTAGTTCAGAATGCAAAAATAATAAGATATCTATTTTGATTAATCTTAGATATAGAGAGTGAGTCTTGTTGAAGTACTGCGACCTACTAATATACAGTTATCTTTATTTTTTTTTATTACTTTGTAGCTACATTATTACTTACTTCTATGGGTACTATAGGGTAAGTCTTGTGTTCTTGCAATTATGTATGTTTGGCTGACTGATCAGCTTTTGCATAAACGTTACATAGTTTTTCTGCTTGTCGGGAAATGTTTATATGCAAAACTATTTGGATTATAAGGAACATTTTTCAAATTTTTTTTTTCATAAAGAAAATCGATATCTGGAAACTGATTTTTTCTACCCAATGTAGTTTGGTTTGCTAGCACGCAGAAAAATTTCATTACAATAGTTAGATACATTTCCGGATAAATACCGGTATTTTTAGTCTCCCATAGAAGTCTCGTTACTCACTTTTCTACACTTCTCAAAAAATTATCAACTATTTTTTTAAATAATTTGTAATTAACATATTTTTTTCATACTTTGTGTATTGGGCGACAAAATGAAAAGAGCATGTTAATTAAAATTGTTTTTTATTTTTCGGTAAAACAAAAATACTTTTGTTATGTATGAATAACGAAGTTATTCTTAAATTCAAGATAGCGGTATCCCTGCAAGATAAATGAAAAATTAAGCCTCTTATTAGGTTATTTAAACCCCTTTAAAGGAATTCGAAAAAAATATCGTCATCATTTCCATGGTTTTCGGGATATGTTTGGTTATGTAGTTTCTAAATATTGACTTTAAAAAAATTTCAATTGTAAAAATTAGTAAAAATATGTTCCGCACTTCGGACTACTTTTTTTTTTAATCTATGCCTTTGTTTATCAGCTGATACCACAAGAGCTGTTTCAAAAAGTATTCCAAGAACAAAGTTTTCAACTGAGTATTTATAAACTTCAGGAAACTATCAAACTTATAACCTGGGATGGAATCGGCTAACGCGATTGTTGACTGTCGCTTTGTTGATAGTCGTTTTTGGTTATCAACTATCGCGTTAGCCGATACCACCCCTGAATATTTATTTCACTAAAACTATAAATGAAATTGAACATTTTCGAAAAAAAACCTAAACAAATTTTAAAGTTGTTTTTTGTTCGCTAAGAATTTTCATATTTCAGGTGGACCCCTTGAAAAAACGAAAAAAATGGTTTTTGAACTGCCTTGAAACCTGCAAAATACTTTTAATAAAAAAAATGATTATAATGGCATCCGACTGATGAGTGAACATCAGATGCCTCCTTGAAGCAACCAACGGTAAAAAGAAAGACGGGCACACTAGGTGCCAAATAGTAACTTTATAAACTTAGAAATCCGAGAGTTTTATTTTTTAATCATCACAAATTCTCGAGTGCCAATGTCAGACAGCATAAAGCAAAAGAAATAGATTTTTTTGTAGATATGATCGATATTCTTAAAACTAATTGCAAAAAAGTCTAAGATCCTTGGATGTAGATTTTAATAAAAAAAAAAAAACATTTTATTTGCTTACAATTGCATAGAAACTTTTATTTTATTTATATGATATATTAAACCTACCTAAGTGACCTCGTTACGACCTTAACCCTCGAAGACGACGACGCCTATCAATTTAAATTAAATTACACACGTAAAAATATATTTCCAAACAAAAACTTAAACCTTAAATCGAAGGTCATACATATATTTAAGAAGTGAATCATGGTCGTGACGGTCTAATCTAAAACAAAAATCAAATGCTTTCACCTTCTTACTAATGAAGAGTCATTCACCAGACAGACGAGACGCCTAAAACCAGTAAACCTTTTATGAAACAAACAAAATGTATGCTCTCTCGCCTATTAGATTACAGAAAGTGTGTCTTTGGAAACAAGTTCACAACTTCATTAAATTTCAATTGAAATGAAAAGCTCCTTTTCGTTAATTTTTTTTTTTTTTATAATATCAGTTTCTTCTGCTTTCTATACTAAAGATCACGTCAACATGCTGGAGTAACCATGGCAAATTTTTAACCGCAAACCATGTCCATGTACGTTTAGTTGGTCATAAAACTCCCATTAAACGATTTTCAGCAGACGCAAAAATATAAATGTAATTATTCTTATATTAAATTAATAATTAAGAATGTAAATCAGGTAAACAGTATGCGAGAACGAGGTTCCCTTAACGCATCGGAGTCGGACACCGCCAACACCCAAACAACTGTCAAATAGATCTTTCCCAACTTTCAAATGGCTATACAATGACGCTCTGCCATTTGTCAATTCGAAAATAAAAACTTTTTATGACGAAACAAAGTCATCATTAGGAGTTTTTTTCATTCTTGCATTTGAACGGGATAGGTAATAATGACTGCTATGTGAGAGGTTCTTGATCTGTTGTCTCCTCCGGTTCATCTGCGTTTCTGGAGCAAAATAACTTGTTTCTTTGATCGTTGGGTATTGAAAAACATGAAGCAAAGGAGATGCTAGGTGAGGTTGTCAAGAAAAATAATAATTACTGAGCATCGTTGTAACATCAATGGTCGTTAGAATGAGTGTAGGTAGGGATTTGATTATACCTTAATGCGAACCACACAGTGACTAAGCTCTAGATAAATAAAAACAGGTAAGAAATAATAAAACAAAAAAAAAAAAAATCAAGTTAATGAGTACAAAGTTAAAGAAAACAATGACACAATGAGCTGAAGTAATTTGTGTGTGAGTTCTTTATTATAGCCGATCGGATGATGATAGAGTTTTGTTTCAGAAGAGAGTTACACTTGTGTGTCTTCATTTCCGGTTTGGAGGTGACTCTCAAAGCGATCGTTTAACAAATAACATTCTTTTAATCACTTACAGTAGATATTTTGTAATTGCAGTCGGCAATTCCAAGATAATAACAACTTAAAGAAACCACTGCAAGGGACGACAGAAATGATTGCCAATTTTTTTTTTTTTTTTTTGAAGTAACCAAAGTGAATAGAAATGACGATTAAATTTGTCAGTGGAAAAATACTCTAAATTTTTTTAAATTTAATTGTAGGCGTTTGGATTACTAATATGTTACTGTAAGAACCCGGAATACAGAAATTCTAGAATTTAGCAATTAGTTTTTGCATTCTTCAGCAACATTAGTAAAATCTAGAAATGTTATGGTTTAATTATTCCTTCCCTACTTTTGCCACCATTTAGTTGGTACTTTTCATAAATTTGCCCATGTTTAGACTGAACATACCCGAAATGGAGAAACGCAGTTGCGTGAGCGGGGCAGTGTCCTGAAAATACTAATAATACTAATACTAAATACTAAATACAAAATATGTTTACTAATACTAAAATACTTTTGCAATGGTTCCTCAAAAATTCTAATATTGTAGTATTCACCATGCCCTCATAAGTTTGTGAGACTCATCCTCCCTAATTAGCTCATGAAAAGGAAATATTTATGATCTGATGAGGATGTTTTCAGTTATTAGCCTCAAAAACTTACATATGAGCGCTCGTTGAGTCGTACTTGTAAATTCTAGAATTTTCGTATTTTGTGTTTTTACTGTAACAGGTTTTTAAATCCTATTCAAATTATTATAATTCAAACGTTTGTGCTTTCTGAAGACTATATAAAACTTATTGTTGATAAATACGTAGTTCATTATAAAAGAGATTTAACTCAATTGTTGGTAATTTGTTTCAAAGTTTTTGTGGGTAGGGGGAGTTATTTTTAGCTTGACTTATGACAAGAAATTTCAAGTCAATTTAACAAGTAGGAATTTATTTAAAACAAATAAAAAAGATTTATTTACAGTTTTCTTGTTTATGTTACAAAATCTATAAAGCATGGCAATTGCCGTCTGCCTGATTGATATGTAATTAAACATTAAATAATAAGTTTTCAAGTAATAATGTAAAATAATGTATTTACAATTAAATTTATAGTATGTAAAAATTACTAATTTCATAAATTTAAACATTTTCATTTATAATTTGATTTTGATAAGTTATAGCAGATTTATAGAAATTAAAAAGTATCTATATCTATGTAGTATCGTTTTCGCAGTTTAAATGTGTTAAGACTTCTGCTTCCGGGATCATATTGGCTCCACAATAATGTCTACGGATTTCTTTTAGAATAGTACACCTGTCGATGAAATGGATAACATCTTATCTTTCCGATAGGCTACAAAGACTGCAGTAAATGGTCAAATAAGGGCGGTGAGGTACATAATTGAGCCGACTTGATATTTTGGCAAACGTAGCATTTTGACCTGACGGGTAAGATTGATTTTAAGAAATATTGCCATGGTGGCAACCGTATAGAAAGAATTGTGAAGGGTATTGCTACCAACCTACTAGAATGGGACTATTAGTGATATCTATGTAACTTTTATTTCAACCTGACGGGTTGAGTTTTTATATATGTAATATCGGTTCATGTTCTAAGGTAACTTTCAAGAAGTGTATTCACGAAGGACACCTCGTCATCCCATATATGGAAATAGGGAGAAGTGAAAATACGTTGGCAGCAAATTTTACCATTGATATATCCGATCGGATCGGATATGATGTTAGGGCTTAAAGGAAACCTGTTGAAAATTATTACAATTTTAGAATTTGCAGCATTTTGAAATCCAGAATTCTATATTTACATAATTTTGAAATGCAGAATACAGAGCGTTTTTGATGGAGAATTCTTTAACTTTAAACAGAATTTAACGACCCATTTTACCTTTCACAATATCTGACTGGCACCAATTAGCAATTAAAGTTCTAATTAGCAAAATTAGGAAAGAATATGTGAGTGTGACCTTAAACAAATGTATAATATATCTTTCATTTAACTATGGTGGCGGTGCAAAAATAAATAAATGATTTGATATTTTATTAAAAAATATTTATCATCAGTTAGAAAACTGGAATAACTGACGGCTAGCTATTTGGAATTATTTTGAAACACAAAGCTTTCTAATTGGAGAATATTATCAACAAGTCAATGTTATTAGTTTTAAAAAAAATCTTAATTGTCTTGGTACAATCGTTACAGAATACCTTCTTTTAATAATTAAATTTTTGTTTTCAATACACATATTCAAATTTAATAAATTTTTAAAATCAGTCAGCAGACAGTTGAATAGTTGAAGTCTTTTTCATAACAGATGGTTCTGTGTTTGTAATCACCTACAAAGAGGTCAGATTTGAATTCAGCCTACCTATCAGAAAATCAATTTGGTTGATGTATTGAAAACATTGTTGTTGAATTTTAAACTGACTGATTAAAATACCATTGCATCTCTTGTATTAAAAAAAAAACTATTGTTTGAAAATAATTTGATCTTTTCAAGGTCAATGAAAATGTTCAATTGCCGTCATACTTTCAACCTTTAATAGTTCTAGTTTAAATGCCGGTTAGCTACTTAGAACTTTACTGGTTATGTAACAAACCCTCAAATTTTTATGGTCCGTTTGTTGTATTACCTACCCACTAATAAAATTTTAAAATTAATCTTAAAGTTCTAGGTTCATTAATTTTTACATTTTAATAAAGAATGAATAAAGAAAACAATACAAAACAAAAACAATGTAATTTCATTTGAATTTACGCCCCAAATTTGAAAAATCGAATTCCGACATCAACTGCTCTATCTATAGGTAGGTACATTAATAAATTGCTATAGTATTGTTCCTACAGCTGCATTAAAAACGTCATAGCTTATAATAAGTAGTAAAATAACTATGACACACAACAAATTCGATCTTTGCGGGCGTAAATAGTGGCACAATCGTATCAATATCCCAAATATGTCGGCCACCACAAAATATACAACAAAATATCATATACAAACCCCACCCACATATCAATCATACCAAGTAGCGTCAGATTTGCCTATGCAGACAAATTAACATACTCGAATAGTTGTCTAAGGTATCGAGCCGAGTTATGACTTACAGAAGAACACCCGAGAATAATAACCCAAGGGCAGGATACTACACTACATAGCTGGGCTTAAAAAGTAAAACAAACAAAACAATGAAAAAAAGCCAACAAAACAAAAAAAAATATGATTGACAAATGAATCTTTGGGAAAAGTCTCATCGACTTGCATATCGAATTTCCAATGAATTAGAAAAAAAAAAAAACAAACCGACAAAACAATCGACAACTGGCCGACAGAGAATGAAAAACGATTCAATTGTATTGCATTGCTTGCTGACTTAAGCTACTTGTAGTCGTCGTACGTGACCTTAACAGAGGCACGTTTCATTGTTTCCATTTGCCATTTTCTTCTAGATTCTAACTTTTTGAGATTTATGACCCAATCCGGGAATATATTTAAACGTTTTAGGTGTTGTTTGGCTTTTTAGTACAGATCAACGACGACTGACTTACCTTACTGTTGTGTCATTGCTGCCGGAGACCACATACTCCCCCGACGGATTGAAGTCCAGCGTTCGTACGCTCTCCATGTGTCCATTGAGGGTGGAACATATTGTTTGAGCATTCAGATCCCAGCGCCGAATGATGCCAATGTCGTCGGCCGAGTACACGAAGTCATCGTTGTACGCAAACTTAACACAATCGATGGATCCATTGTGTCCAGTGAGTGACTTTAAAGGAGAAGAAGAAGAAGAACCAAGAAACAACGGAAGTCGATTTTTTTCTTATTTAACCAAAACAAGCGCAGGTTTTGGAATGAGGGGAAGCTTACCATGAAACATTTTTCTTCGCCGATTGCCCAGAGATTTACATTGCGATCATGTCCACCTGTTACTAAAACCCGGCCTGTCTCGCCGAGATCTAGACTGGTCACCTTTCCACTGTGAGCTTTTATCTCATCTGGAACAAAAGTTTCCAATTAGAAGTAATTTTCGCAAAGAATTCACAAGCTGGTTGCTTCTTTTGGGATTATCATTATTAATTTTTGCATAACCTTCCTAAAGAAGCAGTACAGCTGAAAGCTATAAATGGACAGAATTCGAATAGCTGCTGCGCCCGCACGCAACCGAGTTGTGGGCGCAGAGTATTTTGTATTTTGTTGACCAAAGACAAGTTAGTTAGCTGTTAGCAGAGAGACTTACATATTTTTTTTGTTAATTTCCGCGCTAATGCCATAACTTGGTAGCTTGGAATTTCTTAATTTTTAATCGCGTCAATGTGGAGAATTTTTTTTAACAGAATTTCTTATTTTTTTATTTTTTGTTGTTCACAAATTATTTTAATTCTTTTGTAAATTTTTGTCTTTCTTTGAGACACAACTGAGACGACTACGACGACGACAACGAAAACGACAGAGCCGAAGAGCTAGAGCAGACACGGCTAGCTGACGGGGGGTATTCTATTCTTCGTGGGAATTTGTTTTTCTTTTTTTCTGATTTATTTACGGTTCACTTTTTATATATTTTTGGGATAAATTTTAAATTAATTATTTGTTAAGAGAATTTGAAATTAGAGAGATGAAAACAAGAAACAACAAATAACAAAAAGTGAAATATAAAAAAAAATGAATCCTTTCTCTTGGTATTGTCAAAAACATCTGAAAGAAAACTGCTGAAAGAAAGACCCTGTGAAGGCGAATATGGTGAGAGGAAAAGAACCACACGGAGGAGAAACTGAAGATTGATGAAGCAAAAGAAAAATAGTGAAAAAACGACTTTTTTGGCAAAACGCCGCGCCGATAAAGTTAAAATGGAAAGAAAATTGACGATTAACTGACATTTGGAGAATGAGAAAATTGAAAGAAAACAAAAAGTTTTGCATGTTTCTTTGTGTGATGATGTTCTTCGTTGAATTTTTAATGGGGGATTAGGTTATTGCCAAGGTAAAGTTTTTATATGGTTTGCAATATTTCAAGTAGAGAGGGCGAATGTGGCGATAGAGAGTGTAGGTACAATCTTCCATTATTGATCCATACAAATCACATTCTGAAACTAAATCAATATAGAACTTCTATGTTTATTCAGTTGTTAAATCCAGATTCAAATATGAATCCAGGTGTATTAAATCAGGTTCCATATTACTCGTTCTTATTTTATCCAAACAATCAAATTTGGGTAATTTTATGTCAAATATATATAATTGGATTACAAAATCTCTTTTATCAGAGATTTTTGTTTGATATTGATTGCTAGCTCCCTTTATCTCTTAGAAATTAAAAGTTGGAAAAAGCTTTGTATATGAAAACTATAGTACTATCATGGCGAGTTTTTTTTAGGGTTGCAGAGGTCCTGGTGGTGGCGCTGCAAAATGTGAGGTGTAAAATTCGATTTGGGGAGTCTTTAAGCGTCAAAAATTGGTGGTAGGGGCAAGAGTAGACTATTATTTGGATAATTGCATCCAAAAAATATCAATAAATATCATTTAAAACCTCCATAAGCTCTCCGCAAAAAAAAAAGAGTAAGGGTTGCATAGGTAAATTAGATGTCGCCCCATTCGACTTCCACCATGATAGTACTATAGTTTTCATATACAAAGGAAAAAGCTTCACATAACCATATCCTGCAATATTATAAAAATATTGCACAACATAGAATTAAAAAGGAGAACTTTTTCAACTTACATTCCACCTTTAAAAAGCATATTTAATTGCTCCTTAAAACAACTACTGGACTAAACAATTAAAAACAACTTGAGGGATTAATTGAAAAAAAAAATAAATATGTTTTGCTCTGGGAAACAAACCTGAGTATTTTCACACCGAAAACCTTTTATGCTAATCATTTGACATTAGCGTTAGACTTCGTTAACTTTCGCTGTCGATAGCAAGAGCGCTCATCGACCGCTCCTGTGAAAGTGAATTGACAGATAGATACAAAAATCAAAATGGCTGACTTCTCCATTTGAGTGTTCGAAAAGCTAATTTTCGTTCGATTTTGACATTAACTTCCTACCACGTCCGACTATTATAGTTGTACCTTTATTCTCTCACATGCAAGGTGTAAACATCAAAATATTGTGCTGAATAAAAATGTCCATAAATTTCTTCCATCGGTATGACAATGCTATAAATCCTTATTTTTTTAATTTGGCATCTCCTTAAACTGTCATCCAGGCTGACAAACAGTTTTCATCGTTCGCTTCACACATCTTGTCATCTTAGTTTGAGATTTTTGCAAATTAAAGTCGAGTCTTTTGTAAAATAAATTTTATACTTTTCTAATTGAATTTATTAAAAATGTCTGCAAGATACGATCGTGCTGTTACCATTTTCTCACCCGATGGTCATCTGCTTCAAGTAGAATATGCCCAAGAAGCCGTACGAAAAGGTTCCACTGCGGTAAGTTCCCAAAACTCCAAACAAAGCAAATCCTAACCTTAAATTAAAATGGCTTTTTTTAATTTTGTCTGGTCATTTTCTTTTTTTAATGCAAAATTCATAGGTTGGTGTTCGAGGTGGCAATTGTGTAGTCCTGGGCGTGGAAAAGAAATCAGTTGCAAAACTTCAAGAAGAGCGTACCGTGCGAAAAATCTGCGCCCTTGATTCTCATGTTGTGATGGCATTTGCCGGTCTCACCGCCGACGCTAGAATTCTCATCAATCGTGCCCAGGTAGAGTGTCAAAGTCACAAACTCAATGTAGAAGATCCAGTCACCCTCGAGTACATTACCAGGTAAAGAAACACAAAAGAAGAAAAATAGTTGCGATCTTAAACTAAATTCTCCCCCATCTTAATTCAAGGTTCATTGCCCAGTTGAAACAAAAGTACACACAGAGCAACGGTCGCCGTCCCTTTGGCATCTCATGTCTCATCGGCGGTTTCGATTTCGACGGAACCCCACATCTCTATCAGACCGAACCGTCTGGCATTTATTATGAATGGAAAGCCAATGCGACTGGTCGCTCGGCCAAAACAGTTCGGGAATTCCTCGAGAAACATTACAAAGACAATGAAGTGGCCGATGAAAATGGTGCCGTTAAGTTAGCTATCAAAGCTCTCTTGGAAGTGGCACAATCCGGACAGAAGAATCTAGAAATTGCTGTCATGGAAAAAGACAAACCACTTAAAATGCTCGATGTTCAGTCTATCGAAAAATACGTAGCAATTATTGAGAAGGAAAAAGAAGATGAGGCCGAAAAGAAGAAGCAAAAGAAATGAATCTAACAATCGGCGAGAGGTCTTTTTATTCATAATTTCCATAATGCAAATACGTTTTTATGTCTGCTAATTTTGTTCCAAGTTCTTGAAAAAAAAAAATTATAAAAATAAATACTTTGTTTACGGGGGATTTATTTGACTTTGGGTTTTTCTTTTTTTTTCCATTTAAAAACTAGCAGAGATAGGACTCTTCCTTGAGGATTAATCGGCCCTATAGAGGTAATCGTCGGAGCGGAATTCTCTCCGGAATTTTTCCGATGACAGCTACTTCGAACCGAAATGAATCTGCGACGAAGGATGCGTTGCGGAGAAAGTTCCGCTCCGACGGTAACTTCGATAGGGCCGAATGTGATGTTAATAGTGTTGATTCCACATTGTTGGATCTGAAAGATAATCACTTTTATTCCACGCTAACGTCAATGAGCTCATTTGCGAAAGCATGTTTTTGGCGCTTAACTTGACATAAAACAGAGCTCTGGAAGCCACAATTAGCGAATATCGTGAAAATTGGGAGAAAACTAGAGAACGGGGATGATGCCGAATGTTGGTCATAAGCGAATGGGTTTGAGCCTATTTGATTGTGGATTTCTGAAAATTTAAATGCCTCGGTGGATCCAAATCATAGTAAATTGGATTTAACGACCCATTTGTCTTCCTCATACGATGTAATTGGACTCGGTCCTGAAAAGCCAGCTTTAATGAGTACTGCAGTAAAAAATTATTATTTTTTCAATCAGTTTTTCAAAAACGATTTGCTAATAGTTCGAATAGTTTTTGAAGTTAGAAGGAATTTGTCCAAAATGGGAGTGTTTTCAGTTGAAATTTCAATTGTCTTACGCAAAACAAGTGAAACAACTATACATGTATGAGAGCTCAAAACGTGAGATAGCGATTCGATATAAACTAGGAATATATAAGAGAATCACTAGACAAAAAGATAGAATATAAAGTTGAGTTTCCTTATAAAACTTTATTGATAATTGATGTATTTCCTGGAACCTGTTCCAGCTCTAGCTTTGCTACTCCATACCGGCAAACATACATTATTATAAAAATGCACACAGTTTTTATTTTCGAATTCAGGATATCCAACAATCACCGAAGCAAAAGTGAACATTGGGTTTCTGAGATAATTTCAAGTCGAAAAACTTAAAAGCTAGTTTTCTCGTTTTTGAGTTATGACTGGTAAAAGGAATTCGAATTTTAAACAAATTATGACAGTAGATGTAAAAGAAAGGTTCTACAAGAGCCCCTATTTTTTGTGAACAAACATTTTATAATAACATAAATGGCAAATTCCTAGAACTTGCCAGGGAGAGTATCCAAAAAGCAAATTCTTGTGAGAATTTAAAGGCAATAAAGCAAATGTTAAAATTATATCAACCTGCTTAACTTTTTTAT
Source organism: Syrphus vitripennis (assembly GCA_958431115.1). Taxonomy (NCBI): domain Eukaryota; kingdom Metazoa; phylum Arthropoda; class Insecta; order Diptera; family Syrphidae; genus Syrphus; species Syrphus vitripennis. The sequence continues at coordinate 76,604,232 of OY288110.1, forward strand.
ATTTGCATGAGTTTTGCTTTGCGAAACTTGCATTTAGGAATTTGGCCGCTGTCAAAATCAATCAAAAGTTAATCTGTCCAAGAAACTATATACATATACCAAATTTAAAGAAAATTCGGCCAACCAAGGTTGTTACGCTCTAATTTGATTTCGAAGCCATAGCAATAGAATTCAGGACATCAAATTCGAAAAGCATATTTGGGTTCCTATTGCACAAAAAAGTTATCATATTTTGTACATCCAGTTTTACTTTTTCCATTTTTTCTGGATTTTCGGGAATCCACAGAATGCTTAGAAATACAATACAAACACATCACTATTTAAAAATCATACCATAATATATTTTTAAACTTTTTTACTTTTTTGAATTATACATAGTACATAGTTAGATATATCACACAAGCATTGAATAAAATATGTAAAATAATATTTGTACAGAGAAAGTCTTTTTGAAAATAATATACAATCTTTTAGATTAGATCACTTGGCGAAAGTTGAGATTCACCTTCAGCAACATAAATTTGCATTGCCTTATACAACAATGCTACACCTAAGCATTTTTTTGCACGCATTGTCCACGACTGCGACGGACCATAATAATCACCACGTTTCATATTTGTTAAATGTTGTAAACTTAATGCATCAATAATTGCTGCTTCTCGAGTGTAAGCTTCTGCAGGTAGAATATTATGAAAGACATGTAAACAAACAACACCTTTGCCATTTGACCAAATGTCTAGAATTCTGTCAAGTTTTTTACTATCATACGATTGTTTTGTTGGTGATTTAAACGATTCAATTGAAATAGTTTTTACTAAAATAGACAAAAAATTATTTATAATAAATAAATAAACGAGGTTTAAAAACTTACATCCGTTTCCTTTAGTTTGACTCATTCCATGGAGTCGAGAGAACTTTTTCATTGCATCATACAAATGTGAATATGGCCGTGATGTCTTGCCTTTGCCGACATAGAAAATTGATTTCAAAAATCTTTTCCACACTTCAAATTTTGTCAAAAACTAAAAGGTTTAAAAAATAAGTAATCATTAGAAACTATCTACATAATTATAACAGATTATACATAACTGTACTTTCGCCGGGTAAATTATTTGAAACTCTCGGATCAATTAGCATATAAATAAAACTCTGTTTCAGATGACCTTCACGAAGACGTTTTGTATTGGGATTATTTTGAAAATATGCCACAAGTTCTTGTTCGAAAGTTCGATATTCTGAAATTCGTTCGAAAATTTCTTCACGACGGATGGTTCGATCAAGCTCGACAGAAAATTCTAAATTGAAATTTAAATATTCCAAAGATGTGTTATTAATTTTTGTTGTACAAACTTTGATTTGATAAACAGCGTATCAAGACTAACTTGACATGATGTTGAAATTTAGAAAATAAAACAAACATTTTGAATAGAAGAATTAACAAATAAAAATAGGTGACTACTTACTTGTTTTATTCTCTTCATTGATATTGAATTGTGCTTTCATTTGGGAAGTATTCCGTTTGTACTTTGTAAGGCGCTTAATGTATAACTTTTTTGTACTTTTTGTTATAGGTCCTAAAAGAACATAAAATAAAATAAATAAACAAAGCTAACGATTTCTTTTGAAATAAAATTACCAGGAGGATCACCAAAGTGGGTTAATTCCGCCCTTAGTGCCTCTGTTTCATAGTCCAAGGGCACTGTTAGATTTGTTGACTGACTTGTTAAAGATTCATCATGAATTTTGTCGTTTCCAACGTTTCTAAAAAAGATAAATAATATAAAAAAATGTTGTTCTACTATTTACTAATAATTAGTTTACTTCTTTGGTGAATCTCTTTTTATTTGATTATTTAGTAGCTTTGTCTCATAGAAAACCAAACCATTCTCATCGTCCGTATGTACATAAGCTTCAGTCATTTGAACAATATATTCTGAGTTTCTTGGCGAACGTATAAAATTTGTATCATTTAATTGAGTAGACTGCGCCTGAGGTTCTGCAGGATCTACAATATCAGGAACTGTGTGGAAACTATCTTCGATCTCTGTCGGTACTTCTTCTATTGTCTTAACAATTCGACCAAAACTTGTATTGTTAAATGACTTTCGTTTTTGTCGTATGGTCTCTTCTTCGTCAACTTCCTCTTCCTGATTAAGGTCAAGAAGAGTATTTGTGAAATCCAATTCTTCATTGTCCATTATACCACTCAGCAGAGAGTCAATGTTATTGAATTTTTCTAATATCGATAGTTTGCTTTTGGCTCGTTGGACTTTTTCACGCCATGCTTGGATTAGAGATACTGGAGATGTATTGGGCACTGCAGAGAGATCTTTTGATAGTTCTTGAATGTTTTCTTTGGTTAAAGCGAAGATATTCTGCGGTGAATCTTCTGAGGTTTTATTGTTATCTAGAGTATCGTTTTCTTTATCTTTTGGTGTACAGCAATCACAAGGATCAGGTTTACGACGATGGGTTATATTGATGTAATAAGGACTGGTCACATCATAATTGTAATTTATGCGATTCGGAGTAAATTTTTTGTTATCCATTTGAGTAACGGAAAGATGATTGTTTTTTAGTGGCTTGGGAGTGTCCGGTTTGGAAAGCTCTTGTGTCTTTTTTTGATACTTCTGCTCGAATATATGATCTTGCATCACTTTGACCACATCAAAATGGCACTCGTGAATAGCATAGAGGATGGGAGTTTTTCGATCAACGTCAAGAACGTCAAGTTTTCCTCCTTTTTTCTAGGAGGAATAATAGCAAAGGTATGTAAATAGTTGTTAAAAATGTAAGGTAGCATGATAACATACACAACTGGCATTCATTTATAAAATACATATGTATGTAGGTAAGTAGACTCACTAAAAGCATTTTGATTATGTTAGCTCTTCCATGAATGGCTGCTACATGGACTGGCGTCATATTATCTTCGGAACATACATTCGGATCAGCTGAAGATATTAATATTTAAATAAATTCAGTTATATTTTTAAAACAATTAAAACTTAAAAATCACCTCCTCTTTCTAAAAGTTGTGCAGTAGTCTTTTCGGCTAATTGGATATTTGGCATACCACAAGAATAGTGTATTGGAGAGATTCCTCTGTCTTGTATGATTATGTTTGGATTAATATCGTATTTGTTTAATACATCTTCAATCATCCTTTGAAAAAAAACAGTAATATATCTTTGAAAACATAATCATAAATTAATAAATTGTTTTACTTTGGATCTTCATCTTCCATAGCATCTAATAAACAAAGGGCAAGAAAGTTAGCTCGGTGTTCCATTGTTATTTTTATTATTATTGCATATAATTATATTTAAATTAAAACACTTAAACTTAAACACTTTTTAAATTTATTTCCTAACATATAGTTAAATAGCTAGGTTTGTTTTTGCAAAAAAAAATTATAAAAATGCTTAACATTTTTTTTTTACTGCAAATAATTAAAATGTTGTGAGTGAAGTTTTGTTTGAAATTAATGACAGTTGTCATATTTACTCTTCGGCTATGCAATGTTAGATGGCAGTAGTGTATAACACAGTTGCAATACAGTATGTGCAGGCAAGTTATGGAAGGAGAGTAAGAGTAAATTTTTATTGAGACGAATATTCTTTACATTGTACATTCTCTAACAGTTTACATTTAATACTTAGAGCTAGAAGAGTATGGCTCTACCATATCTGTTTGACGTTTAATTTGTCCCATGGCAGTTATGGAAGGACTAAAATATATTCTCTGCGTTGTTCTTGACAGTTACAAGATCCTATGAATATCAAAGGCCAACCTTAACCGATTAAAAACTGTTGCGAAATTGTTGCGAAACTGTCTTGCCTTCTGGTAGATCGGCCAAAAAAATTGCTGACAAAAAGTTTTTTTTTTCAACATTCAAATAATAAATATTATGTTAAATTAAGCAAAAAAGGCTTAATATTTTTTTTTGTTAAATAATAATGTTTCGAATTACAAGGTTCTGTCCCAGGCCCTATTTTCAAGCAAAGTTTTTCATTTTTTTATCCAAAGTACAAAGTTTTGATAACGTGCAAAAACTATAACTCGTGGTGTTAATAAGACCTTACATTACGGTGATACAGAACGTGAAAAGGTGGGTCGAGGTGACTCAGGTAAATTCTAAACTATACTGAAGCCATTTTCTTCAAATTTGGAACATAAGTTTTTTGTGGTGTGGATTTGTGGTTTTAGGTTTTTTCTTGAGCGTTTGGATGGATTGCAATCAATTTTTTTTTGAAAGAGGCCCTAAATAATAATAATAACATTGCATATCAAAATTTTCAAAAAAATATATTTTGAATTTTTGAAAAAAATTAATTTTTTTTTTGCAAACGAGAGAATTTTGTTTTTGAAATTTTGCTTTTAAGTGTTGTTTTCTAATACAATGATTTTGCATACCAATTTTTTTTAAATATTTAAAAATTCTATAAATAAAAAATTATAGGTTATAAAAATATTTTTGGAATTTTGAAAAAGAAATTATTTTTTTTATTCTCAAAGCCTTAAAAACGTGCATATTTTTAATGAAATTTAGTTTTGAAGTGCAAACCTATTATAAAATTTGCATACCAACTATTTCTTTTTAAAACTTATTTACTTATACACATTTTGTATATATGTAAATAATTAAAAAAAAACATTTTTTTTGTAAAAATTCAGTTTTGAGCTCAAATGTCTTTTTTGGCTTATTTTAACAATTTAAATAATTAATTTTATGCTTTTTCATGACGTGATGACATTCTTGTTTATGTAGTCTTTGTTTGATCTTAAATATTTAAAAACATAGGAGCAAGTTCTTGCAAACTAGCTGTGCATTGGACAAAACTATACGCCTTTTGCAAATTGCTCTCTATAGGGGGACATTAAGTAAATAAAACAAAAATATAAAAACACCAGAACACTAATACAATAATGAAACACATTTAAAAAAATTAAGACATACATACCTGTTTTAGTCTGCAGTTGTAAAATCTTTATGCAGTTCTTAAATTCGAATCTGCAGTTGCGTGTGTACTTACATTTATGAAGTTTTTATTTTTCCAACAACTAATTGCTTCAGAGTTTGACTCAACTCTCCTTTATCTTCAATTCATTGAGTTTTGCGGCATTGAATAATTATTATTATGACTGACCTGAGTACTGAAAAAAATAAACACGCCAGCATGATTTGCTTATCGAAATTCGTAAGCACAAGGCTCAAAAGTACACACATTTTTATTTCTTCATGTTGTTCGGTAATTTGAAGAATCGAAAAAAAGAAGAATCTAATCGAAGACTAAGACGACTAAATTTGGATTTTTCAACCTTTTATATTAATGTTCAAACTTCAAACTATTTAAAACAAAATTAAAATAATCGAACTAAATAATTAAAACAAAATTAAAATAATCGATATAGCTATTTAAAAATGTGAATGCCAGTTCTAAGTTTTTACTCATACAGTAACTGTGGAGATATGATAGAAATAACCAAATAAACCATTTAATATAATCAAGGACAGTGCACTCGTGGAAACATTCCTTTTTTATTTTTTGAATTATGCAATATACACTATTTATTTCATTGTCTTAAAAAAATATAGCTATACAAGATAATTGTATATTTTTATTATTTTTTTTTATTTTAATTTAAAAATTTTATTTACTAACACAACATTTTTGTTTTAGAGTATAGTAAAATTTTCATCTATAAATATTAATAGCTACATACTTGAAAAAGGTAAAACAAATGTTTCTAAACTATAAAACTTGATTTTTTAACTGCACTGTTAAAAACACAAAATTCAAACAGGGCAAAGGTTCATACGCAATATGCATAGTATATAGGAAGTTATATCATTTAATTTTGTTTTTCATTTTTTATACGAAAAATAAAATACCTATTTATAATGTAGACTTATTTGTTTGTAAGTTTTGAAATTATATTGCAAGATGACGAAACAATCCAAACTATTGCATCAGTCACATTAATAGCTTTTCATTTTAAGTACATATTTTGCTTGTGCAAAAATTAATGTCCGTATTTTTTTTTTTTTAATAAAATTTGCAATTGATTTAAATCAAATCATGGGGAATAAAGACTTCTAACCTTTTGCTGGCGGATAATTTTGTTTACATGCAGAAAGAATTCTCATTCATTTATTTTTGTTTTTCAAAAACCAAAGCAAACATGAAAAATTAATTTCAAAATTAGTAACTGTATTTTTTTCTTTGTTTGTTAAATAAGCCTACAAACCTTTGTTTTTTTTTTCCAAGCCCCAGGAGAACTAAGCGAAAAAAAACATCTATAGGTTTAAGGGCGGCATGAATGAGGAGAAATGAAGTTTCCATGCAAGTTATCGATAAAAGGTATGGAAAAATCGGTTGTGGCTCAAGTTAAACCACGAGAATTCGGGTTTAGGTTCACATCACCAGGGATTTGCTGTTGTTGGATTTAATGTTTACATTTTTTAGTACCGTGTTCGTTTTTTCTTCCCAATCCCTGGAAGTTTAAAAAACGAACTAAGATGGGCTATTACTTACGTTGGTCAACACATAGTTTTTTGTTGCCTATAATCTTCAAAAACTTTTTTGCGAACTATACTATTAGAGCAATTCTGAGGTCAGATATTCAGTAAGTCAAAAAGTCGAACAATTTTTTGTTGTTTTTCTGTAATTTGCATGTTTGCATATTTTTCAAGCTTTCTTGTATTGGGGCTTTATTTCCAAATCAATTTTTTTTACAATAACAAGTCATAAAAAAGTGGAATAAATAATCAATGTATATACGACGATTAAAAGCAAGTTAATCGACTAACCAATTCACATAGTGTCGAAAATCTTATTTCAAATATTAAGCGTGCATGCAAATTGATTTTTTTTTATACAAATATTAAATATAAATATAAAAAACAAATTCCAAGGTCGTAATACTAAATAACATGAAATTGCTTTTACAACAGGAAACACAAATCAGCTGATTTCAAACAACAACAAGGGAAACTATACAATACATGCATAAATCATTTATTCTTGTTTCTCAAAAACTATAACAATAAGATCTTGAATATATAAAATATCAGCCCAGTTTTTCATTGGGTTATCATCCTTGTTTTGTGGTTAAAATAAAAATAGTTTTGCAGTCAATTTAGAAACTACTTCTGAGTTAACTCTGGTTTAAATACTTTGCAGGATTAACTAACTCAGAGCTTACTTAGAGTTAACTCATTACTGAACGTGGGATTAAGGCTACTAAATTCAACCGTTTTTTGGTGTTTACACAGCTGTCAAAACTCGATAATTTCTATGTATATAAATTATCGACCGGCCGATAGCTGTCGGATCGCGCTCTGTTTGCAGATGCCTCAAATCAAAACGTAAAAATTTCGATATACATACATATATGACACTTTGCTTTTCCAGCAACTGTATTTATTTAAAAACAAGGTATGACTGCAGCTATTATTTATTTCCTAATTTTTGAATTAAAAAAAAACTTAGGCCACTCAAAATTATTGACGTTAAATAACGTCAGAAGAAACAAGACCAAATTGTTAAGATAATTATCTAGCTGGAGCTAGTTAAAGTCAATATACATGTAAATTGGTTGGCTTTGATGCCGTTTTTTTTTTCACAAATAGAACAAAAAATTTCTACTTTGGAGGTCAAAAATCATTTTTTTTTAAATTTGGTTTTAAAGGGTTTTGAAAATGAAGTAAAACTAAATTACAAATGGTTTGTTCCTATTTCACGTTACCCTTAAAATGGACGGCTCATTTAATCCTTTAACCGGTTTCAGGCTATGAAACGTTAAAAAGCTTTTATTGTTTAAGAAGACTTATTATTCAGAAACGCAATTTAATAAAAATACAATGTTTTAAGTACAGTAACAATTATCAATATACTACTCGTATATTATTATCAGTAACAAGTTAGCCATAATCCCACACCAGTTTTTACAACAAGCGAAATATCTCGTACTATACCTATACCATTTTTACCAAGAAATCCTTAAATCAAGTTTTAAAAATCAATAAATCAGCAAATTTTTTGTCTCTATAAAGACACGCTTAAAAGTTCATTGACGCTCACACGTTGGTACATGACCACTATCTTCGATTTGGACATAAAAAAAAAATATCTTGTGTGTCAAGGCCTTCCAATAGCGTGTTCGATGCCCATAAATCCAAGCTTCCAAGTTGATACACCTAATCTAAGTATATGAAACAATTATGTTTTTTTTTTGGTCTTACCACCTTCTGCGACACTCGGGATTCATAATATATAGCTTTATGAGAATTAGAGAGAGCATATTAAAAAAATAAAAAATGACAGTGAACATATCAGTCTGAGTAGAAACGTCATCAACTTTTATCTGTAGGTTTATACATTAAAACTCCAGAGCTTAAACTTTTTTACACTCGTTTTATTTGCTAACCACTTGTAGCACAAAATATCAATATCAACTTATTCAGTTAATTCAAATCTTTTGCCACAGCAAGTTATACGATTATTATGTGGTTGCTCGCGTTTTTCGCAATTGGAATTTTAGCGTACGTTTCTCTGCAAAAAAAAGCATTAATTTAATTCAATTAATACCAACTAACAAAAAAAAAATTATACAATTTACGATTTAATTTAATTTAATTTAATAAATTATAATATATAAAAAATTTAAATTAACAGCACCACATTGAATGTGGCACAGGCGTTCGATTATAAATGCAACCTTACGGCGAAGGGAAGTCCAAAATTTCCAGATAGGTTTAGTTTTGGCGTTTCGACAGCAGCTTATCAAATCGAAGGCGCCTGGAATGAAGACGGCAAAGGTGAATCGATTTGGGATGATTTTACACACAATTTTCCAGACATGATGGATGATCGATCGAATGCTGATATAGCAGCTGATTCATATCATCGTTTTGATCAGGATTTGGCAGCTTTGAAGGAGTTAAAAGTATGTATTGAATAAATTTCTATTCATTAAAATATATTATTATATGGCACGTGTGCGGGTTGTTATCACTATTTGTTATAATGAGAATTAGGTCAATCTCGGTCATATTGTTGTTTATTGTCTTCCTATATTTTTAGAATTTTCTTAGATAGACACGTTTATAGTGTCTGATTTAAAAATAGTAGAGGAGAAGGTGGGAATATGGAGCCCCATTTGGTTTTTAAATTTGTTTGTCCATACCCGTTACCTAAAGACATCACAAATTATTTAACTATATTATTTATTTAGTTTTACGTTGTATGTATATAAGAAAAAAAAAAACATATTCTGAATACTTATTGTATAGTATTTATTTTTAAAAAAAGGAATTTTTACATTTTCAGTTTTTATGTTGGCAATATGGAACTCTATGGGTTCCATAATACAATACTTCATACTTTGGTAAAAACACTGGTTTTCATAACTTGTTAAAAAAAATGAAAATTCCAACCTGAAAAATTTTTCATCCAAATATTGAAAATTATTTGTAAATTTTCTGCACGACCGGAAATAAACTTTACACAAAAACAATGAAAAAAAGTTTTCCATTTCGCTGGCTTATTAAAAATACGGCAAAATGGTCGTGGCGAAAGCGGTTAAGTTTTGTAATATGAGCATTTGGTTTGGAGGCTTCGCAACTTGTAGTTATTTAGAAATAAATGGTACAGACGGTTTTGGATATACATAGAAGAGGTTCCGATTTAATAACAGGTTCCATATTACTACCTTTTCCCCTACTTTTATCTTCAATTAAAGGTAATAAATCAAATAAGTGTGGAATTTTCAAAAAAAACGTCATAAATTAAGAACTGATTAGTGATAAACAGATAATTTGATTTCGTAATTAAGCAAGAATTTTAGCAAAACATAACAATTTCGTTCGAACGCTTTTTCCAAATTATTTTGTTATATCACAATGTCAAAAAAAACTCGAAACGTTTCTGTTTCTTTTTTCTGTTTTAATTTTTCAAATATTTCTATAGACTTTTATGAAGTATGTTGATGTTTATACAGTTGCTAAATTTTTATCACAGAAAAGATAATAAATGTATCACAAAATAAATAAACTAAAATCTATTATTAAATTTTGCGTGTCTATATAGATGAAGGTTTCTTCTTGCTTAGAAAAAAAAGTTGTGTCTTACCCTTATATCAATAGTCCATCTGAAGTTCACAAATTTCTTGTTAACAGCATGATTAAATTTGAAAATATATTTTTGGTCTCAAAAGTTTTCAAATTATTTATTTATTTAAAAAGAAAATTTTTGTTGAAAAATTTTCATAAATAATTCGTTTTGCATGTGCATTGGTTTGTGATTCTAAGTTCGTCCAATGAACGTCCTAAGTTCTGAGTTCGATGTCCAGACAGACCGACAAAGAGATCCACAGACATAAATATCAAATTTGTGGCATCGAAATATTGCTATCAAATTTAGTAACACGTGTTTCAGTTGAAATTACTTAATAAAAAAAAGGTTAGCAAATTAAGATTTGAAAGATGAGACAACCGGACAAGCCCAATTAGAATATTAAATACCTACCAGATGGTTTTGTACTCAAACGATCTTTCAAACAGAAAAAGCCGCTTAGTCAATTGGCAAAGTTTAAAAAAAAACACGTTTCTCTTAAGAAATTCGATTATGTTTTGGGACCGAAAATTCCTTGCAAGAACTGCCAGGTCCAGGTAAATGCCCTCTGGCTTCGCTTTGGTCAATGACACATCATAATGACAGGGTAAAAAAAGAATGTTTATTTTTGTTGAATTTTATGAGTTTAACATTCAAAGGTTTGTCAATAATATTCTAAGGATTGGTCTTATAAAATATTTTGTTTCATATTCGGCTCAGCAAATGATATTCTTTTTTTTTTAACGAAGAGACTGTTGAACTTTGAACTATGAGATGACCATTAGACCATTTGAAATGATAAAATAGATCCAAAAAAAGTTTATTTTTATATGACTCAGCGTGATATACCTAGTGAAATTAGAGTTAAGTCCTATAGTTAACCCATCAAAAATATTGGGTTAACCCTGGATTTGGATTGACTAAAAAAAACCTGTTGATATTTTACACTACTGCTTTTTTATAAATTTCTGCATTAATTTTTCTGTACAAAATTACTAGTGGATTTGCAGGAACAGGTTGAACTCACCCCTGAAAAACTGGGCCTTAGAAATTCTAATTAATTTTTTCTTATGAAATAAATTTTATTTAATAAAAATGAATTAGTTTATTCCACCTAAAAAAATGACAGCAGCTCCACCACAAGGGTGGATAGTACTATGTACTATGTTTTCATACACAAAGGTCTGCCTACACTAAATAAACATGTACATTGACATGTTTACGCAACAGCCGTCACTGAAATAAATCTCTTTAATCAAATTCAAACTCAATTAAAGCTCTCACAAACAAAACCCAGAAAATTCTAATAAAGCACAAAACAAATTGAGAGCCCAAATAAAACAATAAAACGTTTGTTTTATTCTCTGTGGGCTACTCGTATACGTATATTATAGTCAATCTTTGTCAAGCTTTGTTCAATCCAGCTAGAGAGTAGAAAATATGTATCAACTGTGTTGAAACTGTTTTTATTTAGTTTGGGAACTGAAAAACAGTGTTTATATACAACAAAAAGCATGTTTTGTTTGAGTTTTAAAGTGCTTTGTTCTGTCCGGTGTGGTTCCGGAAATTTTTGTCTAAGCCTTGACTAAACTGATTTTGACTACGATTCAAAAAGACATGTTTCCTGATGCATTTTCCAAAGATGTACAATGTACAGGCAAGTTTTATAAATAAGACTGATTTATAATACGAAAAATAGTATGACTAAAATTTTAAGTTAAAAATCGAGTTCTAAATAGATTTTTTATTTGGATAAATTGAAATTGAATGTGGTTTCATTCAAGTTCATAAAACCCAAGCTTATATACCATAAATTATAAATTATTATTTATATATATAAACATATATCTTATGTCAGAACTTAAGAACAAAAAAAAACAAGAAAAAAAGTTGTTATATGCAACCACTAATCATATTGTTGTTTATAATTCTTTCTATATAAATTCAAACTTGTTAGTTGTTATCCATGGCCTAGTAGCTGCCTCCAAACGACTACCTCAACCAGAACGTGGAAGTTGTTTTAATTTCAAGCCTGGCAGCCAGCACAGCTTTTTCTATAAAACCATAATAATACATCAATGCAGTTTTAAGTTGGTAAAAAAAATCTATTACCTAATTTGTCCTAACCTCATCAATAATTTTTTTTTGTTGCTGCGGAAATACTTGAAATGCTAAAAACTTGAAATCTCTTAAACAAGGTCACTGTACCTGAGAATTTTTTTATGGTTTTGCTATTGGTTTTTATTTTACTGAATTTCATTGAATTTTATTGTTGTGATCTAATATTATAAAATATCAGGATACCTACTTTTTTAATTAAAAAACTTTGCCATAATAATTTTTTTTGCTAGAGATAATTGGAAAGTGGAATATACAAAAAGCTTAAATTTGGTATATGAAGTTTTGTTTTTGCAAGCCTTAACTACTTAGGTTAGTGACCATGGTCTTTTTTTAAAAAAAAGGTAAAAAACCTTGAGCCCATTAATTTTCATTTTCCAATTTTTTCCGCAAACAATAAGACATTTTTTAAAATGATAACCCCAATAAAAAAAAATTGAAAAATAAAGAAATGGGACTACGGAAATGAAATTTTGACTATTAAGCAAAACAAAAATACATCATTTGACGTCTTATCAAATTAAATTATATTGAAATGATGGAAGCAAAAAAAATGGTTGTGATGTAAACTGTTTGGTAGATAGCTGCGACAGATGTTTCAAAAAATATAAGTTTATTGCACTTCATTATTTACTTATTTAAATTTTGTATTTATTTATTATAAAAATTATATTGGTGTAGGTAATTTAATTGACGTAGGCAATAATCGCTTACCGCCACGCCTTGTTCTACTAGGCCCAATCAAGTTATAGTATAACATAATATTTTAATTGATTTCTTAAACAAACAAAAAAACCTCCAAGAAAGATTTCGGCAAAGGAGGAAGAAGCATAATCGGTTATTTAGGTACATACATACGTGATCGTCTTTAAACGTCTGTTGTTTATAAAAAGATTTTTTTTTGTTAAATTTTCCAATTTCGTCAAAAGATGTTATTTTAAATTTGTACTACAAAAACAATTTTTCTGGCAATAGGCCCTATGTCTATCACTTTGTATGTTTTACTTTGATGATAGATAATGAATAAAAAATAGGATGGATTATACAACATTATGTTAAAGTTCACTGTTTTTAGCAATTAATTGTAATGATTTGAAAATCAAAAAAACTGGTTATCTATTAAGTTCAAGGTGTTGGTCCTTAAGCCTGCGGTTTTTGAAAAATGTGAACAATCAATAGTTATGTAATATCTTCTGACTTGTTTTGGTTGAAAATAAATTTTATAGTTTGATAATGAATCAGCAAATAATTTCAACAATAATGGAAAAAAAACATAGATAATAAGTTTTTTTTTTTTTTGAGTAGGTGTACATGTACGTCGACTTTAAACGTCTATGGTTTTTATTAGTTTTTTTTTTTTTAATTCGGAAATTCCATGGAACTATAGGCCCTATCCTTATCACTTTATATTTTTTTTACTTTGATGATAGAGAATGAAAAAAAAGGGATGGGTTATGCAAACAACAAATTTGGCACCAAATGACATATTGACATTGACCTTCAGATTTCAATATTTTAGTATCCATTTGTATCCGGAACTACGGTGCTTATCAGACACTCCCTCACTTCACCCAGTTTTCCCGGACGGAATATAAAATTTGTGTTTAAAGTTAAATGTCTGTAAGCAAGTCATCAATTATTGCTTCGTTTATCGAAGCCCTAATTTAGATGTTAACACAATATTAAATCAATTCGATGCTCTACTGTCACACAACAGCAGAAGGAAGATATGCTGAGATCTTTTCAGAACTCAACCATTTGACGTAGCTTGTAGTTAAACCAACTATAATATCTGATGTTGCAGATCAAATCCCTAACATTCTAAACTTGTTCCTTTTAGCTTCTCAAGGCACTTCTAATTTCATGGTTGCGGCTTCTTTTTCATGAGCAAGCTCTTGAATTGTAGAAAAAAAATCCCAAAAATCCCAACTGAGATGGACTTAAAAACTAATAAGTCGATTTGTTTTTTTTTAGACGATAAAGTTGATACTGGTTCAAAAATGGTAACAAATCTTCGATTTAGAGTTAAAACCTGAAACGAAATATTTCGTCATATGGTTTGAAATTCTTTGTTCCTGATGTTGAAGCTATGAAAATGAAAGAATCATGTTTTCGGTTATACAAAGGCATTCCTTTAGTGGAAAAACGTCAAAGACTCAAAGAAGCAATTGCGGAAGAAGTGCTTGACCGCTTGACTGCTTGACAGATAACTTCGGTATGTGATGCTTAATAAAATAAGAAACCCTAATCCACTGGGCCAACAAAAATCTATCCTCTATTTCTATTCCTTCAAACATAATTTAAAAGAACCTAGGCCTTTCTGACATATATTTATATCTAATAGGCATTAAAACTTCTGATCATTCGTTAAAATATATCAAATATTCAAAAATTTCATCGGTTTCTACGCTTATCTTTAATAGTTGGTGTCATTAGTTCCATATTCCATGGTTCCATATGTTTTTAGAACAAATCGCAGAAAAGTCTACACTGTCAGATAGCCCACTTCTTCTACTTGCCAGAGAACGTCAACTTTTCCTTAGATCCCATGCATTTTCGAACTCTTGTAGTCGCTAAAACACTAAAGACCTCGACATTCAAAAATCCGCTGACCCTGATGATATGTCGCCAATCGTCTTGAAGATGTGTTCCACATTGGCAAAACTCTTGCTGATGAGCTTTTTTATTTATACTTTTCTTCAGGCAATTTCCAATTTCATATGTGAGTGATTTCAATACAAAAAAAAAATCCAATTTGCAAAATCAAGTTCAAAATGTTTCCCTTATTTTCTCAGAAATTATATCTACATATACATATAATCTGGATGTTAGAATTTCTTCAGATATTTTTCTCAAAACATTGAATCTTCACTTAAAATAAAGCGGCCTATTTCTTTTGTGTGATCCAGTCATACATTTAATTTGATGCTGTGGAGACATGTCGAAATTTTGTTAGAAAATATCAGGTTCTGACTAAATTCCCCCAAAAACAAAAAGCAGGAAAAAGAATCAAACAATAACAACCCTAAATCTTCACTCCAAAAGCAATTTTTTTAGGATAAATTGACCAATTATTCATAAAGATCACAATAAAACTTGTATCTACACTCGAAAAAAACTTGTTTATTATAAGCACATGGGTTTTATTTTAAATGACAATAATGATTAAAACTTATTATGAATTCAAATTAAATAAAGGTTAAACGTGTAGCGGTTTTGTATTTGCAATAAATTAACTATACATCAATTAGCTTACAATTAAAATTGTATGCTATAGAAAACGATAATGTCACGTGCATTAATAGACATACATAGCAAATAAAAAAAAACTTTTAACGCTTGAAAACACTGTTTGTTTAAATTTGACTTTGTGCCAAAAAAATACAAATTATTAGTATCTTAGTTTTGGCTGTTATGGCATGCATGAGTCTAGCATTATCTATATAGCTGTGATTCAGTTATATATGTTTGGTTAATTACTAATAAAAAAAAAAGATTTTTTTAATTGTTTTAGTCTTTGATTGAACCGTATTTGATGGGAAAGTATTATGATTAATTAAAAAAAGTTTTATTAAGATACATTAAATTTTAGTGTTTCCAAGCGAATATTATTCGCTTTTTTCTAACAAGAGCTATCAAATAATTTGCAATACAAAATCGCGATGTTTTTGGATTTAAATATACAACTAGTTAGAACCTAAGATATCGGTAAATGTTTTGTGCAGTTAACTCACTTTTCAAGGCCACTGCTCACGCAACTCCGTTACTCTACTTAGGGTTTGTACATTTGATTCCGTTTAGTCGCCGGGCCGACGCCATTATTTATTTATTTATTAAAAGAATTTTCCAAGCAATTTTCAAACTGAAATGTTTTGTATAAAGTACCTCAACATTAGGAGAAAGTTCGTGCGATACAGACGTGCATTCCGTTTTCTTAAAGAGTACGTTACACTGTAATTGTAAGATCTAATATCTAATAATAATCATGTATAAACTAAAATTAATATTATTAATTATCTACAGACGAACACACCAAAATGCAAGCAGACATAAGATAGATAGGATTATTGTGATACCACTTTTTTGTTGTTGCCAATTTCCCTTTAGTTAAGTTATAATCGAAATTTTGAATTTGATCAATTCAGATTCCGAGCTTCATAATTTGTTTTTTTAAAACGCATAAGTTGCCATACTAAAATATAAGTTAAAGATTTATTTATAAATTTTTGTTGATATTTGAAAATGCTTGAATATTATGTACTTGAAGTTAATTAGTTTTGAGTTTATGATTGCACTTTCTCACGATAAGATAACCCGCACATTTAAAATAAGCTAAGTACCTATATGCATGTGACAATAGCAATGATATTTTATCTTGCATGGAGGCTACTAAATATTATTTAAAGACGGCTTAGATAAAATGCGTTGGAGAAGGTCAAGAATTATATTAATATTTTAAAAGAAAAAAAAAGTTTTATTTCGGAAAATAGGTGACAGACTAACTTTATTGAAATGCAGCACGAAATTGGCCTTTATATATGAAAAAATATTTTGATATCAAAAACCTAAATGTTTTCCTGGTGCCCCACTTTACCCTAACTATTTTTTTGTCAACCAATATTGTTGAAAAAAAATAATTCTATGCATAAACCAACGTTAAACCACAGCTAATCTAGATTCATAAAAATAAAAATCATGAAAATGTGGGCTGACATTTAGTTAGCCAAAAACGCCTACCAAAATTCAAAAAGAAGAGAACAATTAAAATGCAAAGTACTATTTTTCGGTACGTTGCACTTAAAATGGCCACCTCCAACATATTTTTTTTACAAAATGCTTTGTATATGAAAGCTATAGTACTATCATGGCGAGTTTTTTTTAGGGTTGCGCGGACCCTTGTGGTGGCGCTGCAAAATTTTAGGTGTAAAATCCGATTTGGGGAGTCTTTAAGCGTCGAAAATTGGTGGTAAGAGCAAGAGGAGACTATTTTTCGGATTATTGCATCCAAAAAATATCAATAAATATTATTTAAAACCTCCATAAGCTCTCCGCAAAAAAAAAAGAGTAAGGGTTGCAGGCATACATTAGATGTCGCCCCATTCGACTTCCACCATGAGAGTACTATAGTTTTCATATACAAAGCAAAATGGCAGAAATATACCCATTCAAGGAAAATCACAGTTTTTTTTTATAGTTTTTGGTGTCTGGCCCGCTGGGGAATATTGTTCAATATTTTTGTTTTGAAGCGAATCAATAAAAGAGCTGTAGCCTCTTCGGGAGAAATAGAGTGAGGCATCTGCTGAGTTCAGACATTGAAGACATTGTTTCCTAAAGTGTATCAGATCAAATATGATGAAACAACGTCAGTGTCCATCATTTTGACAAAATTTTAACACTTATTAACTCCAAAACGCCTATGGTTTCGTGGTTGCAATATCTATCCGTTATTAAAAAAAAAATCAGCTATGAAAAAATAGCATCGGTGACGACTTTGTGAACAGGCTTTTAGATTTTGAAATGGCGTATTTTGTATGGAACAAACGTCATTAAACTTTAAAAAGCGTTTGGTGCAATCGGCCTTTACTCTATTACTTTGCTTATAATTTAAATTACGTTTAATTAGCTTTTCTATACGAGTTCCTAATTGTTTATTGCATTTTATTTATTACAGGTAACTCACTACCGCTTTTCAATCTCATGGCCCCGAATCTATCCAACTGGTGACATCTCATCCAAGAATCAAAAAGGAATTGATTATTATAATGGTGTCATTGATAAGCTCCTTGCAAATGGTATAGAACCATTGGTAACAATCTTCCACTATGATCTGCCAACGGATATTCAAAAGCTTGGTGGTTTTGCCAATCCATTGATCATAAATATGTTTGTCACATATGCCATAGAGCTATTTGAAAATTTCGGCGATAGAGTCAAATGGTGGAATACATTCAATGAGCCTTTTGACTACTGTAAGCCTGGTTATGCAGATGCAAACTATCCACCTCAGGTGCGTGCCCCTGGAGTAGCTGACTACCTTTGTATGGATCATTCATTAAAAGCACACGCTGCCGCCTACCGGACTTATCGGTCGAGGTTTTATGAAAAGCAACGTGGCAAGATCGGACTAACGCTAAGTAGTCGATTCTTTTTCTCGCACACAAATGATCAAGAAGCCATTTCTCGAGGAATGCAGTTTAATGTAAAAATTAATTTTGAACCTGTTAAAATTTTTTATTGACATGTTTATACAGTTAGGTTTCTTGGGACATCCTATCTGGAGTAAGACTGGTGGATATCCCGAAGCTATGGTTGAAACAATCAGGAGTAACAGTTTAAAAGAGGGAAGAATAACATCACGTTTGCCAACACTTGATGGAAAATGGAAGGAAATTATTAAAGGTTCTGCAGACTTTTTGGGGCTTAACTACTACACCTCGAGATACATTAAGCGAGCAAGCAAGCCAAATGGAGAGAATCCTTCATGGGAAAGAGATTACGATTCAGATGCGTACCCAGATGAAACATGGGTTCGGGGGAAACCAGAATGGTTGTATTGTGTTCCTGAAGGTCTTGAGGGTATATTGAAGTAAGTTTGTTTTAAATTTTTATCTAAGTTGAAAATATTGAATTGTTTAATTTGTTCAAAAACCTAAAGGTATATGCGCGATGAATATGGAAACCCTGAAGTGATAATTACTGAAAATGGCTGGTCCGATGATGGTGATCCAGAAGATGATGATCGAATTCATTTCATTAAGGTTGGTTTATTGGTTGAGTTTGAAAGACGTTTTTTATATTTAATAATTTTCTTTTTAGGCTCATATGCAAGCGGTATTGAATGCGGTCAATGATGGTTGTAATGTTAGTGGTTACACTGTCTGGAGTTTGATTGACAATTTCGAATGGCAAAGAGGATACACGTAAGATTATATTTAAACATAAAATTAATAACTAAATTAATATAATTTTTTATTATAGACACAAATTTGGACTCTATTCGGTGAATTTCACTAGCCCCAATAAGGAACGCAGTCCCAGAAAGTCAGCAAAGTATTATAGAAAAGTAATTGAAACAAAAACCCTCCCTAGTATTTTTTAAAATATTTAAATATTTTTAAAATAAAATTTTATTATTTAATATTTAACAAAATTGTGTTTAATTTAAGTCAAATGAGACTTTTTTTCCTTCTTCATAGTCATTATGGTTGAATGAATGGACGAATAGTTATGGGTATAATTGCACTGCGACCTGAATATCTATTGTTGTTAGGCACAAAATCACAAAATCCCGCCGTAGTAAAAGAACGAAATTTCCTACTATTGTTCTTAAAAGGAAGGCCAAGGATGTTGAGGTGACTTCTCAACTTACAATGAACAATGAACGGTGAGGATAATCGTTATTTACCTGAAGTTTTTCTTACTTAGGCTGATGCAGGATAGTAAACTCTGTCTGTAATATTTCTCTTGTAACAGTTTGGCCTGCCTCAGTGTCGGGAGTTCTTCCAATATTTTCGCCTCTACTTCTGTTTTAATTTTATTTCTAATCAAATTCTTCCCTAAAACAAAAGAGTTCATGAAACCCTAAACTTTTATTTTTGCTAAGGAGTCTACTCTTTTATTGCCCTGGACACCAATATGGACTGAAAATCAATAAAGAGGACCTAATTTTTTTTTTCATTTTTCTAGTTCATTTATCCTATTTACGCATTCTCCTATCAATTTTGAGGCAAATGACGTAGGAATTACTCTGAATATTTCTTTTAGCATTTAATTCTGCTTGAAAGATGCTAGTAGACCGTTCCTTCGATAAGGAGTTTTTGGCTCTAGGCTCAAAAACTTCAACCTCAGAAGTCCCTTCAGAAGTCCTCGATATATCAGTATGCTTTTTCTGTTGATTTACTTTTTTTTTTTTAAATTCGGTTATTTTGTGCCAAGGAACTGCCCCCTAGGTAGTATTGGGCCTTAATATCATCGTCTACATCTATATAATGATGTAAAGTTGGCACTCCCATGATTTTCCTGCTTTTGTGACTTTCCCGTCAGTAATATCGAAATGTTTATTCCAGAGGAGTTTGCTACCTTGTGTAATACCTTAATATTTGACATCTATCTGACATCTATCGATTACTTCACCCAGTGTACCGGATAAGTTTCATGAGTTCTAGAAGTCTTACTTTCGCAAATGGTATTACAGCCGTCTTCATATGGTTAATGTTTAAATCCACTAAAATATACCATTTTCTAGTTTAAGTCAATCCTCTTGTGTTATGTCAACAGTTTCTTCGAACTTCCAAAAGGCATTTATAAAAATGTCCTCAGCAAAGCCAATCCAGCGTCTATACCTTGAGGAATAACACTTTTTCGTATCCACTTGCCATCCACGACATTACTCCTTGAAAACAACTTGTTGTAACGAGTTTCTGAATATCTTTTTCCTAGATAATTAATGCTTGAAAACATTACTAATGCTAACAATTATTACTTAAAAATTTTAGCTTCTGAATAGAAAATAATTGAATTGTTTACGTCAAACTAAATGAACGAGATAAAGCTTGTGTTGTTGAAAACTTGGACACTCTTCACAATATCATTAGTGGGAGCGAGCGAAAATAATTGTCTTTGAACTGAAGAAACAGTAGCGGCCATCAATATTTTATTTTAAATTATTTTTTGCTGTATTACTTTTTCATTATTTCCTAATAATTTTCTTTAGGAGTAAATATTATTTTATTTCTTTTTTCTGTTTAATAAAATATTCTTTCTTCTTTTCTATCAAAAACACTCACTTCACTTCTAAATTCAACAATGTGAAAAGTCTTCGCCAAAAATCGATGAGATGTCATCTGCATCTTAGAAACCAGGTAAGAACACGTGACAAAGTGTATAACCGATGGAAGCGCTTTAGGTCTTTGAATATTTCGAACTCTTTATATTAGCAAAATACGTTCCGTAAAAGTTTGCTTCTACTCCCAACGCTTCCAAGCGTCAGAAAGCTATGGAAAAATTTAAAATAAATCAGTGTTGGTAGGAAGGCAAAGAACAGCCTGTCGTGACAATGGAAATGAACTTAATAGAAGCTTTGTGACCCTTTCTTTTTCCATTCTTCAAATAGTTTTAAGGAAAATACCAACGCTACATCTAACGAAGCGTTGGAATTTACGTCTTATATACAAAAATCCTGTTATTAAATGTCGAAATAAATTTTAAAAAAAGTTTAAAAAAAAATTTTTGTCGATTAAAATTTATTTTCGTCTGCAAAAATTTTATTTCTTAAGCCTAGTTGAGGCCATCAGTGCCAATAGTGGCGTAACCCACTTTTTTCAAAAATGCGTTTGTCATGAAAAAAGTTCTCTTTTAAGTATATCTATTTTAATATAAAAATATTTGTATGCAGCTATCTACACTCAAAACTAGATGGCACTCAAAAAGGTGTTATTGCATTTTATAATTTGATCATAGTTTAAGTGCAATAGTGGCGTAACATTTGGGATGAGTCTACATCGTCAAGGGGGCCTCAAGAAATTGAATCTTGTCTTATGCCATATTTAAAGAACGTACATAGGACGGTCTTAAAAAATTATAATGTATTCTGTCCAATGTGGGGGCATAAATAGAAATATAAAACTTTCACTGTTGTGCCAATTTTTGGTATCCCACCCCGATTTTATGGTTGAAGAAATGGACCATAAGTTTTCAGTTAGTGGCCATTCCCATTTGTAATTTGAACAAGATTTTGGTTTAATAGAGAAGAATACAAAATTTTATAAGGATTTAAAGCCAGAAAGAGAAACCCATTCGAAATTGTGAAAATGACTTCCTCTGATTTTTTTTCCACAAAATCTCTGGAAGAAAATATCGAAGAGGTAAATGTAAAAAAGAGACAATCCGTGGATATTAAAAAACTCAACCAGCTTGAGGAACCTAAAATAAATGATAAATAATTATTTAAAAACGTCAACAGGCGTTCGAATTGAAATATTTGACGTTTTATCAGACGAGGAGTAAAATAATTAAATAATAAGTAAAAATGTACCTATGTATGTATAATTTTTTATTGTTAAAATATGACATAATAAATTTGAAGTAACCTTTCTTTTTCTTTATTTTTACAGAAAACCATGAATGCAATTCATGGTTTTCTCACTTTTTTACCAAAATAATTTTGAATTTAAAAAAAGCTTGCCCTACAAAGAATGTCTTTTATCAAACTCTTCCACGTTTTTAGATTAATCAAGAATGTCAAAGGAAAAATATCTGTTCTTAATTCTCTCGTAGCTCTAAAGTGAATTTTATGGGTTACACCACTATTGCCCTCAAGGCCTCAATTATACAGTTCATAAAAAAGTATGAAGTGAAAAAAATAATTTATACATACAACTAGGCTTTAAAATAATTTAAAAAAAATGCCAATACTAATTTTATCAACAAAAAAAAAAAATTAAAAAAAATCGTCCAAAATATTATATTGTATAGAAAAATTTGTATGTCAAAATCCATAGTCCAACCAGTGATGTGCGTAATTATAATTTTGATTTTTTTAAATTCTACCTCAAAGTGATAAGGCAAATTATAGTAAAGAAATTTTACCCATTTAAACACAGAAACATGTAGTTTAAAAGTAGATTTTTAAACACAGTATTTGCTCCACCCTAATGAGTAATTTGTTTTTGCTCGCTTCTGATAAGATACCTATTTAATAATATTTCTTTAAAAATACTTGCAATTTTGTATTGAACAAATCAGTCTCCTAAATTTAGCTGAACTGTACATACTAACTTATATAGAAAATATGTGGAAATTACTATTTGTTATTATTGCCGTAAATTTTGTGTAAGTATTTGAATCATTGCTGCAGATGAATAATTTGTTATTAATTTTTTTTATATACAAAAGTTATTCCGAAGGTGTTTTGCCGAGTGGTAATTGTACGCTTTCACCAAAAGAACTAAGAATCTTTCCAAGAGACTTTAGTTTTGGTGTGGCAACATCAGCTTACCAAATTGAAGGCGGATGGAATGCAGACGGTAAGGGTCCATCAATCTGGGATGAATTTGTGCACAATCATCCAGACCAAGTTATGGATAGAACTAATGGTGACACAGCAGCTGAATCGTATCGCCGTTTTGATTTGGATCTGCAAGCGTTGAAAGACCTTAAGGTAAATGAAATAATGTATGGAGAGTCTTGTGTTTTTTTTTTTAAACTTTTGGAATAGAATCAAATATGTTGAGGTATCTTCGAGTTCTTAATTTTATGTTCTTGTCACATCTACTAGTGAATCACAAGAGTTACACGCGCTGCTTCATTGTTGGTTGTTTTGAAATGGTAATAAATTTACTTGTAGAAAAAAAAAGAATATTTGTTAAATGATCAATTTAAAAAAAATTAAATCTACTGAATACTTCCTTCAATGTTGTCCGGGGTATTTGATATTATCTATCTTATCGCTATTTAATAAATATGAGTTGGATAAATTTGTATGAGTTAAAAAAATTGATTTTGATCACCATGATTGATTTAATCTATTGTGAGGGTTCAACGATAAAATCTTGTCAAGTCATTAAAAAAAAATAATATAAAATCTGTCTTTTTGCCATCTCTAATGATAATAATGATTAGGCTGATATCGGATCCTCTTTTAGCAAAAAAAAGTTGTTGTACAGTAACATTAACATGAAATTTAGCCAAACACGCAAGCAGTCCTTGGATTAAATTTATATTTTCTAGAAACGTATCAGCAAATGTGGTAGGCGATGTCGGCATGTTCAAATTAACGATTCATGATTCATAACTCAAAATATTAGAAAAGGTCACAGTTTAAAAAAACAAAATTTTGAATCCCAAAAGACAGAACCTTCAATTTCAGAATACCTAAAACAACCTGCAAACTATTTTTTTTGTGAATTTTATTCGATTTCGGACTTTGAAACCGTTAAGTTAACGGTAAAAATGTTAAGTTTTTGTAGAGCGTTAATTTTTTAAACTAAAAATTTATGAAGTGTAATTTCCCATACAAATCCTATGGAAACCCGAAAAGTACGTTGAGGTCTAAACGTAAATATTATGTGTTTAAATTTTTGCAGCCGTGTTTCCTTAACAAACGGAAGCTTTTGAACCAGTACCAAGGCTAGTTTATTTTTATTCTATGAAGCACCCTAGTCTACAAATGGGTTAACTATAATAATCCATGAGAACGTCACCAAAATGGCAACCTCAAAATCTGTGGGGTATTGAAAATATGAGCCAAAAATCAGTAAATATTAGGTGTTTTTTTAAGCCCCAAAAGGTTTGTTAAAAAAATCATTTTTGGTTTAAATACAGCAACAATTAAACCCATTGCGGATTTGCTAAGCCCAGGGTTTCTTCGGAGCGTAATTAATTTAAGCCCAGATAGAGATGAATCTCTAGCGATATTTTTATACGTGCTATCATTAGTTTGTATGAAAACTAAATATTTTTCCAAGACGGCGTCATGCAGCCCAGACATCGTTGTTTTTTTACTAAGTCCATTGGGGTTTTGAAAGATCGCAACAATTTCACTTGTATTCAATTCTATTACTTAAGTTAACTTTAAGTAAGTTATTAAGGTCCCATATCTCTATTTAAAATTGTTTTACTCTTGACAGATCACAGATACGCTTGGACAAAATAAAATAACATATTTTCTTCCAGGTCAATCACTATCGTTTCTCGATATCTTGGACAAGAATCTTTCCAACTGGGGACATCTCATCGAGAAATCAAAAAGGAATCGATTATTACAACAGTGTCATCGATAAACTTCTTGCCAATGGAATTCAACCAATGGTTACGATATTCCACTACGATCTACCAGTGGAGTTGCAAAAGTTAGGTGGCCTAACTAATGAACTTTTTATTGATCAATTTGTGATATATGCGGAAGAATTGTTTAAAAACTTTGGTGATCGGGTAAGATTATATTTTTTATCATAATATTTTCATCACAAAAATTATCAACAAAAAAATTAATTTAATGGATTTTATTTTTTGAAGTTTCCGCTTAATTGCTGATAAGATTTGATGATTTAGATTAATTTAATATTAATCTAGAAATCGTGTGAATTTATATTTCTATCAGGTTAAAACCTGGATTACGTTCAACGAACCAGTAAGATTTTGTAAGCCTGGCTATGGCAATGGAAGAGATCCACCCCAAGTTAGTGCATCTGGAATTGGAGATTATCTTTGTATATCCAACATTCTAAAGTCACATGCTGCTGCCTATCGTCTTTATCGATCTAAATACTTCGATCATCAACTTGGAAAAGTAGGAATTAGTCTAGACTCTTCTTTCTTTTTCTCGAAGTCAAATAATACCGAACTTGTGAATCGAAGTTTGCAATTTAATGTGAGTAAATTAATTTACTGATAGAAATCATAAGATCAAAATATTTTAAATGTTAGTTAGGAATTCTGGCGCACTCAATTTACAGTAAGGTTGGTGGATTTCCCGAAGTAATGGTGCAAGAAATAGAGAGAAACAGCCTGCAAGAAGGTAGAATCAAATCACGACTACCAAGTCTGGAAGGATATTGGAAAAATATAATTCGTGGATCAGCTGACTTTTTAGGCATAAATCACTACACGTCGAAATATATAAGGCATGCAACTCAACCAAAGGGGGAAAATCCGTCAATGGATCGGGATTATAATATCGAAGAAACAGTTGATGAGAGTTGGCTTAAGGCCAAATCATACTGGTTGTATTGTGTCCCAGAAGGACTTGAAGGACTTTTGAAGTAAGATTTGTGTTTTTTTGTGATATTATTCATTCAGAATTCATAACCGCTTTTGTTTTGTCTATACAAAGTTTCATTCGTGATGAATATGACAACGTTGAGGTAATAATCACAGAAAGCGGATGGTCTGATAATGGAGAACTTGAAGATGACAATCGAATTCTTTACATTAAGGTATTTAATTTTTAAAAGTTTTAAAGGTCACGTAAAATTTTAAATCACAGTGTTGTAAAAAAAAGCATTTTGCATTAAAAAAATCAAATTTTATATATAATTATTTTGCATTAAAAAACTGCAAATTCCAAATGTTTTTTTCTGAATAATTTTTTTTAATTCAAAATAATATTTGTACATTAGAATTTTATTTTTAAAAAGCAAAAAGGCGTTGAAAAAAAAATAATTTTTACAATTCTGAATCATAATATATGTACATCTGTGGCAACAAGGAATAACAGCATAAGTCGACTTATGTCGAAATTAAATTTTTGATAACATCGGATGCGCAACGAGCGATTCTACCTCCAATATTTTTTTCGTATTTGTATTTTTTGTTTCTGAATTATAGCCTAGAAAAAAAACATAAGTCGTTTTCTATGCACAGTTTGCACAAGCAAAAACAACACAAGTAGACACATGCTCGTTTTACAAAACTATAGCAATTCCTTTTGAAAAAATAAGTCGACTTGTGTCGTCACTTGTGTAGCTATTCCAAATAAAAATAATTTATTTTTTTGAGGAATGTGCAATGCGGAAAAACGACATAAGTCGACTTAAGATCAGAACATTTACAAAACTGCATAAGATTGCATAACGAAAAACAACACAAAAATTCAAACTGCTTTCCCGAAAAACTACAAAAAGTGACTTATGTTGTTTTTCCTTGTTGCCACAAACATAAAGGTACATAGTACATATTAAATTTCATTTAAGAGTCACACTCAAGCTGTTTTGAATGCAATAAACGATGGCTGCAATGTAACTGCTTATACAGTATGGAGCTTTTTAGATAATTTTGAATGGATCCGAGGATATACGTATGACTTTATTTTTACATAGTATATAACAAAAAAATAATTTTCTTTTTGTTTAGAGAAAAATTTGGACTTTATTCCGTTGATATGAGAAGTCCAAAAAGAGAACGTACACCAAAGAAGTCAGCTGGATACTACAGAGAATTAATTGAAACAAGAAAAATTCCAAATGTTTAAATTTGTTTAAATAACAAGATTCATTTCAAGTTTCAATTGTTTCATTAGTATTATACCATATTTTTTCTTTTAATTGATTTTTTTACTTCTCTTATATTTATGTAATTTATAAAGCAATATAATTTTTGGAATACTAAAAACCTAAATATTGATTGTACAAAAACAATATTTGCACAACACACATACCTTATAAAACATGTATACAAGACCAGAGGGGGTTGGGGTCATGTTACTGTATTTAAAATACAGTATCTCAAAATACTGCATTTCAAAATACTGTATGATCAAAATACTGTAAGTCAAAATTCTGTATTTCAAAATTCTGTATTTGCAAATGCTGTAAAAAGGCTGCAAAAATAAAAATCGTTTTGATATTCTGAATATTCCCTTGAACAATAACTTGTACCTATGATAATTCATGTCTTCGAATTTATTAAAACAAATTCAAAATAAATAGTATCTTGTTCTTATTTCATATGATTCACATTTTTATATGAATGGAAGTTTAAAGACGGAATTATACAAATTTTTTTTTTTTAGATACAATATTTTCCTCATACAGCATTTGAGATACAGTATTTTGAAATACAGAATATTAACCATACAGTACTATGAGCATACAGTATCAAACAGAATTTTGACCATACAGTACTTTAAAATACACCATTTCGACCCGCTCCCGATCAGAGGTTTTCAAAAAAAAAAAAATTGGGAGACGTTTTTTGAATAAAATTAAAAATAAAAGAATTTCGAAAAAAAGAAGAAAATGAAAAAATAACTTATTTTAAAGTGTATCTTCAATATCAATTTTATATTTTTATTGCAAAACTGAATAAAGTTTTAATTTATACTTAATAAAAACTTTACTGGCACAAGATAAAAATACTTGTTAATTAAAAAAAAAAAACACTTTAATGCCTAACGGATTTTTTAAAAAATAATTTTCTTAGTTTAGGTATTTACAGAAGTTTAATTTATTATAAACATTTTTTTTTTTGAAAATTTTAACTCCGAAAATACACGATTAGTGAGCAATTAGTTAAAACCCAGTTTTTATAAAATAAACCCTTCCAATAGAAATCATCAAACCGGTTTCAAAGCTTAAGTTAAAAAATGATTTCTTCATGTTTCTTATTTCAGATTTAATGTTTGTTAAAATGTAAAATTTTAAAATGAAGCGTTTTTCAAGCAATATATTTACAAAAAACTGATGACGAAACTTTCACATTTTACCAAAAAAAATTGTCTGATCCAATTTTGTTGTTGTTTTATACTAACCAGCTATGGGTATAACTACAAACTTTTTAAATTCAGGTCTCTAACGGATATACTATATATGAAAAATTGATCTATTTTTGATTAGTATTTGCTTTGTATATGAAAACTATAGTACTATCATGGCGAGTTTTTTTTAGGGTTGCCCTGTCCCTTGTGGTGGCGGGCGCTGCAAAATGTGAGGTGTGATTTTGGGAGTCTTTAAGCGTCGGAAATTGCATCCAAAAAATTTCAATAAATATCGATTAAAACCTCCGCAAAAAAAAAGAGTACGGGTTGCCGGCATACTTTAGATGTCGCCCCATTCGACTTCCACCATGAGAGTACTATAGTTTATATATACAAAGGTATTTGTTGGTTGATTTACGGAATTCAAGTCAAAAATGAAAGAAGTTAGTTTGAAACGGATAAATTGAAATGTTTGGGAAAAAATAAATTTAACATTGCATGTCAACATTTTACATTTTTTCTCAACGAAAAACCAAATAAGGGCCCTCAATTTATTTCCTGCCTCATGGACCCTTGGCTGCCTAGTTACACTATACTGGCCACGCTACTGGACAATCATATAGCATATATATCATATCCCGGTATCTAGTTTTCTAGTTGAAAACTTCGAATCAAGGAAAATGGAATAAGGCCAAAGTGGCTTTATTTCGCTTTGTAAAAGTTAAATAAAGTCAAACCAGGGGCGTAGCAAGGGGGGCGGTGTGCCACCCCCTATGAGATGGTGGCTTCATTTTTCAACGCGAAGTTGTGTATCTATTCTTCACTTTAAAAAAAATAGGACTGCCAACATAATAAAAAAAATAGATCAGGGCAAAATAATAATTCTAACTATTTTTAAATTTTTTTATGGAAAATAGAGATTTTTTGGTTACTTGCATTAGATGAAGGATTTTATTGAAAAACCTGCATTTCGAAATCCCAAAAGTGTATGTGGCGGAGTAAAGATTTGATCCGAAATTAATCAGCCCTATCTGGAGCTTCGCCCGATGATAATCCACTCAGTAAAAATCCCTATTTTCTTTTCCCTTATTTTGAGTTTCACACGAAAAATGCTAAATCTATGCAATGGAAAATTCCTAAAACAAGTCGGAAAAATCCCAAAATAAATCGGCATTTCAATGAAAGTCACCCTGCACGGCTCGATTATTCTTCTCCAACTGTCCTCAATTTTTATCTCGGCGGCCAAATCAAATGCTATTCCAACAATTCTGCGTCGAAAACAATCATTAAATTTCATAAAATAATTTGTTGGATTCTTCAGTGTAATTTTTGTTATCATTCTTAGACCAATTTTTGTACATTGGATGTAGGTCGAATTTTATTTCAATAATAAATTTATATATTTATACGCGATTTGTTTTTTGTTTACATTTCTTACATTTGTTCTGTTTTTATAGACATCATCGGATTATACTTTATTTTATATTGATGATGGCATTAATCATAGATGAAACTTCGTAAACAAAACTTTAGTGAAATCTTATTAAAAGCAACAAAACAAATTGTTTTTGAAATTTAATAAGGTTTTCGTATTATTTTAGTAGAATGTTCGGTAAGCGGATATATCTCAAGTTCAATACTAAGAATTAAAGACACTTTGAAAAATATATAAAACCAAATTTCAAAACTAATTAATTAAGGAATAAATAAAATTAAATAAATTTTTAGTTTTTGCTGGTCGAAATTTTAATCTGTTCAATAAGATCCATTCTTTTAATACGACCTTCTTCCGAAATCATATAGTTTTTCTTTTATTTTACATATATGGTGCTTTTTTCTCTGTGTAGAAATTGTATTATTGTGTAGAAAAGATTGTAAAGTCCATTTGCGAAACTGTTTTATATTCCAAATTCGGGAGGTTAAGGAAGTTTAACTTTCGTTCAAGGTTTAAGTGTGTGATAACAACCGATTCCATGCTTAAACTACCCTTGAACCCTGAGGTAATCCTCCAAATATAGTTAAATAAATGTTGAACCGATCTGGCTGAACGGAAACCTAACAACTCGCTTTTTTAGTAATCAATACATTTGAAAAACAGAATTAAAATTTTACTTGTAAAAGTAGCTTTTAAATGTGTTATTAATTTTGTGATAACATTATTTATGTTTATTCTCGTACTCTCTCATTATTAAGTGTCCATTGACTTTGACCAAAATACATATAGCCAGGGCAAATACCTGAATTGGATGACAATTGTTTGCTTTGTTAAATCTGAAAATTGTTTGACATAAAGTTTTTTTTGTATTTTATGCATAATGTTGAACTTGTTGAACTTTCCTTTTTATTAGGTAATTTTATCTCAAAGTCGATTGTCCTTATCTCCATTTCCGCTTTTGAGATTTTTCGGATTGATATCAGAAAATGTCGGCAGGCCTCCTGGTTTTGGATTGTTGCATTTCTTTCATCATAGATTTCCTGCATTTGATCATGTCTCGAAAACGATGCAACCCATTTACTTTTAAATACGATTTTTGTGTTCAGGAAGAAGAAAATATTGTATTAGCTAAATCCATAATAAACAACTGAGACTATGGATTCTCTGAAAACAAATTTATAAGTATATTCCAGGATTAACGCACTATGAACAGACAATATTTTTCTGTTAAAAAAAGTACATATAACCATATGCCAGTATAATAAATATTAAAAAGAGGCTGGGTGCGACCCACACTGATAACTTCCCATTTGTGATCTTGAAAACTTTATATTTAGATTTTTTCAAACAACCAAATTTTCTGCGAAACAAACTTTAGCTGTTAATTTCAAACAATCATTATTTTAAGATTGAAAAGCATTTTAATTATTTAAAGACAACTTTTCTTTAGAATTTTTAACAGTTTTTGATTTTTTGTTAAAAAACTGCCCATTTAATATTTGTCAAAATTTTATCAGTTGCTAACAATTAAGTTATGTAGAAAATAAAACAAACAAGAAGTCAATATCGTTACCCGTTTTTGAGAAATTTGAGTCGAAAGACAATTTATACCAATTTTTGGTAGAATTTTTTGTAGTTTTTAATTTTTTGTAAAAAAACTGACAATTGATTTTGCAAATTTTCACCAGTAGTCAAAAACACAACATTTTTCGTAAAATAAAATTATTTTAAAGTTAATATTGTTTTTCCATCTAAGGATATTCGAGTTATAAATTTTTTGTTTAGTTTTTTTGATTTTAAAAAATAACGGTATATTGATTTTTTTCCAATTTCATATCCAATTTTTATGACGTCATAGTGAGTCGAATAAAATTTATTTCAAGTCAATAGCATCATTTGTTCGTGAGATATTTGAGCCCAACCAAAATTTTCACTTCTTTTTTATACTGCTATAGTAAAAAAAACAACTGATTGAATATTAATAAACGCCCTTTCAGCTTCTTTCGAAGTTATTATCTGTAAAACAAAATTTATTTCAAGTCGATATCTCTACTCGTTCTTGAGATATCGACGACGAAAAATGGTACCAGAACGTACGGACGTACGAACGTACGAACGTACGAACGTACGAACGTACGAACGTAACGTACGTACACATGCACACACAGACATCTCTCTAAAAATGATTGAGGCTCTAGGGACCTTGAAACGTGGAGAAATGTCAAAAATTTCAATTTGACAAATCGGACCGATTACAATAACTCCTTATGGGAAGTTGAAAATAAAAAAAATTATAAAATTATACATAAAAAAATTTACTGAGATTAAAATTTCATAAACATAAAAAGTGTTTGGAAGAGAAAGTGAATTCGGCACTTTTCGATGAGTTAAGAATAAAACCAAATTTGTACAACTGGTTCTGAGAGTAAAAGCACAACCAAATGAAAGGTGAAGTCATTACACATACAGATACATATTTTGCAATAATTCGCCAAATTCTTGAGTAGCTATAAGACTTAAGATACAAATTGATTGTAACTTTAGTTGAAGAAAAGTCTCCGTACAGTTAAAGTGAAGTTTTAATGATTGAATAGCAATTTCTCATTTTAAAAATTCTTTCGCGTTTTTTTTTTTAATACATTAAAGTTTTTATTTCTAAATTGCGTTAATTTACAAAAAGTGGTTAAAAATTTGTTAAGTATGAAGATATAGTTAAGAGAAGGTATCTACATACTCTTATACATTTACAGAAATCCAAGTTATTTGTGAATCTGAATAACCATTAAAATAACAAAGTTTAAAAGAAGTTTAAGTGTAACAGGCCAATCGGCAGAGGTAAAAAGAATTTCCGTAATTTAAAACCACCCATTTCAATTATAATGGTTTCAATTGATGGTCTATGAATCGATGGTTTAAAATAGAAAATGGTTTGAAATAAAAAAAATCAATACCAAATTTAATACAATAATAATTATGTTATTAATGAAATAACGGTAATAATAAAATTAACAAGAATTTTTGTTTCTTCTAATAAAAGATTTTTTTTAGGTAATAAATCAAAAATATGCTTCAATACTTTTTAACTTAAATTTAATGTTCTTCAAAATTGTTTGCTAAAAATGCTATAATTTAAGCTACATTCGTTTAGAAAGTAACAATTTTTGACATTTTTTAAAAAGGCGTTATTGAATTATCGTTCCAATGATTTTTTAGATTTTTTTTTTTTGACTGCATTTGCATGGCATTCGCTTGGGCATTATTTTCATATTGAAATAAGCTATTCAATTTTTTACCTTCCTTGAAATACAACCAAGAAAATGTATGCTTTTTTATAATTATTAAGGGAGTTTGCATTATTGGAGAAACTTAATACAAAATTAATGAAAGACGTGGTAACTCACATTACGAAAATTCGGTAACTCACATTACTTCACGATTTCAAATTAAATTTTTGTGATTTAACAACATACATACATTTTTTTAGTCATGAATTTGATATTTTAGAATTTTTCTTTTGCAATTCCAACTTTAAGACCGTAAAATAAGAGATATGGGAAGAGATGGTTTAATAAAGTTGTGTGCACTTTTTTATGGGATTGCATATTTAATGTTTTCTTTTTCTAAGAAATGTTAATTCCTTGTTTTTTAATTTTTTTTTGTGTTGGGGTGATAATTCTCTAATATTCGGTTAACAAAATTTAGTATTTCAAAATTTTGATCGTCTGAATTCAGTATTCTCAAGTTAAAAATTTCTTTAGTGGAAAATTTTGTAAATACACAATTCTGTATGCCAAAAGTCTGCATTTAAAACCTTTTAATGTTAAAAATTATTATAGGGTCTAAGGCTGGTATTTACCAAGCGTTCACAAGTTAACTCATAACTTAAGAAATTCTGAATCTAATGATTGGTAATAATTATTTAATTCAAGACAGGATTTTTGAGGATGCTCGTAACTTCTGAGCGCTCAGCGAATGCCGACTTTAATAGAAGTTTGAATTTTTAGAATAAAAAAAAATATGGATTTACAGAATTTAAAATCCTCGATTGATATACAGAGTTTTGGGCCCACAGAATTTTGGATTACGGCATAACGATCCGTTCCCTTCTTTTAAAATTACAGTCTCCACCGTTCCACCTTTATCATTCTCTGTATTGATCTTTTTTAAGTCAAAGTCTAATATATTTATTAATATCTATAATTGTGTGGTAATATTTTTTTACTTCATATACAAAAATTTTCTTAATTAAGAAAAAAAAAAAAAAGTATTGTTAACAATACTGTAAAACATTGACCAACATCTAAAAATAACAAAATCGTGCTGCTCTTGGAGGCTCGTAACCTACCAAATAATAACTCGAGTATGATCGCACCCTTATCTATGCACTATTTTTGTTTTGTTATTTCAAAAAAGCATAATAAAGGAACTCTGATTTAAGCCAGAAATAGGAAATCAATAAACGTGACGTAGAAAAAAAATATTTTTCACCTAAATGACCTCTGGTAAGGGGTATGAACAGCTCAATCTTTTTGTTTAATTGTATAATGTGACGTATGAACCGCATTAACATTTGGTTGATAAGTTTGTTTTTACGGAAAGTTCTATTGCAATCACAGTTTAATATTTTTAACAAAAAAAAAAATTTAATCTAATCATAAATTAATTTTTTGTGCTTTTAAATAGTAGGGAGTCAATAAAAATTATGGACTATAAATTGAGAGTGCAAAGATTTTTTAACATTAAAACATTAAAATGTGTTCATTAGTTACATTGTTGGTTGTTGGCGTTGTTCTCGCGTAAGTTTTAAATAATTTACTAATTTATTGTTAATTAAATAAAATCCTTTTTTTTAATAGTTTGGAAAAATCAAGTGCAGCTGAAAATTGCACTTTTGACAATGAAGTAAGTTTAACATTTCCGAAAGCATTTAGTTTTGGTGTGGCAACATCAGCTTATCAAATAGAAGGCGGGTGGAATGCAGACGGCAAAGGTCCATCAATTTGGGATGAATATACACACAATCATCCAGATAGAATTAAGGATAGATCGAATGGTGATGTAGCAAAAGATTCGTATCACAATTTCGATTTGGATTTGGAAGCTTTGAAGGATTTAAAGGTAAGTCAATTTTTTTTTGGTTTGTTCTTATTTTTAATTTAATGATTTTTGTGGTAAAATTTTTTAAAGTGTATTACAAATTTGCTCAATGAATTGTTATTAGTTGGTTGTGATTTGTGATTTCCACTAAGTTTTGTTTAGATTTTTTCGAATCTTTTTTTATTTTATTCGTGATTGAGGATTTATATTTAAATCTAATGCAAAAAGTGTATACACATAATTTGTTAGTATGAATATAAGACTTTGTATTTTTAAAAAGCTCCTGTTTCGAACCTCTGAAAAACCTGAAATTGGTGGAAAACCGACTGAGTAAAAAATCTTTGAATGCTAAAAACATTAAAAAAAAAGGTTTTTTTTTAATAAATTGAAGTATAAAAGTTTTGAACCACCACAATAGGATTTAAATAATCATGTCGATTACAGAATCCGCAAAACTCGATCCGCAGTTAGAGCTCTGTTTCCCACCTATTCATTTATCGTGAGAAGAAAAGAGAACACTACACTGTGAATCATTGCGGATCGAGTTTTGCGGATTCTGTAATCGACATGATTAATTTAAATAATTTAGTTATTTTTTTTTTAATAAGACCGTTACTAAAGGAATTTTTGGTTTTTGATTTTCTCATAAACAGTTTGTCTGATATCAATTGTAAATGAATTCCTTTCTAATCTTAATTATATTACATTTCAAAATTTTCAAAAACTATATTTTGGGGGAGAAAATTGTAATATTTTCGGTTATTTTTAGATTTACGAAAATCAATCACATTGATTTTTTTCTTTTTTGACTAAAATTGAAAATCAGTTTTCCAATAAATATGGGCTGAAACTACTTGATTAAAGAAGTGTATTAAATAATGGAGCTTGTGCTTAAAAACGACAGCATTTGAAAAAAATTTAGTTATTTTGTGTACAGATCGTATAATAGTTTTTAATCAAAAAAAAATTGACAAAGCAAAGAAAATTTCGGTTTGTTTCTTGTTTTATTTTTAACCAGTTTTATTTTTTAATTCAAAAAAAGAGGCTGGGTGCGACCCACACTGATAACTTCCCATTTGTGATCTTGAAAACTTTATATTTAGTTTTTTTCAAATAACCAAATTTTCTGTGAAACAAACTTTGGCTGTTAAATTCAAACAATCATTATTTTAAGATTGAAAAGCATTTTAATTATTTAAAGAGTTGTACAAAAACACATATATTTTAGAGAATAAATACCTAATGGCAAACTCAATATCTTTATTCGTTCTCAAGATATTCGAGTCGAAAAACCAATTTTACCACTTTTTAGTTTATTTTTTGTCAATAACTGTCAATAAGATATTTGTCAAAATTTAACCTTTCATAAAAAAATTGTATTATACATAAAATAAAATATTTTAGAAGGCACAATCGTTGTTCGTTCTCAGGATATTCGAGCTGAAATACAATTGTAACTACTTTTCTTTAGAATTTTTAAAAGTTTTTGATTTTTTGTTAAAAAACTGCCCATTCAATATTTGTCAAAATTTTATCAGTTGCTAACAATTATGTTATGTAGAAAATAAAACAAACAAGAAGTCAATATCGTTACCCGTTTTTGAGAAATTAGAGTCGAAAGACAATTTATACCAATTTTTGGTAAAATTTTTTGTAGTTTTTAATTTTTTGTAAAAAAACTTTCCATTGAATTTTTTTGAAATTTTCACCAGTAGTAAGAATTAACATTTTTCGTAAAATAAAATTATTTTAAAGTTAATATCGTTTTTCCATCTAAGGATATTCGAGTTATAAACATTTTTTTTTTAGTTTTTTTGATTTAAAAAAATAACGGTATTTTGATTTTTTTCCAAATTCATATCAAATTTGTATAACGTCATAATGTGTCGAATAAAATTTATTTCAAGTCAATAGCATTATTTGTTCGTGAGTTATTTGAGCCCAACCAAAATTTTCACTTCTTTTTTAAACTGCTATAGTAAAAAAACAACTGATTGAATATTAATAAACGCCCTTTCAGCTTCTTTCGAAGTTATTATCTGTAAAACAAAATTTATTTCAAGTCGATATCTCTACTCGTTCTTGAGATATCGATGACGAAAAATGGTACCAGAACGTACGGACGTACGGACGTACGAACGTACGAACGTACGAACGTACGTACACACGCACATACATACATCTCTCTAAAAATGATTGATATAGGCTCTAGGGACCTTGAAACGTCGAGAAATGTCAAAAATTTCAATTTGACAAATCGGACCGATTACAATAACTCCCTATGGGAAGTTATTAAAATTAAAAGTGAATATAAGTTTGACCCGAGCTGCAATCCCCATCGGATAAAAAAAAAAGTTACAGGTCAACAGCACCATCAGCAAGATTATTTTGTGTATATAATCTCGGTGCCGAACTCAGACATTTTGCCGCCCTAGGCACTTTGTAGTTTTGGCGCTCGAAATTAAAAAAAAGTAATTATATACGTTTCATTTTTGACTTTGAATTTGATAAAAGAATATTGGTATTATGGTAGTTAAATTTTTTTTTTTCAAAATATTTTAAGTTTGTGAAATTATTTTCTCAAAATCTTTTCTCTAAAAAAATTTAACTTAATTAAGTACAAATTTAATCTGAAAAACTGAATTTTGAGCAAAATCCTTTTTATTTTAAAGCTGTCCGTGTTTTGTCTTTATAAAACGATTGTATATTGATTTTTGTCGAATTGAAGTATTATTTAACTTTTGGAATTACATGATTGAAATGTTGAATAGCCGCGGCGGAATAATATATTTTTTTTTACATTTACGCTTTGGGGTTTGTTTTTAACGAACATTAGGAAAGGGTTAATTTTGACCGTCTTGTATTAAGACTTGTTCAGCATTTTACGGACTCGACTCTGTGAGATTCATTCTTAATATAAAAGAAATTTTGGGAATACAAGCAAAAAAGCAACTAACCAAAAAGAACAAACATTTTACAGAAAATAAATTATTACTGTATTGCGTAATGTTTAAAAATTGAAATAAACAGATAGGCGGAATGTTTAGCGTTGAACATTATTTTTCGTTTTATATCATACAAAATTGTCTAAAATTTGCCGCCCTAAGAAATCGCCTATTTTGCCTTTAGGAAGGTTCCGCATCGAATCTAACCAAAAAAATATAATGTTATTATTGAATATTTAGAGGTTTATTTATATGAATAAAATTAAAACAAAATTGAAGCTGATCGTTCCTGTTATTCATATTATTCTTTGTGTGAAAATAAAACAAGTTTAACATTTCTAAGCTTTTGCCTTTTTTATCTGTTTATCAAGCGAACTTTTTTTTACAGTAGTTCAGAAAGAACACTTGGCATTCATATGAAACGGTTTTTTTTCTTTGTTAAATTTTATCGGTTGTAAAAAAAAATTTCAATTCTAAAAGGTAAATTTTAAAAGGGAGTTTAAACTAAAGTACAGCATCTATGCATTTCGAATAGCATCGTTTTCTTAGTTTCGTGACAATTGGTGTTTTTTTTATAGAGGCGCTGAAGTACTTATGAGTAGGTATACTTTGCTAGCCATTTTCATTTTAAATTTGACATCTCAAAAATCTTTTATGGTGGTTTTGGTTCTGCCTAGTGTAATTTTGAGAAATTTTTTTTAACCAAGGCATTTTTTTATAAATAGTGCTTTTGAGGAAGATTAAACACTCCTTCAAAAGATGCTTTTAAATGTTGACCTCGTCCAGATATTTGTTCTGAGACATTTAAGCTTATAAGAGCAAATCCATTTTTATAAAAAAACCTGAAAAATTAACCATTTCCAGGAAAAATTATTTTCAGAAGAGTGGCAACACGAAAACTATTCCAAAATGTAAACGTGCTAAACTTCTAGGTGCGGAAAACGAATTCCGTTGGATTGTTTTTTTATCAGATTTTTTCACAATCGAAATTTTTAAAATTTAAATTTATTGTTTGTATTTTTTTGACTAAAAATATTTAGTTTAAGAAAGCTCTAATTTTTTTTCCAAAAAAATATATTTTGTTAAAATAATAAGAAAATGGGCAAAAGCGTAATTTAAGTTCTTAACTCAGAATGTAAACATAATAATAAAATAAAAATCTTTGAAGTGCATGATATCCTTT
Organism: Syrphus vitripennis; assembly: GCA_958431115.1. Taxonomy (NCBI): domain Eukaryota; kingdom Metazoa; phylum Arthropoda; class Insecta; order Diptera; family Syrphidae; genus Syrphus; species Syrphus vitripennis. The sequence continues at coordinate 76,643,320 of OY288110.1, forward strand.
GTATATGAAAACTATAGTACTATCATGGCGAGTTTTTTTTAGGGTTGCCCTGGCCCTTGTGGTGGCTCTGCAAAATGTGAGGTGTAAAATTCTATTTTGGGAGTCTTTAAGCGTCGGAAATTGGTGGTAGGGGCAAGAGGAGACTATTTTTTGGATTATTGCATCCAAAAAATATCAATAAATATCGATTAAAACCTCCATAAGCTCTCCGCAAAAAAAAAAGAGTAAGGGTTGCCAGCATACTTTAGATGTCGTCCCATTCGACTTCCACCATGAGAGCACTATAGTTTATATATACACAAAGATGATATCTTAGGTGACACATTATGTATTGAAATTTTTGAAAATTTGTGATTTAAAAAAAAAGAAAGAAAATAAATAATTTTTGCAAATAAAAATCATTATACATCTTTAAAGGTGGATCACTATCGCTTCTCCATTGCATGGACCAGAATCTTTCCAAATGGAGACTTTTCATCGAGAAATCAAAAAGGTATCGATTATTACAACGATATGATCGATAAGCTTTTGGCAAATGGAATCGAACCAATGGTCACCATGTACCACTGGGACTTACCTGCTGAATTACAAAAATTTGGCGGCTTCACCAATTCCCTAATAATTGAACAATTTCTTGTATATGCTGAAGAGTTATTTGAAAGTTTCGGAGATAGAGTAAGAAATTTATATAAGTAATTAATTATTTGTTTATTTTAAAAGAATTTTTTCTTAGGTGAAAACATGGATAACATTTAATGAACCAAATCAGGTGTGTAAATTAGGTTATGGAATTGGAAGATTTCCACCTATGATTACGTTGCCTGGAGTGGGTGACTATTTGTGTTATACTAATCTTCTAAAGGCGCATGGTGCAGCATATCGTCTATATCGGTCTAAATTCTTCGAGAAGCAACGCGGTCGAGTTGGAATTACACTTGATGCTATCTATGCTTTTTCGAAAACCAATAACACAACTGACGTGGACCGAACAATACAATTTTCTGTAAGATTTTTTTTTTTTTTTTACAAAAAACGGCTCCGTTAAGAACTTTCGAAATTTATTTGATGTTTTCCTTCTTTTTAGTTTGGATTATTAGCGCATCCCATTTTCAGTAAATCTGGTGGATTCCCCCCAATTATGTTGCACGACATTAAAATGAATAGTCTTCAAGAAGGAAGAACAAAATCTCGTTTGCCTAATTTTGATAAATATTGGAGGTCTACTATTCGGGGCTCAGCTGATTTCTTAGGATTAAATTATTATACGTCAAGATTTGTCAGGCGTCCTGATCAACCGATTGGTGATAGCCCATCTATGCAAAGAGATTCGGATATCGAAACAAGTACTGATCCCGAGTGGCCAATGGCAAAATCAGATTGGTTGTTCTCTATACCAGAAGGCTTGGAAGGTATTTTGAAGTGAGTAAAAATGGAATAAAGTTTTTCATAATTTGTTTTCGAGTGAATGTCATTTTTTTTATTTTTAAAGATTTATACGTGACGAATATAATAATGTTGAGGTCAAAATCACAGAAAATGGATGGTCTGATGAGGGGGAATTAGATGATAAAAATCGTGTTCGCTATTATAAGGTAAAATTTCGAAGAGCTCATTTAAGTTCTTCAATAATAAAAACAGAACACCATTTTGGCAGTTTTTAAATAAATAAACAAATCCTCTTGATAGATAATAATAATTATGATTTTATTAAAAATGTCCATATTTTTTTTAGGATCACATTCATGCAGTTTTGAACGCCATCAACGATGGTTGTAATATTACTTCCTATTCAGCTTGGAGTTTGGTTGACAATTTTGAATGGAATGAAGGATATATGTAAGTTGTTGAATATCAAATATTTCAACAAAAAAAGAAAGACTTAAAAATGTTGTTTTTATTTTTTGTAGAGAAAAATTTGGACTATATTCTGTGAATATGAAAAGTTCAAAAATGGAACGTGTACCCAAGGAATCGGCAGTTTTTTATAAAAAGATCATCCAAACAAGAACTGTTCCATGTGCAATTTAGATGTGTAAAAAAAAAAAAAAACAAAAAGATAGCTGAATTATGTTAAGTGCAGTGTACCTTCAAATATGTATTTAATTTTAAATTATGAAATTCCGAAAGTATTATGGGAAATTTTTTTGATATACTAGAAATTACTGTTTTAGGAGAAACTATTTAATTTTATTCTAATAAAGATATTTTAAAATAACTAAATACTTATTTTTTATGTTTTTGAATATTTTAATGAAATATTTTAAATTCTTGTCGAGCTACTCATCGATTGTTTTCAATCAGTTAGTTATGCTCACTATAAAAATTCATGCCAAAAGGAAAACTGCACACTCAATAACGTGAGAGTGAGACTCTGTGAATTCAATTAATGCAATCGCAATTCATAATTTTTCACTAAAAAACCGAATGCAATCTTTTGGAATACCTACCTCTTTTGCATCCAATGATTTCTTTTTCTTGTAGTGCGTCATTGGATCATGGAATAATGGGCTGATGACCTGATAGATTAAATGACTCGGTACAATTTTTTTTCCTTGATAATTTTTCTTCAAATTTTTTTTGACCAAAATTTGTTTCGACTGGACAAAATTTTTTGTCTGCATTTTTTTCAATTATTTTTGAAGACGAACATTTTTTTATAATCAGCGCGGACTAAAGGGTATTTTAGGTCCAGAGACACAGTTCGAGCTTTAGGTAAGTAGGAGGGGATTTGAAAGCAGATGTCGGTGAACATTAGTCTTAAATTTCAGTTCATCACAATGAGAGGGAAAGGCAGAGCGTGGGCGGGTATTCCACATTTGCGTAGTACGGCTTAAAAACGAATCCCTGTACTTAACAGTACGACCGAAGTTGGGCTCAAGAGTAAACTGATGAGCATTCCTGGAAGCGCGAGTATTACGGTTTAATCGTTTAAGGGGAGAAACGCAACTGGCTATTTCATTAGAGCACTTATGTAGGTGACGTAAGTAACGTTAATAGAGTGAGAGACAGGAAACGTTACGCCGGTGTTCGAGTGACGTAAAAGTATCGATAACATTTTTTCGATAAAACATTTTTTTTGACAAGCAGCGTCACAATTAGATTTCGAAAAAATACGTAGCTACATTTATTAAGTTACGCACAACACTGATTAGGATGATTGGGATGTACTGTACAAAATTTGTATTTGACATTTTTTTTGCCTGACAAATATTTTTTTTGACAATTTTTTTTTTGTCTTGACAAATTTTTTGTCTGCATTTTTGGACAAGTATTTTTTTTGAGGGCGAACATTTTTTGGATACATTTTTTTTCACAGTTTGAAGGTTTAAGGGCAATTGCAACGCTACATGACCAATGAGCCGTTCGGCCGGCATCGTTCAATGGGGCTGCTATTCCAGAAGAAGCAACTTCACATTATCCTTGTAATTGCTTCAGCGATTGTCGTGCCCAGTGAGTATCGTTTTCAAGCAGTAGATCGCATATCCGGATGACCAGAAGCCACATTTTCGATGTAGCGTTCCAAGTGCATTAACGGTTTATATACGATGTTTATAAAAGATGATTAAAATCGATGCAGCCATTTTTGAATTGTAAATGGTGTAATTAACCCGACTATATTTTATGTATATAAAGATTAAAGATAAAAAAGAATTTTGTCTCTGTTTCTGTTAGTCTTGTCCAAATTCACGAACGGAGAAAGAGTCTCAATTAATTCTGTGTTGTTTTCAGTTTAAAGCTTTCATACATCAATGAGATTATTAACAGTTTCTGAATGATACTTTTGAAAACACATGTTTCGTTCTGTTTAATTGAAGCGTCCCATCCACAAATTAGGGTAGAAATTTAAAGCTGGCGCAACGCGCAATTCTATAATTATTCAGTTATTGTTAAGTCTTACACGTTCAGATGCTGCTTTTTTCAAAATTTTAAGTTGAAAAACAATTCATTGGTAATTTAAAGAATTAATTGCATTGTTAAGAACTTATTAAATTATTTTTACAACTTATTCATTTATAGGTAATTTTAATAACTCTGAACTACTTGAGAATTGACTTGACCTATATGAACAAGTTGCCGACCTACACAAGTTTTGTTTTTAACAATTTAACAATGTTTATAAAAATATTATCCTTATCCGAAAAAAAACAAAAACAGAAACATATACATCATTTAATAAAAGATTATTTTTATGCTTTTATTTGTTGCATTTTTATTGCTACCCCTATGAAACTTTAATTCACTTAATCTTATCGATCAAGAAGTTATGAGGTTTGTTTGCTACAATAATTTGAAACCAGAGGTGGAATATAAATATGGTTAATTTTTAAATACTAGAACATTAAAATGTGGTCATTGGTTCAGTTTGTAATAATTGTTGGGCTTCTTGCGTACGTATACTTTTTGCATTTATTTTAAATTAAGTTCATGACTTACAGTACAACTTTTGTTTTCAAAATAGAGGCTTTTGTTCAGTGGATGCCGCAAATTGTACCCTTCGTGCAAAAGGACTTTCAAAGTTTCCAAAAAATTTTAGTTTCGGTGCAGCAACATCAGCTTATCAAATAGAAGGCGGTTGGAATGCAGACGGCAAAGGTCCATCAATTTGGGATGAATATACACACAATATTCCGGATAGAATTACGGATAGATCGAATGGAGATGTTGCAATAGATTCATATCACCGTTTCGATTTGGATTTAAAAATATTGAAGGAAGTGAAGGCAAGTACATATACATATATTTGCGAATTTCGAAGACTAAATCTGATTTATTTGAAATTTGAATTTTTTTGTTGTTAAATTTTAACTTTTAAAATGTGTTTAGTAATCGACAGTGTTAAAAGGTAATTAACTTAAATGATCAACGGAGTTTCATGAATAATTATTCCAATTAAAAAAAAAAAAAAAGTTTACTGATTAGATTAGTATTATGATTTACTAATACCTCGGAACCGTTTTCGATTAATTTCAGATTTTTAAAAACGAATTTTTTTTAACATTTTTAACATTTGTATGGGAGGTATCGTTACTAATGTCTTTATTGATTTTTTTAATGATTAATTGTATGGTTCAATAATACAAATAGACGACCAAAATGTTATCAAAATCCTCGAGAAATTTGAGATTTTTGAAAACAATTTTTTTCAACATTTGAATGGGAAGTACCGCTAGCTGCCTTAATTTCATTTTTTTTCCTGTTTTATAATGGACCAAACTTATACTAATATATAAAAAATTTATTAAAATTGTAGGTGTATCTACCGTTTACAAGTTAATTTGAAATTTTTGAAAACGGTTTTTTAACATTTATATGGAAGATACCGTTATTTTTGAAAATGAAATTAAAATTTGTTCAAAATATTAAAGGTATTATAAACATACCGTTTTGTTTTGGAAAATATGCATTGAGGCTTTTTGAAATATTTAATTTTCAAAAAATAAATTTTTTTTCAAACTCAAGTATTTTTTTTTTAATTTAAGTATTGAATATTTTTAGTAATCTTACATGCTTACGCATACAAATTTTGATTACAATTGATTAAACCGTTTTTAAGAAAAACGAAAATGTGAAAAGTAGCTAATATCAATTTAAATTCAGTATTTTTTTTTCAAAACACGGTTCACAAGTTTCAAGAAAATCCACCCACCGTTTAGGTGGATTTGATCAAAATCTCGAGTTCGAGTTTTTCACGAATCTTAAAATTGTGCTGCAGCTATCATTTCGTGTTTAAAATGATTTCTGCTTTTAATTATGAATATATTTGCTTATATGAATTTTAACAATTATAAGCTTTAGTTTAAACCTTCATAAGGGTTATTGAATATGTACTAATAATTTAAATAGCGATTCGATTAAAAAGCCAGTTAAAGAATGGATTTCTGATTTAAAAAAAAATGTTTGCATGATATTGTTTGGCTTTGTTTTTAGATTCCTCTTAAGAACAATTTATTCTTGAGAATATATCCATAAAATGTTTTGCTTGAATATTGTTCAAAGGTGAATTGCCTATCGATCATTTGATATTGTTATCCATTTTTCCCACCATAAATTTTTCTGATTGTAAATTTAAATAATCAGATCAGATAATCAGATATAATGTCGTGGACAAATTTAATGTTATTATAATGCCTTTTTATATCAAATATAATAATTATATGGAAGATGCTGAAGAAATATCAAATATAAGTGTAATGGTTATTAGTGATTTAATCTCTAGGATAGGAAATATTTAATTGGACCACAACTATTTTACAAGAAAGGCACTTTCCCAATATTTACATTGGTGGTTAGAGAAATGGCGAAGTCTATATGTAGAAGATACGATCATAATTTCAGGTGACAGAAGTTTGTACTCTTTAAATTATTTCTTAAACCAACATTGCTGACGGCAATAAATTTATTTTTATCTTTTAAATGCAGTTATTTTATTAGATTAATAAATCGATAACTTATTTACTTACTTAATCAATTTTTTGGTTTTTTAGTGATAAAGTAAGTTGCAATATTTTATTGTTAATCAAATTAAAAAGGAAAATATAATTTTGTATTCTCAGTTGCAAGGCCATAAAGTACAATAATTTAGATGCTCGATAAAGTAATTGTTTTTTTTTCATCTAAAAAAAAAGTTTAATTAGTTTTAAAAATTAATTATCTTTCCTTAATGTCTATTTTCTTGCTGATGATGTGAGCAAGTGTTAACAAAAGATCAGACCTTTCTTGTGCACGATTATTTGCCCAACTATTTCTTTTATTTTCATGATACCTGGAACTTCAAGAAATTACAATCTGAGAAAGTTACAACAGTTTGACGTTCGTGCGTTTATTTATGACAATTAGTTGAAGTTATAAATGTGAAGTAAACCTCACCCTGGGTATTTTAGATCATAAAAAAAAATTATCTATGCGAAAATCCCTGATTATTTTGGAGATTGATCCAAATTAGTGAACCTAAGTTAAAAAAATGTCGTAAAAATATTTCTAAAATTATGGATTGAAACAAGTTAATTAAGAAATACGATTGGAACACATGGTTGGCTTTAAAAAAAGTATTGCCTGAAGATATTATTTTTAATATTTGAACCTGCGACTATAGGTACAGGTACATGTATAATTGTATAATTCAATACCTAAGGAAGACGAAAAAAGTGGATCTGTCTGTCATTCAGTTTGTCTGGGTTTCTAAAAGCCAAAAAGAGTACCCAATTTTCTTTAAACTAGGTCGATATACATTTTTTTGGGTATTTTTTCGAAAAACTTAATTTTCTCAAAAACTGCTCAACAGATACTTTTGAAAATATTCATTTTTGATTTTTTGCTGTTCTCAAAAACAGTTTACTTGATGTTGATAATTTTTTTTTGCAAAACTAAAATATACTCGCAACACTGATAGGATGAGGGATTGATGTCCTGATGGACTGTATAATGGCTCGGTATATGTTGGTTAGTTTCACATTGTTGTTCGGAAATTTTTTTGACAGATTAAAGTAAAAATGAAATAATTTTTTGACGGTTTGTTTTTTTGATAAGTATTTTTTTTTTACACAATTTATTTGCTGGTCAAGTTTTTTTCTCGGGCTTCAACAAAATTTCCAATTTCTTTTTCCCTGACCGTTTTTTTTGATATAAGCTTTTCTGACCATTTTTTTTTTGACAATTTTTTTTTAGATTAAACTATATTTCATAATTCAATATTTGACGAATTTTTATTCTTACGATGCAAGACAATTTTTTTTTATTTTTTTAAAATAAATTCAAATTTTTTTTGACAAATTATTTTATTTTTACATAGAAACTAGTCAGTGCGGGGCACCTAAGGAGTTGCCATTATAAACATTTTTCTAAATAAAAGTAATTTTTGGGTTTCAAGATATGTTTAAGCTTTTTTAGTACTTAAAAAATCCATGGTATAATATAATATAATCTATATAACAATAATTAATTTAAAAAATGTCAGAAAAAAATTGTTAAAATTTGTATGGAAATAAAATTTGTTAAACAAAATTAATACGAAATGAAAGACTAAATACATTTGTTAAAAAATTATCAAAAAATAAATTTCAGGAAACAATGAAAATATTATTGAACCGCGAGGGTAGAAATTGGACAAAAATTAAGTTGGGGAATAAAAGTTTTGTCGAAAAAAATGTTCGTCCTCAAAAAAAAGTGGTTGAAAAAAAAACCCGAAAAAAATGTTCATTTCTAAAAAATAATACATATAGCAAACAAAATTCGTTCAAAAATAAATAAATAAATAATGCATTCAAAGTTCATCAAATTTGGTCTTCATCAAATTCGTTCTAAAATTTAATCTTCGGTTTTCTTTTTTAGGTTGATCACTATCGTTTTTCAATTGCATGGACAAGAATATTTCCAAATGGTGATGTTTCATCGAAAAATCAAAAAGGCATCGATTATTACAACGATATGATCGATAAACTCCTAGCCAATGGCATTGAACCAATGGTCACCATGTACCATTGGGATTTACCAGTGGCCATTCAAAATCTGGGTGGTTTCACCAATGCTCTTATAATAAATTATTTTACTGCTTATGCTGAAGAATTGTTTAACATTTTTGGAGATCGGGTAAGTTTCATTTTGTAAATACCTACATTTTAGCAAAGACTGAAACTAAATTGTTTTTTTTTTTAAATATTTGAATAGGTTAAAACCTGGATTACATTTAACGAGCCAATGCAAGTTTGTAACCCTGGATATGGAACTGCAGAATCACCTCCACAAATTAAATCTCCAGGAATCGGTGAATATCTCTGCTTTGCCAATATTCTTAAGGCCCACGCTGCTACCTATCATCTCTACCAATCGAAGTTCTTTCAAAAACAACGTGGCAGAATGGGAATTACCCTTGACACATTTTTTTTCATTTCGAAATCGAACAACAAAGATGACGTCGACCGTGCATTGCAATTTTCAGTAAGTTTTTATTGTTCTTTTAACATAAATAACAATTTAATGTCAAATATGTATGTTCCATTAGTTGGGAATCGTAGCCCATGCAATTTATAGTAAATCTGGTGGGTTTCCAAAGGTCTTGGTAGATGATATTGCAAAAAACAGCCTGGCTGAAGGAAGGAAAGTCTCCCGTCTGCCATATCTTAATGAATACTGGAAAGCTACTATTAGAGGATCATTTGATTTCCTCGGTTTAAATTACTACACCTCAAGATACGTAGAGCACCCAAGCGAATCTCTTGAAGAAAATCCATCGATGGCAAGAGATCGTGATTTAGAGTCAACTTCTGATCCTAATTGGCTTAAAGGCAAATCAAATTGGTTATATTGTGTTCCCGAAGGACTTGAGGGTCTTTTAAAGTGAGTTTTTACCTTAATTTTAAAGTGATGGAATCTTCATTTATTTTTTTCTATCAAAGGTGGATTCGTGAAGAGTACAACAATGTTGAGGTTAAGATTACAGAAAATGGTTGGTCTGATGAAGGTGACCTTGAAGATAATAATCGAGTTCTTTATTATAAGAGTCATTTGACAGCTGTTTTGAATGCTATCAATGATGGCAGTAATATAACATCTTATTCCGCTTGGAGTTTGTTTGATAATTTCGAATGGAATCGGGGTTACACGTAAGTTTGATAAAACATATAAATAGCTGAATTGTGATTTAATTTTATTTTTAGTGAAAAATTTGGAATATATTCAGTTGATATGAAAAGCCCGAAGAGAACGCGCACTGCCAAAAAGTCAGCAATTTATTATAAGAAGATTGTTGAAACAAGGACCATTCCAGACGAATTTTAAAATTTAAGGAAATTAAAAATTAGAAATAAAATATAAGTTGATATTAAATGTAATCCCGTGCAGCTTGTTCCCAATTGTGGGAGCATGTAGTAGTGTCCCATATGTACATAGATACACCTTTGTATATTTGAAAAACAGTATTATCATGGCGAGTATTTTTTAATGTTGCCCCGACCCTTGCGGTGGCGCTGCAAAATTTTAGGTTTTGAATTTGATTTGAGGAGTCCTTAAGCATCGGAAATTGAGAGCAAGTGCAAGAGGAGACCATTATTTCGATTGCCATAACCAAAAAATATCGATTAAAGCCTCCACAAGCTCTCCGCAAAAAAAATTTGAGTAAGGGTTGCCCCCACTTTTTAGATGTCGCCCCATTCGACACCCGGATACACCGATAGGAAAAAAGAAAAGAAAATTTCTCTCATTCAAAATTCGTGGGTGTTTTAGGCAAGGGGGGTACGAGTCGGTTCTCTAGGTAAGTATTTTCTTTCATTGACTATTTAAAAAGGGAATGTTCTACTACTTAAACCACGAACGCGACGCACAGTGGCTCATATTAACAGTTATGGTTGTGAAAATCATAGCTGTATATATGTATGATAATAAAAATATCATGATAATCTTTTTTTCTACTTAAAGGAAATTTTCAAGGCTATATAGACTTATGAACTTTAAGAAAAAAATATTTACAGGGTGTTTCAAAATCTTATGTTGAAATTAGAATTTTTTTTCATATTCAATAAAAAAACGAAAAAATTACATTAATCTCATAAAGGGTGTTTTTTTAACAGCTGTTAAGTGATTTGTTTTTAGTTTGGTTTGACATTTCAACATGATTAGACCGACGACGCGACGTCTGAACAACGCTTCCAAATTGTGCAAATTCATTTTTAAAATCATGGTTCTGTTCGAAATACGTATCGCACACTGTGTCCATTATACGGTGAAAACAATCGTCTATCAGAGCAATTAATTCGATTAACTGTTTTTGCTCCACGTTTACTGTAAATGTTAGTTATAAAGTGCGTACTGAAAGAATTGAAGCCACAAAAGCGTATATTAGATGAACGATGTCGAGAAACCGTTACATCCAGAAAAACTGACTGCTTGGTGTGCTGATGGTGGAATCATTGGTTCGTATTACTTTAAAAACGATGCTGGAAAGAACGTTACAGTGAATGTTGACCGCAATAGAGCCTTGCTTAATGACTTTTTCGTTCCTAAATTGAACAACCATGATGCGCAGGAGCTGTCACATGTCACACAGCTAGTGGCACAATTGATTTATTGTAGGAAACGTTTGCTAACAGCATAGTTTCACGTTTCGGAGCCGTTAATTGGCCTTAAATATCATGCGATTTGACACCGCTAGGAATCGCTAGTTTACGCCGATAAGCCCAAAACAATCGACCATTTGGAGGAGTACATTCACGTTATTGCCTAAACGACCACAAATGTTAGAAAAAAGTGATCGAAATCTGGACCTCCAGATTAAATTACATCTAGCCAGCGCTGGCGGTCCTATGCGAGAAAGTATATAGATATTTAAATTATACGAGCAATGCCAAAAGATTATCATTCGAATAAAGTCAATTTCATGTCAATTTTAAACAAATTCATCTTTGTTTTATTCCATTTCAAAGATCTGTAACTCTTAAAAAATATTTGACATGTTAAACGTTGACGGTGCCCTGTCATTTCTTTGATCGTTCAGAGTGATGTCAGAGAGTCAACGCATTGACCGTTAACCATCATAGCTTAATTTCGTTTGAAAATATAAAAAGACATGTATTTATTTGTATTGCAATTGTTATTTAATTGTTATTCAAACATTTTCCAATTCCTTATATAAAAAAATTATTTTATACTTTAATAAGGTTTGGCGAAATTCTTGAACGTATAACCTTTCTATAAAAGTGAGCAGACTTCTTTGGATAACGTTCCAACGTAGGACTTGTCCTATTTACAGCATACAATCCAAACTTCGTCCTGCAAGTATACATACATTAAAATTAATTTGAAAATATTATTGAAACACCTTACGAAAATCCAAAAACCCATTCAAAATTATCAAGCAAACTCCAATGCGTATAACCATAAATATTACATCCATCACTAGCTGCATTTAATATAGCTTGTAAATGGCTCTGAAATCAATTAGTTTTAATGAAAATTATTTTATCATAAATTTGTATTTATTTTTTACCTGCAAGAAAGCAACTCGGTCATCGTCTTTGATTAATCCCACATCATCACGTAATCCGTTTTCTGTTACTATCATTGGAGGATTATTGTACTCTTTGCGCAGCCAACTTTATGTAGTAGACGAAAAAAAACAAGGCTGGTAAGTAAAAAAATCGTTTGGAAATACCTCAGAAACTTACTGTAAGACAGCTTCCAGACCGTCTGGGTTACATGAACTCAAAGAGAAGTCAGTAGCAACATTTAAATCTCTTTCAAATGAAGGATCTTCACCTTGTGGAGTATCGCTGCGAATTATATTACTTGACCTGTAATAGTTAAGACCCAAGAAATCAGCTGAACCTCTGATAATATCTTTCCATTCCCCATCGAGTTTCGGCAAACGTGACATGAATCTTCCTTCTTCGCGACTATTCTTTTCAATATCTTTCACCATTATCTCAGGATATCCACCGGCTTCGCTGAAGATTGGATGTGCCAGATAACCAATCTAAAAAATAGGTAATTACATTTTGCACACAGTTTTTCTTCTTATAGAACTTACATTATACTGCAGTGCACGATCCATAAGATGCAAGTCCGAAGAATTCGATACAGTGAAATAATTTATGTCCAGGGCAATTCCCACTTTACCACGTTGTTTTTCGAAGAACTTTGATTTATAAACACGGTAGGCGGCACCATGTGCCTTCAAAAGATTATGTATACATAAATAGTCGCCGACTCCGGAATCATTTTGAAGTGGCGGAATGATGGCTGAGCCATGACTGAAGTTACAAAAATTCCAGGGCTCGTTGAAAGTTACCCAATTTTTGACCTAAAAAATGAATATTAATAAAATTTCTTCAAATTTCTTTTTTTTGTAGAAGAACTCACTCTATCACCAAACATTTTGAACAATTCTGTGGCAAAACTAACAAAATGTTCAATAAATAATGAGCTGGCAAATCCGCCTCTCTTCTGAATGGCCAGGGGCATATCCATATGATGCATTGTAACCATAGGTGCTATTCCATTTGCCACAAGTTTATCAATAACATCGTTGTAGTAATCAACTCCAGCTTGGTTTTTGTAGTTAACTTCACCATTTGGGAACAGTCTTGACCATGACATTGAAAACCGATAATGGCCAACCTGTGAAAGATAGAATTGAGAATTATTTAATATTTTTGCAGAACAAATAACTATAGTTTAAAACAATAAAAATATGCTACGTTTTTATTTTATTTTATATTTTTTTTATTGGAGGGATTTTCTTCAAGCTTTCGACTTAAGGAGATTCATTTTTTAGCTCCAAAAATAACGGTTCCTCTCATACAACTGTAAATAACAAATATATTTATTTTGAAAACGACAATAAAGATTTTGATGAAATTTTTTTCAGGTGGATGGTATAAGTAATTAAAATTATTTGGTCGAAAAATATATTTCAAAAAACCATTATTGAAGATACCTGCCATAAAACCGGATTTTTGATTTTCTCGGTTTGGAGGTTTGCCATAAAAAAATGGGATCTGAAGATTTTTGAACTTTTTTTTTCAAATTTTTAATATGCATGAGATGGCACCTTCAGTTTTTAAATTCAAATATTGACATTGTGAAAGATTAATAATTAAAAAAAGAAAAACAATTTGGCTGTGTTTTATCAAATGTTAGTTTACGTTTGGAGTCCAACCCAAACGTAACTAATCATTAATCATTTCCATTTTGTGGCTCTCACACTTATACCACATTTTCATTAGAGCTGCAATGAGGTTGTTCTTTCTCATAGTTGTCTCATACAACACAACACAAATTTAGGTTTGGCTGAATGCGTTCACCTAATTTCATGCAAATTTGGTTGAAATTACCTCATTTGAAAATGTGTATTTAAATGGGAAATAAGGTAATTTTGGAGCTAATTTAAAATTATGAAGGAAACTATCTCATTCGTCCTAATAAAAATGGGCTATTACATCAAAATTTAGCTTTCTGGGGTGTCTTTCGAAATTATGCTGATTTTATGTCAATAATACATTATAAATATTTGATCTATTGGAAACTATTGTTGAATAATTTTTTTTCAAAATATATACCATTTAGAAGATATAAGCATTCAAAAATTTAATTGATTTGGAAAATGAATTGATTTATTAATATAAACAAAAAATTAAAAACATTTATGACAAAAATTATTGTAAGGCAGGAAGAGGATTTAAAAAAAAAAACGTAAAGTAAGAAACGACCTAAGTAAAAACTTTCTTTGTTCATATTTTAGATTAAGTATTAACTTGGTTTTAAGTATTTAATACGCCTGTCAATCTTGAATAAAACACTAATAATATTTAGATGTTTTATGTTGTCTAATTTGGAGAAAATTAAAAATTACAAAAAAAACTGAATTTACAAAAAATATCTGTCTTGACGAGCGACTCACATTTCAAATTTAAAACACTCAAACGATTTTGTTTTCAATTTTTTTGTCTTTCTTAGCTATGCACTTGTCATTAAATAATAATTTATAAAGTATACTTTCGGCACATTTCAAAAATTATCAAATCTCTAAACAAAATGACGTATAACAACAGGAGTCAGAAAATTGTTATGCATTGTGATAATGCCCCGTCGTAATAGATTTGTTTAACAAACTACTTTCGTAATATAAGTATTTCCATCGGACTTGTGGCTTGTGATAATATTCTACACGAAATCCATTTTTCATATTTCCATTTCTATTATACTTAAGCTAAGATATTTTTATTAAATTATGACTCACCTTGAGGTCCTTGAGAATTTTCAAATCATCATCAAACCGATGATATGAGTCTGTGCCTATTTCTGCATTTGATCCATCTCTTATCATTTCCGGACTATTGTGTTCAAAATCATCCCAAACTGACATTCCTTTTCCATCTTCATTCCAAGCGCCTTCAATTTGATGAGCCGAAGTTGCAACACCAAAAGAGAAGTTTTTTGGAAAACGCAAATTTCCTGTGGCAGGCACCCAACAGCCTTCTAATTCGGCTAAAATACTTGGAAACCTTTTTGAGAGGAAACAAAATTATTTATAGATGCACATAATATAAAAACAAAAAACTACTCACCCAAGTATTCCAATAACAAGGAGAACTAAACACTTCATTTTCTTACTTGGTGTCCAATATAATTGTTGTTTATTCTTAAAATATTAAGAATGAACTATATTTGAAACTCAGAATGAGACTACCTTTTATAGTAAAGATAAAAATGCGTATAGGGTATTTTCTAAGCACTTCAAATAATAAAGACTCATCATTTTCATTGTTTTAATTTAGGTATAGATCATAATCTACAATTACTTATTTTCAATTACTGTCTATATTGTGATAGTAGGTAATTTTAATTCATTATTCATGATAAACATCTATAATGAATTGCATTAAATAAAATAACTCCTACAGCTCGACTTTTTGACGATTCCGATAAAAAACTGTTGTTTTGGAAATTAAGGTTACGATGATATTTTTTGTCAGGCGGTTTTTTTTTATTCCCCAAGGAAATTAGAAGAAAAAAAAACGATATCATTTCGTAAAATCTATCGATAGCATGAATGAAAATGTTATCGGTATCCTCCTGACAGGGGAAATAAAATAAGAAATAAAATTATGATTTTAACTTAATTTTGAAAAGAAATTATTAAAAATCAGAAGCACGACTCGATCTTTCTCATAAGTTATAGTCATCATCGGCTCGACAACCGGGGTCCGGTCCTGGCCTCCTTCAACAAGTCTCTCCACCTATCCCGGTCTCAAGCCGACGCCATCCAGTTGGTCACCCCAAGGCTTCGGGCGTCCTGGTCTACGCCATCTTTCCAGCGCAATCATGATCTACCACGCTGCTATTCTATGGCACAAAGGACTTTTCGAACCGGTCCCTCTTCACTCATGCAAGCTAGGTGCCCTGCCCACCGGAGTCTACCGAGCTTAATTTTTGTCACTACGTCTGCCTCAAGGTAGATTGCGTACAATTCATGATTATACCGTCACCGGTATTGTCCTTCCTCACAAATGGGGCCAACAATTATCCTTAAGTCTTTTCTCTCGAACGCGGCTAAGAGGTCGGAGTGTCTTTTGCTAACCACCCAAGTCTGTTATCCATACGTGAGTACTGGCAGGATCATGGTCCTGTACAGCAGCAGTTTTGAAGTTATGGTGAGATTTATGGATTTGAAGAGCTTTGACAGACTATAGTAGGCTCTTTTGGAATTGAGCAGCCGCCCGCGTATTTCTTCTATTGACCCAAGGTATTTAAAGGATTGCACGACTTCAAATCCGTGCTCCGCTACCTTGATTGTTTGACCAACTGTTCTTCTCGCATTCGACGCCTTTGTTTTGTCTTCACTAATGTGCACTGGGCAGCCCCAGATTTTGTGCCGCCTGCTCAATCTGTATGAAGGAATCGTGTACAGCTTGTTCGGTCCTTCCGAAGATGTACATGTTGTCTGCGTAAGCCAGTATCTGGCTGGACCTGTTGACGATAGTCCCTCTTGTTGCCGTGACAGAGTCACGGATTGCTTTCTCCAACGCCAGGTTGAAGAGGAGGCATGCAGTTATAGTACTTTAACATAAACAGCAAGATAATTCCAAAAACAAGAAAGTCATTATTGGAAAATATGAAAAGGCAGAAAATTAATTATATATTATACGAGTATATATTTAATTATATAATAGCTGTTTTTAAAACTTCAAACTCACGACAGTTAACTGTCGGGTAAGATACTATTCTATTTATAAAAAGTCAACAAAACATTTAAGATGTGCCGAAAGCAAAAGTTACCATCAACCCTAAATGTTCAGCCCACCAATATACTCAGAACTGATGTCATTTGGCTTTTTTACTCAAAATTAATTTTTCTGTAAAGAAATTTTCGAGAGTCGATGTGGTAAACTTATATTCAGTGAACTCAAACAAGGATTCTTGACATAAGGCAGGTGAAGACTCAAAGTATAAAATTGTCCTTCTTCTCAAGTTTTTTTCCTTTGAATAACCACTTTTCATAGTGAGATCATCAACGTCCATTTTGAAACACCTTTATTTCTGACATTTGACTTTGCCGTATTGACTTCTAAGCATGGGAGATCTGCTCCTTAGCATTCATGTTTGTTTAAAGTGCAAAAGGAAGAAAGGAAACGTTCTTGTTTGCCTCCACTGAATGTTTCAAAATACATACTTCAATGTTTCTTTCCCAATCCGCATACCCTACTATCTCAGAATTTTCTAACCATTTCGTCCTGTTCTTAATTATGTCTTCATCACTATTGATCACACATTTTTTTGGGAATCACTGTTCCATTCAAATGATGTCCGGAATAGGACTGAATCGAATGGGAAGTAACAATTTCCTGCTAATTTCAATTTCTAAGCCCGGTAGATTCCGGTGGGAAGGGAAACTAGCTCGCATGAGCGAAGATGAACCGGCTCAAAAAGTCTTAGTCGTTCTTTCTATGGTAGACGACAGCGTGGTAAACCTATTGAGACTTTTTGGGGCGCCAGAACCGGACTACGGTTGTCGTCATCATCCTCGATGATGAATTTCTTGCTTAAAAGAAAACCTTGAAATTTATTAGTTTCCATTAATTTCTATTTGCTTATGCTATGTTTTTTTTCTTGAATCAGTTGTAACAGTTTAAATTTTATCATTCTATGTTTTCTGTTCTTTTCGTGTTTTTTTATTACAAATTTTCAAAAAAGTAGTAAAACTCATATACAATATGTATAAAAGCATTTGATATTGAATAGTTCCTGGTTTACTATTCCAAACCAGTGACAATTTCAATTTTGTCCGTCGATGTTTCCTATGCTATATTTCAATTCAGAGGATCACTGCTTGCCAAAATTTTATTCATATAAAATTTAAAAGTTATATCGCACTAATTGGCAGCTTAACTTCACACAGTTTCATATTAATACGCTGTGAAGTGTAATTCCGTTACAGTTTCTCTTTTGTGAAATGGAAAACATTGTATGACAGAATTTAAACTGTCAAAATAAATTCATGACTAACTAACAGTAATTTACTGACATCAAGTTGGACAAGCAGCAAAAAACGCTGAACTACAAAATATAATTGATCACAAGTAATTAAGGAACTACTACAACGGTTAATGATGTTTCCATGTGAAGAGTATTCCCACCAAGGCACTCTAAAGATAGTATAGCAGCGGATGAATTCTCTAAACAGAAAAAACGGTGGCGTCTGTGGTTCCACTTAGTTTTAACTACTCCTTACGCTACTCCGAAATTTTCTAAGCGGTTTTATCCGCTCTTACCTATTAAAGTTTTTTATGAGCCTGGCCCTTAAAGCTGACTACCCCAACAAGGATAACGAATGGACTGCTCTTATATAAACCACTTGCAGCCGAAAAATATTTGTAGATACCCTGGATAGACTAAGGACGTGCGATGGGATGGAGATTGGAGAGGGCATACGAGGTATGAATTCGTATGACCATCTACTACAGACAGTGCTATAAGAAGCAGCACCAGCGGCTTATTGGGTGCTGTTTTGTGATAAGGAAATACTTATGCAAAAAGTCATAGATTTTGATAGTGGACAAGATGGCAGATTTCGCGGCGGGGAGCAACGTCATCACAGCTGTGCCGTAAGAGCTATCTAAATAAAATAAAGTAAAGAAGCTAAGTTAAGCTTCAGACGACGTGTCTATGTTTTGTCAGATTATTATTTATATTTAGGTCTGTCCCCAAAACCATCTTCGTCGAAAATCAAATGGTTTTTTTATCAATTTTCAATGGAAAAGATAACATCCGAAAACAAAAGATATTTATATCAAGATTATGGTCACAGATAATTATCAAAGCCGCTGGTATTTCCTGTTGAGGTATTTTTTTTTAGAATGGATTAGATTTTTATCAAAAGGAATCACATACTAATTACCTTGAACACATTTAAACACAGTTAAAGGAAGCGAATTAAAATGAAGTTATAAGTTCTTTTTTTTGAAATGCTTGCCTATGTCAATATTTTTTTTACCAAGAAATCGATATACCTGGTGGCATTTCTGCTTTTCTAATCTTGAGAATCTTTTCATACTTATTTTGCTTTTGCAAGTTTTTGGTGAATCAAGAAATAAATTACGTGGAATTACTCTTCCTCATTTAGTTTTAATGGGATTCTGATGTGACACAAATTTCAATTACTACTGAGGAGATTTTATCTTAATAAGTTAATAAAATTTCAGATAAAATTTATCAAAGATTCCAAAAAATATTTAAGTAATTAAAGATTGATAAGTAAAACAAATTAGAAGAGCAATAACAAAAAAAGCGTAGTAAACATTGAAATTAACCACTTTTCGATAGTTGAATGTTGCTTCGCTAACTTGACAATCACCATGACTCATGAGATTTTACCACGGGAACAAAATAATGATAAAATATTAGAACCTGCTCGAGATGCCTAAAACAAAACAATCAAGAAAATTGCGATTATCAAATTCGGAGAATTAACTAAATGCAAATTGATCAATTGATAAATTGAATGTTTAAAGATCAAGATCAAAAATAATGATAAAATAATGATAATGTCAAAATAATGATAAAATATTAGAACCTCCTCGAGATGAATAAGTCAAAAAAATCAAGAAAATTGCGATTATCAAATTCGGAGAATTAGCTAAATGCAAATTGATCAATTGATAAATTGATTGTTTAAAGATCAAGATCGTGAACACAGTTAAATGGCGAAATTATAAAAAAAAGTTTTGAAGTGTGTACTTGCTTGATCAGAACGATTAAGGTGTTTATGAATAGAAAAAGTTGTCCTCTCAAAAATTTTTGGAGTACAAATTTAATTTTTTTTTTTGTTAAAACAACTGTTAAAGTTAATTTTTTGGTACATAATAAAAATGTTAATAACAATAAATATAAATGATTGCACATTTTGGCAAAAAAAAAACATATTTCTAATAGTCAACTTATTTTCATACTTAACAGTGTGTTTTTCGACAATTTTTTTTTGTATATAAACTAAGTTTATTATTAACAATTTGCTTTAATTATTGTTACTGTACATTTGCTATTAAAATTTTTAATTTGAACAAAAATGACAGAAAATTCTTTAAAATTTGAAAATTAAAATCAGTTTCTTTTACGAGTACAACAAGCTTCTTTTAATTAGTATAGTATAGAACTTTAAGTTGGCAGAACTTTTTTAACTGGCTGCCATTTTAACAACTACAGTTTATAAAAACTGCAGTATTTGGAGTAAAGATAATCCTAAAATGTAGGTTGAGTTGAGATTAACGTTCCAGACCCGTGAATTGGCCTCCAAAGTCATGCGATATAACGCCGCTAGGTAATTTTTTAATATTTGAAGCGGCTAGGCTACGCCGATAAGCCAGAAGTGATCGATTACGTGGAGGTTAACATACGGCCACAAATGCAGTAAAAGATGACCGAAAATTGGACATCCTGATTAAATAACATCCGAGCCAGCAGTGGCGGTCATATGCAAAAAATCATATTTAAATTATAATATCAGAAGATTATTATCTTTCGAAAAAAGTCAATTTCATGTCATGTCATGTTTTCTCAAACCAACGGCACTAGAACCTTTTGCTAAATGCCCTTCACTGTTAGTGAACCATCCCTGGATTTTATAATATGCTTTTCAACTTAACGAAAAAGTTTAATAAGTGCAATTGAAATAGCAACATGCGAGATGTCAAACTTCACTAAGAAGCTCTTCCACACTATCGTACTGAGTATTAACACAATGTCAAAAAAGTATGAGGAAATGATACAAGTGTTAATACTCAGTGGAATGGACACTACTCCCAAGATATAAAAGATGTTCTACTATCTCAACTGGGTATTTAGAAATTTTTACTTGAGCAGATAACAAAGTTCCAAGGCTGATCTTTTTTTTTTTGCCCAGATATTTTAGTTTCTGGTGGAAGCTACCAAGCTGCGCGCGGTACATCTCTAATTACTAACAGGAACAGAATTGGTTCCAGTATACAACCTTGCCTAACTCCACTTTGGATTTCAAACTCTTCTGACAACCTTGCTTTATGCAGAACTTGATATTTGGATCCATCATATTTAGCCTCGATAGCCTTTTCAAAGTCGATGAACAGTGATGCTAATGTGCTCCACGCAGGAAACTCTAGTGCGGATTCCTGCTTGTTCGGCATTAAGTGTGCCTTTGAGGTGTCCTTTTACTCACTCCAGAACAATCCTTGCTATTATCTTGACTACTTCAAATAGCACGCAAATTCCTCTTCAGTTCTCGCACTGCGTAAGGTTTCCTTTTTTTGTTGGTTTTCCTTTTTCCAGTCTTCAGAAAAGATTTCTCTTTCTCAAGCTGAGTGGGAGCAGAAGCTCGCTCAATGTTGTTGGCGCTCAGATGGATTGATTGTGAAAAAAATTCTACTCTACTGTAATCCCATTCGTATTCACGAAATTGTTATCCGAAAATCCGAACGAGCTTTTTAGTAATTTTGAAGACGCTCCTACAAAATAATAATTATATGTAACTCGGTAGGCGGTTTAATTTCACTTGATTATTCTAACAAACCAAATTTGACTATTAATTTCAACCACTTTTTTTTGAGGACGAAAATTTTTTTCCATAAAGCTTTGACAATTCTTATTCTGAAATTTTTTTTCTGACTAAATTTGACACTAGGCAAAAATGAATGGGACTTTGTTGTTTGCCAGCATTTGACGGGTTTCCCAAGCATAAAAATAAAATTAATTTTAACAAATTCCAGTAGTTTAATATTTAAAATTTTATATTTTTTGTCCTTCATCAATAATTTTCTTTAAATGTTGTAAGGGATTGATTTCGTTTTACAGATTTTCTTATAAAAACGTGCAGACTTCTTGGGTGTTCGTTGTCTCTTTGGACTTCTCATATCTACAGAATACAATCCAAATTTCTCTCTGTAAAATATGATTTAACGATAAAAAATATTAACATATTGTAAAATATTTTTCCAACTAACGTATATCCTTTATGCCATTCAAAGTTATCAACCAAAGTCCAAGCCGAATATGAAGTGATATTACAACCGTCATTGATAGCATTCAAAACAGCTTGAATGTGGCTCTAAGACAAGTTAATAATTTAAACAAAAAAAAAATCAATTTAAATATTTTGAGTTTTTATAAGATTTGCGCCATTATTTTACTTACCTTATAATATAGAATACGATTATCATCCCCTAGTTCTCCATCATCTGACCAACCATTCTCAGTGATCTTAACTTCCACATTGTGATATTCATCACGAATATACCTTGAAGAAGAAATTTAATTTGTTAACGAAATGCGACGATGTTTCAGCCAATTAAAATTAATTGTAAACTTACTTCAAAAGACCTTCGAAACCTTGGGGTACACAATAAAGCCAATCGGACTTTGCCCTAGGCCAATTTGGATCAGGAATATCCTCAAATTTGTAATCTCGCTTCATTGAAGGTATCTCACCAATTCGTTTTGAGGGATTTTCAATATATCTAGAGGTGTAGTAATTGATACCCATAAAGTCAGCTGATCCTTGAATAATGTTAGTCCAATATTCGCCAAGACTTGGAAGGCGAGATTGTTTTCTTCCTTCTTCTTCAAAACTGTTCTCTTCAATTTCGTTAAGGAGAATTGGAGGAAAGTCACCAGAATTGCTAAAAATAGGATGTGCTAATAACCCCAACTAAAAGAATTTTATTAATCGTTAATATATTTAAAAAATACTTGATGTAAAAACAACTTACTTTATAATGCATTGCACGAGCAATATCATCTGTACTACTCGATTTAGAAAACACAAAAGGGGTATTAAGAGAGATTCCTATCTTTCCAAGTTGTTTTTCATAAAATTTCGAACGATATAAACGATAAGTTACTCCATGTGCCTTGAGCAAATTAGTCAGACATATGTAATCACCCACTCCAGATGCATTCACCAAAGGCGGTAATGCTGCAAGACCGTAACCGTAATTGCAAATATTAATTGGCTCATTGAATGTTATCCATGTTTTGACCTTTAAACAAAGCAAAAATATGTACATTCCATTATATAACCAAGAAGTTTTTAAAAGACCAAATTTCAAAATCTCACCCTATCACCAAATAATTTGAACAATTCTTCAGCATAGTCTTGAAACTGTTGAATTATCAGGGAATTAGTGAAGCCACCAAACTTTTGTATTTCGACTGGAAGATCCCAGTGATACATGGTGACCATTGGTTCAATGCCATTTGCCAGAAGCTTATCGATAACACTGTTGTAATAATCGATTCCCTTTTGATTCTTCAAATGAACATCACCAGTTGGAAAGATTCTTGTCCATGCAATTGAGAAACGATAGTGGTTAACCTTGAAATAAAGAACCTTGTAAAAAGAAATCAACTTGAATACAAATGTTGACTCTAAAATACCTTCAATTCTTTCAATGCTTTCAAATCTAAGTCGAAATTGCGATAAGACTCAGCTGCTCTGTCACCATTTGATCGATCTTCGATTCTTTCGGGATAATTGTGAGTGAATTCATCCCAAATGGATACACCTTTGCCATCTGCATTCCAACCACCTTCTATCTGATAAGCTGATGTCGCAACACCAAAACTGAAATCTTTTGGAAATTTAGAATTCCCTTTTGCTAATATCGTACAATTGCTTGCATCGACTAAATACTCAATCCTAAATAGCCCGATAGCTACGATGAAAACAATTTCTATTGCTGACCACATTTTTTTAAATATTTTGTAAATAAAACTATGCCAAGTGGAAGAATTTATATAAAAAAGCCAAAATTTAGGACACACCTACTTAATAAAATTCTAATCAAATAATTAGATTGTTATTAATATTAATTATGTAAGGGGTACTTGGTGAATGTGATACGAAACACTGTTGTCATGAGTTATAAAAAATAAATTTGCCTCCAATGAAGAAATACGAGCATTGTATTGCAATTTTTGGGTATTAATAGTCAAGCATATAAAAACCAATAATATCTGAGTGAGATAAAAATTATCAAAAATTGTGGTTCTTATGTAGGTATTGTTTGCTTTTACCTGAACTTATAACACATTCTGCTAAGAAAAAAATTTAGTTCACGAAATTTATTAAGAGAAAAATTTTGTTTTTCTGACATTTTTTTTGAAAATTCTATATCGACATAAAATTTTTAAAATACATTTCTGTTTGAAAATTCCTTGGAAACTGCAAAATAGTTTTACCAATACGCCTGCCTGTCAACTGAAAATACCTTAAGTGGATCTACCTATATTGGTGAGGCGTTGAAAACAGTGAGTTAACCGTAAAAGAAAAGAAGACACGGTCACCTTAGGTGCCCTAAGAAATTTGTACTTGGTTGTGCCTAACAATTTTTTCTTGACCAATCTATAATTATTTTGTCATTTTTTTTAAACAATTTTTCATTTCATTTGTATTCAACATCATTACTGGTTGTCAAATTGTAATATTTGACGCTATGCATCCAGAATAGGGCTGGTCATGGTCACAAAACCGAGACCAGACTAACTTCTAGATATCCGAGACAAGGCTGTAATTTTTGAACTGAGGCTAACCGAGAAAGTCACTAAAGAAGTTCATTAAAAATTGAGGTTTTTTGAGGTCCTAAGAACTAAATCCCATTTTGGGATTTGGTTCATTATGAACTAAGAACGATTATTTTTCAAACTAATTCCCAATACAAAATTAATTAAGTCCCAGTTGTATGTAAGTTGGTCTATTTTGATAGTGGGAGTTAATTCATATAGGAGCTATAGTTCATATGACATTTATAGAACATTAAATTGAATAGTAAATATTAGACAGCATCTAGAATAAAATGACTGTTTCTCATTTTTCTTACAAGAACAGACTAAATCGGAGAAATTCTAAACTTGTACCAGGACAAGACCGAGACGAGACTTATTCATAAAATACTGAGAATGCTCAAATTTTTGAATTTTTTCGAGACGAAACTTCCAAAATTTGGTCTCGTCCCGTGACAAGCCCCGATTCCTAAAGCACGAATACAGTTGGAAACAAAATAAGTACCATTCAGTAGCTTATTTCAAAATATCAAAGATTTCCCTTTCCCCTGCATTTAGTTTTGTGAGATTTTACTGTGTAAGCATTTTGTTTCCTTTTCCCCAAGTTACGTAAAATTTCTACGATGCTATGTTTTGATTTTGCTTTTATTCAATTTCTTTTCATTCTCAAAATAAATATCTCTAATAAATTATTTATTAATCGTTAGGAATTGATTTTGTTTTACAGATTTCCTTATAAAATAATGCAGACTTCTTTGGTGTTCGTTGCCTTTTTGAACTTTTCATATTTACAGAATACAATCCAAATTTTTCACTGAAAAAAAAGGCGCAATAAGATACAAATTACAAAATATAAGTTTCAACTCACGTATAGCCTTTATTCCATTCAAAGTTGTCAACCAAACTCCAGGCCGAATATGAAGTAATATTGCAACCATCGTTGATAGCATTCAAAACAGCTTGAATGTGGCTCTGAAAAAAAGTATATTTTATCAAAAAACAATAATTCAATTAATATGAACCTCTGTACCTTGTAATAACGAACACGTTTATCATCTTTTAGTTCTCCCTCATCTGACCAACCATTTTCAGTGATCTTAACTTCAACATTGTTATATTCATCACGAATGTACCTTGAAGAAAAAATAAACTTCAAATTTGGCACACAATCAAAATCCAAAAACAAACATACTTCAAAAGCCCTTCGAATCCCTGGGGTACACAATAAAGCCAATTGGACTTTGCCCTAGGCCAATTTGGATCAGGAATATCCTCAAATTTGTAATCTCGTTTCATTGAAGGTATCTCACCAATTCGTTTTGAGGGATTTTCAATATATCTAGAGGTGTAGTAATTGATACCCATAAAGTCAGCTGATCCTTGAATAATATTAGTCCAATATTCGCCAAGACTTGGAAGGCGAGATTGTTTTCTTCCTTCTTCTTCAAAACTGTTCTCTTCAATTTCGTTAAGGAGAATTGGAGGAAAGTCACCAGAATTGCTAAAAATAGGATGTGCTAATAAACCCAACTAAAAGAATTTTATTAATCGTTAATATATATTTAACAAATATTTGATGTAAAAACAACTTACTTTATAATGCATTGCACGAGCAATATCATCTGTATTATTCGATTTAGAGAATACGTAGGAGCTATCAAGAGATATTCCTATTTGCCCCTGTTGTTTTTCAAAATATTTCGAACGATAAAGCCGATACGATACTCCATGTGCCTTGAGCAAATTAGTGTAACACATGTAGTCGCCCACTCCAGAAGCATTTACTAAAGGTGGTGATGATGCAACACCATAACCTCGGTTGCAAATCATATTTGGCTCGTTGAATGTTATCCAGGTTTTAACCTTTAAACAAAAAAGTTAAATCTTCAGTAGGTTTCAAGAAGGTTACCTACATAATCTAGTCAGTTACAAAATCCGGGAAGGGATTCACAGAACAGTGTAATCTTTTTTTTAAACGACAAATGAATAGATGACCAAGAAGAATATTGATCATTGTGGATTCTGTAACCGGATTAAATAAATATGTAAATCTTACCCTATCACCAAATAATTTAAATAATTCTTCAGCATAGTCTTGAAACTGTTGAATTATCAGGGAATTAGTGAAGCCACCAAACTTTTGTATTTCGACTGGAAGATCCCAGTGATACATGGTGACCATTGGTTCAATGCCATTTGCCAGAAGCTTATCGATAACACTGTTGTAATAATCGATTCCCTTTTGATTCTTCAAATGAACATCACCAGTTGGAAAGATTCTTGTCCATGCAATTGAGAAACGATAGTGGTTAACCTTGAAATAAAGAATTTGTATAAAGAAATCAACAAATTTCGACTCTCAAAAATACCTTCAATTCTTTCAATGCTTTCAAATCTAAGTCGAAATTGCGATAAGACTCAGCTGCTCTGTCACCATTTGATCGATCTTCGATTCTTTCGGGATAATTGTGAGTGAATTCATCCCAAATGGATACACCTTTGCCATCTGCATTCCAACCACCTTCTATCTGATAAGCTGATGTCGCAACACCAAAACTGAAATCTTTTGGAAATTTAGAATTCCCTTTTGCTAATATCGTACAATTGCTTGCATCGACTAAATACTCAATCCTAAATAGCCCGATAGCTACGATGAAAACAATTTCTATTGCTGACCACATTTTTTTAAATATTTTGTAAATAAAACTATGCCAAGTGGAAGAATTTATATAAAAAAGCCAAAATTTAGGACACACCTACTTAATAAAATTCTAATCAAATAATTAGATTGTTATTAATATTAATTATGTAAGGGGTACTTGGTGAATGTGATACGAAACACTGTTGTCATGAGTTATAAAAAATAAATTTGCCTCCAATGAAGAAATACGAGCATTGTATTGCAATTTTTGGGTATTAATAGTCAAGCATATAAAAACCAATAATATCTGAGTGAGATAAAAATTATCAAAAATTGTGGTTCTTATGTAGGTATTGTTTGCTTTTACCTGAACTTATAACACATTCTGCTAAGAAAAAAATTTAGTTCACGAAATTTATTAAGAGAAAAATTTTGTTTTTCTGACATTTTTTTTGAAAATTCTATATCGACATAAAATTTTTAAAATACATTTCTGTTTGAAAATTCCTTGGAAACTGCAAAATAGTTTTACCAATACGCCTGCCTGTCAACTGAAAATACCTTAAGTGGATCTACCTATATTGGTGAGGCGTTGAAAACAGTGAGTTAACCGTAAAAGAAAAGAAGACACGGTCACCTTAGGTGCCCTAAGAAATTTGTACTTGGTTGTGCCTAACAATTTTTTCTTGACCAATCTATAATTATTTTGTCATTTTTTTTAAACAATTTTTCATTTCATTTGTATTCAACATCATTACTGGTTGTCAAATTGTAATATTTGACGCTATGCATCCAGAATAGGGCTGGTCATGGTCACAAAACCGAGACCAGACTAACTTCTAGATATCCGAGACAAGGCTGTAATTTTTGAACTGTGGCTAACCGAGAAAGTCACTAAAGAAGTTCATTAAAAATTGAGGTTTTTTGAGGTCCTAAGAACTAAATCCCATTTTGGGATTTGGTTCATTATGAACTAAGAACGATTATTTTTCAAACTAATTCCCAATACAAAATTAATTAAGTCCCAGTTGTATGTAAGTTGGTCTATTTTGATAGTGGGAGTTAATTCATATAGGAGCTATAGTTCATATGACATTTATAGAACATTAAATTGAATAGTAAATATTAGACAGCATCTAGAATAAAATGACTGTTTCTCATTTTTCTTACAAGAACAGACTAAATCGGAGAAATTCTAAACTTGTACCAGGACAAGACCGAGACGAGACTTATTCATAAAATACTGAGAATGCTCAAATTTTTGAATTTTTTCGAGACGAAACTTCCAAAATTTGGTCTCGTCCCGTGACAAGCCCCGATTCCTAAAGCACGAATACAGTTGGAAACAAAATAAGTACCATTCAGTAGCTTATTTCAAAATATCAAAGATTTCCCTTTCCCCTGCATTTAGTTTTGTGAGATTTTACTGTGTAAGCATTTTGTTTCCTTTTCCCCAAGTTACGTAAAATTTCTACGATGCTATGTTTTGATTTTGCTTTTATTCAATTTCTTTTCATTCTCAAAATAAATATCTCTAATAAATTATTTATTAATCGTTAGGAATTGATTTTGTTTTACAGATTTCCTTATAAAATAATGCAGACTTCTTTGGTGTTCGTTGCCTTTTTGAACTTTTCATATTTACAGAATACAATCCAAATTTTTCACTGAAAAAAAAGGCGCAATAAGATACAAATTACAAAATATAAGTTTCAACTCACGTATAGCCTTTATTCCATTCAAAGTTGTCAACCAAACTCCAGGCCGAATATGAAGTAATATTGCAACCATCGTTGATAGCATTCAAAACAGCTTGAATGTGGCTCTGAAAAAAAGTATATTTTATCAAAAAACAATAATTCAATTAATATGAACCTCTGTACCTTGTAATAACGAACACGTTTATCATCTTTTAGTTCTCCCTCATCTGACCAACCATTTTCAGTGATCTTAACTTCAACATTGTTATATTCATCACGAATGTACCTTGAAGAAAAAATAAACTTCAAATTTGGCACACAATCAAAATCCAAAAACAAACATACTTCAAAAGCCCTTCGAATCCCTGGGGTACACAATAAAGCCAATTGGACTTTGCCCTAGGCCAATTTGGATCAGGAATATCCTCAAATTTGTAATCTCGTTTCATTGAAGGTATCTCACCAATTCGTTTTGAGGGATTTTCAATATATCTAGAGGTGTAGTAATTGATACCCATAAAGTCAGCTGATCCTTGAATAATATTAGTCCAATATTCGCCAAGACTTGGAAGGCGAGATTGTTTTCTTCCTTCTTCTTCAAAACTGTTCTCTTCAATTTCGTTAAGGAGAATTGGAGGAAAGTCACCAGAATTGCTAAAAATAGGATGTGCTAATAAACCCAACTAAAAGAATTTTATTAATCGTTAATATATATTTAACAAATATTTGATGTAAAAACAACTTACTTTATAATGCATTGCACGAGCAATATCATCTGTATTATTCGATTTAGAGAATACGTAGGAGCTATCAAGAGATATTCCTATTTGCCCCTGTTGTTTTTCAAAATATTTCGAACGATAAAGCCGATACGATACTCCATGTGCCTTGAGCAAATTAGTGTAACACATGTAGTCGCCCACTCCAGAAGCATTTACTAAAGGTGGTGATGATGCAACACCATAACCTCGGTTGCAAATCATATTTGGCTCGTTGAATGTTATCCAGGTTTTAACCTTTAAACAAAAAAGTTAAATCTTCAGTAGGTTTCAAGAAGGTTACCTACATAATCTAGTCAGTTACAAAATCCGGGAAGGGATTCACAGAACAGTGTAATCTTTTTTTTAAACGACAAATGAATAGATGACCAAGAAGAATATTGATCATTGTGGATTCTGTAACCGGATTAAATAAATATGTAAATCTTACCCTATCACCAAATAATTTAAATAATTCTTCAGCATAGTCTTGAAACTGTTGAATTATCAGGGAATTAGTGAAGCCACCAAACTTTTGTATTTCGACTGGAAGATCCCAGTGATACATGGTGACCATTGGTTCAATGCCATTTGCCAGAAGCTTATCGATAACACTGTTGTAATAATCGATTCCCTTTTGATTCTTCAAATGAACATCACCAGTTGGAAAGATTCTTGTCCATGCAATTGAGAAACGATAGTGGTTAACCTTGAAATAAAGAATTTGTATAAAGAAATCAACAAATTTCGACTCTCAAAAATACCTTCAATTCTTTCAATGCTTTCAAATCTAAGTCGAAATTGCGATAAGACTCAGCTGCTCTGTCACCATTTGATCGATCTTCGATTCTCTCGGGATAGTTGTGCGTGTATTCATCCCAAATGGATACACCTTTGCCATCTGCATTCCAACCACCTTCTATCTGATAAGCTGATGTCGCAACACCAAAACTGAAATCTTTTGGAAA
Source organism: Syrphus vitripennis (assembly GCA_958431115.1). Lineage (NCBI taxonomy): Eukaryota > Metazoa > Arthropoda > Insecta > Diptera > Syrphidae > Syrphus > Syrphus vitripennis. The sequence continues at coordinate 76,673,903 of OY288110.1, forward strand.
TTTAGGATTTCCTTTTGCAAGAATCGTACAGTTGTGTGCTTCGACTAAATATACGGACCCCAATAGGCCAATACCTAAGATGGTAACAATTGTTATTAATGACATTTTTTGTAATATTGATTATTTAATTTTCAAGTTACCGAATTTATATGAAAAGTTCAAATGCAGAACAAAGATATTTAAAAAAAGTTCTAAACAAATGATTAGATTATTATTATTAGGGTACTGTTTATTTTTTATTAAATTTTGATCCAAAGAAATTTCCATAAAGTTATAAAATATATACTTTTACGATACTCCTCTACCGTCAACAGTAAACACACCTCCATTGGAGAAATAATTTCTAATAAAATTTTGGATATCTTTTGCATAAATACTTTGAATATCTATTTTAAGGTTAGGTCTTTAAAAACAAATAATAAGATAAGAATCACTATTAATTTGTTTTTTTTTTATGATGTTTTCTTTTCTTTGAACTTATAAACAAAAGTTCATAATGAAGTGCGTCATTCCTTTTTTATTATAAAGAAGAAAATTGGCACAAACTGAAGTTCATATACTCGTCGTATTATTTTTAAGAATAAGCATTTATAGGTATTAGTTTATTCTTTACGCAACCAAGTAAAGCTTAGATCAAGTGTCAATTATTGTCTACAATTTTTAACTTCCCATAGGGAGTTATTGTAATCGGTCCGATTTGTCAAATTGAAATTTTTGACATTTCTCGACGTTTCAAGGTCCCTAGAGCCTATATCAATCATTTTTAGAGAGATGTCTGTGTGTGTGTGTGTACGTACGTTCGTACGTCCGTACGTCCGTACGTTCTGGTACCATTTTTCGTGGTCGATATCTCAATAACGAGTAGAGATATCGACTTGAAATAAATTTTGTTTTACAGATAATAACTTCGAAAGAAGCTGAAAGGGCGTTTATTAATATTCAATCAGTTGTTTTTTTACTATAGCAATTTAAAAAAGAAGTGAAAATTTTGGTTGGGCTCAAATATCTCACGAACAAATAATGCTATTTACTTGAAATAAATTTTATTCGACATATTATGACGTCATACAAATTTGATATGAATTTGGAAAAAAATCAATGTACCGTTATTTTTTTAAATCAAAAAAACTAAAAAAAAAAATTTTATAGCTCGAATATCCTTAGATGGAAAAACGATATTAATTTTAAAATAATTTAATTTTACGAAAAATATTGTTTTTGACTACTGGTGAAAATTTCAAAAAAATTCAATTTACAGTTTTTTTTACAAAAAATTCAAAACTACAAAAAATTCAACCAAAAATTGGTATAAATTGTCTTTCGACTCAAATTTCTCAAAAACGGGTAACGATATTGACTTCTTGTTTATTTTATTTTCTACCTAACATAATTGTTAGCAACTGATAAAATGTTGACAAATATTGAATGGGCAGTTTTTTAACAAAAAATCAAAAACTGTTAAAAATTCTAAAGAAAAATAGTTACAATTGTATTTCAGCTCGAATATCCGAACGAACAACGATTGTGCCTTCTAAAATATTTTATTTTATACATAGTACAATTTTTTATGAAAGGTTAAATTTTGACGAAAATCTAATTGACAGTTTTTGACAAAAAATAAACTAAAAAGTGGTAAAATTGGTTTTTCGACTCGAATATCTTGAGAACGAGCAATGATATTGACTTTGCCATTAGGTATTTAATTTTATACATGATACAATTTTTTACAGCGGGTATATATTTGACATATGCTTAACTGACATTTTAAACAAAAATTTAAAAAGAACTAAGAAAATTCCACATTCGTTAAAAAAAAAAACGCGTGGAAGTTTACCTCCTGGGTCACGTGGAAACAACTTATACATCAACAATCTCTATAATATATGTGCATTTCGTAAATCTCTTTAAATAATTAAAATGCTTTTCAATCTTAAAATAATGATTGTTTGAATTTAACAGCTAAAGTTTGTTTCGCAGAAAATTTGGTTATTTGAAAAAACCTAAATATAAAGTTTACAAGATCACAAATGGGAAGTTATCAGTGTGGGTTGCACCCAGCCTCTTTTTTCTACTGCAGATCAGATGCAAAATATTACACCGAAGAGAAGGAATTGTTTTCAAAGCACTTGTATTTTATTTAACAAATGTTTAAACCATTGCCACTCGAAGGAAAAATAAATTCCTGTGGATTGCCCTACAATTTTTCTTAGATTATGACAGCATTGAGAAAGCTTTTAAATGTTTCCCTGACTAGAAGTTAGTAATGCGGTGAAAAAGAAAAAAAGCTATAGAATCGTATGAGTTCTGCTTACAGTGCTTCACCGAAAAACTCATGGGTGGAAGGAATTTTACCATCACCAAATTTATAAGATGAAGTGTTATACAAGGGGACGAAGAGTGATAAATAAATAAATTTGAACTAGATCATCAACCTATAATTTAATGCTGAATCCAATGAGCTAGGGTGAGAAGCAATCCTTTCTTGAAAAATAATATTATTGGAGAATTTTTGCAAGAGTCAGCACTCAGGGTAGACTTGATACATTTAATTTTTATTAAAGTCTTTGACTTTCTGCTTAAAGTTAGGTGGCGGTGCGTGGTCTAAAGTGATTCAGATATTCTAAGGTGACACTGGAGCAATCCAAATTTCTGACATCTTCATCAATGAAAATTTAATTTCGTTCAAAATTACTTGCTAGATTAGTTTCAATTCGAAGAAGGAGATGATGCTTTTAGTAGTAAAGAGTCCTACTTTGAGCATTGAGCGACGTCACAGTGTCTTTCGAAGGTTTTAAAACCCAACGACGGGAAAAAAATCAATGTCCACTTGATGTACATATGGTTGAATTGTTTGGAGCGGAACGTATACTGTGTTAAACTGAGAAAAAGACAGAAGAAGATTTCGTGAGAACCAGTTCAAAATGCCATAGCAATCTACAGCCAGGTATAAAAACAGATGGATCATACAACTAGAAAGACACGTGCTTTTAGTTGGCCTCAGATATGGAACAAACTAAACAGGTTAAAAGTTTAAGCATTGAATTGGGAGAGAGTTCATTTTGATGAATGATCAAAAAGCTTCACTTTTTTTGCCTTAATTTTATTTGAATAATAATTGTCATATGAAAGCATAAGAGTGAACATGTTGATAGTATTTTTTTCTTGATTTAAAATGGATCTAACTTCAACTTGCTTATGAATTTAAAAGAGGGATGCGTTAGGTAAGCAAGCATTTCATAAGTTTTAATCATTGAAATTAAAATGGATAAGCCAACATTCGTTTTGGATACTGTCCCGTGGTTGATCTTGCCCCACTCTCCCATAAAAATAATATGTTTTCTTTAAACGAACATTCCAACGATTTTTTTTTTAATTGAAACGATCTTAAAATATAAAATTTTTAATTATTTAGAAACAAAAAAAATTTATGAACCATAATTCTATTTTCAAAATTCTGTGAAATTTTGTTTATTTTTCAAAATTTTTTTTTTTAATTCTGTACGCATGTTGTAAAAGAGAAATTTATTCATTTCGAAATATAAAAATATGCTTGCTTTATTACATTTTCTAAACGTTTTCTCTTTTACAAAATTTTCACAGAATTTTTAAAAATAGTGCTTTGAGTAAACAGAATTTTATTCATTTATTATCTACAAGAAGGTACATATCTACACAGTTTATAATATGTTTTTGAATTTTGTTTATTTTCAAGCTGAAAGATAAAATCCAAAATAAATTTTAAGGCCCATCATAAAGCAATCAATTCTATTAAAGAAGCTAATCATTCGGATGTTTGTTTTCATACCAAACCATAAAGCTGATATCAATACACATATTTATATGACCGAATATTTAAAACATTAAAATATAAATGTTTTGTTTTAAAGTAGGTATTTGAATTTTTTTTTTCTTTAAATAAAAGACCAACATTTATTTTGAGTAAGTTATAAGACAAACTCCCCTTCTTAGTTCCACTTATAAAATTGCTTCAAGAATAAAAAGCTGCAAAGAATGAAAGCCTTTATAGTTCTTCTTGGAAGTCTAGTGTATGAAACAATTCTTAAACTACATACAAAATATTTGTTCGCAATAATATAGAATTCATCTTTTTTTTTTCTTGAAATTCGTTTCTAGACTGCCAAGTATTTTGGCCAAACTTGAAGGCTGTCATATCCGTGCTAAAGGAAGTTCACATTTTCCAGCTGGTTTTAGTTTTGGTGTTTCAACTTCGGCATATCAAATCGAAGGGGGTTGGAATGCAGATGGCAAAGGCGTTTCAATTTGGGATGATTTTACGCACAGAAATCCTGAAATGGTGTTAGATGGATCGAATGGAGACATAGCTGCAGACTCATATAATCGGTTCGATGACGACTTGAAAATACTCAACGACCTTAAGGTAAAACCAATATTTAGAAGAACATACATTGAGAGTTTTTCAAAAACTGCTCCAACATTGGTTTGCGAATGAAACAAAACCTTCGATTAAAGTTGACAAAAATTCTGTTTTTGTAGGTTGGTCACTATCGGTTCTCAATTTCGTGGTCACGAATTTTCCCAAATGGTGAAATAACGCACAAAAATCAGCCTGGCATTGACTATTACAACGACGTTATTGATAAGCTGCTTGCAAATGGAATAACACCTTTAGTTACAATGCACCACACCGATATGCCCCTGGCGATTCAGAAGAGAGGAGGTTTCACCAGTCCATTGATAATTGAGTATTTTGTCAATTTTGCAAGAGAACTGTTCAAGTTCTTTGGTGACAGGGTAAGCTAAATGAAATTTCACATTTTCAGGACAAAAATTAGGAGAGTTCGGAATAGTAGTTTTCGTTTATATTCCAATCAAATCTTCATATTGCATAAAATATCAATAATTTTTTTTGTACCGCTCCGCAGTTTTCAAATTTTTGAGTTTAATTGTATATTTATTATATCACAAATTTTTAGGTTAAAAACTGGATAACATTCAACGAACCCTTGCAATTATGTAAGTTCGGTTATGCCGACGGCATCGCTCCGCCACTTCTCAATGATTCCGGAATTGGAGACTATCTCTGTATACATAATCTGCTGATGGCACATGGTGCTGCATACCGGGTGTATAAGTCAGAGTTCTTCGAAAAACAAGGTGGTAAAATAGGCATTGCGATTGACACTCCGTACTTCTATGTTAAGAATTCGACCGATAACGATATTGCGACACGTGCACTGCAGTATAATGTAAGTTTTCTATTAATACAGTTTGTGTAAAAATTTGGAAAACATCATTCCTGATGATTTACCTCCTGATTAGATTGGTTCCGTGGCACATCCAATTTTTAGTGAATCTGGTGGTTATCCTGAGGTAATGGTGAAAGAAATTGCAAAAAACAGTCATGAAGAAGGAAGATTCATGTCACGTTTGCCGAAACTCGATGGGGAATGGAAAGAAATTATCAGAGGTTCAGCTGATTTCTTGGGTCTTAACTACTACAGGGCGAGTTTTTTAAAACGCGCTTCCAAGAAAGCAGGCCCCACACCTTCATTTGAAAGAGATCTAAATGTTGAAAGCACAGATGAATCGACAGCGTGTGAACCAGCAGGGCTGGAGAATGTTTTACAGTAAGACTTGAAGAATTTGCAAAAGGAAGAAATAGAATACAATTTTGTTATTTTTATATTAAGTTGGCTGCGCAAAGAGTACAATAATCCTTTAATGATAGTCACTGAAAATGGCTGGCGTGATAAGGGAGAAATTCAAGATGACGACCGGGTTACATTTTTGAGGGTAAGAAATAATTTGGAAATTTTTACAATTTTCTTAAAAAAAATATTCTAGAGCCATGTACAAGCTGTGTTAAATGCTGTGAATGGTGGATGCAATGTTGTTGGTTATACGCATTGGAGTTTGCTTGATAACTTTGAGTGGATATTCGGATTCACGTAGGTTTTTTAAAATTTGAATTTATTAAAAGAAAATCTTTATTTACCTTTTTTTTACAGACAAAGCTTAGGACTTTATGCGGTTAATAGAACAAGTCCTTTAATGGAACGTTATCCAAAGAAATCTGCTCACTTTTATAAAAGGATTATAAGTTTAAGAATATCACCTAATAAAATTATTGTATGATAATAAGTAATTTTAAATAATTAAATTAATGCTTAAGTTTACCTGCATAAATTGTTTTTTTTTTTCGAACGCTAAGAATTGGATGCTATTTCTTGTTTTTGAAAAAAGTTGAAAATAATAAAAGAACAAAACAAACAATCATTATGTAAGAGTATTCTTAAAAATTAAACCTAAAAGAATTGCGGTTTTTAGGGAACCTAAAACCTTACATCTAATCAAAAAATGCACCAATTTTTTTATATTTTCAAAACTTTTTTTTTATTTTATTTTTTTCAGAATATTGTAAAGCAGAATTGAAAATTAAATTACTCTCATTATTTTTATTAGTTGACTACCATAATGTGTTTAAAAATCAATCATCATTGAGTCACGTGCATAATGCATAATATGTTTATAGAAAAAATCAAAACTAGAACTACTCTTGCTGAGCTTCGAATAAGTGGCACAATTTTACCTAAATTACCTAGCTTTTGAACCAATTTGGAACCAAAATTGCCCAAAAAGCGGCATTTTATCAGCTGTTAGAATTCAGGATTCTTATTACATATATTTTATAGACAATGAAAGTGTTAGAAAGCCAAATATAAAGTATCTTGTCCGACGTACGATTTACGTATACTCGTATATATATTAGAAATGTTTGTGTTTCAAAAATAGTGTGACCGAAACCCTTTGGATGGATTTTCTTTTAATTTTAAACTTTGGAAAAGTGAATTTTCTGAATTTTAAGAACAGACTGAAAAGCAGTATTATGAAACCAGAATTTTGACACACTCGCATCAGAAATGTAAAATAAGATTGTTTAGGAATGAGAAATATACCCTGCGCTACCCAAAAAACTTAGTTTTTATATCGAGAATATATTTTTTTAACATAAGCAATAATTTTCAAAGATAACTTATTTTTTTCGAAAGCTGCAAATAACTGAAATTTGCCCTCTCCCATGGGATTCAAGGTATTGAAATTCTAGGATTCTTGTAATCGTTGTTTTTTTTCTTACTTTCTTTCTCTGTTATGATTACTTTTTTCATTATTTCTCTTTATTTTTTCCAACAAACAAAAAAATATTAAAATGTATTTTCCTAAAATACACCCAACCTCTCATTTACCGTACCGATTTTTTTTTATTTAGCGTACACTCAACTTAGCACCTTCACCAAATCGTATTACAGTGTCCGAGCAAGGAGGTTGCTGGGGGCAGCATTTTTCTATTTTGGATTTTAAAACAAAAAACATTTTAGTTTTTGTCCACTTAAGATGAGAAATAATTTCATCCAGAAAGTGAAATCATGAAATTATTTCCCGTGAAGTTGTTTCCCTGCACCGAAATTGCACTTGATATTGCAAAAGCTTTCCATAGAGATTGACATCAAGCACTTTTATCGGAAATGCGTATTGCCTTGGTATTGATGAATCTTTTCTTCAGGAGTGTTTAGAAGTAGAAAGTATTAGATATTTCACGGCAAGTTTCCGTTCGCTACCCGTTTATTTCTTAGAGTTCGATAAGAGACTAATCTGACTGGCAAAATTGCAGCCCTCTAGATTCAATTCAATTTTGTTGATTGAACATAATACAGGGTTTTCCAATATAAGAGGTGTTATTTTGATATTCAAAGAACAATACCAAAGATCGGATGTTTATTTCAATATAAAGAGGAAAGTATGCCATTAATAATGGAAAACAACATCCGCTAAATGGCCGCCACGGCCACGCTTACACAGCAATATCATTTTCATGAATTCCATCTTTGAGGTCTTGAATCGACTTCCGGATCATTTTCTTGCATTTCAAGGAACCAATCAGCAAACACCCCACGCGACTTTATTGATGAGCGGCCGGCTTGAGTTCTTGTTTTAACTGAACTTTATAAGCCTTAAGACCTAGGTAAGTCTTTATGCAAAACACGGTGTAATGGCGTTTGTGAAATGCCAATTCCAAAGAAAGACTATAGAAATGGACAAACTTGTGTTTTCTTCATCACTTTGCAATAGCAATATTCTCATTGTCAGTTGTTCTTGAGCGACGTGCACGGGTTTTGTTCTCACATCGCTTATTTGTTCCGACAGCTCAAATTTTTTCAGCAATTTCTGAATCGCGGTCCGACAAGGTGCTTCACGACGAACAAAAAATGTTTTAGTTTTAACCATTTTTATAGTGAATTTTAATAATTTCAATGCGGTGTTGAAGTGTCTATCGTTCCATTTTTATTCTGGCGTAGTTTCTACCTGTCAAATGTGAAGAAATTACAGCTTCAAAAGTGACAACTACCGAAACAGCAGGCTATTCAAAATAACCGCTCTTATTGGGAAATCCTTCATTTACATTTTAGCTTATATAATTATATAAACAATTTCTTAATTTTAACAAATTATTAAAAAGTCAAAATAGTTTAAAATTAAAAGTCGGTTTACTTTATCGTCCTCATTGCTTTCATTTCCAGGCTGTCAATGGTGACAACCGCACAGTTAGTGAATCTAAAATTGCAGAACGTACATAGATGCAATCCGATATGATTTGTATACAAAAAAAAACCGATGAGTGACCTCTATATGAACCAAGGGGACTGACATTTTGTTAGTATTGGTATATTATTTCAAATATGGACTTTATGAATTGAAATAGAGAACAAATAATATTATTTTGGTACTTGATGTCTTAATCAATTTTCTTATAGTCTCATACCTATTTTTATATTTATTATGTATCTACTGCATACATATATGTATGTGCAAATTTTGTGTTTATTTAAAGCTAAAAGATAAAATCAAAAATACATTTTATTGCCCCTTAGCCTTAATTATAAATTAATTAATCTAATCAATTGAATTAAAGAAGCTTATCGTTCACATTTTTGTCCATACTAAACAAAAAGCAGATGTATCTATTAATGTTTTTGATAATCTTGTTGTTTTAATGTTTTTGATAATTTTTGTTTTAAATAAAAACACCCGAATTTATTTTCTATAATTCATAAGAGAAAACCTCTTCCCCAAATACACAACAATTGAAGAACAAAGAGTTGCAAGAAAATATGAGGACTTTAGTTGTTTTTCTGGTTGGAACATTTGTGTACGAAATAATTTTTAATTATATACTTTCATCCAAAATAGTATCCTTCCCATGAACTTATTATATAATTTAAAATTTATTTGTTTAAGGTTGCCAAGTATTTTGGCCAAACTTGAAGACTGTCATATCCGTGCTAAAGGAAGTTCACATTTTCCAGCTGGTTTTAGTTTTGGTGTTTCAACTTCCGCATATCAAATCGAAGGGGGTTGGAATGCAGATGGCAAAGGCGTTTCAATTTGGGATGATTTTACACACAGAATTCCTGAAATGGTGTTAGATGGATCGAATGGAGACATAGCTGCAGACTCATATAATCGGTTCGATGACGACCTGAAAATACTCAACGACCTTAAGGTAAAACCAATATTTTGAAGATCATAAATTCAGTGTTTTTTTAAAAACCGCTCCAACAATGGTTTGCGGATGAAACAAAACCTTCGATTCAAGTTGACAAAAATTCTGTTTTTGTAGGTTGGTCACTATCGGTTCTCAATTTCGTGGTCACGAATTTTCCCAAATGGTGAAATTACGCATAAAAATCAGCCTGGAATTGACTATTATAACGACGTTCTTGATAAGCTGCTTGCAAATGGAATAACACCTATAGTCACAATGCAACACAACGATATGCCCCTGGCGATTCAGAAGAGAGGAGGTTTCACCAGTCCATTGATAATTGAGTACTTTGTAAATTTTGCAACAGAATTATTCAAGATGTTCGGTGACAGGGTAAGTTCGGCAAAAGGGGTTTGAAGTAAACTAATTTTTTTTCTTCAAATGTTAGGTCAAATACTGGATGACTTTCAATGAACCTTGGCGATTGTGTAAGTATGGTTATGCTGACGGCATCACACCACCACTTCTCAATGACACTGGAGTTGGAGATTATATCTGTGCGGATAATCTTCTGAAGGCACATGGTGCTGCATACCGAGTTTATAAATCAAAGTTTTTTGAAAAACAAGGCGGTAAAATAGGGATTGCTTTTGATGCACCTTATTTTTATGTTGCAAATTCTTCTGATATGGAGATTGTTGACCGTGCATTGCAGTATAATGTATGCAGGTTCTCCTTTAAAAAAAAAAAAATCTGAAAAAATTTCATGATTTAATTTACAGATTGGTTACGTGGCACATCCAATTTTCAGTAAATCTGGTGGTTATCCTGAGGTAATGGTGAAAGATATTGAAAGGAATAGTCGCGAAGAAGGAAGATTCATGTCACGTTTGCCGAAACTCGATGGGGAATGGAAAGAAATTATCCGAGGATCAGCTGATTTCTTGGGTCTTAACTATTACTCATCGGAATTTTTAAAACCCGCTTCCAAGGCACTGCATCCGAGTCCTTCATTTGAACGAGATTTAAATGTTGAAATTTTAGAGAAATCAACGGAATGTGAGCCAAAAGGGCTAGAGGCTATTTTACAGTAAGTTTTTAAGGAAATTGTAAAAGAAGTTTTTATAAAAAATTACCATTTTTTTATATTAAGTTGGGTGCGCAAAGAGTACAACAATCCTCTAGTGATAGTGACTGAAAATGGTTGGCGTGATAAGGGAGAAATTCAAGATGATAATCGAGTTGCTTTTCTGAAGGTAAGAAATGATTTGTGATATTTATGAAGAACTACATTTGTACAATTTTATTAAAAAAAATATTCTAGAGCCATGTACAAGCTGTGTTAAATGCTGTGAATGGTGGATGCAATGTTGTTGGTTATACACATTGGAGTTTGCTTGATAACTTTGAGTGGATATTTGGATTTACGTAAGTTTTTTTTTTTTTAAATATGAAAAAAGAACTATATAAATCTTGTATTTGAAGGCAAAGCTTAGGACTGTATGCAGTTAATAGGACAAGTCCTTTAATGGAACGTTATCCAAAAAAATCTGCTCTATTTTATAAAAAGATTATACGCTTAAGAATGTCTCCTAGTAATATTTTTGTATGAATATGAATTATTTTAAGAAATAAAATTAAATAAAATAAGAGATAAAATAAAATGAATTGTCAATATTGTCTCGGTCTCTTAAAAGTACCTAAGTATAGTGTCGGTACAAATAATTCAAGTTCAAAGTGGCTAATATAAATAATGGCCATATTGAACGAAAAACGGCCATTGTTGTTCTTTATATTCATTATTATATCATTGCTCTGTTGAATATCGTTCTCCACTTCACTTGCTGTTGATTGACTTCGAAGGCGGGGCTGTATACTTTTATCAATATTGTTCCAGTTGGTGCTGTTCTGCATATAGCTTTGCAAAATGGAAGCGGAGGAATTCAATGGTATCTGCAATCGTACCTCATACCGTACCAGATAGTTACTCTCTCATAGGATCATATATCTCCATCAAATCGCAAGGCTAGGAGATAAGAAGCAGGAATCGTTGGGCCAAAGATCAATGCGGCAAAAATAAAAAGTGGTCAGACTTCGAACTTCTTCATCTGCTCTAGTAAATGTTCCTGGACAACAAATTGTGATAGTAGAAAGTATTCAATATCTTGAGACTACTGTCCCTACTGACTGCGAACTATGTGTTAACAGTGAAATCGGGAAAGCGAAGAAAGAGAAACAATAAGTTTAAAAACCAAATTACGACTGTTCCATTCGAAAGTTGAATCCGTACTTCTTTATGGGTTCAGTACTTCGAAACTCACAACTGCTGTCACAAAAAACTGCAGACGTTCGTACATACATATCTGCACAAAATCTGGAGGATTTTCTGGAAAATTCGTATCTCTAATGATGAATTTCATGAAAGAACAGGGAGGAACCCAGTCACTCTATCATACGAAGACGTAAGTGGCATTAGATTGGCCATACACTTCAAGAGGATAATAACGAAACCATTGCAAGTCAAGCGATTCCCTCAGACAGGCAGACGACTAGGGTGACCTAGAAGCACTTGGAAAAAAACGATTGAAGAAGAATCAACATAACTAGGGAACAGTTGGAGAGAGCTGAAATGCATCTCCAGTGCGTAGGAGTAGTGTCTGAGGAGTTGTGTGTTGTGTCTGAGGACCTTATTAAGTTTGAAGCATATTTCCCTTCTTTACCTCTTAAAAAAACACTCTTTCATGCAAAATATTTTTGGAATCACGTATGTATTTACCAAATTTGGTGAGAGTACTATAATTATTTTTTTTTTGAAGGACTTTTTGTGCTACTATATATTAGGAAACCGAATATTTGTTTTAATTGATATGTAATCTTTTTGGTTAACTATATACCTACATATATCTATGCCTCAAAATACTACTTAAAAATTTTCTATATTCGAAACACTTTCAATAAAAAACTAATAACTTAAAAAAAAATCCCCTCCCTAGCCCTAATCTATCGTTTTACATTTGACCAAACATGCACTGGTTCAAGCTAAAACTCGCTGTACAACAAAGGTTAAATATAAAACAGAAAAAAAGACGTATATGCCAGTGTATAATTGTTGAAAAAAATCAGCTGTTTTTTTGACAACTTTTCATTATTTTACTCAAGAATATTTTAAAATTTTATATATACATACATAGATTGCAATTTGAAATATTTTTTTTTGTATACATTTTTTGTATATATATGAAAATAATATAATATATCGATAAAAGCCCACAAAAGTAGGTAAATACACAGGAACAAAATATTAATATTTTTTTTATTTTAAACATTTTAGCATACATTTATATGAAAATATGAGACATTTAATTTATGACAAAAATATTGTTAACATCAAATGAAATTGATATCAAAAGTTATCGATTACAAAAGTTACATCATATAATTTTTCGACTAGAGTCTCGTTAAATTTACAATTTTCTATATAAAACTGCAGAAAGCTTTTGTCAAGCTCTCGTTATTTACATAAATACCATTTCTTGTAAATTTCGTACAATTCTATTTGCTATTTTTATTAAATTGACGGTTTGTCATTAATTTGTACATATTTATTTCATTTAAAACTTTTTTGGTTTCAATCACTCTTCGATAGTAATCGGCAGATTTTTTTGGTGTTCTTTCTCTTTTAGGACTTAACATATCCACAGCATAAAGACCAAATTTCACACTAAAAAATAAATACTTTTTTATATATAATATCAAAGAAACTAATTTATAAAACCTACCGATATCCACTATCCCATTCAAAGTTATCGATGAGACTCCAGTGTGTATATCCACTGACATTACAGCCATCGTTTATTGCATTTAAGACGGCTTGCAAGTGACTCTGGTTAAAAAATAAAAAAATAATAATATTATAGAATATATTATATACTTTAAATTAATGTTTTATTTAAATTAACAGAAATATAATCGATAGCAAAAAAAGAAAAGCTAATTTGAGAAATCGTTAATATAAAATCATCGATAACATTTGAATTTGTTTTACTTTCAAATATTGTATCCGACTATCGTCATCGAGTTCTCCATCATCTGCCCATCCATTCTCCGTTATTATAACTTCAATGTTGTCATATTCATCACGAATGAATCTTTGAAAAAAAAAAAACAATGAAAATATTACAGCGTATGTATGCGAAAATTGTTATTCCCAACTATTGACTTACTTCAACATACCTTCCAATCCTTCTGGGACACAATACAGCCATGATATATTCCCTTTTAACCATGTTGGATCTAACAATTCCTCACAATCTGTATCACGTTCCCACGAAGGATTAAAACCGATTGGTTTACTGGAACGTTTGATCAGCCTCGAAGAATAGTAGTTTAGGCCCAAGAAATCAGCTGACATTTTCACCATATTCTTCCAATATTCATTAAGAGAATTCAGACGTGATGTTGATCTTCCTTCGCTCAAACTGTTTGCTTCGATATCTCTGATCAAAGTTTCCGGATATCCACCAGATCTGTGAAAGATCGGTTGAGCTAAGAATCCTAACTAAATTAAATGTGGTGAAACAATATTATGAGATTAAATTCTTGGTTAATTAATTCATTTCAACTTCTTTACAAAGTTCTAAAATTGATTTAAGACTCGATTTAGTAACTCTCGGTTTATCTTTAGGATTTAAAATTATCGATGATTTATCTAAAATTGAGATCTAAATCAAAGATTTAGGGCCAGTTGTTCAATCTTGGTTAAACTTTTTTAATTCACCGATATCTGTGGATTAGCTGTGGTTCAACGCTGGTTCAAGCATTGAATTGGGTGTTATCACACAGCACAACCGTGAACCAGAGCTAAACCTCAACTAACCTGCAAAATTTGAAAGATAGAAAGTGCTTTACCAGGGTTTAAATATATGTGCAACTGGACCCTAAAAAGTTCTTAGATTTAACGACTTAATATAATAAGTTCTAATTTTTCCTTAAACTGAGTTTTAGGATTGTCGGTAAAGTGTTAAATCTGAATTATTTTGTAAAAAAAAAAATAAAAAGTTGAAACGACCACTATTGCTGTAAACTCACATTAAATTGCAATGCACGATATGTGGCTTCAGTTTCATTTTTGGATTTTGGAAAAAAGAAGAAAGTGCCTAAGGCTATTCCAATTTTGCCTTTTTGCTTCTCATAAAATCGAGATCTGTAAACTTTATATGCTAAAGCATGTGCCTTAATTGTATTGTCCAAGCAAATATAATCTTCTACACCAGATGCGCCAGCTTGTGGTGGATATCTTGCATCTGCATAACTTGATTTGCAGAATATCATTGGTTCATTAAATGTCATCCATATTTTCACCTAAAAATGACAAATTGTTATTTTATTATGTACCTCTAGTACTTATTATATTATAATATTTATAATAATATGTATATGTATATGGTTAATGATATGTTATACTTACTCTGTCGCCAAAATTTTCAAATAATTCCGTTGCATATGTTACAAACTTATCGATAATCTGATCATTTGCAAATCCACCAATTTTTTGTATTTCTAAGGGTAGATCGAAGTGAAACATTGTAACCATCGGTTTAATACCATTTGCCAATAGCTTATCAATCACATTATTATAATAATCAATTCCTTTTTGATTTCGGGATGATAAGTCGCCATTTGGGAAAATTCGTGGCCACGATATTGAAAAACGGTAATGGTTTACCTGCGTAAAATGAAAAGAAAGAAAATTTTTACTGAAGAAAACCCAGGTTTGTCCATTTATCGTTGTTGTTTGGAATTGGGCATTCCACAAACGTCATTACATCGTATTTTGCATAAAGACTTAGGTCTTAAGGTTTATAAAGTTCAGTTAACACAAGAACTGAAGCCAGCCCATCATCAACAACGTCGCGTCGGGTCTTTACTGTTCGTTGAAATGCATGAAAATGATCCGAAAGTCGATTCAAAGTTGGAATTCGTGAAGCTATTTCATGAAAAGGTTATTGCTAAGCGTTATTATTAAGCGTAACCGTGTCGGTAATTTGCCGGATGTTGTTTTTCATTATTAATGGCATACTTTCGTATGTCTGGCTCTTCTGCATGTGCATTGTCCAAAAATGTGTACCGTAAACGCTATAGTCTTCCTTTTAGGTAAGGTGGTATAATTTTCCCGCCATTTTAAGATCCTTCGTTTTATTCATAGATCAAATATATTTTTACTTGTAAGATTTTTGCACTTGTAAAGCAATGTTCTGGAATTGTATTTTAACTGTCATTTCAACATTTTTAAAAAAGTATATAATATATAATGGAAACTACTTTCTCTTAACCCATTTATCACAAATAATGGGCACCCCTACTGATTCACATGATTTCAAATCATTTTTTAACAAAAACAAATTATTCCACCTCATTTCTAGTGAGTAAAGGCTTTATCTTGATGCTAAGATTTATAGATTAATAATTATAAGATAGAGGCTTTTAAGCTAAGAGAAATGACAGAGCACTTTTTTTTTATTAACCTCTGAAACAAAGGCTGAAAACAACTCTGTCAGACTTTTATGTATTCGATTCAGCAAGTAAATTATATTAAAAGTTATTCCTATTATTTTATTTTTTCTCTTTTTTAAATAAGTTTTTTGTTTACAAATTATAGTACCTACTTTGAGCTCCTTCAAGGCTGCTAAATCCTGATCGAAACGATTATATGAATCGACAGATATATCTCCAGTTGAATTATCATCAATCATGTGTGGATAATTGTGAGTGAAATCATCCCAAATCGATAGACCTTTGCCGTCGGCATTCCACCCACCTTCAATCTGATAAGCTGAAGTCGCTACACCAAAACTGAAATTCTTTGGAAAATATGGATTACCCTCTGATGGAGGAAGATCACACGTGTCCAATGTCTGTATAGCACTTATTATTGAGCTGAGATGAAATGGAAGAATAATAAATAAACAAAAACAGAAAATTATTAAATCACAATTGAAAAAAAAAATAAACTGTATCTATTAAACAAATAATTACACTGTGAGTAAAATAAAAAAGCACGATGACAACATCTTATAGCCTCTTGCACTCTTCTCTATAGAGAACGAACGTACTGTTTCAAATGTTGATAAATTTCTAGACACACCAACAGCTGGTAATAAAAGCTCTAGCTTTTGATTGATAAGATTTGTTGACTGGAAATGGAACACAATTTTTGTTTCTGGTTCTGATTAAATTGATAACAATTGTTGATCGTTGAATTGTTGGGTAAGGTGGGGGAAGTTTCGACTTCCTAGATTGAAGATAAGCGTTTGATTTTTAAATAAAACATTTGACTGCTATTGATGTTTACAATATTTAGTCCAGTAAACAAATAGCTAATAATGCAAAAGTATTCCGCATGTAATGATGAGGCACATATCGCATGTGCTCTCGAATGTAAATAAATTCTTTAAATATTTTTAGTACTCAATAATGTCGTACAATGTAACAAATGCATAACCACATTCTTTTATTTAATCAACACATAATCAAGTCATCTAGAAATAAAAAAAAGTACAGTTCCGGAAAAATCGCTGGAGAGCTGAGTTTTTGGAACAACGCCACCTTTTTTCATGCATAAAGGCATGACTATTTCGCATCGGTTTCGGATTGATTTGGTTGTGCCTAAACTCTTAAGCGGTGTATTAGATTGAACAAAAATTGAAGATCAAGCAATTCTCTACAAAAAAAAACTTATTTTCTGGAGGAAATGTTATACTTATAACTTTTTAAATGTTACATAGCGTTGGATACACATATCGTACAAGCATTGATCTTCAATCGTCCGCCAGCCAGAAAAAATCGGTTATCATTGATTATCGGGAAATCGATAAATTCGGACCGAAGATATCCAGGCTTAACGACATCAATAATGGTTCCACTCTCTTCCACATTCTTCAAATTTCTTCACAATTTTACCGGGTTGTTCGATTATTAAGCGATCCATTACCGTAAATGGCAAACATTCAACTAATATTATGACACTTCAGATGACAGCTGAATTGGACGGGTGTCAAATGCCAACTCTACAAACTTGAAACCATGAAATGAATGGCCCTGTAGATTTAAAATATTTTCAGAAAATTTGAGGTCAAAGGACACAAGGTACAGTAGTGGAAAATGTAGTGTTCGGTTTGTGTTATGGCATTCCTTCAATTTAAATTAAACTGCAAAAAAAATGATTTGTTCGCACCACCCTCATGTCAAATGTTTTTTTTTTTTAATAGGTCGTCAACACTTAGCACTAGCCTTTGTATATGAAAACTATAGTACTCTCATGGCGAGTTTTTTTTAGGGTTGCCTGGATCCTGGTGGTGGCGCTGCAAAATGTGAGGTGTAAAATTCAATTTGGTGAGTCTTTAAGCGTCGAAAATTGGTGGTAGGAGCAAGAGGAGACTATTTTTTGGATAATTGCATCCAAAAAATAACAATAAATATCATTTAAAACCTCCATAAGCTCTCCGTAAAAATAAAAGAGTAAGGGTTGCCGGCATACATTAGATGTCGCCCCATTCGACTTCCACCATGAGAGTACTATAGTTTTCATATACAAAGGCACTAGCTATACGATTATATTTTAATTCCACCTGAAAATATGCAAGAAAACGTTTATAATATAGGCACCCTGTTGTTAAAGTACTGAATTTTAATTTTTTTTTTCTAAAAATAGATGCTTCAAAAGTTTTTGTCTCATTCAAATTAATTTTTACTAAAAACTGAGAAATAGAAATTTGTGAAGAATATTTTTAAACATTCCATAAAAATTGGATTTTGGACACATTCGCTAAACATTACCGAATCGCACGAAGCGAGAAATTTATTTTTAATGTTTGAATATTCAAGTAAAATAGTAAAAAACTTCGTTCTCGTTGAACGGAAATGAAAATGCATACATTCATGTCACTGCGGGATTTCATGATTTGGCATTTTTTGGATCGGGATTTTGTGATGCGAGATTTTTATTTTCGCGTTTCAAAAACATTTTATTTCCAGTTGGTTCTTCATTGAACATTTTTCTCTGCATTTTTTTTATCAAAATTTAATTTCGATAACATTTTGTTTCTCGAAAACTTTTTTAAAATATTCTTTTCATCATTTAGAAATTAGAACCATGGATTTTTTAAAGTTTTAAAATACATTTGTGTTTGGAAATTCCTGCCTGCCTGGAAATTCCTGCCTGGCACCCGACATCTTCGGGTACCCAGGAACCAAGGTATTGCTTACATTTCGCGGTCGAAATCAAGAGTTAGAAATAAGAGTAAAAAACAGAAAACCGTAGTTTTAAGAGTTTGACAAATTTTTTCGATAGTTAGGTAAGTATATCAATAAATAGGGAAAACAGTTGAATGTGAACAACAACAGTGTTGAAATTTATCATAATGCATAATGGCATATTATATTTCAATTATTATATTAGCCAAATACAAGATGCTCAAAATTTTATCTAGTTTATTTGAAAATAAAAAAAAATCTACCTACTGGGCGCAAGGTTTCCCCAATTCAGGTAATGTTTGAGTTGTACGTTGGTACCTGTTATTGTAGACACCTAGGTATACTTTTCAGTATTCAAAGATGACCAAAAAACCTGAAGCAAAAGGTTATTTTATTATTATTTGTTATTTTATATGCCTACTTAATGAGTTGTTTAGATTTTATTTATACACTAAAGACTTGTTTTAAATATTTTTTGTGAATGGTCCAGTTATTTTCATGCCTACATAAATATTTGAATAATATATTCAATTTAACTTACCATACGTGCTTACAAATTTATTGAATTCGCTTAAAAATCAAAAGACATGGTTTATATGCAAGA
Organism: Syrphus vitripennis; assembly: GCA_958431115.1. NCBI lineage: Eukaryota > Metazoa > Arthropoda > Insecta > Diptera > Syrphidae > Syrphus > Syrphus vitripennis. The sequence continues at coordinate 76,693,282 of OY288110.1, forward strand.
TTTCCAACCTGAAGAGATTGAGGAGTATTAAACATTTTGTGTTATATGTAGAGGTTATTATTTGATTTCTTGCCTTAAAAGTAACTAGTACTCAAAAATTGTTGTGTAGTTAAACAAAATTGCAAGAAATAGGTGAAAGATTAGTGAAAAGGTGAAAGAATGAGTGTGAATGTATTTTAAAAATCAAAAAAAAATATTTAGTGCATTTTCACGCGTTTTTCGGATAGAAAAAAAAATTAATAATAGAAGATAATGAAGCAAACTAAGTGATAATGTTCTAAACATGTACTAAATATTATATATTTTTATTTAAAAAAAAATAATTGAATACCATTAATCAATTTGTTTTAGATTTTTAAATTGTTATAATTTTATGGAGTAAGTGAATTTAAAACTGATTTTTTAACGCGTGTGATTGAATGTAAGACCAGTGAAGTGCAAAACTAAAAAATTGAGAAGAGATAAACTAGTTCACCTCGTTCACGTGATGGAACTAGTTCATTGAACTATGTAGTTTGAACTACACAGGCCTATAGTGTGAAGTTTTATTGAATTTGTTATTTTTGAAATTTATTCTCGACTTGTTTCGGTTGGTGCCAATTTTTTTTTTTTTATTAAATGGGGGTTTTAAGCCTATAAACAATTGATTGAGTTAGGTTAGGTTAATTAGGTCAATTTAACTTACATACACAATATATGTTTTCTAAAAAACCCACCAAGACAAACTGACGTGATATCCCATGACAATTTGAAATGAAGAGAGTGAAAGTAAAATATATAGCACCTGTTGTACAATTATGGCACAGCATTTGTTTAGGAATTTAACTTATTGATTTCGCTGGTTCAAGCATTGAATTGGCTGCCAAATTTGGGAGGCAAAAATGCTGAGCCACGGTTTAAATATTTTTGAAGCTGGACTTAAATTAAAAACTAAATTGAATCAATAATATTGCCTTTCTACAGTATCCACGAAATCGACGGATAAATTTCTGTCCACTTTGAAAAAATGAACCACGGAACTTGCCCTAGTATTGCAAAAAAATTCATGTATATAAAAATTACTTTTTGACAAAAAAAAACCGCTTAAAGGACTTTTCAAAAAAAATTCGGATGTTTTTTGAAATTTTGACAAAACCCTCCCTCTTCGTTCGTAATAAGTTTTTGATTTTTCAAAAAAATCAAAAATTACAAATTCAAAAAAGTTATATGTATTACTACACCCACTCTACCTTACAGATATTATAAGTTATAAATCCAAGAAGCTTCGTTGTTCCTCAGGTCCAGTTTTTCAGTATGATATTAAAATTGAGTCCGATTGAATTCAGCATTCATAACTAATTCTGGCCATCTGATAAATAATTAACATCCTTCGTATTGAGACCGTTTATACAAAAAGCAGCTATAAAATGTTGACATCGTTGATGTTTATTGGAATCGAAATGGTGTAATTATTTCATTGATATAAATTCATGATTTGTATATTAAAAGTTTTTTTTGTAGTACTTTCCTCATCAGTTCAATTACTTGTGCTATCCAGACAACACAAACGTGTGAACTTCCTGCAAAGGGCAATCCATACTTTCCAAGTAATTTCAGTTTTGGTGTAGCAACTGCAGCATATCAAATTGAAGGTGGATGGAATGCGGATGGTAAAGGTCCATCGATTTGGGACGATTTCGTGCACAATTATCCAAACTTGGTTCATAACAGTTCAACCGGTGACATATCTGCTGACTCGTATCACCGTTTTGATCAGGATTTAGCGGCATTAAAGGAGCTTAAAGTAGGTAATTTTTTTTATAAGAGTAAATACTACTAGTTGTTATGTATACCTCTATACATTCAATTTACATAATGTACTTGGAAAATGTTTTTTGTTTTTCGGATTCATTGAATAAACATATGACCTTTGTTTCCATTTCCAGGTGAACCATTATCGTTTTTCAATTTCATGGCCTCGAATTTTCCCTAATGGTGATATATCATCCCGAAATCAAAAAGGAATTGATTACTATAATGATGTCATTGATAAATTATTGGCAAATGGTATTGAACCAATGGTCACAATGTTCCACTTCGATTTGCCATTAGACATTCAGAAACAAGGTGGATTTGTGAACGACAAACTATTCATTGGCAAGTTTGTCACATATGCAACAGAATTATTTAAAAGTTTTGGCGACAGAGTAAGATAATTTATAAATAATATTTTTCTTGTGGAATTTACTCGGATTGAACATTATGGACGCGACACAGGTTTGAATGAATTCTTTGAAAATGCTGCAGTGCACAAAGTTAATGCAAGTATGCCTGGGACAAAGTTTTAATTTTTGTGGTCCAAAGCCCATTAAAAAGTCCCTATTCGGTATCGTGGCAGCCCTTGGCATAGTGTGTAACTCTTTCATGCTGGAGGTCTGGGTTCGATTCCCATCGTCGTTCATGTAAAAACAAAAATGTTATTTTTGCGGGCAGCAGCCTATTGCCAGAAATTGACAAACTCCCAAGAGTATCATTTGTCAAGAAAAAAGTGCTTCTCACTGCAGCCGTTTGGTTTCGGCATAAAAGTGTAGGTTTGTGGAGCGTCACAAAGTTTATTTCATTTATTTTATATTTGGAATCGTCGCAGCGCTGCGCCGTCTATCGTCGCCACTTAAAATTATTACTGTGCGCCACTTTGGAAAAAGTTATAAATACTTCGAATCAAAGTTTTCGCCACTTTGAACCAATGACGTTGCTGTTTAATTTTTTTCATGTCCCGCTTCAACCGACACGCTCTGGCATTTTGCCACAACTGATTCAAGTTTACGCGCTCCCTGCGCTGCGTCGCGTCTATTTTGTTCCATGCATCAAAATACTGAATTCTGCACTATTTTACCAATGCAGAATTTACCAGTATAATTAATTTAATCAACTCATGTTTTTAGGTAAAAATATGGATGACATTCAACGAAGCGCAGGTTTTCTGTAAGTCAAGCTATGCAGATGGACGATATCCACCATTGGCTGGAATGACTGGAATAGGAGACTACATTTGTGTCAACAACACATTAAAGGCGCATGCTGCCACTTATAAAATTTACAAATCAAAATTTTATGAAAAACAAAGAGGCAGAATTGGCCTGGCTATAGGAAACTATTTCTATTTTCCAAAGACTCCAAATGATACTGAAGCCGCTTATCGTGCATTGCAATTTAATGTGAGTTGAAATTTAAACGTTTTCTTTTAAAATACAAACTGCAAAATATTACTAATATATGTAAATAACTGTTTATATTTTAGATGGGATTCTTAGCTCATCCGATCTTTAGCAAATCCGGTGATTATCCTGAGGTTATGACTAAAAACATCGAATTAAATAGTCTCAAGGAAGGAAGAATGAAATCACGTCTGCCATCGTTGAAAGGATTTTGGAAAAATATTATAAAAGGTTCAGCCGATTTTTATGCACTTAACTACTATACTTCGAGACTTATACAACGTTCCATAAAACCTAATGGTGGGAACCCATCGTGGGAGCGTGATATGGATTGTGATGAATCGTTAGATCCATCCTGGTTAAAATCTGCAGGAACTTGGGTATATTGTGTTCCAGAGGGATTGGAAAGTATGTTGAAGTAAGTATTTAAATCGGTTGGAAATATATGTTTATAAAAATTTTAAATTTTATTTTAAAAAAGGTTTGTTCGTGATGAATATGATAATATAGAAGTTATAATAACTGAGAATGGCTGGTCTGATACAGGCGAACTTGATGATGACAAAAGGATTCGATACTTGAAAGTAAGAAATTTATTCTACTCAAAGGTTTGCTAATTTTGGAATCATTCAACTGTGTATATTAGTTTTAAAACTATGTATTTGAAGCTCAGGCGTTTATTCCAAAGTTTCTTAAAAATTTTGCTGATTTGAATAGCTAGTTGAAAAGCTAGTGTTTTGAAAAGAAATGTCGATTTTCGAAGTAAGATTTTGAAGTGTGTACTTGTCCGATCATAAAGATTAAGGTGTCTATCAATAGAAAAATGCCATCTCTAAAAAATTATTGAAGCCAAAATTTATTTTAATTTTGCTCTTTTAGTCGGTAAAACGCCTTAAAAAATGACAGATGGCGAAAAATGATATTTTTCAAAGCGAAAATTTAAATTATGAAATTTAATTTTTTTTTTAATTTAACCAGTTACCAGTAAAAATTGTATTAAAATAAAATTAAAATGTGTGTTTCTGAGAGAATTCACCTTTTAATATTTTTCGTATAACTCCGAAACTAGGCAAAATTTGACATCTTAATCGGAGACACCTTTTTTTGTAGAGAATTGGATTTACCTACTATAAAAAAGACTGATTGTTTTTTTTATTAAAATTATTTAAATAGGAAAAATTAACAACAACGATAGGTTGGCAAAAAAAATTATTTATTTGATAACCTTTTACCAAATTTCTTTTCGAAAATTGATAGACTAAACTCTTTTTATTATGATGTTTCAAAAAGTTTGTTTGATACAAATTGGTTATTCAAAATATAAGCAGTTCTTGAATTTTGTAGCTTTTCTTTTCACTTCTTATATACATTCTTAGATATTATCAAAATTACAAATTAATATACTTGTTTAAATACATTTACAAAAGTAGGTACATATAATGAAAACCAAAAAGTTAACATATTCCTATTTTGTTCCCGTTTTTAAAACATTGAGTTAAAAAAAAAAAATCATACAAAATTTTATCACCATCGGATCCATAGAATCGTTGCGTTGATAAGAAAATCGATAATCAAATCTTTATTTCTACATTGAGCTTACTTTTAATATCGATTATGTTACTAGTTATTTAATATTATTTATTAATTTTTATTGTTTTTATTATTTTGTTAATTTTATCAATTTCACCAGAGTCATTTGCAAGCAGTCTTAAATGCCCTAAACGATGGCTGTAATATCACTGGCTATACATATTGGAGCCTTTTCGATAATTTTGAATGGAGAACTGCATACAGGTAAGTTTTTCACAAACTATTAAAAAATTATCTAATTAAAAATAAATATATATTTTTATTCCTCAGTCTCAAATATGGTCTTTATGCTGTGGATATGTTAAGTCCAAAAAAAGAGAGAACACCAAAAAAATCTGCCAATTACTATAAACAAATTATTGAATCTAAACAAATTTTATGACACAATTAATAAAGCTACATAAATCGATAACAATTAGGTACATAAAAAAATTATTTAGTTATTATTTAAAAATATAAAATAACATAAAACCAACACAAACTGAAACAATGTAGATATAAATATGTAAGTAATGAGGAAAAGTGATAGACATGTTCGGACCTTTTGACCTGATAATTTGATAATTTATTCAAAGTTTTCGATTAGGTACACTAGTGTAAAAAAAAAATTGGACAGTTTTTGAAAATTCAGCTCTCAGTTATTCAAAATTTAAAATAAACATCTGTTTGAACAAAATATTGAGTTTTAAATTAATTTTTTTGAAAAATATTCAGCAAATTTTCCAAAATTTCACTCATGAAATATAAATTCTATCTAAGAAAAATTGTATGATTGCTGACGCTTGATTGAACCCTATTTTCATAATCGATCAATCTGACTTTTGGTTGAATGGCTACTGACTGTTTAGTGTGCTTTATGTACTTGTGGAATCACGATGTTGCCTATAATGTTACTGTCAGTGGGGAGCTATAGAGCCATGATTGCTGACTTTTTCGTTCCTCAATTAAATAACTATAATGTCCATGAGCTGTGGTTTCAACAAGAAGGCTCAACATGTCATTCAGCTGTCACAATTGATTTATTGAAGGTAACGCATAAAAAATATGAACTACTTATTTAAAATAAAACTAAATTGTTGGCAATTCTTAAGCAAAGTCATAAGGCAGCCTCTCATTTCAACTTCAGAAAAGCATTTTTCAGAAAAGTATTTTTCATCCATAATCCAACAGTTCCTTTCGTGTAGCAATTGCAATGAGGATTTTGTTAAAAAAATTATGAACTTTTCGTTTTCAACAAATTTTTTCGACAAAATAAACAATACGCCTTCAAGGACATACAGTCTTGTAAAGCTTCGGGCTTTATAGAGGTTGGTACATTCTTTCGCGCCCTTTTAATTGATGGGATGAGGAAAAAAGTGCGCAATTTTTTTAAATACTCAAACCGATTTCTATTTTTAACAGATTTACAGAATCTTTATTCAGATTTTAAATTAAAAGAATTTTGAAGCCAGAATTTTCAAAAAACCTAGAACTAAGACCCCAACCCTTCTTTGAAAATAAATTGTCTAAAAACAATATTTGGTTAAAAAATAGAAGAAGGTAATTTTCTCTGGAAAAGGCTTTATTAAAAAATAATGGTACCTTCCTGTCGTGTTACCGTTATAACAAAATTAATTCATCTCGAATATTGCTCCAACAGTTTTATGAAGTTTTTATGTCGCTATTACAACTTTGAATATGGCCGCACTTTTAGGTCTCCAACTGTCTGTCTACTTTAATATTTTTGTTGTTGTGTGTACGTATGCATAAGGTAATCATCTCCTAAACATTTTTATTTAAAATAATAAGATAATTTTATTTTTTTTAGCTAAGTTCATCGAACGCAACAACAAATTCAAAGAAGCGCATTGTGTTGATTTCATTGCCATTTGCAATACCTTTGCCTTTGACATTGAATGCGATGAAGATAAGACTACCAGCACGAGCTTTAGAAGATTTGTCTGCATACATCATACAATCATACATAATGTGAACAATGTACATATATCCACGAGCATGTATTATGCTTAATTTATAAAAATAAGTAATTATAGAAATGTGATTTATTTTTGGCGACTATGAAACAGTCTCATTGCAATTCGAAATTCAGTTAATTTATATTGTTTAATGAATAAACACAATTTCTTAAAATGAATAAAATAATTCTAATACTCATTGTTGGATTATTAATTAAGTGCGTAAAAAATATTGTATTAATAAAAAATAAATATACTATATTCATATTAATTTTTTAAAAGGTCTTCAGATTTTGTAAACATTGATTGTGCTTCGATTGAAAGTTTAAGCTTTCCGGCAAACTTTAGTTTTGGTGTTTCAACTTCAGCTTATCAAATTGAAGGGGGTTGGAATGAAGATGGAAAAGGTTTGTCAATTTGGGATGATTTTGCACACAGAAATCCTGAATTGGTGTTAGATGGATCGAATGGAGATATAGCTGCAGACTCATACCATCGATTTGATGATGATTTAAAATTACTCAATGATCTTAAGGTATGAATGAATTTAAATTGAAGATTTTAATGGGACCTTCCAATATTCAAAATTAGTTACGACTTATAAAGGGTGTGTTTTTTTAGAGGTACATTTATAACTTTGAAAGGGAATAAAACAAAGATGAATTTTTAAAATTGACATAAAATTGACTTTGTTCGAAAGATAATCTTTTGGCATTATAATTTGAATATGATTTCCGATTTACAACCGCCACAGTTGGATCGGACAGAATTTAATCTGGTTTCAATCACTTTTTACAACGTTTGTTTTCGTATATCACCGCGTGGTGAATATTGTCCTCCAAGTGGTCGTTTCTGGCTTATCGGCGTAGACTAGCGACGTCTAGCGGCGGCGCGGCGTTAAATCACACGATCTTGCAGGCCAATTCAAGGGTCCAAAACGTTAAAATATGCGGTTACCAAACGTTGCCTTCAATAAATCAATTGCGGCGTGAATTGTGTGACATTTTGCGCCGCACCGTCTTGTTGGGGAACGTAAAAGTCAGTAATTATGGCTCTGTGCTACACAATACAGTTATCAGCTGTTAAAATGGCCGCCAGTTAAAAAAGTGCTGCCAACTCAAAGTTCCATACCTCTTAAAAAATACCCTTTACTAAGAGAAAAAATTTTCTAGACTGATAACCTTCCTCTCGTGCAGTCTTGCAGTGTTGCCACCCTTGAAACAACTTCTAAAAAGTAACCTTAAGGCATGTTTTAATACGGCCAATCCGTCCATTTTTTTTTTCTTATAAAGATATAAAATTGTTCAGTTATTAACAACTTTCCTTACTATAGGTCAATCACTATCGGTTCTCAATTGCATGGACTAGAATTTTCCCAAATGGTGAAGTTACATCTAGAAATCAAGCTGGAATCAATTATTACAACAATGTTATTGATAAACTTCTTGCAAATGGAATAACACCATTGGTAACAATGTACCACTTCGATACACCATTGGAAATTGAGAAAAAAGGTGGTTTCACAAGTTCCCTGAGTGTTGAATATTTTGTTCAGTATGCAACTGAATTATTCAAAATTTTTGGTGATAGGGTAAGTTCTATGAAATTAGCTACTACCTGTCTATATTCCAGTTTTTTTTTTTCAGGTCAAAAACTGGATAACTTTTAACGAACCTTGGTATATGTGCAAACGGGCTTATGGTGATGCGGTGTACCCTCCTCTTGTTAATGTTTCTGGAGTAGCAGACTATCTTTGTATACACAACATTCTAAAGGCGCATGGTGCGGCTTATCGTGTTTACAAATCAAAGTTCTTCGCAGAACAGAAGGGCAAAGTAGGCATCTCAATTAGCAGTCCGTATTTTATCATTTCAAACTCTTCGGATATTGATCTTCTAGAACGTGCAATGCAGTTCCATGTAGGCCTTAAACTTTATATTAAGAACCCTGCAAATACTTTGTACTATTTTTCAGCTTGGTTACATGGCACATCCAATTTTCAGTGAATCCGGTGGATATCCTGAGGTAATGGTGAACGAAATTGCTAAAAACAGTCTGGAAGAAGGAAGATTTATGTCACGCTTGCCGAGACTCGATGAGGAATGGAAAAAAATTATCAGAGGATCGGCTGACTTCCTCGGCCTCAATTATTATTCGTCAAGATTTATCAGACGTCCCACAGAACCAATTGATCATATTCCATCTTATGAACGGGATGCAAATTATGAAGTTCATACAAATGTTCCATTATTTCAGCAAAAATGGCATCCATCCGGTTTGGAGAGTCTGTTGCAGTAAGTTTCTAGGGAATGTGTTGTTGGTTGATTTTTTTCTTTACCATAACTCTGTTTTAAATAAGATGGATCCGAAGAGAGTATTCTAATGTGCCAGTTATGATCACAGAAAATGGTTGGCGTGATAATGGAGAAATTGAAGATGATAACAGAACAAATTATTTAAAGGCTAGTTCAGTGATTTCTTATTTATTATTATTTATTTATTTATTAATTCACTTTAGGGCCATTTACAAGCTGTTTTAAATGCAGTGAATGATGGGTGTAATGTTTTTGGTTACACCCAATGGAGTTTGATCGATAATTATGAGTGGGTGTTTGGATATACGTAAGTTTTTTTTTTTTTGAAAAACAGGTATAAAAAACAAGAAACCGACATAATTTTTCTTTTTGTTTTAAGGTCAAAGTTCGGACTCTACGCAGTTAATATGACTAGCCCGACAAGAAATCGTTATGCGAAGAAGTCTGCTAACTTTTATAAAAAAGTTTTAAGTTCAAGAAAATTAGATAATGAAGATATTAATTAGATAAATGTGTATTGCATACTTTCAAATTTAATATATATATACCTAATAATTTAGAATTTTAAAATAAAGTTACAACTCATTTATAAAAAAGCGAATTTTTGAACAAGAGTCCAAATTTTTTTCAAAAAGAATGGTTCTGGATGTTTTTGGTATTTAATAATGCACATTTAAAACAAAATATATTAACCCGATTTCAAAATATTGAGTTTCCACAAAAAATTTTTTTTTTTTTCAAAAACCCAAAATATGAGATTAAGATTGGAAGGATGGATTTTAACAAGAATGATGAACTGACGGACTGAATTGACTCGGTAGGTAGTTCAATTTCCATATGGTTGTTCCAAAACAAATCAATTTGACAAATTTTTTTTGAAACGTTTTGCATGAAATGACATTTTTGTAGTTAGGCTGCTTCCGTCAGTTTACATTGAATACATTGATTTGAATTAAACAAAAAGAACTTGTGTGTACTACTAGCAAGCTTAGAGGCTTGAGTTTAAGCATTCTTTTTATTTCAAAATCTGTCCCGTGTTGGAATCGAGGTAGAGATTTTTTTCGTGATAAATATATTTTTTTTTGGTTTTTATCCGGCATCTTTTCCAATTTTTTGTTATGAGGAGCATTTGTTTTATTTCGGCATCACTTTTTGTTACAATTTATTTTTTTTCATAAATCTTCGTTTTATTGAGTGTTGGGGATATCTTTTTTCTAATCATTTATTCCCTTAGCTCTGTCTCTTTCTTTTGATAAAATTAACTTAATTTTTGCAAATTTTTGTTTGTTCTTCAAAAACTTTAAATATGTGTTAAGTATTGTTCTGAATTATGCCATACAAAATTCAAATCACTTGCACGAACACCATAAGAAAATAAAAACAGATTTTGTATGCGTGTACGATTTTTCGTTCACCATTTTACGCCTGACCAATTATTTTTTTTTTACAATTATTTTTCGGCATATTTCCAACAGTTATATTTTCTTGTTTATTTTATTTTTGAATAATTTTTGTTCTTGGAGTTCAAAAAAAATTCCCAGTTTATTCTCTGAGGATTTTTTTTAGCGAAAGTGAATTAACGGTAAAAAAAGATACTACAGACACCTTAGGTGCATTGCAACCAACTAGCATATTATATCAATAGGTATGTATACTCATATAAACATAACTCCTGAAAGAAGAGGCGCCAAAAAATATTTCTCCCAGGGCCCCATTATGTCTAAGACCGGGCCTGAATACATAAGAATTCAAAACATGTCTTATTTTAAAATTATCAAGTCTACAGTGAGATACATTTTTGTTTATTCCACTCATCAATTGCATATAATATGTGCGTCATAAATATTCGGCATAGGAACAAAACCTGGCTTCAGATAAGAAAAATCAGATTTCAGACTGAGATAAGATTTTGTTTTGCATATACAGTAGTGCCCTGATAATGTGAATTCTCAATACTGTGAATTTTGTATATCAAGATTGTGAACTTCGGATACTTTTGGATCCTGGAATGTGAATTTATTTTTTAAACTTTTTTTTTATTTCTCTTGTTCTTTTTCTTTATGCGAAATATTACAATAAGGCCCAATTTAATCAATATTTATTAAACTTTCCTCATTAAAAATGGGGAATTAAAACATTTTTTTTTAAATTTCATAAATTTATCATTTTGAATAAATAATTAAGCCTAGCTGATATTTGTTTTGAAATAGATTTGTGGTCTGTGTTTGTTTCAAAAACTCTCTCAAAAACTTGTTCACATCGCGAAGGGACTACTGTTCCATCCATCATGTATTTGATCAAATGAGGAACAAGCTCACAGTGTTTTAATAAACTATAAAGTCTTAAATTAGCTTGTATAAATCGTTCTGGTTGAGTTCTGCCAAAAATCAATAAAATAAAAATATTAGTATGGTAATCGATGCCCGTGCCGTGCTGTGCTTGCTTGTCAATCAATAATGTATACCAGTTTTTATATTTATATAAAAAATTTTGTTTTTTATTTCGAATTCATGCACAAGGCATGATCAGTTTTGACAAAAGTTTAACAATTGTGACGGGTGGTAGTCGTCGGTCGGTGAAAGCACAGCGATGAAAATAAAAGTTTTGCTAAGCCATTGACTTTCTTATTATATCGATAAATCACAGGAAAGTGGCTTAATGTGTTAATTGGAGGTATGCTTTCATTATTAATACCAAAAGTTAAGTGTTTAAAAAAAAAAAATTTCAAAAATTTATCATACGTCTTACATTTAGTTGTGATTGTTATGAAGCACCAGTTCTATTCTTTACCAAGTGTTCAATAAATAATGTACTAGCATATAGCTATGCAAAAAATAAAAAAAAGAGAATTGAGCGCCCGTCTATAGTCCCTTAATATGAAAATTAAATGTTTTAAGAGAAATATGTAAGTCAAATTGTGCAAAAACTTTGTTGGGATTTTTGGAGGACTTTCTATCTGGGTGTGAAGGACCTTGCATTCTTAATGAAAGGAATTTCAATTCAACTTTTTAATTCTTGGCTATGAGACTCTGAAATTCGCGTATAGTGGAGGACGAGGTTCAGAGTATTTATCAAAATAGATATAGGTACATAGGAAAGGCCGTTCGTTATTTTTAAATAAAGCTCTTCGAAAATTCGAAATATTCATAATTAAAAAAAAAGTAACAAATTTCTTTGGTTTTTAATTTTATCTTATCATTTTGTCAACTTTTTTTCACAGAGTTTCATTGGTTACATATTCCTAAGAAATAAAATTAAAAAAAAAAAAAGTTTTGAATAATTTTTTTATTTTGAAAATTCACGTTTGCTTTTAAATTGTAATTTTTAGCAATATGGAACGAATCAATATCTTCGAAAAAATAGCAACAACTTGCAAAAGAAAATAATTTGAAAGATAGGAAGTAGCTAGCTATCCATGATAAAGTTTTAGAAAATTTTAAGAGTTTTCCAGAGTGAAATGGTGATTTTATAATTAAGATTGTGAAGTGTGTAGTTGTCCGATAAAAATGATTAAAATGCCTATGGTTAAAAAAGTTGTTCTTAAAGAAATAATTATTATTATTTATTTTAGCCTTTAAAAAAAAAAACGAGAAAATTGCTATTTTGTAAAGTGAATATAACTTAAACTGCGATTTGTCAAAAAAAAATTCAAGATTTGCATTCAATATGTTATAATTGTTGTGTATTTTTTTTTACAGAAAATTCATGAAATTCTTATTTGGAAAACATTTAAATGTTAACCATGCATACTAAAAAAAAACAAGAAAATTTAATTTATTCATCTGACAAGCATGACTCATGCAAACGATAAACACACATATCTGAGAAGCTAAATGGGAAGAACAACAATTTCAAAATTTCAAGATCTGAGTATACCTACAGTTAATTGTACAATTTTTTGGTGTAAAAACAAAAAAAAAATTCAAAAAAAAAAAAAAAATTATTCATATTTTTTTGAACAAAAACATATTATGTAATATTGACATTGTGAAATCAGCTATTTAACAGCAAAACTTGAAAATTTAAGTATGTAATCAACCGTAGGTGGTTTTAAAATTATTTATGAATATAGAAATTACGTTTTCGATGAGTAATTTCTTTTTTATTGTTTTTTTTTTCTGTATAAAAACAAGTCTTTTGGGTTGGGAGGACTAAAAAACATCCTAACTATCTTGTAAAAAATTATTTATTATTTGTCCAATAACTCATTAGTGTTTTGTTTTTGTACGAAATGATCTCAATTTTTTTTAGAATATGTACATATATACATAATGTATTTATCTACAAAAGATCTATAGGAATAATTCGTTACACAGTTAAAGCGATACCAAGTGAAATTTGCGTAAAATTGGGGACCTTTAATGAGATGAGTATTGAGCACTCGATCATGATTATTGAATACAATATACAGTGCACAGTGTTGTAATATATTTGATAACTGATACCTATAAAACTGTTAAAATTTCCCTTACCTATCGCTATTTTCACTGTCTACTTTTTTAATAAATATAAATAATGTATTTAGGATTTGAAGTTTTTTGGCCCCCCGAGAGGTTCAAGATTTTTTTTTTTGTAAATGTTACATGGAATAGAAATATTAAGTTAGAAAGGCGGTGTACTACTTGTTCTCTTCTTACACTCAAACAAAAAAAAATGAACAAGTAAATTTCGTTCTTATCATTTTATTGACTGACTAAAAATTATTGTTCAGTAAATAATACTAACATTCTCAGATTTATTGTTTTCCGTTTCACTGCTAGTTTTTTTTTTGTTTTACTTAAGGCCACAAGTAAACCTTGACCGTTGAGCATCAAGCAATGAATGAAGATGAATGGAAATCTCGTCAATTGATATATGGGTCGAAAATGTTCACGTTTTAAGGTCAAAGTTATCAATAAAATTCTAAATAGCCTATTAGTCATGTTATGTATGATGCTGACAAAATTTAAAATTCTATAAAAATGCCCTTGATTAGAATTTTTTTGATTGTCTACAGCTAAGAGAATGTTTTTTACTACGGCAACACATACACCTAGATATGTACATATTTGTTATTTCACTTCACTTCAATAAAAAAAAAAAAACATATTAACCTTCTGAAATAAGAAGATTTGTAGTTGTGTTTATTGGAGTAGTAAATTTTTATCAATAATAAAATTGATAAATAAAAATTAATTCATAAAATAATAGCCTCTTAATCATTTATTGGATCAATTATAATTCATAACTTTTTTCAATTGCAGATACATAAATCTTATCAAATCAAAAGCAAAGAGCTTTTGTAGCTCTCAGTGCGTCTGATAAACAATTAACATTTATTCCACTGAAACCGTTCGTATTGAAGAAGAGGCTATAAAATGCTATCATCGTTCCTCCTTATTGGACTCGTGTTAGCGTAATTATTTTTTTAATTATGGACATTATTTAATGACATTTTGTATTACACATTATTTGTGTTCCTTTTTTTTAGCTCAATAATTTGTGTTATCGAGGCAACAAAAACGTGCGATCTCCTTCCAAAGGGCAATCCATACTTTCCAAAGAATTTTACTTTTGGTGTAGCAACTGCAGCATATCAGATTGAAGGTGGATGGAATGCCGATGGTAAAGGTCCATCGATTTGGGATGACTTTGTGCACGATTATCCACATTTGATTGATAGCAATTCAACGGGTGACATTGCTGCTGACTCATATCACCGTTTTGATCAGGATTTAGCAGCCATGAAGGAGCTCAAAGTAGGTAAATTTTATAAAGTGTATTAAGAATTTAGTAATAATAGAAGAATTACTAAAGACAGCAATTGGGATTGAGGGTGAAGTTCCAAATTACTGTCTTTAACTTTACCTCTTTCTAACTATGGTGGGTTTACTCTAATTTTATAATTAACTTTCCTTTTTTAAGTTTTTGCTTTTCAATTTTCAATATTTACTAGAAGAGTCACACTTGTCTTCGAGATAATTTTAGTAATACTTTTGGTTCGTCAAATACACATACATTTATATATTTCTCTCCTTCTCCAGGTAAATCATTATCGATTTTCAATTTCATGGCCCCGCATCTACCCCAATGGCGACATATCATCTCGAAATCAAAAAGGAATTGATTATTATAACAATGTCATCGATAAGCTATTGGAAAATGGTATTAAACCGATGGTAACAATGTTCCATTATGATCTTCCTTCGGAAATTCAAAAAATTGGCGGATTTGCAAATCCACTATTTATCGAAAAATTTGTCATTTATGCAACAGAATTATTTGAAAATTTTGGCGACAGAGTAAGATTAAAAAAAAAAAAATTAAATCCACACAATAATAAGTTTTGTGTAATTTTTTTAGGTGAAAATTTGGGTGACATTCAATGAACCTGTGATCTATTGCAAATCAAGTTTTGCAGATGCAAGATATCCTCCACAAGTTGACTTGAGTGGAGTAGGAGATTACATTTGTTCAGACCACACAATAAAGGCTCATGCTGCAGCTTATAAAGTTTACAAATCTAGGTTTTATGAAAAGCAAAGAGGCAAAATTGGTATAGCCCTAGACGGCTATTACTATTTTCCAAAGGCAAATGAAACTGAAGCTGCTCACCGTGGAATGCAATTTAATGTGAGTTTCGAAAGATCTCTCAAAATCCTGGATTTAAATTTGAGAATAATTGTCAAGTTTCTCACTTTTTCTTTAGATAGGATACTTAGCTCATCCGATCTTTCACAAATCTGGAGGCTATCCTGAGGTGATGGTTAACAAAATCAAAGCAAATAGTTTAAAGGAAGGAAGAATTACATCACGTCTACCTCCGCTCAAAGGATATTGGAAACAGGCTTTAAAAGGTTCTGCAGATTTCTTCGCACTCAATTACTACAGTGCGAGAATGATCGAAAATGCCGTTGAGCCTCAAGGTGCAAACCCCTCGTGGGAACGTGATATGAGTATTCGGGAATTGGTAGATCCAGCATGGTTACAAGGAGAAGCATCTTGGTTGAGCTGTGTTCCAGAGGGATTGGAAGGTATGTTAAAGTAAGTTATTGTCCAAATATAATTATAATGTTTTGTGTACGAAAAGCTAACTTGTATTTATTTTAAAAAAGATTCATTCGTGATGAATATGACAATGTAGAAGTTATAATTTCTGAAAATGGATGGTCTGATAAGGGGGAGCTCGATGACTACAATCGAATTCGATATTTAAAAGTAAGATTGACAAATTATTGAAAACTACTTTAATTTGATTTATTATTAATTATTTATTTTTTTTTTCAACAGAGCCATTTGCAAGCAGTTTTAAATGCACTAAACGATGGTTGTAATGTAACCGGCTACACATATTGGAGCCTTATGGATAACTTTGAATGGAAAAGTGGATACAGGTTGGTTAAGTTATAATCAAACAAACAGTTATAATCAAACAAAATTTGATATAATCCGCAGTGTTAAATTTGGTCTATATGCTGTGGATATGTTAAGTCCTAAAAGAGAAAGAACCCCGAAGAAGTCTGCAAAATATTACAATCAAGTTATTAAATCCAGACAAATTTCAAATGGAATAAATAGATTTAGCAAGAACGCTTGAACATAGCATTAAATTATGATATAAAGAGATATGTATATAACATCAGTGAAGTAAATAAATAATATTTTAAGTATTTATTAGTTTATATCTAAAATTATAACTACAATATATACTATACATTAGGGGGTCCGGGAATATCCCAAGCATATCAAAATATTATGTCGCGAGAGAATTTTTTTTTCTCAAATTTTATTGATTATATTATTTTGTTAATAATTTTAATAAATTAATTTTTTTTCTTTGAAATTGCATTTAAAAATTTATTTAATTTATTTCGATTTCTAAAGTTATTAATTAGTTGAATGTCTTACAATTCTTACGTATTTTTCTTATTTATATTTTGTCTCTCGATTTACGACAGCTGTTGCTTTTTTATCATTGATTCTTATTGAATAATAATCCGTTAAAAAAAAATATTTTTAAACATTTTAGAAAAAATGATTATATTAATAATTTACTTCGGTTTTAAATTTTTTTTTATTTTTTTCAATGTCATTTTTAAAATAAGAAAAATAAAGAATTATTTACATATAGCATAGTTATGGATTCGTAATAAAAAATCAAATATAGTTTTGAGGGGAAATTAAAACGGTTTTTAAAAATAACGTTAGGTACCTGTCATAAAAAAAATGCTAACACAAGTAGAAAAAAAATTTGCGTTAAAAAATTTTAATAAAAATTACTTCCAAAAATAAAACTACTTGCATTAAAATAAGTGCAAATCAGATTATAAATTATTTGGATTTACAAAGAACAGGAAAATTAAAAACTATATTTCTTTGCATTCAAAAATGGAAATTTAATACTATTTTCATATCTTAAAAAATGCAAATTGAAATCATTTTATTTTTGCATTGAAGAAACTTTATATTTAAAATAAAATGTTTTGAATTAAAATAAAAAAAAACTGATATATTTTAAATTTCAGTGGTGGGAATTTTGACCAAGATCTCAGCAAATCAAAATACAAAAAAATATTACAAATATTGGAACCCTGAGTTAATTTCATGATTTTTGTTAGATAAGTGTTAGAACCGAAGCTGATTGTTGGAAAAAAATTTATAATTTTTTTATTTTTGATTTTTTTTTATACAGGGTGAGTCATGAGCAATGCGACAAAATGCTAGGGCGTGTAGGTTGCGTTGAGACAAGAAAAAAATCGTATGGGAGGGGGGGTCTATTCCCCCCCGTTTAGCCGAGAGGGGCAATTTTCGAAAAAATTGACTTAAAATGGAAAAAAAAATATTTAAAATCAACGGCTTCATTCAAAATGCTATGCGATACCTTTTTGAAAAGCTAACAACTTTTTCTTTCATTCTGTGTTTAAATAAATCTATTCTAAGAAATAGTTTTTGAAATATTAATTTTCAAAGTCAAAATTTTGAAAAAAAAATTGGAAAAAAAATATTCAAATTAATTTTTTTCAAAATTTTACGTAATTAAGTGCTAATTTTAATTTCAAAATTAAGTGCTGTTATTAATTCTAATTCAAAATCAGAAAACCGGATGCAAAAAATTTATCTCGTTCTCAAGAAATTAAAAGAATTCTAAAGCTAAAAATAAAAAATTAATGATCGCTAAACTTTTTAAAACAAGAAAATGATGATTTGCTTTATTTATAAGTCCTTCCAATAAAAAATATAGTAAAAATAAAAGGACTTTTTAAAGCAAATCATCATTTTCTTGTTTTAAAAAGCTAAACTTTTTAAAACAAGAAAATGATGATTTGCTTTATTTATAAGTCCTTCCAATAAAAAATATAGTAAAAATAAAAGGACTTTTTAAAGCAAATCATCATTTTCTTGTTTTAAAAAGCTAAACTTTTTAAAACAAGAAAATGATGATTTGCTTTATTTATAAGTCCTTCCAATAAAAAATATAGTAAAAATAAAAGGACTTTTTAAAGCAAATCATCATTTTCTTGTTTTAAAAAGTTTAGCGATCATTAATTTTTTATTTTTAGCTTTAGAATTCTTTTAATTTCTTGAGAACGACATAAATTTTTTTTATCCGGTTTTCTGATTTTGAATTAAAATTAATAACAGCACTTAATTTTGAAATAAATTAAAATAAGCACTTAATTACGTAAAATTTTGAAAAAAATTAATTTGAATATTTTTTTTCCACTTTTTTTTCAAAATTTTGACTTTGAAAATTAATATTTCAAAAACTATTTCTTAGAATAGATTTATTTAAACACAGAATGAAAGAAAAAGTTGTTAGCTTTTCAAAAAGGTATCGCATAGCATTTTGAATGAAGCCGTTGATTTTAAATAATTTTTTTTCCATTTTAAGTCAATTTTTTCGAAAATTGCCCCTCCCGGCTAAACGGGGGGTAATAGACCCCCCCCCTCCCATACGATTTTTTTCTTGTCTCAACGCAACCTACACGCCCTAGCATTTTGTCGCATTGCTCATGACTCACCCTGTATAGGGTGCAGCTCACCAAACGCACAGTTGCATTTTAAACCCTAATAATACTAAAAAAACAGACAATATAGCAAACGTTTGATTAAGTTTAGAGCCATTTCAATGGCTCAAAAGTCAGCCAAACTGAACGAAACTGCGTTGAACGGCTATGTGGTTAGTGGCTGTGTACTGTATCGTTCGATGGCTAACGTTCGGTTAAAGGTAAAACTATAATAAAGAGGCGTAGTCTGAAGCTAAAGTCAACAATCAAATAGGGAAGTGAGCTATGTAATGCCGGTCGTCCACTAGACGCTCAACGCACAAATTTCGAATTCAACGCATTCAACTCTAATGTAATGTGTCTTCAATTCTATTCAACCAACGGGTTGGATTCAGTTGTTGACCGAATTGCTCAACAGGTGTACGGGTAGTGTACGAGCTTGTGTTGCTCGTTGAATATGATGGATCAGCGCGTTGCGCAACATTTTTAAGATGATGTGTTGCTCGTTGATCATATTTTTTTTTCAACGATGGTATCAATTCGTCCGTCAACTTGTTGAGCAACCGTTTTTTGTTAAAATCGCTCAAGTTTATCAACCAGTGTACGAGGTTATTCAACGTTTAAGTAAGTTGGTCAACTAGGTGAACGAAGTCATTCAACGCTGGAATAAGTTTTAAGAGTTGGTCAACTATGTGTACGGAGCCCCAAACGCATTTTGTTCAACTTTCGTTGCCCAACGAGAACCACGTAAGTTGCCGCACTAGTGTAAGGGGTTGTAAATTTTTTTATCCAACGAACAAGTTGAATAAAGAGTTGAAAAAAGTTGGTTGAACTTGTCGCACACGTAGTGGACGATCGGCATAATGCGCTACAACCATTTTTATTTCTGTTGCTAGCTGTGAGTTCATGAGCGCTATTGCTATTGATAGCGCAAGTTTACAAAAACTAAACGAAGGGCACCCAATCGCAACTATAGGCTCGTCATATAATTACTTTGTATTCGCTTCGTTTCCAACGAATATAGTCTATTATAATTGGGCCTTAACTTCACGAGCATAAAGTGACTTACTGTAAATAATGTCTTAATTTGAAATAATTGTCATTTTGATAATAGGATCACAGACAATCATTGTTACAAATTAATCTTTTTGGGGTTTTACGCAGTGATCATGATTAAATATCAATGGTTTTTTTTCTGTAAATAATCAATGCGTGACGGAGATTTTGCTCATCCCGGGGTCACACGGGCGAGTACGTACTCGCTGTCTAGTTACAAGCTTTCAAGCAAATCACTCGAAAACTGGCAAGAACTTTGGAGCGATCAGATTACCGATTAATGGGAAACCAGTAATCAATCTATGTAAATATGTAGCATTTGGGTTGTTACCAAGTAGATACATACTCGCTAATGCTGTAGCTTCATGTTCAGCTTGTACTTTTTTTTTTGTGAGTTATTTCTATTCTAAAGGTCAAAGACTACGATGAATACCGATACGTATTGCTAATACATATACTTAAGTAAAACAACACAGGTACCTTATCATCATATTTATGTTTTTCGTGTTAAATTTTGTTTTGATTTTAAAATATTAAAATCTGGCATTGAACTTTAAAAGTTTCTGGTTCAAGTTAGTGACAACGCAATGCATGCTTTGCGATTTTTTTTTACACCAATGTCAATATTTTAAAAAATAAGTATCTTATCATGAAAAATTTGTGATAGATAATTTTAACTTTCATTGAATGTTTGGTGTTTCTGAGATGCATCCTCATGTTCGAGGACCTCTCCAAAACAATCCAGATTGGGTAGTGTTCATGTAAAAATAAAAAAAATTACAGAAAATTAAAAAATATCACAGAGAATAAAATAAGATTTACATTTTTAATGTAATTGATTTTAGAATTTTTAGAAAAATGTTGTGTAAATGGTTAGTTTAATAATATACTTAAGCCTAAAAAAAATCCATCGGATTTTTAAACATGGAACATATTTCACATAAATTTGGATCGCAATCGGTCAACTGAGTAAGACACGGTCGATGAACTTTTTTTTAAAATTTATTCAACTTTTACTTTTTACCGCGTTAACAGAAGAAGGCCGGGCAAGAGTATCATAACCGGGGCGCCGAGAAATGATAACGGATTTTTGTAGAACGCGGCAATACAAGCATTTTTTACTATGGGAGGGGGGTCTATCTCCCCCCGTATAGGCGGTAGGGGCAATTTAAAAAATATGTACGTTAAATGGAAAACTAATATTAAAAAAATAACGGTAATACTTAAAATTAAGTACTATACGTTATTTTAAAGCCAACATTCTATATTATTAGCCAGTTTTTAAATCAAGTCAAAATTATGCATAGTTTTTGAAAAATTTAACTTTAAACTCAAAATTTGAGTAAAAAAAAAGTTTAAAAAAAATTTAAATTTCAATATTTCAAAACTATAAGTTTATAAATAAATTTTATTTTAATAATTTGTTGCTCTTACTAATTTTCAAACAAAAACTAAAAACTAAATGATATTATGCCTTTTAGTTTTTGAGAAAATTGAAAATAACCACAACTACAATTTTAATTTATTTATGTTTTTTTTTTTGCTTGAGTGGTCTTATTTTAATAGTAATAATGGTAGGTGCGAGTTTGGGTATATGTAACAGTGGGGTGTGTGCGAGTTTGGGTGTATGCAACAGAGGGGTGCGTATGGGGGGCATGCTTCCTCCCTGCAACCCCCCTGCTTGGGCCCACTGTAGGATTTGGGGTAGGTGCGAGGTGGTGTGGGGTGCATGCCAACATTTGGGGTTGGCCGTGGCGCGATGGTATGCATGGTCGCCTGTCAACCAAATGGTCACAGGTTCGATCCCAGCCGTAGTTCTATGTCTTGTTTTTTTCCATTATCATTGATCATTGTTGGGCCGCTGGTTTACTCATTACATGTTGTTCAGGCATAACACTAACAACATGTGATTGAGTAAATACTAGTATGCCCAACAAATATGACAATGAAAAAAATAATGCGAATTATAAAGGGACATAGATATAAGACACGGAAATTTCTCCGCTTTAGCCCAGCCGCCAACCCTGGAGATAAAATCTGAGACAACCACCACCTTCAGTCTCAGTACCTCGCGCCACACACACCTTTCCCTTCCCATCCTATCCTATCCTTCACGCCCGCGCTGTGTTGATGCATATAAAGGGTAAACCAAAAAAAAAATAAGCTGGATTTAGGAAAAATTAATTTATCCTACGTATATCTTAATCCATATTCGATTATTACTATCAAAATAAGACCACGCAAATACTCAAGCAAGGAAAAAATAATTTAATTAAAATATTTTTTTTTGGTAATTTTCTATTTTCTCAAGAACTAGAAGACATATAATCATTTAGTTTTCAGTTTTTGATCAAAAACAAATTAAAGCAATAAATTCTAAAAAAAAAACAACAGTAGATAATGTTAAAGTTTTGAAAAATTACAGTTTAAACCTTATTTTTAATTTTTTTTTCCCAAATTTTGAGTTTAAAACAATTTTTTTCAAAAACGATGCATAGTATTGACTTGATTCAAAAACTAGCTAATAGAATAGAATGTTGGCTTTAAAAAAATGTATAAAACTTAGTTGTAAGTATTACCGTTATTTTTTAATTGTTTGTTTTCCATTTAACATACATATTTTTTAAATTGCTCCTACCGCCTAAACGGGGGGAGATAGACCCCCCCCCCGTGTTCTACAAAAATCCGTTATCATTTCTCAGCGCCCCGGTTATCATACTCTCCCCGAAGGCTGTGGCTGATCTTCTCGTTTCTCTGTTTCTGATTATACTTTGATCTTACTTAAATGTACGTAAGTATGTATTTCTCTTCCTTCTTTGGTTTTCCTTCGTTTAATTTTATTTTCATCTGTTATGAATAAAATGGTTGACCACAGACTCATATACACAAATATTTATAAAATGTATCTTAGAATAGTAACGACTAACGATACTACAATGCCTAACGGTATCACTTATATCTACCGTAAACATACTTAGTTTGAATTGAATAACAAAATCAAAACAAAATGCAACCACAATGCTCTAGGCAGTGTTTTTCAACCTGTTGAAAGTGAAAAAAAAAATATGTTTCGCAATTAATGAGCATTTTTTTTGGTGGCAACTCTCAAACATTCCTGTGTGCGTGTTATTGCACGAGTATTATGCTGAATCCGTACGGCTTAAGTGAAAAGGACTTTATTCTTAAGAAGTGATACCCTTGCAGAATTCGTCAATTTCTCGTGAGTGTGAACAGAGCTGGTACACTTAGAACATTCCAGTTGGTTCCATTTAAAACTTTCCCAATGACTAATCATCATCATTTACAACATTTTGTGGAGATGTTGTTGCTAGTACGACGATATTTCCCGCATACAAATTAGTGCTTTGATATTGAAATCAGCAAACGTTATTCCTCCTGCAAGAGCCGATGGGTTGTCATTCAAGAACTAAAAATAGAAAAGGCCTTTGTAGGCAGCCTTGTTTGACTCCAGTAGATGCACGTTTGCAACCAATTTGAACCCTCTTTAATGAGCTGTTTAGGTTTAGTCACCATTTTTGAGGATATCAAAAGAGCGTTTCTGTCGATTGAGTCAAAAGCGGCTTCAAAATCGATTTAAAAAAGCATTTTAAGCTGCTAATCAGCCAATAACGATTTGTGACTGTGAACAAAATGCCCCTCTTGGGGGTCGCTACCCACACGTTGAAAAACACTGCTCTATGGTCTTCTATGCTGTGCAGCATATTGTCCATAAATTGTATCGACGACGCTACAACTCAGCTACACGTCATTGTACGTACATGCTTGTGATTACAAAATGTGCACTTATTAAATAAATGTCAGATTGTTTTTACTTTGCCTTGACAATAACAAAATAATTTCCATAAGAATCCGGTTGGCACTGCACCACATGTAAACAAAACAGGGTACTGATCTCAGGTCACTGCTTAATTTGTGTTTAATATAAAACCAAAAAAAAAAAGTATCTGCAAAATTGTTCAGAGAACTCTCTGGTATCTGATGGTATCAGCGATTTTTTTGTCTTAATATTTTATTTGTATACCTCCCTCGAAAAGTTTGAAAATTTCTCATATCAATCCGCGTTAAGGTGCTGTATATTGTACGGAAATTTAATTTTAGTCGATTGAGAACCTTGGGCAAATTGAGTCATAAAAAATATGTTTCGTGTGTTGTTAATATTATTTTGCTCTGGATTAATAGTGTACGTATAATATATGTAGAGTTTTGTGAAAATGTAAAGTGGATTAATTTTTAAACTCAAAGAAAATATATTTATGTCAACAATGAAAAGAAGAGTTAAGCCTTTTGTAAGTGGTCAAGTTTGCAAGTTGGCAAGTCAAAATGAATTTAAATGGAGCTTGGTCTTTTTTTTTGTTGATTGTTTTTGTGTTCTGCGGAAATGATTGTGGGCTTTACTTACAGTTATAAAGTTACAATAATTTGTGAGAGAAATAATCTTGTATTTAATTTAAAATAAATCAAGGAAAAGTACTGCTAGATTATCTAGCAAAAAATAAATAACGATTATTTACTTCAAAAATGTGTTTTAAAAACTTTAAACAGTTGAAAATTGTTTTAATGTTCATAATATTAAAATTATTAACGAGTACATTGCAAAATTCAAGAACGTGATAATTATATATTCCGCCAAATACCTACTGTCTATAAAAAAGACTTTCTCTTTTTTGTGCAGCGGTGGGTATTCTTTTATAGATCTGGTTTAAGTCTATAAATCATTTAGGCCATTTGTTATTCTGAGCGTTTCAATTTATAAAGCTCTATTTTAATATAAGATTGAGTTATTTTTTTTTTATTTCAAAGCTAAATTAAAATTACTATATTTACACAAGTGTTTTAATGTGCTATGTATTTTTGTGCTTTATTACTTTCAATTTTTGAGAGAAGTCTTTATTTTGGTTTATGAATTGACAGTTTAAATAAAATTTAATTGCATCGTATTTAGATAAAATATAACAATACATACTTTATTATGCTATTTTTTTTTAGTTTGTAGGTATAAACAAAAAGTTGTTGAATTTTTGTATTGCTAGGCTTTTATGGGTGGTGTTCTATAAAAATTTGAAGATACAATTTTGTGGGCGCTTTTAAGGTTAAAATTTATGGCAGCTAAAGAAACCATGTACATTGTACATGTACAACTATGTAAAATGGTTGTATATACATCCGAAATGTAACAGGAAGGTAATTAATTTTTTCAAAAATAAAATATAAAGGTTACTTTACAGGAAATATTTTAATTATAATAAATATAGATTTACGCATTATAGAAGGCTGACTCTGCAGGCAGCTCAAAAAAATTTCCGCTTATGTTGTTCCTAAAAATTTTTTGCGGTTTTTTTACAGAATTTTTTTTTTGATATTTATCAACAATTTTCTTATGCAAATAATTTGACCAATTTTTACTATTGCGGTTCAAAAAAAATGCATTTGTTTTTTTTTCAAATATTTTAAGTATTTTTTTCAAAATAATTTTAATTGGAGAAATAATGTATCAAAAAATGTTAAAGATTATTATCTTAACTAATTTTTTGTTCTTAAAACACTTACCTATGTACATAAAATACAAAATATTGAATATGCCGCTGTAACTCCAACGGCAATTCTTCCTCTGCCAATTCGGGAGGCACTTCTTCAATGGCAATTAACATCAATGCATCAGGAAGTCATTCCAACAAGAAATGATTTATGCTAAAATATCCAAAACTAAAAAATAACAAAAAAAAAAATAATTGTGTAAATGTACAAGTATATAATGTATATGTATTGTTATATGTATTTGTGTATGGCTAGGGTGTCAAATATTGATGTATATACATATTATATGTATAAAAAATATAGGATTACAACTTAACATTATAAAATGCAAAATGATTCAAAGAATCGAAATATTTTTAACAAATTATAATTTTTAATATCAAAAGCACGGGTAGATAGTGGGGAATAAATAACTTCATTTATTACACTAAGGCTGGTATTCAGCTATTAAAATAGTATTATTAAATGGAATTTTAGTTTTGAAAAGCCCCTATTATGAGATGTTTTTGGGGGAAATTACTTAATTAGTACATGTGTTCGCCATTTTTTACACTTTTTTATCGTAAGAGACTTCAATAATTCTGATTTCAAAAATGACAAAAAAATATAACGGTTTCCATCGTTTGATGCAAAAGAAATCTAAACAAATTACTTAAAATGGTAAAGTTTTTATTTGTTGTATCTTGCTACGACTATTGTTCACAAAGAAACAGGTTTTCATAAAAAAAAGTATTAAATAAAGCGAAAAACTATATTGGTTAAGTATAAAAACTAATTTGGCACCAATTTTACTATAAATTGATTGAAAACTAGGCAATAACTTTTTTAAAAAGAGGTCAAGGAAAAATGAAGACAAGAATCTAACTTTTAAAGAATAATAACTCTAGTTAATAATAAATTACTTCAATTATTAAACAATTATGTAAATATTTCCTTTTCATTTTATATTTCTTTCAATAGATCTCAATGCGATGCAAAAGATGAGGGCTGTAGTCTTTTGGCAAAAGGAAGTCCAAATTTTCCATCAAACTTTAGTTTTGGTGTAGCAACTGCAGCATATCAAATTGAAGGTGGTTGGAATGAAGATGGCAAAGGTCCATCACTCTGGGATGACTTCACTCATAACTATCCACATATGATTGATGACAGAACGACTGGTGATGTAGCTGCAGATTCGTATCACCGTTTTGATCAGGATTTGGCAGCATTAAAAGAATTAAAGGTATATTTAAGGTCTTTGGAAGATAATTACAGCTGAACCACCTATTAAACATTTGTGCAGCTGGACCTTAGTATCAATTTAAAAAAAAATTTAAACCGTGGTTCAGTTTCTTTTATCTTCGGAATTTGGCTGGTGAGCTGGTTCAAGGTTCGTTTTCGAACCAGCGTTGAACTAATCCACCGAACTATGTCTGTTATTCAGTGATTGCCTCTAAAAGTGTTAATTTTTGATCTTTGGAAATAACAACTACTAACAATTTTTTATTACAGGTCACTCACTATCGCTTCTCCATTTCATGGTCAAGAGTCTATCCAAATGGTGATATTTCATCAAAAAATCAAAAGGGAATCGACTATTACAACAGTGTCATCGACAAACTTCTGGCGAACGGTATTCAACCCATGGTAACAATGTTCCATTTTGATCTTCCTTTAGAGCTTCAGAAAATCGGAGGCTTAGCTAATCCCTTGATTATCAGTAAATTTGTCACTTATGCAATTGAATTATTTGAAAATTATGGAGATCGGGTAAGAATTGAAAAATGATTAATGTCGCAGTCGGTCTTCAATTTAAAACACATCATTTCCAACAGGTTAAATCTTGGATAACCATCAATGAGCCCTTACTTTACTGCAAATCTGGTTATGGTGAAGCAAACTATCCTCCCCAAATTCATGGTTCTGGAATAGTTGACTACATGTGCGTGGACAATTTGCTCAAAGCACATGCAGCTATCTATCGCGCTTATAAATCGAAATACTTTAGCACTCAAGCTGGCAAAATTGGAATAGCTCTTGATAGTCAACTAGCAATGTCAAATGATACCGACGTTGCAAATAGGGCTATGCAATACAATGTAAGCTTAGGTTAAAGAAAAAGTTCTCAGACTCATGTACTTAACAATTTATATTCTTTTTGTCTAGTTGGGTTTTCTTGCTCATCCGATATTTAGTAAATCTGGTGGTTATCCAGAAGTAATGGTGAAAGATATCGAAAGAAATAGTTTGAAGGAAGGACGAATTACATCTCGACTTCCGGACCTTAATGGCAAATGGAAACATATCATAAAAGGTTCAGCTGATTTTCTTGGTATTAATTACTACACCAGCAGATATGTAAGCCGTGCGGAAGAAGCTAATGGCGATAATCCATCAGCTGAAAGGGATTATGATTTGAATGAAATACATGATCCGAAATGGATGCGAGGATCATCACGTTGGTTGTATTGTGTTCCAGAAGGACTTGAGGGTATTTTGAAGTATAAAGGCTTTTATATTCTTTCCCTCAAGGAATTTGATTTATGTTGTTTTTTTTTTTTTTTGTTGAAAAGGTTTATTCGTGATGAATATGATAATGTTGAAGTTGTTGTCACAGAAAATGGATGGTCTGATAAGGGAGATCTGGAAGACGTAGAGCGAATTCAGTATTTAAAGGTAAGACATTTCTCTTTTTCATATACAATATAAAATGGTGGTCTAAAAAATATTAATTGAATTTTTATGAACCGATAGCGAAATATTATAATTGCAAAGTATTGTTGCTCAGTCAATTTAAATCCATTTAAGGTTAGGTTAGGTCAGGTAGAGGTGGCTGTCAGGAAAACGACTGTCTTGCAGTACCACACTAGAAGTTAAATTCGTAGTTCTGTAAGTGTAGAAGTTCAATTTGCGAAATTCTGCATTCCAAAATACTATATGTCAAAATTCAGTAAATTCAAAATAACGGAATCACAAATTCCGAAAATACCACCATTTTGTACTTCAAAATTCTGTAAATCTCAATTTTGTATTCCAAAATTCTGTTTCATTCTATAAAATTGATTTGATAGTAAAAAAAAAGGTTGTGAAATCGAAATACAAATGTGGCAAAATACTGTATTAAAAATACTGTATGAGCAAAATACAAGGTACATATCAAAATTCTGTATAGCAAAATTTTGGTTTTTTTAAAAACGCTGTAAATAAATATCATAAAACAAAATTTTGCATACCAGTATTTTTTTCATACATTATTTTACGTACAGAATTTTGTGTTTACAGTATAATGACACACAAAATATTATGATCTTACAGTATTTTGACCACGCAGAATTTTGTCATACTTAATTTTGAAAAATAATATTACGACCGGCTCCCAAAAAAAAGTGCCCAATTTTTTTACCATCAAAACA
The DNA here is from genome assembly GCA_958431115.1 of Syrphus vitripennis. Lineage (NCBI taxonomy): Eukaryota > Metazoa > Arthropoda > Insecta > Diptera > Syrphidae > Syrphus > Syrphus vitripennis. Next base: position 76,722,329 of record OY288110.1, read on the forward strand.
ATTTTTACAAAATCATAAGTGTTTTTTTCCTTGCATCCTAGCATTCTTTGCTTACATTTATTTTAATGAGTGTTTAAATGAGAGTTCCCGAGTCAAAAAGAAGCGAATTTAGAACCTATAATCTTATGCTACACTCATCACAATTATATTACTAAAATCATGAGTTGCATTAAAATTGAAGAAACTATGTAGCTATCTACTTAACTGCATTATTTTTAAAGAGCATATTTTAAGCTGTATTGAGACTATAACATGGAATAAGAATGGAGCTGTAGACATTTTAGTTTGAGCTCGGAAAATTGTAATTCCATGGGGCAGTTACCCTCAGCAGGTGAGCTGAAATAACGAATTCTTGTTTGTAAATAAGGCAGTAAATGTTTATTAAAAAAATTAAAATTTTATTGATTTAAAGATTTAAATTTTTTTAACTGATTTTTTTAAATAAAAAAAAATTATACTTTGTTATCATTATATTTATATCGGGACAGTAAAAACTTAAGAATTTGCAGAATTTTAATGCAGCTGAATTAAAATTACGGAATTTTGAAAAGCTGAATTATGGGCTTACAGAATTTTTAAAAAGAATTATGGGTTTACGGAATTTGTATATGCTGAATTTTGGAGAAAGCATTAAGGGTTAGTATAATTTTGAAATACTGAATCTCGGATATAAAGAGTTCTGATTTTTTAATACAAAATAATTCCAGGATATTTACATATTTAAGAAAGGTTATAAATATAAATTTAACTAATTTTTATAATTTCTTAATTTTTTTTTAATTCACTTTAAATTTAAGTAAATTTTATACAATTCACTTAAAACTACAAAATAAACTATTTATTTTCACTTTTGAAAATTCAAATTTAAAATTTGATAACGTATTTTAAAAAATCTCTTCTTGATTTTTTTTAAGGGGGTATTATTGTTTTTGTATTTTGTTGAAGTATTTCATTTGAAGTATTATAAGTATTTTATTAAACAGTTTCGATATTATGTTCCCTTTGATATACAACTTTTGTTTTTCTCTTATTGGAAATACATACATTAAACGGCAAATCGATATATCACATTAAACGCTAAGACAAGAAGTATTTTGGTTCTTTCACTTATTTACATATTTATTTATCACTATTTTTAGAGCCATTTACAAGCAGTATTAAATGCTATAAATGATGGTTGCAATGTAAGCGGTTACATTTATTGGAGTCTTATCGATAACTTTGAATGGCAAAGAGGCTACACGTAAGTTTCAAACAATTTAAAATAAATATATCTTTCTTTGAACTAATTCCTAAATATTGTAATTGCAGGGTTAAATTTGGTCTATACTCAGTTAATATGACGAGTCCAACAAAAGATCGAAGGCCGAGAAAATCTGCTGCATATTATAGAAATGTCATTGAAACGCACAGTTTGAGCTGAAGAGATTGATATTGATATTAGTTTACAAAATCAGTTTTTTAATACATTATTATTTATGCCATATCTCTGTATAAGTATTTTAATATTTATAATTTTTATGTTTAATAATAAATTTTTATAATGACTAGCGTAATTGAGCTAGCGTTGCTTCGTAAGATTTTAACAATTAGTTTTTTGTTTTAATTATAAAGATTGCGGTGCCCAATAGAGCTGACTAAACTACAATGTCTGATGTCATTACAAGTCCATGTTTTATTAGACATCTACAAATGGCATTCGAGTCTAAGCAGTGCATTTTTTTTCTCTTCAAGTGGAAAACACCAAAAATGTTCGTTTCACGTCGGCAGTGTACCAACTAGGCTTTGCTCTTTGTATGTGAAAAACATAGTAGCAGTCGCATGTAGTGACATCTAAAGTGTAGGGCAACCCTTTCTCAAATTTTGTGGCAGAGAGCTTGTGGAGGTTTCAATTGATATTTATTGCTTACGGCAATCGATATCAATATTCTATACCTAAAAAATGAGCTGACAGCAGCGCCACCATAAGGGTCGGGGCAAAATGAAGAAATACTAGCCATGATAGTACTATATTTTTCGTATACAAAGCTTTGCTTATTTCTTATTTATACTAATTTGGAGCTTGATACCTAGTCCAGCTCTATCAGCTCTGGTGCCCGGTATAATATCTAACTGTTACCGGATCTAAGATAGCAAGGCCTTACTAGGAATGGTATTTTAGTTTTTAATGATAATACACTTAAAAACAATTTTACAAAAAAAATATTCACCCGTTTTCAAATTGTAAGGTTTTCAAAAAAAAAAACAATTTTATTTTCAAATCCAAACAAAAATTCTCGTAATTCTGTCTGACTACTGACTATTGAGCTACAGCCACTTGAAACTTGACGTTAGTAGTTTTGGGCCGTATATTTGCACATTTTTTGATTTTTTAAATAGACTCACTTTATGTAGAAGAAAAAATTCAAATGTGGGAGGTACCAATAGAATTATTTTTTTGGTTCTTTATTTTCTCAAAAACGGCTATCTTATGGTAATCAAAGTTTTTTTTTCTACAAAATAAGATTTTTTTTCCACGAAAATTTGTTTATATGAATTCTTTTTGACAATATTTTCTTATGCATTTTTTAATATTTTGAAACATTTGTATTATGTGAAAAATTTGAATTTTTTCATGAATTTATCTACAAAGGAGAGTTGACGAGCTCCTCAAAAATATTGTAATGAAGTCAAATTGCTCCTTTATTTTTCTTTTAATTAAGAAAATTGACGCGTGCCTGCCGGCTGAACACATACGCAACCATATACATATATGTACCCCAGATTTTTTTGTTCTTCTCTTGAGCAAATCACCCTGCACATCTTTGGCATGTTGCTCAATACTACCCTAATAATTTTAAGGACTTAAATTAATTAAGTTTAAGAAAATTTATTTAAGTTTAAAAATAAAAAGAAATAATTGGTTCCCCTTTGCTTAGTCAAAAAAAATTATCAAAATCTGAGCTGTTCACCAAAATTTGGAAGTTATCGCATTCCATTGGCTCGAATAATATTATAGCGCTTACTTTCAAAAAAAAAAATTTTAATTTAGTGATGTGTTCGATTTTTTTAACTTAACGTATGACTTAATCATTGATTGGTCAGTCAGTTTATTACAACTGTCAATTTAGTAATATGAAATGGAAAGATTTCGTGACTCGAATTCTTGTGAATTTGGATTTGATGATGCAGGATTTTCTGACATGGGATTCTATAATACGGATTTCCGTACTCAACTCATAAAATATAAATTTGTACCAACGATAATACAAATCAAAAGGAATTGGAACTTTTCTAAAATAAGCTATGCAAACAGATTAGAGTTGAAACCCTAAAAAAGAATGCATCAAGTGACATGTCTAATTTACTCACTCTCCAATAATTTAAAGTCGCTTTTAAAATCCACTACAATTTCTCAATTTTTTAATGGCAAGGGCAACATTAAATTTAATGTCGTTTTCAATTGGCAATCTGGAAGCAGAAAAAAGCATTCTGAATGCGTTCAATTGGGCAAAAGTGACAGTTCTGATTCTAAAAAAAAGAAAATTTCTCTTCTGGATTTGAAATCAGAAGCAAGAACAGAATCACTCACACATTCAAAGATTTTGCTCCTCCATGTTTTGAAGCGCAAAAAACAAATGAAATTTGACACATATAATATGTCACACATGTTACACTCTTGCTAATACAGTCACACCAAACTTCAAATTTTCAATTGGGATTCCGAATCTAAACCAATTCCGGATGGCCAATTGAAAACGACATTAGTTATCGAATTCTGTTATCGATGTGTTATTTAGGTTAAATTATTATCTTTGCTTAGTTTTTGCCTTGATTAGAGAGAAATACAAAATAAACATTAAAATTCAATTTATATTTTGTTTGCATGACATAAATTGCAATCTTGACTTTGAAAGTACTTAAAATAAAATCATTATCAAACACCACATGCTGCATCATATACAAAAAGTCAATAAACGAAAAAAAACTCCATATGCACCATGATGTAGTAAAGTCAACAACTTGCGTTCCAATCATCCCTGCTTTATCATAATGAATACAAATCAAAGTCTGACCTATTTAACATTAAGCTATAAAATAACATAAGACGTCCAGTCCGATAAATGTCAGTCAGTCAGTCAGTGCGGATCTTCGGCAGTGAAATAATGATTTACTTGATGCGGTCGTCGCGGTCAACGGTCTTTGTTGTGGGATATTTAATGTTCGTGTGTTCGGCAGTTAATTTTGATTTGTTAATAATTTAACTTTGTTTTATAGATATTTAGCAAGTAATGGCTCAGCTGAACCATGTACTTTAGCTGCTAAGGGAAACCCAAACTTTCCTGCAAATTTTAGCTTTGGTGTAGCAACAGCGGCTTATCAAGTTGAGGGCGGATGGAATGCAGATGGCAAGGGTCCATCTATTTGGGATGACTTTACACACAATCATCCAGAGAAAATTCGTGACAAATCTAATGGTGATGTAGCAGCAGATTCGTATCATCGTTTTGAAGAGGATTTGAAAGCCTTGAAGGAACTTAAGGTAAGCTTAGTTTAAATTTTGTAATTTAAAATGTAATAACTGAAAGTGTGAAATGATAGTTTTAGTGATCATCGAGCTGATATTCAGTATTGAAATAGATCTATGTATGTATATAAAATTATAGTTTGCACCGTACTTTGAGTAATTTAATAACCAACCAAAAGTAACCAACAAAAAGCTGTAAGGCATCTACTTTACAGGAAGCTAAAATCCAAGTTTTCGACCATCAACCCCTTGCAGGGTTGCTGCCATCATGATTTAAACAGTCATCTCGGTTTTCCTTTTTTTCTGATCAAGAAGAGTTAGGCAAATTTTTCTTGAAAAATATAAGAAACTTGTAAAAATAGGGACTAAGTATTTTAAAAAATCAAAAACATGGAAGTAGACTTTTAAAAACTAATTTACCATAGATCGCTCACGAGATTAAGCTAATTCAAATGATTTACTTTCAATTAAAAATCGATTAAGCTAGTAAAGGTGAGTACGTGACTTTCTGTTTTGTTGTTAATGCTTTCGTTTCTTTCATTAATTTTCTTTGTTTTCCGTTCCTTTAAAGTGTTTAAACATAGATTCTGACTTACCTACATACATATATCACTGAATAGCTTGGTTTTGCGAATCAGGTGAGATGAGTCGTTGAGTAAGGTGATTCATATCATGTTACTCGCCAAAATAGTTGAATTTCGACAGAGGAGTAAAGAGGCTTTATATTTTTTAAAAGCTTATACCAAAATATGTATTTCACTCATGTTTTTAGGAATTTTTGAATGTTTAATTATTTTTGAATGCACACAATTTAAAAAAAAAATCAATATGTTTCAGGTGATTTTTTTGTGTTTTTGATTTATGTAAAGGGGCAATTTAAAAATTCTAATTTTATAAAAATCTATAGTTGACAGAAATAAATTTTAATTAAAAAAAAAATACTGTGTTATTCGTGAAAATTGAATTTACTCTTTAATTCCATGTATCGGCAACCCTGCAAGGGGTTGTTGTTTGAAAATTCGAATTATAGCATATTTACTAGCCCAGCTAAGTGCTCTTATCTGAAGTATTTTTTTTTAAACATTTTGGTTTTTTTTTTATCAATGCTGAGATTATTTAAATTTTGCAAATATAAATTTAGAATTAAAAAAACGAGTGCAGTGAGGATCGGTATATTTCCATTGGCAAGCAGTTTAAAAAAAAAACAGGATGATTGTTATGAAAATATACTGATAAGGTTTCATGTGGATGCAAAACGATTTTTTTTTTTTGTTTTTAATTCACTGATTTCGGAAATAATCCGATTAAGAGTTATTTATTTATTTGTTTATATACCGACCTAAGTTATTTTGTAATTTGTGGTTTTATATTTTTTTTCCGAAATGAATCATTAATTTCTTATTCATTCTGTTTAAACATCGTTTCATGTCTCAGTATAGCTGCTGGTGTAATGGTTAGTCAGTAGGACTGTCATGCTAGAGGTCTGGGCTCGAGTCCCTCGTACGTCTAAAAAACAGAAATTTTCCTCCACAGGCTGCTGTGAGATAGACAAATTCTCCAAGGTCATCTCATTTCAAGAATAGAGTGCTTCTCACTCAAGCCGTTCGGATTCTGCATAAAATTGTAGATCACTTCCATTCCTGAAATAACAGCCACACAGGAATTGTTAAGAGTTGTAAGTCACTTAGGCCCCTGGTTCTTCAGGGACCAGTATTTATATGGAAATCATTTGGAATTCAAACAAAATATGTGACCGTGACTCTACGTACTCCAGTTCGGAATCTGACTTTCAGGATCCTGTCACCTTAAGGTTCCCAAGAGCTCAAGCTCTAGATAGCTGTATTAGAGAGCAGCAACCCAACGGCAGACTCCTGAGGTCTTCCAGGTCCAGAATAGAGCAGTAAAGTGACCTAAACTTGCCCGACCCCAAATTTGTCACTTCACTTTATTCTAAGATGTCCATTTTATACCGCATGAACTCCTTCTCTGTAGGAATCTGGCATTTGGAAAACCTTCATTCCAGTCTTCGAGAAGCTACCTCACATTCCGGTTACAAGAACCAAATACCGTTCCTTATCCAAGCCGTAATGTTTTTTTCAGCAGCGGTAAATAATTTCAGTTTCGAATTTTGCTAACCTCTGTAATCTATCTTAGAAAGCTAGGCCCTTTGCAATTCTAATTTTAGCCTATTAAGAAGGAAGTAAAACAAGCATTTAATCGTGACTGATCACTGATTAATTGTAGCACTTTTGGCTCAGGAGAATTTCTGGATAGTAAATAGTTCCCCAAAGTACTACTAACACAAAACAAAATAATATAATTATGACTCAATTTTCTTCCCAGGTCAACCATTATCGCTTTTCTATTGCTTGGTCTAGAATCTATCCAAATGGAGATATTTCATCAAAAAATCAAAAAGCAATCGATTACTACAACAATGTTATCAACAAACTTCTGGAAAACGGAATAGAACCAATGGTCACAATGTTTCACTACGATCTGCCGACGGAGGTTCAAAAAATCGGAGGATTTGCTAATTCGTTACTTGTGAAACAATTCGTTGTCTATGCCATCGAGTTATTCGAGAACTATGGTGATAGGGTAGGTATATCCAAAACTGAGCCCTAGAACTCATTCCTTATTTATGTATGTATTTATTTTTTGTGCTTCAAGGTGAAAACCTGGATAACTTTCAATGAACCCTACGATTATTGCCAAAATGGTTATGGAGATGCTACCTATCCACCTCAAGTCTATGCTCCTGGTGTGGCCGATTATCTTTGCATTGACAACACTTTAAAGGCGCATGCAGCCACTTATCGCGCCTATCAAGCCCGGTTTGCTAAAACCCAAGGTGGTCGAGTGGGAATAACTTTGGATAGTAGATTTTTCTTTTCAAAAACAAACGATGAAGATGTTGTGGATAGAGCGATGCAATACAGCGTAAGTTTGCTGGTTTTCAAACAAAACAAAAAAATATCGAAATCAAATTGTCTCCATTATTCTTCCGACAGTTAGGGATGTTAGCGCATCCTATCTTTAGTAAAACTGGTGGATATCCTGATGTGATGATCTTGGATATTGGAAGTAATAGCCAAAAAGAGGGACGAATCAGTTCTCGATTGCCAAGCTTCAAGAGCAAATGGAGGGAAATTGTTAAGGGTTCGGCTGACTTTTTGGGGCTTAATTACTATTCGTCAAGATACGTTAAACGTGCTTCGAAGCCCAATGGCGTGAATCCATCATGGGAACGTGATTTTGATTGTGATATATCTGCTGATCCTAAATGGCTGAGAGCAAAATCTGATTGGCTGTTTTGTGTTCCAGAAGGTCTTGAGGGAATTTTAAAGTGAGTGAAATTGGATTTTGGATTTCCTCCTTATCTACTTTCTACTATTTTTATCTTTTAAGGTTTATTCGAGATGAATACGATAATGTCGAAGTAATTATCACAGAAAATGGTTGGTCAGATGATGGAGAACTGATTGATGATGGCAGGATTAGATACTTAAAGGTAATCTACTAATGGTTTTGTCAATTTGTACGTTTTCCTAATTTGTCATTTTTTCCAGAGTCATTTACAAGCGGTATTAAATGCAATTAATGATGGCTGTAATGTCAGTGCCTATACATCTTGGAGCTTGATTGATAACTTTGAATGGCTCAAAGGCTATACGTAAGTTTTTTTTCTTTATTTTATTTTAATTTCAATTTTAGATTTTAATATTTTCATTTATTTTTTCAGAGAAAAATTCGGTCTTTATGCTGTGAATATGTCAAGTCCAAATAGAGAACGAACTGCTAAGAAATCTGCAGGTTATTTCAAACAAGTTATACAATCGAGGAAGATTCCTTCATTGTTTTAATATAAAACACAAAATATTTCTTTAATATTTAATAAACATTTTAAGATAATTTAAAAAATCAAAGAAAATTATTTTATTAATTTTTTTTAGATAAATCTACCTATACATAGGTAATTTAGTTCCAGTATAAGTTTCCAAAAAAACTAAAAATAGTTGGGTTGGGGTTGGTGATATTTATTGAAAATCTGAAAAAATGTGTGGTGGGCAAATGCTGCTTTCAGTCATGCAGATTATTTGTTAAGGCTGATATTCATTAGCTCATTAATATATCCTTTTCATAAGGTAATAAGGGAGCATTTCTCGAGTTAAGATCGCCTAAACTAAACCCTAAACTTTAAGGGTTAGTTTAGTCACAATGGGTCATCTTTTCCTATCTATTCCTATTTTAAAAAACGGCTCAAGTATTCCTCCCCTCCGAGTGAAGGTAATCTTTTTGTAACTTTTTGTAACAAAATCATCAAAATTCGACTCACTTAAGCGACCTCCAAACTGAAAATCTTGTAAGGGAAAAGCTATCGGAAATAGATAGACTTATGTCCAAACATACAGGTTTATTAATACAAAGAAATAGTTTAGTCAAAAATTTAATAAAAAATTTGAAAATAAAGAAATCTCCTGGCCTTGATGGTATCAGTTGAAAGCATTACTTAAAAAAGGTATTACTTACCTTACGTTTTTGTATAATACCTGTATTAAGCTCTGTTATTTTCCCGAAACGTGTAAGATAACCAAGGTCATTCCAATCGGTAAGCCTAGTAAGCCAAAAGATAACCCTTGTAGTTATAGGCCTATTAGCTTACTAAGCACTTTAAGTAAAATTTTCGAAAAAGTTTTGAAGGATCGCCTCCTAATGCATATCGAGGAGGCTAATAATATATACCCTATCGAGCAATTCGGTTTCAGAGCTGGTCACTCCACTAATCATCAAATTTTAAGAATAAAGCAATACGTTCAAAATAGCCTTAACTCTAAACATTCGACTGGTTTAGTGTTGCTAGATATTGAAAAAGCCTCCGACACAGTATGGCACGACTCATCTACAAACTAATTTTGTTTAATTTTCCTAGTTACCTCGTAAAAATTGTTTGGAACTTTTTGAAAGATAGAAATTTTTTTGTGTCCACTGGAGTTGCGAAGTCTTCCATGCATGGAATTCCTTTCGGAGTACCACAAGGCTCCGTACTTGGGCAAATTCTCTTCAATATTTTTATGTCCGACCTACCCCATTTTGAAAATAATATCGGAGTTGCCATGTTTGCAGATGACACTGCGCTTTTTTCCTCAAGTATTCTCTCCGAAGAAGCACTAACTAATTTACAAAGTTCGCTAGACACGCTTTTACATTTCTTCAACAAGTGGAAAATAAAAGTTAATGCTGATAAATGTCAAGCTGTATGGTTTACTCGACGTAGAAAACAAAGTTTTCTTCCCCAATCTGAGCTTAAAATAAACTCTGTTGATATTCAATGGTCTGATCATTCTAAATACCTTGGGGTTACTTTCGATAAAAAAAAAACTTACTTTTGAAAAACATATATCAATTACTATCCACAAAATCAACCTGTTAGTTAAAATCCTATATCCATTTATCAATAGAAGATCTAAACTAAGCATACATAATGAAATCTTAATTTTCAAAACTGTTTTTCAAGCGGTTCTAACTTATGGTGCCCCAGTATGGTTTGACTGTGCTGAGACACACATAAAAAAGCTTCAAGTAAGCCAAAACAAATTGCCATGGTTTTATTCTACTACTAGGCTCTACAATAAAGCAAACGTTAGCCCAATTAAATTTGTTCTTTACAAGCTTCAAGAAAAGTTTTTTGAAAGATGTTCTTTTTTGGGTTATTGTGCAATTTTAGTTTTTTAAGTATTACATAAGGGTTTTTTTCATTAAGCGTTTTCCCTTAAATATTATATTGACCTTTGTTATCTTAAAAATTTTGTCATACATTTATTAAAAATATTATAGTTGTAAAGAACAAGTTTCTAAAACTCTTAAATAGTCAGTAAGAAAGAAATGTAAACATTAAACTTCAAATAAAATTGAACTGAACTGAACTGGGTCATCTTTAATCCATGTGTCGTAGTGTAACATTTATGAAATGCTAGGCACTCTACTTCGTACGGGCCTAAGTGAAACCGAAGCATTAAGTAACTCGTACATGATAACCCGTTTTCGCCTCGGTATGTAAACCCATGAGACGTCAACAGGGCGAGACTCGAGAGTATCGAACTGGATGATGTCTGGGTTTTTAAAAAGGAGGAAAAACGGCAGATTGGAAAACGGACGGCTGGCGTCGAGAAGTTTCCGTACGACTGCTTTGGGATCGCTGCATTTCGCTAAAGGTTAAAGTATCAAAATGGATAAGGATTCGACACATGTTTATTTCGAGTCGTATTTTCTCGAATGGGTTGGTGTTGTTAATCATTTGATTTCTAGATTTCTCGGAGGTTTTTTAATTGACGTTCCGCATTTATCTTTATATTTTCTCTTTTCAAATTTGAATGAAACTAATTTGAAACTATTGACAATCTCTGAAATAAACGTCATTAAAATTACGCTTTTTAATTTTCTTGCTACTGGAACATTTATTATTAAATTTTTAAAACTTTTTTTCGTATATTGGTATATTTTACTGTTCAAGTAGAGTAAAAGATATAAATGTTTAAATGAGTCTCGTTTTGGTTATTTTTGTGTGTAAATAAACCAAAAATAGAACGCATCCATATTTCTGTTTTAATTCCATTTGGCTTTCAACGAGTCTCGTACCCATTTCCATAAGAATATGAAACACTTCGATTCTCGATGTTCCATTTCCACATCAGATCACAACTTCCATGTTCTATTTCTATTCCATTACCATTGTCACTTTTTCATCAACTAGGAGCCATCTTGTGGGTTTTAGTGCGTTCTATATGTGAAAAATACTTTTCTCCTCTGAAATTCGAGTTATTTGTTCATTAATTTTGAACTTTAAACTTATTATTCTTAAATAATCAATCAAAACACTTTGTTTAACCACATTTTGAACAATGGGTGCAGACGGTAAGAAATAAAAATGCAACTTGCCAAGGAAAATATCGATTTTTTTTTGTTTCTTCACAGATCGTGATAGACGCCGCCACCGCTCTCGTTCCCGTGATGCCCAGCGTCGACGATCATCTAGGTCACGCTCTCGCGAACGCAAAAGATCTCGTTCCCGCAATCGTCCCGGCCACAGATCTCGTCGTCGTAAGCCATCTCTGTATTGGGATGTTCCGCCACCGGGCTTCGAGCACATAACCCCACTTCAATACAAAGCTATGCAAGCGGCTGGCCAAATTCCGGCCAATGTTGTTGCAGACACACCTCAGGCAGCTGTCCCTGTTGTTGGGTCAACAATTACGAGGCAGGCTCGACGACTGTACGTTGGTAATATTCCGTTCGGCGTAACGGAAGAGGAGATGATGGAGTTCTTCAACCAACAGATGCATTTGTCTGGCTTGGCACAAGCTGCCGGCAATCCGGTGCTCGCTTGTCAGATAAATTTGGATAAGAATTTTGCTTTTCTCGAGTTCAGGTCAATTGACGAGACAACCCAAGCCATGGCTTTCGATGGCATTAACTTTAAGGGCCAGAGTTTGAAGATACGTCGTCCGCACGATTATCAGCCAATGCCTGGAATGACCGATAGTCAGCCTATCAATGCTCCAACCAATGAATTCCACTGTATGTCTTGATTATTCCATCAACTCAATTTCAACAAATTTATGATTTTTTAATTTTATTTCCAGCTGGCGTCATTTCTACGGTCGTTCCCGATTCACCTCACAAAATTTTCATCGGCGGACTTCCCAATTATCTCAATGAAGACCAGGTAAGTGTTTGAACGCTAACGAGCTAGGTTCGTGTTGTTCAGAATTCAGATTACAGCGTAACTTAATTAGCTATTTACCAAATGGACAAGATTAAAGGTGGCCCGGGATTCAATCGCAAAGATGAACCCATCCAACGAATGAAATGGCCATTTTTTGTTTGTTTCTTGATGTTCTTGTTAATTTATGCCTAGCGTTTGAATGGATGTTGTTTTGCAGGTTCTTTAGGTAAACAAAATGCAGAGCGGTGGTGTACCTTACGGTTATGGTTTCGGCTATATACCTATAAATTGTTAAATATTTTTTTTTCTTCGGTTTTTTGGTCTAGTTGACGTCGATGATGTTTCCTTCGTTTTAGGTGAAAGCAATTACCAATAATTTTTTCCATAGGTTAGCGAGGATGAGATCGTTTCTGACAATTTTTAGTCTGTCAACTAAATGCAGGTGGTTTGTTTGATCCTGGCTTTTCTGGGATCTTCTTATTAAATGAAAGTACCAGCTAGTTGGTTGGTCATGCTGTATTTTGTCCAAGATAATATTTTTGACGTGAAGGCTTACTTGGATTGTTTTGCTTGTTATTCAATCACGTTTTGTAACTCCTGCTGTCATGTGAAGCATCTTCATTTCAGCTGCTTTCAATATATTCTCATACTTCTTGTATATTGTCCAACATTGTGCACCGTATGTAAACGCCGGGCAAACAACTGCGTGTGGAGGTTTTCCTTCAGCTTAGGGAGTATTTTGCGATCACAGTAAATGCCACAGATTCATGCATTTACCTTACCCTTTCGCTATTGATCACAAGCCCAAGTTATTTCGCACTTTATTCCATTCAAATATATACAGTTTGGAAATACAAAAAAAATAGTTTTCTTGATTTTAAGAATCGGGTGAGCGGAGAATCGAACAGCAGTGACGTACCCCAAATCCTTGTACGTTGGGGAGTTAAATTTAAAGGATGAATTTTAGCCTAGGTATAACCTCAAGAAATTCCGTCACATTTTCATCATCGTTCAGCTACATAAATGGTGGCTGGTGGAGTAAAAGGCAAATTGATTATTCATCTCTAATAATCCAAGCACTGGATTTATCGATAAGGAGCAAAACGTGTCGTCTTATCTCTATTTTCTACTTTTGCATTTTTATTTTTATTTAAAAGTGACATAAAAAAATCTCAGGGTTACACAGCATATAGTTAGCATTAATACATATTCATGGTAATAATTTTAAAATTCCAAAATACCGTTTAGTTAAGACTTTTATATTACAGTTTTCTAGATATCAGCAAATGACTGGGCCAGTTTTGAATAAAATTAGTTTTCTTTTAGTTTGCTAGTTCATTGTTCAACTATTATTTTGATTTTTCTCATATAAAAGAAAGTCGTGTTAGTTACGCTATTTATAAATCAATAATGGCTGAACATATTTGGTTGAAAATTGGTTGGGAGGTAGCTTAGAACCAGGAGGCGGACCTTTTATCATCATAGAAAATCATCGTCTTTGAAGAATGCACAATGGCGCATAAACGTGTATTGGAAGCACTTAACTGAATATTAAAAGATCTACGCAATAACTCGAGATTTTTTTGAGGCACAATTCCTAGGCTATTTCCGCCAAATACTGCCAGTAATTCCAAGATCAACTGCTGACCGATACATCTGCCGTAGGTTACTTTGAGCATTTGCTGACTATAGGTAATGGTCGAGTACTTGTCGGCGGATTGATTTCATTTCTCCAGAATTTCTGTAACTTTGTTTAATCGAAAGACGAACTCATCAACAAAGTATTCCCAAACGCCACTACTAACCATACAAATAATGAATGGTTAGTGAGCAAGCAAATTTTAAACTACATGATTCAGAATGAGTTGATTGTTACAATGGATTCATTCAAATCTATTAACTATGTAACAAATGAAGATGAACTATCTAATTGAATTTTTAAACTTTAATGTGCTTGGCTTACCATTGCACGATTTACTACTAAAAGTAGGCTCCTTAGTAATCATGCTTCGAAACATAAACCAACCAAAACTGTGCAACGGAACGCGTTTGGTGATAAGTTAATTGATGAAAAATGAGCATTACGCGACGATACTCAAATGAAATTTCGGAGGTAAGGAAGTTCTTATTCCATGATTCGCCATAATTATTAACAAATCACAAGGCCAATCCTTGAAAGTTTTTGGTATTAATCTAGAAAAACCATGTTCAATTATATGTCACATGTTGACGGCTTGGAATACCATTTCTCGCCTATCAATAGGTGCTTCACTGAAGGGTGTAACCGATGCACCAAAATTCCTCATAAAGCATTAAACTTAAAATATTCAAAATCTGCTCATTTGTAAGCCTTATTTTTATTGAATATAAGAATAAATGTCTTCATAGATGTACCTTTATATTTATTTATTGTCATTTAGCTGTTACATGTACGGTTGCAACTCTTGTCAAAGGACGTTATTTACTTTTTTATTTGTTTTGTTCTTTTAAAGTGTTAATTAATATTCATCAATTCATTAATTTTGGAAAGTTGTAAAGAAGTTTGAATCATTGAAATATTCCATTTAAAAAAATCCCTCAGTCCCTATGTCGTTTTTCATTCAGGGAATGATTGGTGTTACTTTATGTTTAATACACGAAAGATCAATTCCATTTATGAGATCTTTTACCAAATAGGGGATCTTACTCACTTAGAATACTCAATTTGGATTAACCTACAGTTTTTAATTGCTTCAACTAGGTAATGGACTTTTTTGGTTGCACATTTTGGTCTAAATATGCCTTTTCCCTAGTAAGACAGCATGGAGTGTCAAATAAAAGCTTTGACTAGCCTCTTAACGATTAAAGCTATCGGTTTAGCAATTTAAAATCATGCGTTTCGAATGAAAATGTCTGAAAAAATAATTATTTCAAATCAATGTGAGGCTCTACAAAATGTGTTGCATGTTAGAAATATTATATTAAATATTAAATACAAATATTTGTATACATATTTTTGACTAGAAGAAGTTTTAAAAAGTATAATTTTACTGGCATGGTTTAGTTCCGGGCATAGAGTAACCTTCCCGGATCTGATAACCAGATAACTGGTAAGCAGTTTTGTAAATTGTTTCCAGAGAAACAATTTATGCATGGCTTTCTTAGAGAATTATGCTGAAATCAAAGGATTGCCAGTTCCTAAACACCTGTTTTTGGGAATTTTCAATTATCACATCGACAGTCAAACTGATGTAATGTAATGTAATGTACAAAATTTATACATATTTAATGAGTTAAAAATTTAATTAAGCTGGAATCAATAGATTAAATCAATAAAAATTAAGCTTGTCTAGGCAATTTTTTAAACCTTCCGGAAAGATTATTTGAGAGCCGAATTTATACAAAACATTGCGCTCATGAGCTTTTAAATTAATGAATTTCTTTGAGACTTTAACAAAACGTCAATGAATTTTTTATATTCTAATGAATTAGGTATCGCTGAAACTTTGTTCTATACATTTCGAATCTGAATTTTTATTTCAACTCAAAAACAAGAAGGCATAAAAGTATAGAAACTTAAGAATTACAATTTAAAACAAAAATTGTGTGCTTTGCTTTAGATTTTGAGGAACAATAAAATGCAAATTCCAAGTTTTTATAAAATCTTTATGGTGGTAAAATTACATTAAACTTAACAGAAAATCGAAACAAAACTTAACAGGAAGAAAGCACGGAGTGAAACAGAAATAAAATATAAATTTTTTTTCTGTTTTTAATTTTACAGGAAGAACGAGTTTTTTTTACAGCATCTGGTCCAAACTAGAATTCGAAAATTTCATAATATTTGTTGTACTTCTTTTAAGCTCTGGGCTTTTGTTTAATTGATTTAGTTCGTCATTTCATCGACGTTGACTAGACCAAGGCTAACGAAATTATGGAAAATGTATTAAGAAGAGCTCCTTTTTGTTTTCAGGATATTAATTTTTTTTTCTAACAGAATGCATTTTTGTGAAACAAAATGTGAAGCAATCAAATTGAAAGTTTAAATGCGTTTCTAAAGTTTTTTTTTAACGTAATATAATAAGTTATCATTGAAAAAAAATGTAGGTATAAATTTAATATATGTAGTTAAAGGGTGTTTTTATTCAGAGGTATAGAACTTTAAAATGGAATAAAACAGAAATGAATTTTTAAAATTGATATTTTGGCATTATCGAATACATAATTTAAATATGATTTCTGGAGGTACAATTTTCGATCAGTTTTTCCAACATTTGTGGACGTACATATGGCAATAACGCGGCGAAGTGATCGATCGTTTCGGGCTTATCGGCGTAGACTAGCAACTTCACATATCCACACAGAAAATAGTCTTTACGGGTCCGAAACGTGAAACTATGACGTTTCCTTCAATACATTAATTGTGGTAGGAGCTGTGTGACATGTTGGGCCGTCTTGTTGAAACCACAGCTCCTAAACATTATCGGTGTTCAATTGAGGAACGAAATGGCTCTAAAGCGGTCACCATGAACTGTAACGTTCATGTCGGCATCGTTTTTAAAGAAGTAGGGGCCAATGATTCCACCAGCCTATAAAGCACACTAAACAGTCAGTTTTTCTTGATTTAACGGTTTTTATATGTATCGCTATATTAACCAGATCGAGTACTTTCTTCCCCACAACTTCACGGGTGATTTTTTTTATGCGGTATTGCCATTAAGTGTATTTTAATTTGTCTAAAAAAAATTCAAATTGCTAATAAATTCGAAGTTTATTTAAAATGACCTACATTTTAAGGTTCAGTAGAGTTGTGTATCAACAATAATGATATTTAAACAAATCACATAGAAGCTCTTAGAATATGCAAAGCAACTGTCAAATTGATTGCTTCGCATTTCACATTAATATTCTTAGCAGAAGCTATCTAAAGCTATAGGACGTAAATGAGTTAATAACCACCACGGAAAAGAAATGTTCCGTTTTGACTTCATCCGATTTTGGAATTCAAATCATGTTTGTCTTTAATGTTTTATTTAGCGGTTTACAGGTTCCAAAGATAAATTTTTTGCAAACACAAAAAAAAAAAAAACAAATTGAACGGTAAACAACATACTCTTTTCTTTTTTGCAGCTGTTTAATTTTTCAGCAAATTGTTTTCAGGAATTGTTTTATTATTTTCTATTTTACAGCATCAAAAAAGTAAAAAAAAAAAATATGTAATTTAATTTTAAAATCAAACCAAAAAATTCAAACGATACTCATATTAATGTTTCATTGTGTTGTTGTAGCTTAGGTTGCGCGATGCTCTTCCTTCCCCTGTTTTATGCGTTGTAACCATAGTACACAATATAATGCTGTTTTAAAGATTGATTCTTCAACCAGAAAATATGCATAAAACCAAACCGCAACAAGGCAAGTTAAAAATAAATAATAAAAAAAAAACAATTTCAGCCAATCCGCAATTTTTTTTTCTCTATAAGTAACAACATAAATGTAAAAAAAAATTCTAGCCCTCAACAAAAACACCTGCTTCAATAAAGTTGTATGTTGCTCTAAGTTTCAGGAATAAAAAAAAACATCGAACATTTATAGTAGGGATAGCTTAATCGCTTTTATTTGCTACGCGAGGGATTTTAGAATAATTAATAGAAAGACAAAAAGAACTTCAAAAAAAAAATGAAACATTTAACGATATGACAGTGTTAACGGTGAGTATGGTGGTTATACAACCCGAGTTAAGTTGGATTTGATGTCTTTGCTTAGCAGGCAGGGAAATCGGATTTGCTAAGAAATAAATTTGTGTCGTCGACAACAAAATAATTACAGGATACAAATATAAATTTCTTAAAAAATATCCATGTATTTCGAAATTAGTTCAAACACTTGTATTTTATTTAAATGAATATCCATCCACCAATTTAAAATGTGGGTCAGTTCTTCGCACGGGTAAACTACATATTCCTTATTCCAGTTAGTAATAAATCAGTTTTGAGGCCATCGTGAAGAATTTACCATGCTAAATATTTCAAAGGAAACTACATATACTCCACTTTCTCATTGCCATCTTCGAAAAAGGGAGAAATTCTGAGAGAAATTTTATTTACGAACCTAGGTGCCGTTACATTTGTTTGATCCAAGACTTTGTCGTGTTTGAATTGGATTCTCAGGGTATCTTCTTTTTACATGACAATACCAGCTAAGTTGGTCGGGCTGTAGTTTGACCAAGATGGTGTTTTTGACGTGAAGACTTCCTCGGATTTTCTTGCTTCTTTTTAGCTACCATACTTCTTGTATTACATATTCCCAACACTGTGAACCGTACATATGTAAGGACTGGGTGAATAACCGCCGTGCAGAGCTTTCCGGTCACTTCAACCACACTACACTTACTCGATGTTTGATGTCGTCATCACAAAGATCCTTCGCTGTTGACCACTATTCCAAGATATTTAAACTTTTCACATTTGTGAAGTTAACTAGAAAGAGGATATTGTTTCAACTTGCTCGTATACAAGTTAACCCGATCGCCTAGTTCGTCGCCGGCCGCAACCAAAGCTGCTGTACCCGCCGTCGTCGTCGTCGTCGTAGTCATCGTCATCGTCACTATCATCGACGATAACTATTTATGCTGACACAACTATTTCTATCAACGAAGTAGCTCCCATCGATGTCAACCACAATCCCGGAAGTACGGAAATGTGATATCTTGCACACGCTGCAAGATAGAAACATTTCTTAGGGTAGAGTAGAATGTATGTTTCAGTTTTTAAAAAGACTCAATAAAGACAGAACATATTAAAAATAACAAATACTTGTTATCATTACTTACATGTCGATTATCATTCGCGTCTTGACTTCCACAAATGCTCGTTGCCTGAGTGCAACTCATATTTGATCTTGTTGATTTACAAATCTTCACTGGCCCTCAGACAGCCGTATGATTTTTCGTATATAATACCCTCTCAACAATCTTCATGGTGTGTCACGTCAGCTTGATTGAACGGTAGCTGTCGCATCTCCTTGTAGATTTGTTAGGTGCAGTTGTTGGAAAGTATAGTCCTTCACAATACTGTTGATTTGGATATGTCGATAACATTTCTAAGCGAAACAACCTGGCTGCGAAGCTTAGCAAAGAAGAAGGGTATTTATGAATGAGTGAGTTTTGCGTTGAAATAATTTTAACCAACTACTTTTTTTTTCTGTAAATGTGCTATTTTAGATACTATAGCCTATAGGGCAAGTTAAGGATTCGTAAAAAAATCTTGCTCTAGAGTCCTTTTATTTCGATGAGAGTTGTTGTCGAAATTGGATTTTTCTTAGTTCTAAAAATAACGGTACCTGTCACATACCATTGAGACAAATTTTGTTTATCTTTTGTTTATTTACTAAATATTTTCCGTTGTTTGTTTTCTAAGTATTAAGTCACAAAAAACCGCTATTAAGGTACCTGCTATAAATTTTTGGTCTATTTTTGGTTCCAAAGAAATAAATGTTTTCACTCCTACCTAAAGACGCATTATTTGAAAATCGCATTCATAACTTCTAATGATTCTATATACTCTTCTTTTAAAAATATGCTTCCCAACGGAAAGAATAGTTTTAATAATTATTTGATAGGGAGGGGTTAGTGTCAGAATTTATAGGGAATTTAATTTTTTATTTTTAAGTGATTATATCACTGAAAAAAGTTGACTCCAACTCATTCAAAACCCAAAAACTTCAATTTTGCGTCTTAACACATTTCTACCAACACAATTTTCCAATTAAAATTTAAATTTTCTCACAATCCAATTTACTAGTTTTGAAATATAATTTAAATAATTCTGTTAAGCAAAGACATCAATGTACCAACACATTTTTTACCCATCGACAAAACTTAAAATCGGACTAGAGATCTGTAGACCAAAAAGAACGATATCCATTTGTTCCCTCTATTAAATCAATATTATTTATTTTCAAAATTTGGTATACACCATTTACTTACGTTTGTGATTTTAAAACATTTCAACAGGTCAAAGAGCTTTTGCTTTCTTTTGGACAATTGCGAGCCTTTAATTTGGTCAAGGATGCTGCAACAGGTTTAAGCAAAGGATATGCTTTTGCCGAATACGTGGATTATAGTATAACAGATCAGGTAAGTTGAATGGATAATTCATCTTTGTAGTTTTCTAAAAATACAAACATTTTTCAGGCTATTGCTGGATTAAATGGAATGCAATTGGGAGACAAGAAATTGATTGTTCAAAGGGCTAGTGTGGGAGCTAAGAACTCTCAAATGGGCGGAACCGTTGCTCCTGTACAGATTCAAGTAACACATATCTTCACTTATCCGTCGGTGCTAGTTTGTTAATCGTTTTTGAATTTTTTTTTCAAGGTACCTGGAATGTCAATGGTTGGAACTTCAGGGCCACCAACTGAAGTATTGTGTCTGTTGAACATGGTGACTCCTGATGAATTGCGCGATGAAGATGAATATGAAGATATTCTCGAAGATATCAAAGAAGAATGCAACAAATATGGTGTTGTTCGCAGTGTTGAAATACCTCGACCGATTGAAGGAGTCGATGTGCCTGGCTGTGGCAAAGTATTTGTTGAATTCAATTCTGTCGTTGATTGTCAAAAGGCACAACAAGCTCTTACTGGTCGCAAATTCAGTGATCGTGTTGTAGTTACTTCGTATTTCGATCCAGACAAGTATCATCGCAGAGAGTTTTAAAATACTTAAACAATCGTTTATATATATTTTTTTTTAATTTAAAAATTAGTTTGACAAGAAGTACAAAAAGTATTTCGTCATGTCTGTTCGATTTGGAAGCGTGAGCATTTTCAAATTTTGTATTCTCTTCAATTGCAACGCTTGTGTGTAGTTTAGATTTTAGGTATTTTAAGAAAGAAACAAATGTCTTCTGTTTGCGATTGTTTATAATGAAAGCTTACAAAGAACATACATACAAATATTAAAATGAAAATAAAACGGTTACAATTTTGCAAGAGACAAATTAATGTTTTGAAAAACTATATTTATTATGTGAAAGAGCTAATAAAAACAACTTCATTGTAAACGAATTGTGTTGCATTTTATTTAAAAAGTCCTTTTATATTATTTTTTCTTCTAGACTTTCAAATGGAAAAAAGCAGCGAATGATGAACATTTCATAAATGCACCAAATATCTTGAACGCAAAACATTTTCGACGGTTAACATTGTTTGAAATACCTATGCATATGTAAAATTCACAGCTGTGGCTGCCATATCGTACATTTTCGTACGAGAACTTCATCTGCTGCTTGACTGCTACTCAATAGCTTGGCAGTCAATGGTTAAAAAAAAAGACTGAAACAGGAGCTTGATGAAATAAAAACGAATGGTCTAATAATAGTTTTTCACATGATGGTCCCACGCCCTTCTATAATTCGACTCATTTGAAAGAAAGATTTTCTTAAGTGCTGTTATTACCTTTTCCATGTTCATATTTTAGTGAATGCGAAAATTACGTGCTAATAGAAAGAAATCGCCTGGACAGAACGGATAGAATACATGGATTTCTTCCTAGCATCACCCTCTCCTAAAAAAACTTTCTGTGGTTGCTTACGTTCTATGGATTTCTTCCCAGAATTAGCCTCTCCTCAACACTTTAGATTTTTCTTTTTGATATCAATGTATGAGGATTTTGGTAAGGTTCATGTGGGACATAGCAAGGTTTGGAAAAACTGACTCCAATAGGTAAGTATAAAGGCTTCCCCAAACACGTACGAAACTGATTCGAGGCATTGCTGACTTCAAAAAACAATAACAACAAATTGCTATGATTGACAACAACACGTTGTTGTTATTGTTTCTGAACAATCTGAAACCGGGAGGCATGTTAATGTTTCATTAGGTCAACGCGGCGAACCTCAGAGTGAAGTGGGGTGGGAGAGTTGTGGTCCCAGTCTCCCAGACAGTATACTCTAGACCATGGCGTCGTCGATTAAAGTTAATGTGAAGAAGGTCTTATTTTTCCTTGATTACAAATATCTTATAGTATCTTATTTTGTATAATGTTTGTTTCATAACCCGGACCGCCCTTGGAACTAATTGCAGAATGCAGAACGTTCCTCTATATTTTGACCATAGTGTTAAACTAAACTCCAAAACATGAATCATCTAACATTAAAATAAAAATAGTCCAATTATTTATATTTTATATTCATTTTGGTATTTTATTATCGATCTCTAACCACATCTCGTTAATTTGGATACACCTCCGCCTAGGTAAGAGTAGGTTCATATGTACATATGTACGAATTTATTCGTTTTCAACTTAAGTTTTCAATAAATAATTATTTTTCTGCGTACCTACCCTTTTTACATCAAATGTACTACACCTGAAATAATCTTCCGAATCTAAATTCATTAATACCCTTATGCTAGTATTTAGTGATTCAAAGCAGGTATACACGTACTTAGATTTGTACATAAAATAAATATGTATATGTAAAGAACAACAATGTTCATTTATGCACTGAACTGTTGCAGGAAGGTAAAACTGCTTTGCCTGTGCCGATAGTTGTTGTTCATTTTAGCACCTAATCGAAGTTCTCAGGAAGGAAAGATGCCATCAATTCACCTTTCTGCACCGTTTATGGTAAACTAGATAACTATCTCCCGATGAGTATGCTAATATCATTGTTTTGACCATTTGCAGTTTGCCTGTTAGCTAATACGGATCTGTCGACACGCAATAATTGAGAACACCTCTATTATTGTGAAGCAGGTGGGTATGGGTAAGTTAGATATAACTTCATTGCCTTAGGTATTGAGCAAGAGCATAAAACAAATTGGCCATTGTTTAGTCGCTGAGTTTAATGAGTTAAGCGGGTGGGTTAATTTATTATTTTTGTTGTTGCTTTATTTAATGTGTGAGCTTGTAGATTGTTGTCTTGTGGAATACATTTTTTAAAACAATAAAATAAAATTCAGCTATTGTGAGATATTTTCATTTAATGTTTTTTTTTTTTTGTGTATTATTTGAATTAGAGAATTCGTGAACGGTTTTGTGCAGATTGCTTAATGAGGTAACCTTGAATGTAGATTTGATGCATGACAAGAAAATATTAGAACAAAATAATTTCCTTTGTACTTTAATGGACCTTTGTTGAATATTAAGAAATATATTCATATAATTTAGTTGCCTACTTTTTTCAGAAATAAAATCATATGGAATCTCATGAGGTTAACTCTAAGGTTGATGTAGGTTTGTTAACATAGTAGGTATAATTAATAAATGCTGTTGCTCAAATTAAAATTTTGGAAATTCTGATTTTTTATAATCTCATTTGTTTACCGAATCACCGGTGGATCTGTTGGAAAAACTTCAGCATTTTTATATCGTAAAGAAATTAAGAAATAATGATATTATGAAATGTGGGACCTTCTAACAGAAAAAAAAACTGCTCACGGGTTAAGTTCACCAAAATTCATTAAAAACGCTTAAAGCCAACTTCATGTGGTTGACAACAAAGTTCTTCGCAGACAATATCATTGTGAAGAAATTAGGTAACGTACTTTCCATTAGCAGCACCTAACAACAAAGAAGTCACTGACATCACAGTCTAAGAAATTGGTGCTGCGGTGAAAAACTCCAAAAAGGAAAAACTTGGTCTAGGCGAGTTCTGGAAAATTTGGGCGACATGGGTTCTAGATGGCACATGGTTCTTATATACAAACTTTTCAAAATTATCTGCAGTAACCAAATGAATAATCAGTGAAAGAAAAGTTACCTTCTTCTAATCCAGAGTATAAGAATCAGAAAGGAAACATATCGGGATTCCTCAAGGAATTTGATTTTGAACAACCACAAGATCTGATATGGGCTGCACTCAGGCTGATCAACTAGCCTATTCCGGACATCCATTTTAAGGGAACAGTGCTTTTCAAATGCAAAAAGTTTAAATATCTTGGAATTGTGATGGTGATGTTTTGATGGATGAAGTGGCCGGAAAACTCTTTCATCGAAGATGATCGAAAAAGAAGCAGGAAAATCCGAGGAAGCCTTCGTGTCAAAAATACAATCTTGAAAAAAATACAGCATGACCAACTTAGCTCGTATCCACTGTTATGTAAAGAGAAGATGTCGTTGAAACTTAGTTCAAACATGGCATTCCAACACTAAAGGCCAGCGCCAAAACTCTTGTATCAAACAATTGCAATGACACCTTCATTTAGATGGTATCACACATGAAAGAATTCATAATTGGGAAGCCTATCGACGTTGAAGCAGACCCCACAAGTGGAGCCTTAGGGTGAAGCAGTGGAGTGGGAGAGTTGTGGTCCCAATGAGAATAGTCGAAGTCGATAAATGAATAAGAAGGATCTTCGAAAAAGAACTTTCATTTTAAATGTGGCACCATTTTTGAACTGTTACGTTTAACTACTTTTGTATAACCTTTATCAGGAATTAACATGGATCTTGGAGGTATAAAATGCTTTGAATAAAGATAACTCATTTGAAAATTTAATCGGTGAATTTATTCTGAGGAACGCTTTTTGGGGAAAAGTATGGGCTTGAGCATGAACAGTTTGACAGAAAAAAATTGTCTGCTAACACAGTTCATATAGGAAGTTAATTTTACTTTCACTTGAAGTTGCGCATCCTTATCGAAAAATTGATAGTTTCACCTTTGTATATGAAAACTATAGTACTATCATGGTGGAAGTCGAATGGGGCGACATCTAAAGTATCTGCGCAACCCTAACTCTTTTTTTTTGCGGAGAGCTTTTGGAGGTTTTAAATGATATTTATTGATATTTTTTGGATGCAATAATCCAAAAAATAGTCTCCTCTTGCCCCTACCACCAATTTTCGACGCTTAAAGACTCCCCAAATCGAATTTTAAACCTCAAATTTTGCAGCGCCACCACAAGGGTCCGCGCAACCCTAAAAAAACTCGCCATGATAGTACTATAATTTATATATACAAAGGTTTCACTTTATAAGCCAAAACTTAAAAAAATGCATTTCTTAAAAAACTTTATCGCATTGTTTCCATGTTTTGTCACGAAATTTTGTGGGAAAACAGCAAAATCTTCCAGATGATCAAAGAAGTATCTATTGTACTAAGGAATTTCCTTCTTTGGTGGGAGAGCTCAGGACAGTGACAGAGGAAATGCCTTGCTTCCAAATGCCTTTTTAGACGCTAGACTTTATAGGTATGTTTACTTATATTTCATTAATCTGGGGTGGAATCGGGTAAGGTGATTTGTGATAGGTGACAGTCACAATCAACAAATTCGGTCTGTGTAAGGTGATAGTCACCGGTGACAATCACGATTTGGCGACTTTTTCTGGTGACAACTAAAGAGCTGTCACCAGAAAAAGTCGCCAAATCGTGATTGTCACCGGTGACTATCACCTTACACAGACCGAATTTGTTGATTGTGACTGTCACCTATCACAAATCACCTTACCCGATTCCACCCCTGGTTTGCTTTCTTAACCGACGATTTATAGCTATGGTGACAGGGAAAGTTATCAGTAAACGATGAAAATATTTTTTTGGAAATAAGGGAAGGGAAAGTTATCAGTAAACGGTGAAAATATTTTTGGAAATATTCCTATAATCAAAGTAGATCAGCAAATTTGCTGAATCGATATACTTGAATATTTTAAGTTGAATATAAGTCCTTATGAGACACTATCCCAAAAGCGCTAAACTAGAACCAAATCATTAAGGTTTCGTATAAGCAGGCAGTTCTATAAGCCATTTATGAGTCAAATGTTGCTTTAAAATCTAATCAACATATTCACACATCTTTTCCCCTCAAAGTTCGACCATTTAAAATAACATGCCTGCAGCTTTATAAACTGAGCTCTATCACGAATCTTACAGTAACTACAATTGACCTTCAAGGCCAAATCGCACCGAAGTGATGCAAGCATTGCTAAAATAATCTACATTGAATCTATGGTAACCAAATCAAACGCATAACCTAGATCCAGTGTCCATTGACGTTGAGGTCTGCTATGGAATCTCGCATGTGCGGTTTCTTTAAGCACGGCCTAGAGCAAATACTATATCTACAATATAATGAGTGCAACACCACATACCTGTACTTGCTTCTTCAATATTGCTTAGAGAGAGAGATCGTTAAAGCAGATCAAGGGATATTTATACATGCTGGCATTCAAAAGGTGACACTGGAATGCATTATTTACTTCAATATTGTTTGACATTTTCAAAGATCGCTTCGCGTCGCATAGAGAAAGAGAGAGTGAGAAAGAAAATCTAACGCGAGTCGAGTACACGACAACGACTCACAAGTGCAACCTGCTTGAAAAAATCCAGTCATATGTATGTACGTCTCAAAGCTTCCACTTATTTCCAGATGCATCAATTTAACATGCATGAGCGCCAGCACGACGATAATTTCATATTATGGAAGAAAAGCGAAAGTGAGTAGGGAGCCTGGTGAAGAGTCTCAAGAGTGGTGTCGGTATGCAGTTGGTCTGGTCTCTGGTCGGTTGGTTTGTTGATGGTTACCTAAAGGAGACTCATTTAGACACTGCACAGTGTACTTTTACCTTCAGTTACTTACGAACAAGACCGGACTTCATCTTCATCGGTTACATAAATTCTGCATAATTTTAAACTTGATTCAAGGATAGTCGCTTAAATATTTTAATTTAAAAAAAGGGCAAGTCTTTATGCCTGTAAACTGTAATTATTGGTGCTATTTGTGTGACCGTCGTTGTCGTCGTGGTATTCCGTTAACCGGCACACAGACCCTTTTTTCCGCACTTCACATATTCCATTGAAGATACCTTGAGATTCGCATTCGCGAACAAAAACCTACAAAATCCCATTGGGTGTAAAAACAATTTCTCGCTGCTGCTGTTGAGATACATTTCTATCTGTGTTTCGGTTTTTTCCGCTGGATTTATCTTTGGTAGGGCAGACAAAGCCATTGCTGCTGCAGTACGTTCATCGGGCTAAAACAACTCCACAAATAGTTTTGTGTTTAATTTTTTTTTTTCGCCTTAAGTCTTTTGCAGACGAAAAGAGCTTAAGAGTGTGAAGATTGTTGGCTTTGTAGTTAGTTGAGTTTTAGATATATCGCGACTTACAGATACCTTGTCTGGTTTCCGATCGTTGGATTTAATTTTTTTTTGTCTTATATTCAAGTCGTCGTCATCGTCGTCGTTCGCCTCTATTCTACTCTATACGGGCTAAATTGGATCTCAGTAAGGTTGCGCTTGGTAAAAAGGAAAATCTCAGAGAAAATGGTTTACTTTTTCTGTTAATGGTTATAGAAAAGAAAGTCTAACGAGATTTGCTTACATACCAATATCTACTTGAATTGAAGTGCATATCTCTAAATATATTTGTTTTGTTGAAAAAAAAGAGTAAATAGTTAAGTGGTCGTTTTTGTTGTTGATTTTAAGGGAATAGAGGAAAAAGGAAAATAACAAATCGGTGCTAATTACGGTAACTTGTTTCTTTTTGTCCAAATATTTGCACTAGTTTTTTTTTGTTTTTATGTGCTAAAGAGGAATATTATTGGCATTTTAAATTTGTTATTTTGGATAAAACAGAGCCAACAGTGAAGCGGAAATTGTGAAGAAATAAAAAATACAGGAAAGAAAAAAGAAACAAAGTCACAAGGAAGCACAATGATCCAAAGAATAACTACACTTGTATTAGTTTTAGCCGGTAAGTGTTATTTAATTAATTTATATTTAAAATCAAATAGAGGAGTTGTCGTTTTCAAATAAAATAGAAATGGAACTCCATTTTAAATTAATTTATAAAAAAAATTTAATTTTAAAATTATTTACAAAAACTAACTCAATTTTTTAATTAATTACAAGACAAGAGACACATTTTTAGAAGGGTCTTATAGTTTTTGTATTTTTAAGAACTTTTCGAAAAATCTGTAAGCAAGGGTACTTTGTGAAAATGTCTCCTTTTATGACACGAGTACGATAACTTGGGCGCCGAAAATTTATAACGGTTTTTTGTAGAGGGGTCCAAAGCAAGCATTTTTTACTATGGGAGAGGGGGTCTATCTATATGATATTTAAACAGTAGTAAAGTATAAACAGTTGGGGGGCATGCAGTCAAAAAGCTAAAATCTCATAAAAAAGTAATCAGTAATTTTCAATTTTCTCGAAAACTAGAAGACATAAAATAATCTAGTTTTCAGTTTTTGATTGAGAATCAATAGAAGCACCGAATTCTATAAAAAAATATTAAATCTTACAGTTTTGAGGAATTACACTTCAAACTTTTTTTTTTGTGTTTTTTTTTCCCGAATTTTGTGTTTGAAACTCATTTTTTCGAAAACTATGCATAAATTTTACCTGATTTAAAAATTGGCTTATAGTACAAAATCCTGGCTGTAAAACTGCTTAACTGTAAGTGTTACCATTATTTTTTAATGATTTTTTTTTACTTTTAGTACTCTTTTCATAAAATTGCCCCTACCGCCCAAACGGGGCAAGATAGACCCCCCCTCCCATAGTAAAAAATGCTTGTTTTGGACCCCTCTACAAAAAACCGTTATCAATTTTCGGCGCCCAAGTTATCCCCCCTTTATACCTTGGTCCTAAATGAAGTCCAAGTATAAAACTGATGTATCTCTTGTTAAATTTCGCAGTTACGTGCCTGTTTATCTCCTTGTTCCTCGATGTACAGCCTGAACTACTAGGGATTTTCTTCAACAACAGTACCTGATGTTATAAACATTGAGACAAAACATATTTATCTCGAAATGTTCAGTGAGGTTCTCTATTAAATTTAAATTATGTATTTGGTTAAAAAAAAATTTCAAAAATTTTAATTTACGGTAAATCTGCAACTGAACTGGAGTTTTGATTTTCTCATAAACGGTTTTGACAAATTGCGATTAAAATTTTTATAATGTCCTAAACATTCTGCAAATCAAAATTTTCAAAAATTATTTTTTCGAATTTTTGAAAAGAATCAATCAAGAATCAAAAACTTGAAAACCGTTTATTTTTCAAAAATACTTCAAAAAAATTTAGGTAGCAAGAGGTCGTGTGTTACAGTCGTTAATTTTATTTTTATTAAATTTTCTACACCCTAACGCTTTCTTCTTAAAATCTATCACTTGAACCAACAAAAATTTGCAAAAAAAAAAACTGAAATTCACCACTTCTAAAATAAAATTCTCCTCCACTTTAGATTAAGGGTATGTACCTACTTTTAAAGAAAATCTTTTTTTTAAGTTGGTCATTTTTTTGCCAAATTTTTCCTGGGCTACAGTAATAATACGTATGTAGGTTTAGATTTTACATAATGTATCCTGCATTCCATGCTTGCAATTGTGGAGACATCTAAAATAATATTTCCATCGGCATACACCAAAATGAGCTAGACAGGCAAACATTTTGGAACAGGTTTTTGCTTATAATAATTAAATGAAATAAAGTGTGCATACGTACCTACAGTTCGTAATAATATTGTGGGTCGAATTGAACTTAAGTTAACATGTCAAAATTAAAAAAAAAAAAAAATTAATTAGTCTTCATGTAAATATCAGCAAATTTAAGTTTTTCCTGTTTTAATCAAAAAATTTCCAATTTCAATTGATTTATTTTCATTCCAAAATTATTATGAAAATTCTCAAACCAAATTCATTTTTTGTTCCAATATTAAGTAAAACTTTTACATTGCTGTGTCTATGCGTATACAGTGTACCCATATGAATGATATTTAATGTGAAAATTAAAAATAATCCAAAAAAGTTTTGATGTCTTTTTTTTATGATAAGTACTAAGTACATACTAAGTACTTGCTCACCTACTTTTTGTTCACTAAATTTCTTAACTTTAAATCAAGTTAAGTCTTTTATATAATTAGCTTTGGTAGCATTAAATTTCTGAAAGCTATTTTCAGCCACAAGACTTAAATAAAAACCCAACATACATACATCCATCACCACGGCAACAAAATACAAAAAGTTTATTTTTTTTTTAACAAAACAAATAATTCCTCTGTACTCTGTTCCGTTTTTTCCTACCAAAGTAACTTAATGCACGGATACGTGCTTACTTTGTACCTACTTGTGGACAAATAAACAAAAAAAAAAGAACGTCTATATAACAAGATCCGGCAGACATTTAATAAGCAAAATTATTCTGTGAAGCGTAGGTTCGGTGGTCCAGAGTTTGGACTCCTTCCACTCCACACCCACAAAATTTGAAGGCTGATGCTTCCTCTCGGACAAACAAGCCAAAATAAAGTAAATTAAATGGCAAATGCGGTTCACTACATTAGCATTCATTCAAGACAGGTTTTGTTATGTGCTAGTTGTAGGAGAGCCTAGGTCTGCCTCTGCATATATCATGTAGCTCCATCTATGTACGAGTATAGGTATATATTAAATTGTATACGTATTTGAATGAGTGTGGTTTTATTTTTCATTAACAAATTCATCCTGTTGTCTGGCTGTGGCACCTCGACTCGACTCTATGGTTGGTCATCTAACTGCAGTGAAAACTTTTTCAATTTGCTTCTGCAAAAAGTACATAAATAATAGAAAGTTTTTTTTTCTCATTTTTTTTTTATATTTCCACAGATTAAAGTGAGTTTGGCTGGAAAGAAAAAAAAAAAAAACGAGTAACTACTCACCACAGGTCTCTCTGTCTGAGGTTCCTTATTTCACCTGTTATACTCGTATATTTTTATCTGAGTTCTTCTATCCATATAGCAATCATCAGGTGATAGCATATAGCACCCTCCATGACCTTTGGGATTAGTGCATGAATGGCATCATAGAAACAAAACAACAAAAATATCTAGGAAAAGAAAAAAAAACGCGAAACCTCGATACAAGGGATCGTAGGGGTTTTATGGACAAAAGTTTTTCTCGCATCCTTAGTTCTGGTAGAGTGATTGTGGCTTCGCGCTTCTTCTCGTATTTTATGTGCAGTCTTCCTAGAATTGTGGTTATGTTAAAAAGTTAACGGCTTTCGGTGTATGCTGTGATGAAATTAAGGCGGTTCGGTCAGAGTTCAGATGTTATGTAGCTAGTTTAGGGATATATTTTTTTTTGTTTACTTGTGATGTAAAAATCTTTGTAAAAATCAATTTGTGAAATAGGTACCCAGGTATACAAATTTATATGTATATGAAGTAGATGCTTTGCTTTTAAGTATTAATTTGTTTTAATAAAAATTACATGTTGGCGTGGGGTAACATACAGGGTGTCTCCTATTTGATGGGTAACCTTCTAACTGGTGATCGCAGGTCTTATAAGCGTTCAGAAAATTAGTTTAAAAAAATATTTCTCTTGTGGTCTCCATGGTGTAGTTTTTTTTCGAAAAATTTTAACTTATTTTCTGAGCGGTTTGAGCAAGATTATCCATGAACTACGGAACACCCTATATTTACAAATGAAACTAGATACAGTTGTGAAAAATGTATTTTTCACTTTGTTTAGTGCTTAAGCTAGAAATATCCAAACTGGAGATGCCGAATTTCTAATTTTTTTCTTCAAAATGCGCCGGTATTTTCAACAACTACTTAATTTTTTGTGTATGAAATATCTAAAACATTAAAAAAAAAAGATTGGGGAGCAAATTTCCATTATTTAATTGATACACTTAAAAAAATACATACTTAAAAAAAATCAAGAAAAATATGCAACAGTTTGCCAAATAAAAAAATGATTCGTTAACAACGGTATTTAAAAAAAAAAAAGTTTAGTAAAATTATTTTAGTTTATTACCAAAACTCGCAGACAAAATTTAATCAAAATCGTAGAAGTCGTTTCAACATAAAAATCAGTTTCCGCTATTTTCAGAACTACAAGAAATGTCAAAGTGGCCGCCAATACAAAACGCTTACAACTAAAAATAAATAAATTTTGAGATGGGTGATTTTGCATTATGGACATTCATTTTAGACTCTGTCCACTGGCCTAAAGGAACTTAGTGAACAACACCCTTTACCACAGGATTCCGATCACCAAATCAACCAATTATTATTTAAATTCAATGAGAATATAAAAATGACTACAAATGGTAGTAGCGTCACGCCCCAAAACACAAACGTGATAAATATCCATACACCAATGACAAATTTGTTTGTCTATGGAAACAAAAAATAAAATTGTGCGACAAAAAAATCAAAATTCAAATCACGATCCAATAAAGTTCGATGACATTTTGTATCGATTTGTGAGGTTTCTGTCTTGGGTATTATTTTGTATTTGGGTCTTCAACAAAATACTATCTCTATAATATAATCTGCAATGGAAATGTATGAAATAAAAAAAAAAACTTTATTTTTAAATAAATAAAAAATAAAACTTCATCCAAATGTCTCCTTCGATGTTACGTGTATTTTTCGCATTAAATAGCTGGGAACTACTGGGAACATTTATGTTAAACGTTTCTTATTATGCTGTACACATGGGAGTCCAATATTGACGTAGTGCTGCGGTAGAGCTATGTATATTGTATAGTTGCATGATGGCGTTTGACATTATCGGTTAAGTTTATATAACTTGTTCGTATGATGAAAACCTACTGAAGAAGTAATGTTTTGTGCCTCTTTGAGGTTGAATGTGTTAATGCAATGACGTTGGCTCCTCCAGAATTGAATGTTTATTCATCAGAAAATTTTTAATTCCATTGGAATAATAGTTGAACGTTTTATAAATAAATCTTTGTACTTACATATATGCATTAGGGTGATCCATGTTTATCTTATTTTCAAATTTCTTTTTTTTTAAACTGTATGAAGGTTTTTTGAATTATTTTTTTTGAAAATACCATATACCAACTTCAAAAAACCTAATTTTAATTTTTCTAAATACTCTTTTAAAATTTATATTGAAATAAAATTTACAACATGAACTTGCGCCCATATTAAAGTACTTTCGAAAAAAATAATGGAAAAACATAAAATTCACTATTTGACTTTCTTAAATGCATAGTCATAGTCGTCTGTATTGAAAAATATATGAATTTTAAAATATTTGTTTCCAAAAGTCAGTAGGGCTTTTTAAAATTATTTTTACATATATAAATTAAAAAAAAAAATATTTTACGCCAAAAATTGTAAGTTTTTTCAAAACGATCCGCCAAATAACTTTTTTTTTTGAAAATGCTATAAAAAAAACTACTGAATATTTTCTTAAATTTCTTTTTTATTTGAAAGTACAATCCTTCCGATTAATAATGGAAAATAATTTCATTCAAATGGCTGCCTCGGCTGGCCATGCAGTAGCCTACACGATCGGTCCAATTTTTAAGCACATTATCGATTGTGTGCAGCTTCATGAATATTGTGCTTTAAAGGCTTGTCGGCGTATCACTTATCTTTTACGGCACCCCACAAATAATAGTCCAACGGTGTGAAATCGCAGCTCCGAGGTGGCCAAACGACATCAGCTCTGCGGCTGATAATGCGATCTTCAAAAACAGGGAGCAAAAAATCGAGTGTAGCTTCGGTTGTGTGGCACGTAACGTCCTGTTGAAACCAAATGTTGTCAATATCCTCCTCTTCAATTTTTGTGAACAAAAATTCGTTCAACATGGCCCGATAACGATCGCCATTGACTGTAACGGCTACTCCTTGCTCATTTTCAAAGAAAATGGCCAAAATCTCACCAAGCATGTGACTCGTTTTGGGTGCATCGGCTTTTCAATGTATGCGTGCGGGTTTTATGTGCCCCAAATGCGACAATTTTGCTTGTTTACATACCATTACCATTCACGAAGTAAGCATTAGTTGAAAAAAAACAACGTTATATGGCGGACCCTTTACATAGTGTTACATAGTTTTTGAGCTTAAAGTACGCTACACAATGAAAAATAAACTTTTTGATACAGCAACAAAAATATTTAAAAATTGATATTTCGTTTTTTTACTTCTCTGTTTGTAATTAAATATGTAATCAATGCAACTGTTTGAAAAATATGAAAAACATTATCATATTCGTTTTCTTCTGATCCTGATAAAATAATGTTGAAAACAATGCAATTTACTCCCTTAATTTATTTTTAAGACTTTGATCGTTCTGTACAAAAATAAACTTTTTTTTAAAAGCAATTTTTTTGGTGTATTTTCTAAAAAAATCTTATTTTATTGCAATCGATAGTAGCAATTCAAAAAAAAAATACATAATTAAAAAAAATCGTTTTTATAAAATTACCCTCAAATTGATATTTCAACAAAAATACTTTGAAAAAAAATTGCACTTTAAATTAATTTTTTTTTAATTGAATTAAACTCAAAATAAACCAAAAATCTAAAAATCTGGTTTTAACTAATGTTTTTTTTCAAAATTTTATGTTTCTATATCTATTTATTAAAAAAAATACCTTGAACAAAAAAAGTCGTTTATTTTTTGAAATTTTGAGTTGAAAATTTATAAAATTTATATATAAAACTATTAGGTAAAAAAACGTGATTTAAAAATTAAATTAGCTATAGTGTCTTTTCTTAGAAAGCTATAGTTTTTTTTTTCGTTGAATTAATATTCATTTCCTTGGTCCAACTTACACGCCATAGCACCATTGCAAATCACCATGTATATTTTTGCAGATTTGTTCGTTTACTTTAATGCACCACTGTTCTTAAATCAGTTATTTATTTTAGACCATTTTTGAAGTAAAATATTTTGTTGATTAATTCATCATAAAATTCTGAAATTCCCTATTACCTACTTTTTCTATTAATTCACAAATTTTTAAGTCTTGCAAATTTCCTTCAACATAAAAAATAATTCACGATATTTTTAATCGTTTAAGAGCTGTGATTTTTGCAACCAAAAAAGTAAATATCCTTTATATGTATATATACATACATATAAACAAATAACTTAACATTTTTCAAATGACAATTTTGTTCAAAATAGTTTTTCAATTAATAGGCTTTTATACTCGATAATCCAATATTTGTGTTTAATTGTCGATTTAGGTGTAAATATATATCTATGTAGCTACATTTTTTTAACTTAATCCCAAAAACTAATGGAAAACAGGGCATTGTAATGGCAAATTCAATTAGCTTAATCTACAGGAATATTAAAAATTTTATAATCCATATATTTGTTTACAAAATAAAATTAATTGCACCTATGCACTCATTAATATTCAAAAGCTAAAGCTACTTTTCATTAAATCCTGCTATTTTGTAATAGTTTTTTTTTTGTTTGAAATGTTTTAATTATCTTTTAAAATAGAAAAATACTTTAATGCTGAAACAAACGGTTTATAAAAAATAAATAATAGTTTCACCATTTCACTTTGATCAATTTGGAAATTTCACAATTTCAAATTAAAAAAAAATAAGTGGATATTCATCAGCAGTGCAGTTACTTATAGCAAACCAGGTCTTCTTTGAATCATCATTAGAGCTCCTATATCATTTAAATTAAACCGAGTCAGTTAGTGCTTTTCCAACGATCGAGACAATCGATTAATAGATAAGATGACGAGGCTGACGAAGTTTTTTTTTTTGCTTTTAACGAATCCAACTATGTATACGAGTTATCATTTCAAATACTATTCCACATTTATAACCGTTAGATTTTTATATACCCAGCACCGTAGATGATGGTGGCTGCGTTCAATTGCGAAAAATGTCAAGTTGTTGGACCAGTAACTCATTGATGTTCGTGGAAAAAGCGGTTGAGGTTAGCTGAAGCTGAAGCTGAACGTGAGGTGCTTTGGTCAAATTAACTTCGCATTAAAAATGAAAGTGCCAAGAGAAAACATTTACAAGCTGAGGAAAAAATCGATTTCATCAGAGAAGTGTTTTTGTTTGATATTAATTAAAATCTTAAGCTGACATTGAGGTGGCAAAATGTTGCCATGTAGCAATTAAAAAAAAAAGCAACTGATAACAATAGAACTAATTTATAAATATAATTAATATTAGAGAGAGAGAGAGAAAGAGAGAGCAGAATTTGTAATCATGTGTAATCTTAATGAAACTGACATGTTTTTATTATACTCTTACAGTAAATAATGAGTTTTTGTACTTTCTCATATTTTTATAAAGACTCGTTGAATAAAGGAAATCAATAGTTAATATAATTGAAAATAAAATATTCAATAGAAAATAAAATACAATAAACTAAATCTTTAAATTGAATATAAATTTTTCGATTGGCCTTTCTGTCTACATGTATTTATTTGCAAGGTGTTTTTTTCGGAGGTAAAGAACTTTGAACTGGAATAAAACAAAGATGAAATTTTAAATTTAAAATTGATTTTATTCAAAAGATAATCTCTTCGCATTATAATGACCGACACGGCTGGAGGCTAGAGGTTTAATTTATAAATTATCTTTCTGTGCTTATTAAACATGCCAAATGTCTTCTCTTTGCAGATGATATGAAACTTTATTTACCTATTAAATCAAATAGAGACTGTGTCAATCTCCAAAGTGATTTAGGAAAAGTTGCATATTGGTGTCATATAAATTGCCTTAGTTTAAACATTGCTAAATGCAAAACCATAAGTTTTACCAGGTCATTATATCCTATTGTTCTTTCTTATGAAATAAATGGCATTTCTCTTCAAAGAGTTGATTATCAGAAGGACTTAGGCGTTATATTCGACAATAAGCTAAATTTCAACTATCACTATGATAATATCATCTCTAGAAGCAATAGATTATTAGGATTTATAAAAAGAAACACAAAAGACTTTCGCGATCCATACACGCTTAAATCTTTATACATCTCTATGGTAAGATCAGTCTTAGAGTATGCCTGTATTATTTGGTGCCCAATATACCAAAATAGTATATCTAGAATAGAACACGTGCAAAGAAAATTCACTAGGTTTGCTGTTCATAGGTTCAACTGGAATAATAATGTTTTACCTTCGTATCTTGAAAGATGCTCATTAATTGACTTATGTACTCTTCAATCACGCAGAAAAAACTATCTCATAATGCTTGCTAGAGATATAATGGAAAGTCATATTGATTGCCCAACTTTGCTTGCGCTATATCCTTTATATGCTCCTTCAAGAAACATAAGAGAACGCGAATTATTTATTATACCGCGGCATTTTACAAACTACGGAAAAAATGATCCCATAGCAAACTCCTGTCGATCTTTTAGCTCGGTTTGTGATGTAGTCGATCTTTAAATTAGTCAAGATATGTTTAAAAAGTATTTGAAAAACTTGTTATAATCATTTTTATATTATATTTTATATTTTTATTTTAGTACAATTTTAGTTATTTAGTTTTTTAATATTTGATTTAATGTTTTATTTGCTTATTCACTGTATATATGTACTTTTTCTGATTTATTTAACATATTTATTATTATCTTCTTTTATTATTATTATTATTGTATTATTAATATATTGTATATATTATATTTTTTGTAGTTTAAAAGAATTAAGTTGTCGATAGATGAAATAAATAAATAAATAAATAATTTTCCTACATTTGTGGCCATATATCGGCAATATCGCGGTGAATTTTGTCCTCCAAGTGGTCGATCGTTTCGGGCTTATCGGCGTAGACTAGCGACTTCACATATCTCACCAACAGGCCAATTCTCGGGTCCGAAACGGCACTAGCGGTGTGACATGTTGCAACCACAGACCATGCACATCATGGTTGTTCAATTGAGGAACGAAAAAGTCAGTAATCGTATGGCTGATTATCGTTTACCTTTGACTGTAGCTTTGTGGCCAGCATCTTGATTCCACCAGCCCATAAAGAACACAAAACCGTCAGTTTTTCTAGATGTAACGGTGTCTCAGCTTGATGATTATCTTCACTCGAAATACGGCATTTTTCTTTGATTACGTAGCTATTCAACCAAAAATGAGTTTTTTTCTACGGCAAACCGTTTCTGCTCAAGCCCACAACTTTTTTCCAAAAGGTTTTACTCACAAAAATTTAACGGAAGAAAAAACGTATTACAGAATTTGAATCGAATGAAACTGATGTGAGCTTCAACTTGCTTTCAAAAATCTTTGCTGCAGAATTAAAACATATAATATATAGAAACTTAGCTTTTAAACAAAAATAATAATTGCATTCCTATGTAAGTGTAGTGTTGGAAAATGGTAAATCAATGAACATCCAAGGGAGCATTCAGCCCAACGAACTAACTCCCAACGAAATTTTGTTGGACTACTACGTATTATATTACTGGGACTTAGTTTATTTTTATTTTGTAACTTAGTTAATTTTTTATTGGGAGTTTATAGTTAATAGATCTTATATCATAATGAACCAAATTCCATTTTTATTGGGAGTTAGTTCATTAGAGACTTAGTTCGTAGGGCCGAACATTCACTGCAATTTATATCATTTTTTTTTTCAATAATCGTTGATGAAATTCATGTAAATTGAATCCAAGATATGATTCTGCAATTATATTCTATTTTTCTCTCTTTGAAACATCGATAAACTAATAGTACACTTGGGCGTATACGCACTATTTTATTTTTTATTTTTAACAACTTCGTTCACTTGAAGTAGCGATTTCTTACAGTTGAAATATTATAGTA
Organism: Syrphus vitripennis; assembly: GCA_958431115.1. NCBI lineage: Eukaryota > Metazoa > Arthropoda > Insecta > Diptera > Syrphidae > Syrphus > Syrphus vitripennis. The sequence continues at coordinate 76,761,044 of OY288110.1, forward strand.
TCAGATGTTACTTTTTTTGCATGTCATGTATGTAATAATATTTTGAGTGAAATTGACACGACCATTTCATTTTCACACCAAATTGAATAAAAATGTATATGCATGTGCTTTGTGCATGTTTTTTTTTATCACAAACTGGTGATCATTTATCCGACTGTTTTCAGAGCTTTTATGTTCATTAATAATTGAAGCGCATCCTTGTGTTCGCTGTCATGACTTATTAACACAATCAAAAGTGTGTCAATACTAGAAACAAAGCTTCATTCACAATTGCATTTCCGTAAAACCAGAATTATATTCACCCTAGAATAATGTACCAAACTATGTACATATATCTGTAAACAGTAAACCAAGAACGTCTAAATGGCTACAAAATGCACTCAGATGGATGATGGTGATGTTAAATAGGATATGAAAGTCCTATAAATTATATTCGTCTCTATTTGCTATCAAAACGAGGCGTCAACAGTTTGGCACACACTCGAAATTACACTTTCAAAGAACTAACCACTAGACCTGTATCAAAGTACAATACGACTCTTTATATATAAGAACATGTTGGCCATTGGTGATGTGACAATTAAGAATGTTTGCCCTCAGCATCACATCTTTTTGTCATATCATGACATTATTTACTCACGTACCACCTCACTTGGCTAACTTCCCAAAGAGTGAGAAACTGTTTGTTTGTGTTATGTAGCTGCATATATATGCATGTACATATAAGTATTATTATGGTCCATCTAATATTGAGTTCTGTTGAAAATTTGTGGTTTATTTTAGTGAAGTAAAAGCTTCAGCACCCAACCATTTGGATGAAATAGGTTTGGACTTGTTGGTCTTAGAAGTTTGAAATTCAACATTGCTTTACATTAAAATGACAATAATTATAAGTCAGAAGAATCTCTATTTCCTTCCTAGTAACATTTAACCCAAAGGACGAAATCATGGATTTCTCACTTTATTTGATTTGTTAATTAAGTCAAAGATTGAAATTGATCTACTTTAATGATTAATGAAGACAAAGAACGTTAAACTTAAGTTCCTTAAAGATGAGAATTGCTAAACTCTTTAACACAGAGACTATGATGTATGGTAGAAATACTTAGTAAGAATAAAATAAATATGTACTACATTATATCAGAAAAAGTATGTGTATATTTATCTGGTTCAAAAATGTTCAATACTTCTAGCGTCTTTTTTTAGGTTACAGTTTTTCAAAGTCTGGTTAAAAAGTGAGCCCTCAAAAATAGTACTTAGAGCTCGCAAGTAATTACTTTCCAAACTTTTGAAAATTAATGTACATAAACATTTCAAATTGCAGAAAATTGCGGCTGAATTTCTCTTCTGGACCGGTAGGCGGTAGCTCCCCTATAAAGCTTTTTTTTAAATATTTTCGATAAAGTAAACCTTTTTGGGCTAAAATTTTAATAAAACGTGAAATTTAGTAATCAAGTTGTAGGGTTTTTGGGACAAACTTTACATTTTTGATAATAACACATTTTTTCGAAAATAAACGCATTTTTTACAGCTATATTTTTTTAACGAAAGGGTTTTATGTAGCAAAAGGGCAGTATAATCCCGAGTGCCAAAATATAGAAAAAAGTAATTCTGGATTTTAAAGAACAAAATATAAATCCCAACACAAAAATTCTCAAAGACATAATCTTATATCCGATGATCTTGAAAAAGTGAATTCCGAGTTTCATGTCTTATATGACTTTCAGGTTTGATACATGGGAAATATTTTTCAAAGTTTTGTTCATCAACGAGTGCCAAAACATGTGTTCGAAGTTCGACAAAGTTCAACAATCGAAAGTGGCTTCGAATTGAAATTACAAAAATGCATTATGTTTTTCAAATCATTTTATTTTTGTCAATTTTGTTTTTTAATTTTTTTTTTCAATTTTTTTTTCAGAAGAAAAATAAAAATACTGTCGAATATATAGACAGTATTTTTATTTTTCGACAAAACACTAAAAATCCTCTCTTGATATGAGTAACATAAACATAAACTTTCAATAAATTTTTATCCTTCTTTTTTTTTTTATAAATATTTTTTTTTTCACAAAATTTCTGACGCAAACTATGTTTTTATTTCTGACTATTTTTCAATTTTATTTTAACAAGTTCTTTTTATAATTATATTTTAATAATTTTTTTGGAAGTTTTTTTTCTTTTTTTTTAAAGAAGAAAACTTATGTTAAATAAAACTATGAGAGAGAATGAGAAAAAATAGTAACCAAAAGAAAATGTAAAAAATAGCTACAAAAAATATTAAAAAAAAAATATTTTTTAAGAAAAAAATGTCAAAAAATTATTAATTTGAATTTTTTTGATTTTTATTGGGTACATACTTACATACACCTTTCAATCATTCAATAAGTCACAGGGCCAGTAATTCACTGGTTTATATTTTGACTTAAATAATTTTATTGGCCTTTTGTATAGATGCATTTTACGAGACTTATTAAAGATTAGGAGTATGGTAAGCTTGTTGAACTGTTGGCTTTAAGCTTGTTGGCAACAAGCAACTCAATATTTTGATAACTATCTGATTTTTGATATAAAACTTGCATGATAATATTTTTTCCTAAAATAGGAAAAAATTATGTTTCTTTTTTTTTAAATTCATATTTTTTCAATACATCAGGGGCCTGTTTCAAAGAACATACAACACGTACATCACTTACAACATATAATAATTTCTCGATCAGACATCATATATGTACATACATTTTTCTATTTCACAGAATTCATTGAAAAGTATGTTGCCAAAGATTGTTGTATGTGATGCTAGGTTTATGACACTTAACTTGGCTATCAAAATTATTATTTAATTGATACATTTCATGTACGCATGGTGTTAGTTTTTTGAAACAGGCCCGAGAACTCCACAACCGCATGTACCTTTTTTCTTCAGTGAAATAGTTTTCTCAATTCAAAAGTTCGCTGGGGCGTATACGTACTTTTTTATTTACATATTTTTACATATCCGTTGAGTTAATTTTTTTAGCTAAATTTTCCTCAACATCATCAATCGTCTTAAAACAAACAAAAAAAAAAAAAGATAAGCAATTTGAATTCCCTCCTACTTCGTTATCAAAACAATATTAAAAGCATTTTCTTGATGTTTTCCCACCAACACATAGTTACGATCAATTTGTACCGATTTTCTCCTCCATTGCGGTTGTTAGGCAATAACTTTCAGCTGAATCGCTCACTGACAGATAAACAAAGATAATATGTTTCAAAGAATTGCAATCTCAGTTGTCTCTGTCTGTCGTATTTGGTTGTGTGTTGTTGTGGAAATAACGAAAATTGGTGTCTTTAGTTTAGACGAAGACATCAAATAAAAGACCAATTTGTGTAGAACTTCAGGATATGTGTACTTGAAATGGTGTGTGTGTATGTGTGCGAACAACGAAAATACCGTCCAAATGTATCCCGTTACCCGTTCCCGCATATAACGTTACCTGTGGCTTTATTAAATGGCAGCACGACAACGCTCCTCGGCGATGCGCTGTTGCTTTGTGGTAACATTGCGACACCTGTAAAATTGAAAAGGGGGCGACACCGTAGAAACCTTGTTCACCCATTGAAGGATATTATTTCTACAAGGTACACATATGGTGGGTGTGGGTAGTTGGAGGTGGCTTGGCAGCTCATGGATGGTGTTGCTTTCCAATGTTTTTTTTTTGTTTTTTTTTTTTTACGTGCAACATTTTGCCGGGGTATATGTTCGTGTTAACTGGTGTAAAATGGATTAACACGAGTTGTTTGTTGTTGATGATGGTGCTGTTTTCCTACTCCGTCGCCCTTCGAGCGTACAAGAGCAACACTGTGAAAAATTACTCGTACAACCGTAAAGCGTGTAAAATCATTCGTATGTCAAGTAGTGAAATATGCGGGGGTGAGCTGCGTTGAGAGTTTAGAAGAGAAATGAATTCAAACACATATACAATTACACACGTAAGGACTCGCGAAACGGAATGACTGTAATTTGACTGCAAAGCGACATCCTTATTTTGCTATCGAGTGTATTTTTTTTTTATTTTGCGTATGTACCTATGTAACTACCTTCAAAATGTACGTTTCTGGGATATGTAAGTGTGTATGAACAATTTTGAAGGAAAAAACGTTTTTTTTTTTCGTGGAATAGATGAACCTTTGAGTATCATGTCAAACTGAATCTCACGAAGTACAAGGACTTAAAATCGTGTTATTCAAGTGTATACTGCTGCTGGGCGCGGTTGTCACTATTAAATTGTAGTAGGTTGATATTATGGGGTGACAAACTACCAGAAAAAAATGTAAATTTTGTAGATACGTTGATGTATGTATATTATGTGGGACTAATAGAATTTAAGGGTTTGTGTATAGAGTGGGAATTTTAGATTTATTTTTTTTTTCTTCAAATATTTAGGGGAGGTAAACATTCAATGAGTAATCTGTAAGTTGTAATGTGTAATATGAATAGATACTTTTACTATAGATTTACCTACAAGGACAGCATTAATGTAGGTTAGTAATGATGAAATATATACATGTGTAGGTATGGTTAGATTATTTTTGATGAAGTGTTATAGAGTATTAAAAGTTCTTATCTAAAAGTCAAGGCTTTTATTTCTCTACCTATGGTGGATTGAATTTAGAAATGTAGGTAGGTATCAACTTTCAGATCCCGAGGAATAGAACCGCAATATCAAATGAATTTTGTATAGTATAGATTTTGTTATTAACACAATATGAGCGTTGACGAGTATATCCAAATAAAATGTTTGCTTCCGATTTTCAAATAAATAAAAATAAAAATGTTTTTGCCCAAAAATCGTTATTGGATCATACGGTGATATAACGTTTTTTTGAAATATTCATTGGAGTTCGATCCGATAAGGAAATTTTTATAGAAGTAAACGCACTGAAATAAGGCGTCAGGAAAATTGAAATTGAATATTTTTTCCTGATGTTTGTTTATAGCGAACAGGAAAAATATGCAATGTCTTCCATGCATCCTGTTTATTGTTTTTCGTCGGTCGGCTTTTACTATTTAGGAGTCAATTTACAAAAAACTTTAACAAAATAAAATATAGAGTGCCACCCAGACTATTCAACCGCAAAATTTTCGTGATCTGTCAGTTTTTGTCAGTGGAACAGGAAGAAAATGGAACTTAAATCATTGGAACGATTTGTTCCATTTTATTTGATTTGGCAGTCACCTGGCACGAAAATGAATTTTCATCAGGATGAATTCATAAATTAAACAAAAAAAGTAATTATTCAATTGAAAATTTTATTACAGAAAAAAATTCTTTGAGCTAATTGTCATTGATAAGTAGTGTAGCATTTGTGTTAAAAAAAAACATAGTAAATAATCCATTTGAAAGTTTTTCTTGTTTTGTTATCCTGATCGTCGTAACTGACGCCTAATGCTTACCTCAGATATTAATTGGAGTATTTTCATCATTTGCACTTTTATAATCAAATATGGTCACCGTCATGTATTCGACGACATTTTAATTCTTTTTGACAACGTCTAATAACAATTATTTTGACTCTAAATATTTATATTGAAAAATTCAAAATAGGTCATTGCAATAATTTCTAAATTTGTTTTTTTTTTTTAAGTTTTCGAAATTCTTTATTTTTACCAATAATATGTTTTCTATGAGAAATTAGTTGAACACAGCACGAAAAATAGAAAAGGAAAGGAGTCTTGGGTTAAATTGAACATAAGTCATATGCTTCTGTGGCCTAATGGTTAGCTTCCAAGGCGACAGCATCCAGGATCCATTCCCAGATTATAATTTATTCGAACTTCGACTTTAGGTGATTTATTACTGTCCAAGGCCCTAAATCCATTAAGTTTACCTGCACTGCCTACAAATTGTGGATCTTCGGGTTCATTTTCATCATTGTGATGAAACTAGAGTTTCTTATCGAATTGAGATGTTAACACAATTTCCTGCTTCTTCGCCTAATAATTCACAAGAATCTGCTGCTTGCATTAAAGATGATTGTTTCAGATTTTGCTTTTGTACTCTCACTTTTTAAAATGTCTTAATCTCTTAACTCGAATGAGCGAGTCTCTTCACTGTCGAAAAAGAGTCTTTAGAGTACAAATTCTACGGAATTGTATTTCTTCTTCATCCTCAAATTATAAATTGGTTAAATAGTAATCAGTATTTCAGATTATTTATTTATTAGTTCCCATCAAATCCATATCAACTAGGATAAGTGTCTGTGATGTTGGTAATTGTACTTTGATCTTGTATCATAATTAATTTATACTCTAAAGCCCTTCCTCCAGATTTGTTGATTTGAGAAACCTAGGTATCTGCAGTACTTTTAGAGAAAGTAAATCGCTCTCTTCTATCTGGTGCCTTTCCAGTTGCCTAAGTCTTTGATGCACGAGTGCTTCCCATATACCAAATATGTGGTGCGGCGGTGTTTCCTCTTGAACATAGCAGAATCTACGTGAGGCCCTACTCATCGCACCAGTAACCTTGAGGTGCCTGATCAGCTTATTCCTATTTAAATTGATGTAGGATGTGAAACACATAGTCCCCTAGAAGAAGTTTGGCTTCTCTGATAGTTTTGAGGGTCCTACCTTTGTATATGAAAACTATAGTACTATCATGGCGAGTTTTTTTTAGGGTTGCACGGATCCTGGTGGTGGCGCTGCAAAACTTGAGGTGTAAAATGCGATTTGAGGAGTCTTTAAGCGTCGAAAATTGGTGGTAGGAGCAAGAGGAGACTATTTTTTGGATAATTGCATCCAAAAAATATCAATAAATATCATTTAAAACCTCCAAAAGATCTCCGCAAAAAAAAAAGAGGAAGGGTTGCCGGCATACTTTAGATGTCGACCCATTCGACTTCCACCATGAGAGTACTATAGTTTTCATATACAAAGGTCCTACCAATGTTTTCGGTTTCCGATTACATTTTTCCCTATTCCGTAATAGGGTTTCAGACCCTGTAAGTAGAGTCATTGCAGCTATTTTCCAAAGAGTTCGTTTCTTCTTCCCCTTGGCAATTGAATGATCCAGTAACCAATGAAGTGTGGAGGTATAATTCTTCCCAAGTTCAATTCACCTGCACACGCACTCCCATATTTGTTTGGAAGAATAATTGGCATAGCAATGTTTTGGTTGTGATATTTTCCCTCAAGATTCTCTCGCCACATTTTACCATGGCGTTTATTTCCGCCTTAAAAATGCTGGGGACCCACCCGTAAATAGAATTGAGTGCTTGGCCCGAAAATTCCTGCACAATGCCTTTTTTTATTATTGTCAGCCCTCTTTGATTTATACTGCAGAGGGTTTCTTCAAACATCCCCGAGGTTCGTACCCATCCACGTTTAAGGGGAAGCGACTATTATGAATCCAAATTATTTTTTATAATTCAACTAAAAGAATTTCCTCCAAAATAATGCTCCCTTAAAATTTTCTCCACTCAAAATCATGTCATCATCTTAATGAATCCAATGAGTAACCTCTTAGTAAAACAACAACAACAAAAAAAGGTAAAGTACAAAAAAAATATAGATTCGATTCGAGATAAATTCGCTCTCTTCTGAGCACTGGATGGCTGGCGAAAAAGTGTAAAATTTTATTATGCAATAAAAATAAAATGAAATGGCAATATCTTGACAAGCACTGTCTTGCACGTGATTTTCATATCAACCCCCCCCCCCCCCGTAATGTCTTCATATACTCCCTAAACTCCCTCGCTCGCTTTGCATCGCATCGCTTCGGGCTGGGCTGTAACTTCATTTCAGAAATGATGTTGTCTCAAGGCTACACATCTCAAGATGGAAATCACCTCGTTCATTTTTGCTCTTGCCATAATCACAAGAAGACAATAGCAACAGCACAATGCCAGCGTATTATATAGCAAGCATCGAAGAAGTAAGTAAGCACCTATAACAGTTAGATATGTACAAATGTTGTTGCGTTGTATTTATTATAGTAGCAGCGTAGCGCTGCGATGTTTTTCACTCAGTTATTTTTCCACATCTTGGAACAAAGATGTGTCACTTATGTCACAGCTGATGAAGTGATGTATTGCATTAGTTGTACTTGTAGCAGGTACCTTGCCTTCTGCTATAGAAGCATCAGCATCAGCAGCAGTGTGATGGTTCAAATAGCTCATCGGATGACTAAATGGGTTGGTAGTTTGCCTTTTGTTGTTCTCCACTCGAAACGTAGGTGATGCTGTATTGTATACGCCCGACGCGTCCGTCACCGTATTCAGTTTTATAACAGGTAACAGCACAACAACAATGGATTCAGAAGTCTTACTCTGCTGAGTTGGTGTTTTTCGAGGTGCTCTGCTCAGATCTCAGATCTCATGCTCTGCTCATGTTGTTGCTACGTAAGAAAAAAGGAGAAAGTTATCACTTGAGCATACAGAGGGGGAGGGGAGGGAGTTGGATTTGAGGAAAAGTTTGCTTTTATCGCTGTTCATGCTCAGGGAATCATTTAAATATTCAGACATTTAATTAGCCAGGAACACAATGGACCATCTTTTGGGAATGTTGGGGGGTTTCCAGAGTAAACATCACAGTAATATAGCTAAAAACTCACAACGTGGTGCCTGTGATTGTTTAAATTCTCTCCTATACCCCCGATAAAACCTAACCTCTATAGTCTATACTCTATACTATATTTTAACATAGCATGCATGGAGTTTTGAATTTGTAATTTTGGTGCAATGTGTGTCTGGCGGTGTGCTGTGTGAGTTTATGCATAAGAATGATAAATGAAACTTTGTCTTCTATTCAATTTATCATCTGGAATTTTGTCTCTTATAGTCTTCGCATGAGAGTGCGAGTTTACGTAATGGCAGTGTTACAATGGTTATTCAATTTTTTCTTTTTTATCTTTTTTTTTTTTTAATTACTTCAGTGTTATATTTTTTTTTTTTTAATTTTATGTATATTATGTGTATGAAATTCAGTTTGAAAAATTAATCATGGATTCCATTTTGAGAATATTCAAGTGAGGTTTACGCGCAAACTGAGACAGGGAATGATGAGAAGTATGAAACTTAGGATGATATTAATTTGAAAATTAAAAAAAAAAACAGTATTTTAATGATCCCGCTAAAAATCAGTTTAAGAAATTGATATAATATTGTAATGCTGGAGTCGAAAATATTGTGTGTATTTGTTTATATTATTGTTAGGTTCCTCTTTGTTTTGAAGGGTTTTCCAATAAGAGGTGTTATTTTGATATAAAAGTTCGGATTTTTATTTCAATATATCTTTATAAAGCATGCCATTAATAATGGAAAAAAACATCCGCCAAATGGCCGCCACGGCTACGCTTACACAGCTGTTGGCGTAGACCTTATCTTTCACGTGGCACTAAAGAAAGAAGTCGCAAGGTGCTAAGTTACAAGATCTCGGTGGCCAATTGTGGTCACCTCACGGTCCAAAAATTTTTCCTGTAAAAGATCGATGGTTTCGTTGCTTGTGTGGCACGTAGCGCCGCCGCCGCCGTCTTGTTGAAAGTAAACGTTTTCCAGATCAATACAATCCGGCAATAAAAAATTATTAATCATCGCTCTATAGCGCAATCCATTCACCGTAGCTGTTGCTCGAACCTCATTTTTGAAAAAGTAAGGTCCAATAACGCCGTCGAACTATAAACCGTCCAAACAATCACTCGTTGAGAATAGAGAGGCTTTTCAATAATAAAACCGAGTACTAAATGCGACAATTTTGCTTCTTTACGTAGCCACTGGGCCTCATCAGTCAAGATGATTTTCGAAGAAATTCCGGATCATTTTCATGCATTTCAAGGACCCAATCAGCAAAGACACGTCGTTAGTGATGATTGAGCGACCTAAGGCCTTATGCAAAATACGGTGTAATGACGTTTGTGGAATGCCCAATTCCAAAGAAAGACGAGGAATGGACAAGCCTGGGTTTTCTTCACCACTTTGGACTACAGCAGCAATATTCTCATTGTCAGTTGTCAATTGAAAAAGCATTTCCTATATTCGAATATTTATTTATATATCCGTATTATTCTACTGATCTCCTTCCATCCCTTAAGAAGACGAATCTTCTTCATTCTCTAACTATAGTGCAAGTGCACTTAAATCCATTCTTTCCAAGGTCATGGAAACGTTGGTTAATCACCGGCTCAATAACAAAGGCTTCTTAATGACCGGTGGTAGCACAACGAACATTGGCACACATCTTTAAAAAAAAAGCGTTCAATAAAGTTTTTCATCAAGCTCGCTTAGCAAAAATCAATGCATTTGGTAACGATGAATCTCTTCTTCTTTGGATTTTTTAGAAATTGGATTAATTAGAAATTAACTTTCGGAACGCTCAATAGAAGTTGAATTGGATGATGGTTTCAAGTCTGATATCCATACAATAAATTCTGGTGTGCCCCAAGGCTCCGTTTTACTTCCAACTCTATTTCTTAATTTCATTAATGAGCTGTTGTCTGAAACTTGTATTTGCTAACGACAGCATTCTCAGCTTTTTTCAGATTTGAGTCCCTGTCCTTCGGATGTAGAATAAGAACGCTGTGTTTTAAAAAATTAAAACAATTTTTTTATAAGCCGTTTCCATTTGGAAAATAAAGCACCTTTATGCTAAACTTAAATCATTGTAGTTCCACATTCATATTTAAGTTGCTATTATTAACTGCAATTTTCTTTTTTTGTTAAATTAAAACAAACTAAAAATGTAACTCAACACAAATCCTCGATAACTGCGCTTTTATAAACACTTTTTGGAAATTTCCAGCCCCTTTTAAATAAATGCCATAAGCAGAGTTTTATTTGAAAATCTTTGCTAAAACCCCAACAAAAACAAAATATCCTTCACTTTTCTTAAAATCCTTTAACAAAAAAAAAAGTTCTCTAAATAAGAAGTAAACAAAAAAAAAATACTGAGAAAAAATTTTGTCCTAAGAACAAAATTGCTGCTTTACTTTTCTGAATGCAGAGTCAAGGAAAAACTTAACAACAACAACAACTACTACTAGCATTGCAAAAAAAAAATGTAAGCACGACCAGAAAAGAAAGCAGAGATATGTACCTATAAGAAGCATTCGAACAGGAAAAAACAAAGCAATTTCCAATTGCATTTGAACAAAAAGTATATACAAGAAGGCAAGAATACAAGGCAGTCAGTCCTGCAAGGAATAAACAAGTGGAAAATGTAATCATCTATCTTCAAGGAAAAGTACAAAAACTAAAAGAGTATCGTCAAGGACTCTCGGTAAGCACATAGATCGGGCATCGAACAATTGTCACGACCATAGTCCTCCATCTGCTTTTAGATTATAAGAGTAAAAACGGTATTTTTGAAGAGGTATTTCGCTGTTTGCTTATCTACAGGTTAAAATTCAGCTGTTTTGATTTCGTGTTTCATTGAAAAAAAAATACTGAAATTGAAGATTGAGGCACTCGTAATAGTTTTTCTTCTTATGTTTGAAGTATTAAATCTTGTTTTATTTATTTATCTGCTTTTAAACATTTCATTATTAAAATTCATTGTGAAATATTTGAACTTTGGCATGAAAATGAGAAGAGTTCATCGAAGTGCGCAGCCTGATAGGGGTAACCATATATCATTGTCTACAGAAGCAGGAGAATCCTCAAAAAGTTGTGACAGAAGGACCGTCTGCAGTATAACCAAGGGGCTCAGAGATGTCTAGTCTTGGATGAGAACCGGTTATAACTTCTTGACGGTGTTACCGTCACACTTAGTGTTATAACTTCTTGAAGTGTTAACCTATGAATCCGATGGTTCGTCCAGCCATTTGGAGATCTTCACGAAGTTCAGTAAGCTCTTGCTAGAGAGTTCTGATAGTTCTTCTAATTCGTTAAAGAAGTAGTTTGCCTAGGGTTTTTTCCTAGTTTGGCAGAGTGCTGGACAATGACAAAGAAAGTGAGCTGCGTCTTCATGCTCATCTTCGTCTCCACAACCTTTGCAGAGATTGTCGGTATTAAGACCCATTTTCTTTTTATGGTAGCCAAGTAGGTTGTATCCCGTTATTATGCTTATAAGGGATCTTAAGGAAGGTTTATTAAGAATTAAAATTCTATCCGACCTTTTCTTATCTAATCCAGGCCATTGTTTCCTGGTAATATCACAGATTTCTAGGAGGTTCCATCTTTCGTTGGATTTTTGAACAATTATGTTACCGACGTTTTGCTTCAGTTCAGTTTTGAAGGTTCAAGTGTTGAACCTTCCCTTGCCAGCTCATCGGCTTTTTCGTTTCCTGGCAGCAGAGTCTTACATTATGCTGTATACCAAGAACCTTTAGCTCTTTGCGACAGCAAGAAACAAGCTTCGACTTGATTTGAGTGGCAGACAGAGCTTTTATTTCTGCCTGGCTGTCAATAAAAAAAGTGATGTCCGCGTGTGATATCGCCATCATCGATATATGCCTCACATCGTTTTTCACGACTAAGATTTCAGCTTGGAAGCCGCTGCTGTGATCGGGGACGCTGAATGAATTGGCAAGGTTAAGGTTTTCAGAGGAGAACCCTGCTCCTACTCCAGTGTCCATTTTTGAGCCATCAGTGAAGATGGTGAAAGTCGACTCATTGGAGTAGGGCACATTGTTTTCCCAATCTATTCTATTGGGGAATCTAGTACTAAAAAATTTATTAAAATCTAAGTAAGGGGTCATATAATCTGTACAGATGTTGTTGCCTACGTATTTCGTTAGAATAGCAGCATGGCCATTTGGATTCGTTTTCCAGATGCTGGTTTGACTAAGCCGAAGGGCGCTGTTTGCTGCTCTCCAGGGCTTTCCACCAAACCAGACTGCCATAGGTCAGAATAGGTCTGACAATGGCGATATGCACATTGCTCGCTAATAGTGGTAGGGTATTTTCCTGTTGCCAAAAGCGCTAGGTCGTCGGCGTAGGCTACCACTGTTATGCCTCTATGTTTTAGTTTCAATAGGATCTCGTTCATCACCAGGATCCAGAGAAGTGGTGAAAAAATTCCACCTTGCGGTGTACCTCTAGATGCGTGCATCTTTATCTGTTCGTTATACCAAGTTCACTATGTGTCTGCCTGTTTAACAACATACACATGATCCATTTGGTAACTGTTACTTCTAGAAGAATTACAAGAATCTGTACTGCATCTTCCTGTCTGGGCACACTAACATCTTGCGGATCATCATTGACTAGTGCGTTGAACATGAACACATCGATCACCAGCTGTTCATCGATTTCCGAAAGGCGCTCGACAAAATCAAAAACGAAATTTATCGGGCTTGCTTTGCCGTCCTTGCATCCCAGACAAAATTGATTGCTACAATCAAGGATATACATGATGGATGCAAATGCGATGTTGTGCATTAAGCAAGGTTGTTAGAGGAGTTGGAAATCCAAGTTGGGTTAGACAAGGTTGTATACTGTCACCAATACTCTTCCTGTTGGTAATTAGTAATGCGTTTAAAGACCAAGCCATGATTGTTCCACTACAATGTTGAATCCTTGCTTTTTTATGGATGCAGTACTTGGGAAGTTACACACCTAGAAGATTTTCTGGCTCAACTGTATCTCCAATGAATTCTTTACGAAAACATTAAAGAAATACGGTTCGAAAGGATAACGACTGCATTGCGAATAAAGGAAGGCTATCAAACACTCTCAGGTAGGCAGACAAGTGACCTGACCTGGAAGCACTTGGTGAAGAAGGGAAGAGTTGGAGAGAGCCGAAATACTTCTCCAGGAGCCGTGCACTCCAGCGCGAAGGAGAAGTGGAAGCTTTACAAAAATTGAAAACCATGTAAGACTGAAAAAATAGTTAGGAATGTTGGAAATATTGCGTTTCTTAAAATTGTCTACTTTCTTTTCTGGGTTTCTATAGAGATACAAGTTATAACAGAACTCCGGAAAGAAAATATAATAACTAACTGACATAGCAGATACATATGTATACGAAAAACAATTTCTCCCCAACCTTCATTTATAAATTATGAAATTAATTCAAACTTTATCATCAATCATTATTGTATACTGATTGCCATCAGCACATCAAAGAAAATAGCTCATTTAATATCAAATGCAACATCGACATCATCGTCTTGGACATCATTTTTTTTTAACAACTCAATCCACTACAAAAGATGTTCAAAAACAAAAATAACTTCACTAGAATTTTGCTTCGTCCTGCAAGAGATGGAAGGTAATATTATTTATGCATGCGCTGACATTTGCCAAAATGAGTAATAATTATTAAACGCTGGCAAAACTGCAAAAATGCATCCTTATAAGTGTAAAGCGTCCTTGTTTGAGTACCTAGCCAGCCAGCCAGCAAGCTCAGAGTTTCTCAATTGTTTTGCATGGATGATGGAGGGACGTGGAAGTGGATTGAAGGTCGTCGTTATTGGTTGGTCGGTTGGCATGGCAAACATTACAACGGCAATGGTTAGGAGGCTATATAGTGCACAAGTTGTTGATGATGTTGATTATGATGTCGAAGATGAAAACTTTTTCAAGAATCTTTTTATTTTTTTTTATTTTTCTTCTGTTCAGTTGTTTTTTAAGCGTTATTTTTCGATCATTAATATTTTTAAAAGAAGCTGTATCGTAAGTTCGTTGAGTCTGGACACTGAGAAAAATATAACGAATGCATAAATTATGTATGCAAAAATTATATAAAATGTAAACTATGTGACTAATATCTGAAAGTTGATATTAATTGATGGGAATATCTATGGCAATATCTGTAAATACAAAAAGTTAAGAAAAATATGAACATTTATCCACTCTTATTTTACTTTTTGCTTCCCATTGTCTTGTTCACTTTACTATGGCAACTTAACCAAACTTGATTTGTTTTAACCCTTGTCTCGCTCTAGAACATTGTTCAACAATTATGAAACTTAGAAATATTGTATGAAAGGTTATGAGCTGAAATTCATTTCATTATAAGGCAGCTATGTTGAAATCGCTTTTTTATAAAATGCACCAAAACACCAAATTTCGAGATGGATTTGAGCTTAGGTGCCTTACAAAGGTGGAATAAAATAAAAATACATTTTTAAAATTGATATGAAACTAACTTTATTGGAAAGATGATCTTTTGGCATTATATTTTAAATTTTCTGGCATATGACCGTCACGAAACCGTCCTAGCCAGCATCGTGAAACCACCAGTCTATGAAGCACACCAAGAAGTCAGTTTTTCTGGATGTTACGAGTTCCGAGATCTTTCAACATATGTGCACGATGGCGGTTAGACTGATTCGGGTCTTCCTATACGCTACGCTCTAAAGCAGCAATGACTTCTTCTGTACGACGTCTTTGTGAATGCGCGTATTATCATTTAGAGTGAACGGTTTCAAGAAAGATTTTTCTCAATATTTCTTTTGAACTCCTCCCTCATTTGCCCATAAATAGCGAATCCAACAGAGGCTTTTAAGCTTGTACGCTTGTATTCGACAAAAACTCGATTTGAAACTCCTAATATAACCGAAGCAATGCATAAGAAGACGTTTCAATTTTATCTGCTAAAGATTTCCCATAAAATACCTACATACATACACTACACTCGACATTTAAAAACTATTTCAAATATGTCAAAATTTATTTAAACTCTTATTTCATATGTTTAAACATATGTACATATGTTTCTTATTTTTGGAGAAACATATGTACCTAAGAGTGTCTACATACGATAGCAAAAAATGATTCGAGAAAGAGTTTGAAAATATTAAAGAAGGCTGAAACCATCGGGAGGATAAAGACAAGCAATGCATCAAGTTGGTTGAATAATTAGATTTACAAAGTTTATAGAACTTGTTCTTGTTTTGAAGATTTGGATTTGGAAGAACCTACATAGAAAGAATGGCCAATCAATCAACATTATGTACGCAAGCTATAAGACAAAATGAATGGATGAAAATGTTTTTAAAAAATCTAAAAAAAAAAATTATATTCCATTGCATTGAAAAATTATTCTTAATATAATTCTGCGATGGCTTTTATTTTGGATAAGCTAAATCTTTTAATTGCTAAAATTAGGAAAAACATACGTACATATACGACGATTTTCCACTCAATCAGTTAAAAGTGCACAAATTGCATTTCAGTCCATCGATCACTTTTCCTAACACTTTCGGTACCTACCCAATAAATTTTGTCGAAAGCTTAAATTCTCAGTAAAAAAAAAATTAAAAAAAAAAAACAATAATTGATTTGAACTGAATATGTTTATGATATGTTGAAAGCGAGGGGAAAAGGGGATCGCAGTTATTTTATCTCATTAATTTTACAAATATTTCACAAATTTACAACCAAACTTCTGACGTATACTAATACGGATATTTAAATACCAACAATTTTGACACACACAAATTACAAATGCCATTATATTATAATTTAAACCGATCAATACCAATGAGACTAATCTAACTGCCTAACTGACCCCCAACTGAGCTGGTGTCTAATTTTCGTGTGTTTCGTCCGGTGTCGAAAAAAAAACTGTGAATTGAAACAAAGGAACAAAAAAATTGTATTAATTTCAATATATTTTATTTAGACACAAACCGGGTGAGAAGCTTAGATAAAATATTTTTTCCAAACTGACAGAAGAAATATATTTTTCCAAATTGACAGAAGAAAAAATCTTTGAGACAAGAAATGAAGAAGAAATGAAGAAGAAATGAAGAAGAAATGAAAACCTGGTTGATGTATGGACAACAGCACCAAGAAGATCGCCAAATAAACTGACAGATGACGAAAATGTGGAACAAAAAAAGTATTTTGAGAATGAGTCAAATGCAAAATTATAAAATATATTTTTTCGACAAATTAAGAAGCAGAATTCAGTTAAAGAAGCTTGATGGATGATATAATCTACAAATTTGAGGCATTTATGATCCTCATACTCCTGATTGCTTGCGTGTTGCTGATATCTCTTCATTTTTTTCAATAATCTTTCCATCTTCAAAATATACATACATATGTATGTAATTTATTCTTAAAAGGATCACTTTTTCCAACATTTGTTGACAACAATGTCGTCCATCATTTTGAGAAAATAGTCTAGCGGCGGCGCGGCGTTAAGTCGCACGATCTTGGAGGCCAATGCACGGGTCCAAAACTTGAAACTATAAGGTTACCACAGGTTTCCTTCAATAAATAAATTGTGACACGAGCTGTTTGACATATTGCGCCACCTTGTTGAAACCACAGCTTCTACACACCATGATTGTTCAATCGAGGATCTATATTCACTGCAACATACACTTGGAGATTGTCTGCACTCCAAGTACGGAAGTTTTGTTTATTAGCCATTTAACCAAAAGTGAGCTATATCGCCAAAAACAAAATACTAAGCAATTTTGTTTTGGGTCCATTCACCGAAAATATGCCATGTTGTTCAAGCACCAGTCTATTCATGTTAAAATGCCAAATGAAACACAAAATCACAAATCACTTAACAGCTGTTAAAATGGCCGCCAGTTAAAAAAGTGTTGCCATTTTATAGCTTCATACCTTAAAAAACACTATAGTACACTATAGCGTATACGTGCTTTTTAATAATTATGATTGAGAGAGTTGTAGGCTTAGTTCTTTATTGACTGTTGCGCCACCGAATTTATTTTAATTGTATTCCAATAAGTTATGTTCAAAATTTGCTGAGCCACATTTCTCGATAAATATTTCATGAAAAATTATTGTTAGTTTCTGAAAGAGTTATATACATAAGTAGGTTCCAATATATGGAACTTAGCTAGGCAACGATTCATGAAATAAAATAATTTATTGTTACCAGAATTCATTTTTTTTTTCAAATCTAAATTTGGTATCTAAAAATGACCACAAAATAAAATAAAAAAAAAAAATTGTCGTATCTGCAAAAAAAACCAATAATTTTATTTAATTCCAATTAATAAATCAATTTATATCTAATATTTATGTAATAACTCATCAAAATGAGTCTCGTTTGTAAAATTTCTATCACAGAATTGTTTTCTCAATGGCTTCTGCTTGGGTTTCACTTTAAGCTCTTTTACAGCAAAAATGAGCAAATAAAAATGACAAACAATCAACAAAAAAAAAAAAAGAAAAACGATGATAAATTTGCACATCCGCAAGTTTATTATTTTTGTTGTTGCTGTTGTTGTTGTTATTATTGTTGTTTTTGCGTTGCTTTGGTGTCCGATAAATTTACTTTTGATATGTATAAAAGTTTGCGTGAGGAACTAGAGATGAAGGACAAGCAAAGTAGTAAAGTATATAGTCATAAGACCATCAACCAAAAGCGATATCATGGAAAGTAAATAAGAATTTGGAGAACGAAGACAAGAATCATCATAACTAATATAGCAAAGTAGCTTAGGGTCATCAATTAAATTTATCTAAATATAAATATCATTGTATCCTCTTATGTATGATGCCTGGTTGCGTCTAGTATCTCTTTTTCTAAAGAAATGCTTGTTTTTGGGGGAAGCGATTACGCTGGAATTGGTCTCCTCTTTTACTGCGGGAATAAGGAATTTTTTTTTTCTAATAGAGGGTGATATATATTTATTTTTGGTCTTACTTAAAATTGAATAGAATATTGCCTAAGAAGATTTTTTTTTGATTTAGTTCTTTAAGCTTCGGTTTTGTTTTTCATCTTTTCTGGTATCTATAAAATGTTTCATAAAAATAAAACAAAAACAACACAAATTTTGTGATTGGAAATTTCCTTCATTAATGTAGTTTGGTTTTGGATGGTATTTCTTTATCTTTATTAATTTATTAAAATTAGGGATATTTGAGGAGTATGGGTAACTGCGGGTATTTTTATGTTACTTGCCAATATTGGGGACATTGATTTATTTTTTTGAAGATGATATTTTCTTTGAGGTCATTTCATAAGAAATAAATCCCCAAAAGACAACTTCAAAGGGAATAGCTCATTGTTGGTATTGAAACTTGAATGAACAAAAATGAGTTTATTTTCAAAAGAAATGTTATGTTGTGTTCTTTATTTGTGTAAAATAATTTAAAAATTGTTGGTGGGAGGCCCGAGATATTTTAGCTATGACAGTTGAAAATATGCGTCATGTTAGGGAGGTATATAGGAAAATTATTTTGATATCGAATAAAAGTTATTGCTACATAAAGAATATTTGGAGGTATTAAATTAAATTATTTATATTCCAGAATGGATTGACTTTTGGACGCTATTTGGAAATCAAAAATATTGTTCCATGGTCGTTTTATTTTTTTTGTGTTCCTTCACAGCTTGATTAAACCCTCAAGTTCGATTATTGATTATAAGACTTATTCTATAGTCACAAGTTGAAGTGAAGTTAAAGTAATCCCGTTTTGACCCTTTCACAGTTTTAAACTGTTTTGCAATACCCACGACTGGTAGTCACTTAACTTTCAAAATATTTCCAGTTCATATTTAAAAAACATTATTAAAAAAAATCAAATGAATAAATAAGTCAGTGACGGGAAGGACAATAATCCAGAATACCAAAATCACAACAGGTATAATCCCGATTTTAGGATTCTGATGGAGTTCTATCTTTCATTATTTTTTTGGATTCGGGTTTTCGTATCCATTCAGCGAGTGATCGTTTCAATACTGTACTCCTTATAGTGAAAAAGGTATGATTTGGAGGGCAAACTATATCTAGGAAAACGTACCAGGAGAGATGTTTTTCGCGAAGTAGTCAACTTCGCGGTAAGTAAGAAGTTGGTTAGATAAATTATTTTATTTAACTTTTATTTTCCTAATTTTTTTTTTATAGAGATTTTTGGGCAAGAGTATGATAACCGGGGCGCCGAGAAATGATAACGGATTTTTGTAGAACACGGCAATACAAGCATTTTTTACTATGGAAAGGGGGGTCTATCTCCCCCCGTTTAGGCGGTAGGGGCAATTTAAATATGTACGTTAAATGGAAAAAAAATTAATTAAAAAATAACGGTAATACTTAAAATTAAGTATTATACGTTATTTTATAGCCAACATTCTATTTTATTAGCCAGTTTTTAAATCAAGTCAAAACTATGCATAGTTTTTGAAAAATTTAATTTTAAACTCCCCGATTTTTGATCTTGAATGAAAAAGCATCGTTTTCTTTTATTATCAATTTATCTCAGAAAATATTGACGGTACAAAAATTTAAGAGAAGTTTTAAACGTGAGTTTTTATATTTTTTTGTGTGACACATTGGCATAAGTAAGATATTCATAAGAACAATTAATAAAAAAAAAATATGTTTTCTTTTTTAGTTTTTTGTTTTTAATTTGAAAAAAAAAATTGTTTTTTGTTTGCCCTTCATAATACCAAACTCTCCAAATTTTCATCAAAATTATTATTTTTCAAAATAATGTGAACTACAAGTAAATTAACTTTCAAATTATATTCTAAAATAATGTTGCTGCAATTTGTATGATTAGCAGTTCTGATAGGCGAGATGAAAGCACTACATTGCGTTTTTGCAACCACTCGCTTAGTGTAGTAAAATTTGAACGGAAACAAATATTTCCGTTCGATGCGTTTTCGTATCAGATTAAAAGATTTATCTAAGAGTATTAATATTATGTAATGTACCAATTTAAAAAAACCCTATTTTTGATAGCATCCTTTCCAAATTTTTGGAGAAAAAAATTAAATTTTCTTTTTTTTTTAAATTAATCTGGATAAAAAAAAATAATACTTAAATTCTTTGTAATTTAACAACTTTCTATAATGTTTACTTTACTTAGAAGATAATTTTATTTAAATATTTTGAATTCTGCAGGACCGGGAGATTTTCCAAAATGTTTATTTGAGATTTAAACTTATTACACAAAATAAAAGGATGTGTGAAATTCTAAGTTTCTAAGGCCTTTAACTCACATTTTCAAAACTGCCTTTGAATTTTTCATTTCGTTAATATGTATTGATTTTTTGGTGATAAGAAAAAACACTGTGTATTTCCATTGAAGATTAAAAATTTCAATGAAACCAATTTATCTGACGAATAAATTTAAAATAAATAAATTTGGTGCCTCTCAACCATCAACCCTTTCTGTGTGCGAGCTATTTTTGGAATGGAGGTGATCTAAAGTTTTATGCCGAGATATTCTATTCTTGATAAAGGGATACTCTTTGGAAACTTGTCAATTTCTCATAATAGGCAGCAGCCCATGAACAAAACATTTCTGTTATTGGATCGATGAGACTGGGAATCGAACCCAGTCTTCCGGCATGACAGTCCTACGCACTAACCATTACGCCACGCACTACTAAACATAACAATAAAATTGATTAACTTAAAAAAGTTTCGGCTCGTGATATTTGTTGCGTCCATTAAGTGCAGTATATTCAAAAAAAAAAAACTAATTAAAAAAAAATGAAAATCATCTCACTACGAACATTATTTCAAAAAGGAATAAAAAAAAACACTACAATAAAGTCCCCTTAATGTTTTTGTCTTAAGTGCTTGTTAACTATACCGCGAACATCTTAAATGTTGTTTGAACAAATAAAAAGAACTGAACACACAATCTCTGCTGAAACAGCAAAATTTTATCTTGGATCAAAACAAGTCAAACTCTCCTATGACCTATGAATATAAAATTTATTAATGTTCACCTCATAAAAAGTTAAACCAAACACTCCTTTTATCGCATATGTATCGACATCGATACACACAGGATTTGTATGACGAAACTAAAATCCGTAACCACCTGAAAACATTCCAAACTTAATCAAAGATCTGTTCTGACATAATCAAACGATTATTACCCAAAACCAATCGAGATTAATTCAATTTTATGTAAATGACAACACATTAAAACTTTCTTTCAAATTGCCTCTATGAACTGTGCCTTCTTCAGCCGCAGCTCCACCATGAAACTACAAAAACTATTAATGAATTCAAAAGTACTTTTCAAAAACTTTAATGTCCCACTTAAGAACGACCATAAAGATGCGCTCAAACACAAACAGCAATCAACTATAAAACTAGACCAACCAATAGCAATGGATGGCATAGCATTGAAACAGCGAAATAGCCGCAGCCACTAAGAAATTGGAAGAAAATGTTAAAATAAAATAAAATCAAATGAAAACCATATGAATCGTATTTTAGCATTTAATAAAATTCGAATTACTCTCTCACAGTCCATTCGGTGGTATAGAGTCCGTTGTTGTAGCCTGAATTGGGCTGAAACTGGCTGGGGCTATTGGAGGAAAAGTTTTGCGTTTTGCCCAAAAAAACTTTCGTCGTCTATAGTTTGTTGGCGAGAGGCAGCGACCATGTCCAAACTTCGAACAAACAAATTCACTACTCTGGCGCCATCTACAGTTGTTGTCTTTTTTGTATTCCAAGGCCTGCTGCCTGCTGCCTGCCACCCCCGCTACTTTTCAATTTTTGCTCGCTTTTGTGAACTTGAGCTCCTTTTATGAGTATGTGTATGCTAATTTCGCCAAACAAAGGGGATAACAGTCGTTCCTGGTTGGATAGCAGTTTCCATGAGTGCTCTGGCAAATTCTATTGTTGAGACTTGAAACAGTTTAAGTGAAGTTTTTTTTTTTTGTTGCTTTGGTAGATACCCATTCCCGCCTCCTGGCACACGATGATTCATTGCAAAAGTGCATAATAGATTTTTTGTGGGAAAATTGCCGCCATAAGGATAATAGCTGGACGGTCGGTGCTACTGTGCCGCGCCGCCATGCGTCGCTCGCCGCACTGCTACCGTCCGCCACCACCGTGGTCCCTAAGGATTCCACAAAAACAAAACAGAAAAAAAAACTTACCGGTTAGTATTTCCTGCGCGCATTCCAAATAAAATATTCGGATGTTTTAGCATCAGACACGATTGTGTACGAGCGAGTCAAAATATAGGGAAACGCCACTGTCGCCTCCGCACCATGCCACATCGAAACGGAACAGTGTTTCATTTGCGTTATGTGTGCGATCCTTTAAAACAATTTATAGCGCGCCACTTATTATTTTTTTTTTGCCAGCCAGCGGCGGCGGCGGTGGTCTATATTCTATATTATGTGAATGGGAGGTGTTGGTATATGTAATAAGGATATGATTCATTGTATGCATGTTCCAAGAGTGCCAGTGGTGAATATAAATTTTGCTGAGAAATTTAGATTTATGCTGATATGGTTGAATGAATTGCACGGTAAGTGGCTTTCATTTGGTGTTGGGTAAACCATTATTAGACTGAAACATTTTTGGTGTTTCTTATATTTTTTTTTTGGAGCCTTGATTGTTGTTGTTGTGGTAATGGAGATCAGGGCTGTCGTTTTGGAACGAAACTTTTGGTTTTGTTAAAATTTTGCACCACTATAAGAAGTCCATTATTTCAGCCGGCTATTAGTTCTAGCGGACTTAGAAACATGATATTTCCAATTCTGAAAAAAAACATTCCTTTCCATCATTAGAGTACTTTATAGGGAGTTTAAATCAAGCTTTCGACAGTAAAAATTTTACAGGGTTGCCACCATCTTGTTTTACGGGCTTCAATATTTAAGTTACATAAATATTTCTCTTCAAAGTATTTTATATGAAAGCAAATAGGTATGCAACTATTTATATTGAGTTTTCACAAAAAGAAAATAGATTTTTTTTTTTAATTCAAAAAATATTTTTTGAAAATTTTAATATGGCATATTATTACGATTACATTATTTTTTTTTAATATTCGATCATCGAAAACCAAACATTAGAAGCGGTTCTAAGTTAATTTCTTTTTAACGAATCCAAAACTTACCCTATAGTACTTTTAAATCACAAGTAAAAAGTCGACATCCCTGATTTAAAAGAAAAATACTATTTCTTTTTTATAAGCTACCCAAGGTATACCTCATATTATTATAATACCTCCATGCTTATCATTTTGCTAAAATGTTGTAAATCCTCTTTGTTTTCACGCAAAGTTTGTTTTTAAGTACATACGAGTAGTTATAAAAAAAAGGAATGATAGATGAGTCCTTCGTTAATCATAGTAGACCATAGCAATAAGTTATGGATCCTTAATACTTTGGCATACAGAGGATATGAGCAAACGAAATAATGATACTTAAAAAAAGGATATAGGTAATAATTTTATTGAAACGTCTTAAGAGATTAAGAATACAAATTCTTTTGGTTTTAGAACATAAAAAATAGTATCAAAAAAATTAAAGAAATTATATATTATATGTACAAGGGCTATGTTATTTTTTTATTATGTTATTTTATAATATTTTTGCCATTTTTTATTTCAATCAAAAACAATTTTTAAAGTCCAACCAATATATTTTTTTTTGAAAATTTATTGGTTTTTTTAAAAATTATATTCAACGAAATAATTTTAATTTTTTTATAAAAATTTACAGAAAAAATTGATCAAAATTACAAGTACAGTTATTGTTGAAGCTAAAAAGTATTTCGCAATAGCTCATGGCATAATGTGTAGTGCGTAAGACTGTCGTTCTGAAGATCTGGGTTCGATTCCCAGCCTCATCCACTTAAAAACAAAAAAAAAGGCTGCTGCCTTTTGCTAGGAATTGACAAATTCTCCAAGAGTATCATTTATCAAAAATAGAGTTCATCTCACCCAAGCTCTTAGGATTTGGCATACATTTGAAGCTCACCTCTATTCCTCCAATAACACGCACACAGAAATGGTTGAGACTACCCTAGTTCTTCATGGGTAGTCAATTTTAACTTCCACTCTAAAAATCTTAAGTTCCAACATAGAAAAAAATTGTTTCAAATCGACCGAAAGACAGCGAGCGACCAGGACACTACTATTCACAAAGATTTATCGCCATTGGCATTAATTTCACCACATCGTAAATTATAGACTACCCAATTAATTATAATTGAAATCATAAAGTCTAAAATTACACTCGTTCAGCAGTATTGAAGTAAATTTAAAATTTTCATGAAAACAGCCTAAACTAAAGGTGCAGCCATCAGTAATAACCCATTCTATAGTTATGTGAAATTTTTCATTAGCAATAAAACTTTAATTACTCGTAATTAGATTATCAGAAATAATAAATTCCTATAGATACAGTTGTTGACTTAATTTGTATAAAATTGTATTAACATAACACAAACAACATAATACCCATATCCTAGATACATACATATAGCTAATATTAAAAAACATCTTAAATAGGTAATCATAAGCTTTATGTTACACCTATTTGAATTTAATCGCATTCATTAAAAACTTTTCTTGCTTTAGATATAACAAAACAAAATTATATCACCCAGGATCAGCACTAATTACATATGCGTTCCTTCTTCTTTTTTAATGTCACCCATCAAATTCAACCGTATTCAGTAATAAAAACAACATCTTCATGTAATATGCTAATATTTTTCACCTTAAATACATCAAACGAACAACAACAGCAACAAAAAAATAAAAACCATTTAAGTCCCGTATCCTGACACAGGGCTGTATAGTATATGAACCCCGACAGCAAACCCGAATGACATAACATAATTCAGCACATAATAATACCTGCGTCATCATAATTCGATGTAGGTGGGAGGTTGAGGAGAGTTGAGTCTTTAATTTATTAATACCATTAAAATATATTCGGATTTAAAACCTTGCCTAACTGCCAAAGGGAAGAAGGACCAAAATCACCACAGCATCTATCTTTATTTTCTTGTCGTCGCCGTGCGTCGTCGTCGGTCGTCGAAGAGAGAGAAACGTGTATATGAATGTTATTTTTGTACGTCTATCTCTATGTATATACTTAAAGGACGACTACTGTTTAAATACACCTGGGAATTATGTATGTGCCTTGTAAAGCCTCTCTGATACCAGCAACATTATTTTAAATAGCAGCCTAGAGATCCCTGCCCCAGAAAATCTGTTCTATTGGCAGACCTTAATATGAGGATAATAAACAAGTTCGGTTTATGCCGATGTCGGATATGGATGGATTATTGAGGAACCTTGCTATTCTAACACCCTCATTCCCTCTCGTATACCCTTAACTTAAAAACATATTACTTTTTCTGCTTAAAAGAATGACAGGATAGTATAGAGCGATATAGAAGGGATTTCTAAATGGACAAAATATAGAATCGTTCGAAAACCAATAAAAGGTCCTTCCGATTAAATAACAATAGTTTTAGTTTTACTAAAGTTACCCTTTATTTTTTACCTTCCACAGATTAATGGTATCCGGTAGATATATCCGAAATATTTTCATATGCGATTGCGGATACCTTTTTAACAACCCTCCAATATCCAAATTGGGATAACACTCAGGCAAACATGTGAATTCAGGGAATAAAGAAGTTAACCTGATTTTCCATAGAATGGCTCATTTATAGGAAATCGGAATACCCAGTAAGCCAATATTACGGTGTATGTAGTATCTATAGTTATTTTAATTAGTTTTTTGGCAGGTTGATCGTACCAATTAACCGAAAGCATAAAATAAACGTGTATTGTTTATTAGAACCTTTGACTTCCTTAATGGACTAAATTATTTTGTGCTATAGCTCAAAAACGTATGTATGCGAAACAAACTCATTTGGGTTTGAAATATTTCTTTGGGTTGAGTACCTATTTTGATTTTTTTTCTCCATTTTAAGCAAAAATTCTTAAAGCTAATTTTCATTTTGTTCTACACTGACTGTGCTAAAAAATTGAACTTTTTAAATTTTTTAAATATTTTCAAAATTGGTCAAAAAACTGTTTTTTTTTATTTATTTGAATAATTACGTGCACCCAATTGTAGAAAGCATTTAGATCAATTTAAAGCTTTTGGCAGTCACTATTACTAGAAATTGTTTTAGAAATACATATTAACATCATTAGCAT
The DNA here is from genome assembly GCA_958431115.1 of Syrphus vitripennis. NCBI lineage: Eukaryota > Metazoa > Arthropoda > Insecta > Diptera > Syrphidae > Syrphus > Syrphus vitripennis. The sequence continues at coordinate 76,787,840 of OY288110.1, forward strand.
GAATAAGGCATTTTGAAGTCTTTAAAATTGATGGAAGATCATTTTTATAAATAATATAAAAAGAACTGGCCCCAAATGGCTGCCCTGCGGAACTCCAGAATTAACAACAAAACTTTTTGACTGATAGCCTTTCAAATTCAAAGAATACGATCTTTTTTTATAATTTGCGCGCGCTCAAGGGGATGGTGTACCCTTTATATGTTGTTCAACACAGTGCGGGCGTGAGAGATAGGGATGGGAAGGGAAAGGTGTATGGAAAGGTATGTGGCGCAAGGTACTGAGACTGAAGGTTGGTGGTTGTCTCAGATTTTATCTCCAGGGTTGGCGGCTGGGCTAAAGCGGAGAAATGCCGTGTCTTATATATCAATGTCCCTTTATAATTCGCATTACTTTGTTCATTGTCATATTTGTTGGGCATACTAGTATTTACTCAATCACATGTTGTTAGTGTTATGCCTGAACAACATGTAATGAGTAAACCAGCGGCCCAACAATGATCAATGATAAAGATAATGGAATAAAAACATGACATAGAACTACGGGAGGGATCGAACCTGTGACCTGTGAGGTTGACAGGCGACCACCAGGATACCATCGCGCCACGGCCAACCCCCTGTCAAGTAAGTAAGATTATATCCATGCAATAAATTTTACACTAAAACCCATTTTGCTCATTTTCTGTAGTAAAACTTAAAGTTTTTCCGACTTCAACGATTTTTATTTGGTCATTTTTCGACCAATTTAAGACCAGTGTCTGAATTTTTTTTAAAATAAAACTTTTATATTTATACTATACTACGAGTAAAGTGTGTTTAGAATTTTCAAGTTGAATTTAAATCTATACATTTTCACCTTTTCATCTTTGAAGACCGTTTAAAGCTACATTTTGAGTTTTAAGGAATTTATTTCACCATCAAATTTAATGTTACTTTAGTTATGTAACGTTTTTTTTTTTTAATTTTTTTAACTGTGGTTTTCAGAACTTTTTTTTAATTCAAAATATTAATAATAAAATTTCCTTTTTTTCTAAACTTAATACCTGGCCATAAGATTTGGTTCTTGAATAATCGAAAATGTATCAAGAGTAGATTGGTCAAAAATATATTTGTTAGGTTTCAAAACATTCAAATTGATAGGTATTTTTTTTAAGTCAATATTTTATAACGGATATCGCCCCTGAAAAAATGCATGCCCAACATTTTGGTGTTTAAAATGTTCCCAAACCGTTATCGCTAGCGCGTCCCAAGTTGGGCTCAAGGGTAAACTGATGAGCATTCCTATCCGTTCAAGTATTACGGTGGAATTGTTCAAGGAAAGAAAGGAATGCAACCGGCTATTTCACTAGAACAATGCTTATGGAAGTAGCGGTAAAAAGTGAAAGACAAGAAACGTTACGTCGATTTTCCAAGGAGTGGAATGTTTTTTTTTATACTTCTTTCAGCTATCATCCGCCCAGATATGCGGTTGAACTCAAGTTTGGGGCGAATGAAGGCTTTATAGATAATAGCCAGATCAGAGGGGGAGACAAGTTTCTCACATCGATGAAGGAACCCTAAACACTTAGAACTTAGAAGCGTTTTTGGCAACATCGAATATGTGATGCACATACCGAGAACTGAAAGGTGTTCTGTTTCCTCTATGCAAGTGCCACTTGTGAATAGAGGCATGGGAGGTGGGTTTCGCTCTAATGACAGTAAGCTCAAATGAAATAGCCAGTTGCATTCCTCCCTTAAACGATTTAACCGTAATACTCGCGCTTCCAGGAATGCTTATCAGTTTACTCTTGAACCCAACTTCGGTCGTACTGTCAAGTACAGTGATTCGTTTTTTAGCCGTACTACACGAATGTGGAGTACCCTTCCACGCTCTGTCTTTCCCTCTCATTGTGATGAACTGAAATTCAAGACAAATGTTCTCCTTTCTAATCCCCGCCTATTTACCTAAAGCTCGCACTGTGTCTCTGACATGTAAAGGGTACATAAAATCCCCTTTAGTGCGTGCTAAATATAAAAAAAAGCAGCATTGAGTTTTGGATAATAATAACAAAAAATTTAAGTAATTGTATTTTAATAGAATGGGCAATAAGATTTTCTCTATTGTTTTAATATGACCTTTTTTTGGATAAAAACCAAAAGGAAATCTTATTTTTTCACTTATTTTTTGTGATCCTTTTTTCTCCGTGTAATGTAAAATATATTTATATTGTATCCCAAACTAACATTTTTAATAAATTTAAAGAAGCAACACAAAACATAAATTGGTATATAATTAGTATACCTAAACTTCCCATCTAACCTTTTATTAATTACATTATTTTAATTTTCCTTTTTCCTACATAAATAATGTTTTCTTTTTATTTTCCAGGTAAGTCCATTGTTTGTTAAATACAAAAACTACACAACTAAAACATCCTTGGCAAGTATACCTTCACTGTAACTTGTGTATATTAATGATATAAACCTAAGTACATATATACATAAATGTACCTTCAACCTAACTAAACTTAGAAACAGAGAAAATTTAATATGAACTACGAGTATACTATGTATCCATGACAAGATGTCCCAGAGCAGTATTATGTAGAAAGATATGTAAAGTAAAGTGTTGGTAATCAAATCAAAATCCAATTTCGTTTGTTAATTTTCTGAGAAAACCCCAATTAATAAAGGTTTTTTTTTTTCTTGTTTTATTTTGTGTGAATCTTGTCAAGCTTCCATCGTGTATAAACAACAACAACTACTATGTAGTCATTTTGTCTATAAGGTGTAAGCAAATCGGGCTCATATGTTGAAAACACCATAAAATTATTAAATCTTCATGTCTTATACCTCTATAACAACCCATATACCTACATATCTCTTATCCTTCCCTTCCTTGCTGGATGAAGGAAACGAAGGTTTTTTTTTCTGTGGGTGGCTATAGGGATAACCATATTATACAGCACCAATGTGGGTAGTTATTCTGTTTCAGGATGACTCCTGCTCCATTTTGGCTTGATGCTCCTGACTATTCTCTAAATCATCTGACTTGAGCTTGAGAGTGAACACCTTTCGTCATATTGTTTGTCTTACAGATTATAACAAGCAAGCGCCAAGCTTGTCATGAGTGTATGTCCTGCACAGAAAAAAACAAAAACAAAAAAACCAAGAACCCATCACAGCGTTAAAAGGATATTTATTTTGTGTAGCCGCCTCGAGTGTGGTGTAATATGTTAGAAGTTTATCACCATCAATGGAAAGTTATGACATCGTGAGATAAAAATAAAATACTTGCACAAACACTACTTTACCTCTTCATTCCTCTCTTTAATTTTTTTGCTTTTGATAGAAAGAAAAGAGAAAAAGGATAATGGTTGTCATCGTCACAAAATAACTGTTTTCTTTATATTCTTCCTTTGAGATGTTTTCCATAAGCAATTCTCAACAACAAGGATCAAGTAGTAGGAAAAATAATAATATTTAAGTTTAGGTTATGTTGTGCGTTTTGCGGTGCGTGTTTTCATGGACATCATCTAACAACATATAAACACAGTCTTATTGTCCTGTCTACACAAAGCCACACGCATTAAAATATTCGTAAGTGAATAATTGTTAAATGGCTTAGAAGAGAATAAAAAAATAAAATATATACTTATACAATATCCGAAATAAACTAAAAACGCTCACATAACCTCATGTCAGCCACAGGACCATTGTAAAAGGAAACTTTTGCTCAAAATAGTAGAAATAAATTATAATATGTAATAACGATGTGTTGTTGTGTTGCTTTTATATATGCATAGCAAAAGGATGTTTGTTAGAAGCAAAATTATAATAAATGGATGTGGTGGGCATTCGGGTTATATTTGCTATGAATATGACAACATTTGCTCTGCGTTTTAAGTGTTAACCAAAGAACCAACGAACAAACTAACGTTTTATATTACTCTTGAAAAGGATATCGTGTTTTAAGACTTAACTTTCAATAGAAGTAAATTTAATGTTGACGTGTTAAGCACAAGGGGTCTAGGTAAGATGCTTTTTCTTCTTCTTCTTCTTGTACTAAAACCCACATCATATTTTTGTAACATGGAAGAGGAGGAGAGAATAATGAAAGTATATTGTGGTGATGATTTAATGTCCTGGAAGTGAGCTTAAAATATTTAGAAAAAGGGGTCAGTGTGAAAGTGTTTCATTTCAAAAAAGATAAACGGCATAAGACATTTTCTAAGGAGAATCACATAAAATTATCTCAATGGGTTGGGTGCATTTAGTTTATATGGAATTGTGTCAAATATGCATACTGCATGCATATATGCATAAGAGAGTTTTTTTTTATTTAGGGAATCTTAATAAATTCACTCTCAGTTCATCAGGTACATAAAAAATTCGTTTGTAAATTCAGAGCTAAGGTTGATTTTGAAAAACACATGTTTGGTCTTGTAAATACAATAATAGTAGGTACATTTTTCACGTAGTTCTACTTTGAAGTAAATTTATGTGGGTAAGAAAAATTGACATTAAACCGGATTTTTTGTTTTTGATCTTTTCATAAATGATTTGACATATTATAATTAATATTTGACTTATAGCGCCACATTACGACAAGAATAGGAAGAACGCTGCTGTCTCTAACGCTTTGAAATACTTTTTAAATAATCACAAATTTATTTAAAAAGTGTCCCACCCCATCGCCAAACATTCTTTGATGATGAAACAACAACATAATCCTCATTGACAACAACCTTAATCAATGGTTTTCTTATTTCAAAACTAAGTTAACCAAATTGTCTTTAAAAAAAAACTTCCTTTTAAGAAAAAATAATGTTTTGAAGATGGAAAGATTATTCAAAAATATGAAGAGATACCAGCAAAATGCAAGCAATCAGGAGTATGAGGACTACAATTGACTTAAATTTGTAGATCATTTCATGCATCATCAAGCTTCTTTAACTGAATTCTCCTTTTTAATTTTATAATATTGCATTTGACTCCTTTTTAAAATTCTTTTTGTGTTCTACATTTTCGTCATCTGTCAGCTTATTTGACGATCTTCTTGGTCCTGTTATCCAAGCATTAACCAGGTTTTCATTTGTTCTACATTTCTCGGCTTAAGAATTTTTTCTTCTGTCGGTTTGGAAAAATGTAAAAATATTTTATCTAAGCTTCTCACCTGGTATGTGTCTAAATAAAATATATTGAAATTAATAAAATTTTTTTGTTCCTTTGTTTCAATTCACAGTTTTTTTTTCGACACCGGACGAAACACACGAAAATTAGACGCCAGCTCAGTTGGGGGTTAGATGGGCAGTTAGATTAGTCTCATGGGTATTGATCGGTTTAAATTATAATATAATGGCATTTGTAATTTGTGTGTGTCAAAATTGTTGGTATTTAAATATCCGTATTAGTATACGTCAGAAGTTTGGTTGGTAAATTTGTGAAATATTTGTAAAATTAATGAGATAAAATAACTGCGATCCCCTTTTCCCCTCGCTTTCAACATATCATAAACATATTCAGTTCAAATCACTGATTGTTTTTTTTTTTATTTTTTTTTTACTGAGAATTTAAGCGTTCGACAAAATTTATTGGGTAGGTACCGAAAGTGTTAGGAAAAGTGATCGATGGACTGAAATGCAATTTGTGCACTTTTAACTGATTGAGTGGAAAATCGTCGTATATGTACGTATGTTTTCCCTAATTTTAGCAATTAAAAGATTTAGCTTATCCAAAATAAAAGCCATCGCAGAATTATATTAAGAATAATTTTTCAATGCAATGGAATATAATTTTTTTTTTTAGATTTTTTAAAAACATTTTCATCCATTCATTTTGTCTTATGGCTTTTGTACATAATGTTGAATCATTCTAGGTTCTTCCAAATCCAAATCTTCTAAGACCGACCCGATTGTCTCAAATGCAGAAAGTAGAACAAGTTCTATAAACTTTGTAAATCTAAATATTCAACCAACTTGATGCATTGCTTGTCTTCATCCTCCCGATCGTTTCAGACTTCTTCAATATCTTCAAACTTTTTCTTGAATCATTTTTGGCTATCGCATGAGGTACTCGTAGGAATGATTCTCTAAAAATATTGATTTTCTTGTCTTTTGAAAAAAGAGTTTAAATAAATTTTGACATGTTTGAAATAGTTTTTAAATGTCGAGTGTAGTGTAGGTATTTTATGGGAAATCTTTAGCAGATAAAATCGGTTCACATTAGGAGTTCCGAAATGAGTTTTTTTCAAATACAAGCGTACAAGCTTAAAAGCCTCTTCTGCCAAAAGTGAAGCTTATAAGTTTAAACAAATTCAAATGTTGGATTCGCTATTAATGAGCAAATGAGGAAAGAGTTCAAAAAAATATTGAGAAAAATCATTCTTGAAACCGTTCACTCTAAATTTTAATAAGCGCATTCACAGAGACGTCGTGCATGCATACATAATTTCATATTTCGGACCCGTGGATTGGCCTCCAAGATCGTGCGGTTTAACGCCGGCCGTTAGACTATTTTCTCAAAATGATGGACGTCTTGGAGGACAACATTGTTGTTGACAAATGTTGGAAAAGTGATCGAAAATTGTACCTCCAGATTTAAACGTCAAATCATGTTTAAATTATAAAGCCAAAAGATTGTCCTTAGAATTGAGTCAATTTCACGTCAATTTTAATTTATCTTTGTTTTATTCAACTTTAAAGTTCTATACCTCCGAAAAAAAACACCCTATATTTTTATTCAGAATTAAACTTATATGAATCAGATGGTAAGTAGTTACATCTCGCTGCCTTATGTTCATAAAAAATAATAGTTTAATTTAAAAAAGTACGTATACGCCCCAGTACCTCTTCATTATGCTTATATTTTCTTGAGTTTATTATTTTTTTTCTTTTCTTTTATACCACACCTGACTCGGTCTTTCTTGAGCCTTAGCCATACAAAATTTTAAAACTAAAAATTTCACCACAATGCCTTTAATTGTATAGTATTCTAAAAACACTTCGTTCTTAAAAACCGGTACTTCACATTCAAAATTATATCTTAAAGAAAAATTATATCTTATCGTTGGTTGTACGTGTGCTAAAATTTTGATTTTTTTGTGGCTTGATATTGGTACTCACGTCTCTCACTAATACTAAATGTTGACACTTCAAAGAAAAAAGTAGATATATCTATGCAGATAAAAATTAAAAAAATAAGATATTAAAATAAAAAAGTTATTCTAAAGACCATTGCCACGAATTCCCATGTTTGGACATTATGCCTTCGATAAAATGTGAGAGCACGTTCGTTGATATAAAAATATTAACAACACAGTCATTTTTTTTTCGTATTGCAATTTTCCATGGAAAATTAAAATTGAAATGAACAAAGGTGAACCGGAAAAATCACAAACCGCAATTTATGCATGTAATGTGTAGGAGTATGTTTACCTGACGCACAATATCGGATATCCGCTTAACGGATGACACAATTGGTGGTGCGTTTGGCAATAATACATTTTAACCATACAGTTGTGGTTTACAATATACTTTGTGCAGCATGGTTCTTTCATATAGTAAACCATAAAGTAAATTGAATTTTACTTATATTTTAAATTTTCAAAAAAAAAAATAATAAGTACTTCAATTTAACGATTATATTAAAACCATATTTTCATTATACTATTGGCACAATTTATAGAATTTCAATATTTATAGTGCCAGCAAAAATCTGAGCTAATTTTGGTTTAAGTGATTAAAAAGATGAGTTTTTAATACAAAATGTTTAAATAATCTTTTTTGTGCCATATCGCAATTACAAAAATATGAGGTGAAATTGTTTTTAACTTTTTTTTTTTGTAATCGGATTCTGTGTCTGTGTTTTAATTATATCGAGTGGATTCTCATATGAGTGTTCACATTTGTAAATAAGTAAGTAGTCGGTGGGTCTGGATGAAATTTGTCACATTCAACAAATTAATGCTAATTTTGAGTAAACACAAGAAAAGTTTTCACACCATTTTTGATGGTTGAACATCAGGTGAATACTTTCAAATGCTTTAATTTTTGTATACGATATTGTTATGTTTTAAATTAGAAACAAAGATAGATAGATAGATATTTTATTTTCATAGATAAAGGCTTTTACAATATTTTTATAATACGCAGCTTGCTCAGAGATTTGATATTTGAATTATATCTTACAACTGAAAAATTTTATAAACTTTTTAAATCAATTTTGAATTTAAGATTATATTTGAAGGAAAACTATGATTAAAACCTTCATTTAATATGATTTTTTAGGATTTTATGTAAAAGAGAAAAAAAAGACTAGATACAAATAAAACTTACAAACTAAAGGAATTGCCAGGCTATGGGATATAGTATTTGTTTAATTATGTAATAATCAACTTAATAAATGAATAAATTAATATCTTAACAAAATTAATATTTAAATAAATAAATAAACAGATTAAATTAATAAATTATAAAAACGAAAAAAAGAAATAAATAATAAATATATATAAAAATAAATAAATTAACATTTAAACAAATAAATAAATAAATAAATAAATAAACAAATAACAAGTTAATAAATAAATAAATATATTACCATTTAAACAAATAAATAAATAAACAAATAACAAGATAAATAAATAAAAACAAATAAATAAATAAATAAGTAAACATTTAACTAATATACATAACTAATAAATAGATAAATAAATAATTTAATCAATCGAATGACGAAAAAAGTTAATATATGTACCTATATAAATAAATAAATACCAACTTTTACAAATAAATAAATAACAAATACATAAATAAATAAATTAACATAAATACATTAAGAAATTTTGTAAGGAACATTTTTATTGATCTATTAAATTTTGTATTAATACATTCTTGGAATCACTACATCTTAAAATAAATCTTTCGTTGAGAATTTTAATTTTTCTTTCAACTTGATGTACACCGGTTTGTTCATGCAAGAGTTGAGTTGAAAAAAGCCAGGGTAGATTTGTCATCATTTTCAAAGTTTTGTTTTGTGAAACTTGTAATTTTTTAATGTGAGATTTAGCACACGTTCCCCATACTGGACATGCATACACGATTATCGCTTGAAAAATAACTTTACATATTATAATCATATTAGATTTACTCAGGGGTGATTTCATACATATAAGGGGGTATAGCATTTTAGTTGTAATGCTTATTTTGTTGAGGGTTTTTGTAATATGGTCACGGAAAGTTAATGTCTTGTCTAAATATACACCAAGATATTTGACAGAATTAACCCACGGGACATCACAATTGTCAATTTTAAGCTGATTAAGTGGTAAGGCACAGGCTTTCCTTTTTCGAGTGAAAAATATGGCCTGTGTTTTTTCAGCATTAAGTTTGACTTTCCACAATTTGAAATAATTGTAAACTTTATTTAACGCATGTTGCAAATCGTTCTCAATTTCATGGCCAAAATTATTTGAGCTATAAATAGCGGTATCATCCGCAATCATTGCTATTTCACAATTCCAAATTTCTGGAAAATCAGCAACGTAAGTTATGTATAACAATTGTGCCAATACTGATCCTTGAGGTACACCCGATGATATTTTTTTTATTGATGAATTTATGTTATTCAAATTTACTTGAAATTTTCTGTTCACGAGAAAACAAAAGATTTGTATAATTGGCTTATCATAGATTCTTCTATGCCTGGTTTCGATTTTATGCAAAAGGTATTAAGTTTTAAAGACATCAATTTTTTATATAATATAAAATACCCTACATTTGAGGTACCACTCAAAAAAATTTATAAAAATTGTCGATGCAAATGTAAGAGCAAGTTGAAATTTTTATTTCAAAATTATGTATTGGAGCGTTCTTAAAAAAATTAATTTTTAAAAAATAATTATTTTTAAATTTTTTATAAATATATGACACTTTTGCATACAAATTTTGATTTTGAGAAAAAGGTACCCGCTTCTGCACTGAAAGTTAGCCAGCCAATATCTATTTAATTTATTTTTTTTTTTAATATCGTTTTCAAGAAAAATGGGATTTTCCAATAGCCAAAAAGATATATGGCAGGTACCGTTATTTTTAATTTAAAAAAAAATCAAAAAAACAAAAAAACGTGTGAAGGTACCGCCCAAAAGTTACGAAATGACAACAATTCGAAATCTGCGATATCGATATTTTCGTTTATTGGGATGAATTTTTTTTTTTGCATTATTTAGGTAACTTTTGAAGGATAGCAATCCAACGAATATTGATTGTATTAAAAAAAAAGTTTAAGTTTTGTATAAGGGTTTTTGTTTGTAGCTTTCCCTTAGTTAAAATTTTGTTTTTCATCCAAAAAATTCTTGTTATACATATAATATAGGTTATAGTTGCAAAGGAATTGTATATATCCTAAATCTCTAAAAAAAATTGTTAAATTGTATATATATCTTGATTATTGCTACTAAATAAAATTGAATTGAATTGAATTGAATTGAATTGAATACTTTTCAAATATTAAAATGAAAAATGTTGACGGACATTGTCAGATTAGAGTACTTCTCCAAAAGGGTTTTATATTTTTTATGGAGACATAGGCTTAAAAAATGACTGAATTAATCATTACTAGGGATTTTAAGCTAGATTCCCAATCTTCATAACAATGTTTTTGTTTGTCTTTTGCGACCTCCTCTCAGTGAAATATTTCATCACCGATATCTCTTAAAATGTAACAAGCAAAGTATCATAAGGTGCATGCGTGCTAAGTTTTTTGGGGCACTGTCCTTTATCGTTTGTAAAACTGTTTATTTCTGTTTATTTACAAGTAAAGCGTCACTCATTTTTTTCGGTTTCGAAAGCAAAGCTAAAGTCCAGACCAACTGCCTCTGAAAGATTCGCAACATGCGCTTAATTTGAAGTAATTTTTAACGATTTTTTCGCCCATTTCGTGCGGTAAAAATATCGGGTAGCCAGACTTTTGTGTATCCCTGCAGAAAAAAATCTAAAGCCAATGAGTCTACTCGATCAAGAAACTTCACTTCTGATAAAGCCATGATTGGTCGTAATGTGTGCCTTGTGGCACCGTCTTGTTGGAACCACATATTGTCCAGGGTTATCATTCGACCATATCGCTCCAAACTGACTGTAAACGTCTCATTTTCATTTATTGAAAATTAATATTTTTGACTAGACTTGCATTACGATGGTACACTGGCCTTACGTCTTCAGTAATACTTCTAATCTCTTCAAATTGCTTTAAAATTTTACCGATTGAATGCGTATTCGGTCGATTTTTACGATCAGAATAATCGCGTAATGCGTGAAAAGTGACTACGTTTGAATCACCACTTTTGTAGTAAGTTTTAATCATTTTAACGCTTTTTTCTATTATGACACTTCAGATGACAGCTTAATTTGACAAACGTCAGTATTACCAACTTCAAACCACAAAATGAATGACCCTATATATATTCGGTTCTAATGAATTTTTCATGCATGCATTTTAATAGTAAAATAAATGCATAGTAAATTAATTCGAAACAAAAGTAAAAAAACAAAAATGTCAAAAAAGAAAATAGCACAAATTTGTGTCAGAAAAAGTGGTTTTTCATCGTAAAAAAAGAAGATTTTGAAAAGCGGGATAAATAACCAAACCCGCGGCCCGAAATTATACATAGCTCCTAACTTTCTGTCCTTTCAATCTGGAATATTTTTTTTGTTATTGTTTCTAAATAGTTTTTCTAAGTTAAGTTTTTTCATTGAAACTTTTATTCAACATTTTCACAGCAAAAAGTAAATCCATATCTATAATTTGAGCATACTGCATACCCCACTGAGACTTTTTCTGCCAAAAACGTTAATTAAATTAACCCCGATGTTATCGTTCATTACACTTTTTGAGCTTGGACCATCAGTATGTGATAAAACTGATGCAGTTTGCCACGGTATACTCCTTTCTGACTTCCGAATTAATGGCGCAAACTAACAACCATCATATACTCTAAAAAAAAAAAACAACAAGGACGTCAGGATATAGCTCAGCTAGAGAGCAAACCATCTCTAACAACTTCTAACATATATGTACCTACCATCAGACCAAAAGAGAAATGAGCATTCTACTATACTTGAGAACTTGAGGCTGACGTGCGGAAAAGCTAAAAGCCAGTGGTTGCATGTTCAAATATTGAAACGAAATAGTTTTGCCCCGTCTTTTGCAACTTGTTTTTTTTTCGAACGTTTTTTTTTTTAATCTCAATTGAGGCTTTTTACCATCATCGCTGCACTAACAGCACCAGCTATACCATTAGAAGGATTATCTTAGTCCACACTTTGTTAGCGAGTTGATGTGTACATGGCGCGCATAAGTCCGCACGTTCATTGAAAGTCTACATTTTTTTTTTTTTGCATTGTCGAAAGGAGGTATATGTGTGGTTTGTGTTGAAGAGTGGACTGATAGGTGCAAAAAGTGTTGCCATGTTTGTTTTTAAAAAAAAATTTAATTAAATGAATTATAGGAACAAAATAAAAAATAATTAATTTTGGAATCTAAACACCTTACCTTACCAAAATTTTGGAAATATTATACTTTTTCTACCCTAAAGTTTTTAGGATCTTACACAAAGAGTTTGACCTGAGACAATAATTGTTCAGAATTTTTAACTTCAATCAGATGATTTAAAAAAACAGAGATGAAAACGACAGTGATTTAAATTGCTGTTTAGAATTTGACACTTATGAAAAATCAGATAAATAAATATAAAAAAATAAATAAAATTATTTAAAACTTTTAATTTTATTTAAACTCATTTGGCAATCATATCATGAGACTAACAAAAAGATTCATGGTCACACTAAAAAAGCAAAGCAAAGGAAGGTAAAACTAGAATTGACCTAAAAGTGTATACCTACTTTGTGTGCTTTGCTGACTGAATGTTATAACGGAACCTTATTAAATTTTTGATGATATTCAATTTATCCTGCCAAGTTTGTATGTATGTATAGTATGTTGTATAATACTAAACTGTGCATTGCAGGCTAATTATTTGAAGAGGATGTGTATGGTGTTTATGGTGGAAAGGTTAGATGCAATTAACTATGGCTGATGGCAGTTGCACCTGTCCAGAATATACAATACAGATACACAAACATATAAATTTGGGTCAAAAAAAGGGATCATCAAGGATTCTTGGGGCTTGCCTTGAGGGTAATTTACTTTTAGTGGAACAAATATTATAAGGAAAATATACTAGTAGATACATTATACATACGTCAAAAAATATGAAGAGCAAGTAGTGTCAAACGGGCTTTAGTTTATGTCTCACGATTAACGAAAAAGATGGCTGATTTTTTAGGCAAAGTGTACTAACCTTAGGTTAACTTTTTTTTAAATTGAAAATAATCATAATGCGTGAAGAAGCTATTTTATCAAAAATCAATTTTCATCACAATCTTTAAAGTCGTTTTCGAGACAAATAAGTTCTCTAGTAACAGTAATTTTTGGAGCTAAACGAAAAATATTCAATTTTGTAATCTAGGTTAAAATAGTGAAGAAAATTGCATCAGAAGTTTAGTAGGTCAAGGTACAGATAGACCATCCAACAAACTGACAGATTAAGGGGTGGCTCTAGAAAAGAAACAAGACCGAAAAGATGCTCATTTTTAAACAACCCAGATAAGAGTCTAATTTTTGAACAAAAAAAAAACTAAATCTCAGAAATTCCGAAACGAGACTCGAACGAAATCGAGACAAAACTAAGACTAGGCGAATCCAAATGAAATCTCTGGTAACAGTCTAGTCGATAACGAAAACGAAACCAAGACGAGACTAACTTCTAGACATCCGGAACCGATGCTAGACAGTAATTTTTGGTCGTAGAATTTTATTAACGTTTTTTTTTTAACTTGTATAGCAATAGTTATTTTTGAATCTTAAGTTAAAGACGAAAAAAAAATCAATTTGTTTTCGAATATCAAAATTTAAAAAAATTGAAATATTGTAAAAAATTAGCGAAACTGCGATTGGTCTCCAAAAGAGGCCATGAACTCTCAAAACTTTTGATCTTGCTTTATAATAGATTGTACTAATACTAATATACTTAACTTCTGTGCAGTTTTTGAGAAATGTGAGATTTTTGAAAACGAATTTTTTTCAAAATTTGTATGGGAATTTCCGTTAGTTTCTTTTGATAGAATTATTAAAGATACAAATTTAAAACCTTTTTATACAAAATTTTGAAGTATTTAATTTTCAAATACAATTTTATTTTTTCAAAACTTATTTTTTTTTAATTGAAGTAAAAAATTTTTTATAAATCTTATATTTTTGTGCATACAAATTTTGATTACTAAACAATCATATGAACCATTTTTGAAAAAAAAACGAAATTAAAAAAAATGGTTCTATGGAAGGTAAGGCACCTCCCACTTTTTGGAATCAAATAAATATGTGGAGGTACGACCCAAGAAAAAAAATTAAAAAATTTGTACACAGCTCAACTGACAGACAGACAGAATTGCCAGAAAATTTTTTCGATTTCCTAATCAAAGAAATGTCAAGTTTGATCAAAATCTCGAGTTCGAATTTTTTTCACGAACCTAAAACAATTGCAATTTCAAACCTTAGGTTTTTTCATAACGTTCCGTATATATTTTGTTATATAACAATTCTTCCACTTTGAAATTTTAACGTCATGGCTGTGGAAAAATGATAAATGTAAGATCTGCTGAAAGTCAATATGATGCTTTATTAAAAACAACTCTTCACACAAAATGTCAAGATGTTTTGAATTCCAGTATATACCAAAGGCAAGCAATATCTGAAGAAAAAAAAAACCAAAATCGTTTTACAACCTCTCATTAATTTTGCTACTATACACAACCAATATGTTCTTGTCATCGTTCATCAATCTTAATCTTCAATTAATATTTTCGGCAGTCTGGTCAATCTAATTTGAGACAATAACTCAGAATGTCAGTTCGGCATAATATGACACTCTGAGATGTTATTTCATTTCCTTTAGGCTCCATCCAGGGTTTAATTACACTCTGACATGGTGTTGTTAAGTGTGACGAGAACGCAAAACACGTGCGTATTATAAGATGTTAAAGTGGATAGTTGACATTTAGTAATTTACAATAGCATAACCATTATGAAACCTCAAAACAATTAGTTTCTAAGGGCTTTGAGCTAGGTAAAGGCTTACAAGTATTTCGTTTCATTTGCATTACAGTGTTACACTTTTTAACTTTAAAAAATAACATGTATGTATTTAATTAAAGGGAAAAACTGTAATAATAAAATTAATTCTAATTGCAAAACTATATGCGCTCTCAAAATAATTATACATTTTTCGAATAATATTCTAAAATCAACTAATAAGTTAGTATTGAATATCAAGGGCATTACTTTTTAGGTGCATAATCGATACAATGCATTTTCACACTAACTACTTTCTAATAAACATCAATCACTTGAATAAACACTACCCTGTGTCAAGCTGTCAATGGGCAACAAGTTCAATGAATTCGAATTCACTGGGGATTTTGTGAAGGTGAACTTAAATTTATTTAGAAAATTAATGTGATAGTTTAACTGTAATATGTTCAATGCACGGCGTTATTTCAATTGAAATTTAATATTTAAATCAAACGAATATATTTTTAATTTTAAAACGATACTCAAATAAATGGATGTAAGTAAAAAGGCGTAACACTAAAGTTTAGTTTATTGAATTTAAAAATAAATAATATTTCAGATGTATGAATTTTTAGTTATTTTTGTTTTTTGTTTTTTTATTTGAACTTTTGACATTCATTAGTTCAAAAATTATTGCCATGCATTTTAAAGTGTTGGTTTCCATAATTTAAACAAAATGATTGGGGCACATTTGTTCTCAGCTAATTAGTATTAATATATGATACTTATCATAAGTCCTGGCATGCGTTTGTGAGTAAACGTTTTGGGGATTTTTGCAAATTTTGTTTAAAACCCCTTAGACAAAACAAAATATCAACTTGAGGTAAAAAGATTGAAATTATATTCTAAAACATTGTTAACGCATTTTATATGGTGTTTTTTTATTTCTGAAAAAAAAACAATTTTGAGAAAACTGTTTTTTTTTTTTTTTTAATTTTTGTCGATTTTTTGTGGCCCCGGTACAAACTTGGTTGTGTGGGTTCGATCCCCAGCCTTTAATATTTAATTTTTAATTTTTAATTTTAATTAATTTAATTTAATTTTTCAAATATCATGTACTCAAATAACTGGATTGAAAAAGTGAATTAAAGGATGGAGTTTTGTTTTTAAAAAGAAGAAGTTTTTATTCATTTTCTAGAGGAATGGTACCTCTCATAAGGCAAAATATAATATTTATCTCGAAAATGGCTTTAACGAATTTGATAAAATTTTCGTAACTATTTAAATTTATTTAGGTAAAAAATATTTTTCAAAAAACGTCATCTGCCATAGAATCGAATTTTTGGTTTTTGATTTTCTCATGAACGGTTTGACGAATTACTATCCAAAGCAAAGAAGTAATAAAAATAATATTACATACTAAAATTTTCAAAAAAATATTTTTTGATTTTGAAAATCAAATTACATATGTATTTGGAAAACTCAATATTTGGAAAATGTTCAAATTTTGAAAGAAAGTGTGTGTTATTAAATACTTACAACATGTGAAATTATTTTTGAATACTTAAAAAATATTATTTGTAGATTAAAATTATTTTTTTTTTAAAAACGGCCCCAACGATTTTTGATTTTTTTTCAAAAATTAATATCTTTAACATCAGTTTTGAACTCAAACTCTTTTTGCGTCCTATTTTAGCAGTTCAAGGCTGAATAAAAAAAGTTCAAATGAATTAGTTTAGTTAAAAATGTTAAAAATCAATATAACAATAATATTCTACATTATGTAAAATATTTATATTTGTTCATCAGATCAAGAGATCTCTTCGAATCAATTTGATGAAGGATAGGCGGGCGCTTTGAATAATCATAACCATCCCGAGTCAATTATAATAAAAATAATTTAAAGGCTTTAATATCAAATTTATAAAAAAAAACTCAACAAAATATTGCAATTTTCAAACACATATCCAATATTTGTTATTCCAATTACTTTGTCAAAAAAATGTAATTTTTCTATCGCCCAAAAAAAAAATGCATCCAACATATTTCAATTGTGTCACGTCACTCCTAGCACTTTTTTTTATCAATTTTTTGCTTTGAGAAAGATTAAGGCTGGGTGTTGTATGGGAACAGTGTACAACTACTTGTTCAATGCTCTACAACAACAAATCTACTGACTGCACTGCGAGGCGATATTGATGAAGTTTTCAAGGGCATGGAACCCACCACATCAAAACAAATCTGAAGGCAGGTGTTTTGAATGAAAAATTTTTTTTTGGTTTGTTGTTTAGTTTCCAATTTTCCCAGCATCGCGAATCGCATCATTAGCGCACATTTGATCGCTTGCTGACTAAAGACCTTTGGCACGATATTAAAATTCTGAAAGCAAAATGAAAACCTTACATATACCTATGTTCATCATACACATATGCAGGTATAGTTGTAAACTAGCTTTAAGGAAAATGGCACGTCAAAAGGTAGACAATATGAAATAGACCTACTTATAGTATATTGTTTTTTTTTTTTCAATTCATTTTGAAAACAATTAATGCATATTCGTAGAGTTTCCGAGATGTATAAAATTACTTTTGGATTTTGAAAATATATTTCACAAATTTCTACAAAGCTTTTTAATTTACTAAAAATTTCAAAAAAAAATCTTCAAAAATACGCATAGACAGATGGGCGTTGGACGCCATTATATATTCCTTCCTATAATTCTACAAAAATAATAAGTTTATTGGGCTTTATTTTTTTTGTTTGCATAACTTTTGTCACAAAATCGAAAAAAGTTTTTTAACCCTAAATTTAAATTTTTAAAAGCCTTTATCCTTTTAAATCTGATTGCTCATAATTTTTGAAAACTTAAATAATATTAAATGTCTTTTAAAAACTTTTGTCGAGCTTTTGGAATTTTCTCATAATCCTCTAAAAAAAGTTAATTTTTTTAATTTCCAAAAAATTTGCTAGTAAGTTAGTTTAAAACTTTATTGAAAAACAAAAAATTGTTTAAAATTACAATTTCATCTTAAGTTTAATGTGGTTTGGCCAACGCGCCGGCCGGCTACCTGATTGTCAGTTTCTAGTTGATTATACATTTATACATTTTTTTTTTGTTTTACTAAAAGTCTCTTCCAAAATAGTTCCATTTAAAATGTCGACAACTTCATTCAAATCTACTGAGACAACACCAAAATAACGAAATCGGAATTCTTTTAGGATTGGACATCTGGCGATAAAATGATATACGTCCTCCCTCACCTTCGGTTTCATAGATAACATAAAATTGGAAGGCCAGGTCGATGCGGTATATGATTCAAATTCATAATTTCTCCTGTTTAGCGGTTTTGCAAGTAAGTCTATTCTTTAAAGTCGAAGTTCAGTTGGCTGTAAATCGTTCTGTATTGTGATGCTCTTGCTTCCGTTATAAATTTTTCATACAATCATACGTAATATGGCTCATTCTTAAGTCCGTTGTGCTTAATTCGGGAAAAATTCTTGCCGTTGCCCCAACTACAGCTGCTAGCTCTTCCCTCTTATATAATGGTTCCCCTGGTTTATAATGTTTGCTTAAGAATGTGCTTGGGTAACCTTCCCTCTTTCATTTCTTCCATTTAATTATATATTTAAAGTGTATCTTAAGGGTGTCAAAAAACAGCGGTGGAACAGTTGTTTCTAAATGAAGCATATAGTTTGGCGTGGAAGCTGTCTACCTAAAAATCGTTTTTAGCAAATAACGTAGAAATCTCTCAACTTCATCGAATTCTTAATACCCCCATTCTTGGGGGCGCAGCGGCGCGAAAAATTTTTAGTTTTAAATTATGGCCAGTGTATTTGCTATCAATGCAGCGGTTCCATACTGAAGAAACGCTCCTTTTTTCCACGGCCAGTTTAGATTGAAAATGTTTTCGCATGTTGAGATTCGCTGTGATTATTACTGTGATAATTATCGCTGTGATAATTGTACTCCCGTACTATCGAAACATTTTCTCCTTTATAGTTCTATTTCTCTTTGCGTGAATTTCTACCATCTCCATCCCTGAAGATCATGATTTTGGACTTCTCTAGATTAACAGACAAATTCTAATGTTGGCAATAGTTTTCAAGGCGGTTCATCATTCGCTGCATTTTTTCGACAGTTTTGGCCAAAAAATCCATGTCGTCCTCAAATATAAGGTATTCGCAAGCTTCCGAACTAGATTCCTCCACCAATTACTTCCACAATATCATTTATGAATAAAATGAAAAGTAAAGTGCTCAAGACACATCCTTGCTTTACTCCAATATGTGTTGTGAACTCCTCCGAAATTGTTAATTCTTTTTTATAAATCAGCTGATACTCAAATTTGACGTTCACAAATGCTGGTCAATGAACAGACCATGTCCAATTTTTGGATTTTTATTCCACTCCGTTGTTCGTTCCTCCCAAACGAAACTGATATGTACACTGTGGCGTATACGCACTTTTATTTTATTTTATTGCAATTTTACAAACATGTCCCTGAATTTGCTTGTACACGTTAAGTAAATAAAAAATTATGAATACAAAAAGACTTAAATAAAAATTAAAGAAAAAAGTTTTGTCAGGTTCTATTACTGCTTGTGTCACCTTTTGTCACCTACATGTATTAAAATTTCTTTGCTTATTTTGAATTTTGAACCAATATTCTTGGAAATTTATAGAATTCAATTTCGAAAACCATATTCGAAAAATGTCACCTAAGCTCCTATCATACAATACACTGGAAAAAATGGCTGTTCTATTAACTTTTTGGAATGCTGCAAAAACCATATTTTTCTTAATATTTACCATTTTTTTAAAAATAAGTCTAGCTTTAAAAACTTGCACAAGCTGTGTTATTTTTTTGCATTCAAAAACACTTAATTTCAAATATTTTTTTTTTGATTTGATTGACATAGTCTGGCATCCATGTTTTGTGGTTTGCCTTCGCGCCTTTTTGTCGCATCACGACACATTGCTTTTGGTTTGTGTCATACATTTATTCTCTCATTCAAGGGCTTGTGTTTTTGTCTTCTATACGCTAAAATTGACAATATCTTCATTTCAAGAGGGGGGGGTTCTGACGTATGGTGTATTGTGTTGGCGGTGTTTGTACAGTCAAGAGGTTATTTTTTTTTATAACGCTTAATGGGGCTTGTGTGATGATGGTTTCAGAAGTGCATGTATATGCATATTGGAAAGCTTTGATTGCATATTGTGTGGTGAATGCTGTGTATTTGCTTTGAAGTCCAAGTTAGTATGTCTTTTGTTGCATCAATCAATGCGTTATGCATGCATGTTTATGTTTTTTTATACTTTATATCGATTGGTGCTGTGAAGTGTTGTGTTTCCGTTGTTGATGGCACTGTTTTCGAGTGAAATATGATATCTTCTATAAGTGGAACACGCTAAAACAGAACTGCATATCAAGACCACTTCTTCTATATGCGCCACTCAAGGCTTTTTTTGTTTTTGATTTGCTCTCTCTTTTTGCGGAAATGATGGGTTAGAAAGAAGATGTTTTGTGTTGATGATGATGATGAAGGGGGAAATGAATTCTGTCATTTAAATAAAATCAATGCAACAGATGAAAGATATTTCCCTGAGAGATGTCAATTGAAGAAACACTTGTTTTGCGACTACCAACCTACAAAATAAATTAAAAATTCCCTGTGTGAATGCGAATGTAAGAGCTATTGAAGGATGAGAAAGCACAATTTTTTAAGTTATCCAGAATTTTATTTAAAAAAAAAGTCTTTTACATTTAATCTTAAATTAAATTTCATTCCATGTAATTAATCATCCTTAAGGATCATTTTTAATTGCCATGAGTTCAAAACAAGAAATGTACCCCAGGGCTCCGTTTTGTCTCCGACTCTTTTTCTTATATTCATAAATGATCTTTTATCTGAAACTTCAAAACCATTAAATTGTTTTGCTGACGACAGTACCTTCCATTCCCCGTGGTCCGTGGTTCCCCTTGCGGGGCATAGGACCTCCACTACTCCTACGTGCCATCGTGTACGGTTTCTGGAGATGTACCTCAGCTCTCTCCAACTCTTCCTCAGTTGTGCTGATTCCTCTTCGACCGTTCTTCGCCAAGTACCTACTTCTAGGTCACCCCACTCCTCTGCCTTGCTACGTGAGAGGGTTCCATTGCATAGCTTGACCCGCAATGTACTCGTGGCCTTTTCGGAGCATATGTCCAATCCACTGCCACTTACGTTTTCGTATTACAGAGTCGATGGGTTCCTGACCTGTCCTCGC
The DNA here is from genome assembly GCA_958431115.1 of Syrphus vitripennis. Classification (NCBI taxonomy): domain Eukaryota; kingdom Metazoa; phylum Arthropoda; class Insecta; order Diptera; family Syrphidae; genus Syrphus; species Syrphus vitripennis. The sequence goes on from OY288110.1 coordinate 76,809,206, forward strand.
CTGAAGTTCATCATTGGAGATTCGGTTAGGCCAGAAAATCCGCAAGATGTTTCGCAGACATCTATTCACGAACGTTTGCAGCTTTCTTGTGACAGTGGGTGTTACTTTCCAAGTGCTGCATCCATAAAGAAGGATTCTACATTGGAGTGGAGCAATCGTAGCTTGGTCTTTAAGCTTATAGAGTTGTTCCTCCATATTTTGAACGCAGCCTTTGCTTTCCCGATTCGGCTGGTTATATTTTGTTCGGTCCCGCCATCAGTAGGCACAATACTCTCAAGGTATTGAAAACTCTCTACCATCTCTACTGGTTGTCCAGAAATATCTATTTGAGTAGATGAGAAAGTTCCAAGGCTGATCCTCTTTGTTTTTGCCGTATTGATCTTAGGCCCGACGGATTCAGCTTCTCACTCCACCCTTGTTGTCATTTGATGGAGATCCATGATCCTATGAGAGGCTAAGTAAAAGTCATCCGCGTAGTCTAGATGTTTAAGGTGTGATAGTAGATTTCACTGAATTCCTCAATTTACATTCGACAAAGCTGCATGCAGTACATCACTTATTACCAACAGGAACTGTATTGGTGACAGTATACAACCCTGTCTAACTCCACTTTGAATTTCAAATGTTTACGGTTAAGGGTAGTCATAACCCCTTGACTGCGAGATCCTCCATGAATTAATTTTTTACATTAATTTATTTTGATAGCGTAAATGACAATTTTTCCAACATTTCCCACACTTTTACATTACTAATCAGATATTCATAAGATTGTATATTAATAAATGAAAATTTTTCCAACATAGCCTTGAGGATCTACCAAATTACTGGGAATGGTAACTACCTTCATTTCAAAGGAACAGCGGAATTAAATATGAAATCATCCAAAATCGACTTAAAATTAAATATCCTCTAAAAGATTTACAATGCACAGATGTCTTGACCATTTGAAGCTTTCAACAAACATCATTTAAAGATAAATTAAAATATCAATTTCAGTTATTGAACAAGAAAAATGAGAAAAAAAACTTGCTTCATTATAATTCAATCAACAAACAAACACTATTACTTCTCCATTTGTATGCCCATTGGGGCATATTAATTTTAATTGGCTTAATATTTCACACAGCATCAGTTGCCTTCTCAAAAAAAAAAAAAAAAATCATCAAGACTTTTTCATATAAACGTGAATTGACACAAACAAAAAAAGAAAAAAAAAAAGGATGACAAAATATTTGCTGTCAGTTTTTGAAAAGGCGCGCCCAACACCATCTACAGCTTTGCAAATTGCAAATTGGTGCCTGCTGTTTGGATCCTTTTAAGTTGAAAAATAAATAATTTAATAAGCTTAACGTCTGTTTTTCTCTCCTTTTGCTGTGTGTTGTGCGGCAATTCAATGTCCTTCAATGGAGCATCTTTTTTTTTTTTGTTGCTGTCTCTCTATCCAAATAATAAACATGACCATACGACTAAGCCAGAAAGTCATTTACCACTTAGGCCAATTTTCCACTTTAGATGTGGTCATATTTTCACCATCAAGAGAGAACAACAAAAGAAATACCCTCATTAGAAACAGTCAAACAGCGATCCTTCTTTTTTTTTTTTTTATTTGCCAGAAAAATTAATCATTACCAAAAAAAAAACTAAACCGCAAAAAAATATAAAAACCAGCAAATCCCTTTTTCGCGTGGACAACATTTTCACTGGAGATACGATTATACGATGTATATACCAAACGATATGGTTGCTCTCTTTCATATAAACCGCCAAATGCAAGAACCTTTTACTGCTGTGGCAACAAAGCATCTAAAGTTTTTTTTTTTTTTTTTTTTTTTTTTTTATAAAGATACCCCAGCTATCTGAGGTTGTATATCTTTTAGCTAACTTCTCCCTGCATCCACTGACCCCCCCCCCCACCCCGACAGACCCTTTTCCAGATTCCTCTTCTTTATATTCGTTCGTACTTCTTCAAAATTCTTTTTGGGTGAAAAACTGAAATTCAATTGTGAAAATGAAATTCCTAGTGTGTATCCTTGGCTGCAACAACATCAAAACGGAAGGAATCAAGTCCATTTGGAAGGATAACTACGGCTTTGTCGTTGTTTGATTATTATGTACACCATCAGCACCAACGCCCCATCACCCAAACAACACCACCGACCGGTATCGTTTCAGGGAGATAGAAGAAGATAGAAGACTTTGTGTGTTGTCTGGTGGGTAGTGTGGTTATTCGGAGAAGTTCGCTAATTAGAGAAAATTCTCATTTGCAATAGAATTCCGAATTTATTGTAATTTTGTTGCTGATGGTTATTTTCTTGAATCAATGGCAAATTGGAAAAGTTCAACGATGCGTCCACCTTGTAGATGTATAGAGATACATATATATTCTTGAATAGTCTTTGATCGTCCTTTTCAAATGAACTAGGAATCTATATATAAAGAAGTAGAAGTTAAGGATAATACTTTAGGTTAGGTATTTTTTGTTGTTGTTGTTGTGTTTTTGCTGATTAGGTTGAAATGGAAATGTATCTGCATGTTGCACAACATAAACAAATTATTACATATTCTATGGAAGGGAAATTTTATTCGTTTATGAGAAGTTCTTTGAGTCATTCATCCTTATTATAATTAAAAGGCTTTTCGATGTTTTGGAAGGTCAAAAAGGCGGGTCTCTTGGACGGCTTGTGGTAGACTTGTGGTCCCAGAGATCGTTGGTTAAAAAGGAAAAGGATTTTAGTACAGATTTAGGAGCTGATTTGCGGTTAGATACATGATGGAGTGTATTTATTCCCTATTTCGTAAAAGGGAAATGCAAATAACAAGGATACTCCAAGGCTGGATTTAACGTATATATTCATGAGATCAGTAGCGGGCTATTGATGAATGTTTTTTTCCGATCATATTGATACAAAATTTTGCTTTAAGATATAATTTTGAATATGAAGGACCCGTTTTTGAACAAAGTGTCAGGCTAAGGTGCAGGAATGACCGAATTAGGTGCGGTTTAAAAAGAAACTTGGGAAATAATAAATATAAGAAAATATATGTAAAATAAAGAGGTACTGGGGCGTATACGTACTTTTTTTTAGTTGCCAATCGTTTCCTTCAATAAATCAATTGTAGCATCACGAGCTGTGTGACATGTTGCACCGCCTTATTGAAACCGCAGCTCCTGAACAACATGGTTGTTCAATTGGAGACCTAAAAAGCCACTTATCATGAGTGTACCGTTCTGGCCACCATCGTTTTTAAAGAAATAAAGTAGTAGCCATTCAACCAAAAGTGACCTCCATCGGTAAACAAAATTCTTGTATGCAATCGGGATCAACGGCAATCTTGATCAACAATCGGGATCAACGGGAATCTTGGTTTTGGTGCGTTGACCTAATCTACGCCTGTGTGGCTCTAATTCTTGCATGAGTTGGATTTTGTTAGCAAGCATTCGGGTCTTCCTAATTTACAGCAGCAATGACAAAAACTCGATGCGACACTCCTAATGTGGATCGAAGTAATGCATTAGGACACGTTTCAATTTTATCTGCTAATCATTTCCCATAAAATACATACACTACACTCAACTTTTAAAAACTATTTCAAATATGTCAAAATTTATTTAAACTCATTTTTCAAAAGATAAGAAAATTAGAATTTTTGGAGAAACATACATAATTATGTACATATGTATGTATTTACCTACGAGTAATCTACATACCAAAACCAAAAAATATTCAAGAATGAGTTTGAAGATATTAAAGATGGCTGAATCCATCGGGAGGATGAAGACAAGCAATGCATTAAGTTGGTTGAATTTTTAGATTTACGAAGTTTTTAAAAATGTGTTCTACTTTCAGCATGTACAAAAGCCATGAGACGAAATGAGTAGATGAAAATGTTTTTAAAAAATCTAAAAAAAAAAAATTCCATTGCATATTGAAAAATTATATTCAAATTAAATTTATTTTAAAATCGCAGTTTGTACGAAATTTCCTTTTCATGGAGTTTGTCATAAGTTCGATTAATTTTGTCTCTGCGTTGGGCTTTATTTTGGATAAGTCAAGTCTTTTAATTTCTAAAATTAGGAAAATTAAAACATAGAATGTCAAAAAGTGCAATCAACCATACACTCTGCTTTTGCATAACACCATTACGATATTTTTTGTCAAATTCGGTTATTGAGACGATTTTCCACTAAATCAATAAAAAGTGTGCAAATTGCATTTCAGTCCATCTACCACTTTCCAAACACTTTACCCAATAATTTTGTCGAACCCTCAAATTCTCAGTACAAAAAAAAATTTTAAAAAACAAACAGTGATTTGAACTGAAAATGTTTATGATATGTTGAAAGCGAGGGGAAAAGGGGATCGCAGTTATTTTATCTCATTAATTTTACAAATATTTCACAAATTTACAACCAAACTTCTGACGTATACTAATACGGATATTTAAATACCAACAATTTTGACACACACAAATTACAAATGCCATTATATTATAATTTAAACCGATCAATACCAATGAGACTAATCTAACTGCCCATCTAACCCCCAACTGAGCTGGCGTCTAATTTTCGTGTGTTTCGTCCGGTGTCGAAAAAAAAACTGTGAATTGAAACAAACAAATCAAAAAATTGTATTAATTTGAATATATTTTATTTAGACACAAACCGGGTGAGAAGCTTAGATAAAATATTTTTACATTTTTCCAAATTGACAGAAGAAAAAATCTTTAAACCGAGAAATGTAGAAGAAATGAAAACCTGGTGGATGCATGGATAACAGGACCCAGAAGAACGCCAAACAAACTGACAGATGACGAAAATGTAAAATGAGTCAAATGCAAAATTATAAATATATTTTTTCGACAAATTAAAAAGCAGAATGCAGTTTAAGAAGTCTGATGATGAAATGAGCTACGAAGCAAGACTGCTGGTTGCTTGCATGTTGCTGATATCTCTTCATTTTTTTGAATAATCTTTCCATCTTCAAACATACATAATTTATTCTTAAAAGGAAGTTTTTTTTAAAGACAATTTGTTAAACTTATTTTTGAAATAAGAAAACCATTGATAGAGGTTGTTATCAATGAGGATTATGTTGTTGTTTCATCATTAAGGACGATTATTGAGAGAATCTTTAAATATAAATAAATTTTTGATTATTTGAAAATGATTTCGAAGCGTTAGAGGCAGCAACGTTCTTCCTATGGGAGTTTTTTTTTTCTTCGTATTTTGGTCGTAATGTGGCGCTATAAGTCAAAATTCTCTTGTTTTGAATCTGAGTACGAAAGTAAGTTATTTTTTGCACTTTTTTTTCAACAAAATTTGATTAAAAAATGGACCTGATTAAAAATGAATATACGAGGTGTGTTCAAAAAGTATCACGAATTTTGAATTTTCGCGGCTTACGTAAATATATTAGAATTTCGATTTTTTGTGGCGTTATGTTAGTACTCATTTCTCTCACTTATGCCGACAAGTTCGGCAAATTTGAATATTCAGTTCATTGTTGACAGCTTTATTTGATGCACCCGTTACTGAGTATGAGTTTTTCCCGCCTTAGTTTGGGGAGTTATTTCTAGATTTTTGATCTTTTTGCCTCCTCTTCGAGTTAGATTTTGTTTCTAACCATATTCTCCCCTGTACCACAATGGGGCTCTGGTCCCATTATGTGTGTCGTTGTTCCTATTTTTGCCCTCTACACCAACGTGTCCTGGTACGCAATGAAGTGTATCTTTGTATTATTTCTATCGATTTTACGTTCTGCCTGAAATATGTTATTGGACTTCCCCATTGGTAGTTAGATTTCGGTTCTAGGCCCAAAAATCCCTGCCCCGGTCCCTTAGAAGTTCGCGATTCATCAGTATACCATTTGATGGTGTTTGTTTCGAGACTGTAGTTTTCAAGCAAAGCCAATACAGCGTATTGCTTGGGAAGTTAGATTTTCTAGTAATTCATCTACTGCAAGACTCCTCAGTAAGTTTAATAGTACCTATCTGAGGAAAACCTCTTCTTGTGGTGACTATCTGGACACTTTGTCCTACGTTTGCTTCAGTGGTTCTTGTACTTAGCATTCTACTTATCCCTTATTATCATCAGTGTTTGTTAAATCTACAGTTCGATTTCAAATTGAGTACCATATGAACTAAAATACCTAAAAATTGGAACATTAAATTTACCTATCGACATAATACACTCTGTCACCAAAGTAAGCACACACTCGATCTTATAGAAACGAAGTTGATGGCAAGACCGAATTCTCAAAAACCCTGTCTCTTTTGTGTAAACGAGCTTCAGGTTTTCAAGTATGTTTTGGACAAAAGAGACAGGGTATTTTCTTAATCCGTATTAGGTCTAAAGTTTACTTACTTTTATGACTGAGTGTATATTTTCGGTAATTTTCCTCAAGGCAGGTTTACAGAAATATAATTGAATTTTATTTAATGAAAAAACGTTCCTATTATTTCATTAAATAAAACACTCACTTCCCTTTTTTGTTATATACGTTTTCCGTATTTTAAATTCTACCCAATTAGGTTATACATATTACAATTTATTTTGTTTTCTTATTTTCCGCACATCCCTTGAGTGATTTATATTCCCCATGGATAAACTGATTCACACAGTAATCAATCACAGCAAGCTCATTTCGCTGATTTGGAAAATCTCATCGTCGCCCTAATTCAAGAAGATTATACAAACTCTCTGCAACAAGAAAAAGAACAAAGGTACACATGTATTTTCACATACAACAACAGACAACAGTTGAAACATAAATTGAAAACCCCAATCCTCAATTAGAAGTGTGGAGCAATTTGGGAAAGCATTTTTTTTTTTTGCACTCTTATATTCAAGGAAGATGTGGATGTGGATGGATGGATGTATCTTTTGCACACGAAGAACATAACAAAACAATAAAGATACATTTTATAAGATGATCATTCTCATTCTGTTGGGATGAAAGTTTCATACTCGCAGGTATGGCAAACAGAAGTGTTTTTGTCACTAAGTATAATAGCAGTAGCAACAAACCCAAAAAAAAAAGTACACATAATCTACATTATTCCCCCCATGGCAAATGAAAACGCATCTTGATGGGGATGAACAGCATCATCAGCAGTGAGAAGAGACAATGATGATAGGGAAGTAGAACGAAAAAATTAACTTGGTCCTATGCAAATTTTCAACAGATTTCCACCTATAACACTATGTACGATGCTCAAAACTCAATTCTCGTATAAGGTTCTAATTTTAAATTAAAGTAAATGTATGTAAAGGAGAAGACTCCATCCATGTCTTTGCACACTCTTGTTCGCTGTCAAACACTTCAAATCAGTGGATTATGACAGAATCTTTCCTAATTTTTTTTTAGCAAGCTATTGAGAGTAACAAAGCCTACTATAGTCTGTCAAAGCTCTTCAAATCCAGAAATTTCACCATAACTTCAAAACTGCTGCTGTACAGGACCATGGTCCTGCCAGTACTCACGTTTGGATCTGAAACTTGGGTGCTTAGCAAAAGACACTCCGACCTCTTGGCCGCGTTCGAGAGAAAAGTCTTAAGGAGAATTGTTGGCCCCATATGTGAGGAAGGACGATTCGGGAGACGGTACAATCATGAATTGTACGCAATCTGCCTTGAAGCAGACATAGTGACAAAAATTAAGATCGGTACACTCCGGTGGGCAGGGCTACTAGCTCGCATTAGTGAAGAGGAACCGGCCCGGAAAGTCCTTTGTGGTACATTCTATGGTAGACGGCAGCGTGGTAGACCATGCTTGCGCTGGAGAGATGGCGTAGACCAGGACGCCCGAAGCCTTGGGGTGCGCAACTGGATGGCGTCGGCTCAAGACCGGGATAGGTGGAAAGACTTGTTGAAGGAGGCCAGGACCGGACCCCGGTTGTCGAGCCGATGATGATGATGATGATGATGATAATGATGATGATGATGAAGCTATTGAGAGAGAAAGGCTATTTCAAATTTAAAAAAATAAACTTGAAAATTTACTTGTTTACAACTTCCCCAAAATGTTTATTTTTTCTTCTTACATACTTTTGCAAAATTACCATTTAGTATTTAAACAAACAAATCCGAAGAAGCGTTTGCGAGGGTCAAGTTAGCACATCTATTTTCGATTTTCAAATAAAAGATGTTCTTCATAATATTAAAACCATTTAAAAAAATTAAATTAAAAAAAAATAATATAGGTCCCTATCTTTAACCACTAGACTTGAAGTGTTCGCAAAAAAAAAATATAAAAGCCAAGACGTATATAATATGTAAAAAAGAAGAAACGCGAAGTAAACGACACGACGAAAGTATGCAAACGCTCCAATTGGCAGTATAAATAAGGAAATCCAGCAAGTCACGTGAGCCTCATAAATTGTATAAAATGCAAATGTGGATCCCTTCGGCACTGCGGGTGATTAATGGATATTCCCAGCTGAGATTCTGACGCCCTCAATTGTCGTCATCGTCGTCTTTGTCGATGATACTCTTCCATACACTCTTGTACTATATAAACTTTAAGTCCATCCATACCATAGATTCGAACAAGAATTGCTATTGAGTGGTTTATTTTTTTTTTCTTTTTGTCCACGATGCCATCACAGATTATAGCCATTGTCATCGACTTCATCATCGTCATTCCATCGACCACATCCAGAAAAATTACCAACCCTCAACAAAATTGAAGCTTACCAAAAAAAGGACACTATCATGCCAATAAAAGCGGCAATAATGAAATTTTAATCAAAACCAAACAGGTCTAAAGCAAAAAAAAAAAAAAAAAATGTGGAAGGACTTATCATCAAATAAAATTGGATCAGTGTACCTACCTAATTTAAGTATAGTAAAAAAAAAGTCTTGAGTCACACATATTGCCTTCCGCTTCCGTAGAATGATGACAAAAGAAGCCGAAATGATAAGTGGATAGGAACGATAAATTGAGTTTCTTACTAAATTAGAATGAAAAAGTGTCAACTAGAAATCGATTGATTATTCTAATTTTGTGATTCAGTTATTTTTTGTAGCCTTTAGGAATTACGTCCGAATAGATAGACAGTCTTCCAAAATGTCCACTTTTCAATAAATTAACATCTTTTAACATTTCGCTTGAAATGAGTGAATTGGTGGTGCCACAGTCCAAGAAGAACCAGGGCCTTAGTGCCTTACAAGTCTCAACCATTCCTGTGTGCGTGTGGAATGTAGGGGACCTATAATTTTATACCGAAATCGAACGGCTAGGGATAATATTGAAGAATTTGTCAATTTCTCGCAAGAGGCAGTAGCCCGTGGAAAACATTACATTGCTCAGTGAAGCTGTTCCGAACAGTTTGGAACAGTTTAGAACAGAAAATTGCAACTTCTTGTTGTTCGGTGAGAAGTGTTCTGTCCCAAACTGTTCTGATTTGCTGTTCAGTGGGTCTGCCTGGAAAGTTTGGAACAGATTAGAACACAATTTTTTGCACTTGCCTTTTAGTCAAAGTAGATGAGAACAGATTCATGAAATATGTCAAAATCAGCTGTAGGTAATATTTTGTTTCATCTGTCACGTGATTGACATTTCTTATGTAAACTGTTCTGTTCTGCTCTGAACTTTTCTTCATTGAACAAACCTATTTCTGTTTTAAGAAGGACGAGGCTAAGAAAAATTGATTGACATTCAACCAATATTATAACACTTCAGATGACAGTTCAACTTGACAGGTGTCAAATGCCAGCGTTATCAACTTGAAAGCACGAAATGAAATACCATGTACATTCGGTTTCTTCTCGTTCTCCGTAATCCAATTTCAGTGCGTATGGCTCTGATGAAGCTTTATCTAAGTTCAATTCCCAGATAGTCAAATGAAGGCCCACTCGATGTCGAACAAGCAAGATTCCGCACTGGATCTTCCTCTGTGGACTACATCAAGACGGTTGATGGATGGTGTGGATGAAGATGGTTGAAAATTTTCAATATGTATCTTGGAAGTGTTGTCTCTACTGACGGCGGAACTGAACTAGACATTAACAGCGGAATCGGGAAAGCAGAGGTTGCATTGGGTATACTGTCCAAAATATGGAGAAACAACTCTATAAGCTTAAAGACCAAGCTACCACCGTTCCGGTTCAATATTGAATCCTAAAAAGCTGCGTAACATCTTGAAGATTTTCTGGCCAAATCGTGTCTCTGCTGATGAACTTCAGGAAGGACAGTACGGGAACATGTTGACTCTATCATACTTAGACCTTAGAGGAACAGTTGGTCAAACAATGAAGGTAGCGGAGCACGATTTTGAAGTGGTGCAATCCTTTAAATACCTTGAGTCAATAGTAGCAGCGAATAACAATATAGAAGAAGAAATACGTGGTCGGCTCGGCTGCCCAAATCTAACAGAGCTTACTATAGTCTGTCAAAGCTCTTCAAATCCAGAAATCTCACCATAACTTCAAAACTGCTGCTGTACAGGACCATGATCCTGCCAGTACTTACGTATGGATCCGAGACTTGGGTGCTTAGCAAAAGACACTCCAACCGACATGTTATAATTATGAATTGTACGCAATCTACCTTGAAGCAGACATACTAACAAAAATTAAGCTCAGGTGGGCGGGGCTCATTGCTCGCATGATGGAAGAAGATCGAGCTCGGAAAGTGCTTTGTGGTAGGCCATGCTTGCGCTGGAGAGATGGCGTAGACCAGGACGCCCGAAGTCTTTGGGTTCGCAACTGGATGGCGTCACGTTTTCTCGAGGCCGGACCCCGGTTATCAAGCCAATGAAGATGATAATGATACTTAAACGTAAGTTGCAGTGGATTGCCCATACGCTTCGAAAGCGTTACAAATGCATTGAGAGTCAAGCGATGCAATGAAACCCTTTCACTCAGACAAGCAGACGACCAAGCCGACCTAGAAGCACTTGGCGAAGAACCGTCGAAAATTAGTCGGCACAACTGGAGAAGAGTTGGAGAAAGCTGAAATGCATTTCCAGGAACCGTACACGATGGCGCATAGGAGCAGTAGAGGCCCTGTGCCCTGAGAAAAATTTGAGGAAATTTTAAGTCCGAGAACCTAAAGAAAATATTTGAGTTGTGGTATGTACCTACCATTTGCCTTCCCGAAACAAATAGGTTGTTGGACTGAATGTCCTTATTCTTTAACTTACATTACATACACTCCACTCTTGTCATAATAAATGAGAAAATTGACCCAGAGCTTGTTCTATACTGTAAGGAACAATTCTAATAAAAACATACATATGTATATGAAAGCCTAACCTTGTTCCATCACAGTGTATTTTTTGCTTACTTTGAAGAGTCACTAGAACATTTTTTTTAGTGAAAAAAAAATATATATTCAGAAATGAAGATATACATAGGTAGCTACATAAAAAAAGTAGGTTAATATTTACTTTTACTGTTTTTATATAGAATGGCTAAGCCAATTTCCGGCTATATAAAAACAAAAGAAAAAAAAAAAACTTTCTTATTGAACAAGTGTTCGGAGAATAATTCTCTTACGTCCTTTTTATTGTTCTATGGAACTTATACCATTTTTTTTTGCTTTGTTTGTTTGTTTTGTTTTCTTAAAGCATTTATATTGTTGTTAAACAATGTCATTTGTGGCATGTTGTTCACATTCATCATTATGCTATGGGAATTCTAAGAACTCTGTTCACAAGTTTACGACATGGTCCTTTGAGTATTTTTTGTTCGTTTTTCGTTTTTTTTTTATTCTCGAAGACAGTTAAAGACTTACATACATTTATTGATGAGTTAAAGAATCATTCAAACAAGTCCAGAACAAAGAAAAAAAAATTGTAGTTCAAATTTATGATATTGTCATATTTAATGTTGTGATGGTTTGTTTATGGTTCTATCCTCAGGAGAAATTAAGATTATTACATTCTTTTTTTCGTCTAGACAAAGTAAATATGAACAGTTTCAATTCGATCCTATATTTAGATATTTAGAGTGCTGTAATTTTAATTAAAGTTCAACACTTATAAAAGTGCGATTTATTCAATCTTAAAGAAATATTGTTGGTTAAGGACCTGAGAATCAGTTTTTTTTATCTTATTTTAAAAGCGATGTAGGTAAACAATGTGGCATAGGTGTGGGATGGTGAGTTTCTTTCGGAGGAGTTCACAGCGCATATGGGAATAACGTAAGGATGTGTCTTGAGCACTTTACTTTTCATATTATTCATAAATGATACTGTGGAAGTGATTGGTGAAGGAATCCAGTTCGGAAGCTTGCGAATACCAGCACTTTTATTTGCGGACGACATGGTTTTTGTTTTGTCCGAAACTGTCGAAGAAATGCAGCGAATGATGAACAGCCTTGAAAACTTTTGCAACATTGGAACCTGTCTGTTAATTTAGAGAACTCCAAAATGATAATCTTCAGAGATAGGGGATGGTAGAAATTCACGCAAAGAGAAATGGAGCTACAAAGGAGAAAATGTTTCGATAGATCGGAAGTACAAATAGTTGGGGTAATAATCACAGCGAATCTCAACATGCGAACAAATTTTCAATGTAAGCTGGACGAGGGAAAAAGGACCGTTTCTTCAGTATGGAACCGCTGTAACAAATTTATTGACCATAGTTTAAAACTAAAAATCCTTCGCGCCACTTCTACCTCTATATTAATCTATGGGACACAAGTGTGGGGGTATTGAGAATTCGATGAAGTTGAGAGATTTCTGCGTTATTTGCTAAAAAGGATTTTTGAGGTTGCCAGCTTCCAAGCCAAACTAAATTCTTCATTTGGAAACAACTGTCCCACCGCTGTTTTTTGACACCCTCCAGATACACTTTGAATATATCATTAAAGTTTTAAAGATGGAAGAGGGAGGCACATACCGAAGCACATTCTTAAGCAAACATTATGAACTGGGGGACATGTGGTAAGAAGAGGGGAAGTGCTAGCAGCTGGAATTGGGGAAACCGCAAGTATTTCACCCGAGTTAAGAAAAACGGAGTTAAGAACCACGTCGAATGGAATCTTGGAGAGAATGAGCCATATTACGTATGAAAAATTTATAACAGAAGCAAGAGCATTAAATACAGAACGATTTACATCCAACTGAACTTTCACCTTAAAGAACAGACTTATACTTGCATAACCACAACACAGGAGAAATTATGAATTTGAATTATATACCGCATCGACCTGACCTTCCAATTTTATGTGAATAATGTAACCTTAAGGAGAGAGATCGCCATATGTCCAATCCTAAAAGAATTCCGAGTTAGTTATTTTGGTGCTGCCTTAATGGATTTGAATGAACGACATTTTAAATGGAGCAACGAGGAGTTCCGAAAGTCAATACGTACTGATGATCATGGATATGTGCGATTGAGTTCCCGCTCTGCCAGTAATCACCGGAGAGTTTCAAATTAGAGTAGAAAGAAGTCCACCAGGGAAATGTTTTGAGTCTTTATCTCTTTTATACAGTTCTTCATTCTCTGTTTGAGGGGATAAAGCTCAAAATGAATCCTGTTTCCTTACAACTAGCACTTGATGTATATTTGGATGTTTTCAAGAAAAATAAATACCACATTAGGACGTAAAAGGTTCTGGGCAGCAGAACCTATTCCGGACATAAATTTGAATGAAATAGTGCTTCCAAGGTGGGAAATATCTAGGAGCTGTCATGAATAACTTGACGACATTGAACATCACGTTAGCGTAAAGTGGATGATGTGGCGGGAAAACTCTGCCATCTTCTCTGACCTAAAAATGTCCCCTTAGCTGAGACGGAAAATGCTTCGCAAAAGTGACAAAGAGCAATCGAACAAGAATTAAATAGCTTCTACAGTGCATAATCATATGCCTTGAGAGGACAATATTGTGGAAAAAAGGCAGGTGCAAAAACACCTGGCTCTAACAAATGCAAACAGGCCCCAGTTGAAACTCACAAGTGGAGGCTTGGCTTCCCCGAACCAAAACATGCAATCCTTGGAACTTAACGTTTTTAGAGGTGAAATTAAAATTTGTTTTTAACTCCAAACAAATATTAGGTACCTGAACTGTTAACAGAAAAATACTTATTTATCTAGAAAATGGCTTTAATGGTTTTTTGATGAAATTGATTTTGTTCGTTTTTGTAAGTAATTAAAAATATTTGGTAAAAAAAACACACTTTTCAGTAAACGATATTAATGTTTTGCATATAAAAATAAATCTAATCTTATCTCAAGACCTCTCAGAAAATAGTTCTTGGCCATAGCGAATCAAAATGGTTTCCGAGTAAAGGCTGTTTTTTTTTTGAAATTTGAACAAACTCCTTTATTTTACCAGTTGGTTGGTTTTCTGAAATATTTGCATTTAAAGAAATTGTTAAACTAACCTTGTACATAAAGCTATTTTTTTTACTCGAAGTTTGATCAAGCTAAATGTTTTACTTCAATTTTAAAATGGTACTTTGAAAAAAGAAATGCTCTATGACTCTATACAGGTATAATTTTTTTAAAACTTCTTGTGTTTCTGCAGTTTCCAAAAAGGTATAAATCTTTTCAAAGGTAGGCGTAAATTGAAAATTGAAAGCAGTAGAACGCAATCGAACATGGTGTTAAAACAAATATAAATATTTCAAGTAGTAAAATTAGAAAATTCCATTTAAAAAAAAATCAAAAAGTCTTAATTTTGGTGGGAAGTAAGTTTGAATACTCTTAATTTCGAATGGTAAATATAAATCAAATTTCAGTTTTTTAAACATTTCCCGAAACACGTTTTTTTTTGAAAAAATTCAGAAGGAAAATTTTTGCTTATAAATTTTTACAAAATAAAAAAAAAAAAATTAAAAATATATGTATATAACTAGGGGTGGTCGTTGTTGTGTATTTAGCTTTTGTCAGCTAGGCTTTCCAATATAGCTGTTCAGTATCTTTTTGCCTATGGCTTATTCTACGATAATAAACAAAGAAGCTCACAAGTTCCTTTGATTAGTTTTTGTTTTATTAAAGAAAAAAAATATATCCTCAATACAAAAGCAATAATAATATACATATGTATGCCCAAACAATCTTAGGTATTCCAATACAAAATTCTTAACCTAAATATCCTTAGATTTTTGCATTTTTTTCTATAGACCTTGATAAGGATATTCGAAGATGCTAATTTGATGAATACAAAATAGATTTCATTCACACAAACTAATAAGATCAATTAACTTTTAATTATCTTTCCGATCGAAGCACTTATACAAAACATGAATAGTTATTTGTAGACTTTTCTAGCAGAAAACATGACGAGAATATAAAAATATAATAATAAATATGATTGAAAATCATGAAAAATTATGAAAAATTAGCTATGAAGTGTTCATATATGCGTTTCGCCCCGATGTAATGGCTGGGCTCATCAGAAGATGACCATTACACCTTGTCTTGACGCATATTTACCCGAATAAATCGAGATTCCATATAATTTGCGTTGCGTAGAGCAACTGCGAATTATATAGTTGCTACAAGTTTTCAAAGAAGATAAATTGTAGCTATTTTTTGCCTGCTAGGGACTTGGTCGAAGTAAATATTATAATAAACGGTGTTCAGGAAAAAACAATTCGACTGGTAACAGTCAAATATAAAAATATAAGTTTGGCTATAATTTAGCTCTTATTCAAAATAGATAAGTCCTATTCAATATTTGCATTAGTTAAATCAAAAAACTCAAACTAGTAGACCATAACCAGGACCAGGGGCGTAAAAATATAGAGGATTCAATTTCAAGCTAAAATGACCAACCTTTGTTCGAGAAGGGAAAATATTCGCATTCATTTATGTTTTTATACGTGTCAAACAAAGACAACACACATGATTTACACAGCCGAAAGCACAAAAATCAATTATTTATTTTTCTTTGAGTGGAAACTTGTTGATTGTTATATTCTTATACAATACTATAGCCGGCTTATACACTCTGATGGTCTTTTGAAAATCCTCGCAAATTCAATTCTTTCTTTTTTTTGACGCAGCACTATACTATACAATTACAAAGGGTGTTTTTTTTAGAGGTGTAGAACTTTAAGTTGGCATCACTTTTTTTAACTGGCGGCCATTTTAACAAATGTTAAGGGAATTGTATTTAATTTGGTTTGGCATTTTATCAGGACTGATAATTCCACTCGGGTAATCATCTACCCGGTTAACCGGTTACCTTGGTTGCTTATAGTAAATTACCCGGTAATTCAGGTGTAATGGGTATTACCCGGGTTATCGGGTAATCGGGTATCAACAGCCCTAATATATTTTATTTAATACAGTTTGATCAATGGCTTCAACATCTTGATGAGACATAAAGTTAATTAGTTCAAACATATCTACTTCTTTTACAAATGGCTGTGGTTCGCACCCATTTCCTATTTTTGCTTTTTTAATTTCATATACATATATGTTTTTTGCTGTATTCGAGTGATCTGGGTAATACCCGGGTACCCAAGTAGTTCGGGTAATCCCCGGGTAGCCCGGGTACCCAAGTAATTAGGGTAATCTCCGGGTAGCACGGGTACCCAAGTAACTCGGGTAATCCACGGGTAGCCCAAGTAATTCTGGTAATCCTCGGCTACCCGGGGTACCTGGGTACCCGTGTATCATCAGCCCTAATTTCAAAATGAATAGCCTGACGCCTGAACAACGCTTCCACTTTTGGTTGAATGACTGCGCCAATAAAAATGTGTAGAAGCTGTGGTTTCAACAAGACGGCCCAACAGGTCACACAGCTCGTGCCACAATTGATTTATTGAAGGAAACCTTTTAATCGGCCTCCAAGATCGTGCAATTTAACGCCGCTGGACTATGTGGGAATATATGAAGTCGCTAGTCTACGACGATAAATACGAAACACGATCGACTACTTTGAGGACTACGTTATTGCCAATATACGGCCACGAATGTTGGAAACAGTGAAAAATTGGACCTCCAGAGGCAGCTGTGTCGGTCATATGCCAGGAATCATATTTAAATTATAAGTCAATTGCATGTCAGTTCTATAAGTAGTTCAAAGTTCTATGTCTCTAAAAAAAAACACCCTATACTAGCTATGAAAAGGTAGGTATTTACGTTACTTTCATACATATGTACATATCCCGAATATGATATTCTAGGAAGAAAAACGAGGTAATTTATCATTCAATCTATCTTGAATGAGAGAGCATGCAGCTAATGGAAAGGGAAATAATATACATACCTACCTACTAGTATTCCAATCAAAATCCTGTCAAAAATCGAAAAGGGTTGACACATCGAAGTATGTGTCAGCTGTCACAACAGAATATTTACATATTTTCGTTACACAAGGGAGTATTTATGTTCTCAGTATAGAGATGATGGCATTGGCCATATTCCTATATAGTAGTAGATTTTTTTTCATGTATATTTTCGAGTAAAATGAGATTTTTGTTTTTGTTTATACAAAAAAAAAATTATATTTTTAGACAAAATCACTGGTCTTGAAATTAATCCTTTGGTGCGAAAAATTCTATTTTATTAAAGCGAAATTTCGTCCACACCGATAAGCGGCAAGTTGTTTAGCAAGAACGAGTTTGTCAATTCTTTGAAATAAATCTGTGTTGTGATCAATTTGTGGGGCAATGCGCCGTAAATTTGTTTAGAAACTCCGCAAACTTGCAAATTTCGCAAACATCTTTTTTAAATCTATGCGATTGTGGTACCGCTTCAAAAACAAAAAAATTGAGCTAAAATTGATGTACACCGCAGCTTGTGTTTTGCAATTTTTACTGATGGCAAAATAATTTTAAAGCAAAACCATAACTGTGCAAAATATTAACATGCGAAATAATATTTAGCGGAACATGATATTGCAAAATACATACCTATGCATGATGAAATTTGGAATTATGAAATGCGAAATGACAATTGTGATGTCAAATTTGCAAAATGATTATCTAGCGAAGCAATAGCATGGCTAGAATGTGAAAAAAGAAATTGGAGGATAATCATTGCGAAATAATGAAAAACGACCAAAAAATATTAAAGACGTTTGAATCGCAAAATGAATTTAAAGCCAGGTGCACACCTAAGTGATCTTGGTAAGTGAAAGCACAAACTGAGCAAAAATCAGTTTCTTGAAAAAGGACAGCACCAAACAACGCAAATAAAATTATTTGAAAATTTTTAACTTTTAGAATTTTTTTTTTTAGATTTTGAAAATCTTAAATGAATTTATATTTACGTTATACAAATATTGTACCCTTCACAAATACAAACGCTTTGTAAAGTCTTACAAACGATAGGTATTTTTTTGGCATTTTTTTAAAATTTACTTTGTGCTGGTTTCTTCTCAAAAATTTTTCAAGGAACCAGAAAGATAAAGCAAATACCGGGAAAAAGCTGGGAAACTCCTTAGCGTTAAGTTAACATTCCATTTTCCATGACCAACTCTACTCCTGAGATTTTTTAGCTTTTCATTAATTTTAAAATTTTAGGAATGAATTTTTTTTTAAAATTCTTAGTTATGCAGTTTTATTTTCTTTTCAAAAAATTACAAAAAACAAAAAGTTATGGTCAATCAACGAAATTTTTAAAAATATTTTCGGCCTACAAAGCAGCAAAAATCTATTCAGTTTTTTTTTTTTTATAAAAGTCGAAAATGGCGTTGGCGTTGTTAACTTCACTCATATAATCCCAAATATTTGTTTGTATATAACTTCACAATTTTACATCCTACTAAAAGCTTAAAAAAAATCTTCAGATTGCGAACCACTTCGATGCTGCCAAAATGAATTAAAATAAAAAAATATTTAAGAAGTTAATCCAAAAAATGTAAAGATTATTTTAAAAGGGAAAAAGTGGAAAATATGTATGAAATTTCCACAGGTCCTTGTTGTTTACATATATCCGGTATCGACAGTAAGCCATATAAACAATGGTATGATCCAAAACAATGGTGTCCTTTTATAGACAAGGAAATGAAAGGCAACAAAAAAAAATATAATTTTTGTTTATCTGGATTAATATCTGAATATACGAGTAGATGTATGTTTTATAAATTTCTAGGTTAAAACAAAAAATAAGGACTAAAGCTTTAAGATTGTCACCCAGGACATATCTACATATAAGTATCACAGCTTCCAGGTTCATGGATATGCTATTAGAAGGCCATCATCTACACACACTTTTAAATGAAGGACCTTCAAAAATTGTGTCCAGTCCACCTTTGTAGATATATTTTTTTGCTTCCTTTCTACTCGTATATCCTTTATATGTGATTCTTTATGGGATAGACAGGAATGGTAACTTAATTCAGAAATCGAATAAAACTGAGGGTGGTAGTAGGTACGTACATATATCCTTCATACGAAACCCAGGAAACTGGACCTTTTACTCTCGAAAGTCGAAACAAAAGGTGATTCGTGCGCAAAACATGTTTGTGTCTATATAGTGTTTGACATTGGTCCTTCCTGGTACAGAGACTATATACTCTTTGGATCTAAGTTTATGTGATCCGCTTTGATGGGATAATTTCATTGTAAGAAGAGTAGGTATTGAAAATATGAAGGTATAGAAGACAGAAGGATGAGAATGGTAACTTAATTACCCATTTTGGTCTTCAATCCATCTTAGTCGCAGTTTAAGGAATAACCTCGACAGAACTCCTGCATGTGTCGCACGTAGATATATAGATTGAAATAGCTTTTTTTTTTGGGGTGGGGGGTTTAGAAAGAGGATATACTCGTACACATTCAGTTGGGCAAAACGGTTTAACTATAAGTTAGTTTAATGTGCCGAAAGAAAGAAAAATCGGAATTTATATGAAGGACTTAAGTTCGTAAAAAACGGGTTTAGCACCCGCATTTCTCATTCTATTTTGATGCGGTGTAAATTGGATGAAATAGGTATATGTATAGGTCTAGAGACTCAAGGACTCTTAATGTCCTTTTCTGGTATATATCGGTATACCTTGTGGAAATGTACTTTCGGACAAAGATTACATTTAGGGCCAATACTATTTTTATCATTTGGCTTGTTTGTTTGTATGGTGATTTAATTTAGTCACTCAGATGAGGAGATTTGCTTGTGAGCTCATTTCCATTTATCACTTGGTCATTACCTTGTTTGGAGCAGCAAAAGAGGAATCAAGATAATTAGATTTGCTGTCGCAATCTTTATGCGGTTTAATGCTTGAAGGACATTGAAAAGAGATATATGCGACCCTTGGACATAATTCCAAAATGATTTGTTTGTGTTTATTTGATTTGAATTCATTTATATATACGAAAGGGATGTGATTTGATTAGAAGTATAATTAAGTTCTATCTCTAAACAAAACAGGATTTACACTATTTTTTGAGAGTCTTTTTGATGGTGTTTCTTTGAGATGGAATAAGATTGGACACTTTGAAATGTATTTCAAGTTATGTAGTTTTTTTTTGATGAATAAAATTTTGGATAGGAATATAGAAACCTACTTCTATATCTATCTGTTCCAAGATGAGGCGAAAAGATTAAAAATCTTTAAAGAACTCCCCAAGCTGAGTTAGGTCAAAGAGTTTTCTGTCATGTATGAGCTCAAGTAAGTAGGACCAACCTCAAAATAATGGGTCTCCCCACGGGACATTGTAAGCCGAGAAGACTCCTAAGCATAATTTTGTTTTAGCTTTGAAGATTTTCTGGCCCAAGCGTATTTCCAATTATGAGCTTCATACGAGATCAGTTCAGTAGCGCATCAACTCCATCATATGATGACGTAAGTGCCAGCGGTAATTGTATTGCGAGTCAAGCGGTGCTTTCACGCAGCTAGGCAGACGTGTGGGTCGACCTAAAATACTTTGCACTTGGAGAGAGCTTAAATACGCCTCCAGAAAATGTACACGATGGCCCGTAACATAATAGGGACGAGGACCTAAGTAAAGTTTCTGAGCGAAATTTTGAAGAAAATTGTTTCAGATTTTTAATTTTTTAAACTTTAAAAAAATTTATATTTTTTTTTTGGAATTTATGTAACAATTTATAAATATTTCAAACTTTCTCTATAAAAAAGTATTCAAATTTTAAAAAAGCATTTGATTTGAAAACTCCAGGAAACTGATCCGATTTTGGTGATTTTTTTTAATTTAGAAAATTCTAATTAAAAAAAACATTGCCATTTTAAAATCGACGTTCTCAACAAATTATTTATAAGACCAACATTTTGAAAAAAGTAAATATTTTATTTTGTATTTTTAAATTTAAAAAAAAAATACAAAAACAGAATATTTTTTTTTAACCTTATTTTTCTCAAACTTTGACACAGGCAGCGACCCGTAAGACTCAACCCAAAAAAAAATTTATATTTTCACCATTTTACAAAATTAGAACATTATTAATTTTAAATAAATTTATTTAATAAAATGTACATTATAAAAAAAAATTGAGGGATCAAAACAAAAATTCCAAATTTTTAAAAAATGGTTGCCAAAAAACATTAAAAAAAATATCTCCAAGATAGCACTTATCTTGTTTTTGGATCTTAACATCAAAATTATTGTCAGTGATTTCGAGTAGTCCTAGAAAAACGATCAAAAAGTTTTCCATTGATATTTTGATACAAATTTAAGAAGCTACAAAATAAAAGTCTTAAAAAATAGAATTGAAACTTAATAAACAACATTTATCTGATCAATACGGTATTTGAGTCACACAAAGTCTTTTGAAATTTTTTTTTGTAGGTGGTTTCTATCGAAAATCACTAACGCAAGAAACCCAATACTTGGCTGGTTTTCTTTAAGTTGAAAATCACCTTAAAAATTTGGAATTTTTTTCCTTCATTTTATTTTAAATTACCTACTAGCCCAAAGATGTAAATTTTAAAATCATTAAACTTTAACACTTAAGGACATTTTATTTCAAATGCAGCATAATCAAGTCTCATTTAGTTACCACCTGGTGTTCTATTCTATTCTATCAGCCAGCCCTTTGAAATCAACAATTCTTTACCGTTTGACATTAATTGAAATTTCAAAACTACACAATTGCCTTAAAGCAAGTTGATTAGATTGGTAAATTGCATCTTGGTCAATAAAACCATTTAATATATGTAGGCTAGAGCTAGATACCTACTCTAATTTTGTTTGCTATGTAAAATCTATTGACTCTATATGTTCCAAACAATCTCTTTGATCAAAAGTTCATGTTAAACTTTTTTTTTTGTTTCTTAACTTCTATGCTATAACACACACACCAACACCAACACAAGCACCAAAAACACAAACACTATATGTACTATGATGTGCTTTCTATCTATCTCCCAGGGTATTTAATTGGATGTCAATATTGTACTAAACTGCCCAATTTTCAGAGGCAAATTTGAAATTTTATCCCAATATAATGCTCCTTCGAAAATCTAATCCCCAATTGCATTTTCAATTTTACGAAAAACCCTCTCTTTTGCAGTATTGTACGACGGATGCAATGGACAACAGCAGCTGAAGGGCAACCAAGAGGATCCATGCAAGACAAAACAACGTGTTGTCAGTGATGAGGTCTATTGCGACAGATATTGGGAATGCGTCAGCAATCAGCCCCAACTCTATGATTGCCCCAATGGGCTGGTGTTTGCTGGTAAAAATCGTGGCGTTACTGAAGGGTGCGACTATCCATGGAGGGCAAACTATTGCGAGGGCAAGCAGTTGGCAAGTGAGTTTAATACTACCATTTTGTATTTGAATTTCCATTTATAGTTGCAGATGTGTGACCACTTTGGGTGGCAATATTATGTAACCTACACAATACGCACAATAAGTTGAGTGACATTTGCTAGAGTTCCCACTTTAAGAGTATTTCGTGTGATTTATTTTGAAGAGTTAAGAATAAGTGCTGAAAAAAAAGACAAAAATGTGATAATTTTTAACATTTTGTTGTTAAATTCAGGGTGTTTTTTTCTTCGGTATTAGAGTCTTGAAAATTTAATTAGTATAGCAAACTAAACATAACAAAAAATAAATAGACTAATGCCTGAACAACGCTTCAAAGATTGCCGTTGATCCAGATTTTCATAAAAATCGATGAGACTCACTTTTGGTTGAATGGCTACGACATTAAAAATAATTGGCAGTATTTGGAGTGAAGACAATACTCAAGTGTATGTCGAGACACAGTTCCATCCAGAAAACTGACTGTTTGGTGTTTTTTATGTGCCAATAGAATCATTAGTCCATACTTCTTTGAAACCGATTAGTGACCGCTATAGAGCCTCAATTGAACAACCATGATGTGCAGAAACTGTGGTTTCAACAAGATGGCGCAACATGTCTCACAGCTCGTCCCACAATTAATTTAATGAAGAGAACGTTTGGTAACGACATAGTTTCACGTTACGCTATAATTTTGATCTAATCGTTTTTTGTTATTTTGTGCAAGAACCCCATACCAAAATTTAAATTAATATTCACAGTTATGTATGGTATTAAATTCTTCATTCAAAAAATGATAATGATGCAATTAAAAAAAATTGTAAAACATTAAAAAAAAGTATTAAAGTGGGAACACAGCTCATGAAACGCAATAATTGGGAGCGAAAAATTCTTAGGTATCGGATTGGAATTGTTTATGATTTTGTATTTCCCAAAAAAAACATTTCAGACGGACCCATTTCTACCGAACACTGTGACTGGTTGTATGGCATCTTTGGACACGAGACATCATGTACTCGGTATTGGACATGCTGGAATGGTACGGCTGCCGAACAGCTCTGCATCGGTGGGCTACTCTACAATGAGGCTTCGCACAGCTGTGATTGGCCCGACAATGTCGATGGTTGCCAAAAACATCGTAAGTTCTTGTTAGACTAAAGGTCTACTTTTACGAAAACTGTTTTTCAATATAATGAATTCCTATCTATCTATCTATCCCTCTCTTTCTCTTTCTCTTTCTTTGTGTTTTATATGGCATTGTTCTTTGTTAACATATTTTTCTCGGCTTTTTCCCAATAATTTACTTAGCACTCTGCAATGAGGACGCAAACGGAAATGTTCCATTAGGAAAATCCTGCAATCGTTATTGGCAGTGCCAAGGTGGCTATCCACGTTTGCAGCGGTGTCCAGCTATGTTGGTTTTTGACAGACACTCACTGAGGTGTGTTGTTCCGCCAACATCGGAGTGTGATGTCCCAACAACACAAACACCCTTAGATGGCGAAGAGCTTCCGGATGATGATGGTGCACCATCAAGGAGTTCCACTTCAGCAAAACAGGATGAACAAGAAAGACAGGTAAGAGAATTGGTTACCGGACTGCACCGTTCGGTGGTGGTGTGTAAATGCGGTTTCTTTTGTGGAAACTAATCTGCATCTAAGGTAGAATTATGTATCCTATATGTTCTCCATATGGTGTATAGAGGGCGTATAGTGAGGTGTACTTTGAAATCCTTGATTTCTAGAACATTTGTGCTTTGTTTAAGGATTCATTTAGAAGGCTTTAATTTGGAGAGTAAATGTTATTCGATCTCTTCCAAAAATTTTGCCTGCCAAAAAGAGGTAAATTGAAAACGGATATTAGAGTTCATTTAACTTTTGCTGGTCCTGATGGCTTCTATATAAATTTCTACAAAGGTGAGGATGCCTGCCAGGATATAGGAAAGGTAAAGGCATTGTGAGGCCTTTTGTTTACTTTGATTTCATATAACGAGAACAAGTCTTACTATTGTTTGTCGTCGGATTTAAATGGGGAATTGTCTGCATTGCTTTGGTTCTTTTAGCTTTTGTAAATTTTATTGTTTAAATTAAGACTAGATGTTTTTATATTATTCTCTTTCTGAAAAAGGACAAACAATAAAAGAATTTAGTTTAATTTTTTGTTTACTTCGAGAACAAGCATTAAACAGTCAGTCATTATAATTGGGGTTAAGATTTATTCGAAGGTCAATGGAATATTCACAATTTGTTAAAAATCATCTGATTGCAATTATTTGGGTCTTATAAACACTTTTCTATTATGTGTGAAGTGTAATGGGCTCATAAGCGGTAGGTTTGAATTTCAGAAAAATAAAAGTAAAGCCTTGTTGCACGAGACGCTTTTAAATTTGTATTGCTTCGATAAACTTTAAAATGACAACTGTCCATTTTAAAAAAAAATTATTTCTGAAAGTCAATAAAATGTTATTTCCTCCAGATAAGTTTTAAAAGCGATTTTTAAAGAAAATACATCATAATCTTATCCTTTTTGACATTGTGTTAATACTTATACCGATAGTGTGGAAGAGCTCTTCAGTGAAGTTTGACATCTATTTTACTTGCACTAGTTGAACTTTTTCATTAAGTTTGAAAACGGGATAAAATCCAGGGATGATTCTTAAACTGTAGAGGCATTGGTGCAGCCTACCTACACAAATTTATCAGACTGAAAAAGAAAAAGAAAAGAGCTTACAAAAATACTATCCGGGTTCTTGAAACTACTCCGACTTCCATAATTTTTTATTTGAAATGATCAAATTAAAACAGTTCAAAAATCGAAGAAATAAAAAAAAAGTTAGTTTTATCAAAAAAAAAAATAAAATTAGTAGATAATTCACCCAGACGTTATAAAAATTATACTGTATTTAATATAAAAATAAAAAAAAGCAAGTACAGTAAAATCCACTTATAGACACATGGATATGACAAAAAATCGTTAGAACCGTTTTTCTAAAAAAAATATTTTTTTTAATATATTATTTTTTAAGTATTTTTAAAATAAAAAGTTGGTAAGCACATTTTCAGTTTTTGATAACATACACTTAAAATCAAATTTAAAAAAAATTTTTTATTAGTTTTCAAAATAGGTACATATTGAGTTTTCAAAAAAATATTTGATTTTTTTCAAATACAAAATTTTTTTTGGAAAAATTTGATATGCAATATTATTAAGATTATTAAGGATATCATTTAGAAAAAATTTCAATGAAATCCGTCCAATTAGTTTACTTGACAGACCTGATTTAAAAAATTTCATCAAAATCGTTAGATCCGTTTTCGAGGTAAAAATTTTTCATCTAAACGGTACTATGACAGGTACCGTTATTTTTGGGATTACAAAAAAAAAATTCGATTTATCCTCTAAGCAATCTCTCCAAAACCTTATGTCAAAAGTTTGAAGAAAATCGCTTAAGTAGTTTAGGCTGTAGGTCGGGGTACAGACAGACCGACAGACAGACAGAATTGCGGGACCCACTTTTTTCGCGTTCTCTATCATCGTCTGATTAATATCACGAGTTCGATTTTTTGAACGAATCCAAACTTGCCCTATAGTACCTATAGTCGCAAGTAAAAACTAATAGAATTTTTATGAACTTTTGGAGTTTTAGTTATTTATAAAATTTTTTTTTTAAAGTAAACAAATTTTTTTATTTTCAATCGTTGATGCAAAAACACACAAAAAAAATATTTAAAAAGTTTTTTGAGTTTTTGAAAATTAACAACTAAAAAGTATTTTTTTTTGTTCCTAAAATCAATGCTAGCAACATGTAGCTTACTACAATTAAAAAATCTAAAAATAATCTGTTTTTATTTTCTTTGGAACAGAAGAATCTTAAAGAAAATTCTGGTCTATCGTTTTTCAATTCGTGACAATCCAACCTCACACTCCTAATTTTTCTTTTGGCAAAAACATTCCTTTATTAATAACCAGAAAAAAAAACAAAACATTTTGTTTTTACAAAACTTTCCTTGAATTTAATATTTAAAGCTCAAAATATTCTCAGCTCAACGTCAAATATTCCTCCACATCTCGTTCCTAACCTTATTATAAATTTATTCTGTCCGACTCAAATAAATCTCTAGTCTTCTTTTACTCTTACTTATGTATTTATACAAAAAATAAATCATATCAAATTATCGCTTGGTTTAAAATTTAAAAATAATTTTTTATTGACAACTTTTTTTTTTGAAAACTTTTTTTTTTTGCAAAACAAAGAACGACAAAAACAGTAAATTGAACAAAACAACCAAACCACCTTCGTCGTCCTTTTTGTCAGGGTTATCGTTTCGTTTATAAATCAAAAATGTCCTCCTCATTCGAAATAGCCGGAACACCATCAACAAACAACAACAAAAAGAAAAAATATACAAACTATAGGTGGGTTACTTTAACGAAAAAAAAAAAAATATTTCAACTCAAGCAGATTTGAAAAATCCTTACTTCCGCCTTAAGTCTTTCCTTTATCTCTCTGTCTTTTCTGTATATGTGTATGTCCCACAATAATCGGTCCAGATTGTATTTCCTGAGCTATAGCAATGATGATGACTTCTACGACAACAGCAACGACAACGACAACGACGACGACGACAGGAAAACGAAAAACAAAAGAAATCAAATTCCAAAATCACCCCAACATAAAAATGCCAAGCTCTTCCACAACTCCCAATATTCTTCTTCTTCTTCTTTCACACAGGAATATCGTCTTCCTCTTTTGCAAACAGGCACGCAGCGGCGACATTTCTACTCACAAACACACAAACCCCAGCGTAGTTTTGATTTAGTCTGCGATTGGAAAATATATTTCCGACCTCGTTTTTTTTCTCTATTTTTTTTTTTGAATGCCGTCATAAACACCGATGTTGGTTTGAAACTTTTTATTCCTTATATTCCGCCGATGCCGATGCGATGTCTGCATTCAACAGCAGTTTTCAAATATGCTGGGATGAGGTGTGCGGTATACCGTACACCTAGCTATTAAGCTAGAAGAGACTTTCACCTGATGGGATTGTTTCTATGGGAAACCCTAAAGCGGAAATTGAAAATTTCTCCTTTGAAAAAGATTCCCATCCGCTTCAAATGGGGACAGCAAAAAAAAAAAAAAAAAAAAAATACATAAATGAAATGAAAATAACATCACGAAAGCTAATCTCCTTGAAATATTCGATGAGAGAGAGCTCTTCACATATAGTAAGCTTAAGTGTCACTTTTTCATACCCTCAAAGCTCAAAGGAACCGTACACGATGGGCGCGTAGGAGTAGTGGAGGTTCTATATAACCCGCAAAGGCACACCGACCGACGGACGGGCATAATTTAAGTCCGAGGAGTAAGTGAGTTAAGCTCAGAGGTGGGTCGTTATTCTGCGTATACTCTTGTTTCATGTAAACGTTTTCTGACCAGCTTAAATATATCATTTTAAAATTAATATACATATGCTTAAAATGAATGAAAATATAAAAATAAAATGCATGACTGGGTCATTCGTACTTGCTCCTTTGTGCGATCGCATAGCTTTTTTTTACTGTTTTACACTTAGACTTGTGTAAAACAAAATATAAAAACTTGTGTAAAAGTATGTGCCGGGTTTTTTCTTAAGATTTGGATGGAAGAATTTTTAACTTCCCATAGGGAGTTATTGTAATCGGTCCGATTTGTCAAATTGACATTTTTGACATTTTTAACATTTCTCGACGTTTCAAGGTCTCTAGAGCCTATATCAATCAGTTTTAGAGAGATGTGTGTGTGTGCGTGCGTCGTCGATATCTCAAGAACGAGTAGAGATATCGACTTGAAATAAATTTTGTTTTACAGATAATAACTTCGAAAGAAGCTGAAAGGGCGTTTATTAATATTCAATTAGTTTTTTTTTACTATAGCAGTTTAAAAAAGAAGTGAACATTTTGGTTGGGCTCAAATATCTCACGAACAAATAATGCTATTGATTTGAAATAAATTTTATTCGACACATTATGGCGTCATACAAATTTGATATGAATTTGGAAAAAAAATCAATATACCGTTATTTTTTAAAATCAAAAAAACTAAAACAAAAAAATTTTATAACTCGAATATCCTTAGATGGAAAAACGATATTAACTTTAAAATAATTTTATTTTACGAAAAATGTTGTTTTTGACTACTGGTGAAAATTTCAAAAAAATTCAATGGACAGTTTTTTTTACAAAAAATTAAAAACTACAAAAAATTCTACCTAAAATTGGTATAAATTGTCTTTCGACTCAAATTTCTCAAAAACGGGTAACGATATTGACTTCTTGTTTGTTTTATTTTCTACATAACATAATTTTTCGCAATTTATAAAATTTTGACAAATATTGAATGAGCAGTTTTTTAACAAAAAATCAAAAACTGTTAAAAATTCTAAAGAAAAGTAGTTACAATTGTATTTCAGCTCGAATATCCTTAGAACAAACAACGATTGTGCCTTCTAAAGTATTTTATTTTATACATAGTACAATTTTTTATGAAAAGTTAAATTTTGACAAATATCTAATTGACAGTTTTTGACAAAAAATATAAAAAAAAACTAAAAGTGGTAAAATTGGTTTTTCGACTCGAATATCTTGAGAACGAGCAATGATATTGACTTTGCCATTAGGTATTTAATCTCTATAATATATGTGCATTTCGTAAATCTCTTTAAATAATTAAAATGCTTTTCAATCTTAAAATAATGATTGTTTGAATTTAACAGCTAAAGTTTGTTTCGCAGAAAATTTGGTTATTTGAAAAAAAACTAAATATAAAGCTTTCAAGATCACAAATGGGAAGTTATCAGTGTGGGTCGCACCCAGCCTCTTTTTTTTATTATTATTTAGAGGGCTTTGATTTCCATCAAACTTGACGATGCCTTCTACGAGAGTTTTGAGATTTTTGAAAACGATTTTTTTTACATATGGGAGGTACCGTTGATAATGTCTCAGTTTAATTTTTGAAAATCTTCAAGAATACATTATGTACTGATCCATTTTTGAAATATTTCATTTTAAAAAAATAATTTTATTTTTTTTTCCAAACTCAAAACCATTGGAAATAAAAATAAATATTGTATACATTTTATAAACTTTGCATAGGAATTTTATTACAATCAGATGAACCGTTTTTAAAAAAATCGAAAATCAAAAAACTGATTCTACGGAAGGTACCTCCTACATTTTGGATTTTTTTATTATTAAAAGTGAGAAAATACCTATTTAAATTTATTGAATTTTTTTTTATAGTCATCGGAGCTGTTTTCGAGAAAGATCGGATTTTCCAAAAAGACCAAAAAAGTGTGTATATAAATACTAAACACAAAGTTTCAAGTATTCTTATTTCCATCCAAATTCTGGATCGCACGAACTTATTTGAAATATGTATTATTTGAAACATTATATTAAAAATTCAAAAACAAAAATAAGTTTTGAATTTAAGTCAAAACAATATAATAGAAATATTTCAAAAATCGTTAGAGCTGTTAGTATTTTTATAAAAAAAAAAATGGTACGCAAGTTTTAAGTATTGAATAATATAAAGGGTTTTTCAATAGGGTAGCTACAAAAGTAGACCGATAGGGTAAGCAAACGATGCCATTTTTTTTCCCGCTTTCTTGACATTTTTCTTCAGTAAGAGGTTTGCCATTTCATCATGGAAAGATATACGATGCAACAATGATTCGAAATTATTAAAATTTGCTACCGAAATTCGGAGTCAGTGGCTTCAACTTTAAGAGCGCTACGTCCAATTTATAATCGTCATAATCGATGAGGCTCATTTCTGGATGAATGGCTTCGTTAATAAGCAAAATATGCGTTATTGGTCAGGCAACAATCCACACGTACTCATT
This sequence comes from Syrphus vitripennis, assembly GCA_958431115.1. Lineage (NCBI taxonomy): Eukaryota > Metazoa > Arthropoda > Insecta > Diptera > Syrphidae > Syrphus > Syrphus vitripennis. Next base: position 76,839,705 of record OY288110.1, read on the forward strand.
GAGTCACCATTGCATCCCGAAAAAATTACGGTTTGGTCCGGTTTATGGGCCGGCCGGTGTCATTGGACGTGATGATCCGTGATGACCGGTATGTTACTGTGAATGGGAATCGCTACCGATCAATGATAACCGAATATTTTTGTCACGAATTTCATGACATGGACTTGGACAATATGTGGTTTCAACCGGACGGCACCACAAGCCTGGCCACACAGCGATTTATTGAAATCCAAATTTGGTCAGCGTGCAGCAGAATCGGCCGATTTATGCTTGGAAACCGTCGGGAATTGGGTTCAGCGTACTCGTGGTGGCCATGTGAAAGAAATTGATAATGGCATCAAAAAATGTACTTTCACATGAATAAAGAATTTCATCAATATCCAAAACCGTTTTTATTTTATTTAAAAAATTTTTAGCGCTCTTATTGAAAAACCCGATACTTAAAACATATATGTACTTAAAATTCAAAATATTGAGTTTTCAAAAAAAAAAAAATGTTGGAAATGGAAAATGCTTTCTCATAAACGAGGTGTTTTTGAAAAATATTTTTTTTTACAAAATAATATTACTCACAGAACCGTACTGAAAACAATTCGTCAAAATCGTTAGAGCCGTTTTCGAGATAAATTTGTTTTCTCTCAACGGTTATACCTATGCCAAGTACCATTATGTTTTGAGCTTAAAAAAAACTTCAATATTCCCCTTTGGTAATCGCCTAAAAACATTAAATCTAAAGTTTGAAGAAAATCCCTCCAGCTGTAGGGCGAGGTACAGACAGACAAACAAATAGACTGACAGGCAGACAGGTTTGAGCATTCTTTTCGCGCTCTCTATATCTTCGCAATGCCACGTCTGATTAATATCTCGAGTTCGATTTTTTTTTTAAGGAATCCAAAAATGTTTTCTCTTAATAGTTTTGGATTTAATAAATAATGTTTTTGAAATTTTTGTACACTTGGTACGAGCATGACGAATTATATCTTCTGGTTCCAAGGCCCACATTTTTCACTAATACAAAATGCTGGTTATTTTCAAAAGTAGGATTTTCATTGAAAGAATTCTATATATTTATGCAAGCATGAAGGATATTTACCTATGGGATATTTTTATATCTTAATTTTTTTTCAAGTAGGTTCAAGAATTCATTCTACGAATTTATAAACTTGTAAAAAAATTGTCTTTTCCTTAAAAAAATAAAAAAAATAAATGAAATTCCCAACTCTATATAGGACTGTCTGATGGTCTTTTATATTATGCCATCCTATGGCTAAACCAATTGCGACAAGCACACTTAAGCCAACATGCTCTCTGACCCATCAGCAAAAAAAAAAAAAAAAAAAAAAAAAAAAAACAACTAAAAATAAGCACTCGAACAAAATCGTTTGCATTCCAAAAGTCATAAAATTAGGATAAGCACTGCTGTCTGCATAATTTAGCCGTCAGGTTATTCCTTGGCATGAATTTGTAATGAAGGATCAATCCTCGCATTTCCTTCCGCACATGGTGACCGTTTCCTTCTCAGAATGTAGGTAATTTATTTTTACTGACATTCCCGAGCACAGCATACCATCCACCCCGCCCTCATTTTCCTTCTTCTATGACAATGTAATTTGATCGTTTATATTTTTTTCTCATTCTTATCGTTCACAGCTGGCAAATGAAGGTGTCCCACCGCTGCCACTTCAAGGAAAGAATTTCCAACGTGCAAGAAATTAGAAGGAACGAACACAAAAAAAAAAAAATTACAACAACAAAAACAGATGAAGAAAAAATAAAATAAGAACCTGCACTCTCACTCAGAAGAACGACCATAATAAATAGTGTCCTTCCGCTGCGCGACAACCAGCCGAACGGATAACCTCGTCACATCCCACGCTCATCTCATTTTACAGTAAAAAAAAAACTCAAAACTTTTTCACCAACCTTCATAGAAAATTTTTTTTGCTTAAAGTTGACAACTCACAGACTTTAAGCGAATCGTCCTTGGTTCTGGAGAAAAACTTTTGCCCTCCCAGTCTCTTGCATAGTTATGTAAATTAAATAAATAAAATGTTCACAAAAAAAAATGACTCAACACAGCACAGAGACAGAAAAATGAAGCAACTATAGAAATAAAAAAATAAAAAAAAAAAAAAATAAGTAAGCGGAAATCATCAAGAGCAATAGTGTCGCAAATTGTAGAAACAATGAACAACCCCAGGATTAACTAGAAACAGGAAGAAAAATTGTATAAGAAAATAGAACAAAACCACAGGAAATAAACCTGTTCGGACACCGGGGATCTCACGTCCAATCTCAGTTCTTCAATTTCAGCGCGAACCGGGCTGTTGACGTAATTTAAATTAATTGCCAGCAAATTACTTTCTTTATAGAAAATTTCCCGACGGAGTCACCAGCACTTTCACAAAACACCACACCACACCATACACACCACACTTTGGCCTCGTCATTTTCATTTTCATCGTCCTCGGTGTCGTCATCCTCATCATGTCGCAGCCGCAGTTACACCGTCCTTCGCTTTGATTGTTTGCCGTGTTTATTATTTAATTAGAGTATTTTAATTTTTTTTTTCTTGTCCGCTTTGGAATTTATTTTCTTTCTTTCTGTTTTTTTCATTTATTATTATTTTTTGTTTGTTTTTGCTTTAAGAAATGATTTTATTTTAAGTAAGGAATTTAATTTTGAGATAAATTTTTTTATAATAACAATTTTTTAAAATTAAATTTTTATATGATTTTGAAATTATCTTAAAAATTGTTTAACGAATTAAAGTTAAGTTAAAAATAAAGAAAATAAAAATATAAAATATGTTTAATTGGATATGTGTGGAATAAAATTTACCTAAAAATTCATGGCAGGAAAAATGGCTGGAAAATGAAACAAATGGTTAGAAGAGGAGATGTGCCCATGCACATCAGAATAAAAATGATTAAAAATGTCTAAATAAATCATTTAAAAGAAATTGTTACAAATTTAGAAGTTTCTTTCTTTTTGTTGAGCATAAATTTATAAATCGAAACAAATAATTATAAAAAAATGTTGCATTGGGATTTAAGACAATTCATACAGTGGCGTAAATAATATATTTTCTGCCTTCTGCAAAAACAGTTATTCTAGAATATAATTATAAGGAACAAATATATACGGGTATTATAAAGAGCAGGTTTTGCCTGATACGAATCTTATGGGATTTTTCATTGGTAAAAATAATCAATTATTTTTTGATTTTAATCTGTCAAAAAGCTGATTTTGACAACTATAGCGTTTTATTGGGCAGAAATAATTGATTATTTTTTTGATTATAATCAATTTTGCAGATCTAAATTTTACGAGAGATTTACCCCTCCATGCACTAAGACTGAAACAATTTGTATCTGTCAGTTTGATTAAAGTGATTTGTGATTTGTTTATTCCAATTTTTTGAAACGATGAGTAAAAGATTTCGTAAGGATGTAATAAATAATTACTCTGAAAAGTCTAAATTTACTTGTTCATTTATTTTTATTTCTTTTTTATTCTGCTTTTAATTGCTGTTAAACACTTTTCAAATGAAAACGGATTTGAATGCAGATTTGACAGCTGCAACGACAGTATTTTCACCTACAGGAATTAACATCAACACAGCGACAAAAAAAAATCTGTTATTAATTGTGTTCCATTCGTCATGAAAAAAATCAATTTTTACTAAGAAATCTTTATTTATTTCCTTTTTTGGAATTTTATTTGAAAGTTACTTACCTTTTTATAAAATTATACATGTCCGACATCTTACCTCTCAAAATTTAAAAACATTGTTCTTTAATTTTTTAAAAAATTGTAGTAAACTACAAAATGTTTTCAAATGCAAAATACCATATATTTTCAAAATTTGCTGACACATGTCAGTTGTTGTAGAAAATTTAAAAATAAATATAGGTAGATGTCTATTTATGTACAAATTCAAGTCATATTACCTTTGCTCACGGTCCAGTCCTATGTAAACTGTTAATTTCAGTTCATGATTTCTATCAATATTTCTTTTAAAATGTTCACTATAAAGTTAGCAGTAGGTAAATGTAATTTTCTCAGCAACCATTTTTGAGCTATTAACACGATATAAGACTTTTTTAATTTTTTTTTGGAACTTAAAATTGGGCTTCAAAACTACAGTTTTTTTTATTCAATTCAAATTTTGGAGCTGTTATTTAAAAAAAAAATCCTACTTCATCGCTAACTTCACCACGAATTGAGCATTTTTCTCAGCAAACTCATGCAGTATGAACTTAAATTATGACTTCAGTTCAACAAAAAATATAAAGCCAAAATTTGAAGTACATTCGAAAAAGAAAAAAATATTAAATCATTTTTTTGCCTTTGCTTCAGTGCGAAGTTAGCAGAACATACCGTTTTCTGAAGATCCAATGGACCCCATCGGATTTGAAATATGATTTTAAATTCGCGATATTGCCGAGAAAAATGTATTTTAAGCTCATTTTATTCTAAATACATGGTGAAATAAGCGATGATCGATGAAGTATGATTTTTTTTAAAGATGAGAAACTGCAAATTTGGAGCTTTGTTTTAAGTTCATAGTTCATTCGATTGTGCATTAACTTCTAACTTTACAGTACAGGCGATTACACGCACTTTTTGATGAACTGCATAATCGGGAAAAGAAATGCAAACTTCAGTCGAGGTCCCGTTAGTCTGGGTGAAAAATGGCCCGCTGGTGACTTGATGGTTTATCTCACCGAACAGTGGAACAAATCTTTACATCGTTTTGGAAAAAAGTAAGATTATTGCGCTTGATATTTCTAAAAAAGCATTTGATAAAGTTTGGCATCCTGCTCTTTTATTGAAAATGCGAGCTTTAGGTATTGATAAAACCCTTCTTCTTTGGATTAGTAACTTTCTTTCAAATCGCTCTATAGAAGTAGTATTAGACGGATTCAAGTCTGAAACCCACAACATAAATGCTGGTGTGCCACAGGGTACTGTTTTGTCTCCGACCCTCTTTCTCATTTTCATTAATGATCTCCTGTCTGCAACTACCAATTCATTAAATTGTTTCGCTGACGATAGCACCCTTAGCTTTTCATATTCGTTTCCAGACTCACATCCCTGCTCTTCGGACGTGGAACTGAAACGGCTAAATATGATAAGTACATTAAATTCTGACTTAGACAGCATTGTACAATCGCGTAGAATTGAGTTTATTTTCGTTAAAGCAAGACGTCCCCTTCCCTTGCCATTATCTATGAGTGGCACTTGCATCGAAGAAACTAATCAGCAGCTAATCAGGTATGTGTATCACAAACCATCTTTTGTGGAATGATCACATACTTAACGTTGCCAAAAATGCCGCAAGATGTTTAGGTTTCCTTTGGAGGAAACAAAGACAAAGACGAGCCTTCAAAATGATCGAAGACAGAAACATCATCGATACTTTTACGTCACTCGAACACCGGCGTCACGTTTCCTGTCTCTCACTCTTTTATTGTTACTTTTACGGTAAGTGCTCTAATGAAATAGCCAGTTGCATTCCTCGCCTTAGACGATTCAACCGTAATACTCACTCTTCCAGGAATGCTCATCAGTTTACTCTTGAACCCAATTTCGGGCGTACTGTCAAGTAGAGGGATTCGTTCTTTAGCAATACTACGCAAATGTGGAATACCCTTCCACGCTCTGTCTTTCCCTCTCATTGTGATGTGACGAAATTGAAGACTAATGTTCACCGACATCTCCTTTCAAATCCCCTCTTACTTACCTAAAGCTCGCACTGTGTCTCTGGCATATAGAGAGTACATAAAATTCCCTTGAGTGCGCGCCAATTTAAATTTAAAAAAAATGTAGATAAATCTATTCAAACATCATCCGATTTTCTATCGAAAATAATTTTCAGAAACCTCGAGCGATAATCATTGTCGCTGGGCTTATTTAGAAGAACTTACTACTGAAATCTCTACTTCAAATACATATAGCTTATAATCTTAATGAACAATAATATACTTTTATTCGTAATATTATAATATTTTACTTCAATAAAATATCTTTTTGAATATAGTCGCTCAACTCGTTTTAATAAGGACTTCTTAATCCACAGCCATCGCTAATTAACAGATTGAATATTCTACATGACTTAGTAATAGTTGCTTATGACAGATTACATTGTAATAATGTACTTCTTGAAAAATTGCAAGGAAACTCAAAATTTCCAAAATAAAAACAATTTTTTTCAAAACGTCATACTTAGAGAAAACGTTGATTCTTTATTAAATTTTCCAGCGTCAGTGGTAGATTTCCCTGAAAAACTAAAAAAAAAATCTACTTCAGTACTTTTTCAATCCAATATCAATTGAGTATAAGAAACACAATTGCAATTATGATCTTGACTGGAACCACCCCTGTCCCACTTCACTGCTTTCCTACAAGGCTTCTCCTTTGAACCAAGGCTTAGTCAAAGAAAGGCTTTAAATTAACCTTAGAATAATTCTTCTTAAACCTAGAATTAACTCCTCAAATCTAAGACTCCAAAATTTGTATTCCATCTGATTTAAAAACAACAACAACAAATCACTTTATTTATCCACCAGATATACAATAAAAAAAAATTAAATCATGATTTATTATAAAACAGTTTAAAAAAAAGTTAATCAAGGATCCATGCAATTTATTTGGTACATGGCTCATGCGCTCACTGTGACGTATACGTAATCTTTTTGAAGTAGCCACTTTGCAACGATAAATTTCCATTACAATGTCATTTATCAGTGTTCAGCGTACACACTACTCAACAAAATGATGTTTTTTCTGTTTCTTTTTTTTTTTTTATTCCGTATTTTATATTTTTTATTTGTAAAATCAGAACAAATGGAATCTCAGTTAAAATATTTGCGATTATCACTGCACAAGCAGCTGACGGCTTGTCATTCGGTTTGGTACTTCTGGTATTCACACCAGTTTTGCGGGATGGAACAAAAAAAAAAAAAAAAACACATTGAGTGCAATTCATTATCTTAAGTGCTTTCCAGATTGTAGGCCAGCTTATTTACCGTCTCTGCACGGATAATGTTGGTGATGGTTATGTTATGAATTGATTCCTTGCCATCATCCGCCCCTGTGGGGAGGATCCACATAGTGTGATGAGTTCATGATGAATGCATAGGGGAGCAAGATGAATGTCTGCAGAGATTTTGATGAGATTGATGGTTAATTTCTTAAATTATTTTTGTAGAATAAATGATTTAAGAAAATTAAACATATGTACATCGTACAGGCACAATCTGAATGTTTGTTTTTTTATATAACTATGGCAACAGGGAAAAAACAACATAAGTCACTTTTTGTAGTTTTTATGGAAAGCAGTTTGAATTTTTGTGTTGTTTTTCCTTATGCAGTCTTGTTAATGTTCTGATCTTAAGTCGACTTATAGCGGTTTCCCGCATTGCACATTCCGCAAAAAAATAAATTATTTTTATTTGGAATAGCTACACAAGTGAAGACACAAGTCGACTTATTTTTTCAAAAGGAATTGCTATAGTTTTGCAAAAAGAGCATATGAGCATAGAAAATGACTTATATTGTTTTTTTTTCTAGGCTATAATTCAGAAACCATAAGAGATACAAAAACGAAAAAAATATTGGAGGTAGAATCGCTCGTTGCGCATCCAATGTTATCAAAAACTCAAATTCGACATAAGTTGACTTATGCTGTTATACCTTGTTGCCACCGTATTATAATGTTAACATATTATTGAGCATCATATATTATAAAATCAAGTCGTAAACCTTTGATAAGATATTTTAGAAGAGCGCGTACCTACACCTAATTCAAAAATTGCTCTTTTTCGATAACGATATCACAAAGCTTTCATGAGGTCTTGATTAGATAATACAATGCTGTCTTTTAATCGTTATGTACTTGCGGGATAGAATACAAAATATCATAATAAATACACTTGAAGTCAAGTGAAAACAAACAGTTTTTATTTTATAATTTTTTGCGTGATATAAATTTCTATTTTTACTTGCGATAAAGTTGATAGGTATAATTAATAATTTCAAAAATAATTTTATTTTTTTTTTCAAAACTGAAAAATTTTTTTTTACAAAATTTAGATATTGAACAATTTTTAGAAATATTAGATGTTTTTGCGTAAAAGTATGGTAATAACGGTACCTCCCAACTGCCACGTTTTGAAATTTGTTTTTCATTAATAGTAAGCCAATATCAATTTATTGATTTTTTTTTTTCAAAAAAATCGACGGACCCGTTTTCGGGTATATAGTACCCATAGATAGTCGGAAGTAAAAATCAAAAATGCATACCTCTTAATCGGTGCCATTAAAAAAAAAATCAATAATTCAAAATTGTTAAAACAAAAGAATCAAAAATGGTTGAGTAAAACCATTATTTAAGATCACTCGTTGCTTCAGAGGGTTGAGCAAAGGGGAAATTTGCCCTCCCCTAGCTCTGAAAAACACCGTATTTTGTACAATTGACTTTTGAAAAAAATGGGGTGTTTTCTTAAATCCTTGTAAAATGAGCTGTTGGAATAGTTTACAAAACATTTTTCAAAATGGTGGTTAACGCACAACATTTACTGCCAGGCCATTTATATTTTTCAATTAAGAATGACAAACCATTCAATCCTAATCCAAAATTTGGTGCTGCTTTCCGGAACGGACCAGGGTCTCCATAAAAATTTCTCTGTAGCCCGCTGGGTCCTTTGCTATCTGTCTCCAGTTGGTTGAGGTCCGCTCCCACCTGCGTCTGCCACAATGAGTTACGTTCTTGCTCCACCGCGTCGTCGTCCCTAGCGATTGGATCCATTCGTTCTGCATAACCCGGCCATCTTAATCGATGGACCTTGATCTGTTTTACCAAGTCAGTGTTGCTGTCCACCCTTGCGTGAGTTCGCCATTCTGCCATAACTAGACATGGCTATCTTTAAATGCTGCCATACGATTTCGAAGTTTCTGGATTCTCTCCGAGATCAGCCGCAATGAAAAAATTTGGTCTATCGTCGACATTCCTGGTCTAAAGATGCACTAATATAGCAGGTTGTCGACGAATGGCTTCAGATTCTTAATACGACAGAGAGCATCTTAAAGGCGATGTTAAAAAGACTGATACCTCTGTAGTTGGCGCAGAAAACCCTCCTTCCTTTCTTGAGGAATAGGGAAACTTAAGTTCCATACATAGGACATACGTTTTTCCGAATATATTTTACAGATGAGCTGATGAGTATACTCCTAACCAAGTCGTTGCCTAACAATTTGGTAGAGCAGCCATCAGTTCCGACAGCATTGTTGGACTTGAACTTGTACATCGCTATTTTCACTTCATCCAGGTCGGCTGGTCAGAACAGTTGGTCAATTTTAGTCACTTTGGACAGTGTTATGCTTTAAAAGATGCTTTAAAAAATTCATACCAAAACCTCATTTTTTGAACATTTTTTGGATTTCTCCCTTTGGTTAAAATGCACCAATTCACTTATACGCCAGAGTTGTCTTATTTACTTTTTAAATGTTTTTTAAATTTTAATGATCTTGGCAAACCATTTTGTCATTTTTAATGCCCCCATCGTTACGGTAAGTAAGTAAGATATTTGTTTGGTTTTTTAAATCATGTGTTTTTTTATAAACACGCTTCTATAGAGATCTATTTTTAACATTAATTTCGAAAAAAAAAATTACCAAGAAAAAATCATGATATATAAGAAAAGCAAAGTTTCTTATATCCGTATGATACTGTATCAAATTCAATAAACCTACCCGCACCTTATCGCAAATGTTTGAACAATACAAAATGATATCGATTAAAATGTGCTGCATTCCTATAGCCTATACTACACTATCTAGCCTCACTCTTACTTACTACCTATTCATAGTTTTATTCTTATCAGTGAGATGTGTTTAACTTGATTACACAAATTCATTAAAAAAATAAGAAGAAAACAAAATAATAATTCCATATTCAAGAGAGGGCACAAAAACTGTAAACACTTTGAAAAAACACATACAAAACAACAACAAATACTAGGAGCATTGAGTTGAAACTTGAAGCTGAGTGTCTAGTAATAGGAGAAGTAGGTACTTTATAGTAAGAGTGAACTGAAAAAAAAATCAACAACAAAAACAACAACAACAACAACAATAAGAAGAAGAATAAGAAAATAAATTGATTATGAAAATGACAGTGACAGAACGGAGAAAATACACAACCAAATGCAGCTCAGTACGCTTCGAAGTCGTTTCGCTGAAAGAACGCGGGTACAACTTTTTTTGACCGATATCCGATCATAGCTAATAGAATTAAAAACGCCAAGAAATATAATCCAACAACAACGAAAATATATATATAAAGAGAAGCAAATTAAGCCTAAGTCGTTTGTATTGGTCCAGCAGCAGAAGGGAGGATAGATAAGTTTTTCGCTTTCGGATTAATTTTCTCCTAAAAGGTGAGTACAGAGTATCTCTTAGCATCAACGTCACTTTTCGTTCAAAAACTTTAACAATTGTTTTGGCCTGTTTTTCATTCGTTTATTGCTACTTTCTGGATGTGGTGTATGAACAAAAAAAAAAAAAAAAAAATGAAAACAACAAAAAGTTATTCAACAATCACTCATCTAGGAGTGAAACTTGTTCGTGCACTGTGTTCAAGTGGATTTCCCTTTCCCATTCCAAAAAAAATTGAAAACGAAAAAAAAAACACTCAACCTGGCCGAAACAGTCTTAAGAAAAGTTTCTTGTTTTGTATTTTCCATCTTCTCTCTGGGCTGTGTTGTGTATTTACTCTTGTTTTAAGCGACGTCCGACCGACCGACGATTGCCCAAAGGGGGCTATCTAAGGGGTTACAATTATTGTTGTTGTGGGACTATACATATAGTGATGGTGAACCAGTGGTCATGGCTATCAAAAAGAAACCAAAAATACGGAACAAAGTTTTGGTTCTTCAGTTTTATAAGTTGTTGTAGATATAGCCAGCCAAGAAACCGAAACAACCGACCCAACCCGACCGTCCATACCCGAGACCGACAATGACGGAACTTTCTGAAATTCAAGAAAGCCTCGATGGTGAATGTGTTGCCTTGGTTCCCTTTGGCGAATGGCAAACTGCAGTGAATGGTCAATTATTGGCCGACACACAAACATAAGTCAAGTTACTGGAAATTCATGTTCTTAATAGTTTAAGTACTTCTGGAGAACTAGAAAAATGTCGGTAGCTGGGAAGGTGAGGCGGGGGGGGGGGGGTAAAGGAATCGGTGAGCGGTGATGCGGCTATACGGACTAGTTAAAGGGCTTCTTTTGCCTGTTAGTGGTGATGCTGTGTGCAAGTTTGGGTATTTCCTGGATCCTTGATGTAAACCTTTGTTTATCTAGCAAAAGTAAATAAAGAACAGCAAACAACTTCCGAATGTAAGATGTTAAAGTTTTCAAGTCAAAATGCAGCATCCTATAAAATAATATGTTGAATTTAAGCTACTAGTTTGTGTATAGGCGTACCTATGGAGGTGTAATATGAGTTCCATTTTGAGTGTTGATAATTTTCTAGGAAAATGATTAAGAGTCTTCTGAATAAATATAGATTAAAATGGATAGCACTTTTATGTACAATAAAGATTTGAAGCTCAAAAGGTTTAAAAAAAACCTTTCAAAAGCTGATATCCGAACTTCTAGTTTAGGAAACTTTTTTTTCGTTATCTTCTTTATGACTTTAAAAAAAGAGAATTGATAAATATTTAATATTATCTTAATCTTGAGGATTTTATAATTTCAATGAGATTTTCAAAAATGAAAAGCTAGTGAAATGATTTCGATTAACTAGTGATGTATAAAATGGACATTTATGTCTCAGATTATAGAGCTGGCCACGAGACGAGACTTTTGAAATCCGTTAATAAGTCTGACTTACAAATTAACCTACACTTAAAAAATTTAGCAAAAATTAGACAAATTAGACGTCTAAGCCATTTTCCAGAAAAATTTGTTTTTGCGAAAAGTTAAAAAAAAAACATGTTTGGTACAGTTACTTTTTTTTAACCAGATAACTTCTCTATTAACATTGTCAAACGTTTTTTGAAGTCCATAAAAAATAGGTGAACTGGTGATCGATGTTTGACGCACTGTTCGATGATGATCTATCAGGTGTTAATTTGGTCCCCACAGGAAGATCCAGTGCGGAATTCAGCTTGTTCTTCGTCGAGTGAGTTTTTGAGGTATTCTTTGATTTGTTACTGGGCGATTCTCGCCATTACTTTGGTAACAGCATGAAGCACCCAAATCCCTCACGGATTTCCAGCACTGTGTTAGATCTCATTTCTTAGGAAGCTTGACAATCATTTCTTTTTCCTTTTTCAGGAAATTGTCACTTTCCCAGGCTCTTTCAATGAGTGGGTGTAGTAGCTCACTCAATGTTGTTATGGCGCTGATCTGCAGGAATACTCTCAAGTCCAAACCGTTTTTTTGTTCTTCGGCTTTGATTGCGATGAAGATTTCTTCTCTACTGTGGAGTACAGTAGAGAAGAAATCAATGGAGAAACGATTGAAAACCACAGAAAAGTGCACCACCTCACGTCCTCTAAAACTTACAGTAATCCATCTGCATTTCTTACCAGGTGCTCTTAAGAGCTGTAGACACCTGTGAGCTCTTTAGTAATAATGTAGAAGGTCCTAGAAGGTCTCACACCTGATTGCGCCCCTTTCTGCTTCTGTAGTTAATTCGTTGCTTTGGTCACGCCGGTTAACGGTTAACTTCTCTTATCTTCATACGGTTTTTAGACTCTAACTCGCGTCTCTCTGCTGCAGGAATAGCTCTGATACAAGCTTTGAGCTGTTTCTTTTCTTTGATCCTTGCCCAAGTTTCTTCGGATAGCCAAAGACTATGGCTTCTTGGCTAAGTCCCACTGGAAGTTTCTTTTATCGCTATAATACGATTTGTTTTCAATCTTTCGCAGGTATGACATGTGATGTGTGTAAGCATATGCTATTAGTGTACTTGGTTGAACGCTTGAAGTGCTTTTTTTTAATTTCATTATTATCATCGGTTTGACAACGGGGGTCCGGTCCTGGCCTCCTTCAACAAGTCTCTCCACCTATCCCAGTCTGGAACCGACGCTATCCAGTTGCACACCTCAAAGCTTGGGGCGTCCCAAGCTCCAGCGCAAGCATGGTCTACCACGCTGCCGTCTACCATAGAATGTACCACAAAGGACTTTCCGAGCCGGTTTCTTTTTGTTCATGCGAGCTAAGTGCCCTGCCCACTGGAGTCTGGAATTGTCCGGAATTGTCCTTCCAACAATTCTCCTTAATTTTAATTTCCTCCTTTTTTTTAATAATGAAATTTTCTCTTCAAGCTTATTTTAACGGAAAATGTGGAAAAATTTTTCTTTATCGTGATTTTATAATTTCCATCTGCTTCTTTCCAGAAATATTACCCACCTTTACCCTTTGTTTGCATAACCATTGATTACCTAATTGAGTTTACATTTAACAAGCTTTTTTTTGAGCTAAGCAAATAAAACTTTAAATTTACTTAGAATTCAAAAGAAAACCTCTGTATTCACATTTAGATCTTTCCAAGTAAATCTTATGATACTGTACTGTTAGTTATATAAAACCCAAAACTAAAAGTCTAATTCCACTCCATATTTTCCGATAAAACATTTGAAGTGCAAAAGTTAAGTAACACATAAATTATTACCCTAGTTCAAGTTGTTTTTCGTAATAAGCTATATCGTGAAGAATCTTCTATTGTTATCGCATTTAACTTATGTAGGTACCAATCTAAGTTTTCACACGGCGCGGCGCGGCGCACTGCAGAATGTTTTCAAAACACTCCACTTTATGTCCTCCACTCAATATCTCTGAAGTCTAAAGTCTTCCTCATGATAAACGAACTTTATCCACTTTCTCTATTTATTCATTCAAGTATTGAAATATAAATTAATTTTGCAACTTGTTTAAGCAAATGAAGACTTCTAAATGCAGCCCGCTTCATGATTCCCTCTCTCGTTTGGTGTGCGCGATCTAAAACATAACTGTATAATAAATTATTGAAAAGCGCGACAAGAGGAACAATGACTCTTTCTGTTCTGTTCCATCTACCTACTTCTGTTGCACTTGCACAACAAAATGGGAGTCTATACTCGTACCGTTAGAAATTTTCTTCTTATCAACATTCAAAATAAATCCTGACTTCCGTGCACGTCGTAATTCAAAATTAGCATAATAACATTACGACACTCATATTCTGCATATACAAGGAAGCAGGGTCCTTTTTGCATCCGAGTCGCGTCTTTGGCGAGTGGCGTGGCGTAGCGTAGCGTGGCGCGGAGCTGTTGCTGCGTTGTTGTCTTTTCGATGAGAGTATAACTTTCTAATTGTCAGCAAAACATTCGTTCACACTCGCGCTTCCTTGTTATGCTTTTTGCATTTTGATGCCTTTTTCTTAGATTTTGGTGTTGCCATTTCAGGTTTGGATATTCAGTTGGGTAAAATAATTTTATTACATAATTTATGACTAAACTAAACGAAATTATCAATAATTAGCAACAATAGTTTATAATCTTTATAAACTAAAGCGGTCCCTAGACTATCAATATTATTGAACAATATATTACAAAATATTATTGACTGGTACCCTACACTAAAAAATATTTCGCACAATAAATCATTTGACAATTCTTTATTTGTGCTTCAACATCATACTCGATGATATGGATTATTGTTGTGTGGCAATTAATTTAATTCAGGGAGATGTTATCACTATGAAAATTCAAAACAAATGACAAAATATGGTGCAAACACATCCACAGACTATACAATAAATTTGGTTGCACAATAAATATCAAAAGGATTTTGATTTTATACAATATATTGCACAACCCTTCAATATGAGCCCTAGACTCTCAATAATATTGTGCAATATCAAATATTGCACAATAATATTGATAGTCTAGGGACCGCTTAAGAGCTAGACCACAAAGTGAAAGAGAAGAACCAAGTAAACGAGAGACCAAGGTCCCGGATTAATTACCAAAAAAAAAAACCTTATCTGGGTTTTCAGAAGTCCCAACCCCCGATAGTTCTCTGGGCCTAGCTAAACACTCCCGGGGTTTAGTATTTTTTGTCATCCAATGCATGCTCAAGAATATTGTTGTTAATTAAGTTATAGCCAAATATTTCTTTCAGACAAAATTTTGAGTTTGAAAATTAATTTTACGAAAACTAGTTTAGAAAAGTTTTTAAAAGACTCGACTATTGATTTTATGAAGAATTTCCTATAGAGTCTAAGAGGTTTGAACACAGTATTTAAAAATTCCATATACATTACAATTACGTATACAAAAAATACAATTATTTTTATGGTTGCCAACGTGCATCATTAAACTTAATTTTTTTTCTTTTATTTATTTTAATAATGGTTTTTTATTTTGAAGATAAAAAACTTTACCCTTTGAAGCCCACTATCTCAGCCTACATATGTAATTTGCGCTCAAAGTAAAATTGTACATAAGAAAGCAATTATTCTCTTATAATCTTCCATATTGAATTGAATGGATTGACTCGCTTTCACCGGAAGTTGAAATTCTTTTTGTTTTTTCCTATACTGTACAAAGTTCAGTAATTTTTTTGTTATCGTAAGGAGCATTAAAAGCTAAGGAGAGGCTACACTCTGGATGGATGACGACTTGTGAAGATTAAGACTCGCTTAGCTGGTTAGGGGCTACTGCAATATACGGAGGAGGTAGAATAAAACCCACAAAAGGGTTATCACTGACCCTCCACCTATCGGAACCATATCCCTTCCACCCATTTTTCTAGAACTCGGGCTCAAAAACTCTTTATACGCTCTCCGGCATGAAGTTGTGTACAAATGTTTAGTGTTATGGTGGCAAGAAATCCCATGCCGTAGAGAGAGGTTGTACCAAAAGCAATCATGCCAAGCAGCCGTAGCCTAAACGTCCCCTTCTACCTGTTGCCCAGACCATGAGCTTGTAGGTTGTACAGGAGCTAAAGGAAGGGTTATTAAAGGGGAACATAGACTGAGAGTTACATATTTTCATCTCCTGGTGATGGATGTCTAGTTTAGGAACTCTTGCCTACAACACCCACGAAGTTGCATAGAGACCGTCCAATATTAAACGCAACTAAGCCCTCCCTATCTTTGTCAGAATTCCCGGTAAACCAAACCATTCCCATCTGACCTCAAAAATTGATCAGCTAAAGCTTTCACAAAACTTTTGTTTCTTTTAACTGGCTGCGGTAAAAAAGGTGCTCGGCATTTATACAAAATCAAAAAACCAAAATAATTCTTTTTATTGTTTGTCTAAACTGAACTGCAGTGCTACGAAATCTCCCATTGCAAAAATAAGAAGGTAAAAATAACAAATGCCTGACCACTGTTATTCTAGTTGTCTATTGTTTACCTTGTATATAACTTATACGACCTAACCTCATTCAAATATTGTGAATTACTTTTCAAATACTTCGGTGGTAACACTGGTTCTCTACAAAGCATGACATATTTCTTCATATCAATGTAGCCAGAATGCAAGTACCTACTCATGCAGTCAAATTGAAAAACTTGAAAATAATCCTGCAATCTAATATTTTTGTGCTTTTGATTTTATTTTAGTATAGTTCAACAATACAACAGCCAGTGTGTGGATTTTGGATTTTATAAGAACACAACAGTATCTGCCCTTTTTTCTTCTCTCTGCATCTTTTTTTGAAAACCTCTACTTCATCGAAACGTATATTCAACACGAGAAGGCATAAAGCAAATTTTGTGCTGCTGCATTATGTCTGGTCTAACCACAAAGCTACCAACGTTCGAAGAAATAGAAACTATTGCCAAAGAAACGTACAACTCTAGTTTTGGCAAAGCTCCGGAGATCTCCTGCTGTGCACCAGGACGTGTTAATTTGATTGGCGAACATGTTGATTATAACGATGGATTCGTGTTGCCTATGGTAAGTTCTATTTCATATATATTCCCAGATGTTACATGTGTGATTGTTAGAGAGAAGAGAGAGCAAGCAAATTCCAAAGACAATGAAAACTTTTGATTACATTGTTTGAGAGAAAACATCAACTCCAAAGAAATTTCTACTTATGCACTATTTTTAATTTTTTTTTTATTTTGGAGCACAGGGTGATTCCAATTAAGAGCAACTTCTACAATTTATTAAAGGGATGCAAATTTACTTCGCTTTATAAATAAAAGAGCGGCTGATGTCTTAAAAGAAACGAAATTTAGGTTCCTCTTTTTTTTGAAAAATTTTTCTTTAAAGAATTTTTCGAACAAATATTTTTTTCAGGTTTTGAGAATTTTTTTTTGACAAAACTTTTTTCCACAATTTATTTTTGACCAATTTTTATTCTCAAAGAAATTCTACTTGGTTGTTCCCTAACAATTATTTTTGACAGAAGTTTTTTGTTGTTTGAGGACGAACATTGTTTTTGGAAAATATTTTTTTCAAAATTTATAAAAAAAAATTATTCTTGTGGTTCAAAAACATTTAAATTTGGTTGATCCCTGACCATTTCTTGACAAATTTTTAATTAATTTTTTTGGCGGAATATTTTTTTTTAAATTTATTCATAAAAAATTAAATTTCATTTTTTTTCTAACATGAGAAATGCTCCTAATTTATTTAGGATCAAATTGGAATCACCCTGTTTAATTGAATGAACAAAAATAAACTTTATCAAAATAATACTTTTAGGCACTTCCTATGGTAACAATAATTGTTGGAGGTCGCAATGGTACGAAGGATGAAGCTAACATTATAACTTGCTGTGCTGGAGCCGATGATCCAAAAAAAATTCGAGTTAATTTGAAAACTTTGCAATCTGGAGTTCCAAAGTGAGTTCATATGTATGCAAGACAATAATTAGAATGTCTAGTTTTTACTTTTATTTAAAAAAATAAAATGAGACACTGGAGAGCGATGTGATTCACATGTCTGAATATTATGTTGAATTTTAAAACATTCTAAAAAATGATTTCTTCATTCAACACGGAGAAAAAAAACATTACATTATAAAAACAAAGTACTGATTTTACTACATTTGATATTTATCCTATTAACAATTTTTGGAAAAAGGTTGGCATAAGAAATAAAATAAACTACTGTGTTAAAGTATTTCGAAGAATTGTATTAGAGAAATATATGAAAAAGCTCAAAATTCATTATTTGAATTGTTAAACTTTGGAAAAACACGAATTTTCGAAAAAAATTCAAAAATCCGAAAAATAAATTTAATTTTTTAAGTATTTGTAGAAAAATTTGTAAGAAAGCTCTAAGTATTTAATGACATTCACTTAGAAACAAAATTTTTAAAATATTATGTTTAAGAATTTTTACTAAAAATCCAAAAAATAATTTTTCAAAAATACATATGACATGAAATATTATAAACACTACATAAACGGTCCATCATACAAATTTTTACAGCAATCCGAGAACTGTTAAAATTTCTTCTTCGTCGTTTCATGGCTAGCCATTCTTTTATCGTACAGGATGTAATCAAAAAAAAATATTTTTTTCGTTACAATTGGTACATAACAGTTTTCCAAAAGCTTTTAATTTAATTTCGAAAAGCAAAAAACGGAAATATTTGTAAGCATGAACACTTTATATGCTTTAAAAAAATTGTTGAATTTGATACCTCAAATTTTGAAAATTTCGTATTTTGAAGATTTAATTTTTTTTTTGAAAAGAGTGCACTAGCTAGATATAGATTTATTTTTTGGAATTTCATTTCATTTTTATTTCGAAAAAGTCTTATAACTTGCACACCAATTTTTATTAAAAAAAAAAAAATCTAAATAAAATAAAAAAGGGCTAGCAATTGGATATAATTTTTAAAAATTCTTTCTTTTTTTATTGAGAAAAAAAATATTCGCCATATAAATAAAAAAATTCAAAATGTATTTTTTATTTTTTGATTATTTTAAGATTTTTATGAATTTTTTCTACTTTATATTTTTTCAAAATCATTTTTATAAAAAAAAAAATCTTATTACAGCAAAAAGTGCATTAAGTTAAATTCTAAAATTTAACTTAGTTTTTTGAGTAATTTCAAAAATATAGAAAAGCTCACTCAGCTAGCCGACAATAAACTCAGGAACCCACGGATGAATTAAAACATCCTCTAAAGTCCCACACAAACATAATCAATTATAAGAATAATTTTCTTGACCCTTACTTTGGAAAAAATATTTTGGAACCCAACAGACCCAAAAATACTTCCATTTTTCAAATGACTATTTTCAACTAATTTAAGTGAATGTACAACACTAACCCATTTGTGAGATATTCTAAACCTTTTTGTTACAATTTAAATAAGAATATCTAGAGTCAAATAGAAGACTCGAGCCAGATTGCCCAGGACACCAAGCTAAAATTCCAAAAGTTTTATACAGATTTACCTACACTAATAAAGACCAAGTACAAAAGATTACCAGGGGCCTTATTTCATTAAAAAAAAAACAAAAAATAAATAACTTTCATTTTATTTTGTTACCTTTCCGGTATTTGAGGTATTTTGTCCAGAATATTCTCCTTTTTAGAGAATTTATATGAATCCGCATATCCAATCCATTGCTCTATACCTGATGTACATATGGTGTTAAAACGTTTTCGAATTTTGATTTTCAGATGGGCAAACTATGTTAAGGGAGTTATCCATTCCTTTGGCCATTCAGTTTCCGGTTTCAATGCAGTCATTGTTAGTAATGTACCCGTTGGTGGTGGTTTGTCAAGCAGTGCAGCACTAGAGGTTGCAACACTAACATTCCTCGAGCAACTTACTAGCAAGTTAGCCGAAAGGTAACACACACGCAATAGTTGAATACAATTTAATTGAAAATTCCTCTTATTTTTTTTTTTTAAATATATATAATTTTTTTGCTCTGGAACCTACATATAGGTACACGTATATCGAGGTTTTGTGATTTAATATTATTCATTTCACAGCAATTCTAGAAGAGCACTGATATGCCAGGAAGCTGAACATAAGTTCGTGGGTATGCCATGTGGAATAATGGATCAGATGATATCCGTTGCCGGAAAAAAGGATCATGCATTGCTTATCGACTGCAGGTGGGTACTGCTGTGGTGATGGTTGCATTTATTGAATCAAAAAAAAAAAAAAAATGGTAAATTTTATTGCATGAGACTTGGTTGATGGTTTCAATGAGAATTAATTTTTAATTTTTCGGTTGCGCGAATAAAAATTTGAGTTACATCCGTCGCACAGACGGGAAAGTCACATCAGGAAATACAATTTTTATTTATACCCACGAAGATTATAGCGTACTTCATATTAAATGAGTTACGTACTTTTGCATAATTAAATAGATGACAATGCATTATAAATTGGAAAGTATTACATATTCTAAACAGCTTCCGTTGAATGGCAACTGTCTTTTCCAGTACTGGAATATATTAAATTTGACAAATTGAAGGCGCTGATTAATATTTGTTGAGATGGAATTTACATCCATTTTTTGCAAAACTGCTTAGCGATGAAGCTCACTGTTGGTTGAATAGCAACGTCTATAAATAATACTGCCATATTTGGAGAAATCCTCAAGAGAATGTGGAGACACCGTTACTCCTAGAAAAAACTGACTGTTTGGTGTGTTTTATGCACGGGTAAGAATCATGATTCTAGCCAAAACATTACAGTCAATGGTGACCGCTATAGAGACATGATTACTGAATTTTTCGTTCCTCAATTGAACAACGATGATGTGCAGAACTGTAGTTTCAACAAGACAGTGCACACATTTTATTATTAAATGAAACACTTGGTAACCCCACAGTTCAGAGTTCGGACCCGTGAATTGTCCTCCAAGATTCTGCGATTTAACACGGCAAGATTACTTTCTGTGGGGATATGTCAAGTCGCTAGTCTACACTAATAAGAGCGTAAAAATTGACAACTTGGAGAACAACATTCGGTATGGGTTCGATTCAAAGCCTCGTCTATTAAAAAAAAGAAACAGTAATATTTATTTTGACGGAATGCTGCCTCTTACGAGAATTGAAAAATTCTTCAACAGTACCTGCACTTGTCAAGAATAAAATGTGCTTCTCACCCGGCCTTTTGGATTCGGCATATAATTGTAGGTCCACTCCATTCCTACAATAAGCGCACACAGGAATGGTTGAGAGCTCTAAGTCACCAAGCCCTAGTTTTCATGGATTGTCGCCCCACCTAATTTATTTATCCAACATTTGTGTAAGACTCGACTTACTCTCGCCTTGGTGCCAATTCCACAGATGTTTAGTTAGAAAAAAGAGTACCATCAATTTGAATTCTAACCTAACTTTTCCAAAAATATTTTAGGATTACATACATGTTGTTAACATTCCTTCCAACATGATTTAAAAATGCATTTCAACTTGAATACTAATTTCACTTTAGAACTCACTTATGTATGATGACTATTATGCACAAGGACATGATGCAGCCCTTAAGGCTTTTTGATGTAAATCCAGGACTGGAAGGATATGTTTGTGTCCTCTATAGGTCTTGGTTTTATTTGTGTCTATTATTCTTTTTTAAATGCCGGAAATTGTTTCTTCATTCACTCCAAGTCAGGAAGTTTAGAGAGAGAGAGAAAGAGAAAGACAAAAAAAGAAGAAGTCCTCCTGTCATGTGCAAATAATAAAACATTTTTTGATATTTGCCAAACCAAGGATTTCAATGTTCTCGACGAGTGAAGATTTTTTGTGTTTGTTTTTTTTTTTTTTTTGAAAGAACACTTTTTTATTATGTATTTCTTCTGAGGAATTTTTAGTTTTACTCTTACTGCCTTGACTGTTGCACAAGGATATGGTCGTTCTTTGTTCAATATTTTTTTTTTGTTCTTATTCAAAAAAAAGAAGAATGCCTTTTGCCAAAAGCAGTTTACAACATCGCTATCAGCCGCAGAAGAGTTGAAAACGGGCTCGCCATCATCACCATCTCATTTTTATGCAGCCCGCCGCTGCCGCTGCCGCTACCGCCGCAGTTGAGTTGCTATTTGTATGCATGTCACTCTTGTCCTGCTGACAGGATACTTAAATCTTCTGTTTTCGCGCACATTATAAGATGCTCCAAGAAAAACTATACAAGCTCCATGCTCCCATGCAGCAGTTTAACTTATTCTAAAGAAACTGCTTACTGCATGCAATTTTATTGCATTTTTATATTTGTTGGTATTTGTTTATTGAACTGTTTGTTGGTAGAGCTATCTTCCTTTTTTTATGTTTTTTTCTGGTTTTCGTTTTATTGTTTTCCACTGGCTCTAAGGTCTTTTATTCTCACTCACAGTGTTGCCCCCTTTGTATAGTATATGTAGCTTCAGAGCAATATCCTCTAATATGCGCGCATTTAAATGCCATTTGTGTACTGATGCTGATTTTCCATGTTAAGCACTTTCCATCAAAAGCTGACAAATATTTTGTGTAAATAAAAGAATATACGATTTAGTGCTACACGCAAAATGAAAAAAAAAAAACTGAATTTGTGAGATGAGTATTTGTCAACGACAAATAATCCAAGAGTATTACCATTTTAGCTTTTGAAAAAAAAAATAAAAAAAAAAATATGCATATGCATAAGTTTGCATAAAAAATGCTTAGAGCCAGAAAATATTGCTATATCTAGTTAAGTTATGAACGGATTCAAAGGAAAAAATGAATTATATTTCTGGTTGTTTGTGCGGAAAAAAAAAACAAACACAAACTATGCTAAAATGAATTGCAAGCTAACAGTGAATGGTAGAAGATATTGCTGAACATAATGCATGTGAGATTTATGTAATAAACTTGTACTGTGCTTGAGATGATCCTATGATTTAATATGTGTTGAGTTCTTTGCATGAGGATTTACATCAAAAAATTAAACATGTCTAACTTATGTCCTCACGCATATATTATAATAGCCTTTCAGCAACCAATTTTGAACGACTTTCTTTCACGTTCAGCTTGAAGAGTATATTGCTAGAATGGATTTATGTGCTGAAATCCAAAATTAGTTTGTCAAGAATTTTGCTCAGTGTGTTTTTACTTTTATTTTGATGATTTCGCGATATGTAGGACGTCTATTTTGGTGTTTCCAGGTTCCATTCACACATAGCAGATAAAAAATAAAATGATACAATTGAATGAAAGGTACCTATTCTAATAAATAAGGTTCTGGTTTTGGAAATGTCTGCCATTCCAACGGCGACATTTATTTTAAAGAGAAAGTTATTTACATAAAATTCGAAGTTTGTTTATTCGGTAATATTAAAAAAACGTTAGAATAATTTTGGAATTTTAAGTTATTTATTCAATTAACTTTTCGTTCAATACATTTTTATTTAATACTTTCATGTTTCTATTCTTTAAAAAAAGGGTATTTTATTTTTAAATCATTTTATTTCTTACATTTTAATTTTATTTATTAACATATTTTAATTTGTTTTGTTTTATTTACTATAATTTATTTTTTTATTTTATTTTATTTTATTTTATTTTTTTTTTATTTTATTTTATTTTATTTTATTTTATTTTATTTTATTTTATTTTATTTTATTTTATTTTATTTTATTTTATTTTATTTTATTTTATTTTATTTTATTTTATTTTATTTTATTTTATTTTATTTTATTTTATTTTATTTTATTTTATTTTATTTTATTTTATTTTATTTTATTTTATTTTATTTTATTTTATTTTATTTTATTTTATTTTATTTTATTTTATTTTATTTTATTTTATTTTATTTTATTTTATTTTATTTTATTGTAATTGCTTTAATTTATCTTATTTATTGGTTTTGTTCTCCATATTTTTTTAATTTAATTTCGCCCCATGCATTTTTCAAGGTATTAAAATATTCCATTAAATGTCACGAATATGTAATTAATTTGTATTAAAATATATTTCTCTTCGAAAAATTCCTTGGAACCCTCAAGACGAAACTATTCTAGGGGCCCGAGACGATATCGAAATCGGGCCGATAATTACTGAGAGTCTAGGTGTTGTTTCTCCAGTAAAAAAAATCATTGAAAATTGTGTTTTTTAAACAAAAAAGTGAATGTTTCCAAGAAAATATTGGGATGAGGTCGAGACTCTGCCATTGTCAAAATTCTGCTTTTCAAAATTCTTTATTTCTGATAATATTAAAATACAAAAATTTTTGTTTTTAATTTGATTTGATTTTTAATAATTTTCACAAAAATATAATTTATAATTTTGGGAGGCGACGCGTTTCGGACTCAGTCCATCATCGGGCGCAAACTTGTGTGTCCGAAACGCGTCGCCTCCCAAAATTAAAAATTATATTTTTGTGAAAAGTATTAAAAATAAAATCAAATTAAAAACAAAAATTTTTGTATTTTAATATTATCAGTTAAAAACACAAAAAGGAGACAAAAACCCAAACCAAAATGGTTCTTTATTTCAATAATCGGTCATTATAAATTCTGGTTTTCAATATTCTATTTGTGATGATTCTTTGTCAAAAGCTGATTTAAGCTCGCCGGATCCCAGAGTCTACTCGAGTTTAGAGAAACAAACAAACCGAAACCACTCTTGCCAAATGAAAAATGAACTATTCCTTTTCAATTTTTATTATTCCATAATTCGTAGGTTAAGAACTAAACAATATCATATAATATATAAATGCTTTTCGAAGCCCAGAAACACCCAAAGGGTGAAGGGGAATTCGGTATAAGGGCTCAGCAACACCTAAAGGGTGAAAGGGATTTCGGTACAAGCACCCAGCAACACCTTAAGGGTGAAGGGGAGAAGCTTTTGTTGTTACCACACAGCAGTACAGCACACTTGTTGTAGCAGCTTAGCACCTCAAGTAGAGAAGGGGAATATCGGTGGAAAGTTGTGCTTCGGTATTACAAAGAAAAAACCTTAATCACCTCGGCAGTCAAGCTTGGAATTTCTTTGTATTTTCTTAGTCTACAAGTCAATTTTCCTACAGGAACCACATGTGAATTATATTAAATGAACCTAATGATATGAGTTGAACTCGTAAGCGGGGTACGTCTGGCTAGGTAGACGGTGTGTGCGGAGGGTGATTGGTGTCGTTAGTTAGCAAAAGTGTAACGCTTCGTTACATGTTTTACAAAATTCTGGAAATTGTCAGCCCTATCATAGGCCCCGGCGGCGTATTAGATTCGTGCTACAAATTCGGAAAAAATGTATCGAAAAATTCTGCAACGAAATTCGGAGTTGTGAGAATGCAATGCTTTTTCACATTTCGTTCGGGGCTTATGATATGAATTTCTTCGTAGCCGTACCGGAACAAAACGTTCGGAATTTCATTAAGCGGGAGGTATAATAGGGCTGAATAAAAGAAATGTTTCGAAGATGTTAAAAACTGCTAACAACCATAAGAAAATTGAAACGCATAACGAGTCATTCAGTGCATCTTCAAATCACTGTTGTGCGATTTCGGGGTCCTTGTATAGACCACCGAAAACATGCAATGCGTCTCAATCAATTTTCGGACAGACAACCTGTGGAAAGTGGAGAGTCACTGTGACCTAGTTCAGTTTTGAAATCTAAAGAATATTGATAATATTTCCATCATTATTAAAACTGCATGATTTTAACATAAGAAATTAATATACTAGAAATCAAAATAATAAAAACAACCCCCTAAATGCTTAACTTCCACAAACCTTATTGCTATCACAAGTCTAAAAATCTTCCCAGGAAGGGGCAGCATGTGATAACAACAACTGACAAACAAAACAAGAATTTTTTTGTTTAAATTCTTTTGGCACTTCATTCTCAAGATAATTCTATTTATTTTTTCTATAATTTTTTTCCCTGCATTCTTAAACTTATCTTTACATTTTTTTGTGTTGGTATGATTTTTGTTGTGATTCTTTTTTTCGTGTTTGCATGCAAAAAAAAAAAAAAAATATGTAAATAATTTACCTGGAATTTTCTTTTATTCTTTTATTTCACTCTTATCCCATTCTAGGTCTCTGGAAACTTTCCAAATTCCCTTTTTAGCCAAGGATCTGGTGGTTTTAATTTGCAATTCAAATGTGCGGCATGAGTTATCCGACAGTGAATATCCAACGAGGCGAAAACAATGCACAGAGGCACTCCGGTTAATGGATCTCAAGAGTTATAGAGATTCAACAGAAGGCAACTTGTCAGGTAATTAATGTTTGGTACTTAAGATTCTATAGGTATAAGCTCCGTATGCTGGGGGTGCACTCTTTTCTTCTTAAGCTTCGTTTGGGTTTTAATGAAACACCATCATCAGGTTGCAGGTATACCTAGATATGGAAGAGCCACGCAAACAGGATACCAGGACACTCAGCATATACTAAGTTTGTAAAATTGTGTTGTTGTGGGATGTAGTTTGGGGACAAATTTAAAGGAAGTCAAGGGAAAGTGAGTGGAAAATTGATTTTGCTTGTTCTGAGATTCTTCTTAGAAAACCTTTACTCCTTTTTAGAACTGTAAATTGCATTTTATAGTGTTTGAAGAAATAGTTTTTTTTGATTGATTTTTAACTGCATATAGTTACTTTATTGCTTTTCATTTTCCAACTTTGTGATTCACATTCATTTATTTTTATTGAGTAGTAGTGCAATTACTCAATTTTTGAAATACGACTTGTCTCGTTGATCATCATGTTTACATCAAAACGTTTGTCAGTAAACATGTACGAAAAATAAATGAAAGACATAATCTCACTGACAAGAATAAAACAATTCTAGAATCTGGGATGTTAGAATTTTGTTTCGATAGAAAATTAATTTAAAAATTTTCAATTTTTACACATTTTGGTTTTTGAACTTTAACTTAAAATTAACAGAGGAATATCGAGACAAATCAAATCTTAATTGCGTTCTCACGAAGTCTTTTGTTCGAACTCATTATTTTCTGATGGAGAGAAGGAGATAGTAAGATTTCATGATTGAGATCAATAATTCAAGAAGAAATGTTATACTTCATCAATCTGGCGTTGGAGAAAGCAATCCGTGACTTTGGCACGGCATCAAGAGGGACCATCATCAACAGGTCCAGCCAGATACTGCTTTCGCATACGGCATTGACGTTATCGGAAGACCGAACAATTTGTACACAATTCCTTCATCCAGATCGAGCAGGCGGCACAAAATCTGGGGCTGCACATTAGTGAAGGTAAAACAAAGTACATGGTGGCGTCGAATGCGAGAAGAACAGCTGGTCAAACAATCAAGGTAGCGGAGCACGAATTTGAAGTGGTGCAATCCTTTAAATACATTGGGTCAATAGTAGCAGCCGATAATAATATGGAAGAAGAAATACACGGGCGGCTGCTCAATTCCAACAAAGGGAAAGTATAGTCTGTCAAAGCTCTTCAAATCCAGAAATCTCACCATAACTTCAAAACTGCTGCTTTACAGGACCATGGTCCTGCCAGTACTCACATATGGATCCGAGACTTGGGTGCTTAGCAAAAGACACTCCGACCTCTTAGCCGCGTTCGAGAGAAAAGTCTTAAGGAGAATTGTTGGCCCCATATGTGAGGAAGGACGATTCCAGAGACGGTACAATCATGAATTCTACGCAATCTACCTTGAACCAGACAAAAATTAAGCTCGCTAGACTCCGGTGAGCAGAGCACCTAGCTCGCATGAGTGAAGAGGAACCGGCTCGGAAAGTCCTTTATGATACATTCTGTGGTAGACCATGCTTGCGCTGGAAAGATGGCGTAGACCAGGACGCCCGAAGCCTTGGGGTGCGCAACTGGATAACGCCGGCTCGACACTGGGATAGGGGAGAGACTTGTTGAAGGAGGCCAGGACCGGACCCCGGTTGTCGAGCATACATGTATCTTGTACATATGTACATGTATCTAAAAAATTCAAAATGGTAAAAAAAAGTTTTACTAAAATGAATTGTAAAGAAGAAAAGAATTAGATTCTTATCGTTAAAAATATTGATAATAAGTTTCTAAATATTCAAAAAAATGTAATTGAGTCAACATCTAAAATAATATCAAAATACAATCAATTTAATATAGGAGTAGAGTTGTTATTTTATATGTTATTTTATATTCCTGAAGTAAAATTCCAGAATTTACGATTCGCATTTAGAATTTTCAACAGCTTTGGTAAAAGTTAGAAATGTTTTCTTAATTTCATAATTCAAAAAACCAGTTCAACAAAGCAGATGGAGCGGTACCGTCTAGTACCAAAAATTAAATTGTTTATTTATTCTGGTGGGTCGCGAATTTAGTTTTTGGTTCAGAATTCTTCCCTTTTCCTAAACCTTAGCCAATGAGTGATTTGGGTTTCGGTCGCTTACTTTATCAGCATTACTCGGAATATTTTACGTGAGTAGGCCAACGCAGCGTTATCATTACATTCCCGCTATTTGGCATGACTTAAATTCAATTTTAAAGGAAAAACATTTGTAACACAAAGAAATTAAATTTTTTCCACTTACTTTTTCCCCAACAATTTTTTACAGCAAAATCAATATTATGTAGCTGTGAAAATTTTGTGGAAGTTATATAATTTTAATTAATAGAAGATTGAAGGGAGATTTTTTACCGAAGTTCGTTACAACGGGGATTGAATGTACCTCATTTTTTTGGCACAGATTTTGGGGAAATGATTTACACTACCATTCCATTTTGTAAACGAAGACCAAAGTATCGCTCTTGCCATCTTATGGATTTAGTTAGTTGTGTTCAGACCAACCGTTTGTCACTTATCGTCTTTGGTATGTCAAATTGGGGACCAATAACGGTTACCCGCTCTTTAGCCTTTACAAGACCTTCCATCTTTGAGTTTCGATCATTCACTTTATGGTGTCAGATTGGCAAATACCTACACCTGTTTATTTAAAGTAAAACAAAATGTATGTACGACTGCCTTAACTTCATAGTCAAACTTTAGAACCGAGTCCAACTGGCCTCGAGTCTTAAGTTAACACACGGGTTAGAAACAGCTGGTATTCATAAAGAATTTCGCAGCTCTGTTTAGTATAAAAAACAGAATTCTACTACAATTTCTAAAATCTATTAAAATTCAATCCATTTTTTGACAAATAGAAAAAAACAACTTATTCAAAGAGTCAACGGTTTTTAAGGATGGAGCTCCAGTTCTTTTCTTTTGGACCCGGGTCTAAATTGTCTATGAATAACATAAACTCCAGGTTAGCTTAGAAGAGACGAAGAAACAACTTGTCAGACGACTGTGAATATGCCCCATTGACTTCACTGGAAACCATTTTGGTAGCTTGTAATTTTTTAAAATTTAATTTTCACGAAAAAATGTAATAATAATAGATTCTAATATACGTTCTTTTTTTTCGACCTGTTTTCAACACCAAAACTTAAAAACACCAAATCAAAATATCATTAGACCTCCTTTATCATGTTGTGTACGGCATATGGCCAACACAGCTTGTCAACTCATTCGTATATTCTCAATTCAGAATAAAAAAAAAAAAAAAAAAACAAATTCAAAATAATAGGACTTAAACTATTCAAAAATATATTTTTCATTCATAAAAAGAAAAAAACCTGTTTACAAATGCTAGATGTTGCCAGATGCACATAAAAAATTTAATCTAAGAAAAAATAAATATTTTAAAATTTATTTATTTAATGAAATTCTATTTTATCACTCAATTTTAAAGAAATATAAGTTCCGTTTTGTTTGAGTTCCTTTTAAACGGAGATGAAACTAGATGGTGTGGCTTGACAATCCGCATGAAGAACCAAGAGACCTTAGTGATTTAGAAACTCTCAACCATTACTGTGTGCGTGTTATTAAAGGAATCGAGGGGGCCTACAATTTTATGCTTACTCTTGGAGAATTTGTCAATTGCTTACAAGAGGCAGCAGCTCGTTTTTCCAGCACGATGCTGGGAATCGAACCCAGAGTTCCAACATGACAGTCTAAGACACGGACTACTACAGAAAGTGCAAAAGATTCAATTTTTGAAGTTTTTAAACTCTAGGTTTTGAATTATCAATCTCTACTTAGACCTACTTACTTTTTTTAGGGGTTTGGGTTTACAGTTTGACTAGAAATAATAAGATTTACTGCAAAATAGTTTTTCCACACATATAATCAAAAACAATAACCCCCTCCAACTGGCAACCCTATCACTATGTGACTTGGTTATATTTCTATTTTTTTTCAACATTGTTTATTCTAAAAGCATTTCATTCGAAAACTTTTACAAACACAGAAAAGATACCTTCTATTATAAAGAAAAAAAAAAAAACCTTAGGATAAAAATTGACATACACAAAGGCCACTCATAACACATAGAGTCATAGAGCCTACAGATTCATTTCAGACTTTTCCAAATCCCTTAATGACACTTGCCCTAATATTTCCTTATTATATTCTTCGTTATCATTTTGGGATATATATATGTCTTCTTCTTCGTCGTCTTTGTTGTCGCCGCAGACATTGTCGTCGTCGTCGGTCGTTGTCGTCTTATGGGTAACCCCCAAAAATATGAAATCCTTCCATGTGAAATAAATATACACTATAATTCCAACACCAACCAACAACATACAGCCTGCAGCGGTATTCACTCAGTTAGTGTTTCAGTTTCAGTCTTCCTAACGCTATTCCATAGATCCTTATTCGCATACATAGCCCAGCCAGCCAAGCGACAGTCTTTTACCAAACTAATTCTAATTCCAGGACGTGACGATAATGAATGAAGAAGAAGCCTCATATAATCCCAATCCTTAAGGATATCTTTATATCCAGGCCGAATGAAACATCTTTTTCAAAAAAAAAAAAAAAACATGGATACAACATCATCATCAAAATAGCAAAAAAATATCCCATCGCAATGTGATTGTAAGGAAAAATATGTATTCATCGTCCTTCATAATTTGTTAGCCTCAGCCCGGTATTTTTGCCTTTTTTTTTACTTTGTGTGTTGCGAACTTCTTGTGGGCACAACGGAAGCCAACAAAAGGACATTTCATCCTTTTAAACGACTGAGGTATCACATCGACAAGTTTATTAAGAGCATCTCTCTTTTTGTATACAGACCTCGGAAATTACATTCCGTTTGGCAGCCGCGGGTGAATTAAACATAAAACAGGCGGGCGTCCGTTCAGCAATCAGTTGTATATCTCCCTTGTGTTCCAGGTCCCCAGTTCCCAGCTCCCTCTCCTTGTCCTTAGTCCGGGTCCGGGTTATAAAAAAAAAGAAAGAAAGAAAGTACCTGTCATCAGATGAAAGCTTTAACCCAATTTCCCTTCAAATTGTCCCTTTTCATCATCATCGTCTTCACCCGGTCGGTGTCGGTCGGTCGATGCGGTGCGGTACGGTGCGGTGCGTTGGTTGCAGTGACCGGGGCATAATAATTATTAATGGAAGCTTATTTTTATGGAGGCATCTGGTAAATTTTAATAAATACCTCAGGGCATGGCCATCTGAGACGCGTTGATGTGTACAATCGGAATACCAATACCATAGTCGACCTTTAGTTGGAGAATTTCCGCCATCATCTGGCCATTTTCTTTTGGTGTTCGTGTTGGACGGTCTGTCGGTCTTTCGGTCAGGGGGTGTGCTGTGCGGTAGGATTTGTTTACCTTCCTAAAAAAAATGGATCCGATGGTATGGTTATTGTTTTCTTTATTTAAATTGGAAAAAGATTTTGGGGAATTTGTGTAAGAAGCTTAAAGCATCTACTGTTGTGCGGCTTCTTCGGTGAGAAATCACATTTAATTAATAACATTTTTGAAAATTTTGCAGTGAAAGCGAAAGTTCTACTGAAGAAAGAGTGATGATTGTCAAATGTTGCTATTAGTATAATAAGCTTAGGTTTGAGAGGAGTTAAGACAGTTTTAGACAAAAATAAAGGGCGGTTTGATAAGATTGCAATTAGGTCGTTATAAAAAAAAGAAGATATTTAAAGAATTTTTGATATATTTTGAAAACACAAGGAGAAAAGGGTCTTAACAAGGAAATGGATTCAATATCGAATTTATGTCATTCTGAATTAAGTTTTTCTTTCTTGAATGCAATTTAATTATGTACATAAATATTTTTTCTGAAGAGTTCCGGACACCAGAAATAGATGGACTTTGAGATTCTGATGGGATTGATTAGGGATCCCGTACAGAAGCTTTTGCACATTTCCCTACAATAATAATAAAGGGGATTTTTTAGAGGTCTTCATGTTGGCAACACTTTTTTTAACTGGCGGCCATTTTAACAGTTGTTTAGTGATTTGTATAAATTTGTGCAAATTTATCGCGAAACAAATTACATAAAGAAAAACTGACTATTTGGTGTGCTTTATGGGCTAGTGAATCACGATGCTGGCCAGAATGTTACGGTGACCGCTATAGAGCCGTGATAACTAACTGGGCAGGAACTGTGGTTTCAACAAGACGGCGCAACATGTCACACAGCTCGCGCCACAATTGATTAATTGAAGAAAACCTGTGGTAACAGCATAGTTTCACGTTTGGGAGCTTCCCTCCAAGATTGGGCGATTCAACGCTTCTAGACTATATTTTGTGGGGATATGGTGGAGTCGGTACTTTGCGCCCTCCGATAAGCCCGACAACATACACCATTTTTAAACACACATTAATGTTGGAAAAAGTGATCGAAAATTAAACCTCCATATTTAACGAAGTCCCAGCCAGCCGTGATCAAATATGGGGTATTAAGATTCCATTATTCGTAACGACACTTACTAACCCTTTTCTTCGGACTAATTATATCCTTATACGCGCCATCGTGTACGGTTCCTGTAGATCTATTTCATCTCTCTCCAACTCTTCCCAATTTTGCTGATTCCTTTTTGAACATTCTTCGCTAAGTGTATCTAGGTCGGCCTGCTTGTCTGTCTATTTGATAGGAAAGGTTCAAGGCAATCCACTGCCACTTAGTCTTTGTATGAAAGAGAGCTCTCAAGTTTTGTTGTAACAGCGGATGTTACTTTCGAAGTGCTGCGCCCATAGAGAACAAGGATTAAATATTACAACGGAACAGTCGTAGCTCGGTCTTTTAGCTTATTTAGAGTTGTTTCTCCATATTTTGAATGACATTCCGAAAGCAGTCTTATCATTTCCGATTCGAGTGTTAATATCACTGGTTCGATTCCGTCATCAATTGAGACAATTCTACCAAGATATTGAACATTTCCCACACCCAACTGGGTTTACCGAAATATTTATTTAATCAGATAAGAAAGTGTCAAGGCTGATTCTTTTTGATTTTTCCTTATTGATCAATTCAACGCAATGCTCGACGATGATCCGCAAGGTGTTAATATGGTCCACACAGGAAGATCCAGCGCGGAATACTGCTTTTTCAGCGTCGAATGTGATTCCGAGGTGGTCCATCTCCAAGATGATTCTAGCTACTATCAGTAGTATGAAAGTTGCTCTCTGGTTTTCGTATTGCGTAAGGTCTTTCCTTGGGAGCTTGACAATAACTCCTTATATCAACTCTATGTTTTTCAAGGTCTCTAAATTAATGTTTGCAGTATAGCTCACTTAATATTGTTAACGCTGCTCTACAGGAATTTCGTCAAATCCAACCGTTTCGTTGTTTTTCAGTGCATTGATTGCGTTGAAGTAAAGATTTTTTCTCTGTTGAGTGTTATAGTGCGTAATGAGGAAATTATTTCTTCGGAGGTATCATTGGACGTTGAATTCACTTCACTTTTAAAAACACAATTTAAAAAGTTCTCTACCACCTTTAGAGCCGGTCGTTCTCGGAAACTAACGGTGACAGAATTGTGGGATCCACTTTTTCGGCTTTTTCATCATTTTAATATCAAATGTGATCAATATTTTCGGTTCGTTTTTTTTATGAATCGAAAACTTTCCCAACAGTACATAATATGTACCTCCCTGTAGTAGCAATTAAAAATGGTGGCCTTATTTCACTTAGTCGTTACTTCACTTGGTTCTGGAAAATTTGTATTCATGGAAATAACCTAAAAACAAAACTAAAATTTACTGTTTTAAATAATTATTATACAAATGCATTTCCGCAAAATCCTATAATCTATTCCATGTTTGCTCAATATTAAATTTTTGTTTCAAATAATTAACATTTCAACCGAATTTCCTGTCAACATGCTCTAGTTAAGTTTTATTTCTTGAAAACCTACGGTAAACCATCATGTGTGGCATGTTATTACAGTCATAGATTCTCAAAACATCAGGATAACTTTACAGAATGTATCATATTCTCTTCCCTGGCATTCTAACTGTTAAGGTTTCTATAAAGTACTACAGATAACATACCCAGCAGCAGTTCGAAGAATTTCCAGAACCAAAGTAGTATTTTCAAGGAATTCTATTATGCATAGGTTTATCCAACTACACCAACTCTTATAGTAATTATAACTGTAAAAACAGCATCTTGCAATAGCAATAATAGTTTGCATATAATAGATAGTGGTATAAAGTTGACGAGGAATGGCTTTAAGTCGGCACAGAACAGAGCGGCGCGGCGCGGCGCGGCTTGGCGGCAGTAGCGGCGTCGAGACAGCTGCAATAGCATATTATTCAAAAGCGTGTGTATACAAATGTGCAAGATTAGGCCTTCGAGGCGCCCTTTATTATAATTCCCTTAACCTCTTTTTCAATTCAAAGAAAACATGCAATATTATACGTTCCCCTATCTATCCATACTCTACCCTACTACCATACACACTTGAATAGACTTTTCTCCAAACTGTGAATTGTATATGTTAATCTGCCTGTTGTGGAATACAAAATGGATGACGGCAGGATAAATAATTTAGATTTCTGTCTCCAGACTTTGGCTGGAAATTCTGAGTGTGCGGTGCGTTAGCGTCAGCGTCAGTATCAGTCCCCTCTGCTTCATTCGCAATATTACACCAAGGTTTGGGCATTTAAATGATTCATTAAATTTTTAAGATACAAGAGGAGTAACTGCAAACGATGGAATAATAATTTTATTATTATAACGCTTGGCATGTAACAACCTCTAAGTTCTGGTAATAGTAAACTCCTTCAGAAGATCTGCTGTAAGTATGTATGTACTATATACGAATATGAAAGGGGGTGGCTTTTGGGACGAAGTGAATTTTCGTGGAAATGTGTATTTCTACCATTATCTGCAGGCGTTAAGAAGTTGCCGCAGCAGATCGTCTTAGAACGTCTAAAGAGGAAATATGTTCATTTCATTATAGGGTTACGCCATTATTTGTGCTTAGCACTGGTTATGGCAGGCGTCTATAGAATGAAAAAAAATTTACTGTATAGGGGATGAATGTGCAGATGTACCTACAACGAATTTATATGAAAATACGAACTTATATAGATACAAACAAACATGTCGGAAATTGCCTTGGATGAGATGTATTGGTGTGGTTGCTAGAAAGCGTCAAAAGAGGTAATTTGATGGCTTCCCATTTAAGTGCTTCTACTATGAATGGTGTTTCCATAAAATCGTAGGTAATGTAATATATAGCTTTAGCCGAAGGTATCTATATAGCTTTTCTGTGGAAGTACATATAACGGAAAGGATGATTATGTTCAATTGAGTGGTAGTGAATTAGTTGTTCTCAGGCTGAAATATTTTTTTACCATAAAAAAGTAAGTTCTTATACCCGCCAATATTCAAGTTAAACAAACGATACAGATATTTAGGTATTGCATCCTTAAATTTAATTTTTGATTAAATATATGTCACTGAGTCACTTAGGAGTAAACTCTCTTTGAATATTTATGAAATTTTTGAATATTGCATGTTTCTACTTTCAGAAAAGAAAGGAATAAACATTTGAAAAATTAACACCATGTAAAGCTAGTTAAGAAAATGTGCAAACAATTGCATTCTTATAATATATTTAGTATATTTTTTTAAAAGTTTTTGTCCCAAAAAATTGGGACGTTAAAGAACCAACGCATTAAATCAACAACAATGCAACCGATTTTCTATTGCATTGCATTTTCACAATTTCCTAGCTATGGTGGACAAAATATGTCAATCCATATCCAAACATTTTCAATAATCAATTAAAAATAATAAGAAACCAAAATTTTAAAAACAGTTACCTTGGGAAATTATTATAAAAAGTAAAATAAAAAATTGCATCATCATTTTCGGCTCAACAACCGGGGTACGGTCCTGGCCTCCTTCAACAAGTCCCTCCACCTATCCCGTTCGGCGTTCTCAAGCCGACCCCATCCAGTTGCACCCCAAGGCTTCGGGCGTCCTGGTCTACGCCATCTCTTCAGCGTAAGCATGGTCTACCACGCTGCAGTCTGTACCACAAAGGACTTTCCGAGCCGGTTCCTCTTCGCTCATTCGAGCTAGGTGCCATGCCGTGGCTACCAGAGTCTATAGAGCTTAATTTTTGCTTCAAGGTAGATTGCGTACAATTCATGATTTTACTATCTCCGGAATTGTCTCATGCTCTTTGCTTGCATACTCTTTGAAATTTTTAGGCAAACTAAAAAAGTAAATGTCCCAAAAAAAAAATTAGGACAGACGATAATTGTTTTTTTACAATTACTTAAATTTTCTATCGATTTGCATTTAAAAAATGTTTCAATTGGTATAGCTGGTGGGCAACCTTCTTTCCATTATTTTTTTAATTGGAAAAGCGTGAGAGTGCAAAATTTTCTAAAAGTTGTACAAATGTTGAAAAACGATGTGAGAACGATTTCAATTATCAATTTTTCCCAATTTGACAGTATGTGGACCAATTGCCATCTTGCTTTTTTAAGAAAAATCATTCATAAATCTTAAGTTTTGTCAGTTAAAACGCCTAAAAGTATACTTTTTTTATTTTTTCATAATATTTACCGTTACGGAGATAATAAGCAAAAATCAGAAAAAAGTAAACTTCAAGAGGTCTTATATCTGAGAGTAAGAGTGTAAGCCCAAAGAAAAAAGTTGTGAATAAAAAGAAAGGTAATACATTTTTCAATTCAATTTTTTCTTGGAAGACTATCCGTTGTCGAGATATGGATTGGAATGAATTTTTCAAAATACCGACCAACACAGAACACTAACAGCTATATTATTTTTATATTCAAACAATCAACAATTTATTCAAATCGTGATTTTTTTGAGAAAATTTTTGAACAAAAAAAAAATCGAAAACGATTGGGACTTGAACAAACGAAAATATTTTTAGAAAAATATTGTCAAAATGATAATTTATCGAATAGCATTTTTATTTTTCAAACGTTATGTACCAACATATTCGTATATTCACGGAGCTAACTACATAAATGTCCGAAAACTAAAAATTGCTTTAAAAAACCACGGGAAGCATAATTGAATCAAATTTTCTGTAATAAATATTTTTTATTTCTGAATAAAACAATTAAATTAAGTACCTAAGCTAAAAAGCCTATTAAATATGAATTAAAGATAAGTATTCACTGAAACCTCCTCAACTAGCCAAGTTCTTTTGACGACAGGAAGTTCAAGTTTCAACATTACAGTAACATTGAACTTTGGTGGAACTTATTTTTTGTAATTTTTTGGTCTCTATTGTCGTTCAGAAAAGATTCAAATAAGTTTTATTTTAATTTTGTTCTACTATTTTTTTACAAAAACTGTTTTTTTTCTGCAATAAATTCAAATGAACGAACTAGTTCACTAACGTTAATTGAACTAAATTGATCGCTCATTCAAAAGAACTAAATTCCATGAACTTTAAACCAGTGTTACTATGGGAATTTCCCCCACTGTAATTAAATTTGTTTCGTTATAATTTTGAACACTTTGAAAGGAAATTTTCCGTCTCGCCTAAAGGAGTAGAAATAGACCCCTTCCTAGAGTTTATTTTTCTTTTTTAATTATTTAATTACTTTCTAAAAGTTTCACCCAATATATTTCGGTTCATCAAAAATTATATTGTAGTTTAAGAAATAAAAATAACAACAAATCTTAAATCTAGTCTCCGATGTCTTGAAGTTAGTCAGGCACTGCTATTTTTGTGGCCCTTGCCAGCCTTAATTCGTAAGTTAATGTTTTGTTATATTGCAAAACTTACAACGACGAATAAAGATTGTCAACCAAGGTTTTGAAAACTTCCAAAATCCCAAGTTTCCTTTCTTTCTTCTGATCTACCCCAAACTACCTCCGCTAATTTTTTTAAAAAAGGATCAAAGATAATAGTTTTGCAACAAAAAAAAGAAACATCTAAAAATCCCTTGGTATGAAAACGCGCTTCATTGCCTTAAAAATCCTATCTATCTTATTCACGAAGTTCATTAAACGGAAAATTGCCCAAGGTCCACTTAAGTTGATTTCACTTCGGTCAATTTTCCTCTTCATCTAGTCGAATCAAAATCGAAAAGCGTATAGTCGTATTTCTGCAATGAACTTTTAAATAGAAAAAGAGAAAGAAAAAAAAACAAAAGCGAGGTAAAATATCTGCTCACTCATCTGAATCACTCAGTCACCATTTCCCTTTTTTTTTTTTCTTTATTCAATAACCCCACTTTTGTACCTACATACATACATACAAAACTGAAATTGAAGAAAACACTTTCTTATATAAAATTGAGAATTGAAAATTCCTCAAATGTCCCACAAGCGACAAAAACAAATCTCTCCAAAACGTGAATTTGTCGAAAGGAGACCATTAAAATTGCCCGACCACCAATATCACCGAAACGTCTGGCACCATGAAAAGCTGAAAAGCCAGTACCTATAGTTTTCTACTATTGCTGCACACTGCCCATACAAACTATACCTCTCCAAATTCAGTCACGGACTTCCACGGGGCCATTTTGGCAATCAAATTGAAAACACAAGAAGGAAAGTAGAAAAAAAAAATTCACCATCATCTTAGATAATAATTTGAAAAAAAGGGAAAGAGCTACCTGTATCCTTTCTAATGGTGGTAGCCAATCAAACCAGAAAACTCATACAGAAGTTCGATGCTTGCCGAAACTGCGAGTCCTTATCCAACGGCCACGGAATTCTGTTGACAAAAAAAAAAAAACTTGATCCACGTTTGAACTTTAACCAATTCCTGTCCATGCATTGCAAAGACTGCCAAGGGAACAGGGAAGTCGTGCCGTCATCGGCTAAGAGACAGGGAGAATGGTTACCGACCCCGGATCTAGGCAAGTGATAAATTTCCACATGCTCTGCTCCGTTGCATTTCAGTCTGGAAGTTTCACCAAATACACACTCACATATATGTGAACCTTTGAATTCTTTAGAACAGCCAAATATCAATGGAATCAACATTCGGCTAAAACGTACATATATGAAGGCCACCTCTTCCAACGAACGGCGAACGACGATGAGAAGCCCCTTACCATACCCAACCCGTACAACCGGATATCATACCGATGATGATGATGGCTGAGCAATTTATCGCGTTTGATTGCAGATAATCGCTTCATATTTGCTTACCTTGAATGGCAGTCATGTATCCTGGTAGGAATTTTAACTCCCAAAATGGATGGATAGCACAAAAAAAATAAAGCGGAACCGAACCGGAAATGTGCTGAAGTATGAAACCATCCAATTGAGTGGAGTGTATTTGAATTTGTATGATGCCCATTGGGGTGAGAGAAAAAGTATTATAGCGATGACAGAGTATAATATTTTTTTGTTAAGGGGGTTTATAGTTTAAGGCGATTTATATGAATAGTAGAAGAACATAAAATACCCTCATATGTTAATCGAATATCATATGGATGGATTGCAAGCATATGGATGGAGATTGGTTCATCTTTACAAATTGTCAAATGTTTATGATGGAAATGTTTTATTGAGTTGTAGATATTTGTAGTTACAATATATTATTACATTCGATATGAGTAAGACTTTTAACTTGAATCCAAAAGTACGGGTACGAGTTCCGGATTACATGTTTTGCGTTTTTTAAAGAAAATGGTAGATCTTGTGTAAAAGAAGATGTAAAAACTCATGTCCCTCACTCTAAGCATCCACTTGTGGGGTTTGCCGATTAACTCACTATTCTTACTTTTATCTACGAACCCACTATGTCGCTCATTTTGCCCTCACGGGGCATAAGACCTCCACTACTTCTACGTGCCATGGTGTACGGGTCCTGGAGATATATTTCCGCTATATCCAACTTTTTCGAGAGCTGACTTTTCTTGTACTGTTCTTTTGTCCAGTACTTCTAGATCAGCCCGCTCGTCTACCTGCATGAGTGACAGAGTTCTATTACATCGCTTGACTCGCAATGTACGTTTTACCCTTACCATTCTAACCATATGGCCAATGCATTTGAGTTTACGTCCTAGTGTGAAAGAGTCAATGGATTCCTGTTCTCTCATAAATTTCATCATTGGAGATATGGTTGGACCAGAAAATCCTCAAGATCTTTCTTAGACATCTATTTACGAACATTTGTAGGTTTCTATAGTTACAGCGGATGTGTCTGAGTACGGGTTTAAGCTTGAAGAGTTGTTTCTCTATGCTTTGGACAGCAAACCGAGCGCAGCCCTTACTTTCCCGAATCGGTTATTAATATCTAGTGCATTTCTGCAATCAGTAGATATAATATTTCTAAAATATTGAAAATTTTCTGGTTGTCCAGAAATATCTCCAGTATCAGTATCAAAGCTGTTTCTATTTTTTTTTTATGTTTTGGTTTTTAGCGTAACAATTTCAGATTCTTTTTCCATCCTTACTGGCAACTGCTGGAAATCCATTATCTTATGACAGAGCATACATATATCGTCGACGTGGTTAAAGTGTTTGAGTTGTGATTGCAGAATCCACTGAATTCTGTCACTTGCGATACAAGAAAATCTTTTCCCCTTCTGATCGGAGACAGGAACATCGTCGATACTTTTACGTCACTCGAACACCGACGTAACGTTTCCTTTCTCTTACTCTTTTATCGTTACTTTTACGGTAAGTGCTCTAATAAAATAGCCAGTTGCATTCCTCCCCTTAAACGATTCAACCGTAATAGCCGCTCTCCAGGAATGCTCATCAGTTTACTCTTGAACCCAATTTCGGGCGTACTGTCAAGTATATAGGGATTCGTTTTTTAGCCATACTACGCGAATGTGGAATACCCTTCCACACTCTGTCTTTAACTCTCATTGTGATGAACTGAAATTCAAATTCAAGACTAATGTTCACCGACATCTCTTTTCAAATCCCCTCCCACTTACCTAAGGCTCGCACTGTGTCTCTGACATATAAAGGGCAGATAAAATCCCTTTTAGTGCGCGCTAAATATTAAAAAAAAGCTGTCACTAATAAAAAAGTGAATACATTTTGTGAAGCGGAAGTCCAACTTTCCACGATTTCTGTGTGCATATTTTTGTAGTAATGTAGCGTTCCTTCAATTTTATAGCAAATCCGAACGGCTTAAGTGAAATGCACTCTATTCTTGACAAGTTATATTTTTGGCGAATAAGTCAATTTCTCGCAAAAGGCCGCAGCCCATAAGACTGAACTGGGAATCGAACGCAGACCTCCCACATGTCAGTCCTACGCACTAACCTATCACTTATCATCAACAGGAATATTGGTGAAAGTATACAACCCTGCCTAATCCCATTCCCATTCTATATTGTAAAAAAGCGTCCTCACATTCCAAGAACTAGCAGTTTCAGCTTATTTAAATATATGCAAATATTTTCCCAGGCAACCGTGATGAATGTAAAAAAAAAAAGTACTTAATCGTGAATGATTTGTTTCTTTAATGGCTCAGGCCAAGTCTTGGAATTTAGTAGTTTCTCTATCAGGGATGATGATGATGAAGGTTCGCAGGATTCACCATAGAAAACTTCGAAAGGCCACCGTATTTGGTATTGTTGCATGACTGAGGTGAACTAATTGCACTTGTCGTTTCGATCATAGAAGATGGCAGAGTTTTCCGTCACT
Organism: Syrphus vitripennis; assembly: GCA_958431115.1. Classification (NCBI taxonomy): domain Eukaryota; kingdom Metazoa; phylum Arthropoda; class Insecta; order Diptera; family Syrphidae; genus Syrphus; species Syrphus vitripennis. The sequence continues at coordinate 76,881,542 of OY288110.1, forward strand.
TCATCTACTACAAGCTTGCGCAATGCTCATGTCTTGTTCCGGTTGTTCACATACAATTTAGGGTACAGAAGCACTGAAAATATTGCACAAACTTTCTTGCATTATCAATTTAAAAGATATCAAGGATCAAGAAAATTCACTACAAGGATGATACCGATACCATTGTTGGAGTTTTCTTCTCCATTGTTAAATCAAATTTTTACATATAACCCAAATTGTGTCTCTCTTCTTAGATTTCCTCTTATTATTTTAGAACTGGTAGCCACTGGAAATGATTCAAGGTGTGCACAAAGTTGAGACATTATTTTAAATAACATATGTAGGTTAGGTTCCTGCTTAAAAAATTCATTGTTCTCATTTCATCTGTCCTATTATGATGCAATTATCTTTTATCATTAAAATCACCGAATGAAACTGTTATAACAAAACTATTTACATAAACTGGAAAAGTTACACAAAATCAAAAAAAAAAAAAATTAATATCGCCTTCCATTACCATTATACCATAACCTTAAACATTTCAATTCCCTTATCGTTAAAATCCAGTAATACAGTTATCTTTGCATCCATTAACCTAAAAATAAAAATTGGCACAAATCCCAGAAATTTAATCGCTCTATGCTAACGATATAACTTTTTTAAATAAATTCCATAGCAGTGTATAGGGGACTGGTTGCATTTTTAATACATACATAAGTTGAGATGATAGTACCGTTTCTATATTTGTTTTCTTGTGAACGTCAGGTCGTTTGTGTAACTTATTCTACTTTATTCTATTTTAAATATTTTTTGTTAGTACTTAACCAAAACAACAAAAATAATTCCTGTCAACTTATCATAATATTCACATCCATTTCCCATAAAATCTTATATTTTGGAAATATGATTTTTTCAAATTTTCAATCTTCTTTTCAAAAATCTCATTCGATAGGTGCATCGAAAATTCAATAAAAGTGTTGTAAAAGTATGAGTCAAGTAAAAATGTACTAAGAGGGTGCTTGTTTTTTAACTTTGGCGAAAAAGACGCGTCTACCCTCTAATCGCTTCTATCACCTGTAAATCGGAAATAAAATATTTTTTTAGATTTAGTTTAAGGCGTATTTACCTATCACGTGGCAAAACTTGAGAAAAATACACAGTTCAACAATTGTTTTATTTTCCAATACACAAAGCCGAAATTTCAAAAATATACATTGAGCTGTTTTTGAAATATTATAATTTCTATTTATTTTATTTCATTTTTCAAAACTAAACTTTTTTTTCAAAAATTTTTAGAGAAAATCGAAAATACAAAAAATTATTGTATAGGAGTTAACGGTACGGTATGCATTCTATAACAACCTCTAATTAAATTCATCTTTACTTAAAAATATGAAATCGGCATTCTTTCAACTTAGAAAAATTGAAATCAATTGATTGCAAGTTTTTCGGACGTCGCGTCGTGCATTCATTGAATTTTTCGCATTTTTTGTTGCATTCATTGAAAAATTTTGAAAGAAAAACTGTTTCAACAAAAAAACATTAAGACTTTTCTAAAGCTATGCACTAAAACAATTTGATTTAAAAACCGAATTAAAGAATAGAGCCTTGGTTTTAAAAAAAAATAAAGCCGTTCTTTTAATTAATAATTTTTTTAAATCCTCTCCCACGGAGGGAAATAGACCTCCTCACGCATGCAATTTTTTTCTTGCTTTCATTCAACTTACACGGCTTTTGTCACCTCTTATGTAAATCACCATTTGAAAAGAAGAAAACCTCAATTGAATTTTTCAACCAGTTTTTGATGTTTTTGCTTATATCTTTAAAAGTATAAGTCTTACAAAAAAAAACATAAAGTCTTCAATATCTTTTTATAAATAACGACTGATATTGCAATTATATTCGCTCTTTGATGAATAGCTCAACAAACTTGTTGTTACGTAGTTATACCCATTTCTGGTTAGAAAATTACAAAAACACTCTTCTAACTTATTAAAAAATCAAAAGCAATTAGTGTTTTGAAAATAATTGAGTCGAGTCTATAAGTAGTGACCGACCATATACACCACAACCAGGTATGTACATTGTACATCATCAAAAACAATATCAAGAGCGAACCATAAAGATTGTTTAATCATTATGTGGGTAGTCAAAGTAGTTCCTCATTAAAACGTCAGCGTTACAAAATCAAAGGACGTAACATTATACTCGTAAAGTCGTAAGCAAAGTTTCAACAATCTTCTTGGTCCTTTTGCTCAATTTGTTGGAAAATAATACTTTTCTTTAATGATATTGCGCTATCGCCAGAAAAGGGCAAATGTTGAAAAACTGAAAACTACTGCTTTTTCCAACTATATGGATGTAGGCACATAGCTAGATAGAAGGTGGAAGTGACTGTCCAGCTTTGGTAGTAACTTGGGAAGTTCTTTTTGCTTTTGCTTTTGTTTTTGATTTTTAAAATTTTCCATTTCCTTTGTGTCGTGTAAACAACACCTTATTTTATGAAAAATATACGGCAGCAAAAAAAAAAAAGTAATTTTCATTTGCCCTGTTGGGAATGGGAGTGCAACCCTTTTTGTCCCATACTCTACTCGCATTGATTTTAATTTGACATTCCTTTCATTTGCAGCTTTGGATGGAGCAGAGGATGTGCTATTGAAAAGAGCCAGACACGTCATTACGGAAATTAAGCGCACACAACTGGCTTGCGAGGCAATGCGGGACTGCAATTTCGAAAAGGTGAGTTGAGTATCTTTGGGAAAAGTGTATATATAGAGTTGGGGCTTAAAGCCCTTACAAAAAAAAAAAAAAAACAAGTTACTGTTATAATGTAGGAGAATGCAAATGGAGTGTGATGGACTAAAGTGTCAATGGGCTTGATTTTGCCTTTGCGCTGATGACGTTTTTGAATTCGGTCCTCGTCGTCGTAGAGTTACTTACTTTCGACGTTTCTATTTTTATTTTTTCCAACCCGGTTTTTATTAAAATTCTTTTGCACCTTCTAATTACGCAAGGGACGTACATACATATTTCTGTGTGAGTTCAGCTCAGCTCACTGTGCATTATGTGATTCTTTTTATATCTCAATGCGGAACTTCCGGCAGCTTTTAATCTGGTTATAATACTTTTTGCAAAACAAGCACAGTGCGCTCTTTTCATTCACTGACATCTTTTTCGCAAAGGTGTGAAGTTGCACTGCAGGCAAATCTGCAACAGTGTATTCTTTGTGAAATTCTTTGGTTCTTTGATTAAAAATCATAAAAGAAATAAATTTTTTTTTTGGAGGGATTGAGGATTTTGCTTAAAAATATTAAAGTAAGCTGGATGGAACAAAATTTAGTATTTTTTCAATTTTCTCAAAAACTAAGTAAAGACAAAACCATTTGCTTTTCAATTTTCGATTTGTTGTATTTTTGTTACTGTTACCGTTAGTTCTTTTATATTTATTGGAACTGCTTTTAAAAAAAATAGAATGTTATGAAAACTATTTCTTTAGGCAAAACTTCTTGGGTTGGAACTAACAAGGGTTTGAAAAATGTACGGATTGAATTTTTTGTTGAGTGGTTTCGAACCTGAATTTTGTAGTAGTAAAATAAAATTTAAATAATTCTTTAAGAAAAAAAATCAATATTCAAGAGCTATAAATAATTTTTTTTATTTTTTATTTATTTATTATATAAATGCCTTTGAGATCAATCTCATATAAGGCTGTTAACATGTTTACAATTTTTAATTTTGAAAATATGTCAATTGAAAGTTAACAAAAAAAGGTGTGGCAAGTGCAAATAAGAGTTAAAATAAATGTAAAAGTAAATTGGCGATGAAACAATATTTAAAGATAAACAATATTATAAAAAATGATAAATGAGTTCAAATAGTTTGAAAAGTGAAAATGTGATAGAGAAAAAAAAATTGACAAATATAAACTTGCAAGATTGCTCTATTTGATATTGTATAAAAAGTAACATTATAAGTATCTACCAAGTAGCATTTTTTTAACGTGTGATTTAAATTTATTGACTTTAAAATCTTTAATTTGACTGGGAAGTTTATTGTAGAGTTCGATAGATTTGAAGAGTGTTGAATTTGTGCCATAACGGGTTGTAGTTGGTTTTACTTGATGCAACTGACGTCCACTTCTAATGTTGTACGGATTGTGGTTCTTTCTTTCTGTGAGTGTAGTATTTGTATGGACGGAAGATTTTGTAATTTTGTGGATATGGGTAACCATGTTCATCTCGACTTCGTCCTTCACCATCAGGATCTGCATTTGATTGTAAAGCGTAGCTGTATTAGTCAACCTTTCAAGACCGTACAGGTTTTTAAGCGCTTTGTTTTGAATGACTTGTAAATTTTGCCTGAGGTACTGAAAGGTTGATCCCCAGACATTGATACCATAAGTAAGATGGCTGTGAAAAAGTGCATAGTACATCTGTTTCTTTAAGCAGTTTGGAATGTTGTTGCAGATTCTTCCAAAAACGCCTGCTATGCCAGAAAGTTTTTTTGACAGTTTGTGTATGTGGTGTTTCCAATTTAGAGACGAATCAACCCACAATCCCAAGTACTTGAACTGCTCGACACGCTTAACTAAATTGGTTTCAAACATAATGTTAATAGGGTTATCTGCTCTGCTATTCATGATGTATTTAGTTTTCTTGACGTTTAAGGATAATTTGTGCATATTCATCCAATTGTAGATAACAGCTAAATCCCTATTCATGTGAGTTTCTAGGTCGAGCGTATACTTTTCGGAGTACATAAGACATATGTCGTCTGCAAACAGTATTGGTTGTCCTTTGAGGCTTGTTTTTGTTAGGTCGTTGATGTATATGCAGAAAAGCGTTGGGCCAAGTATGCTTCCTTGTGGCACACCAAAATGAATATTATGCTCTTATGTACGTCCATTGGATTTTCGAAATGCTTCAATAACGAATACCTTCAATAACGAATACCTTCAATAACGAATACCTTCAATAACGAATACCTAAATTCTGTCTGTAGGTCTTGAAACTTGGAATTTAAGTTTTGTAGCTCATTTCCTAGATTGGTAATCGAAATATTTTCTATCTTGATCCAAAAATAACGGTTCCTCCCATAGAATCAGATTTTTGGTTTGACAGATTGCAAACGAATTTATATGAAGAAGGTCTATAATATCCTACATATATCAAAATTTTCAGAAAGAAAAAAACATTTTGAAACTTTCTTGAAAACTCAGAATAATTTTTTTTTTTTTTAAATTTGTGTTTTTGTAATTTCTTCTTTTTTTTATTCTTTTCATGTTTTTCACTTATGGCAATCTTGTTTTTGTAATTTTATTTGTTGAATCTAAAATACTTTTACATTGGACCAACTTTGCGCGATCGAGTTGTGCATTTTATTTTTCTTGTTTTGACACTATTTACACAACCTTTCGACACATCTTGTGTTGTTTCAAAAACAAGTCCATTCTTCTTCTTTATTAAATTATTAGGAAATTGATTTCAGTGCACTGAGGGTGTTTTTGGTTTTGGCAGAATTTTGTTGGGCAATATTATAGTGGCGAAAAATATACCCGCTTGCTTATAAAAATTTTCTGTAAATGGTTCTCAAAGGACTGAAATTGTACGGGAAAACAAAGTTCTTGTCTTCCGTATAGAGTTCAATATCGTAGTCAACGGTATTTCAGACTGTTTACTGTCCCACTCCTCGATTAGAGCAGATCTCAGCCCACTAAGTGCCTTGGGAACGGCAGGCCGCTGTCTTATCATTTTTCCCAGCGGGTCTTAAGCGTGTGCAGGCCAAGTCATCACATCGATTTCCACATCTTCCAAGTAGTCCGTAACGCACCTGGCAACGATAGGTCTAGCATTTTCGTGCATCAACAAGAAGTCTTCACCAATAAATGGTGAGAACGGAACCACATATTCCTCCAGAATGTTCCTAATATAATAGTTTACCAATCCTTCCACGATGCACAGCTTAGTTTTTCCGTGAATAGAAATTCCTTCCCACACCGTGACGGAACCTCCACAGAAATGTTCCCTCTGGGCAACTGTTGCCGAAGAGTATCTCTCGCCTAATCTTCTCCACACTCCATCTGGTGAGCGGAGACAAAACCTGGTCCCATCAGTGAAGCCCAGTCGCCGTCGGTCTAACGTCGTTGAAAGAGAGCAAATTACATCCCACATCGTCGTTTGTGATGTACCGTGAGTCTTGGTACACGAGCAGTTCTTCTTGATCTCAGGCCACTCGCCGCTAAACATTGCCTCACAGCTGCCCCTCGTATTTGTTGAACTCTGTGAGACAACATTTACGCGATTTCGGAAGCCAAAATTGATCTATTTATTTAATTTAAGGTTTGATTTTTTTCTTAAATGCATTTTTCTTATAATTCTTGTGTGAAAAGGAAAACATAAAAATTATAAACCTTTCGTGATTATTCGTCCAATACAATTAAAAGTGTAAACATTTTAGTTTCAACATGGATTAAAAGACCAAATGTTTCAATGTTTCGGAATCGATCGGGACACATCTCCTCTCGACTTCCAATTCCTTAATTACAAAAAAAACTTTAATTCGAAAAAAAGATTAATCCACATGTTACACATTTCACATTGAACAAAGGATTCTCGGAAATGGTAAAAAGTACTTTTTACCGTTTAAGCCAATATATGGGTAAAATGAGTTAGTGAGGTAGAAACTTCTGAACTTTTTCACATCCATACATACACAAACTCGTCGTATTGTCAACACGAATTAAATCAATCTTTTTCCTCAGTATTTCTCTGATTACTTGCATTTTGCTCATAATACAAATTTCTATATTATACAGAATAGAAAACTCACTTATTTTCTTATCGTTTTTCTCTTTTCCACAGATGGGCAAACTAATGACTCAGTCTCATGTGTCACTACGTGATGACTTTGAAGTGTCGTGCAAAGAACTCGATGTCCTTGTGGATTCAGCCATTAATTGTTCTGGCGTTCTGGGATCACGTATGACTGGTGGTGGATTTGGTGGATGTACGGTGACACTAGTTGGTCAAAGTTCAGTTGAGAATGTGATCGCAAGGATGCGAGAAAATTTCAACGAAAAATTCAATAATACCGGACAGAATCTGGAATTTTACATCTGTACTCCCAGCGATGGAACTAGGAAAATTTAATTTTGAATTGAATCCGACGTAGCTATATGAAGTTCACCAACAACAACTGGCATCAGCATCAACATCAACATCGCATCACATTGCCAACAGCATTGTCCATCTATATAGATTGTATGGACACTTCTGCAACAGCCAGGGATTGTGATACAACTTTCCTCACCATCGACGTGATGAAGGGATAATTTATTTTAAAAAAAGTCCATGAGTCTCTAGCAATGTGTAGTCTTTTCTTTTCCTTTTTTTAAACTTGTTTGCGATGTTATTGTTGTGGATCGGATTGTATTTAATATAAAATTGTGAACTTTTATTCATTTTAATTTTTTTTTATTCACTTTAATTAAGTTAATAAAAGTTAAAAAGTCAGAGGTATCACTGTAATATTATTTGCTTAGTTTTGAATGTGTTGCTTAGTTAGTTAAAAACGGTTAACATTTTTAAATAAAATGTATAAAAATTGTGTTATTAAAAAAAAAATGCTGACACAATTGATATATTTAAAATGAGAAAAAAAATATGTACAAGTATATAAAATATTTTTATCAATATATTTTAACAGTTAATAAAAAAAAAACAAATATTATTAAATAAAATATTCAAAATATGAGATGAAAATAAAAAAAACAGAATAGATACGTAAGCAAATTCTAATTCTAATTCTTGTGATGGTACTTTTTAATTAAAAAACAAAACTGTTATTTCTGTGAGTATGGTTCATAGATAAGGATATTCGCTCAATATTCTTGGTATTGCTCAAGCCAGGAAATTGTTTTCTAACCCTGCAAGGACACATTTATAAAAACGACTGGACTAACAACGACTGAATTAACAAAAAAAAAAAACTGCCTTATCATTTCTGAACTTTCCTATCGACGCTGTCAGTTTCTGATTTGAATATTTGCATGGCTCAGGCTCAGAATACTTTTTCAGTTGTTTTCGCTGAGGTATTTGGGATTTTAGAAGAACATTTAGTGCCGACCTGCAAATGACGGATGAGGAAAAACGTGAGGCTAGAGCATATTTTTATAGAAAATTTAAGATCCCTGGCGTGGTTGGTGACAATGCTCACCTATTTTTGAACCGTGAAGGATTTTTTAGCCTCAATGCCATCTAAATCTTACATTTTTTTATTTTACTTTTTTTTTCATTCTGAAATCTCTTTAAATGGTGAACCTAAGGCATTGACATCATTTTGGACTCTCTCCCAGAACTTTTGGTTTTCCTCGGATGATTTTTTTTGTAAGGTTTTTCGCTATGTACGATAGAGTCTTCATAAATTCCACCATTTCTCTAAATTGACCCCTATTAGTTGTTCGTTTTCTATAAAATATGTTAAATAAACACATCGGCCCAGGGCCTCAACCAACAATAGGTTTGTTCGTTGAACTTTACCCAGGGTTGACTCAGGTTTTCTTGACAACCCTAAAAGTTGCCAAAAAAAACTTGGGTTTTTCAGTTCAGTTCAGTTGTCAATTGTGTCTTTGACATTCAAACCAGAAAAACAGGAATTTTGTACTCTGTGCTGTAATAGTTTAAATTGAAATTTGTACGGATTCACCCGTTGCACAGTCAACAACATCAAATGTTTCCATTTCTACTTCTATTATAGTTGGACTGAATTTATTTATTCTATTTATTTGTACTTAAAAAATAAAAAATTACCTGCAACACGTACATAAATCCTCAGCAAAACAAATGCTTCAAACTCGTGTCAATTTTACAGTTTATTTTTTACCTCAACTCACCACAGCAAAAAACCTTCAAAAACTTCAGGGCGAGTTCAGGGCCACCCCAGGTCTCAAAAAGCACAGAATTTCATTGTCAGGGTAAGTTCAGGTTTTTCAAAAAACGCTTTAGGGCGATTCCAGGGTGACTTCAGCGCTCAACGAACAAACCTAATGATTTTCCAGTTTCGCACGCCAGTATAATTGAGGTCATCTCCTACCTCCGTGCAAGACCTGAGTAACCGCGACTTCCTTTCCTCCGGCGCGGCGCGGCGTTCGAAGACTTTCCGGGCCGGAGCGTTAGGGTCCATTCACTCTACATGACCCAGCTATGTTGACTAAATATGTTACATCTCCATGTGTGTGGCCTTTTTTTCGAGATCTTAAGCGAAAAAAAGTCTCCAGATTATTTTTGTATTGAATAACATGAGGGGCAATGAGTACCAAGAACTTTTCTTTATAAAACTCTTATAGCTTTCGATTAAATTGCCAAAAAAAAACTGAATTTCATTTCCCTATAAAGTTAAGCTCCTTACCTAATTAATTCATGGCTGTTCTACTCTTCGATCTAGTTTTCCGTTTCTATTCGAAATATTGCTTGAAATTATACCAAAATTTAATTTATTTGTATTGTGTTTGTGTCTAATAAGCCATAAGCTTCCAAATAAATATTTTTTCCTTCACTTACTAACAAAGAGTTTCACTATATGCCACCCTCCGCCTCCTGCAAAAATGTTGCCAGAAGACAAATTTTCAAATAATTATTTTAGATTTTCCATACTGTCACCCCATCTGTCGAGAGATTATCCCCCAGGAACTACCAAGGCACGAGTCCCAAATAAAGAACAATTAATATTTATTAGCCAAAAACAAACTAAAATGTTACTTGATGTGAACACCAAATTCATATGAATTTTGCGTGAGGAATAATAAAGACATCAACCAAAACAAAACAACAACAAAAAAAAAAAAATCAACACATAGAAAGGGCTATATACAAAAAGAGATAAATACCACGATTTAGTTGAGTTATTAACTTACCAACAAATATGGATTAATATCTACTCCACTCATTTGGCATCACATCTAATGACTGCTATTTATCTTAAGAACATGACCAGACAATAACATTCCCCAAAAAATGAAGGCGAATACCATATGAGCTATGGTGTAATGCCAGTTGGTCTGCGCGAGTATAAGCGTGTGTCTTGCTTGGCTGAGATGTGGTGTAAGGAACTATAGCTGAAGATAAATGGAAGGCATGATATTGTAAGGATTTGTTTAGTTTCCGGGCTATGTTGTGGCTTGGAGCACTAAAGTACAATGCTTTCTGCATTAAAGGCACTCTGTTCGAAAAAGGATGTTAGTTTAGTGACGGAGTGTGGTAGATATAATATGTATATTACAAAATTTCCTCAACTAGAAAAAAAAAATATAAAAGAAAAGTGCCTTAGTAAAAATGTACATGTTACATATTATTATGTATAATGCAATGCACGTTACTCATCACTAGCTAAATGTTACTCGCTACTGGTTATATGCTAATCGTTAGCCATAACGAGCTAGTCGCTACTCGGTTTTTGTGTTATTCGTTGCTCGCTGTACTTTTCACTGCATCTTCTGCTTCTTGCTACTTGCCTATGTTTTCACGTTACTAACATCTCACTGCCTGCTTCTACTGACTATCGACTTTTTATCACTCGCTACTCGTTACTAGCATTAGGTTTAATCGAGACTTAAAACACACTACTCGATCATTAATCAGAGCATACCATGCACGTTGCTACTCGTTGCTCGTTTCTCAGTAGCTACTTGATATTACAACGAGTAGCAACGTGCATGGTATGTTGATAATTGACTCACTTTTCGGAACTCGTCGCTGTTTAACCCTTGATCACTTCCAGCCCATCGCATTACGCTATCGTTACTCTTCACTCATTTCTATTTAATAACGGCTAATCACAGTTCTCCGTAATCTTGGTCATTGCTACTACTACTAGTACTTCGAAACTTGCCACTCGCCATTAGCTGCTTATTAGTGGTTATTTGCTCGTTACTTCCAACTTACTTCCTATTAATAGCTACAGCTACTCGTTCCTGTTAAGCCATTGATTATAAATGGATTTTCGTAACTCGTTGCTTATCACTTACTACTAGTGCCTTGCTTCTCATTTAAGTCATTAATTACTACTTGTCACAATATATTATGTAACTTGTTGCTGAATAGTTTATTGCCCGCTACTCGTGCCACTCACTATTCACTGCTCGAAACTCGTTAATCGTTAATCACTACCCGCCACTTTTTACTTGTCACTGGTTACTCATAGAACATTCTTCTCACCACTCGCTACATTCCACTTCCAACATGCCATTTTCTATTCGTCACTTGCTTTTCGCTACTCACTGCTCGTTACTCGCTACCTTCTACCTTCAATTCGTTCTACTGCCACTCGTTTTATGAATCGACAATCTAACGCAATAAAAACACAACAAATACTTTCAGCATAAACTTCCTAAACTTTATTTGAAGATTTCAAAAACAACCTTATTAATCTTCAATATCACAGACATCGCATGACGGCTTATTGAAATCTGTAAATAAAAACCATTTAATAACTCATTAGCGTTAGTGATAGCTACATGTGAAAAAAATTCTTCTTCTTCAAAAAAAACAAGAAAAACTTCATCTTGTCATCATCAATAAAAAAAAAAAAAAAAAACTAATAAAACAAAACTGAAGACACAATATAATCGGGCTGTCAGGGATTAAGTTAAAATGAGTTTTCATCAACTTCATCCTGATGATGATGCCTAGCACACTCCAATTAAGCAATTCCAGTCCGATGTCCAAAAATCAAACTTTCTGCCACAAAGTTAAACTACATGAACTCTCTGCACAACAAGGCACAGCCAAATAAAATATAAGAAAAGTATTATTTTGATGACCGAGGGGGAGGCAAATAGCAACCATTCCAAATCCAAATCCACATATACATATACCAATCCAGAAGTTATAAATCCTTTGCAGAAAAATGTGCTCAGCCATTAACCTATTGCCAGCATTGATTTCCTTTGTCGGTTGTTGTTTTTTTTTTCTTTTGCTTTTGCTTTGCTTTTTTTTACTTTATTCGTATCTCTAAGTTACTTTTCTACGTTTTTTATTCACTTTTTGTCCGGTTTGGCTCGGTCGAAAAGCTTAAGTAGGAAATCATGTTGTGGATGGACAAAGGACGAAAAAAAAATATATAGGAATATAAAAAGTTGCGAACAAAGTGGATATAAAAATCAGAAGCAATAAAAAATTGCTGGACCTTTTTTTATAATATATATACAGTATACACGTGTACGTATATTATTTTTGCCCACATAACATTCCTTATATTTACAGCAGGCCTTAAGGAGACGACGAAAGATGGGGAGCTTACGTTTAGAAGGAAGGTATAGAATGAAGTGGTATTGAGGTTGAGAATTTTGTTTTTTTTTTTATTCTTTCATCTTCCGTGGGAAATTTTAAGTTTATTGGCCATATGGTCGATATCCTATAAAATGATTATGAGATTCTTTGACTTTGGGATTATATGAGGAGATTGTTAAACTATTTCTTGTGCCAGATTTAAAAGGTCGGGTGATAATCTAAAACGTGGGATCCTTTAAATAATAAAGTCAATGGCTAGGCAAGGTGATTTGTTGACCTCTATCACCGCCACCTTTGTCGTATAATATGGGATCTGATGGTATGGATATAGGAGACCACCAAACTTATGGCATTTCAAAGCGTACCGCTATTAATGTCTCATGACTGAAATACGTTAATAGCTATAAAGGTCTTAATAATATTTCGTGAAGGATGTGCGAGGTTAAACCTCTTAGCATTATTTTGCTTTCGGCACATGTTGGGTGTTGGATACTTTAGTACTTGCTCTCGCTTTCTATTCTTTTTGTTAAGCCTCTTAATTCAATGGCTTGGGAACTCACAAAGTAGTTTTTTATTTTTATTTCCTATAGTCTCATAATTTCGCATAAGATATGAAATGAAGTTATAAACAAGGTAAGTTCTATTAAGGCAAATAAAAATGGCAAACGGAATGGATTTGGTGTCAAATAAACTTAAAAAATGGTCTAAAAAGTTAGTTCCTATTTTGTACTGAATTATTTTTCAAATCTCAAAATTTATTATTTTACTGAAATTTGTTATGAATTAATTATACTCAAAAGCTAAATGTAAACGTAATGCATGCCACATAAGTACTGTGCGGCCGAAGAAAGAATGTCTGTACTTAACAGAACGTCCGAAGTTGGGCTCAATAGTAAGAATTCCTGTAAGAGCTATTACCTCTAATTTGTTTCAGAAGGAATGCAACAGCTATTTCATTAAAAAGCTTTTTATTAAAGTAGCGGTAAAAAAATAATGAAAGGCATAATATATTTCGACGATAGTGAAGCAATTGTTTGCATGATACTTCTATCACATATCAATTTTACAGCTGTTGTAAAGAAAGCTCAAATGCGTTCTGCTATTTAAGCAGCAGAACGCTTTTGAGCTTTTCTTTGCATAAAAGAGCTTTAAAATTGATAGGTGAAGCTCAAATGCGTTCTGCTGCTTAAAAAGCAGAACGCATTTGAGCTTTCTTTACATAAAACAGATTTAAAATTGATAGGTGATAGAAGTATCAGTACGGGTTGTATTCTTTTTCTTTTTTATTCTTTATTTTGGTTGAATGTTTGTCCGATCAGAAGTGGAGATAATTTTAGCGATGTCAAATTTTTGGTTATTCCATAGGTCAGGTTAGTAAGTGGGCTTTCAGCAGTTGATTTTATTACCGTCACACTTAGATCAATGTAGATCCATTGTGATACCCTTATTGAGTAACCTATGACAAATCCTATGACAGCCAGCTATTGCCCGAAAAGTCGAAAGGTGCCTTCAAGTTAGTTGAATTAAAGAGTTTCTGTCGTCACATAATCACATTGGTGAGGAGAGGTTTACGCGTCAAGAATATTCTTGGGCGTGTTCCGATTCTTTATCCCTCCAGGGTAAATCATCCTTCAACCAGGCCCCTAGCGGCAGTGGCCTCAATCAACGTCAAATAAATGGGTTAGACACAATAGTTTGACCTACCAGAATTTAGCTATAAAGAATTTTGAAAAAATTGAATATTTTGAAAAATAAATGTCTAGACCACAAAAAGCGATTGATGATGCCGATTTAAGGATTGGATTCACTGCTCGGTGAGATACCAAAAAAAATTAAACAATGCACTATAACTTACCCACTTTATAAAACAGAAACCAGATTTAACATTTCCAATTACATTTTGAACTTAGAACTGTTAAACCCATTTCCTGTGGTTCAATAAAACACCATCACCTCCACGTTAGGCTACCATTATGCATGTATTAGGCCAGAGTTATATGCGCGTTAGTGTAAGGTAGGCGTTAGGTTGGGCGTTAGTTTGGGCGTTAGGTCAGTGCTAAACGTAAATGCTGTAAAAACGCTTGAAAAATACACCGGAAAATTACTCGGTGTCCTATAGAAACACCACTCTCTTGGCAGTAAGCAGTGTTATTCAGTGCTGTATGGTGAATCTTCGATATTTGAAAAAGATTCATTACTAATTCGCTTACCTCCCGCTTTAGTTCTTGGTGAAAACGTCGAATAGAAATGTAGTGAAGCTTTAATTTTTAATTTAATCTGTTTTACCATTTTGTACCTTTATTATATACGACTTAAAAAAAAAAACAATCTATGTTTTTGAATTTATTCATCATAAAACATCTAAAATAACATAACAAAAATATCTCAGTATATTTTTCATTATTAACCCGTTCATATATTTTTTTCTTCTCATGCCAATAACAAAATATTTCTTCAAAATTTTAATGTTTACCTCTATCTATGTATTTACGACCCTGTCGCCATCGTCTACTCCTATTCCATTCGTAAATCTTCATCTCATAAATTTGCATATTGATGGTTGTGATGGATTTCAAAACCCCGTCCATATAGATAACATTGTCAAATTGCTAAGCGAAACATAACTTCGAATTTACGTATTCCGTATTCATGCGGAAATCCAAACAGTTCATACATTTTTCAATGTTCCATATAAGAAAAAAAAAAAAATACAAATCCAAACCCAGAAAAATCAAAACCCTTATAGCCACAACCAATCCCTCTGTCCCAAAAAAAAAGAACGAAAAAACGAAAAACTTGTATAAACAAATCCGATTTTCTCATTCATCCACTGGAAAAACACACATATACTCAGCGCCCTCTATCTCTAGCTCTGATGGCAGAATTTGGATTCGTTTTGGTTTTGGTTATTTGTATCTCTATGTTAGAAAACTGGAATGAGTTATTTATTGTCTTCTTTCAGCGAAAAACTTTTAACATAACAACAACAAAAATGTAAAAAAAAAAAAGACAACCCTTTAAATGCGATAGTTTACTCATAAGCTTTGCATCCGTCGTCGTCGTCGTCGCTACTCTGCTCCTGCTGCTGCCACTGCCAGTGCCACTGCCGGTGGGACCGTTTTTGTGTGTTGAAAGGCTTACAATTTATGCCAACGAAATATCCGTTTACAGCCGATAAAATTTATTGGCGTAAATATTCCAAAAACAAAACTTAACAGATTATTAAAACTTAAAAGAGTTAAGAGTTTCGAGACTTGACTTGATGTACACCATCTAGAAGCGATAAGGAGGGACGCATTTCCCAACATTATAATATAGGTTGGCATCCTTGTGCTTAGGAAGACCGACTGAGGACCAAACAGAAGAAAAGGTTTTCGGTCAAAGTCAGTGACTTACAAAATAGTTTCGAAAAAGTTTGTCAACTTCGCAGTCTAAGATTTATGTTAGGACCTCGGAGTATAGAAAAATTAGGTACATATAGCTGTTTAGACGTAGGGAGCCTGTTTCCAGTCAATGGCACTGGCATGGGCACTGTTATATTTGGCCAAAGGATGATGGAAAGGAATTTGTGGAGATTTGGAGAATTTGCATAAATCTTTTACTGCCATGGTGACACACAAAGGCACTGCATAAATCGGCGGCGATGGTGCGGTAATGCTGGAATCCCAAGGGCTATTGTTTCTCCATTTATAGCAAGCTACAGAGAAACAACTTCTTATATACTTGTAACTTGTCGCGCTAATAGCAACGCGGTAACAAAGTTTCAATTGGAATGTACATCAGCGTAGTTAACAATGTCTTTCGATGCTCATCTGGAGATGCGAGTGCTATGAATGTATGAAGACCGACACGCGAACAAGACGAAGAACGGCGACGACGACTACGACCACGCGAAACAACGAAGAAGACGGTTTTGATTGAGTGCACAAAATGGCTTCGCCTTTGATTTCCTGTCATCAAAAGTTTGATTGCATTTTATATGTATTTGTACATTTATACATAATACAGTTTCGCTGTGGTGTAGTGTTGATAAGTTGGATAAAATTGTAGCAAACATGTTTTTCAACATACATTCAGTCGTAGGTATACGCTGGCAACCAAAGTTTGTCAGTTAGATAGATAGATAGATAGATAGAATTTTGAAAGGCATTATATTGTGTTAGAAGTTTTCAAACCAACGCATTTAATAGAGTTTTTGAAGAATTAGGTTGTCTCTTCTGTGTGGTATATAAGAAGGAAGCGCAGTTTGGTTGAAAACGCTAACGCTGGATTGGAAATACTTATGCAAAATGACTTGGAATTTGTAGATAGGAACATTAGTTGTTGGAAAGTTTTAAATTAGTTGAAAAAGGCCACTACCGATGAAATTGACTGTATAGCAAGTAATTTTGATTATTGAAGTATGTTGTACTTCAATGGAATTGTTGTGGAGTGAAATGTTTGAGGAAATTTGTATCTTATTATGTAGTTATAATAAAATGGAAATTGTAATGTAGACTTTTGGAATTTCAGTTATTAATGCAGTCTAATTTAACGCAAGGATTGTGTTCAATATTTAATCTTAACTAAACGGGTTCAATTCAAATAAGAAATAATTTGCATTATTTCAACATTATTATTTCAATGCAATGAAAAATTCTTAAAAATAATCGAAATAGGTACTAAACCGCGAAATGTTAATTGCAAAAGATCCTTAATCTAAGGTCTGAGGAAAGGCTAATGAATGCAGAAATAAAATTTAGATATTACACTCTCCAAAATCGATTTTTAAGATTTTTTGAAAATTTGAACTGAAATTCTAATTTTACTAGGCTATTTGAAGTTTTTTTTAAATAAAAACACCAAAATGAAAACTCTGAACAAATTATTGATTTTATTTTTATCATTTTGAGCTTCGATTTTTTTTTACTTCCGAATGTTGTTACCGCTAGGGCAAGTTTTCTATTGGAAAGGAGAATCAACGTTACGATGATAGAAAAGTAAAAAAGTGAGTCCCCCAATTCTGTCTGGTCTAACAGTTTGTCTGCTGGGCTGTCTGTCTGTACCTCTGCTTGTCAAAATTGAATTCGTTTTCTTAGCTCTTATAATAACAATACCAAAAATTATTTGTCGAAAAAATTCAGAAATAAGTTAACGGTATCCGTTTGCCATTGAACTGAATTTTCGGAATTTGATTCTCTCAAAAACGGCTTTGCTGGCTGCATTAGTATTTTTCATGTGAGAAGGATAATCAATATTTTTAAATTTGATTATCAAGTTTTTTAATTTATTATTTTATAAATTAAAAAAATTTTTTTCGGATTTTTGAAAAAAAAGAATGATATTTCGTTTTTATAAGTTCAAATTTTTGTGTACTAAAAATTTACATAACCTATGAAATAATTATAAAAAATATTTTTTGAAAAAACCGCTTCAAAGATTTTTCATTTATTTTTTTTCTAGATAAATAAAATTTCTCGATATTTCAATTCAAAAAATGAATTTTATGCTTTTTCATATCTATCTAGGTATCTTAACATAGCAACAAGTTTGTGCAGTGATTTTTTCTTAACAAAATGCGAATATTTGCAGGAATTTGCAGAAATTGCACTTTGCAAATCATTAAAATATAATTTTTGTTTTGTACCCTTTTATTTCTACGTGAAAATTTATAAAATAAATCCTTAATTCCAAAAAAAAAAAGTTTTTGAAATATGTGACAGAGTTCAAAAGAAAACAGAATACAAAAAAAAATGATTCAACCATTTCTACATTCAGAGTCTCATTTTATCTTCTTAACTTATTTTTATTTCTTCAACAAAAAAATTTAGTATATTTTCTTACAACACTTTTTGGATGACTAGCTAATAGACTGATGAGCTGACTAACTGTATAAATGGCAATTTTTTTGTGAGATATTTTTTTTGACTAACAACAAAACAATACCATTTTTTTCACAATTTTTCTTACCCAATTTTCAAAATAGTGTCCACTTGGCTGTTCAACAACATTTTGACAACAATTTTTTTGATTTTTTTTTCTTTATATGTAATTTTAATTTTCTAAATAATTTTTTAAAATTTTGTTCCACATGAATTTACATGAATTTTTTTTACCACATTTTTTAAACAAAATTTTTTCTACAATTTATTTTTGACTATTTTTGTTCTCGCTTTTGAAAAAATTTCCACGTAGTTGTTCCCTGACAACATTATTTTTATTTTTTTTACAAAATATTTTTTGAACAACCAATTTTTTTTCTCGAGACGATAATGAGGCCAGACTTTCGTGTTTCCATTAAAAATATTGTATTTTCAAAACATTAAATTTCAAAGTAAACATTAGACAATCTAGAATAAAATGGTTCTTTCTTATATATCTCAATATAACAGACTTTATTTAAATTCTGATTTGGTATAACGACTAGACTGATTTTTTTTTTTCAATTTTGACGAAAAATGGCCACCTCAAAATAAATATATGTCCTAAAAAATATGTGATTTATCAATTCAATATTATAAAATATAATTTTAAAAATAAAATAATTTTTGTCCAATACTACAATCAAACTAATGACCTTGCAGTTAATATTAAAAACAAGTACATACTCGTAATTAAAAAAAACACAATTAACTACAACAACTGACAGCTAAATATTTAACTTAAACTAAAAAAAAACATGGGTATGTATATATAGAACTGTGCACCTAACTAATTGTATTGCAAAATCTAAAGATGATTAAAGGGGAACACAGTAATGAGCCACAACTACTGCTTCAAGATTAAGGTATAATTACAAAATTTTGCATATTACACATTAAATCGAAAGTCATTATAAATTTTATAAGAGTTTAAATTAACATCACCACAATCATCAGCCTCCATAAGCGATTATTTGACATCTGTGATGCCTCTGCTATTTTTGTAGTGACTGTAAGTTCGTAGAAAGTTGATTTTTTTTTTTTTAATTAAACAAGTTTCGATTAATTTCCGGCATTGTTTAACTCCCACGTTTTCAAAATCTGACATAATAATAATTTATGCAAAGCAGAAAAATAACAATAATTACAATTACGCTTATTGATCATGAACATTATATTTTTATAGACACAATGGACGCCAAAAATAATGTATTCGAACTGTTGAACACGATGTTACAACACTAAGTTATTTAAATAACTAATTTGTTAAACTTCTCCATATTAGAATTAAATATTATAGCTTTTAGCTTCTCCATCGTGACATTTAATGAATCAATTAATTTTTTTTTTCTCTTTCAAGAGAATATTTTATAATTATTAATAGCATGGTAAAATCAGTACAATTTCTTAAAGTTATTTCTTGTTAAATGGTAAATCACTTTTTTTTTAGTGACGTTGGTTTATTAGAAACAGGATTGGAATTTCCGATTTGATACATGTACCTCAACTATATGAGAATTGACTTTTGAGGTGTGAATTAGAAGCGTCGGCTTCATATTTTATTCTGTTCATGAGTTATAATCTGGCTAATGGAATCATTAGAAGCAATTAAGAATTTTTTTTTTATTCCTGACTGTCTATAGTTTGAAATGTTATTAAAAAAAAATTTAATTCTATGAGAATAACAAGTTGAAGAAAAGACGAGTAAGTAGTGCTAAAGAGTTTTTTTTCAGGTTTGAATGATTAATAATTGATAGTTAATTAACAGATTTGTTTTTAATGATTTATTTATGATCTCTACTTACATCTTTGGAAACGGATCAAACAAGACTATTCGTCTAAAGCTCTCCAGTTGATAGAGCACATTCCCATTCTTATTACTGTAATTAATTAATGCAAAAAAAATTGTATCTATTAAAACATTATACGGTTTAAAATGTAAATATTACTTTTGAATTTTACGTAAACATTAAAATTTTTGTCTAAAGTAAATAGTTTTTCCAAAAATTTCTATAGAGAAATTAATAAACTCTTTTAATGATGAAAAACTTACTGAAATTTAATAATATTTTCGTATTATTTTAAGACGAATAAGAGACTTAAAATGAACATTAATAATACGAAGAACTTACAAACGCAAAGTTCAGGTACCAGACAGAGAAGTATTTGTCTGGATTTAACGGGATTAACTTTCAATATTGGAATTTGTCTGTGCGAATTGGCACATAGACAGATGCTCGGTTGAGAATCGGGAGATCCCAGGGTCAATACTAAAAAGTGAAAATGAAAACAGATAAATTTCTGATAAATTTCATTTTAATTCAGATTAAACATAAAATAAACAAGAATGTCCGTAGAGAGTTAGATCTCAAAAATTAGAAAATAAAATTGTATACGTAACACTTAAATATTATTTTAAAAATATTTTTTGAATAATATTTTCTGACTTAATAATTTTAATCACTTGCAATTGTTAAATTTTTGGAGATTAAAAAACTTTTTTGATTTTTCAACAGTGTTTTTAAATAACAAAGAAGTTAACAAAATAACATGAACTATAGTTCATGAAAACATAAAATGTTTTTTATATGCAACACTTTTACAAACTTGACAGCAAATGTAAGAAATGTAAGAGATACAAATAAAAACAAAAAAACAGAAATAGAAATATTTTTTTTTAAACTACGCTACCGTATATTAGCTTACAAAAAAAAAAAAACAAATAATAACCCATAAAATGCCATTTCAGACCCACCCTCAATTTTGCAGAGGTTCTTTTTAAAATTTTAAATAAAAATGTATTTGGGTTCACCCTAACGTACACTGTTCGTGTTCATTCCCATTTGGCTTATGCCAAACATGCTTTTATGTTTGGTTAAGTTCTTATCAAACTCTAAACTATACAGGTAGGTAGCACAACGACCTTGTTGTAGTTATAGCATTTCTAGCTTAGCTCAACATAGCGCTACTGATCGTAATGCAGCCATTTCATTTATTTTATATCGAATGCCTTTTGATTCAAATAAATATGTAACTGGACAAAAGCTGTAACATACACTTGTATGGGAATATGGGATGGCCCATTACCTTTTTACCATCTTCTTCAACATTGGCAAAAGGTTTCTTCCTATTTCGTGTTCGAGAGCCATCAAAACAAATTGCCCCATACAAAACAGAAAACTAGGAAATCATATATTGGACAATTGAATATGTCCCGTTTTATAGATACCTACCCATGGAAACTCCAGGAAAAAAGCAAAGCACATTGAGAAATATATTTTCTTCCTGACCAAGAGCAATGGCAAAATATAGATACAATATCTCAACATAAGAAGCATTTATCGAAATAAAAATATCTGTGTTAAGAAATAAAGAGAACATGTTACTCGTGTACACTACACATACGAATGTACACAAAAAACAGTTGTTGATAGTTTTCTTAATATAAATCGTATAGATACTTTATCTATATCTGTATCTATGTGACCTCTACCTTCTCACTTCATTACTTTTAAAGGGAGGAATTCATTTCGAGGAGCTATAACTAAGCTAGTTAAAAAAGCATCCATCAAGAAAAATAAACCTAGAAAGGAGGATCCTAAGCGGATGTAAATAGAAGTATATTGAACAACCGGATGAACAGAAAAGGGAATTGACAGGAAAATTATTTTAAAAGGAATTCATTTTACGCTCTCTTCAACTTGTAATAAACCAATTTATGCACAAAATAAGGAGGCAGTCAAATCGAATGTATTTCCACAAAGAGAAGAAAAAGAAATGATGATGTAGAAGTATGGAGGAGACTTTTTTTTAGGATTATGTGTCTTTTATTTGCTGTAGATATGTATGTAGTTAGGAGAGTACCGATTAAATGACATTCTGTCAAAATCTTTTTATGGTGAGGTAGTTGTTATTGGGCAGTATGAAAAACTAACTTCACTCGAAATGCATTCGTTAGATAGCCTATCGAGGCAAATCCACTGCTTGACCAAAATCACCTTTCTAGCGTATTGATTAAAAAATTTGAATAGAAATTTGAACAACTATACAAAAAAATGATCTCAAAATTAATTTTTTTTTTAATTCGAACAATATGCGAAAATTATTTTTCTCAGGTTTGAAAAAACGGACTTTCATAAACTTCTCAAATAGGTACCTAACCAAAAAGATAAAATGAAATTTTGCATATTTTACAATTAAGTGTCAAAGAAGAATCGCCATATTTGTTTTTTTTTTAAGGCTGCCATTTTTTCGTTTTTCGACAATTTGCAAACATACAATTTATTTCAAATTTGCGGTTCTCGTGCTCGGATTGTGTTGTTACTTCCTTTTAAAACAAAATCTGTCGTTATGCAGAAATTTGTGACTCTACGCTTTGCATTATATTTTTTGCGAATTTCAACTATAGGTACTTGCAAATATTCGAAAATTGAAAAATATTTACGAGACATGGCAGCATTTTCACTTTTCTTATTATAAAGTAAGTTTTGTATTCGTGCAAAAAATAGAACTCGGGATATTTATCAGCGATTATAGATAGCGAAAAATGTGGGTCCTATGATTCTCTCTGTCTGTCGGTCTGTCAGTATGTACATCAGTACCATGACCGACAGCCTAGACCACTGAATCTAATTTCTTCAAAATCGGGACTTATTTTTTTTAGGTAATTCCCTACATGTGAAATTGAATTTTTTTTTCAGCTTCAAAGATAACGGTTGGTACATATTATGTATTGTATACTCTTCTCTTCTCTCCTCTTCTACTCTTTTCCTCTTTTTCGAAAAAGTGAAAAAAAATCCAAATCAAAAATATAGCAGCGACATTTTAATGCCCTCCAAATTTTGGATGTATGTATGTATGTACAATACATGGTTCGGCCTCTGAAATTTTTAAGAATCCATTTTGTTCAAAAAACCTTGGGATTAAAATTAATTGAGCTTTCGGAGTTATTTTTGATCATTTTTGCTGATGTTTTCTTACTTATTAGAGAAAATATAATTTTTTAACTTCTTCAAGCTCAGAGAATTTCAATACAATTTTTCGAAAGAGGCAGCACCAAGTGAAAATGTATGAAGCTGGAAATTAAACGCAGATCCCCGACAAAACAGTCCTACGCACTAAGCATTATGTCGCGGGCTACACCGAACGGATCTTGTTACAATTTTTTTAATTTGACAAAAACTTGCATTGACAATTTTTTCCACTGCACCTAATTTTCGTGATGAAATTAGTTTCAAAAGCTTTCAGTTAAGAGAGCGAAATTCTAACGAAGCAGAACAAACAAATATTATTGAATATAATAATGGTCCGTATAATTAATTGTGTGTGGAAAAAATGAGTTGAGAATTGTGGTAATAATTCGCTACAGCCAACAACTTCGCTTAAGTTCATTATGTTCGTAACTGTGTAAGGGGGTAAAAGCATGGCGCAAAGGCGTGAACAAATATTCCAAGAGAACTATACCTATATCTCTTGTCATAAAAAAAGAAAGTACCTACCTCTCACCATTTATCTTTTTGGATTTGGCCAAAAAACCGTTGGACCGCTAAAATTTTCCCAAATAAACAAACCAAAAAATAAAAAATAAAAAAAACATAACTTAAAAGTAATCAATTCACAAAAACCAAAAAATTTACTGTAGGTTGTAGGTTAACCTACCTTATTTTGGCACACACAATATTATCTAAAAATTCTAATAAATATCAACACTTCCACACTGACAAATGATTCACAGCCAAAACCCATTAACCATTTGGTTGGTTTTCCAATTACATTAAACTAAGTAGTCCTGAGGGAAAAAGCCCAAACCCATATTCATTTATTGCGCTGCTCTTGCTTTGGCATAGTAATAACAACCCGCGAAAAAAAGTGAAAAATTGAAAACCAATATTAATATATTGTTTTTAAAGCCGCAATAAATAAGCACTGGCATGTCGTGCCGTAGCTGTTAGCTATATGTTGGCTAAGTTTATTCATGAAAATGAAACCCGTTCAAATTTATATCTACTTGTAACTTATTAACGTCAAGAACAATATACATCAACGAAAAAAAAATGAAATGTTAATAATTTTGTGCATAATTTTAATGACTTTTTTTTAAATTTTAAATGAAATGTATTTTTGTTTTCTAAAAAAACAAAACTGTGGCAACGCTGGCTGGTTGCAAGAGTGGTTTACAGAGTACTAAAGAAAAAATATGTCTGTGGCATGAAAAAAATAATTAGATCAAATTTTTTACGCCCACTTTCACACCCACTTTTTATTATTGAATTTTTATATAAAAGTTTGTCGGATACATCAAACGATTTGAATTATAATCATAAGAATATCATGCCCACTTCTCGTATAATTAATTAATTTATTAATTATTCAACCAAAACGCTAAACAAAATTCTTTTACTAAATTCCGGGATTTTGGATCTTCCAATTACTGTGTTACATGGCGGTTAGACTGATTCGGGTCTTCCTATATGCTCTACTCTTCGGCAGCAATGGCTTCTTCTGTATGCATAGTATCTACGACGCAAGTCCATTGTGAACGGTCCATAAACATAAACGGTCCAATTAAAATTAAGATTCATATCTACCAATAACTCCTCAAGAACATACACATGTACTGTTTTCATTGTTTTTTTTACTAAAATTATACTTAAAAGATTCGGGATTCTGCCTTTCAGAATTTTGATTCGACACTCCTAAAGTACACTCGACATTTAAAAACTATTTCAAATATGTCAAAAATCAGTAAAGCTCTTTTTTCTAATGATAATAAAATTAGTATTTTTGGAGAAGCATATGTATGTACATACGATAGCAAACAGTGATTCAAGAAAGATTTTGAAGATATTGAAGACGTCTGAAACCATCGGGAGGATGAAGACAAGCATCCTCAAGTTGGTTGAATATCTGGATTTACAAAGTTTTTTAAAATTTTTTCTACTTTCAGCATTAAAGATAATCAGTTTGGAATAACCTAGAAAGAATGGCCAATTAACATTGTCTACTAAAGCCCTAAGACAAATTGAATGGATGAAAATGTTTTTAAAAAATCTAAAAAAAATATTCCATTGAATTGAAAAATTGTATTCAAATTGTTTTTAAAATCGCAATTCGTATAAAATTTCCTTTTCATGGAGTTTGTCATAAGTTCCATTAATTTTGTCTCTGCGTTGGCCTTTATTTTGGAAAGTCAAGTCTTTTAATTGCTAAAATTAGGAATATTAAAAATTTGAATTTCAAAAAATGCAATCGACCATACAATTACATCTGCTTTTTCATAACACCATTTTTGGTTATTTCTGTCAAACTCTGATATTGAGACGATTTTCCACTAAATCAATAAAAAGTGTCCAAATTGCATTTCAGTCCATCTACCACTTTCCCAACACTTACCCAATAATTTTATCGAACCCTCAACTTCTCAGTACAAAAAAAAATTGAAAAAAAAAAACAATCAGTGATTTGAACTGAATATGTTTATGATATGTTGAAAGCGAGGGGAAAAGGGGATCGCAGTTATTTTATCTCATTAATTTTACAAACATTTCACAAATTTACAACCAAACTTCTGACGTATACTAATACGGATATTTAAATACCAACAATTTTGACACACACAAATTACAAATGCCATTATATTATAATTTAAACCGATCAATACCCATGAGACTAATCTAACTGCCCATCTAACCCCCAAATGAGCTGGCGTCTAATTTTCGTGTGTTTCGTCCGGTGTCGAAAAAAAAACTGTGAATTGAAACAAACAAATAAAAAAATTGTATTAATTTGAATATATTTTATTTAGACACAAACCGGGTGAGAAGCTTAGATATTTTATCTAATTTTTACATTTTTCCAAACTGACAGAAGAAATAATTTTTCCAAACTGACAGAAGAAAAAATCTGTAAGACAAGAAATGAAGAAGAAATGAAAACCTGGTTAATGCATGGAAAACATGACCAAGAATATCGCCAAAAAGCGACAGTAACGAGAATGTAGAACACAAAAACAATTTTAATAATGAGTCATATTCAAAATTATAAAATACATTTTTTCGACAAATTGAGAAGCGGAATGCAGTTAAAGAAGCCTGATGATGAAATGAGATACGAATTTAAGGCAGTTACAGTCCTCATACTGCTGATTGCTTGCATGTTGCTGATAACTCTTCATTTTCTTTCAATAATCTTTCCATCTTCAAACATAATTTATTCTTATTTAAAGACAGTTTGAATAATATAAGAAAACCATTCATAAAGACTGTTGTCAATGAGATTATGCTGCTGTTTCATCATCAAGGAATGTCTGACTTTGGTTCGGCAGTCTTTATAAATAAATAAAATAGTTGGAGGCAAATTCTTGGGTCCAAACCGTGAAACTATGCGGTTACCATAGGTGTCCTTCAATTAATTAATTGTGGCACGAGCTGTTTGACACGTTGCGCCACCTTGTTGAAACCACAGCTTCTGTTCATCATGGTTGTTCAATTGAGGTTCTATATTGACTGCAACGTTCTGGCTAGCATCGTGATTCCACCAGCCCATAGGACACACCAAACAGTCAATTTTTCTGGATGTAACGCTGTTTCAACATACACTTCTTGAAGATTATCTTCACACCGAATACGGCTGTTTTGTTTACTGATGTATGTAACCATTCAACCAAAAGTGATCTTCATGGCTAAACAAAATTCTCTTATGAAAGTTGGGATCAACTTCAATCTTGTTTTGGGTCCGTTCAACGAATTTACTACCTGTTAGGTCATCGCGTGGTTTCAATTCTTGCTCTGCCAAACCAAACTAAACACAAATCACTTGACAGTTGTTAAAATGGCCGCCTTTAAAAAAACACGTGCTTTAATTGCGGTAAATATTTTTTCTCTACTTGGGATATAGGGCTTACTCGTAAAATTCATACTATCGACGAGTTAAGGCGTTGCCGTTGTAGTCAGTTATATTACGAAAACACGATTCAAAGCGTCAGAAAAGTGCTCCTTTCGAAGATAGTTTAGCTCCTTCTGCGTTTTTTATCTGATATTGTTTAGAGCAGTGGGTACCAGCAGCCCAGGATTTACCCTTAGGCCAACCAGGTCCAGGCCTGGGGCATCACGAAAAAAGGGGCCACAAAAGTAAGTAGAAGCAACTGAATCTTTATTGCTCTTAAGAGCAAAATGGATAATAGATTTTCACAAATCTTCAAATTCGGCAAACGGCAACGCAAATGGCGAGAACTATCAGCGTGAAGAAGAAGTCAAAAGAAGGGTTGTTCTGCTTTTATTGTAAGCTATTTCCTGATCACAGTAGGCCAGGAATAACTTTTATAAATCGTGAAAGTTTTTCTGATTGGAAAAATGCGTATTTAATAGATAATCATGAAAAATCGAGCTCTCATAAAGAAGCGATGATGGATTACATTACACGTAGATCTCACCGCGGAATTAAGACAGATTTTGACAAACAAATGCAAGAGTCATGCTCATACTGGAAACATGTACTTAAAATGGTGGTTGCTGTTATTTGCACATTGTCTGAACCTGGTCTAGCATTTAGAGGATCTGAAGAAAAATTTGGTTCATCAAATAATGGCAATTTTATGGGTCTTCTTGAATTAATAGCAAAGTTTGATCCTTTCTTGTCCACTCATATTTCAAAATTCGGACATCCTGGTTCAGGAGTAACTTCATATCTATCTAAAACTATATATGAAGAATTGATTGAAATAATGGCTCAAAAAGTTCGCGAGGAAATTATTAAACAAATAAATATTTCTGGGTATTTAGCTTGTCTGTAGATTCTACGCCAGATTTGTCTCATGTGGATCAATTTAAAGATGGCCAGCCTATTGAACGTTTTTGGCGATGCATTCTCATAGGTACTGGATCCGGTATTGCTAATCAAGTATTAAAGTATCTGAGTGAACATAACATATCAATTTTGAAATGCAGAGGGCAAACATACGACAATGCTCCAAATATGTTCGGTCAATATAAAGGGATGCAACAGCAAATTCTTCTGACAAATCCATATGCAGTCTATGTACCTTGTGCACCACACTCTTTAAATCTTTTTGGTCGCTTTGCTGTGGATTGCTGTCCTATCGCAGTTGATTTTTCTTCTGTCATACAATCGCTTTACAATTTTTTTCTGCATCAACTAGTAGAATCAAGAGTTGTAAGGACTGCAGTCTTTTGGGTACTGCAGTTAATTGACTAATTTCGTTCAGTACTTTAACTTACAAAAAGACTTTAACTGTAATCCGGGCAGTCGCAGTCAGTACTAAAATTTTAACTGTGCAGTTAATAAAAGCAGTTAATTGACTAAAAGTTAATTAACTGCAGTACTTTTTAACTGGTCTTAGTCTTTTTTAGTCAGATGAAAGTTAAAGAACTGGCCTGGTTTTTATTTTTAGTCAATAAGTCTTTTAACTGCAGTTAAGTTAAGTTAATTAACTGCGACTGAACTGACTGCATTACCAAAGTACTGCAGTCTTTTACAACTCTACGTAGATGGCAAACGTTAAAATCTGCTCTTCAAAATGATAATGGCAGCTACATGATTAGACGAAAGCGAATTCGCAAAAAAATGGCTAACGATGGTAATGCTCCCGATGTAGATTTAAGCCCGAAGGATAAGTTTCGAATAAACGCTTTTTATATTACTATCGATAAGTTAAGAATACAAATGAATTCCAGAGGTCAAATATATAAAGAAATTTCTGAACGATTTGATTTTCTTTGCACAAGCAATGAAAATGTCAACGTTTTAGCCTGTGCCCAGCGTTTGGTGCCAAATTATCCGGAAGATTTAAATTCAGAACTTGCTGACGAGTTAATACAATTCCATCGTTATGTGATGCATACAAATGGCAATAATTTAGAATTTTTCAATCAAGTTAATTTATATAAGATTATGTGGGAAGATAAAATTACATCAGCGTTTCCGATAGACACGGCATTACTTTTATTTTTAAGTCTGATGGTGACAAATTGTTCTGCGGAAAGATCACTTAGTCAAAAAAACGCTTAAAAAGTCCTTGTCGAACAATGATAACGCAGGAAAGACTTGATGCACTATCTCTGCTCTGTATGAGAGTGATTTGCTTCATGAAATAGATTTCGATGAACTTATAAAACTTCAAAAATTAAGTAAAAATCTGTAAAAAAAAAATTCGTATACATATTATGTACACATTCTTGTAACTACCATTATAAATAAAATTAATTTTAGTTTTATGGAATTTGCTGTAATTTGTTTTCTTAAGTAGGTATTTAATTTTGTATGATGTAAACCATACAATATAAGAGAATATATGCAAAGGGGGCACCATTTACTTTTCAGGCCTAGGGCCCAAAAAAGCTAAATCCGGCGCTGGGTACCAGTAAGCTCTTTGACAATTCTAAACACGATCCTACTTCTGCTTCTGTAGCCAATGAGTTGAAGTGTTTACGGCCATCACGACACGATGCACGCTGCGGTGAACTTTTCTCAAATTCATGCAATAGGGAGACTCTAGCTTAATCTCCCCGTTGCTGGCCCCATTTTATAAAACTACAAGACAGATAATTATTTGTCAATCACTCGCAATTTTTTTAGAGAATTTTTCGAACTACAAGTGATTCACAAATAATTTATTAGTCTCTTAATTTTATCAAATGGGCCCAAGTAGCGATACAAGTTATGAGATCGCTTCGATTCTTTTCCAAGTTTCTGTAGGGACCTAGTGTCTTGTGTTGTCTGTCATCGTTATGTCAAGTTCGATTAACACCTAGAGTTCGAACTTGCAACCCCAAAACTTGGAAGCAAAAACTATGCTGGTTATTTATTGACCTTGTTTGACAAAAAGTCAACTAAAACTTCAAGTGGCTTACTTTTTTCCGTCCAATATCCTAGATATGGGGCTCAAAGATCCTAAATCCTGGAAGACCGGATTGGTCCTCATTTTCCCGTTTTTGATAGTTGTTGGTTTAAGCTTCTTTCTTGTTCATAGTTGACAGTCTCTGAAGTAAGAAATATTTCTATCCCAAAAAAGAAATAGAAATTCATTCATTCATCTTATCAGTCCTTGAAGAATACAAAAACACACCGATTGAAAACAAATAATGCCAAACTATTGATTTTCCATTAAATAACCATAAGGACTGTCCCAGTTGCAGCTTGTGCTCTGCTCTGATCTGGATTCATTTCCCACACCAATAATACCAAAAACGGATGGGTCCTTGTCACCGAATGCGTTCAAAATCGAAATTAATTGAACAAATTAGCATCTTACATCAAATGGGACGTTTCTTGCAAGTATTTTCCCATATACACAAATACATCTAACTGTTCTCTAAAAACCATGTGTGTGAAATATATGTGTTCAAGTAACGGTTATATATCGGATACGGAACAGAGAAATGCATGTATCTTATGCGATTTACGATGCACACTGAAATATTGTTCACTGCAACACGTTAATCATCGAATCTAACGCATCACAGCAGAGGCATAATAGTTGGATCCAGGATCATTGCCTGGTAATATCTCATAGGATGTCCGTTTTGGAGTAATATTTATGTATATAAGTGTGCAGTGCATGCCTTTAAGGACTATATTTCTGTCTATAGTAGGTTCTGTAGGAGAGTATGCGATTATAAGAACGAAAGTGCAAGTTGAAGCGCCCCATCAGGATAACAAAAAAGCCACCATCATTTCTTCCATTTTTTTTTCTTCTTCTTCTTCTTCCATTTCTGTGTGTTCTATTTTGTAAGGATAATAAATAAATTTTATTGACAACGCGTAAACGAAGGCAATTAAAACCTAGTGGTCCTCCATCAACGATATCCTATCTTGCCTAGATACAGGAAAAAAAGGTTGTGTATCGAGAGAAGCGAGTTTTATTGTCCGAAGTCTGCTATACCTATAGGAAGGAGGGTGGCAATCATCTTCCTGATGGCAATGGCTTGCAGAGATGTCCTAACAGCCAAACGATTTTTATGAACTTAACAATAAACTTGTCTTTGAAGTAAATTATCTGATGTATTGGGCAAGTTAAAAGGTTGAGAGTTCTATATGTAGTAGGAGTATACTGCAGGATGCTACCTCGCGAATGAGATGTTCAATGTCTAGCTTTATGGGTATATAGAGAAGGAGAGGTCCTCCTTTGATGGCAATCTCTTGACTGCAGAAGAGAAAACTTTTTCTATGCTTCTTGTGCTTGTACAGTATAACTAAACTGATGGTAATGGTGGTGTTCTGGCTGCTGGCGGATGGTGTATATTTTTTTTTTGTTTGTGCTTGACTTGCCTGCGAAGTCCTTAAAAAAAAAGTCAATTTATTTGTCATTGGTTATTGGAGTGCCAGAAGGCGAGTGACCATAAACTTTATGTGGCTTACATCTATTTATATAGAATTGTAAGAATGTGGTTAAGTTAATTGCTGAATTGAATGGTTTATTGGTTGACATCTTATCGATTTGGTAAGACAAGATATTGTAGCTTCCTCCAAATGAAGGATTTTATTTCTTTAAATGTTGAATTTTTTTTCTCTAGTTTACACTAGCACTGAAAATTAAGATCTTAGTTAAAGTAATTACTAGTAGCTGAAAAAATTATACTCTTTGGATTTTTGTAACGACATTTCTTGAAATAGTTGGTTTTAACTACAAATCATAACCCAAACAATTACTACGATATTTTCATCACGGTAGTAGGCATTAGAGGGGCTAAATCATCACATTGTGGTGCGATTGGGGCACCCTGTGTAGTACGTTTTATTATGGTGGATTTGGGATATTGGTAGGTCATGGGGTTGGCTTGAGTGGAATTGGTGGCCCAGCGACTTAGCGACCTAGTGGCTCTCACAGGGCCAGTCAGTGGCGAGCGACAATCTCCGCCTTAAATACTTGAAGACTACATTCATTCACATCACTAGACTTGTGGGTTCTGAACGTGATTTATTATGGTTTTTAACGCGAATTGTTGAACTTAATTAACATGATTTTCGGGTTCAGTAAATAATAAGAAGTAAATAAAAATATTCGTCGTCAAGCCTTTGAGGCTGAGGTTATTTTAGACACCGAAGTCACTGGCCACTATTTTTCACTTATTTGATGGGTCACCAATTCAAGTAGCCCACACTCTTATCAACCAATGACACAAAACCACCACATTGCACTACGCATCCTATCCGAACCCGCATCGAATCGTACCTAAAATGTGTAAGAACCCTCTTAGCCATAAAACAAATTACTTGTTTTCAAACAACGTTCATCAAAACGCTATCAGGGATATGTAAATTTCCAATTTTCGATCACTTTTTCCAACATTTGTGGCCGTATATCGTCAATAACGCAGCGAATGTTGTCCTACAAGTCGTCGATCGTTTCGGGCATATCCGCGACTTCACACATCTCCAAAGAAAATAATCTAGCGGCGATCAATTCATGGTCCGAAAAATGAAACTATGCGGTTACCAAACATTTCCTTCAATAAAACAATTGTGCCGGAGCCGTGTGACATGTTGCGCCGGTTTGTAGAAATCACAGCTCCCTCACATCATTCACTTAAGAAATTTGGAATTCCAAACCAAACCAAACACAAACCACTCAACAACTTTTAAAATGTCCGCCAGTTAGAAAAGTGTTGCCAACTTAAAGTTTTATACCTATCAATATATTTTAATGATGTTACTTCCTTCTTAAACATTCAAGTTTTACATTATTTACAAAATTTACATCTTAAAAATATGTACATATTACCTATGACAGTTAATTAAATTTTCAGTTTTAATGAACGAAATTATTTTAACCCAAACAACAATCTATCAACCCTTGCATATAATCTACATAACACCAATTTACTCTTTATTAGATATTCACCCATCTCACCTTCGATGTATACAATTTAAAAAAAAAACCCCTAATTGGCATAGTTAATTGATAGTGAAATAGTTTCTCTTTCATAGTTTTACTTAACTAACCGCGTTTTAATGAAATTCCATGTAACCTACCCTTAAGCAAGCATATATACCACACATACTTGGCCCAACACACAGGGTGCAAGTTTGGATGAAAAGCTAAAATCTGAGTAATTTTTGGAACAGCGGAAACAACTCTCGCCACTTATTTGACAGTGAAATTAGTTTTTAATTTGAATAGGAACGTACATTGCTGTGGTAGTTCCTAAACTTGTTACAGGTCCATGGTTTTAACCCCCCCAAAGTTGTTAAACAAAAAAAAAAAAAAGTTAATCGCCGTCATTATACTTCAAATGTAATTAAAATTGTGCACTGCATGCGGTTCATTTTACTCGTTTGGGGATAGTTAAATGAATTTCTTTAACAAAAGAGTAAAGCTAGGTTGGTAGACATATATATAGGATCAGGATCATTGCACCAAAGCGTAAAGCGAGATAATTTTTTTTTTTCGTATTTGTAAAAGTAATTATATATACGTTGTTCAACTATTACATCAGATGTTCTTTAATTTGCTCTTAATTCCGGTTAGAAATTTCCTTTAAACTCGCTTTGATTGGAAAGTGTTTTTTTTCGAATATGGATATGATTACAGTATGATGATGATGATGTTTGACTATTAGGAGTTTTTGCTTTAAAAATTCTACACAAAATTACTTTTAATTGTCCCTTAAAAATATCAAAAGTACCTCGTAAATGCTTGATTTAAGTTGTTCAACTAATTACCCTACTTCATAATGCACACAAGCATGTATCCTCCCCACCCCCTGCACATCCCACACACAAAATACTCGAGAAATATTTTCCACATATGAAATTTTGAACGATTCCTGACATGGCTGAAATAATTTCACGCCAATTGGTGGCACTCAACAACTCTTGCAGGGAGGTAGCTTCTACATCCCACACAAACGATATCAGGCTTCAATTCGTTGATATTATAGCACAGCAATAATAATTATTGTACCTGCTGTTGTAGGTACATACATCACAAAAGAGTAACTACCCAGCTACAGTTATTTATTTTTAGACAGGAGAACGTTTTAAAGGCATTTTTAAATGCATTTTGTTCTTTAATGGCTCATTTTCAAGTAGATTGTCATTAAACATTAAAACCTTCACATTTCATGATGATCAACACTATTGCAAGGTCACAATATGAAATCGATTAAATTTTAAATCGCATTTCGTAATATCGATAACTGCTGTCATCAGTAATTTGTTGTTAATCAATCAGTCACCTGATATAACTGGATATTTTTCGGGGCGACTTTATATTACGGCACCCCCCCTTTTGGAAAAATTTTTTTTTTAATGGGTAGGGGGGCATTTCTATAGGACAGCTTCAAAATATTACGGTGAGGAAACCCCCCTAAATACGTTTAAAAAAAGTTTGAAAATTTTAAAAATCGGTCTTTTTTTTTAATTTTATATTGGGTAAGAGCAATATTATTGCACATAATGTGTCAAAAAAATGTACATATAAATTAATATTTTCAACTCGTATTGATTCAAAAAAAATCTTTATTTAAATCTCAATACAAATTTTAAATGAAAATAATTTACTTATTCTTTAATCAAATCGGCAGTGTTACTGGTTGAAGTTGGATATGAACAGCGGTGCTGGTTCTGGGATGTTGTGGCTTATATAGGTTCTGATTGATACTGATATACGTGATATATGGTTGGATACGTGATGCTTTGGTATTCTTCATAAAGAAGTCTCTATTGTTCTTCCTGTTATTGTTTGCGACGAAGAAGTCTTTATCGTTATTCCTGTTATTGTTTGCGACGAAGAAGTCTTTATCATTATTTGTTTATTTAAGACAGTTATACGTATCGTATGCAATATTTGCATGTTGATTACATATGACTTCTCTGAACTGGATTCGGGTAAGTTGATAATCTTAACTCCCCCCTTGGTAAAATATTGAACTCCTGGTCAATGCCGGATGGTTCTTTTGGGACCTTTTCCATTTACGTATGCCATGTCTGCTAGTAGCATTTCGTGTGTGTAAACATTTTTCTTGGTATTTCTATATTTGATATATAGATTGGTGAATGCGTATACTAAAGCGATTAGCCCGATGAGGATGAAAGTATTTCGTATGTAGTGATCTTCATAATCTTGTTGTAGGAGTGATATGACATCATTATTGGTTATTCTTAGAAGTTTGTTGCTGGATTCTACATAATTCTCGATAAGCGTATCTGTCCCCTTATAACCTTTGATAAATTCTTTAATTTCATTAGTAGGATTATAGTATGTTTCGTTATTTATGATAATAGTTTGGTTAAAAAATATTACATTTATACCAGTTATGGTAGTATTTTGTACATTATGCGTACCGGTTAATAATAAGCTTCCTTCTGATATTTTTTCTATTGGAAGGTTTTTTTCTTTAATCATGGTACAATTAGATTGTATATGATTTAACAAATTTGTGAGGCAATTATTATCCTTCTTAATTTTACAAAATTGATTATTTAATTCTTGTTTACAAGTGTCTATTGAAAAATATTTATCTTTACATTTTAAAGTGTCTTTAGGAATTAAAAGTTTTCCATATTCATGGCTTATGGCCTTAGTTACATAATAGTTACATCTTTGTGTAATGATCGGGTATTTGATTAAAATGACAATTATATCTTTGATTTGAACAATTTTGATAGTGGAAGTGTCTATTAGATCCGTTATTGAAAATTGTGTATTTTCATCTTTAAGTATCTTATTAATTTCTTTAATGTTTAAAATATTTGGATTTATAATATTGTTTTTAGCAAGAGTAATTGTGTTTACAATATTTGTTAATTCTATAGTTAATGCTCTGGTTTGTCTAAAAATTGCATCTCTAGTGTTTATATGTGAATTTAATTGAACTGATAGTCTTGAATTTATTACATGTTGTTTATTATTACTTACAATTAGTTCATTAATCTTAGTTTCTATTGCTATTTTATCGTAATAATCTGGTGATCCAGTTATCCATTTCCAAGCTACTCCTATAAATTCAAGAGCTCGTTTTTCTCTATTTATTTTTAATTCTTTTATTAGTAGTTCGATATGTGTGAAGTCTGTTTCGTACAATGAGTTATTGTCAAAGACTCGCATTACTTTTTGTGCTTGTGTTAGTAGTTCTTCATATCTAGTTAGATTGGTGATATGGAATAAATTTCCGAAGTTTTCGTATATTAGTGCATCATTTTCTTGATGTAGTACATAGTCATCTTTGCTATGGTTAATTATGGTGTATGATGTAATCATCATGAATATGTTTAGTATGGTTAGTATTCTGATCATTTCTGCAATGAAGAGATTTTAATGTTATCTTTGTGAATAGTTTTATTCTTACGTTTAATAACTATTTTATTTCCTAAGTCTTCTTTAATAGTCTCTTTCCTAAATTTGGGTTCGAGTTTCCCTTGTTTTTCATTTAGTCGTTTGGTGTATACTACTGCATTCTGTTTTAGTTTCACGTCGTCGTGTCTATTTTTATTGTTATATTTCAGAGTCTTCTCTTGTGCTGAAAGTATTTTTGCTGGTACGTCAGTATGCGTTATCTTGTTAAATAGTACCTGAGTTGGTTGTTTTTGTGTGACTGAGTGTATAGTCTTATTGTATTCAATGACTGCTTTTAGTGTTAGTTCAGTTATTGATAATAGTTCATATGATTTTTTTATACAACGTGCAATTTCTTGTATGGTTGAGTGTGTTTTTTCAATTTGACCATTTGATTTTGAGTGTTGTATGGGTACGTAGAATATGTCTATAACTTGGCGTTTTGCCATATTTTTAAATATGTGTGATGTGAAAGCTACATCGTTATCGCATATTATGTTTTTACAGTATGGAAAGGATTGTAAGATTTCTAAGAATTTTTCATCCATATTTAATTTGTTATCTATGGGTTTTGCTATTAAATATTTGGAGTACCTATCGATGGCTGTTAGGAATTTAATGTTTGAAATGGTTAAAATATCTATGTGAATAGACTCTCCCTCCTGTTTTGGAATAGGTGTCTCACGTATTTTCTCTTTATGTGGGTGTCTATCGTATTTATTTTGTTGACATGCGTCACATAAATGAGTAAGTTCTTTGAAATCTTTAGCCATATTTGGCCAGAAGTATATATTCCTAATCTGTCCTACATTTTCTTTGTAGTTGCGATGTGCGCGATTATGAGTTTGCCAGATTATCTCTATTTGGTCTTCTTTATTTCCTACGTCTTGTGCCATTTTTGGACAAAAAATGAATTTAAAGCTGAAATTCTTTATAATAGGTTTAATATTGTAAAGTGTTTCGGGTGAACAGTGTATACCCGTATTTAATGGTTTTAGTTTTTTTAGTGTTTCCATTAAGTTTTCTGGATTTTGGTAAGAAATCAGGTGTCTAGTGTAACCTTTAAATGGTTCAAGTATTTCGTGTTTAATTTCCTCATCATTATTTCTGGTGATGAGTAATTGTTGTTTGAACGAGTTAACGGGTTGTTCTATAGTTTGTGTTACAGATTCTGAAGATTCTGCGGAATGTATTGAGCATTCGTCATCGGATTTATCTGAAATATGATTTAGGTTTTGTCTACTGAGTGCATCAGCTACGACATTTTCCTTACCTGGTTTGTATGTGAATTTGGGTGCAAATTCTTCTATTTGAGTCAACCATCTTTTTAGTTTTGGATTTGGATTTTTTGGTGAAATCGCGAAGGTAAGTGGTTGGTGATCTGTGCAAATTTCCAGGTTTGTGGTACCGTAAAGGTAATTTCTTAAATTTTTGAGGGCGTATACTATTGCATAGAGTTCTTTCTCGTTCGTTGCATAGTTGCTTTCAGTTT
This sequence comes from Syrphus vitripennis, assembly GCA_958431115.1. Lineage (NCBI taxonomy): Eukaryota > Metazoa > Arthropoda > Insecta > Diptera > Syrphidae > Syrphus > Syrphus vitripennis. Next base: position 76,919,489 of record OY288110.1, read on the forward strand.
TATTTAATGTTTTGCTAATAAAAGTGATAGGTTTGCCTTTTTGCATGAGAACAGCTCCAATTGCGTCATTTGATGCGTCAGTTGTGAGTGTGAAGGGTTCTTGGTAATTTGGTTGGTTTAGCTCGATTTCGGCTATCATGTGTTGCTTTAAGCTATTAAAAGCTTGAATTGCTTCTTCATCTAGGTCGATAAATGTTTTCTTTGCCATGTTAGATGATATGGGACCGTTTTCACTTTGTAGGTATTTGGTCAATGGTTTTGCTATTTTAGCATAATTTTCTATAAATTTACGATAATAGCCTATCATTCCCAAAAAACTTCTAAGTTGTCTTATAGTTTTAGGAAGAGGGTATTCGTTTATCGTCCTTACTTTTTCTGGGTTAGTTTTTATTACATTCTGTGATATAATATAACCTAGAAATTCTACTTGTTTCTCGAAAAGTTTTGTCTTTTCGATAGAAATTTTCATATTTGCATCATGTAGTACTTTAGTTATGGTGTTGATGTCTTTGATATGTTCCTCGATAGTGTTTGAGAATACGATCACGTCATCTATGTAGACGTGACACATTTTTCCTATATGTTCCCTAAGTATATTATCCATGGCCCTTTGGAATATGCTGGGTGCATTTTTGAGTCCGAATGGAAGTCTTAGGTATTCGTATTTTCCGTTGTTTATGGAAAATGCGGTTTTTTCTATATCTTGATCCGACATTAGGATTTGGTGGAATCCTGATTCGAGGTCGATTGTAGAAAAGTATTTTGCCTTTCCTAAATTGGAAAGTATAATACTTGTTTCGGGTATCGGGTATTTATCCGATATAGTGTGTGCGTTTAGCTTCTTGTAATCGATAACTAAACGATTCTTCTGGGTACCGTCTAAATTGGTTCCTTTTTTTGGAACAATCCATATAGGGGAATTATATGGACTTTTAGAAGGCCTAATTATGCTCTTATTTAGCATGTCTTGGATTTCTTTGTTAACAAAATCGTTCACAGAAAAGGGATAAGGATATTGTTTTGTCCAGATGGGGTTGTTATCAGAAGTTCTGATTTCTGCCTTGATATCTGTTCTAAATGGTAGGGAGGTATCGACCTGTGTATGGATACTTTTTATTTTCTCCAAGGTGGATTTCCTTAAGTCATCCATTTCCTTTGTTTCCGAAACGTTATTAATGATTTCTTGATCTTCATTGAATGAAAGTTTTTCAATTTTGTTATTGTATTTAAGTTTCTGTGAACCTAAGTCTATTTGTGCTTTTGCTAATTTAAGTAAGTTAGTGCCTATTAAAGCATCTAGATCTAAAGTATTTATTACGTAAAAACGTGTAGTATGATCGAATAGTAATACTTCGTGATATGTTCTAATAATTATTTCTCCATTAGGAGTTCTTGCTTTTTTTTGTATGTCTAGATGAATGGGGTCTGTGAAAACATCGGGCCGGCAATAATTACTATTGGCACCTGTATCTAACAAGAGTTTGATTTGTTTTCCCCGTATTCGTCTGTGTATATAGGGTAATCCGATACTTCTTCTAAAAAAGTACTCTCGTCTTCATTAATGTTATTTACTCTTTCTGCCTTTATTGCAGGTCTATAAGATTGTTGGGAATCTTCTCTTTGTCTTTTAAATGGTTCCCTAGCAGGTGTAGGTGGAGTGAATTGTTTCTGTATTGGTCGAGTATTATCTCTGAATTGTGGTTTGTGAGCAGTTTGTTCACGATACCTATTTAGTGATGAGTCAGTTTCCATTTTGTCGGGCTTTTGTTGGGATTGTACTCTCGTAGATGTATGAGGTGTTTGAGTTACTTCCTTTTTTGGAAATCTTAGATTGTTTGTGCCTTTTTGCGTAAAAGCATGAAACTGGTTTGCGAAAGATGATCTTTCGTTGTTGGATTGTAGTTCTTGCGCCTTGGCGAGAGCTGAAGGTAGGTCTGGAGGATTGATAGAGAACAATATGTTTGAAAGTCCTCCGTTTAGTCCTGAAATAAATATTCGCAGGGCCTTTTGCCTGTTTAAGTCGTTTAATTCGTTAGTAAGTACCGTATTGCCGTGCGTCATTTTAGTTTTGTTAATCAGCGCGGTTAATTTTTCGTTAACGTTATTGTAATATTCTATCAAACTAGTATTGTTTTGTTTAAGAATACTCATTTCTTGCTCGATAATGTGTGCAGGTCGCTTGTCTGCGTATGCGAAATCTAATCGTGCAATAATTGCGTCGTAATTAAGGACGGTGCCGTGGTTCGTTAGAACATTGTTGGCTTCTCCTACAATTTTATTCCTTAATATTGTAAGTGCGGCAAAGTAGCGTCTACTACCTTTTGTATATAAACACATGCTATTTTCGGAGTTTTCTCTCCATGAAATGTAGCTGTAATGCGAACCGTTGAATTCTGGTAAGCTTTTTACCATGTCTAAAGGTTCATTGTCTGTTATAGCAATGTCAATTGTCTGTTTTGTATAGTTAGTAGGTGTATTTGGTTCATATTTTTGTCTTAGTTTGGCTAATTCATGCTCAAAGCAAATTTTAAGTTCGTGTGCGTTGGATCTAATAAGTTCTATCACTTGTTCTTGATTCATTTTGACACTTTTACTTAATTTAATGAACTTATAATACCTTAATATTTTGTTGATTGATGAATTTCTCGAGTTCTGGATTCGATACTTTCTTCTGGTTGCACTTTCTCGCAGTCTTGGCTTCGATACTTTGGCTTGTGTTGTTTTTTTTTTTGGCTGGATACCGTTGGTATTTCTTACTTGTTGTTTTCAGAAAATTTCCTGGTTAATTTTCGTATAGGTAACTTTGGCAGGTCCTACTGTCAGTTCGGAGTTTTATAGCACTAGTTTCACTTTATACTACTTTACATTAACTTTAGGATGTGAGGTATCCCGGTTGAGCCCCCAATTAATATTTTCAACTCGTATTGATTCAAAAAAAATCTTTATTTAAATCTCAATACAAATTTTAAATGAAAATAATTTACTTATTCTTTAATCAAATCGGCAGTGTTACTGGTTGAAGTTGGATATGAACAGCGGTGCTGGTTCTGGGATGTTGTGGCTTATATAGGTTCTGATTGATA